>CAKJTW010000046.1:14679747-16024621 GCA_917880005.1 Nanger dama | reverse complement strand
CTATAGTCTTTCAGTGTCCTATTTTTTTGCCTTTTCATACCGTTCATGGGGTTCTCAAGGCAAGAATACTGAAGTGGTTTGTCATTCCCTTCTCCAGTGGACCACATTGTGTCAGAATTCTCCACTATGACCCGCCCGTCTTGGGTGGTCCTACATGGAGTAGTGGCTCATAGCTGCATTGAGTTAAACAAGTTAGACACGACTGAGTGACTGAATGGAGCTGAACTATAGTCACCGTGTTGTACAATCCATCTCATGATTTACGTAGTTTATAGCTGGAAGTTTGTGCTTTTTGACTCCCTTCACCCATTTTGCCTGTGTCCTACCCCCTGCCTCTGACAACCACCAATCTCTTCTCAGTTTCTATCAGCTTAGTTTCTTGTTTTGTTGTTTGTGTTTTAGATTTCACATATCAGTCACTCTTTGTGATTCCATGAACTGCAGCACGCCAGGCCTCCCTGTCCATCACCAACTCCCGGAGTTTACCCAAACTCATGTCCATTGAGTCAGTGATGCCATCTAACCATCTCATCCTCTGTCATCCCCTTCTCCTACCTTGAATCTTTCCCAACATCAGAGTCTTTTCAAATGAGTCAGCTCTTCACATCAGGTAGCCAAAATATTGGAGTTTCAGCTTCAACATCAGTCCTTCCAATGAACACCCAGGACTGATCTCCTTTAGGATGGACTGGTTGGATCTCCTTGCAGTCCAAGGGACTCTCAAGAGTCTTCTCCAACACCACAGTTCAAAAGCATCAATTCTTCGGTGCTCAGCTTTCTTCACAGTCCAACTTTAATATCCATACTTGACCACTGGAAAAACCATAGCCTTGACTAAACAGACCTTTGTTAGCAAAGTAATATCTCTGCTTCTCAGTATACTAGCTAGGTGGGTCATAACTCTCCTTCCAAGGAGTAAGTGTCTTTTAATTTCATGGCTGCAGTCACTATCTGCAGTGATTTTGGAGCCCCCAAAATAAAGTCAGCCACTGTTTCCACTGTTTCCCCATCTATTTGTCATGAAGTGATGGGACTGGATGCCATGATCTTAGTTTTCTGAATGCTGAGCTTTAAGCCAACTTTTTCACTCGCCTCTTTTACTTTCATCAAGAAGCTCTTTAGTTCTTCTTCGCTTTCTGCCTTAAAGTTGGCGTCATCTGCATATCTGAGGTTATTGATATTTCTCCCAGCAATCTTGATTCCAGCTTGTGCTTCTTCCAGCCCAGTGTTTCTCATGATGTACTCTGCATAGAAGTTAAATAAGCAAGGTGACAATATACAACCTTGACATACTCCTTTTCCTATTTGGAACAAGTCTGTTGTTCCATGTCCAGTTCTAACTGTTGCTTCCTGACCTGCATACAGGTTTCTCAAGAGGCAGGTCAGGTGATCTGGTATTCCCATCTCTTTCAGAATTTTCCACAGTTGATTGTGACCCACACAGTCAAAGGCTTTTGCATAGTCAATAAAGCAGAAATAGATGTTTTTCTGGAACTCTTTTTCGATGATCCAGCGAATGTTGGCAATTTGATCTCTGGTTTCTCTGCCTTTTCTAAAACCAGCTTGAACATCTGGAATTTCAGGGTTCACATATTGCTGAAGCCTGGCTTGGAGAATTTTAAGCATTTCTTTACTAGCGCGTGAGATGAGTGCAATTGTGCGTTAGTTTGAGCATTCTTTGGCATTGCCTTTCTTTGAGATTGGAATGAAAACTGATCTTTTCCAGTCCTGTGGCCACTACTGAGTTTTCCAAATTTGCTGACATGTTGAGTGCAGCACTTTCAGAACATCATCTTTTAGGATTTGAAATAACTCAACTGGAATTCCATCACCTCCACTAGCTTTGTTCGTAGTGACACTTTCTAAGGCCCATTTGACTTCACATTCTAGGATGTCTGGCTCTAGGTGAGTAATCACAGCATTGTGATTTCACATATGAGTGAGATCATTTGCTATCTGTCTTTCTTTGATTTTTTAGTATAATGCCACAAGTTTCATTCATGTTGTTGCAAATGGCAAGATTGCCTTCTTTTTATGGCTGAATAATATAACAGTTAGAACTGGACATGGATCAACAGACTGGCTCCAAACAGGAAAAGGAGTACGTCAAGGCTTGTCACCCTGCTTATTTAATTTATATGCAGAGTACATCATGAGAAACGCTGGGCTGAAAGAAGCACAGCTGGAATCAAGATTGCCGGGAGAAATATCAATAACCTCAGATATGCAGATGACACCACCCTTATGGCAGAAAGTGAAGAAGAACTAAAGAGCCTCTTGATGAAAATTAAAGAGGCGAGTGAAAAAGTTGGCTTAAAGCTCAGCATTCAGAAAACTAAGATCATGGCATCCAGTCCCATCACTTCATGACAAATAGATAGGGAAACAGTGGAAACAGTGGCTGACTTTATTTTGGGGGGCTCCAAAATCACTGCAGATAGTGACTGCAGCCATGAAATTAAAAGACACTTACTCCTTGGAAGGAGAGTTATGACCCACCTAGCTAGTATATTGAGAAGCAGAGATATTACTTTGCTAACAAAGGTCTGTTTAGTCAAGGCTATTGTTTTTCCAGTAGTCATGTATGGATGTGAGAGTTGGACTGTGAAGAAAGCTGAGTGCCAAAGAATTGATGCTTTTAAACTGTGGTGTTAGAGAAGACTCTTGAGAGTCCCTTGGACTGCTAGAAGATTCAACAAGTCCATTCTGAAGGAGATCAGTCCTGGGTGTTCGTTGGAAGGACTGATGCTGAAGCTGATACTCCAATACTTTGGCCACCTCATGTGAAGAGTTGACTCATTGGAAAAGACCCTGATACTGGGAGAGATTGGGGGAGGAGGAAAAGGGGATGACAGAGGATGAGATGGCTGAATGGCATCATCGACTTGATGGACGTGAGTCTGAGTGAACTCTGGGAGTTGGTGATGGACAAGGAGGGTGGTGTACTGCAATTCATGAGGTCGCAAAGTGTCGGACACGACTGAGCGACTGAACTGAAGTGAACATTCCATTGTATATATACCACATTTTGTATATCCATTCATACATCTATGGATTCATGGGTTGTTTCCATACTGTGGCTATCGTCAATGATGCTGTAATGAACCTGAGTCTGCGGATATTTCTCTGAAATAGTTACTTCATCTCTTTCAGATATATATAGGGAATTGGGATGACTGGCTCATTCGGTAGTCCTATTTTAATTTTTTTGAGGAATTTCCATATTGTTTCCCATGGAGGCTGTGCCAGATTATAGTCCTACTAGCAGTGCACAAGACCTCTTTTCTCCACTGCCTCATCAACACTTAACTATTTTCTATCTTTTTGATAATAGCTATTATTAATTTCTTTTGACAATCTAAAATTCCCAGTTGTCTCAAATGTTCTTAATCTTTTGCTCTCCATAACGATTTTGTATCAGCTTGTCTAATTTCTTGAAAAACTCTGTTACATTTTGACTGGAATTGTGTTTAATTTATATACTAACTTGAAGATAATCAGTATCTTTACAATACTTTAAGTAAGTATGAACACAGTGTATACGCCTGTTGGATTTTCTCCTATATTTTGCAACAAAATTTATAATTTTCTACATAATAATTTGTGCAGATTATACTGTAGTTATTCTTAAGAGCCTTACAGAATTTGTTGTTTTACTAATAAGGTCACTTAAACATTACATTTTATAGTTATATAGAAACATTATAGGTTTTATAGATTTTTGTGGTGGTTCAGTCCCTGAGTCTTGTCCGACTCTTTGTGACCCCATGGACTGCAGCATGCCAGGTTTCCTGTCCTTCACCATCTCCCATGCTCAGACTCATGCCCATTGAGTTGGTGATGCCATCCAACCATCTCATCCTCAGTTGTCCCCCTTTCCTCCCACCTTCAGTCTTTCCCAGCATCAGGGTCTTTCCCAATGAGTCAGCTCTTTGCATCAGGTGCCCAAAGTATCGGAGCCTCAGCTTCAGCATCAGTCCTTCCAATGAATATTCAGGACTGATTTCCTTGATAGTTGACTGGTTTGATCTCCTTGCAGTCCAAGGGACTCTCAAAAGTCTTCCCTAATACCACAGTTCAAAAGTATCAGTTCTTCAGCAGTCAACCTTCTTTATGGTCCAACTTTCACATCCGTATTTTGTTATAGTAAACTCTTGAACTCTGATAAAATTCTCTTACGTAGAATTTTCTGGAATTTTTTCTATGTACAAAGTCATATCTTTAAATAATAACTATTTTGTTTTTTCTTTTTGAAGCCATGTGCCTTATATTTCCTTTTCTCTCTTTTTTTCTCGTAGCAACCTGGACACCTGATCCAGTGTTGTCTAGCAGAGATGTTATTGGGCATTCTTGGCTTGTTCTGATTTTTAAAGGGAAAGTGGCTCATATTTTATCGTAATTGTGAGGTTTGCTCTATTACTCAGGACAAGGATATTCTCTTTTTCCTGTGGGTTACAAAGATGTTTTGTGTGCCTGTTTTCCTAAGAGGATGTTGATGATTTTTACCCAAAGCTTTTTCTGCTTT
This sequence comes from Nanger dama, assembly GCA_917880005.1. Taxonomy (NCBI): domain Eukaryota; kingdom Metazoa; phylum Chordata; class Mammalia; order Artiodactyla; family Bovidae; genus Nanger; species Nanger dama. Next base: position 16,020,096 of record CAKJTW010000046.1, on the reverse strand, counting down.
GCCTTATAATTCAATAATTTTTCTTTGTACATTTTGAGCAAATATTATGAAGTGCACATAATTATAGCTTCTTGGTACATCCATCTTTGTGTCATCTTTGTATCCTCTTTGCCTCTAATAATGACTTTTATCTTTTTTTTTTTTTTTGCTCAGTCACGTCCGACTCTTTGCGACCCCATGGACTGTAGCCTACCACACTTGTCTGTCCATGGGATTTTCCAGGCCAGAGTACTGGAGTGGGTTGCCATTTCCTTCTCCAGGCTTTTTTCTTAAGGTCTGTTTTGTCTGATAGTAGTACCATCAACTTTCTCTTGGTTACTATTTGAATTTTCCTTTTTATTTTCCTGCAGTCTTTGTGTCTTTATGTTTCAGGCTTACTTCTTGAACATTGCTAGATACGTGTCATCCAGTCTGATCATCTGTTTCATTTAACTGTTGATGAGCAACGTCTGGATTTTTTCTGTCTCATTTTATGGTATACGTCCTGCTGTTTCTACTTTTTCTCCTGGGTCAGTCTAGTTGTCTTTATTTCTAGTTCCCCTCTCCCATGATGGTTTGGAAAATGTATCTTCAATTCTATTCTTTTAGCATCCTCTCTTAAAATTTGACTGTGCATTTTAGCCTCCACAAAGTCTACAGTTATCACCTCTTTCTTCTGAGCAATATAAGGTTTCTACACTTTCACTCCCATCATCCACTCTCCAACTTAGGTGCTATTACTGTCTGATGTTTTGACTCTGTCTTACTTTTGAGCTCTCCAGTTTATCATTATTATTGTTATTGTTTTATGCCATCACTGCCTGCTCCTATTACTCCCATATTTACCAATTTTGCTTTATAAATTTTTACTTATTTATTTATTTTTGGCTGTGTTGGGTCTTAGTTGCTGCATGCAGGCTTTCTCTAGTTGCGGCAGGTGGGGGCTAGTCCCTAGCTGTGGTGTTTGGACCTCTCACTGGGGGCTTCTCTTGCTGCAGAGCGGGGGCTCCAGGCTCAGGGGCGTCAGCGGGCGTGGCTTAACTGTAGCCCGGGCTTAGCCCTCTGCGGCTTGTGGGATCTTCCTGGATCAGGGATCGAACCCATGTTCCCTGCGTTGGCAGGTGGATTCTTATCCATTGAGCCACCAGGGAAATCCTGTGTGTTTCAGCTTATTTATCTTTTCGTCTGGTATTTTCTTTGTGGGTTTAATTTTCTTCTTCCTGAGGTACCTTTTTAGTAGTTCTTTCAGAAAGGACTGTTAATAATAAACATGCCACCATTTTTCTGGAAAAGAAGCCTTTACTTTCTGCCAACTTCCAAATGATAATTTAACAGCCTGGTTAGACTTCTCCCATATCCCCCGAACTTAACCTTCATATACTTCTTCTAGACTCCAGAGTCTGCACCTCTATGCCCTAGAGATGGAGTATTGGGGAGGTAATGTGCCCAGGAGCAACCCCCGATAATTAAGGACCAGTGTAGGGTATTTTAGAAATATCTCCATTTTCGTGACCCAAGAAAGAGATGGTTCTGAAGTATGTATCTTACCCTTTGTCCTAGACGTTCCTCAAGGGCTTAAGCTCAGTTGCCCACGTGGTAACTGGCTTAGTAAACATCTATTCTTGGCTTCCCTCCATTTCTCGTGTTCCCACTTGCCTGCCGGAGTTTTCTGCTCTCCCAAACACATTACCTGCACTAAAATTCTCAGAGTCTGCTTTGGGGTGGGGTGGCATTCAAGTTAAGGCACTGCCTTTGGGAGTCTACACTGAAGGATGTTTTCTCAGCACTTAACGTTTATTCATTTATTTGGCTGTGCCAATCTTAGCCGCAGCATGTGGGATCTTAGCCGCAGCATGTGGGCTCTAGTTCTCTGACCAGGGATTGAACCTTTGCTTCGTGCAATAGGAGCAGGGAGTCTTGGCCACTGAACCACCAGAGAAGCCCCTCAGCACTTCTCTGTGGATCTTCTCCCATTATTTTTTGCCTCCTTATCTCTTTGAACAATTTCTTCAGCTTTATCTTTCAGCCAATTTTTCTTCCAAAATGTCTGGTGTTTGTATTTGAATTTTTAAAATTAATTGACTATTTGCATTTCTAAAAGTCCTTTATCAAATCTTCCTGCTTTTTTCTCATGGTGTCTTATTTTTCTGTTTTCAGTTCCTGCTCTTTATGATGATTGGAAACACTTTTATTTTTTCCTCTCTCTCTGATCATTTAATTATCTGAAGTTCTTGGGGATCTCATCCTGCTTTTGATTGTTAGGGCTTCTTCTTGCCCATGATGGACTGTGTTCCCAAGTGTTGTAAAATTTGTGATTTTGAATTCCTCCTCTAGAGAGCTTTATCTGTGAGTATTATGTGGGACCCGAGAAGAAGGTTTATCTTTTTAGATACATTTGTGTTTGTTTCTACCAAGACTCACATATGTGTCAGTTTCTCAGTTCTGGAGTTCCTGGACCATGTCATGTCAGTCTTAACTTGAAATCTGCAGGACTGTGGGCCCATGGCTACAAATTCTAAAGAGACTTAATTTTCCCACCACCAACCAACACAGATGGAGACAGACGAATTCCTTATCTTGTATGTTGGTGGCTGGATTTCTTTTTTTCCTATGTACCCTTTGGAAGGTAGTTCCCTTCCAGGGTTTCAGCCGAGTGCATGGGTCTTGTTCCAACTTTCTGCCTGAGCCAGACCCGAAGCCTCATTTCCTGTTCTCATGAGGCTCGGCCTTGACGTGCCCGGGCTCACCAGCCTTATGGACTTGAGCTGCTTCCTGTGGATTCGAGTCCCTCTTCCTCTTTGATCCTTGGAGGCAGTCATCATCTTCCTCCCAGTTTGGCTGTGCATTTAAAGAACATTTGTTGTATTTGACACAACATTTCAAGATGTTTTGTAGGGAATGGATTTGCAGGTCATCTGGCTAAAAACAAGTTGGGACTGGAAGTCCTTGAGTGCCTTTTCTGCTGTGCTGTGCTAATTCTGCCTCTTCTACCATTTCTTCCTTGGGAGCCTTCATCTTCCTTTCCTGGGCGGTAAAGGGGTGGTGGAGTGTGAGGTGTGCGTGTGGGGAGGAGAAGGTTGCAGACAGATGCTTTCCCAGATTCTTAGAGTAGGTGCCGTGGCCTGAGAAGCCGTGGGTGGCCTTCCTCACTGAGATGGCTCTTAGGCTACCTGTTGCAGAGCCTGGGGTCCCAGCATGAGAGGCCCCGTGCTCCTCTGTTTTATTGGCTACCTCTTCAAGCAAGAATTGATTTATCATGTGATTGAAAACTAGGCTCGAGGGAATTGGAGTTTGGGAAGAATTGGTGTGTGTCTGTACGTGGTATGTATGTGGTGTATGTGTGTATGTATGGGGAGTATGTGTGGTGCATGTTTGTGTGGGGTGTGTATGATACATATGTAGTATGTGTGTGTGTTATGTGTATGTGTGTGAATGTGTTATGTGTATATGTGTGGGTATATATATATGCACTGTTCAGTTCAGTTCAGTCGCTCAGTCGTGTCCGACTCTTTGCGACCCCATGGACTGCAGCACGCCAGGCCTCCCTGTCCATCACCCACTCCTGGAGTTTACCCAAACTCATTCAGTCGGTGATGCCATCCCCTCTGTCATCCCCTTCTCCTCCTGCCCTCAATCTTTCTCAGCATCAGGGTTTTTTTCAAATGAGTCAGCCTTTCCTATCAGGTGGCCAAAGTATTGGAGTTTCAGTTTCAACATCAGTCCTTCCAATCAACACCCAGGACCGATTTCCTTTAGGATGGACTGGTTGGATTTCCTTGCAGTCCAAGGGGCTCTGTATGTGTATGTATATATGTAGTGTGTGTGTAGATATGTACTATGTGTGTGTGGTGCGTATGTTGTGTATGTGATGTGTGTGTGTGAGGTCAGGGAGGAGTCAGGGCCTCAGGTGAATTTGGGAGCATCTTTGGGAAGAGGACAGCCTCCAACCATCCAGCCAACATCTCAGAAAGGCCAGGACCAGTGACCAGGCCCCTTACCTCTAAAGCATCCATTCTCTGTCCAGGACTCAGCCTGGTGGCCTTTGTGGGGGCCGGGACCCAATCTCTCACACCTTGCGGGGCAGGAAGTGTCAGCTCTCTCCTTCCTCTAAACACAGTCACTCAGCTGGCTCAGGTGGAGGTGTTTCTCCAAACTCCCTGGAGTCTGGCCCTGGAGATCGGATCCAGAAGCTCTGTTGCTCTGGCCTGTGTTCCTCCCCAGCCTGGGCTGGCCTGTCTGGGACAGCCAGCCTCCCTGGTCCTCCCGGTTTGTGGGACGCTGCCTATGGAAGGATCGGGGCCTGTGTGGGGGCCCTGGAGGGCCAGGAGGCTCATTGGGGCAGAGGCTATGAGGCCTCCCACCAAACTGTTCAAAGCCTTATCGCCTCGGAGGTGTTTCTAGTACCATTTCCGTCCATTGTTTCCTCTGGGTCTTTAGGAGGAGGCCTGTCTCCTGTTGTGGCTGCTCACAGCTACTGTGGTGGGAAAAGAGTGGGGCGGGCAGGCTGACTGCAGACGTCACGATTTGGGCTTTATCTCCCCTCGGCCACAGGGTGTCCACGGCCCGGGTATCACTCACCAGGAAGACTGTCCAAAGCCGCAGAAGTTCCTGGAGAGCATGGCCTAGGGCTGGCTGCAGCACTGTGGAGGCTGAGCTTCCTTGGAGACACCTGCACCCTCTTCCACGGGGAAGGTACGGGATTTGGGAGGAGGGTTGGCTCACTGTGGAATGAGATGCAGGACTGACCCCTGCACCCCCTGCCCTGGGGACCTGGGGGTTCTCCTTCCAGGGACTAGTGTGCTGGGGTGATTCACAGCCAAGGGCCCTCATAATGCCGTCTTTTCCACCCGCCTCTGGGGGTTCTGTGACTGCTTCTGCTCCTGCCTGGGCTTTATTGCTTGTAGTGCTTGACCAGACAGGGAGGAGACAAGCCCTACCCTCACCTCTGGGTACCTTCCGGAAGCAGCCTGATGTACCTGTGTGTATGGCTGAGACCAAGGCCTGGCCATATTGGACATCAGAGTGTTCCTTCCCCAGAAGAATTATATATGGATGGGGTTTACCTCTCCCTTGTTTGGTCAGATGGGACAGTGGGCGGGAAAGGACCCCGTGCCCCTGCCCCCCTCTGCCCAGGGAATGTCAGATGACAGAAAAGTGTTAGTTGCTCAGTTGTTTTCAACTCTCTGTGACCCCATGGACTGTAGCCCACCAGGCTCCTCTGTCCACGGGATTGTCCAGGCAAGAATACCAGAGTGGGTTGCCATTTCTTTTTCCAGGGGATCTTCCTGACCCAGGTTGGATCCCTAGGTCAGGAAGGATCTGTCCACATTGCAGACAGACTCTTTACCATCTGAGCCATTAGGGAAGGCCAAATGAAAGATGCTGAACTTAATTTAGCTGCTTTTCCAGAGGAGACTGCTGTGGCTGGAGCCCTGAGGGACTCAGGGTGTGCTCAGCCAGCCAAGATCAGTGGTCCCTTTCCTGGAGAAGGGAAGTCACACCTCAGGGAACCATGCACTCCGCCCAGGGCTGCTGGACTCCAGTCCACTTACCAGATCAACTCAGCAGATTTTTCCTGAACACCTCCTGGGTGCTGGGCATTGTGCTAGGTGCTGGGGTAGGGATGAGAGAGGGAATTCTTGTACCTTGTGGATGCCTAAGTGGCTTCAGTTGTGTCCGACTCTTTGCAGCTCCATGGACTGTAGCCTGCCAGGCTCCTCTGTCCGTGAGGATTCTCTAGGCAAGAATACTGAAGTGGGCTGCCATGCTGTCCTCTAGGGATCTTCCCAACCCAGGGATCAAACTGTGTCTCTTATGTCTCCTGCACTGGAGGGTTCATTACTACTAGCACCACCTGGGAAGCTCACCTTGTGAGTGACTGCCCAGCAAGTCTGGTTCTTGAAGGTTCTTGAAGCCTGGTGCCTGTGGTAGGAATGGAAGTGTGAGATACTTCCTCTTCTCCAGTTTCCTGCCAAGTGTGGAAGGATAATGATGAGGAGGGGAATGAGCTGCTCCCTGCTCTGAGCTGCTGAAGGATCAGGGAATGATAGGGGTCAGGCTGGTGGGGAGTTAGGCTCCGTGTGCTCAGGGACCCCTGTTTGGGGAAGGATGCCTGGCGTTCTGACCCAGTGATTATTACTCTTGGGTCTGACCTGCTTTTGGAGGGACCAGAAGTCCATGTTTAGGTCTTTCCCAGTGGCTCAGCTGTAAAGAATCCACCTGCAGTGCAGGAGATGCTGGTTCGATCCCTGAGTGGGGAAGATCCCCTGGAGGAGGAAATGGCTATCCAGTCCAATATTCTTGCCTGGGGAATTCCATGGGCAGAGGAAGGTAGCAGGCTATAGTCCATGGGGTCCCAAAGAGTTGGACATGACTGTAGCAACTGAGCACAATCTATGTTTAAGGGGGAAATGAGGGTCATTCTTTTCTCTTGCTTAAAAAATTCTCCCCACATCATGTGTGGCCAGTAGCACAGACCAGCAGCTGCTCACCTCTTCCTCTTCTCCGCAGATGTTTCCCACCAGGCTCGCGAGGCTGCTGCTTGCTGTGGCCCTCACTTTGCCAGGTAGGTCCCACGGTGCTGCCACTCTTCGATTCTGCCTTGGGCCATTGGGAATCTCCCCCTGCCAGGGGTCAGCAGGTGTGTCTAGAGCACACCTGTGTGTCCACCCCCTACATTCAGCTCCTGTTGGGGCTGTAGAGTCACTGGGTGCCTGGTTAATTTCTCTTCTGCAGAGCCCACCACTCCTGATGTGTGTTTCTCAAGGAGTTGGTGCCTGCAAATGTCTTCTCTAATTGGGGAATTAAGAAGCACCAGGGCTACATAGGACAGTCCTTTAGGATGGGGATGGAGGATGGGAAAAAGGAACCCAAGACTTGGGTAGATTATTAGTTTTTGAGTGGATGGTGGGGCTCATTTATTTGTGCAGCTGTACATCCCATAGTAGCGATGAAGAAGCTGAGGGTCAGAGTGGAAAAACAACTGCTCTAAAGTCACATAGAACCAAGATCAGAGGTCAGTTCTCCTGGGTCTCAGGCCAGCTCTCCTCCACTGTAGACACTGCCTTTCTTCCCTCACTGAGATGCTGAGTCTATGAATGGCAAAAGGGACCCTTTTCTGATCCTGGTCTCACCCTCGTCTCTACTTAGGTCAGCAGCATCCAACGCGCTGCCGACAGGGGCAGATGTACTTTTGTTACTCCTCTGCATCTTCCTGTTAACTGTAACCCTAACCCTAGTAGGAGGGTCCTGGGCCAGAGGAGGCAGAAAACTTGGAGATTGACTGCTGTGATTTCCTACCTGCCAACACATACACATACGCACGTACACTGTGAGGTGAAGTTGGCAAGTGTCAGCATATGATCTTGCAGGGGTTAACATTTCATAGGTTCTATGGGTCAGGCACACTGATCTATTGATCTACTTAGAATTTAATATATTCAAGATATACCAGTAGATTAAAGGACACTCATTACAATCTATTTACACATCAGAAAACTGGAAAATGTTAGAACCTATACCAAATTCATTTCAATGCAAGGTACAATACAGCCCACCAAAAATCATGTTTTGAAAGTATGACATTTTAAATTCTTCATAATATGTTGAGAAATAAATAGGTTATAAGTCCTTTGCTCAGTCAGTTTGCTGACAAATTTGCAAAAAACCGTAATTGTTTATACACAGTAAGATAGAAATCCAAACACTAAAATGTCAACTCTAGTTACTGCTGAATGTTGGTTGCAGATTATTTTAACTTCCTTTTATATTCTTCAATGTTTTTCAAATTTTCTCTAAGCAACATGCAGTATGCACTTCAAATCATCTGTCATTAAAACGAATCGATTTCTTGAAAAGCAGTTCTTCCATTATTAGGGAGTCCCGGGTCATTCTTAGGGGCTGAAAGCAACAGTTCCAGCATCATTTAAAATGGAAAGTCCTTCCCCGTAGCCTGATTTCTGATGGCTGCAGCCTCATTTCTCCTGGGCTGCAGTAGTTTGAGCTGGTGGTACCTGCTGTACTCACGTGTGACCTTTCCCTCCAGGGGCCCTTTGTGGAGAAGGGGCTCTTGGAAAGTCATCGATGGCCCGGTGCAGCCTCTTCGGAGCTGACTTCATCAACACCTTTGATGAGAGCATGTACAGCTTTGCGGGAGACTGTAGTTACCTCCTGGCAGGGGATTGCAAGACACACTCCTTCTCGATCATAGGTGAGTCCTTGCCCTAATGGGAAGACTTCAGAGCAAGGGGGTGGGCAGGAGTGGGGGCAGCCTAGTTCAGCCCTGGCAGGTGAGGGTTTCTCATTCTTATGACAGTGCCGAGCCAAGATCATGGTGGGGAACGGCCTCTCCACGACTTAGGGCTTCCCTTGACTTCTCCCTGGGTCTCTTCCTGTGGAAGCCTCGTGGATGGAGAGTCTTCGTGCTTCTCCAGTGTTTGAGTCCATTGCTCTGGGTCCAGGCAATGCTCTGGAAGCCCTGAAGCATCAAGAGAAATGATGGCCCAGAAAGTTGTTTGTAATAGCTCATGCATGTAGAAAAGGGAAGGAAGGTTGCCTGCTCCTGCTGGAGGTCAGAGTATCAACTGATGTGGAACATCTCCTGTGTTCCTGGTGAAGGGTTGATACCGTGCCCATGTTATTTCTGCTCCCCTGAGGCAGCTCTGAGATGTGGGGAGCAGGCAGTCACCCCGGTTTCACGCATGAAGAGTTGAAGCCCAAGGAGGTCGATGATCCTCCCAAGGGCTGACAGGTAAGATAGCGAGAGCTGGATTTTGATCCTGGGCTTGTCAGGAAGAAGGACCTTGCTCCTGTATTAAGGAGAGAGGGGACTGTCCGGGGCTGGGAGTGGGGCCGGAGGCAGCGATGGAATATTGCAATTTGGTGAGCTTCACACTCTAACAGTTCACGAGATGTGTGTGGTATGTGAGAGGGATCATGCAAAACCCAGCAAGGCAGAGTCCTTAGCTGTGGCAGGGCGGGGCAGGTGGAGAGGGAGATGGCAATAGACTTATCCACACTGTCACTGCAAAAATTTTCTGGCAATTGTTATAGGGCAGTGAGGGAGACTTTACATGGTTGAGGGGAGCACTGCAATGGGGGTTTTGCAGTAGAGGAAAGAATATAACAAAGATGAGTGGGGATTTATAGCCAAGGAGCCAGGTGTGGGTGGCTGGGTAGAAATTTTAAAAATATTTATTTACATTACTTATTTATTCAGCTGCCTTGGGTCTTAGTTGTGGCCTGTGAGGTCTTCGTTGTGGTGTGCAGATTTCTCTCTAGTTATGGCACTCAGGCTCAGTTGCTCCATGGCACGTGGGATCTCAGTTCCCTGATCAGGGGTCAAGCCCATGTCCCCTCCATTGGAAAGTGGATTCTTAACCACTGGAAGGGAAGTCCCAGGATGGGAAATTACCAAGAGGAAACGTCAGGGATCTTGGGGAGTCTGGCTAAACCAGCTTGGCAAGGTTCTTGCTGATGGCAGGCCAGGGTGATGCAATGTGCAGAGTGGGTTGTGAGGAATATAATTGGATATTGAGGGCAGGGGATTCTTGCTAAATGAACCTACAGGATTCTTGCTAAAACTGGACCAAGTAGGCCAGGGATAGAGTCTAGGTGGAGACCTAACCAAGCAGAGGGCTCAGAAAAGCCTGACTCAGGTGTGGTCAAGGAGAGCATCTTGGTCAACACCCAGACTCACATGAGATGCAGGCTCAGGGCTCTCGTGGTGTTAACTCCATCAGTTGGGACGACGGCTGCAGCACCTCTGTGTGCCAGTGCTGGGCAAGGCTTGGCTTGGCTGCTGAGTGAACTGACAGCTGGCCTTAGCTCTGGGCTCTCCTGCTTCATTTTTTTTAAAGTAATTAATTAATTAATTTTTGGCTGTACTACACTGCATGTCAGCTTCCTTGGCAGCTCAGATGGTAAAGAATCTGCCTGCCATTCAGGAGACTAGGCTTGATCCCTGGGTTGGGAAGATCCCTTGGAGAAGCATGACTGCACCCATGAAATTAAAAGATGCTCCTTGGAAGGAAATCTATGGCAGACCTAGACAGTATATTACAAAGCAGAGACATCACTTTGCTGACCAAGGTCCATTTAGTGAAAGCTATGACTTTTCCAGTAGTCATGTATAGATGTGAGAGTTGGACCTAAAGATGGCTGAGCACCAAAGAACTGATGCTTTTGAACTCTGGTACTGGAGAAGACTCTTGAGAGTCCCTTGGACTGCAAAGAGATCAAGCAAGTCAGTCCTAAAGGAAATCAACCCTGAATATTCATTGGAAGGACTGATGCTGAAGCTGAAGTGCCAGTACTTTGACCACCTGATGCCAGGAGCCAACTCTTGAAAAGACTCTGATCCTGAGAAAGATTGAGGGAAGGAAAAGAAAAGGCTGATAGAGGATGAGATGGTTGGATGGCATCACCAACTCAATAGACACGAGTTTGAGCAAGCTCTGGGAGACAGTGAGGGACAGGGAAGCATGGCGTGCTGTAGTCCATGGGCTCACAGAGAATCGGACATGACTTAGTGACTGAAAAACAACAACACGGATTCCAGTTCCCCAGCCAGGGATCGAACCCTCACCCCCTGCAGTGGAAGGGCAGAGTCCCAGCCACTGGACCATCGGGGATGTCTTATGGGTTCTCCTGCTTCTCTGGCTGCCCCCTTGGGCCGTGCCTCTGCTGGAAAACCTATCCCAGTATGGCTTCAGTGGTCTGAACTTCACTGGAATGCCATTTTCCCTACTGCTCCATGAATCCCTCAAGGGCAAGGACTGCATCACACTCATCTTTGTTTCTTTAGCTCCATGGGGTCTCTGTCAACACCAAAGGTGGGGGGGTGGTGGTGCACAAAGCGTGATTCTCTATTGTATGCAAGAGCAGATTTCATGAACAGCAAGGTGTGCAAGGCCTTGGGGAGGGGTTTGCTCGGACAGACAGGACAGGGAAGGTGTCCCGTGTAGTGGGGACAGCAGGAGCACAGGGGAGAGTCTGAAAGGGGTAAGTTTGGTGCCATGTGGTGGGAGCTGTGGTCCCCATCAAGCTCACCTGGAGGCTGGTTAAAACACATTATTGGGGTCCCCCAGCCTTGGCCCAGGGTGTCTATGCCACTGGATCCAGAGTGTGGCTTGAGATATTCACCCTCGCAAGTTCCCGGCTGCTCCTGGGGGTTTGGGGCCCAACTTTGAGAAGCACAGGCCTGGAGAAGAGGGGGGCTGCAAGACGGGGTGGTAGGGGGAGCTGATGGGGCTGGAACTTGCTGTATGATGGCGGAGTTTGTTTCTCAGTTCAGCAGGCAATGAGGGCCTAACACAGAGTCCCTGCAGGGAGGGCCAGGAGGAAATCAGTTCTTAGCCAAGATGGTCCTGGAAGGGAGAGAGGCAGGAGGCAGGGTGACCTTGGCCGTGATCACCAGGCAGCTGGTGAGAAGGACTGGAGGCGTCCCTAGGGCATGACGAATTGAGGAAGTCATCCTGAACGCTGAACTCTGGGCACCTACCCTGCTTCAGAGGCAGCAGCGGAGAGAAAACACCCTGTCAGCTTCCCTGGGAAGCTGAAGGCCCAGGTCCTTCCTCCTTAAGTGGTCCCAGTGTTTATTTCAGTGGATTTCTCTACCTTGAAAGTCACAGTGCACTTGTTTTATTTTAAAGTGTCCATGTGTGAGATGGTACAGCATTTGTCTTTCTCTGTCTACCGTATTTCACTTAGTACAGCACCCTTCAGTTCCACCCATGTTGTAAATGCACTGTGAGCACTTGGGGACTTGTCTCTCCATACGTCTATGCAGGTGGTGTCAGAAGTCTGGCCTCTCTGGCCATCCTTCTTTGGGTTTCAGGGGCCAGGAGGAATGGACAGGCTGAGTTAGGCTCTCTGATTCAGAGCATCACCATGGGATACCCTCTCTGTGTTCTTCTTTTTTATATCAACTTGCTCTTGTCAAGTGTCAGTTTTCTGGTAGATAATTGGCCTAAGTCAGGCTATGAATCAATCACATTTCAATGTAGATTGGTTTAATTCTCACTCCAAATTGTGCTGCTATTATATAACATTGGAGAAAATGGGTGGCTACTTTGTTTCTGATGGTGAGGGTAGGGTGTTGGCAGGACACGGGTAACCTGAGGAACTGGGCCGGGTAGGGTGGGCTGGCATGATTGCTCCGGGGAAGAGGGGGTGCCGGGTCAGGGGAAGGGACCTGGCAGCCCTGGATGCTGCCCTTCAGTCCTGCAGGCACAGCTGTGCCCTCCCCCACGCCTGTGCTCCATTGTTCTCCAATACATCCTGTTTCCTCACTTCCAAATCACAAATTCCCGTTCCTCTCCTGCAGACCTTGTCCACATCCTCCGTAAAGTGTTTGTGTCTGAGCATGCAGGGCCACCTGGTGCAAAGGGGAGGCTCTTTGACCTGGTGCTGGCTCCCGGCCAGCAGGCTCCATCCAAGAACTCAGCTCCTAGCTGGCCAGCACGAGGACCTGGGAGAGATCTTGGGAGTCCTGGTGGCCCCCACACTGGGATCTGGCTCCCATAGCAGCCTTAAGACCATGGACAATCTACACTGTTCTGAGTGAGCTCCCAGCCTGAGACTCTTGTCTCTCCCTCAGGGCACCGTGGCCAGGTCAGATCAATCACTGCTCTGCAGCTTTAGGCTGCTGTCCACCTGCATCAGAGTCGCAGGGTGGAGGACAGAGTGTTTGTTAGAGATGCGGATCAGCGAGTCCCACACCTGGAAGGCAGAGACAGCACTCGGGTTGAACTCGGCTTCCTGGGGTGCTCCTCACTCACCTAGAGGAGGTCTTGCTCCCTCACTTAGATCCTTGGTCTCCAGTTCAAGAGGCCAGAAAGGAGATGGGGGATAGCGGGAGCTTCCCTGGCTCGCCCGTGAGATGGATACCTTGCCCTCCCTCTGGCAAGCACAGGAAGTGCAGACCTCCTGGTCTGCAGGGTGTGGGAGTGTTCCCCGGCACTGGGCTCGCTGGCGGTTTCTAATGGCTGCCCATCATCAGGGTCCTTCCCAAGTTCTGCCGGGAGAGTAGGAGGCAAATAAAGAACAGGACTGATGGCGGGTTCTCCCCTGCATTAGTGGTTCACAACCCTGAGCACTCATGCCCCATTAAGAAGTCTGTGTGACAAAGGGAGGTTTGGACTTGGCGTCAGAACCCGGTGCGGTTAGTGGTATGAACTAGTAGTTCTCAACCTGGGTGATTTTCCCCCAGAGGACATGGAGTCTGGGGGCATTTGGGGTTGTCACAATTGGAGGTGGATGCCAGTGGCATCTGTCGGCAGAAGCCACGGATGCTGCTGATGACCTACGTGCACAGAGTGGCCCCACAGCAAAGAAGTATCTGGCCCCTAGTGTCAGCAGCGCCGAGGTGGAGAAAACCTGTTGTACACTTGGGCCTCAGTCTCTCCATCTGTAAAATGGAGTCAGTCTAGGTCAATGTTTTGTGAACTGAGTCAAAAACTATGGGTCATAAAATGAATATTATTGTTATCTCCAGCATTAAAAATATTTAAACAGAAAAGAATAGAAGACTTCCGAAATTACCAGAGCTCATGGCTCTGGTAAGGGTAAGGGTGTCGTGGGAAATGTGTGTGTGTACACACTGGATCATGAAGTCATTGGTGTTTTTACTCCACTTTCTGGGCAAGAACTTTTAAAAATTTATTTTCTCAGACAGTAAAGAATCTGCCTGCAAAGCAGGGAGACCCAGGTTCGATCCCTGGGTCAAGAACATGGCCTGGAGAAGGGAATGGCAAACCACTCCAGTATTCTTGCCTGGAGAATGCCACGGACAGAGGAGCCTGGGGGCTACAGTCCATGGGGTCGCAAATGAGTTGGACAAGACCGAGTGACTAATACTTTCACATTTTTTGAATTACAACACTGTGTTTATTACTGCTGTACAACAAAGTGACTCAGTTATACATGCATATATATATATACACACACAGACACACATTCTTTTTCATATTCGTTTCCATTATGTTTATCATAGGATATTGAATATAGTTCCCTGTGCTCTATGGTGGGACTTTGTTGTTTATTCATCCTGGGAATCCCAAACTTCCAGTCCAGCCCTCTCCCCGCCTCCCCTTGCCAATCACCAGTCTGTTCTCTATGTCCTTGATTCTGTTTCGTAGGTATGTTCGTTTGTGTTGTATTTCAGATTCCCCGTATATGTGAGCTCATATGGTATTTGCCTGTCTCTTCCTGACTTATTTCACTTAGCATGATCGTCTCTAGGTCCAGCCATGTTGAGGCACATGGCATTGTATTCCTTTTCATGGCTGAGTACTATTCCGTTGTGGGTGTGTGTCACTCTTCCTTACCCATTCCTCTCTGCTGGTGGACACTCAGGTTGCTTCCATGTCTTGGTTATTGTAAACAGTGCTGTTGTGAACATAGGGGCGCATGTATCTTTTTGAGCTACAGTTTTATCTGGCTATACGCCTACGGGTGGCATCACTGGATCGTATGGAAACTCTATTTTGAGTTTTTGAGTAATTGCCATACTCTTTTCCATAGTAGCTGCACCAATTTACAATCCCACCAACAGTGTAGGAGGGTTCCCTTTCTAAGAGACCATTTAAAATAACACATCCCAGAGTTCATGTCACCAGTAACTCACATGGCAGCTTTGATTCACTGCTTTACAATGTATTTGACTCATGCTTAATTTTATCTTTATACTTTGATTGTAAACTCCCAGAAGGAAGGAGTCAGGATTTTACATTTTCCTTTAAAGGAATAGACTATTAGAGGGCCTTGTATACAGAAGGCACTCAATAAATATTTCTAGACGTATGGAAAGATGAGTGAGCATATGAGATTTGGGGGAGATTTCTGTTGCCCATTTGTTAACTCTTTGGCGGGAGTTTTCCACTGAGATAAGATTACAGAGATGATGGTTATAAATAAATGCATTCACTTTTTGGGGTGATAATAGCTACCCTGTTTAAATAATTCTTTTCTTTTTCAGGGGACTTCCAAGATGGTAGAAGAGTGGGTCTCTCTGTGTACCTCGGGAATTTTTTGACATCCATGTGTTTGTCAACGGTACTGTGCTGCAGGGGGCCAGCAGTAAGTTGGAGCCCAGAAAGTTCAAATTAGAAGGGGCCCTGGGAATCCCCCTTGTGCTCTCCCCTCATTTTTTCAGACAAAGGAGTGGGGCCCAGAGAGAGAAAGTACACGTGCCTGGAGGAGGTGAGAAGGGTGGGTGAGAGTGGGGAATCCTGACTCTGAGACCAGGCTCTCAGCTTCTGCATGGCAGTCTGAACCCTGCAGAACAGGGTCAGGTTGATGGGTGGAGGGTCTCCCAGAAAGTGGCCCCTTCCTGAGCTCTTCCTGTCTCCCCAGGGTCTCCATGCCCTATGCCACCAGAGGGCTGTACCTGGACACCGAGGCTGGGTACCACAAGCTGTCCAGCGAGTCTTACGGCTTTGTGGCCAGGATCGACAGCAGCGGGAACTTCCAAATCCTGCTGTCAGACAGACACTTCAACAAGACTTGTGGGCTGTGCGGTGACTTTAACATCTTCGCCGAAGATGACTTCAGGACTCAAGAAGGTAAGATTTTTCTGGGACAGTGTTCCCCGAGGGCGTGGCTGTGTTACCCTGCTCACCAACCTACACTAGGCCTCCTCCTCTGGTGCTCTACCTTCCCTGAGTCCTCACCTCAATTTATCTCATGAACTTTATCTCTTAGCATTCCGCCTCAAGGCCTATATCTGTCCTCAAATCCGATCTTGGGGATCCTCAGACCTGACTTGGTTCAACTTTGAATTCCCCACATGGTAGATGTTTGATAAATGCTGGATGATCTGAACAGGGCCTCCTGTGCCACTGTGATGGAACTTCGCGCATGGGATCTATAAAAGGTGGTCTTCTGCACTGCCCCAAAGGCCAGTTTATATGCACGTGTGCACATGTGTGTGTGTGCATGTGTATATTCATGAGAAATAGGAAGTATAATGATATGGACTATGTGAAAACCACTGCTAATCCTCATTTTTCTTCTGAAAATTTCAATTACATAAACATTTATGTGGGCTACTCTGGTGGCTCAGAAAAGAATCCTGGTGGTAAAGAACCTGCCAGCCTTGCAAACCCTGCAAGAGACATGGGTTTGATCCCTGGATTGGGAAGATCCCCTGGAGGAGGAAATGGCAACCAACTCCAATATTCTTGCCTGGAAAATTACCAGGCACAGAGGAGCCTAGTGGGCTACAGTCCATGGGGTCACGAAGAGTCGGACATGACTGAGTAATTAAATAACATCAAAACCCCTGCTGCAGAGGCCTATGTTCGAATGTAAACAAAGTTGATTCAGGTGCCTATAGACCCAGAGTTTTCACCCAGCAGTCCCAGGTCTCATGACCATGGCTCCATCCTCCTGAACCTTTCTCTACAGGGACCCTGACCTCAGACCCTTACGACTTTGCAAACTCCTGGGCCCTGAGCAGTGAGGAGCGGCGGTGCCCACGGGTGTCCCCTCCCAGCAGCTCCTGCAACGTCTCCTCTGAGCTGCAGAAGGTGGGTCATCTAGGCTGGGCGTGATCTGGGTGGTGTGGGGCTTTAGGAGTCAAGAGGCAGAATGAGGTCCCATCCCAGGTACTCCATCCTGGGAAGGATGTGGTCCACCTTGGAGGGCCCCTCTGGCTGCTGTGTGTCCCGTGCGCCCCTGTCCTCTGGAAAACCAACTGTGGTTCGAGTTGGGCTGACCCTAATCTTGTTAAAAATACTGTCCTGGGCCTGGAACTCTAGAGATGGGCCTGGTCCAATGAGTCGGTACAGCGAGTTATTATACTTTCCTGTTTTACATTCCAGTGCCCCCTCAGCCCCAAATATCCACATTGTCACCTGCTACCTGTCTGAAATTCTGCTGTGGAAAGCCATTTTTTAAAAGTGTTTATTTTGGGGTGCTCTGGATCTTCGTTGCTTTGCACGGGCTTTTTCCGGTTGCGGTACATGGCCTCTTCATTGTGGCAGCTCCTCTGCTTGCAGAGCATGGGCTCTAGGGCAGGCAGGCTTAGTTGCTCTGACCAGGAGTCGAACCCGTGTCCCCTGCATTGACAGGTGGATTCTTATTCATCGTGCCACCAAGGAAGTCTAGAAAACCACATCTTTTTAAGGGCCCGATAGGTGGTTGTTATAAAGCACAAATAGGGGGCAAGGCCCTGAAGTCTCACTAACAATCAGCAGGGAGGGGGTTACTTTACATTTGGGTGGGGGGAGGGGAGACGCTGTGGGGAGGGGAGGGGCAGGGCCTGCTACCAGCCACCAGCTTGGATGTTGTCAGAGTTTCCTGAGGCTGGAGTGGCTGACTGTCTCAAACCCAGTGACTTACAGCTATGGATATATATTCTTACAGTACCAGAGGCCAGAAGGCTGAATTTGGTTTCAAGGTGTCTGCAAAGTTGGGTCCCTCTGGAGGTCTAGGGGAGAGACCGCCTGGTCTCTTCCAGGTCTTTGGGCGGGGGGCTCCTTGGCTTGTGGCCCCATCCCTTCACTCGCTCCCTCGGTGGTCTCGTGGCTTCCTTGTCTGCGTGCCTTCTTGTCCACGTGCCTTCCTTGTCCACGTGCTTCCATCTGAGTCTCAGCTCCGGTGGTGACTCCGCCTATCCCTCCCCTAGTTCTTAACAGCTCCTTCCCCTTCAGGGTTACCCTTTATGATCCCACTTGGGGAGAAGGGGTACAGGTGGGAGCGAGCTGCAGGACACATCTTGCCTCCGCCTTCTGTAGGTGGAGACAAGATGGTCTCTGCGCTTCTGTGTGGGAGGTGTTGGGAGGATGACGCTTTAGGTGGGAAAGACCTCCCTCGAGGGGAGGACCTCCCCTTCTCAGGGGTCAGGCTGCCAGGGCTGAGGGAGGAGGGAGCAGCATGGCTCCGGGGTGCGGCTGGGCTCTTGTCAACACGCAGTGCCCTGAACAGGCTGCGCTCAGAGATTCCGCCGCTGTCTGGGGAATGAGATCCTTGTAAGTCAGGTTCCCGGAAAGTGGAGGTTTGTGAGCAGGGAGTGGCTCTCAGGGTGTGAGAGAGGCAGGGCTGTGCAGGGGGAGAAGCTGAATGCTGTGTAGTTCCAATCAAGGCCTCAGCAGGCCCTTCAAGGAGTTCTGAAAGCGGGGTGGCCCCATGGGGCGAGGGGGCCCATATTGACCAGTCGGTCACTGGGTGGAGGCTGCCTCAGGACGGCTCCTCTAGACTGAGGGCGGTGCCTGCAGAATGACTGGGCTATGAGCCCCCAGCAGCCAATGCGCTCAGCTTCTGGTGGGTGAGTCCTGCTCTGAAAGGCGTCTGCATTGCACCCTACATCGCCTGTAGAGCTTGGCTACCTGACAGCGTCACCTCTCTGCCTCCCATCCAGGGAGCACGCATGATGTTCCAACCTACTATCATGCAGGGAGAGGGTGACCTCTGCTTGCCCCAGAACCACTGCCATGATGGGACTTGACAGGCCAAGTAAGCCCCTCCTCTGGGACTGTGTGGTTGTGCAGAGGGATGAGGAAACCAGAGCTGGGTGGAGGGGGGTACGATTATGGAGCTGCCCTGAGTCATCAGCGAGCACTGCAGAGTCAGAGTCCACACCCTGCCCTGCCCCCTCCTCTGCTGTTCTGGCTGCACCACCTCAGGCCACCCGCGTGTTGATTCCAGACTGGTTTTCCCTCAGGAGTCTGGCTCCATGAATCTTGCTGCCTTCAGCTCTAAAACTCTTTGACTGTGTGTTTCTCTGGGTTGAGCTAAAGAGAGAGTTGATAACAGAGCTTCCCTGGTGGCTCAGTTCAGTTCAGTTCAGTCGCTCAGTCGTGTCCGACTCTGTGACCCCATGAATCGCAGCACGCCAGGCCTCCCTGTCCCTCACCATCTCCAGGAGTTCACTCAGACTCATGTCCATCGAGTCAGTGATGCCATCCAGCCATCTCATCCTCGGTCGTCCCCTTCTCCTCCTGCCCCCAATCCCTCCCAGCATCAGAGTCTTTTCCAATGAGTCAACTCTTCCCATGAGGTGGCCAAAGTACTGGAGTCTCAGCTTCAGCATCATTCCTTCCAAAGAAATCCCAGGTTGATCTCCTTCAGAATGAACTGGTTGGATCTCCTTGCAGTCCAAGGGACTCTCAAGAGTCTTCTCCAACACCACAGTTAAAAGGCATCAATTCTTCAGTGCTCAGCCTTCTTCACAGTCCAACTCTCACATCCATACAAGACCACAGGTAAAACCATAGCCTTGGCTAGACGGACCTTAGTTGGCAAAGTAATGTCTCTGCTTTTGAATATACTATCTAGGTTGGTCATAACTTTCCTTCCAAGGAGTAAGTGTCTTTTAATTTCATGGCTGCAATCACCATCTGCAGTGATTTTGGAGACCCCCAAAATAAAGTCGGCCACTGTTTCCAATGTTTCCTCATCTATTTTCCATGAAGTGATGGGACCGGATGCCATGATCTTTGTTTTCTGAATGTTGAGCTTTAAGCCAATTTTTTGCTCCCCTATTTCACTTTCATCAAGAGGTTTTCTAGCTCCTCTTCACTTTCTGCCATAAGGATGGTGTCTTCTGCATATCTGAGGTGATTGATATTTCTCCTGGCAATCTTGACTCCAGCTTGTGTTTCTTCCAGTCCAGCGTTTCTCATGATGTACTCTGCATACAAGTTAAATAAGCAGGGTGACAATATACAGCCTTGCCGTACTCCTTTTCCTATTTGGAGCCAGTCTGTTGTTCCATGTCTAGTTCTAACTGTTGCTTCCTCACCTGCATACAGATTTCTCAAGAGGCAGGTTAGGTGGTCTGGTATTCTCATCTCTTTCAGAATTTTCCACAGTTTATTGTGATCCACACAGTCAAAGGCTTTGGCATAGTCAATAAAGCAGAAATAGATGTTTTTCTGGAATTCAATCTTCCTTTTTCAATGATCC
This sequence comes from Nanger dama, assembly GCA_917880005.1. NCBI lineage: Eukaryota > Metazoa > Chordata > Mammalia > Artiodactyla > Bovidae > Nanger > Nanger dama. Next base: position 16,000,209 of record CAKJTW010000046.1, on the reverse strand, counting down.
AACAGGTGTTGCCAGTTTGATCTCTGGTTCCTCTGCCTTTTCTAAAACCAGCTTGAACATCAGGGAGTTCACGGTTCACGTATTGCTGAAGTCTGTCTTGGAGAATTTTGACCATTACTTTACTAGCATGTGAGATGAGTGCAATTGTGCAGTAGTTTGAGCATTCTTCGGCATTGCCTTTCTTTGGAATTGGAATGAAAACTGACCTTTTCCAGTCCTATGGCCACTGCTGAATTTTCCAAATTTGCTGGCATATTGCATGCAGTACTTTCACAGCATCATCTTTCAGGATTTGAAAGAGCTCAACTGGAATTCCATCACCTCCACTAGCTTTGTTCATAGTGATGCTTTCTAAGGCCCACTTGACTTCACATTCCAAGGTGTCTGGCTCTAGATGAGTGATCACATCATCATGATTATCTGGGTCATGAAGATCCTTTTGTACATTTCTTCCGTGTAGTCTTGCCACCTCTTCTTAATATCTTCTGCTTCTGTTAGGTCCAGACCATTTCTGTCCTTTATTGAGCCCATCTTTGCATGAAATGTTCCCTTGATATCTCTAATTTTCTTGAAGAGATCTCTGGTCTTTCCCATTCTGTTCTTTTCCTCTATTTCTTTGCATTGATTGCTGAAGAAGGCTTTCTTATCTCTTCTTGCTATTCTTTGGAACTCTGCATTCAGATGCTTATATCTTTCCTTTTCTCCTTTGCTTTTCGCCTGTCTTCTTTTCACAGCTATTTGTAAGACCTCCCCCGACAGCCATTTTGCCTTTTTGCATTTCTTTTCCATGGGGATGGTGTTGATCCCTGTCTCCCGTACAATGTCATGAACCTCATTCCATAGTTCATCAGGCACTCTATCAGATCTAGGCCCTTAAATGTATTTCTCACTTCCACTGTATAATCATAAGGGATTTGATTTAGGTCATACCTGAATGGTTTAACTGTTTTCCCTGCTTTCTTCAATTTAAGTCTGAATTTGGTAATAAGGAGTTCATGATCTGAGCCACAGTCAGTGTTTTTGTTGACTGTATAGAGCTTCTCCATCTTTGGCTGCATAGAATTTAATCTGTCTGATTTTGGTGTTGACCATCTGGTGATGTCCATGTATAGAGTCTTCTCTTGTGTTGTTGGAAGAGGGTGTTTGCTATGACCAGTGCATTTTCTTGGCAAAACTCTATTAGCCTTTGCCCTGCTTCATTCCACATTCCAAGGCCAAATTTGCCAGGTGTTTCTTGACTTCCTACTTTAGCATTCCAGTCCCCTATAATGAAAAGGATATCTTTTTGAGTGTTAGTTCTAAAACGTCTTGTAGGTCTTCCTAAAACTGTTCAACTTCAGCTTCTTCAGCATTACTGGTTGGGGCATAGACTTGGATAACTGTGATATCAAATGGCTTGCCTTGGAAACGAACAGAGATCATTCTGTTGTTTTTGAGACTGCATCCAAGTACTGCATTTCAGATTCTTTTGTTGACCATGATGGCTACTCCATTTCTTCTGAGGGATTCCTGCCTGCAGTAGTAGATATAATGGTCATCTGAGTTAAATTCACCCATTCCAGTCCATTTTAATTCGCTGATTCCTAGAATGTCGACATTCACCCTTGCCATCTCTTGTTTGAACACTTCCAATTTGCCTTGATTCATCGACTTGACATTCCAGGTTCCTATGCAATATTGCTCTTTACAGCATCGGATCTTGCTTCTATCACCAGTCACATCCACAACTGGATATTGGTTTTGCTTTGACTCCATCCCTTCAGTCTTTCTGGAGTTATTTCTCCACTGACCTCCAGTAGCATATTGGGCACTTAATGACCTGGGGAGTTCCTCTTTTGGTATCCTATCATTTTGCCTTTTCATACTGTTCATGGTGGCTCAGATGCCTCCAATGCAGGACACTTGGGTTTGATCCCTGGGTTGGGAAGATCCCTTGGAGGAGGGCATGGCAACCCACTCCAGTGTTCTTGTCTAGGAAATCCCTATGGACAGAGGAGCCTGGAGGGCTACAGTCCACGAGGTCACAAAGAGTTGTGACAACTGAAGTGACTAACACTTTCACTCAGTAAATATTCAGTGGATGGATGGATGCAAATTAGGTGGAGTCATTTATCCAGGGAATGGGCCACCCCAGAATCATAACTGAGTATTCCTCATTTTTAGAACAAATCTGCACATAAGTGGAGAAACTCTAGCTTACTCCTATTCCAGAAGCTAAATAAAACACACCATATTGCGCGCGCGCACACACACACACACACACACACACACACACACACAGCCTTACCTTAGCATGAGAAAGCTTCATTATTAGTTACTCAGTCTTTCCACTTTCAAGGAACAGTTTATCTTCTGAATCAAAGAGTACGTCAGGTGCAGGAAAATGCTCTGGGTCATGCTCATTCAGCTGCCTACACTGTAAACACAATCTCTAATGTATCAACAAGTCCATTCCTAATGCCTCTTTTCCTTGGGTTTCCAGTGTTTCAGTGGTGCTAGGGTTTCCCAGCTAGTCCCTAAGCATCTCTGTCACCTAGAACACAGCACAGTACTGGCAGCTGAGAGACAGGCTGAGTTCCAAACCCCGGGAGGAGAGGGTATTGTCTTGGGAAAGGGGGTAGTTCTCACGCAGACACTTGCCCTTGTAGCCCTTCCAGCTTTCCTATCCCTGGACCATTTACCAGACTGATAACTCTGGGGAGGACACTTGCCTTCTCCAAGCCTCAGTTTCCACATATGTAAAAGAAACATAGGACAAGTGCCTGTTCCACGTATCCTTACAGGCCCCCGTAAGGATAAAAGGATACATGTGGAGTGCTTAGCCCAGTGGGGTTCAGTTGGCTGAGCTGTTATTGTTATTATCACTTTTGAGTCTGCATTTGCCCCTGGGGTGGCTGCACTTTGAGAGCAGGAGTGGGGTAAGCAGGCCAAACACACACAGCACTTGAAGTGTTAAGCTCAAAATTCCTTCTTTCTCTCCTCCTCTCCAGCTATAACCCCATTCTTTCTGGGGGAGTTGAGCACAGCGTGGGGTTAGAAGGAGAGTGAGGTTCAGAGGCAACCGGACACGGAGGGTGGGGAACAGGCAGAAGCCAGCTTTTCTGGGGCTGCTTGTAACCCAGGGGAATTTGGGGCTGAGGGGACTCCAGGAGCCCTGAGCAGCGAGGAGCAGAGGAGAAGGGATTTTATCGTCTCTTCCTTTTGTTTCCAAAGGTACACTTCCACCGATGGTTGTAGTTCGCTGTCTTCCGCCCTTTCCAGTGTTCTCTAGGCAGGGGTAGATTGAGGTGTGTGACAGGGGATAGGACGGGTGGGGCGTGGGGGGTTAGTTGGTGAGTTAGGTGGGCAGCTCATGGGCACCTCTGACACCCAGGGCATGGGCTTTGTCTCACTTTAGTTTGCAAAACACAGGCATCACAGAATAAGCTTAAGATAAATGCTCCCACCCTCAGGGTACAAAAGAATACTCTGGTTTACACCTAAGAAGTGGGAGGTGAAGACAGGATTTCCAAATGGGGAAATCTGATACAGAGGCCCGAGTGGAGGAGGGAGCCTGGCACTCTGTCTCCTGGAGACAGAGGTGGATGGGAGGTGGGGGCAGAGAATCCACTGAGGCCCTGTTTGTCTCCTCTGGGCCTTTGGGAGCTCTAGCTGTACACTCGCTACTCACTTTGTCTCCTGGGTGCGTTAAGGTTCTTACTAACCAGTGGCCTGGGAGCAGTTTCAGAAACTGGTTACTAAGTTCTCAGAGCTGGGCCAAGGCCCCCAAACACTCAGACCTCCCAAGGCACAAGTTCCTCTTGAACTCCAGTTTCAGGCTGTTTACCTGAGAAGGCGGGGTGGGGCTTCACCATCCAATCAAGCTGTGTTTGTCCATGAGCGGGGCGCCCTCATTGGCTGGGAAGCACAAAGGCATCTCCAGGGAGGTGCCTGTTGGGTCTCGCTAGGTCCCTGGGTTCAGTCAGAAGTCGGGGCTGGTAAATCCCTTTACAAGCGTCTGCCACTGTGGCTCCAAGAGCCGTATTCAGTGGCCAAGTGTTGGGTAGGGGAGACGGTGCTGAGCCAGCCGCCAGGAGCTCTCTGTCTTTCTGAGGTGGCAGCAAGGAGTCAGCTCGTTGAGAGTCAGGTCATATTATTTATACCCAGGGGAATGAATGTTTCCTTGTTATGCCAACAAAACCGGAGCCTCTCTACTGGGATGCATAATGGCTTGTTTGATTGCACACAGATTTGCAGTCATATTTAGCTTCTCCCAGGGCAGGGCTGCTGGAGTCTGGGGCTTAGGGTGCAGACCTAGTCATAAAAAGTGCCAAGCTATAGATACTCAAATAATTGGTATTCATTTGCAGGTAACTCCACTGCATAGTGAACGTTTTAGAAAGATCCTTAGGTCACTTAAAAAAAAATATTCTGACAGCCTAGGAAATGTCAGCATGGGTTGAACCTTACACAGGGATCTTAGTTTTTATCCTGCAGTCCTGTCTGCAGTGTGAAGCCCAGGGCTCCGGGAGGCTGGGTGGGGGTTGCAGCTGGTCTATGCGATGTTCTTTCTAACTAGAAAAAGACACTCTTTTCTTGAGAAACTTTACCATCCTCTGCTGGGAAAGTGCTGTTTTAAGGAATTTAGGGAGTGTTAGTCGCTTAGTCTGGAGAAGGCAATGGCACCCCACTCCAGTACTCTTGCCTGGAAAATCCCATGGATGGAGGAGCCTGGTGGGTTGCTAAGAGTCAGACACAACTGAGTGACTTCACTTTCACTTTCATGAATGGAGAAGGAAATGGCAACCCACTCCAGTGTTCTTGCCTGGATAATCCCAGGCACGGGGGAACCTGGTGGGCTGCCATCTATGGGGACGCACAGAGTCGGACACGACTGAAGTGACTTAGCAGCAGCAGCAGCAGCATTCGCTTAGTTATGTCCGACTCGTTGTGACCCCATGGGCTGTAGCCTGCCAGACTCATCTGTCTGTGGAATTCTCCAGGTAAGAATACAGGAATGTGTCGACATTCTTTTCTCCAGGGGATCTTCCTGACCCAGGGATCAAATCTGGGTCTCCTGCACTGCAGGCAGATTCTTTACCGTCTTGAGCCACAGGGGAAGTCCCCTCAGTGGTGCTGAATACTGGGGAAGCAGGATCCCTGCAGTCTGCTTTCTCCAAATCTTACTCAGGACTTCATGTCCAGTGGTGCTCCTATCAGTCACCTAACAGTCCCAGATTGCCTGTTTTCCACTGGTTCCGATTTTAGTGTTTCGTGTGTGTGTGCGTGAACATAATCCTTATTTCTTTTGTTCTGTTGCTGTTCGTGTCTGCACATCTTCTCCCCCTTGCCTCCTCCTCTGAAGAGCCCACCGTTCACCTGTAAAGCCTCTTCCCCTAGGAAGTCACCTGTCTGTGCTGGAGCTAACATTTGTAAACACTCATGTTTACTTTGAATGACCATAGCAGTCCCCTGCATGGCACAAAGAGCCACACAAAATACCCGTTCTGTTGGGAACAATGCAATTCACTCTTCACACCCTCATGAAATATTGCCCACGCCTTTTATTTGCAAAGTGTGTACCCAGCTCTTTCTCCTATTTCTGCCCACAGCTGCCCTGGGAGGAAGCTCACAGGCCTGGAGGGAGGTAACCTGGTGGTGGAGGGACTCAGTGCCCTGGCAGAGCTGAGGGCTTACTGGCCACGTCCACTCCTGGCATCCTTGCTTCCTCTCCTGGCCTCCTGCATTCATGGCCTAGAATAGACTTTTCTTGGAGATTGGGATGAATTTTGTTACGTTTGTTTGTTTGGTAGAATAGTTGTGATTCTTAAGAGAGAGCGATTGTGCCGGGAGAATCTGGTTTAGGGAAAGTCAGTACATCTCAAGAAGAGATCCTTGTAATCCAGGAACCTTGGAGGAGTTAGTTATTGGGGACCTGACCTGGCTCTGCAGAGGGGGCCCACCCACTGGGTCCCAGCGATGAGTAGATTTGAGTTGGATTTTGAACAAGAGCCTGTTAAATCCCATGGATGGAGAAGCCTAGTAGGCTACAGTCCATGGGGTCGCAAAGAGTCGGACACGACTGAGCGACTTCACTCACTTCACTTATGCACACATATACATGCCTCTCTATACACATGTATACACATACACTCACATACACACACAATACAGACACACACCTGTATATACACATGCATACACACATACAGTACACACATATATACACATACACACATACACACGAATACATATATCCATACACATATGCAATACACACATATACACATAGACACACAGACACAATACATGCCTATAAATACACACACATATGCACACACATACATACATGCGTACACACATGTATACACACACACACACACACATTCCCCTTTCTGTGGTATGAGAACTGCTCTCTCAAGTCATCCAGAAGTTAAGGAGTGAGGATTTATTTTGGGGACTTTGCCAACTTTGCCAAAATCCACGGTTTCTAGAGCTTTGCTGTGTCCTCACATAGTTACACCCCTGTTCTGTCGCTCAGTCTCCCCTCTGAAGACCAGCAAAGCTCTGCCCAATACCAACCACTGAGGAAATAAGCACCCTTTCCCTTTCCAGCAAATCCTCTCACCCATCTGAGTGCAGGGAGGCAGGAGGGGCAGGGAGCCCGGGCTGGTTGTGGTGGTGGGATGGTAACCTTGGCCATTCTGCCTTTGGAGGTCTAGCCTCAGGGCAGAGTTCAGGGGCTGCCACTGGGTTTCAAGTTTTTCCTTAAATTGTGTGTGTGTGTGTTCAGTTGCTCAGTCGTGTCTGACTCTCTGCAACCCCATGAACTGTAGCCCGCCAGGCTCTTCTGTCCACAGAATTTCCCAAGCAAGAATACTGCAGTGGGTTGTCATTTCCTCCTCCAGGGGATCTTCCCCACCCAGGGATTGAACCTGAGTCTCCCACGTCTTCTGCATTGCAGATAGATTCTTTACCGCTGAGCCACACCAGGGAAGCGTCCCTTAAATTAAGCAGATGCAAATGCATCCCTGCTGCTGCTGCTGCTGCTAAGTCGCTTCAGTCATGTCCATTCTGTGCGGACCCCATAGACAGCAGCCCACCAGGCTCCCCCGTCCATGGGATTCTCCAGGCAAGAACACTGGAGTCGGTTTTCATTTCCCTCTCCAATGCATGAAAGTGCAAGTGAAGTCTCTCAGTTGTGTCCAGTTCTCAGCGACCTCATGGACTGCAGCCTACTGGTGGGCTGGCTCCTCCGTCCATGGGGTTTTCTAGGCAAGAGCACTGGAGTGGGGTGCCATTGCCACTGCTGCATCCCTAACCCAGCACACTTCCCCCACACGCCAAGATCTGGCTCAAAAGATCCCATGCAACTGGCTGATAGATTTCCACTAAACGGATGCTTTAGTTTAGTGGAAAACTAAAGCTTAGTTTACACATAAGACACACACATTCCTGAGACTTTCCCCAAATGGCTTTCTTTCCCTTCCTCCTCTCCTGGCAAGGATAGGAAGCTGCAGGGGCCTGATGGCACGTATTTACTGAGATGTTTTTTTATTGAGGTTGTATTTGCAATCTCACTCAGGGACAAGACACATAGGAGACAGTGAACAACCATGAAAGAGGACCATGTGAATGCCATCTGGAGTTAGTTAAGGGGCATGTGGTGCAACAGTTCTTATCACAGAGCTGGTGACCCTTTCTGACTGGGAGCAGGGTGGGTGGAGCTGTTCCAGACCCAGAGCTTGGACAGACCCCAAACTGGGAACCCAGGGCTGATGCCAGGCCTTTGTCCTCCCGGCCAGCTGATCCTGCCCTGACCCCTGCTCAGATACTGTCCAGGAGCACAGAGCGGGAGATGGGTCCTTTAGAGGGTTCTGTAGCCATCTCCCTTGGCACTGGGGACTTCAGGGACATATCCAGTTATCTTACTTCTCATGAAGGCTGTATTCTGACTATCTCAGAGAGAGGAATCTCCAGCTTCACAGAAAGCATCCGTTTAGTGGAAATCTATCAGCCAGTTTCATGGGGTCTTTTGAGCCAGATCTTGGAATGTGGGAGGGAATCCCAAGCCAGGCAGAAGTTATAAATAAAATCAGCAACCCTCCCCCACTCATCCTTGCAGGGTGAACAATAACAAACTGGGCCCTTCCCTGGGGGTGAATTCCTGAACCCACTGCTTTGGACCACTTCAGGTTTAGGCGCCTCCAGACCTCCCCAGGGGGCAGCCGCTGAACACCCACTTCAGGGCTGGGCTGAACAATTCTGCACTTTATCTGTTAGTCTCCCCTTTGTTCACCCCAGACCTAGGAATGCGACGCCCCCCCTTTGTCAACTGTTCCAGAACCAACACAAGAGCTAAGCTCCAGATCTCTCACTCCAGTTTTTTATCTCCTCGATCCCCACCGCCCCGCCCCGTCTGCCCTTGGGGAGATGAACTTCTCTCCTTCTCCCTCCAACTGGCTTGGCATCTCCAGGGAGGAGGCCTGGTGCTTTTTAATGAACTGAAAATGTGATTAAGTTGGACTCCAATTGGGTCTGCACACCCACCCAGGCAGGGTGAGGTCATGGCTTGATGGACCGGGGCTGGCGCGCTCTCGCCAGCCTCTGGCACCACAGACGAGAGACGCAGGAAGAGAGAAGTAGCTAATGCTGGGCATCGGAGCCAGGGAGATGCTGGAAGTGAATTAGCTGACCCTCTTTGGTCTCCCTGCCAGAATGGTTTAGCAGAGAGCTGAGGAGAAGCCATCTTCGAGCTATGGGGCTAGTACTGACAGCAGGCAATGACAAGAGTTACAGGCAGTCCACTGCTCTCCCTGTCTTATGTCACTGAGTTTTATTTTGCAGGAAAGTTGAAGGCAGGCATTGCTATCTCATTTAGGACTGGGTCCTGCTGTGCCAGGATAGCTAAAGTAGAAACCGCTTCCACGGTAGAGCAGTGTATTTCTCTCTCACTGAGAAGGAGTTTGGAGTGCGATGTCCAGTACTGATGCCATGGTGTTGGGTGAAGCGTCCTCTGGTCTCGTTTCCCTGTTGTCTTCAGCCTCATGGCCCAAAATGGCAGCTTAAGCATCAGACATCATGACCACATTCCAGTCATAGAACGAGAAGGGTTGGAAGAAGCACTCCTTCTTTTGGAGGCTGCTTCTTGGGAGTCACACACGACCTTCCTGCTTATGTTGGGGTTAGCGAGGGAGCAAAGCTTAGTCTTGTGACCACTCCCAGCTGCAACGGAGGCTGAAAAATCAAATCTTTGTTCTCAGTGGCTCTGTGCCCAGCAGTTTTCTAAGAAAGAAGGGAGGAATAGATCCGGACAACTTTCCATCTCCTCCACAATCTCCCTCTTTTAAGGGTGAGGAAATAAAGGTCCCAAGAGGGGAGACCATCTTCCTGAAGTCAAACATTTTGTGAGCGATGGGGTCGGTCTTTCTAAAAGCTGTGCTATATCCACTGGGCTACACTGTTTTCCAATGTGACTGATAGGAAACAAGGTGGGGAGTTGGGGTCACTGGGGTGGTGGAAAACCAGGTGAACTGTGGCAGGTGCCTGGCCTGTGGGGTGAAATGAGGTTTTGAGTTCAGCTCAGTGACTCCTTCACCAGTATAGCTGTTGGCAAACTAAAGTGTCTGAGGACTGCTTTATACTCTTAAAAATAATTGAGGATCCCAAAGATTCTGCTTTTTAAAAACAATATTTATTTTTTATTTAGATGTGCTGGGTTTTAGTTGCTGAACGTGGGATCTTCGATCTTCATTTCAACATGTGCGGCCTTTAGTTGCAGAATTTAAACTCTTAGTTGTGGCATATGGGATCTAGTTCCATAACCAGGGATTGAACCCAGGCCCCCGGCATTGGGAGCAGAGTCTTAGCCACTGGACCACTAGGGAAGTCCCAGAGTGTGTATTTATTTGGCTTATGCCCGTCAATACCCACCCCAGTGTTCTAATCCCTGGGATTTTCCAGGCAAGAACACTGGAGTGGGTTGCCATTTCCTTCTCCAGTGCATGAAAGTGAAAAGTGAAAGTGAAGTTGCTCAGTCGTGTCCAACTCTTAGCGACCCCATGGACTGCAGCCCACCAGGCTCCTCTGTCCATGGAATTTTCCAGGCAAGAGTACTGGAGTGGGGGTGCCATTGCCTTCTCCAGATATTTACCCTATTAGATATCAAAAAGAAAAAATCGTAAACATATACATTTATTTAAAACTAAGACATGATATTTAACATGAATGTGTGTTTGCTCAGTTGCTAAGTCATGTCTGACTCTTTGCGACCCCATGGTCTATAGCCTGCCAGGCTCCTCCGTCCATGGGATTTCCTGGCGAGGATACTGGGGTGGCTTGCCATTTCCTTCTTCAATTTAACACAAATACCATCTTTTTAATAAAAATTAGTATAAATTCCAAACCAAAAAAAAAAAAAGAAAGAAAAGAAAAACTTGGGAGGAGGATGGTGTTGTCTCACAGTTCTACAAACCTCCTCACTGTCTGGCTTGAGAGAAAGCAGCTGGTTCTTACGTTTCCGTCTGCAGCCAGCCTGTTGTGAGTCCACACATCATGTAGTCTCTGGAAAATTCCACTGTGCTTTTGCAAAAGAATGAGAGCATAAAGGTCAGATGACATCTTAGTGTTATTACAAAACTAGTTTTGATCTTGAGAATTCCTACAAGGATCTTGGGAGCTTGTTGGGGGTCCTTGGACCACCCTTGGAGAACTGCTGACCTGTTGAATTCTTTATTCTCTCCTGCCTCAGTTTCTAAATCAGAAAGGCTGTATTTAGCCTCTGAGGTTTGGGTTCTTTAAAAAAAAAATTAACTTTATTTAAGAAATATTTACTCATTTTTATTTGGCTGTGCTGGTTCTCAGTTGCGGCATGCGGGATCTAGTTCCCTGACCAGGAGTTGAATTCGGGCCCCTGCATTGGGAGCATGAGTCTTAGCCTCTGGACCACCAGGGAAGTCCTGAGGTTTGTGCTCTTTGATGGGGTCTTCAGGCTTCTGTGTGGGAGTGGGTGACCTGCTGGTCTCTGAAACAACTTTATTCATTGGGTTACAGGGAACACAGACCACCACAGAGGGGAGAGGGGTGTAGTGTCTCTGTCCTTAAAGCAGGAAAAGGGTGGAGACTCTGCAGGGCCATCAGCTGGGGGCTGTATAGGTCAGTGGCCTTGGGTGAGTGATGAGCAGTCAGAGAAAGCTGCCCACTCCTTGTGTCCCCCTGGCCCACCCAATACTGCTGGGCATGACTGTGTCCACTCCCTCGGACGAGGAGACATATGGAGACACACCTATGTCACGGACGGCTTGGGTTCCATGAGGACATGTGGCAAGAGGCTTGGGAACCCAGGCCTGCTCACCAAATCCTTCGGTGGATGGAGTACCCAGAGAAAGACACCTCCTAGTGCTTTACTCGGAGAGTAACAAAGAGAGGGTCTGGAGGACCAGCTTGGGAGAAAACAGAAGCTGATTCAAGGAGCGTCCACAAGGTTGGGACCATGACAAGGATCAGAATTAGCTGCTAGGAGAAGCCCAGGCACTGACCTATCGGAGCAGCGTCCCAGGGGCAGCTGTGCCTTTCCTGGAGCGTCTGTTAGCAACGCAGGGTTTGGCTCGACCATAATTACTCTGTCTCCTGCTGCCTGAATTTGGCTGTCGGCCTTGTCTGGTGTGGCCTGAAACCTAAGTCCTGTGTAGCGTCCAGAGCCTGATTCAGACTGTACCTCCTTCCCTGGTATCTCGGCGGCAGCTTCCATCCCGCTGTGATTGGTCACACCCTTGGGAAGACACATTGATATTGAGACCAGGTCTTCAGGCTGTTATACAAACCTCCCCCATGGAAATGCCTGGTGCAGGCCTATTGAAAACTCCCTGAGAACTGGAAGTTATGACTCTCATTGCTGCTGTCGTGACTGTTGATTTCGCGCTTTAGTACGGCCTGGTATGCGCGTCTGGGGCTTCCCTGGTGGCCCAGATGATAAAGAATCTGTCTGCAATGTGGGAGACTTGGGTTCGATCCCTGGGTCAGGAAGATCCCCTGGAGAACAGAATGGCTACCCACTCCAGTATTCTTGCCTGGAGAATCCCATGGACGGTGGAGCCTGGTGGGCTACAGTCCATGGGGTCGTCAAGAGTCAGACACGACTGATCGACTAACACTGTCACTTTCATGCGTGACTTGGGAATACAGCTCCTGTCTTTGAAAAGCCTGTAGGGAAATGGGGAGATGGCCCCGGGAATGGAGACCAGAGTAGATGCACCCAGGGGCCTATGGGAGCATCTAACTAGCTTTCTACTGTGGGTCTTGCCTGGCACAGCACCTGGACATAGTAGATGTGGAAGAAATTGAACGAGACATTGGGGTGTGTTCAGGAAACTATCAGTAATGCAGGGTGTGGGGAGAGGGAGGGGTGAGTGAGAGAAGGAGGCTGGGCTCAGGCCATGGAAGGCCAGGCCTCCCTGCCTCCCTCATATGCTGGGACTTGGCCCTCCAAGTGGAGATGGGACCTAGACTTGCCTTTTCTATTGACCACACAGCTAAATGCTTGCTGTGTGACCATATGGTCACCTCCTGCTGGTCCCTGTCTCTCCGTGGCTCTCAGAGGACACAGTAACTCCATCTTGGACTTGTGTCCATGGAGGTATCCTGTCTGGGGCCTGGCCTGGCAGGGGTGCTCAGCTACCCAGGAACTTGTGTCCTCCTGACCCACCCAGCACTGCCAGTCATGACTATGTCCAGTTCCCGCAGACAAGGAGACAGGCAAAGCACACCTACATCAGAGATAACTTGGGTTCCATGAGGGCATGTGGTAATAGGCATGCAAACCCGGGCCTGCTCACCAGACCCTACAGTGGATGGAGTGCCCTGGGACGAATCAGGATGTGGGTGATGGATCAGGGGATCCTGGAAGGAGCAGATGGCAGGCCAGGTGTGCCACTGTGCTACCGTTGTGGGATAAGGCCAGCTGGGCTTTAAAGGCTGGCAGGCATCTGGAAATCCTCCCTGACCTTCACACTGTGGTCACTCTCATGACCAAGCTCAGGCCAGGGCTGAGGACAGCTTTTCCCTTTTCTCTGAGAAAGAAAGCCTAGGCAGGTTTTAGATGCAGATGGTCGAGGCCTCAGGAACTGTTCTAAGGGAGGTGGCCGTGTCTGCAGAAATCCATTCCCTCCTGCAGGCAAGTGATCAGAACCCACCCTTCTTGCTAAGGCTTTCTGAAAACCATTTACTACCTCCAGGGACCTCCCAGGAAATGTGCTGGAGTACTGTGCCCACTTTTCCATCGAGCAGGGATGAAGGTGGGCCAGCTGGAGACGAGCCACGCTGGACTCTGCTCCCCCACCCTGGGCTCTGAAAGGGGAGGGGACCCTGGACTCCTGGTTTCTCCCTTCCTCTGACTGGTTCTGTGTCCGCCGAGGGGCCTGGTCTCTGTGCCTGGGAGCTGGTCATGTGGTACAGGGACAGCTTGAAGCCACTGTCCTACAGCCCAGGCAATGGGAGCCACCACTAGAAAACCGCATGGAGTTGCCTCCCGCCCCACCTCTGGTTCCAAATTGTGTGTGTGGCAGGAGGTAGGCAAGTGCCCAAGCTCCTGCCCCTACCCCAAGGGTGCCCTCAACTGCCATGTAAGAGACCAGTAATCTCCTCCGTATTTTTTTTAAAATGTGAACCTTTTTTAAAGAGCTTCTCTAGTGGCTCATTCAGTAAAGGATCTGCTTGCAACACGGGAGACCTGGGTTTGATCCCTGGGTGGGGAAGATCGCCTGGAGGAGGGCATAGCAACTCACTCCAGTGTTCTTGCCTGGCACATCCCCGTGGACAGAGGAGTCTGGCAGGCTACAGTCCATGGGGTTGCAGAGAGTCAGACATGACTGAGCGACTAAAGCATAGCACATTTTTAAAAAATGTCTTTATTGAATTTTGACATTAAAATATTGACATTAAAAGACGCTTACTCCTTGGAAAGAAAGTTATGACCAACCTAGACAGCATATTAAAAAGCAGAGACATTACTCTGTCAACAAAGGTCCATCTAGTCAAGGCTATGGTTTTTCCTGTGGTCATGTATGGATGTGAGAGTTGGACTATAAAGAAAGCTGAGTGCTGAAGAATTGATGCTTTTGAGTTGTGCTGTTGGAGAAGACTCTTGAGAGTCCCTTGGACTGCATGGAGATCCAACCAGTCCTTCCTAAAGGAGAGTAGTCCTGGGTGTTCACTGGAAGGACTGATGCTGAAGCTGAAACTCCAATACTTTGGCCACCTGATGGGAAGAGCTGACTCATTTGAAAAGACCCTGATGCTGGGAAAGATTGAGGGCAGGAGGAGAAGGGGACGACAGAGGATGAGATGGTAAGATGGCATCACTGACTCAGTGGACATGGGTTTGGGTGGACTCTGGGAGTTGGTGATGGACAGGGAAGCCTGCCATGCTGCGGTTCATGGGGTTGCAAAGTTGGACACGACTGAGCAACTGAATTGAACTGACTGCTTGTTTTATGTTTTAGTGTTTCGGCTGTGAGGCTTAGAGGAACTTAGTTCCCCAGCCAGGGGTGGAACCTGCACCCCCTGCCTTGGGAGGTGAAGTCTTAACCCCTGGACCACCAGGGAAGATCCTGAGTGGCATTTCTGATGGGCCAGGCAGTGGGACAGGATGGAGAGAATCAGACAAGCCTCAGCCTCCTTCCCCAAGTCTCAGGTGCCAGTGACGATGGAGATTCTTAGACTTGTCTACTAGAAAGAAAAGTAGGGTCCTCCCCCAGGCACCCCCGCTGGAAAGACACCCAGCTTGTTCTGGAGGACTGTGACTGTCCCGAAGAAAAGATCAACAACAGCAGCCCTCTGTTGGCCAGGGAACCCCCGAAATGCTAGTGAATTGATAGTGTTGTCTTGCAACCATTCACCCCTGTACAGCCCAGGCAGATGGAGATGGGAAAAGGGACAAAGATATCCTTCTGTCCTGCTGGCGACCTGTTCACTGTTCTGAAGAGATGCCTGATGGCAGTAAGGACAGGGGAAGGGCTCTCTCTGGTGGCCAGGATATCAATGTCAGTGACAATGATGATGGTGAAACGGGGTCATGATTTCTAAGGCGAAGCCTCTGGCATGCATTATTCCATCCACTCTTCACTTTCATCCTTTCAGATTGTTGTTCAGTCGCTAAGTCACATCCAACTCTTTGTGACCCCATGGACCGCAGCACATCAGACTCCCCTGTCCTCCACTATCTCCCGGAGTTTGTCCATTGAGTTGGTGATGCCATCCAACCATCTTATCCTCTGTCGCCCCCTTTTCCTCGTGCCCTCAATCTTTCCCAGCATCAGGGTCTTTTCTAATGAGTCAGCTCCTAGGAGTTATCAGGTGGCCAGAGTATTGGAGCTTCAGCTTTAGCATCAGTCCTTCCAATGAATATTCAGGATTGATTTCCTTTAGGATTGACTAGTTTGATCTCCTTGCAATCCAAGGGACTCTCAAGAGTCTTCTTCAACACCACAATTTGAAAGCATCAGTTCCTCAGCGCTCAGCCTTCTGTACGGTCCAACTCTCACATCCGTGCATGACTACTGGAAAACACATAGCTCTGACTTATGTCTTTTCAGGATCCAAGTCATAGTTTGGTACAGTCATAGTTTGCCATAGTCTTTTCAAATAGGCGCTGTTATTATTGCCTCCACAGAGGAGGTGGGGTTAGGTAAGCAGCTAGGGTCACACAGCCAGCACAGGGAAGAGGCAGAAGCTGGGCCCAGGCCTATGAGGTCATACCAGAGCCAGGGCAGGACTCTTGCTGGTGTTGTCTTCAGAAACCTCAGCTTCCCCTGAAGGGCTCGAGTGGTAAAGGACAGGCGCATGTCATCACCTCAGCAACACAGGCCCAAGGCGGCCATCTTTGTTCATCAGTCACTTGCTCCACATGTCCACTTGTGAGGCAGTGTCTGCAGCTGGAGTCTCGTTTACTCCAGGATGCCCTTTTCCATGGAAGAATGAGCTTTGTCCCTATCCCCACCACCACACTGGGGCAAAGCTGGACTTAAACCTCCGTTTTCTCTGCCATGTGAGGGTGCGGGGAGAGCTTAGGAGGGTAGGGTCAGGGAGGGAGGGAGGCTGTTCTCAGCCACAGCTCTCAGTCTGCAGACCTGCTAATCATCCTTGCACAAGCCTGCTTGCTGCAGCTTTGCAATTTAGCAGTCCATGTGACTGCTGCTTTTCTCAGGTTCAGTGGGAGCCAGTTACGCCCAACTGCTTGGGCCAGTTGGCCTTAGAGCTGCCTGGGTCCTCCCAGGGGCCTGTGGCGATCAGGGGCCTGGTTCTGATGGCAAACTGTGCAAGTCAGGCAAGGGCAGGGCACTGTGGACAGGACACACATTTCCCCGGGACCACCACATGACCCTGGGGCTCCCCCTAGGTGGCTCTCCCAGGTGGGAAGAAGCACTGGGTCAGATTTCTATTCCTCTAGAGACCACAGGGCTAGCCCCCTCATCAGAACCAGCCTTGTCCTGATTGACCTTGTACACTTAGAGCAGGTTGGAGTTCTCTCTCCTGAAAATTGGTCACTTGTTTGCTCTTTTTCACCGTCCTCTTTATGAATGCGGATTTGCGCTGATTGACCCTCTAGGACTCAGCTCGCTCTTCTTGTACTTCTTTCATTTTAGCTGAAGTCCTTCCATCAACAGCTGGCTTCCCTTCACCCTGAGAACATGCATGTACAGGAAGGAAATCGTGTACCCTGTGGGCATCAGTTATAGCAACAATACTGCCTCATGTCAAATTGAAGACAAAGTGCGATATTGATTTTAAGATGTGCTCTGATTTCAGAAACGTTAAATTGTGAAAAACAAAAACACGAGTTTAAAAATTACCATCACGTGTTTTTTTTTCCCCCACGATTTAACATCTCTGATATGGCACTAGTGGTAAAGAACTTGCTTGCCAACGTAGGTAGACCTGAGACGTGTGTTCAATCCCTGGGTTGGGAAGATCCCCTGGAGGAGGAAATGGCAACCCACTCTAGTATTCTTCCCTGGAGAATCCCATGGACAGTGGAGCCTGGAGACTTGGCATGCATGTTATTGAGAAAAATTACCAAAATGCAGAATGTGAAGGTGCTCACAAGTACAACTTACAGGGAGGGGTGGTTATACTAACGTGTCCAGGAGTCATTAGTGAGAACAGTTCCAAACCTGCTCGTGTTACGGGGTTTAGGTTGTCAACAAAGTGATAAAACCTAGGAACATCCCTAACCTGGCAGCACCCCTGGGACACTCTGTAGAGTTCTGGCATGTTTTTGCTGATAGGAACTGGTCCAGTCTGGTCCATCCCAGGAACCATCTTGGAAATGTTTGCTCGGCTTCATCCCTGGCAGACGGAGTTTAAGTCTCGGGATGAAGCCTGGAGGGTCTGCTTTGTAAACCTCATCTCTGATGGAGGAACTAAGCTCAGGGAGGGGAGGTGACCAGGTGGGTGCGGATCAGATGCCTGGTCTTCCTCACTGGGATCCTCACAGCCTCCGGTGGATTTCCACAGGAACTTCAAGCTCTGCTCCTTTCACTCACAGAATCTCTTTACCCTTGCCCTTCAGAGGACACTGTCTGCCCCTGCAGGCCAGGCCCCTGGCATTTGCATTTCCAGGGCTCAGTTCACAAGGCTGCCCTGGCCTGGGGGTGCCCCACCAAACAGGGGTCCGACAGAGTTCCACGAACTGCTGGACTGTTTCGTCTGACAGACGTGGACAAGCACCTCCTGGGTGTGAGAGAGTGGTCTTGGATTTCTGGGCGTGGCGGGTCTCCAAGCCCGGAGGTCAGGGGACACCCGGCCGTGTGGGTGGCAGCCTTCCTAGGTGGCCTTTCCTGCCCGCAGGGCCTGTGGGAGCAGTGCCAGCTTCTGAAGACGGCCTCCGTGTTCGCCCGCTGCCACGCCCTGGTGGACCCGGAGCCTTTCGTGGCCCTGTGTGAGCGGATGCTGTGCGCGTGCGCCCAGGGGCTGCGCTGCCCTTGCCCTGTGCTCCTGGAATACGCCCGCGCCTGCGCCCAGCAAGGGATGCTGCTGTATGGCTGGGCGGACCACAGCTCCTGCCGTGAGTCTGCGCGGGACCCCACCTCCTGCTGGGGTGGGCGGGGCCCGTCCTAGATGTCCCACCCCAAGTAGCCCGTGCTGAGGTGCTGACCGAGGTCCCGGTTCCCCGCGCGGCTCCTGCCCCCTGTCCCCGACTCACAGAGCGAGTCCCCTCCCTAACGGCTTCAAGGAGGTTTGAAAAGTCCCCCTGGCCAAGTCCCCATATCGCTTCTCCTGCCTCTGTTGTCACGCCCGGCCTCCCCGCTTCCTCGTGGACTCAAAAGCTGTTCCCCAGCTCTGCCGGAGGGGTCTCATCCGTTCAAGTCTGAAAACCGACCAGGAGCAGGGCGGGGATCTCGGCATCCTGGCAGGCTTTTCTCAAGTCCCTGACTGTCATTGCCTCCTTTCTCTCCTCTGGCTGGTACTCTCCATCCCTCCCTCGCACCCTCCATCCCTCCCTCGCACCCAGTCGTCTAATCTCACTGGGTCCCTAGTCATCGTGATAGTCACCACTCCCAAATTATCGTGAAAGAACTAGGAGCTGCGGCAGTCACTTGCAGGCAACCTCCTCCTTCCCCTGCCCTGCCCCCGCAGGCTTCCCGGAGATCACACCAGCTGATGGTGCAGGGCAGGCAGCCCGAATGTTTACACCACACACACACACACACACATACACTTTTCTGTGTGTTTCCAGCTTCTAAGTTAGAGCTTTTCATCTTTGCTGTGGGGGTGTGAGAAGGGTGGTTGTTGACAGCTGGGTTCGCCTCTGGAAGGGGGACTGGCTGTCTTTTCAGGTCTTCGAAGGTAGAAGGGGCAGGTGACCAAGGTATCTTGGAGGAGAGGCGGTTTGGGATGCTCGGTCCTTCTGGTTCTTCCACCTGAGCATCAGTCAGCGGCCAGCAGAGAGACAAAGGAGAGCCGTCTTTATCCATGAAGGGCTGGGTCCAGGGGGAACAGAGGCTCAGGTGATGAGCTCCGAGGGCTGTCCTGCCACTCCAGTGAATATAGATAGGGGATCTAGCCTGGAAGATGCTGTGTGTCCATTTCTGGGTGGGGTATCTGATTGAACCCAATCTCTTTTTCAAAAAATTTTTGATGTGGACCATTTTTAAAGTCTTTATTGAATTTGTTACAATATTCCTTCTGTTTTATTTTATTTTATTTTGGCCATGTGAGATCTTAGCTCCCTGATCAACCCTACACCCCCTGCATTGGAAGGCGAAGCCCTAATCACTGGACACCAGGGAAATCCCGAGCCCAAGTTCTTGAGGAAGAGGAGCCCTCAGAAGAGGGATAGGATGGAAGACACCATTTCCGGCTTGTGTGGCCTTGGGGGCCTTGCATTTTCAGCCTGGAGGCATTTGGCATCCCCTGGAGAGGGGTTTAGGAGAAAAGGACAGAGCAGAGAAGCAAACGAGTGGCCAGTTGTTCATGGGGATCAGGTGTCTCAGGGGAGCATGGTGGTGCCAGGTGACCCTGCTGAGTCTTAACCAGGCCCCACAAGGTGGAAGATGCCCCTTCAGGGCAGGAGTGGTCAGCGGATCGCCTGGGGGGTGGCACTGACCACTGGGGTGCCATGAAGTGGAGATGGCCCGTGGGGCACTGAAGACAGAGGGGCCAGACAAAGGGGCCTCAAGGGGTCTGTGCACCTCTTGGCCTGTGAGATGCTGCCTGGAGGGGACTGGCTCCAGGGAGACTCCGGGTTTTCCGTTTCAGGACCTGACTGCCCCGCGGGCATGGAGTACAAGGAGTGCGTGTCCCCATGCCACAGGACCTGCCGGAGCCTGCGTATCACTGAAGTGTGTCGGGAGCAGTGTGTGGATGGCTGCAGCTGCCCTGGTAACAGACGTCCCACTTTATTTACGAACCTGAGACCTCGCCAGTGCCCTGGCTCGGAGAAGCCAGATGAAGGCTGCTTGTGTTTATTCCCCATCGCTGAATTCAGAGGCCCTTTATTTACTTTTTAAAAAGTCTTTGTACAGAGTGGCCAGAATTAAGTTGGCATTTATTTTTAGTTTATGTTTTCCTGTTGTACCATATCCACGAAAGCGCATGTGTGTCTGGGGGAGTAGGGTGATCTGGGCTCCAACAGTGACTTTGTTTGGGGAAGAGGGTGGCTCATGGCTCTATCTGAGCTGCAGTGTTTTCTCGGTTAAGAGTCATGGCCTGGTCTGGGAGAAGGACAGTCTAAACTCTCTCCTGGGTTGGCCATGTGAGCTCAGCTGAAAAAGTCTCTTCCAGGAGAGACCTTGTGAGCTTTGGTGAATAGTCCTGGTTAATTACTGAGAGTGAGTCTTGTGTGTTTCCAGTCGCGACTTACCTACTGGAAGACTTTGAACGAAACATTTGCCTCCATGTCTTTGAGACGAACATGGAGACAATCTTCCCCCACCTCTGTGCAAGATAGACAGAAAAGAAATTCTTTGAACTTTCTGGGAGAAGCCTCCAGCCTAGACTCATGGCTTCCTTTCTGGAAGGCCTTGAACAAAACTCTTTCCCCCACTGCTTCATCACTAGAGTGGAGATAAATAGCACCGCCCACCCCACCCCCTCACTTTACAAACTGAAAGATCAGCATCATAGAATGAGTCCTTTGAGCTTTCTGCAAGAAGCCCTGAGCAGATGACTACCCTGGGGCTTCTGTGGTTGCGAAATGAGTCATGATGGTGACAAGGCTGAGTCTTTGTCTTGATGCCCTTGACCCAGAGGGACAGCTCCTGGATGAAGGTCGCTGTGTGGAAAGTGCCGAGTGTCCCCTGTGTGCATGCTGGAAAACCATACCCTCCAGGCGCCTCCCTCTCCCGAGACTGCAACACCTGGTAACTGGGGCTGAGCAGTGCAGGTTTGGGGAGCTGCCAGGGGCTGGGGAGGGCCGGTGGGCCAGCAGGGGCATTCAGGGCACTAGCAGGTGGAGCAGGACCAGGCCTGGGCTGGGGGTGGTTTGGGAAAGGCCGTGGAGGTTGACAGTGGGGAGCAAGGGTTATATACAGATCTGCCTGGAGGAGGGGGGTTGGGGGAAAGGCCGCTTCACAGGCAAACAGCGTCTCTAGCCGCACCGCCAGCCATGCTTTAATAAGCGACTCTTTCCCCCTGTTGCCTTTGCTTCTCTCAAGCCATTTCTTCCAGAAGCCGCTCTGGGTGTCCGCCCCCGCCCCCCCACACAGGTCAGGGGAACACCTCAAGACCTGTCCCTGGCTGCCTTTCCCTCCTGGGCTGTCTTCCAGGAGTCTCCAGGGCTGCCCAGCACTGATCAGGGCGTTACCCCGTCAGAGTCCACCCTTTCTGTTTCCACCAGCAATATGTGTGCGTATGTGTGTGCATTTTGTATATGTGTGTTTATATGTGTATGTGTGTGTATATATGTGTGTATGGGTGTGCACATGTGTTTGTGTGTGTCTGTGGATGTATGTGTGTGTGTGTTTGTGTATGTGCGTGTGTGTGTGTGTGTGTGTGTGTGTGTGTGTGTGTGTGTGTTGAGAGGGTAGAGATTCAACTGCTCCGTGCCTGGGTGGACTCGCTTGCTCTCCCTCTTCTGTCTGTCTGTCAGGGTTTGCTCCCTTGCCTTGGCGTTGTCTCCATGATTCCTCTGGGGCTGAAGCCCCACTAGGTGCCACCGCCACCTCCTGAAGCCCCCTCTGATTTGGGTGGCTTTCTGGTCCCATACCCCTCCTTGGGGGCTGTGGGGTGGCGGTGTCCTCTCTGAATCCGTTCATGGATGCCTGCCTCTGCAGACCCACGCATAACCCGTGCTTCTCTCTCCACCAGCATCTGCCGAAACAGCCAGTGGGTCTGCAGCAATGAGGACTGTCCAGGTAGGGAGCTTCCCCCACACCCACTGCCCTCCTCCCAGTGGGGAGGTGCAGCCTCCCTTACCAGACGGGGAGGACCACGTAGCCAGGCAGCCTCTCCTCACCTGGACATGCAGGCTGGATGCAGCCCCTGTTCACAACTGCAGCACCAGCTGTGCTAAACTGTTCCTTTCCAGCCAGCCAAGGGAGGCCCCCAGCAGTGAAACGAGAGACTGCAGCTGGGCAAAGCTTTCACCCCATTTCCTGTCACCTGTTTGCTCAGAGGATTATGGTTGCTTGAGCTGTGAAACCTGCAAGGTCATGGATGACTAAACAAAGATGATGCAGATTCCTTGGAAAATTAAGAGGAAGAAGGGCTTGATAATTCTTTAGAGTTGACGTGAGAAATTTCTGGAATTTTCCAGAATGCCTGAGCCAAAGACCTTGGCAGGATCCAAGGGCTTCCCAGGTGGCTCAGTAAAAGAATCTGAGGCAGGTAAAGAATCTGCCTGCAATGCAGGAGCCACAGGAGACTTGGGTTTGATCCCTTGGTTGGGAAGATCCCTTGGAGGAGGAAATGGCAACCCACTCCAGTATTCTTGCCTGGAGAATCCTATGGACAGAGGAGCCTGGTGGGCTACAGTCCATGGGGTTGCAGAGTTGGACATGTTTGAGCGCCTGAGCACAGTACCACAGGAGCTAGAAAAACCAGGCCACCCAATGATTTCTCCTACCCTGTCTCCACCCTGGAAAGTCCATTTAGGAAAAGTTTCAATATAGTCTCTGCCTTTTACTTTCTCTTCTGTTTAGCCCCAACTTCATCTATGGCAAATTTTGTCCGCTCAGATCTCCCTCTGCCTCCTCCCCTCCAGCTGGCCCCCTCCGTGACCCTGGCTCTTCTGATGCATCTCCCTTTTCGGTCACTTACGTGACGTTTTCTATTCGTTATGAGGCAGGTGCAATTTATTCTCATTTTACAAAAGAGGAAACAGGTTCAGAGAGGTCAAGTAACTCACCCAGAGTCACACAGCTGCTATAAGACAGAGACAAACTCACAACTCACAGTCTCAATCAAACTCACAACTGCCTGACCTCTATTTCGTACTTGCCATGTGGGTTGACTTCCTCAGTGGCTCACACAGTATGAATCTGCCTGCAGTGCAGGAGACCTGTGTTCAATCCCTGGATTGGGAAGATCCCCTGGAGAAGGGAATGGCAACCTACTCCAGTATCTTGCCTGGAGAATTCCATGGACAGAGGAGCCTGGTGGGCTATAGTCCATGGTGTCACAAAGAGACTAAGTGACTAACACATACACACACACACACACACACACACACACACACACACACACACGTGTCCAGGATCCCCATGAAATCAAGCTAATTGGAAGTTGTGGGAGACAACCCAAACCTTTATTGCCTACCTGCTGCGTCCAGTGGTGGCCAGCAGCATGTCCGGCTGCCTTTTGCTGACCAAGTGGCTGGGAATGTTTTGGGCGTGCTCCTGGCAGAACTTGGTCTTCTTGGGAACCTGTGGGCAGGGCTTGGGTGAGTGTCACTGTGCAGCCCATCCTTTTGGCTCCTCCTCTAGCCACCGCCCCCCCCTCCCCTGGGCTCACGGCTCTCCAGCACGGCTGTGTTCCTGGGTTTCCTGTGAGGCAGCCCCATCCCTCAGTTGTACCAAGGAGATAAGCTAAATACAATATTCAGACTTCTGATTCCCGGGAAAGTTAAGGATGCCTATCAGAGGAGGTCAGAGCAGGAAATCAGATCGGAGGAGTAGATTCAGGCCCCAAGGTTTTGCTTTTGAATGTTTGCGGATTCTCTCATTGACCCTTCTTTTCCTGGGCATTGTCAGAGCTAAGGCAAGTCCAATTTCTTACTCAGATTAGAGTGCTCTTGAGGAGAGAGAGGGTCTGGGGGAAGCATTCCCACCCATTTCCCTGTGACGGGGCCAAGGCCTGTGATGCACAGGGCTGTGTCACTTTGTAGAATGATGACACCACCTGAAACATCCCTTTCAAAAGGCTTTTTGGGACTCCCCTGACGGTCCAGGTTAGGAATCTGCCTTGCAATGCAGGGATGTGTGTTTGATCCCTGGTCAAGGAAGTAAGATCTCACATGCCGCGGAGCAACTAAGGCCATGCATCGCAGTTGAGACTCGATGAAGCCAAATAAACAAGTATCCTTTTAAAAAGGCTTTCTCATGACACCTGTGGATTTGGAATTCCAGCTTGGCTGCAATCAGCCGGGTGACCCTTGCCCACCCTTGCCCCTAATCACTGCCTGTTATGCTCTGACTTCCACAAAGAGTGACCCCTTATTCATGCCCTTCTTGAGGAGCAGAGCAGTGGGAAGTCATGACATGTTTCTGCTCATAGTTCTGGCTCCATGCATTCGTGTTTTCCCCACAACAGCCGTTCTCTGACTTACTGGATGCCAGCTGGCTGCCCTACACTTCACTGTGTTTCTGAGCCTGGCTACCTGGGGATAGTGCAGAACCCGGAGGGTGAAGGTCTGCAACCAAGCGCCCCTACTTCTGATGCCAGCCATGGTAACTGCTAGAATGGCTCACAGAACTCGGGCAAACACTGTACTTACTGTTACCAGTTTATTTAAAAAAATATATGAAGGATACAAACACTAGATGAAGAGGTACACAGGGCAAGCTCTGGAAGGGTCCTGAGCCCAGGAGCTTCTTTCTCCGTGGGACGGGGGTTACCACCTCCTGAGTGCAGATAAGCTCACCAATCTGGAAGCCCTCCCAACTCTGTTGTTGATTTTATTTAAAAATATTGATTTGTTTGGCTGTGCTGGGTCTTAGATGTGGCATGCAGGCTCTAGTTCCCTGCCCAGGAATGGAACCTGGGCCCCCTGCACTGGGAGAGTGGAGTTTTAGCCACTGGACCGCCAGGGTTTTAATGGAAGTTTGGGGGCTACTTGCCCTCCCCTGACTTCCAAGGGCAGGGCCACACCTGGACCCCATGCCCGCTGTGCCTTTCAGTGCAGACATAGGCATGACGTGGTAGTCAGGGGCTGATAAGCCTGGTCTTTGACAGGTGGGCAGCTGGCACTGCCCCTCCCCTCCCACCTTAGGCCTTTGGGGACTCCTGACTGTGTGACAGGGCCCAGCATCAGCCCCTGGAGATGGAGCTGGCTGTAGGGCCCGCTTAGGGGGAACTTGGGGTGCGGAGCAGATCTGTGCCATGGAGGATGAGTCTTTGCTGTTTGCAAGCTGGGGGTGACAGGGCCGGGAAGGAGGGCTCCCACTTTGTGGAAGAGCCATGGCATGTGTCCCTGGTTATCTTTCTGTAGAGGAGAAGGTGGAGAGGGGACGAGGAGAGGGGGCTGGGAAGGACTCCAGATACCGCTTGGGCTTCAGTGGGGCCATTGTGGGCCCCAAGATGGGGATGCCTTGAGTGGGGCGAGGCCAGCAGGCATCACTGGAGATGATGGCAGAGCCCCCTCCCCCCTACAGATGGTCTGTGGTCCAGGGTGTATTGGGCCTGCACCATGGGCTGATCTGGGGCCTGGGGAGGACAGAATAGCAGTTGGATCTGGGGCAAGTTGAGGGCTGGGGCTACAGGGTGATGCTGGGGAGTCCTAGCTGCCACCCCTAGCTGTGTCAGCCTGGCTGGGGAGCTGGCTCAGGCGGTGGTGAGATAGTGGGCAGATGGTGTCCTGGGCCCCCACTGGCCCCACTGAAGTCCCAGCAGGGTTTGCCCATGAGGAGGCCTGAGAGCTGCCCCTCATCTGGGCAGGGGGTGAGGACAGCATCCTGGCCCCTGGACTGCTGGTCCCATCACTGCTCTGGGCTGGCTTTCTGCCCTCTTGCCCTCAGGGACTCTCCTGGTTGGGGAGAGCCCCTATGATAACAGTGCAGAGAAAGGCTTCTGATCCCAGAAGAGCAGAACCAGGGAGGCAGTGGGGAGGGCTGGGAGCCACAGTGAACCCAGATCCCAGAGCTGGAACTCATCCTGGCTTCTGACCCAGCGTCACCACCTAGCGTCACCACCCAGCGTCACCACCCCTCCCCGCCCCCTGCAGCCCAGCCCCCTGGGTGTGACTCCCTGGGTGTGACTTCACTCCCTGGGTGTGACTTCACTCCCTGAGGCTCAGGACTGACCCACTGGGCCTTGACCTCACATGGCCAGAGGCGTGGGGCCTGAGTAGAGTCCTCCTGTGGGGCCCCTTTCTAGACCATGGTAGGGAGAAACCCAGGAAGTGCCCCCCGCTGGGACACCCCCTCTCTGCTCATCCCCTATC
The DNA here is from genome assembly GCA_917880005.1 of Nanger dama. Lineage (NCBI taxonomy): Eukaryota > Metazoa > Chordata > Mammalia > Artiodactyla > Bovidae > Nanger > Nanger dama. The sequence goes on along the minus strand of CAKJTW010000046.1, from coordinate 15,974,135 downwards.
TCCCCAGGGGTCCTGCTGGGACACCCCCTCTCCCCTCCCCCCTCTCCCACAGGGAAGCCACTGGGACACCCACTATCCCTTCCATTGTCTCCCCAGGGGTCCTGCTGGGACACCCACTCTTCCCTCATCCCCTGTCTCCCCAGGAGTCCTGCTGGGACACCTACTCTCCCCCTTCCCCTGTCTCCCCAGGGGACCCACTGAGAAACCCCTCTCCCCTCCCCCTGTCCCCCAGGGGACCTGCTGAGACACCCCCCTCTCCCCTCCCCCTGTTCCCCCAGGAGAGTGTCTCATCACAGGACAGTCCCACTTCAAGAGCTTTGACGACAGGCACTTCACCTTCAGCGGGGTCTGCCAGTACCTGCTCGCCCAGGACTGCTTGGACCACTCCTTCTCCGTCGTCATAGAGACTGTCCAGGTGAACCTGCCAGGCAGCCCGGGGTGCCCATGGGGGGTGAGGGCTAAGGGGACCCCACGTGTACTTCTTCCCTACCCGTCAAAGAGGAGGACAGACAGGGTGCCCAGGGCTCCTTGAGGATCCAGGTCCCTGATTCCCTTTGGGCCTAGAGTCTTGAGGAGGGAGTGGTTCCGAGTGAGCGAAGCTGAGGCTGCCTGCTTGGGGTCTTTCCCTGAGTGCATGGGCTGGGGGGCTGGGCTGGGGTGGGTGGTGACGCCCCTCTGCACGCCCCTCCTGGCAGTGTGCCGGCGACCCCGATGCGGTCTGCACCCGGTCCGTCACTGTCCGCCTGCCCAGCCTGCACCATGGCCTCCTGAAGCTAAAGCACGGGGGTGGAGTCGCCCTGGATGGCCAGGACGTCCAGATTCCCCTCCTGCAAGGTGGGCGCCCCCACCCCCTCACTGCCGCCTCTTCTGTGAGAATGTGAAAGAGTGCTATTGTTGGAGGACAGGCTGGTGTCTGAATTTATGCTGTAAGAAAGGAAGGCTTCCTGGAGGAGGAGGATGAGCTGAATGACCCAGGGTGGCTGGTGATGGGTCAGACCCCAAGACATCATGGGGCAAAGCCAGGTGACCCTGTGACCTCTAGGAAAAGCTCCCTGCTCAGTGACTTTGCCAGGCGGCAATGTACCATTATGCACAGCGCGATTCCAACCTTCACTCTCAGGGGCTGCCATACCCCGCCCCTCTTCTTTATGACCACTGGCCATCCCATGGCTCAGCATCCCCATATTGCACAGAGTGGGTGAACTTGGGCCAGTGGGTCCACAGGTTGTCCGTGTTGCGCTTAATGCTGTGTGTCTCCCGTGAGATGCTGTGTTCCCTAGGATAAGAGGTGTGCCTCCTACGTCGTCTCCAGGGAAAACTGCAGGTTTAGCTTTGCTCACAGCATTGCTCAGCGGTTAGGACTGGGTCACTCAGCCGGGAAGCATGTGCCACAGCCCAGGGAATGATAGAGGGGTTAGAAGAGGTTCAGTGAAAAACCCATCCCGGCTCAGGGCATGCGCATAAGCTAAGGATGCAGGAGCCTCTACTGCCCCCTCGTGGCAGTATGGGAAATGGCAGGCTACCAGAAGGATGCAGAGGCACCTTCTACTTGGAGCCCAGTTTGCACTGCCACCCACCCTGATCCACCTTTCCTCTGAGACCCTCTGTAAGCCTCATGGCCACCCTCCAGCTGCCCCCTAATTCACTGCTTTCATTGCCACAGTCCACTGTGACAAAGCCCACCTCTCTCTACAACCCATCTGCCTGCCGCCCTCTGCCCTGGACGTACCCCAAGCCTGAATCCCGACCTTGCTTGGTTCCAGGTGACCTCCGGATCCAGCACACTGTGACGGCATCCCTGCACCTCAGCTTCCGGAGAGGACCTGCAGATGGACTGGGACGGCCGTGGGAGGCTGCTGCTGAAGGTAGGCGCCCTCCGGCAACCGGACCGCACAAAGCCCCTGTTGTGCTCTGGTGGGAGAGCTCGAGGGTGGGAGGGGCATTCCTTTCTCCCCCACCCGCCCTGAGCCCCCGGAGCGAGGAACAGGCCTCTCTTGTGTATGAGAGGCTGGTAATTGCTGTCTGGATGCCCCTTGTTCACACTGGCAGTTCCTGGGTGCTGGGCTCTGGTCCTCCGAGGGTTTCCAGCCTGGGTGGGCTCCTTGCAGGTCTGGGTTGGGGGCGGTGGTGGGCAGCTGGTTTACTGCTAAGGCTCCTAACTGCAACAAGGCTTGTGATCAGAGGGTGTTCCCTGGGCGCCCTGCTGTGGGACTCACAGTGAAGACCTGGGTCATGTACCCACTACCTGTGAAGGATTGTTCTAGGAGCTGCCAGATCCAAACCCCTCACCCCCACCCAGGGGCTTGGCAGCCTGGGGGTCACTTCCAACTGCTCTCTGTGTTCTTAGAGTCACTCTTGGATAGGGATCCGTATATTTCACAGGGCTGGCTTCCAGATCCGTGTTTTCTTGTGAAAATTTCCCCAGAAGGTACTGTCACTGCTTTTTCATAAACAAAGCAAGCAAGACTTATGGGAGCCAGGAGACATGTCCAGGACTGCAACCCCGATCAGCTACCCGGGCAGGGTCACCACCACTAGACCCGTGCTTCTCACTTTGACGTCTTTAGATGCCTTTACACTCTTAAATTTTACCGAAGGTGCTGAGATCTTCTAAGGGGGTTATATCTACTGATGTATTCTATTGCTTCCCTTGTGGCTTACAAAGTAAAGAACCGACCTGCAGTGTGAGAGACCTGGGTTCGATCCCTGGTTTGGGAAGATCCCCTGGAGAAGGAAATGACAACCCACTCCAATATTCTTGCCTGGGAAATTCCATGGATAGAGAAGCCCATGGATAGGACTGCAGTCCATGGGGTTGCAGAGTCAGACACGACTGAACATTTAACACTTTCACTTATCTAGTGATATTTACCAGATTAGGCATTAAATCAGAGACCCCTGTTAATTCGTTAAAAATACCAATAGTAGTGCCACTACATATTAATGTAAAGATTAAAAATCTGTTTTCCAAAACAAAGTTAAGGAGTGAGAATACCAACGTTTTATGTGTCTGCAAATTTCCTTGATGGCTGTCTTGACAGAAGACAGTTGGAATGTTGACTTCCACAGTGTCACTTGTCACGGAGGCCCTGAAAAACTCCACTGCACACTCACAGAGAACGAGAGGGAAAAAGTCATGGGAAAATAGTTTTGGCCGCATGGACCTCTTGAAAGGGCCTCTGGGACCACCCCATCCCACAGGTCCCAAGACCACACTTTGAGAACCCTTGCCCTGGATATATTAAAATCCCTGGAGGGTCCCCTTTGGCATCTGGGGTCCCAGTGTTCCCCAGGCCTCTGTATGATCCTGTGATGGGCATCTGGGGTGTCCCTGAGGACATCCTGGTGCCCTCCATCCTTGTGATGTTATATTCTTTCTCTTCAAGTCTCTGAGAAAGTTCCAAATCAACACCTTTTTCTTTTCTTTTATAAAAAAATAAAGCTGTGACCACTAAGACTATAGAGCTTGAAAATCTTTAGACTTCCTTGGTGGTCCTGTGGCTAAAACTCTGTGCTCCTAATACAGGAGGCCCAGGTTCAATCCTGGTCAGGGACCTAGATCCCACATGCTACAGATAAGACCTGGAGCAGCCAAATAAATAAATAGTAAATCAGTAAAGCGCTTCCGTGGTGGTTCAGTAGTAAAAAGTAAGTAGTAAAGAATCTGCCTGCCAGTGCGGGAGACGCAAGGGACATTGGTTCGATCCCCGGGTTGGGAAGATCCCCTCGAGTAGTTAATGGCAACCCACTCCAGTATTCTTGCCTGGAGAATCCCATGGACAGAGGAACCTGGTAGGCTACAGTCCATGGGGTCACCAAGAGTTGGGTATGACTGAGTGATGGCACACATAGAGAAATAAATAAAAATAAAAGTTGCCTTCACTCAACAACTTAAAAAAGAAGAACATGAGAATCTTAGAGATCTTATCAAACTCTCAGGTACAGTTGGAAATAAAGATACACTCATTTCCGGAGCAGGACAGTGACTCACAGTCATTTGGTCACAGAGTGAGCAGAACTCAGGTCTCCCACACCCCGGTCGCCAAGGCAGGCAGCCCCGTGAACTCCGCCACTCTCTCAGGCACTTCCCTCCGCACAGGGAGGGTGCTCTTGATCTGCGAGGTGCCCCGACACCCCGCTTCAGCAGGCCCGTGGCGCCTTGTCCTGGGCGGCTGTCCTCCTTCTTGCAAGCTCCTCTGCCTTCTTTCTCCTCTGAGGCGAGAAGGCGGACTTGCTTCTCTGGGGAGGGGGTGCAGGGTTATCTCTGGGGCCGGGCTTGGTGGGTTTGACGAAAGAGAAGAGGCCTTCACTGGTCGAGACTACAGGCAGGTGACCCCGGCCTGGGGAATGTCCTAGGTGTTTTGGTGTGTGTGAGGGAGTGCGTTCCCATGCTGACCCCGGATTTGTGGGGACTGCTGAGTGGAGGGCACCGGCTGGTGTCAGGACACCTGGGGGCGGCGGCTGGGGACCCCCGCTCCCCACCAAGGCCGTGGGGTGAGGTGGGGCGAAAGAGAAGCTGCCAGTGGCTCCCTGGGTGCGGTGTGCATCCCGCTGTCCCGGCAGCGGGGCTGTGTGGGCTGTGAGGCAGGCCCAGCTTGGCCTTAGAGTGGAGGAGAAAGGGTTCTGACAATTTTCACTTGGTCAGAAGTGCCCCTGAGGTTTATTCCAAACAGCAAATAGCCGGCGCATTCTCCCCAAGTCCCCGATCCTGGACAGTGTAGGCCTGGCTTCCACGGACACGTCCACCCTCCTAATCCTTTGCTGAGCCAGCCTCCGAGACCAGCCCCAGGGACGGAAGGAGGCAGTCGCAGGGAGCGGGGAATGGTGGAGAAGGCAGGCCTGGTGGGTGAACAGGGGGAGCTTGAGGGCCTGGGGGCCTGGGAACCAGGAGGGAAGAGAGATGGTGCTGGGATGTGGGCGAGGGGACAGGCACCTCCCCAGCTTCGCTGGGGCTGGCGTCCAGAGGCGCGCCTGGCTCACTCACAGATCCGTCCAGACACCGTCCAGCCATTCATTCACTGAGCACGCCGCCGAGGTTGCGGCAGCGACACAAAACAGACCCGAATCCTGGCTTCGTTTAGTTGAAATTCTAATGGAGGGGACGGACAATAAGCAGAACCCACGAGGAAACTGTGTCTCAGGCTGGGAGGTGATGCCTCCAGGGGGAGGAGAGCTACAGCGGAGGAGTGCCAGGGAGTGCCAGGTGGGGAGGACCAACGTGTTCAGTGGAGGTCAGGGAAGGGCGGCTGCCTGGCGTGCCAACGCTTGCTGTTTGCCAAGCAAACAAGGAAACGTTACTCCATCTTCCTTTTTCTGAATGATATTAACTTGGGTCCATTATACACATGTATGGGTCCGAAACCCTCACGAGATTGTTCATCCTGAGTCTTGTCGAGCTGGAGCTGGAAGCTGGAAGGAGCTCCAAGGGATGACCCTGTAGAGCCAGCCCGTCCGGGTGTTAAAACACAGGTGGTCCCGAAGCCACAATCGAACTCTGGGGCTTCCAGGTGGCGCTGGTGGTAAAGAACCCTCCTGCCATTGCAGGAGACATAAGAGACTCGGGTTCAATCCCTGGGGCGGGAAGATCCTCTGGAAGAGGGCATGGCAGCTCACGCCAGTATTCTCGCCTGGAGAATCCCATGGACAGAGGAGTCCAGCGGGCTACAGTCCATGGGGTCACCCGAGAGTCAGACATGCCTGAAGCGACTTAGCATTCATGGAAATTGCAGAACAGGGGTCAGGGCCACCAGTGGGCCTAGGCCTCTGCTCCAGTTTGAACTAAGATTCCCCCGAAAGAGATGGGCAGATGACTCCAGCTGTACCGCGGACCCCCACGTTACCCGTGAATGCACACTCCAGGCTCAGAAGCATCGAGAATGAGCACATGGCAGTGGCCTGCACCCCTCCTGGACCCCTTGCAGGTCGCCCCCGGGTCCTCGCTGATCCTCACCGCCCACCTCTTTGGACCATGACCACAACCCCTGGGGTCCTCTTGGACTCATGGCCTTTTTCCTCAAAGATGCCCAGTGACTGAGTCAAAATCTAGACGCTAGGAAGGAATATATATATATATATATTTTTTTTTGTCACTCAGTGTATGTTCTGAGAAAACTTGGGCCATAAACGCTCAGCCTGCTTCTCTCACGTGTGTGACAGAGATAAGTGTGCAAGAAAGGGGGCTAGCTTTGCACTGTGTCTCCTCGGCCATGTCCTCTGATGGCCAGGGTGGCAGAGCTCCGCCCATCGCTGGGCCCAGCTCTGTGGCCTCAGGTGAGTTGCTGTCCCTCTCTGGGTCTCAGTGTCCAGTCTTTAAGTGAGGGGATCATCCCTGCATTGCTTCCTAGAGGACAGGTCTTTGATTCTAAAGATTTAAGAGCAGGAGGAACTACTGGTAACTGGTTAACAGATACCGCACTTCGGCTTTTTAGTTTCTTTGGCAGCCCAGGGCTTAGCTGTGGTGTATTAAATTCATTATGTATTCCTCCCCTCCGGGGGACCTTTTGTGATGAAAGCCATCTCAGGAGGCCAGGGAAGCCGGGGCGGCTGCTCCACGTGCTCCTCCCCCCGCAGCTGTCCCCGGTCTACGCGGGGAGGACGTGCGGGCTGTGCGGGAATTACAACGGCAACCAGAGGGACGACTTCCCTGACGCCCGCGGGCCTGGTGGAGCCCCAGGTGGAGCCCTTCGGGAACTCCTGGAAGCTGCGCGCAGACTGTGAGGACCTGCAGGAGCAGCCCAGGGACCCCTGCAGCCTCAACCCGCGCCTGAGTACGTGAGCCCCGGGATCCCCGGGTTCCAGGGCATTCCAGGGACGGAGCGCCCCGCCCTGGGGGAGGGGGGCCCGAGATCCCCCTGGTTCCAGTGCGTTTCCTGAACACTGTGCCCTGGTGAGGGGGTGGAGCCGGTGGGTCTTTCTTTTCATCCTCAGCATTTGATTATCTGGATCGTTTATTCTTCAAGTCTCTTTGCTGAGCATCCTCTGTGGGCCACACGCTGGTAAAGATAAGAATAGTCCACAGTTCTTCCCCTGGACCGTCTCAGTCTGTCTGAGCAGTAATTATATTACCGGAAGATAGATGCAGGGGTGGCTCTCCGCAGAGTGGTCTGCTCCAGCATCTGGGGCCTACATCAACCGCGCCCTCTTTCCCAACTGATGCCAACGTTGCATCAGGGAACAGTTTCTCTCTGGGAAATGCAGGTGATTGTGTATTGAAGCCAATCAAAAAAGAATATTGGCTGTGGAAGAAAAATCGCCGTGGTTCCCAGACCAGGGAGAAGCTGTTTCTGCTGTTGGCTCAGCCTAAGGGGGTCGAGTTCGGGGATTTTGGTCTTGGGTGCATACGCCTGTGCACGGTCTGGACACGCCCCCTCCTTTCCCCGCAGCCAAGTTCGCAGACCAGGCCTGCGCCATCCTGACGTCCCCCAAGTTCGAGGCCTGCCACAGCGCTGTGGGCCCGCTGCCCTACCTGCGCAACTGCCGCTTCGACGTGTGCGCCTGCTCCGATGGCAGAGACTGCCTGTGCGACGCGGTGGCCAGCTACGCGGCGGCCTGCGCCCGGAGGGGCGTGCACATCGGGTGGCGGGAGCCCAACTTCTGTGGTGAGTGTTCTCCTCGTCTGCTGCCCCTCCAGGCCAGCCAGCGGGATCTGCGGGGATGCCCTCTGCTCTGGGCCAGGTCAGAGCACTGTCTCTGCTTTACTGCACTGGGAAAGGAGCCCAGGGCATCTCCCATCTCTCACCCTTCCCATTTCCTGGAAGGACAGGGCAGTGGGGACTGGGGCCCTTGCCTGGCAGAGATTTCTGAGGCTGCTGCTGTCTAGTGTGGGATACACGCAGAGCAGGGGTGAGGAGCCAGTGGATCCCAGATGCCCATGGGCTCCCTGCGTACCTGGAGGGTCTGATGAAGCAATGGGGGAGAGGCACGTACCAGTCCTCTGCTTATAGGTGTGCGTGCTAAGTCGCTTCTGGGTTCAGTCCCCGGGGTTGGGAAGATCCCCTGGAGAAGGGAAGGGCTACCCACTCCAGTATCCTGGTCTGGAGAATTCCATGGACTGTACAGTCCATGGGGTCGCTCAGACACGACTGAGTGACTTTCACTTTCACTTCTTTAAGTCGCTTCTGTTGTGTCTGACTCTTTGCAGCGCTTTGCATGATTGTCTGGCCTCAGAGATGTGTAACTGGGAAAAGGAGTATTTTCATAACTTTCTGAGATAGCTGTGGATATATTCTTCTTTGATGCTCCTCCTCATGTGTGGTCAGTCATGTCCAACTCTTTGTGATCCTATGGACTATATCGCTTGCCAGGCTCCTCTGTCCATGGAGTTTTCCAGGCAAGGATGCTGGAGTGAGTGGGTTGCCAATTCTTCCTGCACGGGAGCTTCTTGACCCAGGGATCGAACCTGCATCTCTTATGTTTCCTGCATTGGCAGGAGGAGTCTACCCCTAGCTCCACCTAGGAAGCCCGTCCTCTGCTTATAACTTGAAGTAAACCTCGGAGCAGTCCTGCCCACAGCTCCAGCACTGTGTGAAGTCATGTAAAGTAGAATAAAGTCATTGTCCCCAGACGATCTGAGAGCCTCTCCGGCACTGTGAAAGGCCTGGCATCTGAGGTCATGTGTGCCCCGCACTCTGGTCCCTGGTTGGTTGTTACTGTTGCTATGGGAACATTTGCCCGGTGCCCTGCGTGGCCAGGCAGTCGCAGTGCTGTAGGGCCTGGACCTTCCTGTTTGAGGCAGAGAGGGACACTGTGTCCCTTACTAGGTTCCTGTCACACTGAACAAGAGCATGCTTAGATTAAGGCAGGGGCAACCCAGGAAGGCTTCCTGGAGGTGGGGAAGTCCCTGGGTGGGGAATATCCCCTGAAGGAGGGCATGGAAACCCACTCCAGTATCGTGCCTGGAGAATTCCACGGACAGAGGAGCCTGGTGGGCTACAGTCCATGGGGTCACAAAGAGTCGGACACGACTGAAGTGACTTAACATGGGCACGCATGCCCTTGACCAGGCTTTAAAAAGAGGCACTTTCTTGATGGAGAAAAGTTGTTTCTGATGGTGGAATAACAGTAGGGATGTAGAAGCGAAGGCATTGAAGGAGGATACGGTCTAGTGGACACTGATTTATAAGGTGAAGTAGATGTAGTTGGAGACATAAATGGTGGTGGTTCTGATAGAAACAGGAAAATAGGAACTACGAAAAACAGCGAAAGGACTTAATAATACATATTTGAAGAGGAGTTTAGCTTTAGGGACTCCAAAAGTGTCATTATTTGGGATTAAATGGGCCAAGTTTAAGCGACCTTATACAAATAAGTTTAAGTGTGATTTGATTTTAAGTGACCTTACAAAAAGGGAAACAGACACAAAGTGAGGGATGAAAAGGGAGAAGTGTTTAGATGTGTGCAGTTGTGCCCCCATCCCGCCATCCCTGGGGGGTCAAAGGCCACAGGCTAGCAGCCAGGAGAACTGAGGCTGAGACCTCACTTCGAGCCCTTCACTTCACCCTCCAAAACCCTTATCAGCGTTTGCTGTTTAGAAATTGGGAGACATGATCTGGAGTAAGTGGTGTCTGTGAATATGTTTTTAAAACAGTTCGGTGGTCTTTCGTGAGCTCCAAAGAGCTCCAGTACCACAGTTGTTTATGTATCAGGGCAGAAAAGAATTCAGCGAGAGGCCAAGTGGTAGATAAGAAGTGATTTATTAGAATAGGACACTTGTGAGGTTGTATAAGTGGGTGGGTGAGAAATGCCACATCCTGAGAACTTACTGGGCTACAGTTTTTTAATCAAAGGAAAAGTGGTGCGGGGGGAGAAGACCTCTGTCTTTCTCGAGTAGACGTCCTGCTTCCATCATCAGCTCCTGCTCCAGGTTGAGCAGGTGAGTTTTCTTGTCCCTACATGGTCAGGCTGGGTCCACAAATTATTGTTTCAGTGGGTGCAGAGAGCACGTCCTAGGGATCACTAACTTACTGAGCTCGCTGGGCAGGATGTGGGTTGCATGCCATCAGTGTTTTCTTTGGAGGCTTGTCCCCTGTTTCCCTCACGGTTTTGTTGCTAAGCAAGCCTGCTTGGTTCTGTGGTTAAGCAAACCTGCCTTCTGAGTCATCGCTAACATACAGGGGTCTCCTGTGTTTTTCTGCCCACGGTCCCTGAGCGGCATTAACTGCTGCATCACCTCCTTTGCCCCTTCACTCTGTCCCTGTCGCCGATCATCTGCCGATGTTAGACACTACGCATTATCCCTGTGCTGAACCGCCCGAGGGGTTTCCTCCTTTAGGACAGTCCCCCAGAAGGCCAAGGGCTTACCCAAATAGTCTGTAAACTCTTAGGAGCGGCTGTTCTTGACCCCCACCCAGAACAGAACAAAAGGGGATGGGCCAACTCCACAGCAGCAGGCACTGACCTGAGTTTCCTGGCTCCCAAGGCCTTGTGATAGGGCAGGAAGTACAGGTGGTAGGGAGACCCTGTCCTTGGAGACTTTAAAAGAAAAAATTATTTATCTAGGCTATGCCAGTCTTTTAAAAAATATTTATTTGGTTGCTTTGGGATCTTCTTTGTCTCAGGCAGGATCTTTCACCGTGGTGCATGGATTTTCCAGTTGGGGCACATGAGCTCAGTGGACCACTGAGATTTGTAACCACTGGACCACCAGGGCATACCCTGTCCCTGAAGACTTTTAAGGACAAGAGGGATCTGTCTCTATGAGCTGAACCAGAAAAAACCAGCCAGGTGGCCCTGGGTTGTCCCTCTGAGGCCTGAGGAAGCGGGGGGGAAGGATGCCTAGGTTTCTCCTCCATCCTGCACCTCATTTTCCCTTCCTGAGAAAAGAGCAGAATCCCTAAACAACTAACTTTGTCCCCAGGAATAGGCCATACCCACTGGGGACTCTCATGGAGCCAGACCCGATTGTGTAGCTGCTTTACAAGGTGCTATCAGGAAAGTCCTGAGAAGCACAACATTTTTTTTCCCCTGTTGGGCATTGGTTCTGTTTCCTTTGGAAAGACAAGACCCCAGGCTCCTGGTAGGCAGGGACCAAGTCTTACCGTCTCTGCATCCCCCAGCCTAGCACAGCCCCTCCCACGCCCCATGCCGTGGACACACACACAGTCAGCACGTGTTAAACAGATGATATTACTTCTGGGGAAGAAGGAGACATTTAACACGGCTGAGCCGGCTTCTCAGAGGAAAAAGCCTTCTCAGCTCTAGCTCCTTCTGATTGGGTGAAATGTGCCCTTACAGCCGTAGGTTCAGTGGATTGGGACACCCATCTTTAGGGCTTCCCAGGTGGTACCACGGTGAAGAATCCACTTGCCAATACAGGAGACACAAGAGATGCAGGTTTGATTCCTGGACTGGGAAGATCCCCTTGGAGAAGGAAATGGCAACCCACTCCAGTATTCTTGTCTGGGAAATTCCACGGACAGAGGAGCCTGGTGGGCTATAGTCCATGGGGTCGGAAAGAGTTGGGCACAACTGAGCGAATCATGTATGCACGTCCCATCTTAATCCATCTTTGCTCTAGATGTTCATCCGATGACCCAATGTCTCTGCTGGTTTGGAAAAAGTCTGTGTCTAATATGGGTAGAGCCTCTCCCCTCCCAGCTTCCTCAAACACCACGCCCACCCAGGGCAGTGGTAGGTGGGGAAGCACCTGGCTGGGACATTTCTGAGGTTCACGACCAGGCTTTCCCTTTACAGCTTCCCTGGGACACAGCCAGCAGGTTTCTGCTGGAGAAATGGCTTCTAACAGGGAGCAACAGGTTCTGTGACCCTGGGAGGAGTGTCCTCAGGGTGAGCTTCTTATTTCTTGGATGACAGCTGATCCCCAATGGGAAAGCATCTTGAAAGAGCCAAGTGCCCCTCAACATCAACCTCCCTCCCCCACTCCCAATAGTCAAGAATTCCATCATCGGGGAGCTTGTGAGAGGACCATGAGCTCAGACAGTGGGCTGAATCCTGGCTGGGACCCGTCAGTGCTGGGGCCTCTTAGGTTTGGAGCCTGAAGAGCTTGGGCTGCGTTTCCCCTTTCTCACGAAGGCAGGAAAACGGCGGACAATCACCACCTGCCAGGCATGACTCGAAACTTCCTTAGCCTTCACAGCCACCCAGGTGGATGCTATTTTTATATTCCAGAGAGGACACTGCTGACTAGAGGCACGGCTGGGACCTGAGCCAGGGAACTTGGTGTTCAGCGCCCACTCTCTTAGCTGTTTATGTTTCTATGTGGGAGAAAGCCAGGAAGGGCAAGGGCTATGGGGAGGTGGGTGCTGCTCGCTTTGAGTGCCCCGGTTCTTTGTGACTGGCATGTCCCCAAAGCCTAGCTCCTAGGGGACTGTTTTCTTTTAGAGCATAATGGTTAAGAGCATGAGCTTTGGGGCTGTCACAGAGAGCTGGGTTCAAATCCTGCCTGAAGGACTGCCCTGGTGGTCCAGTGGCTAAGACTCAGCGCTCCCAATGCAGGGGGCCTGGATTCGATCCCTGATCTGGGGAACTAGATCCCATATGCTGTAACTGAGACCCAATGTAGCAAAAAAAAAAAAAAAAAAAAAAAATCCTGCCTCGACCTCTTCCTGGAAGGCAGGTCCCTGATGGGTCACTAAGCTTAAGTTTCGGGTTTCTTACCTCTGGTGGTGGGATTGTGAGGTCTCACTCATTGAGAGGCACCAAAGGCATAAAACCCCTGTGAAGAGCAGGGTATCCAGTAGGTGCTCAGTTAAGGGAGTTGTCATTGTTTTTATCATCAAGGGAGAAATGCCCTCGCCCATCCCTGCCAAGTCTTTTTTTTTTTTTTTAATTAATTGTTGTCATTCAGTCACTCAGCTGTGTCTCAGCTTTGCAATCCCATGGATTGCAGCAAGCCAGGCTTCCCTGTCCATTACCAACTCCCAGAGCTTCCTCAAACTCATGTCCATTGAGCCGGTGATGCCATCCAACCATCTCATCCTCTGTCATCCCCTTCTCCTCCTGCCCTCAATCTTTCCCAGCACCAGGGTCTTTTCCAGTGAGGCAGCTCTTCGCATCAGGTGGCCAAAGTATTGGAGCTTCAGCATCAGTCCTTCCAATGAGTATTCAGGGTTGATATTTACAGCCCTAAAATCTACCAGAATTTCTACTCTGTCCCAGGCTCTCAGAATTCAAAGATGACCAAAGCATGGTCCCCCTAGTTAAACAGAGGAGAAAGCATGTGCTTCCGTAATTAGAACAGTCATTTGTGGGGATCCCTGGTGGTCCAGTGGTTAAGACTGTGCACTTTCACTGAAGGGGGTTTCAACTCTGATTGGGGAGCTAAGATCCCGTATGTGGCCAAAAAATAGGAAAAAAAAAATAACAGACAATTGTGAGCATAAAAACACACTTTTGCTCCCTGTGGAAAGATAAGGCAGTGACTATGCAGATATAATTGGGGGTCTCAGAGCCAGCGGGTGGGACTGCTGTGTCCTAGAACCACAGTCCTGCTCACCTTAACGTTTCCACTGAGTCTATCCTTGCCCCGCCCTCTCCCCCAGCACTGAGCTGCCCACACGGCCAGGTACACCAGCAGTGTGGGAACCCCTGCAACCTCACCTGCCGCTCACTCTCCCACCCGGACGAGGAGTGCACCGAGGTCTGTCTGGAGGGCTGCTTCTGCCCGCCCGGGGCTCTTCCTGGACGAGACGGGGTCCTGTGTGCCCAAGGCCCGGTGCCCCTGTTACTACGACGGCGAGATCTTCCAACCTGAAGACATCTTCTCGGACCATCACACCATGTGGTGAGTCAAGCAGGGGGACTGGGGACCCCGGAAATGGCAGGGCTGGGAAATGGAGGCCCATGGCAGGAAGTGCCCGCCCAGCGTTGCACAGTGAGTTGGGAGCTGACCTGGGATATCACCCAGGCCTGCTGTCTGCCTTCCTGTGCCCAGCATTGGAGCTTCAGGCTGGGGGCGGGAGTAAGTCATGAGCGGTAAGCCAGCTGCCACTCGTGGAGCCCCACTCCCTGCATGAGGTGTCCGTTTCCCCTTTCTAGAACAGGAGATGAGAGTGCTCCCTGCCAGCCTCCCCTTCAGCCTCCCGTCAGTGTTCTCAGGACAAAGCATTTGAGCCAGAAGAACACTGACCACGGTGGCATCACCTCCAGAGCACATCACTGTCCCCACTTGCTTCATGCTTTTCTTGAAAAAAAAAAAAAAAAAAAAAAAAATCCAGATCACACCTACTTCCTGCTGTCCTTCACCCAGGCCCTTGGGCGTGGTCAGTGTCAGCAGGGCATCACAGTCGCAGAAAAAATCTGTAACAGAACATTTACAAACACCTCCTTGGCACCGGTTCTGTCCTGGGCGCTAGGCTAGAGATGGAGCCCTAAAGATGAACTGGACACAGAGTGGGCCTCAGAGAAGCTGACTGTCTACAAGGGAGACCAGCTGAAGTGTCCTGGTGATGGGAAATTTCAGACATTGGAGTGGGGAGAATAGTATCAGGAGCCCTAATGCATCCAGCCTCAGCTTCCCTGATTATGACCTTTTTGCTGTTCTGATTTTTTAAAAAATTTTAGAAAAAGTTTTGTTTATTGAGATATAATTCACACACAATAAACTTTCTCCTTTTTGGTATCAGAGCTATAGATGCTTACAAGTGTGTACATCATGTAACTACTGTCACACTCGAGATACAGAATGTTTTCATCACCCCCTCAATCCCTTACTCACCCTCTGGGCTTCCCTGGTGGCTCAGATGGTAAAGAATCTGCCTGTAGTGTAGGAGACCAGGGTTCGATCCCTGGGTTGGGAAGATCCCCTGGAGGAGGAAATGGCAACCCACTCCAGTATTCTTGCCTGGAGAATTCCATGGACAGAGGAGCCTGGCGGGCTACAGTCCATGGGGTAACAAAGGGGCACACACGACTGAGCGACTGGGCTGTAATATTCAAGGTGTTTCTCTCCGGGACCTTGGCAACAACACTGTTAGGCAGGCAAGCCTGGCTTTTTCAGTAGGAATTTGAGGCTTAGAGATACGATCGCTTTCCCAAGCCACTCAGCAACTGGGTGGAACCCAGGACTCTTCGTGTTACCTGGAAAAGAGGCCACTGAGTTGGGCGATCAGAAGGTCCTGGTGGCCCTCTTGTTTTGTAGTGTGGTGAGCAGCTGCGTTTCACATGGATGATGGGATGGGAGCCTGGCTGGAGTGGGCAGAGCACCTTGTGGGAGGCGGGGAGTCCTTCTAAGTGAGGCTGTGACCTTTGTTTCTGCAGCTACTGCGAAGATGGCTTCATGCACTGCTCCACGAGCGGAGCCCCGGGGAGCCTGCTGCCTGAAGCAGTCCTCAGCAGCCCCCTGTCCCACCGCAGTGAGTACCGCTCGCCACGAGCTCCCCACTCCCCCCTGTCCAGACGGCATGGGCGAGGGGGCTGGCTGCATTCAGGCATGTGTTTGGGTGGGTGACCTCCAGGCCTTTGCATGTGGACATCCCAAGTACTGAGGCAGGAGGATTTTAATTTTGTGATGAGGAAAGACTGACTTGCCTGTAGGATGGACCAGTGAGATCTTGCTTCTGCCCACGGGAACCTTAACCCAGGGAGCAGCTGTGGGTGTGTTGGCCACTTAGACTGTGGTCAACACCGCCCTCCTCCGATGGCCTCTCTGTCAAGGGACATGCTGACCAGGACACCTGTTTAGAAAGCTTCTCAGATGGATTTGAGAGAGCAGTTTGAACCTGGTGCCTTTAGTGTGAAGGTCGTAATTGATGCTGTGCTGTTTAGGGCTGAGACACAGGAGAGAGAAGAGGCACAGGAGAGAGAAGAGGCTGACCTGGGGCTGGTGGGACCATATTCACATTTATGGAGCAGGGACCTCGTGGGATTCCAGACAGATTGTCATCCTTGTGTAGAAAGGA
This sequence comes from Nanger dama, assembly GCA_917880005.1. NCBI lineage: Eukaryota > Metazoa > Chordata > Mammalia > Artiodactyla > Bovidae > Nanger > Nanger dama. Next base: position 15,958,278 of record CAKJTW010000046.1, on the reverse strand, counting down.
CCCCGTAGGAGGAGGAGGTGGGATGTCTTTAGGCAAATTGTTCTTTGGTTGCTAAGTCGTTTCAGCTCTTTGCTACCCCTATGACTGCAGCGTACCAGGCTCCTCTGTCCTCCACCATCTCCCAGAGTTGGCTCAAATTCTTGGCCATTGAGTCAGTCATGCCATCCACCCATCTCCTCTTTTGTCACCTCCTTCTCTTCAATCTTTCCCAGCATCGGGGATTTTCCCATTGAGTCAGCTCTTTGCATCAGGTGGCCAAAAGTATTGGAGCTTCAGCATCAGTCCCTCCAGTGAATATTCAGAACTGATATCCTTTAGGATTGACTAGTTTGACCTCCCTGCTGTCCAAGGGACTCTCAAGAGTCTTCTGCAGCACCACAGTTCAAAAGCATCAATTCTTCAGTGCTCAGCCTTCTTTATGGTCCAGCTCTCACATCCATATATGACTACTGGAAAAACCATAGCTTTGACTAGTTGAACCTTTGTTGGTGAAGTGATGTCTCTGCTTTTCAATATGCTATAAGACATATGGGCTATTTTCAACCTCTTCTTCCTGCCTCTCAGTTTACCTGAGACCCTCCTTCTGACCCAGCTCTGTGACCGTGTTTGTTTTTCGAGGGCCCTGGTGGGGAGTTTGCCCCCTCCCTCTGCATGGCTGGTTGGTTGTGGAGCATCTCAGCCTATAGCTAGGGCAGGATCTGAAACACGCGGCCGGCTTACCAGCTGTCAGAACTTAGGACCTTGTCTTAGTCCATTCAGGCTGCATAACAAAATACTGCAGACCGGGGACTTATAAACAGCAGACACTTCTCACAGTCCTGGAGGGTGGAGATTCGAGAGCAGGGTGCCCACATGGTCAGGTGAGAACCTGCTTCTGGGTCCTCACTGTGCCCTCACGTGGTGGAAGGGGTGAGGGAGTCCCATGGCATGTTTCCTTAGGGCGCTAACCCCATTCATGAGGGATGATTGGTCACCCACCCTCATAACCAGTCTCCTCCCCCAACCCTTGCCTTCTAACCTCCTAACCCTTGGGGGTTAGGATTTCAGCATGCAATTTAGGGGGACACAACCATTCAGTCCATAATGGACCCCAAAGTCACTGCATCCCTGTGCCTGTTATTCCTCCTGCTGTCTCTTGTTGAAGCATTTCCCTCACGACCTCACTCCTCTCGGCTACATTCTGCCTCCTAGGTCTTTCATGTCTCCCTTGCCCAGAATCGTCTTCTTGTCTAGTCACGGGAGGGTTCAGTTCAGTTCAGTCGCTCAGTTGTGTCCAACTCTTTGCGACCCATGGATGGCAGCACGCCAGTCCCCCTGTCCATCACAGTCTCCCGGAGTTCACTCAAACTCATGTCCATCGAGTTGGTGATGCCATCCAGCCATCTCATCCTCAGTCGTCCCCTTCTCCTCCTGCCCCCAATCCCTCCCAGCATCAGAGTCTTTTCCAATGAGTCAACTCTTCACATGAGGCGGCCAAAGTACTGGAGTTTCAGCTTTAGCATCATTCCTTCCAAAGAACACCCAGGCCTGATCTCCTTCAGAATGGACTGGTTGGATCTCCTTGCAGTCCAAGGGACTCTCAGGAGTCTTCTCCAACACCACAGTTCAAAAGCATCAGTTCTTCGGCGCTCAGCCTTCTTCACAGTCCAACTCTCACATCCATACATGACTACTGGAAAAGCCATAGCCTTGACTAGACGGACCTTTGTTGGCAAAGTAATGTCTCTGCTTTTAAATATGCTATCTAGGTGAGTCATAACTTTCCTTCCAAGGAGTAAGCGTCTTTTAATTTCATGGCTGCAGTCACCATCTGCAGTGATTTTGGAGCCCAGAAAAATAAAGTCTGTCACTGTTTCCACTGTTTCCCCATCTATTTCCCATGAAGTGATGGGTCTGGATGCCATGATCTTTGTTTTCTGAATGTTGAGCTTCAAGCCATCTTTTTCACTCTCCTCTTTCACTTTCAGGAGGCTTTTTAGTTCCTCTTCACTTTCTGCCATAAGGGTGGTGTCATCTGCATATCTGAGGTTATTGATATTTCTCCCGGCAATCTTGATTCCAGCTTGTGTTTCTTCCAGCCCAGCGTTTCTCATGATGTATTCTGCATAGAAGTTAAATAAGCAGGGTGACAATATATAGCCTTGATGTACTCCTTTTCCTATTTGGAACCAGTCTGTTGTTCCATGTCCAGTTTTCAAAGTCAGGGAACTCCTAGAATTTCATGTGATTTGGAAAAATCATTTAATCTCTTAGGGTTTTAGTTTCCTAACAGACGTTTCCATATAAAAATGAGGCTGGAAATTCTGACTTTCTTACCCGTATGAGGTAGTAAATGCTGTATGTATAAGATACAAATGCAATCCAGTGCATCAGAGTTTTTGAAAGACAGGCGCTGAATCAGTCATCTCCTGCCATCATTTATTCAATCACACAGTGATACTAATTGTCAGGAAATGTATCAGTGAACAAAGCAGATGTCGCACCACTACTGCCCCCTCCCCCACCCCTGGCCCCCGCCGCCTTCATGGACCATATATTTTAGCCTGTGGGTGGGGTGGGTGTGAGCAGTCAACAAAGAAGTGAAACAAATGGTGCGTCAGATGGTGATGTCAGGCGGCGATCAGGTGGAGAGTGACAAGGCGGGGCTGGGGGGCAAGTAGGAGGGTCCAGGGATGGAGTGTTCTAGTTTAAATGGAGGGGCTGGGACGGTTGGGGGCCAGGCAGAGGAGGACATGTGAGCAAAGCCCCTTTAAAGTTCTTGCGGTTAAGCTAATTTTAGGAATGGTTGTGTTGGGGCAAAGGTTCCTTTTCAGCCCCTGGCTAAATCCTGGCTCTGGACGTTTCTGCGGTGTGTCCTGATTCAGTGTGGTGGGCAATAGCAGGGTCGGGGGGTGAGGACCACGGGCCATAGGAGGGATGCTGAGCTCAGCAGAAGTGCCTTCAGTGTGGGCAAAGGTCAGAGGTCAGATGAGTAGATGAAGCTGCTGCCCAGGGCCTGGCTGGAGGTCAGGCAGTGCCATGGCCCAGGGTGTGGACAGCCTGAGCTTCTGGGGTGGAGCGACTGCACGCAGGGGACGAAGGACAGGGTAGACGGCAGACCTATTCACCCCTCCCGCTGATCTGTGGCTTTCCTGACTCCAAGGCAAAGGAGCCTGTCCTGCCGGCCCCCATGGTCAAGCTGGTGTGCCCTGCTGACAACCCGAGGGCTGAGGGGCTCGAATGCACCAAGACCTGCCAGAACTATGACCTGGAATGTGTGAGCACGGGTTGCGTGTCCGGCTGCCTCTGCCCCCGGGCATGGTGAGAGCCCAGATTTTTTTTTTCCCATGAAGGATCAACAAAAATGAGGAGATTGCTCTAGAAAAGTACCCAAGTCTTTTTGTTCATAAATTCTTGAACGGACGGACCACCTGCGTTTAAATTAGACTATTACCTGCGCCCACCACGAGGTGGCAGCAAATCACAGCCCAGTGCCCGTTCTCTCGCCCTCCAGCCAGGGCTGGACACAGCCTCCAGGCAGAGCCCTAGACTCAAGCTTTCAACACTTCCTGCCACACTGGAGGAGACCAGGAGAGAAAGACACAGAACCATTCAAGGATACACAATTGTGTAGTGGAAATCCTGGTCTCCTGTCTCCCTGCCCCGGGTGTTGTACTACTGTCTGTGAGATGCTCACCTACCTCCGAAAGTCTAGTGGCCACATCTTCCAAACTGGTACCCAGCTCTGCTGGCATCAGGGAACCTCTTGGCAGAGGGAAAGTGTGTTCATTTCCCTGGTCCTCTGAGGCCCGATTTTCTCGCTGGCCTACTGGGAATCCTGAAAAGATTTTGGCGCTGTTTTTATTTGGTTTTGTTTTAAATTAATTGTTACTGGTGTATTTTGCACTGTGGTGTTAGTTTCTGCTGTACAGCAAAGTGAATCAGTTATACATGTATCCACTCTTTTTAGACTCTTTCCACCATATAGCTCATTACAGAGTACTGAGTAGAGTTCTCTGTGCTATATTATTCTTATTCGTTATCAATTTTGTGTTTAGTTGTGAGTATATGTCAATCCCAATCTCCTGATTTATTTATTCTCTCCCTTTCCCTCTTGGTTGAGGCTGCTTCTTGAAAGCTAGAGCTTGGGCTCAGGGGCCCATCCACAGACAGCCTCACAGGAAGGCATTGCAAATCCTATGAAATGTAATCTTAAAAGGTTCCGGAAAGCCCTCCTGTCTCAAAGATATCTCCTATAATCCTATGGTTTGTCACCTAGTCAGATTTACTAAAATATGATAGGTATGAAGTAAGTTTGGTTAACAAAAAGAACTTAAAAAAGCTTCTCTTATAAATCCTCATAGGAAGTCATTCACACTTTAGTGAGAGTTAGTTCATCAGATTCTTTCCTGGTAGCAAAAATGCATTGAGCTGGAAATATTAGCAGGGAGGACATACCATAGTTGGAAGGCAAAAAATTTTTTTCTACTTCATAATTTTTCTTGGGGCCGATTGAAACCCAGGACCAAGTTCTCAGCACAAACCTTTCTTGCTCAAGATGTCATGAGTTGATGAACAAACGTGACTACTGTTTCTGCCTGTTCTCTTCTGAAGTCCTTGAAGGACAATCGTCACCTTTATCGTAGCATCCTTCTCGTGTCCCGAAGGGGGCAGATGCTAGGCAGGGATGGGTCTCTTCTTTTTAAACGTGTCCAAGAGACTGACTTGCACAAAATCACTTGGGGGCTGCAGTGCTGGCCCACCCTCCATGTGGACCAGTTCTCATCTCCATCCCGCCCATCTCCTGCTTTGTGTCTTTATCTTTCTATCCCTGCGGATTTTTAAAAAATGCTTTAGGACTCTGGGTGATTCAGCTGGGCTGGTGGCGTTAAAGTTGAGAGCCTCCTAATGGAAAACCTTGCCTCACATATACATAGGCACACACACACACATACATACAGACACACAGAAGTACACACGCATATAGACACACTTACACTCACATGTATAAAGCCACAGGCACCTACACATACACAAGACACACACACATACACACACAGAGGCAAGCACACGTATATACACAAATACACATATGCACACATACACACAGGCACACACATATATACAGGCACACAGCCATACACACACATGCACCTACCCACACATACACATTGGAATGGACACATACACACACACATACAGGCACACACACATATAGACACACATGTACACTCATGTATATTAACACACACATGCACTCACACACATACATACATGCACCCACATATACACACAGGCATGCACACATATACACACATGCATGCACACACATATACACACAGGCACAACACAAATATAGACACATGGGCACTCACATATATCAACACACATATACATCCACACATATGCACACACGCACCCACGTACACACAGGGACACAGCCACATATATACATGTGCCCACACACACACAGGCACTCACACACACAAATACACATGTGCATACACAAGGCACACATACACACATATGCATGCACATACACAAGCACGTGCATACAAACACACATACATGCACGCACATATACACATATTCACACACATAATTTCAGTCTTTGATCCCTGACATGAAAGCCCTGTGTTCAGCCCAAGACCGCCCTGTCCCAGGGCTCCAAGCCCAGGGGTCCCAGGCTTGTCTGTGGAGCAGTGGGGTCATGTGGACGCTGGGGCACCCAGACCAGAAGCTTCTCACCCTTGGGTGGCTTTGGAACCAGAGTGCTGTGGGTCCTTCTCTCAAGGTCATGCAGAGCGGGCCTCTAGGGCTGCCTCCTGGACTGCCAGGATGGAAGCAGATCCCTGTGTGGGGTCAGAGGGGCTTGGCCAGCTCTTCCTGAGTCCACCGGGGCCAGTGGCTCTTCTCAGTTCTCCCCCGCCTGCTCGGTGGCATCCATGAGGAGTATAACTTGTCACGTGGTAACTCCTCAGCGGGTGGAGGGCGGGGGGAGGAGGGCAGGTGTGTCAGACCCTCAAGAGGGGACTTGTGGGGCTTGAAAACCCCCAGCCTCTGGTTCTGGTCCATCCCTGCCTGTGGCCAGTATTCCGCTTTCACCTCCAGGACATTAAGTACATTGTTAACTACTTACTTCATTTCATTATATCAATTGTCCAGTTTCTTCAATTATAGAACATAGTAAATGCTCAATGAAGAACAAGCAGAAAAAATTTAAAAACCACAAAAAGAAAATCAAACTCCCTTATCCCAACCCCTCAGAGGCAACTTCTAAATTCTCTTCCAGACAGTTTTTGAAGTATATATATATATATTTTCATAATTGAGACTATATGTATATACAGTTTTTTTATCTCTTGTTTTAAAAATTAACCGAATAAGTAGTTCTCAAAACCTTTAAGATTTTGATATTTCCATTGGACAATATCACCTGGAGATTCCTCAATGGACTTAATCATTTTCCTACTGTTGAACACTTAATTGCTGCCACTTTTTTTGGAGTGATAAATAATTGCACATTAATCTTTGCCCATAACTCTGTTACCTTTTGAGAAATCCCCTGGAAGAATGACTGGATCTAAGGAGATGCATGTGTCAGGGGCTTTTGACAGGTGTTACCGGAGTCTCCTCTGGGTCCCAGGGCACCTGCCTACAGCAGTGTGTGAGGGCAGAGGGGGTTGGAGCATCTCCAGCTGAGTCAGGAGGACCAGTGTGGACGAGAGCCGAGCAGGGTCTCCAGCCCCGGTCTGGGCGTGGGCACCCCGGGTTGCCTTTGGCTGCGGCTGTTCACTCACTGCGGCCCCAAGACTTTCTGTTTGCTTTCTCTCAGGTCCGGCATGAGAATAGGTGTGTGGCCCTGGAAAGGTGCCCCTGCTTCCACCAGGGCAGAGAGTACGCCCCTGGAGACAGGGTGAAGGTCGACTGCAACAGCTGGTGAGGCTGGGAGCGGTTCCAGGGGCCCTGGGGGCAGGTCGGGGAGGGGTTTGGTCACTTGCCTGCTCCCCACCCGTGGGAACGTGACTGCACCTGTCCTTTCCCCTCTGCCTCTGTTTCTCCATCTGTCAAATGGGAGCATTCTTTTTTCATCCCCTGGGCTCGCCCTGGATGGATGCTCTCTGGAAAGCAGTGTTTCCCGCGGGGAGAGGGGCAGGGGGAGGATAAGGGCTGTGTCCATCACTGCACATGCGACCAAACCGCCCCAGGGCACCAGGTCGGGGTCCTTCTGTGGCCTTATCCTGGTCCCCCTCCCCCAGGTATATTGCGAGGGTGCCTGCCTAGAAAGGGACCGTCCTTCACTCAGTGCCTGACTCTGCTCATCACCCTGCCTCTGGGGCCATGCAGAGCTTTAGGGATGGGCCAAGGGCCAGGCAGGAAGGGGCTGGAGGTCTGAGCATCCCACCGCTGCCGCCCAGAGTGGACTTCCTGATGTTGGTTCTGGTCCAGAGTAGGAGATGGGGGCGTGGGCCGCTGGCCAGTCCCTGTGGGTTTATACACACCGCTGCCCACACAGACCCTCTCCCGGCAGAAGTTCACAGCTGGCCACCGTTTCTCTGACTCAGAACTTGCCTGCTCTTCTGTCCTGTGTGTTCTCTTAGCCTCAGAGGGGCTCTTGGCCTTGGGGTCTGTTGTGTAGAGACCCAGTGGCCCTTCTAGGTAAAGTCCCGGGAGACTGGGCTTCAGCACTTTTGGAGCAAGTGGTGACAGTGTCCCTGGGTCACTTCGGACAACTGGGACTCTGCTTTGCCCGTTTCTCCCTTGTGATGAGTGGGTAGCGTGGCTTCCCTGTCTTCCTGGGCCCCGTGCCCTAAAAACATGGGGGTTCATGACTGCAGAGCCCCGTGAGGTCCAATCTGCAGGCCCTGAAGCCACCTACCAGTTCCCAAGGCCTTCTGGGGGTGGGTGGCGTCCTGGCTGCCCTGATGCCGGACCTGCCCCTGTACCCAAGGGGCTCACCCTCGCCCCCCGTCTCCTGTCCCCAGCATCTGTCAGGACCGGAAGTGGAACTGTACAGACCGCGTGTGTGATGCTAGCTGCTCTGCCCTGGGCCTGGCTCACTACTTCACCTTTGATGGGCTCAAGTACCTGTTCCCGGGGAGTGCCAGTACGTCCTGGTGCAGGTGAGACCCGGGGTGCGGGGGGGTGTCCCAGGCTAGAGCTGCTTGTGGAAACAGCTCCGGGGGCTGGTTTTTAAGGGGAGTGACTTCCCAGTCCCTGGAGAGACGGGGCCTCAAGACCCCGGTGACTGCCAACTTGCCTCAACTCTCTGGACGCCTCCAGGGATGGACGGAAACTCATTGGTCGACTGGCCTTGGTGTGGAGCAGGCACCCATCACCCCGATTCCAGCACAAGGGAATGAGAGAAGGGATTCTTTCCTCCTGGTGGACACAGCTTGGTCAGGGGACCAACCATGGCGAGTGGAGTCGGGGCTGGATTTTGGCCCCGACAACCTTCTCTGCCAGCATCGACACCGCCCGCTGGGGATGGTGGAAATGACCTCTGGAGTTTCCTTCCCTCCCTGTGATTCTGTTCCATTCTGTCCATTCTGTTCTGTTCTCTTCTGCAGCGTGTCTCCTACTTACGAATGAGTTCTATTCTGAGAGCACGTTCGTACGTCCAGTCTGTTCACAAGTCCACCTAAGTTAGCCTAGGCACCCAACTAACACAGCTGGCTATATTTTGTACTGTACTGTAACAGGTTTATAATACTTTTCACACAAATAATACACACACAAAAAACAAATACAAAAATAAAGAAAACATTTTTAATCTCACAGTGCAGTACCTTGGAAAGTACAATAGTACTTTACAAAAGTACAAAAGTAGACCAGCACAACAGCTGGCACACAGGGGCTGGCATCGAGTGGCCAGGCAAGAAGAGTTACTGACTGGAGGAAGGAGAGGAGGGGGGAGATGGTGGAGCTGAAGGGCCAGCAGCGATGGGAGATGGAGGCCACGCTTCCCGTTCACTCACTCACACCTGACGTGATGGTTCCTTGCTAGAAGACAAGTTGCACGTTTGCATCTTTGAAAGTTCGCAACTTGAAGGTTCACAGGCAGGGGGCTCCTATTCTATTCTATCCTGTCATATCCTCTCCTATCCTGTTCACCATTTTCATTTCCAACCTAGTGCAGCGCAGAGTGGAAGGGTGTGGGCTAGAGCAGGTCTTACTGCCTGCAGGGTGGGAAGCAGCCCCAGAGGATCCTAGCTGTGGACTCAGGACAGCTCTGCCCCGGCTTCCGGTGGTAGACTCCTGGGCGTTTCTCTTGCTGGTTGACACTGATGTGGGTGGGCAAGGAGGGCTGGGCTCTTTATTCATGATAACGAGGAGGCTGGACTCTGCAGCTTAAACAAATTGAGGTCTGTTCATCTCCCCTCTCCCGAGCGGGGGAGGAAGGGCTCAGTGTGGTCTGGAGAGAGGGACCACAGACCCGCAGGAGCCTCAGCCCCAGAGTCAGAGCTGCAGGGAGTCGGGCATCGAGTGAGATGGAGTGTGACAGCTGCCTGTCCTGGGGGATTAGCCCCCTGCCTCTGTCCCCTGCCCCAGACTGGCCGCAGAGAGATGAGTGGCATGCTGCCAGCCGGGCATGCACCCCATGACGTGGTTCTACTCACACCCAGGTGCCCTCCGGGGCTTCCCCACAGATTGTATGTGGAAGCCCATCTTTGTGACCTGTGTGCCTTCCAGCCTTGGTAGCAGAAGAAGGGGTGACCCCAGCCCTGGAGCTCCACCCTCAGTCAGGTTCAGATCTGGGCACCCAGAAAGCACGACAGTTCAGTGCAGTGAGAGAAACTAGTCAGACCCCCTGCCCTGGCTCTGCCTGCCCAGTGGAGCTGTCCAGGTGGGCAGCTGTGCCCCCATGGAGCTGTGCCCCTCGGGGGGCTACTAGTCCTGCCCCACAGCCAGTGCTGATGTCCCCTCGATGCTATTCCTGGGCCCCCTCCCTGTCCCTGCTTCCTCCTCTGTGAGGTGTTTTCAGGACTAAACTCTCCCCTTCAGAAAAATCTCTGCTGGTGACACAGCGGCTTCTACCTTTGCTCCCTCTCACAACTTTCACAATCCCATTAACCCAACACTAACCCGTTTAGCCCAGCAATCCCACTAACCCAACACAAACGCATTAACCTGACAACCCCATTTGCCTGAGACAAACCTGTTTAACCTAACAGTCCCGTTAGGTTGGCTAATTCCATCTTACAGAGGGGCACGTCCCATGTGTGGTATGTATGTATGTGTGTGTGAGTGTATGTGTCTATGCATGTGCAGTGTGTATATTGCATATGTTATCAATGTATGTACATGTGTATACACGTGTGTGTATATGAATGTCTGTATATGTGTGTTTGTATGTGTATGTGTGCACGTGTGTGTATATGCATGTGTGCGACTGTATGAATGTGTACTTTATGTGTTATGTATATGTGTCTTTGTGTGTACACGAATGCGTGCCTATGTGTGTGCATGTGTGTGTGCATGTGTGTATATGTGCATGTGTGTATGTGCGAAAGCGTGTATTGTATGTATGTTCTGTGTGTCTTTGTGTGTATATGAATGTGTGTCTTTATGTATATGTGTATGTGTGCAAGTGTGTATTGTATGTGTGTGCTGTGTGTGCATGTATGTGTGTGTTTGTGTGGGAGTCAGAGAGGTAAATGATCTGCTCAACCTCATCCCAGACGTGGCAGAAACAAGCCTGCACCTAGCTTTTCTAAGTTGAGTGGTTTTCCCCATCACACCGCAGCGACAGCCACAATGGGAGGTGTTTGCCAGAAGCGTGTCCCTTTCTGCTTCTTTTCTGTGCGGACCCCAGCGAGGACCAGTGCCCACTCAGCCTCTGTTCCCTTCTAGAGGTGGCAGCCCAGCTGGTGTTGCTGGGTCTGGCAGTCTTTGGTTACAGTCCTTGCCTGCCACCCAGGGGACCCCGCTGGAGCTTGGATCTGCCAAGTGTCGCGTGCCTGATAGTGTGGGTCCCTGCTGAGGCTGGCCCAGCAGGCTCTGGGGGTGGGGGATCAGCAGGCTGAGGTGTCCACACTCCTGCTGTCTCCCTTCTTCCTCCCTCCTGCCCCTCAGCCCTTCTCCCTGCCTGACTGTAGGCCCTTGCTCATGGGTGATGGCTGAGGATGGCACACCTGTGAGTGTCGTCTGGCTCATGAACCCGCAAGCGCACACACGTGCATGTGGTCCTGGCAGCCTCCTGTAACACTCCTGTCAAAGGCCTGGGAGCACCGGTCACTGGTCTGCTGGTCTGGGGAGGGGTGGAAGGATCGTGTTTCTCCCCTGACACTCAGCCCTTTCCCCAGGACCACTGCGGGGGGCAACCCTGGGACCTTCCGGGTCCTGGTGGGGAATGAGGGGTGCAGCGTCCCCTCCCTGAAGTGCAGGAAGCGCATCACCATCCTGGTGGAAGGAGGAGAGATCGAGCTGTTTGACGGGGGAGGTGAGTGTGGGCTGGTCCCCCACCCTCAGTCCCCCTGTCAGCTGGTGGGGAGCAGCGCCCAGCGTTTGTTCAGGACACGTGCAGGTGGAGCACGATGCTGCTGGTGGAGAGACCTCACCACGCCCCCGAGGGGGCAGGTGCAGATGGTGATGGATTTTAGTGAAAGGAAGTGCAGACACGTGTGGAGGAGGGTGTGTAACTGTATTTGCACCAGTGTAGGAAGAGCCAGGGCTGACGTGGGGGTAGTGGAGGGCGGGAGGACTTTCATATGGGAATACGTGTGTACACACATGTCATATGCCCACAGTCATGTTATTACAACATACATGTAGACATATGTATATATAAACATGCATTATACACATACAAACATACACACTTGTGTACACACGTATACATATATATTATGTACCATAGTTATATGAATTATATATATACACACGTACACATGCACACACACATATATTCTACACACACACACACGTATTATGTACCCATAGCTATGTGTATTATATACATATATACACACATAAACACATGTATTATACAAATATATTTATAATCACACATACACACATATACATACATGTATACCCATAGTTGTATGTATTATATATACAGATGTATACACACATTTACACACATGTATACATGCATACTGTATACTCAGTTATATGTATTATATACACAAATGTATGCAACACATATAAATATATTATACACTGCTGCTACTAAGTTGCTTCAGTCGTGTCCGACTCTGTGTGACCCCATAGACGGCAGCCCACCAGGCTCCCACCATCCCTGGGACTCTCCAGGCAAGAACACTGGAGTGGGTTGCCATTTCCTTCTCCAATGCATGAAAGTGAAAAGTGAAAGGGAAGTTGCTCAGTCGTGTCCGACTCTTAGTAACCCCATGGACTGCAGCCTACCAGGCTCCTCTGTCCATGGGATTTTCCAGGCAAGAGTACTGGAGTGGGGTGCCACTGCCTTCTCCATATTATACACACATGTACACATATTATATATTCAAATGTACACACACATATACATACAAATATATACATACATGTACATACACATAAATATTGTATCCCACATACATATATAATGTGTAGAAAAGTATACACACACATATGTATACAGATGTGTACCCACATTTATTTATATATAATATATACAAATGTCTGCACACATACACACACATACATTATACATGCAAATATGTTATACATACATAAATATTAAGTCTCACATTTATATGTTATATATATAAATGAATACACACATATATACATGCACTATTCACACAAATATATATACACACATATACAAGCATACATTATATATATACACATACATATACAGGTGTATATACACATATATTGGAGAAGGCAATGGCAACCCACTCCAGTGTTCTTGCCTGGAGAATCCCAAGGACAGAGGAGCCTGGTGGGCTGCCGTCTATGGGGTTGCACAGAGTCAGACATGAAGCGACTTAGCAGCAGCAGCAGCAGCAGCAGCATACACATATACAAGCATACATTATATATATATATATACACATGTATACACACATATATACTGTCCCTTACTGTCCTGGTCTCTCGCTCAGGTGAATGTGAAGAAGCCCATGAAGGATGACACGCACTTCGAGGTGGTGGAGTCTGGCCGGTACATCACTGTGCTGCTGGGCAAGGCCCTGTCTGTGGTCTGGGACGGGCACCTGGCCGTCTCCGTGTTCCTGAAGCGGACGTACCAGGTGGGTGGCCTTTCTCCACTTCCTCCCCCTTCTGTCTGCTTGCATCTTCAGCTCCGTGAGCAGCATCTGGGATTCCCCCCTCCCCACAGTCTCAGGGGAAAGGTGGGTGGTCACCTGGTTCAGCCTCCTCCTGACACAGATAAGACTCAAGGATTAGAGTTCACCTCGGCTGTTTCCTGAGACAGTTGCCCGTGGGCAGGATGGAGGGTCCTGGACCCTGAAAACAGTCCCTTGACTGGCAGTAGGTATTTTTAAGGTTTCCTAACCTAAGGAGCAAAACCCATCATGCACAATGTGGCTATAACACCTCAGGACATTCCGGGTGCGCCTCCCACGGAGCCCAGGCCAGCACCTGCCGAGGGCTGTGGTGAGCCGGCTCATCACCTGCTTGGGGGAAAGCTCGTGATGTCTGTCCAGGTCTTGATGGTTTGCTGGGACTCCATTTCCTCCACATGAATGCTCTGTCTGCCCTCTCGATGGTTTGCTGGGACTCCATTTCCTCCACATGAATGCTCTGTCTGCCCTGGTGGCAGGACCCACTTTCCCCGCATTCTGATGGCTCATTCTCAGCTCGTACCTGAGTGAGGCTGCTCCTTGCGACCCCATGCCATTTCTGGAGAGCGTCAGCAACGCACCCATTCCATTGTTCAACAAATGCTTACTAAACTCCTGTTACGTGTCAAGCGCTGTTCTAGGCACCCTGGGTACGGGGGAAATAACTTATTATTGATACAGTGAGGGGAGACTCCGTCCTTGCCTTTCCTAGCTTCAGGAGACTGCCTGAATCCCTGGCTGTGTCCCCATCCTCCACCTTCAAAGCCAGCAGCATAGCATCTTCTGCTCTCTGTCTCCCTCTGTCTCATCGCCTTTCTCATTCTGACTTCTCCCTGCACCCCGTATGGGGCCCAGTGATCACCCTGAGCTCACCCAGAGGACCCAGGACAGTCTTCCTGTCTCAAGATCCTTGACCTACACACCTGCAGAGTTCCCTTAGCTGTGTACGGTAACATATTCCTGGTTCTGGGGATGAGGACGTGGACATCTTTGGGGCCTGGTGTCCTTTGCCTACCACAACCCTACCTGCTTGCTTAATCGCTCAGTTGTGTCTGACTCTTTGTGACCTCGTGGACTGCAGCCCACCAGGCTCCTCTGTCCATGGGATTCTCCAGGCAAGAATACTAAAGTGACTTGCCATGCCTGCCTCCAGGGCATCTTCCTGACCCAGGGATTGAACCCTCATCTCCTGCGTCTCCTGCACTCCAGGCAGATTCCTTACTCTCTGAGCCATCGGGAAGCCTGATGGAGGTCATATTCCAGGGGGATATTATGTGTTTTATTTTTAAAGATTATATATATATTTCAAATATTTATTTATTTATTTATTTGGCTGCTCTGAGTCTTAGCTGCAGCATGTAAATGCTCTTTAGTTTCAGCAAGTAAACTCTTAGTTGCAGCATATGGGATCAGTTCCCTGACCAAGGATCAAACCCATGCCCCCTGCATTGGGAGCATGGAGTCTTAGCCACTGGACCACCAGGGAAGTCCCTATTTTATGTTTATTAGTATTATTTATTTATTTGGCTGTGTTGCATCTTAGCTCTTCTATTGCAGAGCAGGGACTCTCTAGTGGTGCTTGGGTTTAGTTGCTCCATGCATGTGGCATGTTAGCTCCCCGACCAGGGATCAAACCCACATCCTCTGCATTGCAAGGCTGATTCTAAATCACTGGGCCACTATGTATTTCAGATTGGTTGGTCTGATGAGACTTGTCTCAGAAAGCGTGAGAAGAGTCTTTGGGGAAGAGGGAAGGGAGTCATGTAAATATCCTGACTTTAGGCAGATGGTAAATATCCTGAGTTTGGGCAGATGGCACAGCAGGTGCCAAGTCCCTGAGGTAGATGGTGTTTGTATTGAACAAGCAGACCAGGGTGGCTAGAGAGGAGGGGCTTGAGGTGATTGGTGGTCAATAAGGACAGGGACTAGGCAGGGCCATACACAGGGTTCGTTAGGCCACGTAAAAATCTTTGTCCTTTTGCCCACCTGTGAGAACATTTTTCTTACACGTTTCCTAGCAAAACAAAATAAGTCACCTCTCTTTATCTCAAGGCAGGACTTCAAAAGGTTCTCAAAGCATCACCTTTTCTTTTCCAGGCTGATTTTGTCCACTTAAAAATTTTTTTTGGCCATACCTCACGGCTTATGAAATCTTAGTTCCCTGACCAGGGATCAAACCTGCACCCCCTGCATTGAAAGGCAGAGTCTTAACCACAGGACCGCTGGAGAAGTCTTTGTCCAGTGGTTCTTATGTGATGGTTTCCATCTGTTCATTTATTAGTTGGTCAGGATTTGTTGTATACTGCACTCCCTGATAGGTGAACATGGAGAGAAGTAAGATATTATGTAAGCCCTGGTAGCATTTAGTATACAGCAGAATGCTGGCCTTCCTTGGTGGCTCAGACGGTAAAGAATCTGCCTGTAATGCAGGAGAACTGAGTTAGATCCCTGGGTTGGGAAGATCCACTGGAGAAGGAAATGGCAACCCACTCCAGTATTCTTGCCTGGATAATTCCATGGACAGAGGAACCTGGTGAGCTATAGCTCACTGGGTCACAAAGAGTTGGACACGACTGAGTGACTAACACGCAGAGAATCCTGGCCAGCCTGCTCTGAACAGGCTGCAGCTGTCCAGGGAAGGCAAGCACCTGTCCACAGTCAAGTGGGACTAGAGCGCTCCTTCCTCAGACCTCTCACCCTCTCACTGATGTAATGTTGAACCAGCTTTTCTTCTGCTCAGACCCTTACTGGGGCAGCTGATGGTTTATACTGCCGCGATCAAGGCCCAGGCTGCTTAACTGGCCTTCCAAGGGACCTGGGTGTGCTGCTTCTCTCTGTGATCTTGGTTTCCTTAACCTTAACATGGGGTCATTTATGCTCATACTGAGAAGGGGGAGACAGAGGATGAGATGGTTGGATGGCATCACTGACTCAATGGCCATGAGTTTGAGCAAATTCAGGGAGATGGTGAAGGACAGGGAGGCCAGCCCACGGTGTCCCAGGGAGTCAGACACAGCTGAGTGACTGGACAACTACCGTGTGGGGGTCAGTGCAGAAGCAGGGAGAGGGCCTTGGCAGGGCTGAAGCTCTGCTGACCACCCTGGTCTCCCTCTGGGCTGCCCTCCCATCCCCTTCCCTCCTCCTCTTCCTCAGGCGAGTCTGCCTCCCGTGCTGCCTGGAACCCTCCTCCTCCTGACTCAGCCAGTTTGCTCCGAGGTGTGCAAAGCTCACGCTCCCCCCACTTGTCCCCCAGGAGCAGGTGTGCGGCCTGTGTGGGAATTTCGATGGCGTCCAGAACAATGACCTCACCAGCAGCAGCCTCCAAGTGGAGGAAGACCCCGTGGACTTTGGGAATTCCTGGAAAGTGAGCCCGCAGTGTGCTGACACCCAGAAAGTATGTTGGGGTCCCCACTGCTGTGCGAAGTGGGTGGTGTGGCCTGCAGGGGGCGGGGCTTAGGGAGAGGGCCTCTTGGGTGCTTCCGGGTTGACTGTTCTGGGTCCATCTGTGTTCTCCCTTCTCGGTTCCCCAGGTGCCGCTGGACTCGGCCCCTGCCACCTGCCACAACAACATCATGAAGCAGACCATGGTGGATTCCTCCTGCAGGGTCCTCACCAGTGATGTTTTCCGGGAGTGCAACAGGCTGGTGAGGGCAGCGGGGGACCTGGGAGGCAGGCACTTCTAACCGTGGATGCTTCCAGGAGCTTATGATCTGTAGTTGCTCAGCTCTCGTGGCTTCATTCTGAGAAACAGAAAGAATAATCGATGGCTTATCAGGAAAGCAATGCTTGGCAAAGCCTTTTCTTCTGTGCAATGGTTGGCTCTCTGTGCGTCCTGCCTGAGCTACTCTTCTGGCCTCAGTCCTGGGGCTCGTCCTCCACAGGTTACCTTATCTCTAACCTCAGAATGGTGGGTTCCCTTCTCCTGCCCCTGCTGTGTCTCACCCCAGGCGTCCCACCCGTGCCCTGGGCTCCCAGGTCTTGTCTTACAGAAACTCTTCTGGTTTTACAGTCAGATTAAAAAAATTTTTTTTTGGCTGCTCTGAGTGGCATGTGGGATCTTAGTTCCCTGACCAGGTATCGAACCTGTGCCCCCTGAATTGGGCATGCAGAATCCCAACTACTGGACCACCAGGAAGTCACCTTAAAGCCAGATTTTGAGCCTGCATTTTATGGCTTCTTTTGATGTCTTTATCTCACGTGGTAATGAGAAATTTCTCCGAAAAAGGTTCAGTGTAGCTTTCTGTCTCTGTCTGAATGTATATCTGCGCATGTGTGTATCTGTGGGTGCGTGTGTATCTGTGGGTGCATGTGTATTTGTGTATGTACGAACACATGTAGGGGGCAGTCACAGCCAGGTGCAGAGACCTGCTGCTTCATCGTGTCTCCCTCGTGGGGGTAGCTGAACACCTGTGTTTCATCTCTTCCTGTCCAACCAGTGATTTTTAGTCCCTCAGGACCCAGAAGGATACGTAGGATCCCCTGGTTTGGTGGAGATCCCAGGTACCCGAGCAGGAAGTGGGGAAGCAGTGAGAGGGTCAAAGAAACCAAGGCTGCTGGGCACAGTGAGTTGCTTAATGTCCGGTTCATGCCAACTGCAACTCCCCCAAGAAAGGCTGGTGTGTGGGGCAGATGAAGGCGGGAGGTGGTTACTGGGCTTGAACTTGGACAGCGAGTGGCCACCGGGTAGGAAGGCTGGTGCGCGGGGGCAGGTGTGCGGCAGATGAAGGCGGGAGGTGGTTACTGGGCTTGAACGTGGACAGCAGGTGGCCATCGGGTGGGAAGGCTGGTGCGTGGGGCAGGTGTGCGGCAGATGAAGGCGGGAGGTGGTTACTGGGCTTGAACGTGGACAGCGGGGAGGCCATCGGGTGGGAAGGCTGGTGCGTGGGGCAGGTGTGCGGCAGATGAAGGCGGGAGGTGGTTACTGGGCTTGAACGTGGACAGCGGGTGGCCACCGGGTGGGAAGGCTGGTGCGTGGGGGCAGGTGTGCGGCAGATGAAGGTGGGAGGTGGTTACTGAGCTTGAACTTGGACAGCGGGTGGCCACCGGGTGGGAAGGCTGTGCGTGGGGCAGGTGTGCGGCAGATGAAGGCGGGAGGTGGTTACCGGGCTTGAACGTGGACAGCGGGTGGCCACCGGGTGGGAAGGCTGGTGCGTGGGGGCAGGTGTGCGGCAGATGAAGGCGGGAAGTAGTTACTGGGCTTGAATGTAGGTGGCAGATAGGCTTCCCCTAGGGTAGGTTTGGGGTCGGAGTCCAGGAGCACTGGGCCAGCCGAGGTCTAGCACGTCAGCCTATAGCATCTTAGTGGGGCAGTATGGGTGTCCCTGATGGGTTTTCGGTTTTCTTGGTCTCTCTGCTGAGTGGAGGCCAGGAAAGTGTGTGTGTGTGTGTGTGTGTGTGTGTGTGTGTGTGTGTGTGTGTGTGTGTGTGTGTGTGTTTATGTAAAGCACCCAGAGTCCCATGATGGTGGGAGTGGGTTATGGGGATGGATGGTGGCTCAGCAGGTGCCTGGAACAGATGGATTGAAAGGAATGTTCTGAAAATTCTCAGGCACATCTCATCTATGAGAGGCTGGCAAGCCTGCTTTTTCCCCCTTTTCTGGAATCCAGATGAGAACATAGGATTTCTGCCTTTTTACCCACCCCCTCCCGGGGACCATGGTCTCACATCTCTCCTCCTGCCCTGGAGCCGCTGTCCCTACTCTGATCAATGGCACATGCCCGCCTGGCCGAGGGTCAGAGTCCCCGAGCGCAGCCCTGGGTCACGGCCACCCGCGCCTCCCTCGCAGGTGAACCCTGAGTCGTACCTGGATATTTGCATCTACGACAGCTGCTCCTGCGAGTCCATCGGGGACTGCGCCTGCTTCTGTGACACCATCGCTGCCTACGCCCACGAGTGTGCCCAGCACGGGGAGGTGGTGAGCTGGAGGACAGCCACACTGTGCCGTGAGTCCCACGGTCCCTTGTGATCCTGGCCATGCCTCCTCCCCCCGACACAGCTAGACCTTGAGACCCTGGGGGTGGGCACCTTGGTGGGAGAAAGACCCATGTTGGGGTGAAGGCCGAGGTGGAGGGGTCAGGACACGGGTGTGCGTGAGGAGGGTCAGGATTGACTAGAGCAACAGGGAGAGCCTCTTCTAGAGAAATTCTGGGAGAAGGAGAAGAGGGGGCGGTGATGAAGAGAAGAAAGAGGTCAGTGTGCCTGTAATTCGACGCAATCACATTTACCATCACAAGCGCTTCCCTGGTAGCTCTGACGGTAAAGAGTCCTCCTGCAGGGCAGGATACCTGGATTCAATCCCTGGGTCAGGATGCTCCCCTGGAGGAGGGAATGACAGCCCACTCCAGTCTTCTTGCCTGGAGAACCCCATGGACAAAGAAGCCTGGCGGGCTACAGTCCATGGGGTTGCAGAGTCAGACATGACTGAGCCACTAAGCACACTTCACACCATTGTGATCGAGCAGCTCAGATGCTTACGCCATGTCTTCCTTCCTGTGTTGAGTGACTGAACATTTTTATAAGGAAAACAGATTCAGAACCACTGGGTTCCTGGTTGGGGGGCTCTCAAAGCCCAGACGCATCGGGCGTGGATGACTGTGTGTTTCCCCAGCACCATCGTCTCTTCCCCGGGGCCGTCACCCCCACGGGTCTCCCGCCGTGTGCCCGGGGCTGCATGGGGTTGCCTGGGGCCTAAATAACCATCCTGCCTGTTTGGGGGTCTGCACAGCCCAGAATTGTGAGGAGCGGAACCTGAAGGAGAGTGGGTACCAATGTGAGTGGCGCTACAACAGCTGTGCTCCCGCCTGTCCAGTCACGTGCCAGCACCCGGAGCCCCTGGCCTGCCCTGTGGAGTGTGTGGAGGGCTGCCACGCACACTGCCCACCCGGTGAGGCCCTGGCCCCGTGTGGGGATGGAGTGGAGGGTGGGGCTGGTCCTCAGGAAAGTGCTGCCCCGTCCTGCTTCACATCAGCCTCGCCCAAGGGCCCTTCTGTCCCCAGCCCCATTACCCTACATCCTGTTTCTACGTCCTTCCACCAGAGCCAGGCCAGCTGAGATTTTTGCCAAGCTGAGCTCCCATGTGATGCTTCTGGGGTCAATTGATGGGTTTATCATCTGGAATAGCACTTTCTGGTAGAACTTTCTGCAATGCCGGGAGAGTTCAACTCAGACGTGGCTCACTGTGTTTAAGGAATTGAATGTTCAGTTTTATTGATGTCACTTGATTTACATTCAAATGTAACCAGCCACTAGTGATTTGTGGCTATAGCAGTGGGTAGCACAGGTTGAGAGTTATCAATACCTTTTTTGGTGGAGGAACAAAGACCCCTGGTGATAATACCTGCTTTGTCCTGGGGTTTGGAGGAGGCAAGGTGGGAGAAGGAACCCCTTCTCCCAATTTTGTAGGTGAGAGGATGCTCCCTAAGTGATGTGGTGGCCCTTAGGGGAGGCAGGCAGAGCTGAGACAGGCCCTTTGGTGCCAGGGGAGTCTTCCTTGCAGGCAAGGTGGGAACTTTGGCTCCTAATGAGAGGCTTGTCATGCAGGGAAAATCCTGGACGAGCTTTTGCAGACCTGCATCAACCCCGAGGACTGCCCTGTGTGCCAGGTGGAGGGCCGGCGCTTAGCCTCTGGGAAGAAAGTGACCCTGAACCCTGAGGACCCTGAGCATTGCCAGATCTGGTAACATAGCACCCCCTACCCCGCCCCCGGTTGTCTGAACGATCAGTCTTACTGTCAAACCTGGGGGCCTGCTCAGGAAGTGTCATTTTGGGGAAGGATGTCTTGTTCAGTTTGCCTCTGTCTTTGAGGACAGAGTAGATTTCTTCCCCAGGAAACACCTCTTAGGAGATTTAGGTTTTTATCCCTTGTTGCTGAAGGAAGGGCCTGGCCTCTTCTTGCCCCTGGAGGTGGCATCTAGTCTGGGGACAGGCATCTGTGGAAAGCAGACTTCCTGTTTACTGGACATTGGGATGCAGGTGGGGGGAAAGTGAGGTGGAGCCCCTGACCCTGTAGTGGGGCTCATATAGCACGAGCCACCCCCAGGGCGGCCAGGATGAGGCTCTCATAACTGGAGGGAGGCATGGGTCACTGCCCCCTACTGATTATAGGGGCCCCCTCCTGCCCCATTACCCGATTGCCTCTGGCAGCTGGCCCTGGGAGGTGAGGAGGATTTGGGGGTTGAGCTCTGATAATTTGTGTTCCAACGTTGATATGCTCAGCACCACTCCTTATGGGATCCTGAACTCGAGAACTTAAACTCGCTGAGGAAGAAAGGGGCCGTTGCCACAGCTGCCAGGGCCAGACTCTGTGTGCTTTCTTCCCTGGTGAATTTTTTAGCAAACACAGAAAACTCAAGAGTGTATCACTCATGCTTTATCAACCAAGGATGGAGGCCCTAAATCATGTGGAGTATGAGGAAGTGGGAGTCGACTTTCCGTTAAGACCTTGCCCGCCCCTGGCTGTGCCCAGGAGTAGGGGTTCTGAGCCGCAGGCGTATGGGGAGGGCAGTCACCTGGGTACACGCTGTGGCGGCAAACCAGTGTGGAGAGCGGCTCTGGAGCAGGCTGGGGACACTGCTGGGAGACACTCCACAGGGATACTCCGGGGCTCAGGGCACTGCTGTCTCCCCACTGTACTGCGATGCTGAGAGCAAGTGGCCACATGGCTGAGAGCGCCTGCAGGACAAGGTTCCAGGCTGAATGGGTCTCCACCACAGGCAGCTTCTCCTATGGTCTGGCAGACCCTGCCACTTTCCAGGACCCTGGTGAAAGGGAGAGAAGTGACCAGGGAACTGGAAACTTGGCCTGGTGGAGTGATAAGTTGTGTGCAGGCTTGGGGCTGGGCATGGGGCATAGCCAGATCCTGGCATGTGATGAGCATAAACCGTCTGTCCATTGTGGGAAAGAATGAATGAGTTACTGTTGTTCCCCATCTAGCATCTTGGAGACTCGAGAATACCACCTCCAGTACTTTGTTCTGCCAGATAAAGCTGGGATTCCAAATCTTTATTCATCTCTCCAAAGTGATTTTACTCCAGTTTTCCTCTCTTCCTTAAAACCCAACATGTTAAACATGCTACAGAATTACGCAGCTTAGACTGTTTAATAAATACTGAAAACCATGTATCTTCAGCAGAGCATTTATAAGTCCTGGTCAGCATCAACATTACAGAGCAGTGTTTGTCTTTGGAGATATTTGGGAGAAAGCTTGGATTATAATTAAATATTTATGTTGCTAGAGGCATAGGTTGAAAATCAGTCAACTTTGAATGGCTGTGTGGACTGCCGAGAAAGAAGAAAGATTCATTTTTAGGTCCTAGGTTGGGCAGAAGCTTTGGTTTTCAAAGGACTCACAACTCAAGGGAAGTGTGTATGTGTATATGTGTGTGCATGTGTGTATGCATGCATGTGTATACATGTATGTGTATATTTATGCGTGTATATGTGTGCACGCACACACACGTGTGTGTGTGTGTGTGTGTGTGTGTGTGGTGTGCACAGGGGGCTGCTTGGGGACATACATTAAACATGGTGTCTTTTTCCAGTGGGCAGTAGTCCTTGGGGGCGCAGGTCCAGTGGGCTGGGAAGTTCCCAGAGCTGCTTTCTGAACCATTTTGCTCTCTCCCCTCCTGCAGTCACTGTGATGGTGTCAGCCTCACTTGTGAAGCCTGCAGGGAGCCAGGAGGCCTGCCCGTGCCCCCCACCGAAGGCCCGGTCAGCCCCACAACCCCATACGTGGAGGACACCCCGGAGCCACCCCTGCACGACTTCTTCTGCAGCAGACTCCTGGACCTGGTCTTCCCTGCTGGACGGCTCTTCCAAGCTGTCTGAGGCTGACTTCGAGACGCTGAAGGCGTTCGTGGTGGGCATGATGGAGCGTCTGCACATTTCCCAGAAACGCATCCGTGTGGCCGTGGTGGAGTACCATGATGGCTCCCATGCCTACCTTGCACTGCAAGACCGGAAACGGCCATCTGAGCTGCGGCGCATTGCCGGGCAGGTGAAGTACGCCGGCAGCGAGGTGGCTTCCACCAGTGAGGTCTTGAAGTACACGCTCTTCCAGATCTTCGGCAGGATTGACCGGCCTGAGGCCTCTCGCGTGGCCCTGCTGCTTACGGCCAGCCAGGAGCCCCCAGGCTGGCCCGGAACTTGGTCCGCTACGTCCAGGGCCTGAAGAAGAAGAAAGTCTCCGTGGTCCCAGTGGGCATCGGGCCCCATGTCAGCCTCAAGCAGATCCGCCTCATCGAGAAGCAGGCGTCCGAGAACAAAGCCTTTGTGCTAAGCGGCGTGCACGAGCTGGAGCAGCGGATGGACGAGATTGTCGGTTACCTCTGTGACCTCGCCCCCGAGGTGCCTGCCCCGACTCCGACGCGACGTCCTCTCGCCGCACAGGTCACTGTGGCACCGCAGCTCCTGGGTCCTTCACTGCCGGGACCCAAGAGGAGCTCTGTGGTCCTGGATGTGGCATTCCTCCTGGAAGGCTCGGACGAGGTGGGCGAGGCCAACTTCAACAGGAGCGCAGAGTTTGTGGAGGAGGTGATCCGACGCATGGACGTGGGCCGGGACGGCATCCACGTCACGGTGCTGCAGTACTCGTACATGGTGACCGTGGAGCACTCGTTCAGGGAGCCACAGTCCAAGGAGGTGGTCCTGCAGCGACTCCATGAAGTCCGCTACCAGGGCGGCAACCAGACGAACACGGGGCGGGCCCTGCAGTACCTGTCGGAGCACAGCTTCTCTGCCAGCCAAGGGGACCGGGAGCAGGCGCCCAACCTGGTCTACATGGTGACGGGCAGCCCGGCCTCGGACGAGATCCGGCGGATGCCAGGAGACATCCAGCTGGTGCCCATCGGCGTGGGCCCCCCGCGTGGACGTGCAGGAGCTGGAGAGGGTCAGCTGGCCCCAGACCCCCATCTTCATCCAGGACTTCGAGAGGCTCCCCCGAGAAGCTCCGGATCTGGTGCTGCAGCGGTGCTGCTCCGAAGACGGCCCGCACCTCCCCCACCCTCGCCCCCTGCCCCAGGTGTGTGGGCGCTTGGCATTGGAGGGAGGACTTGGGGGAGCTAAGGGCTGCCTCGGTGGGGATGCCGTTCTCAGGCTCCAATCTGTGTCCCTGCTCTGTGTTTTCTGTCACATCCTGCCTTCAGGGAGAGGCATCTGTGGTCTTTTGAGGGGGAAGGGTCTTTTCTTATGGGCTTCCGCGGTGGCTCAAACGGTGAAGATTCTGTAGACCCAGGTTGCATCACTGGGTTGGGGAGATCCCCTAGAGGAGGGGCATGGCCACCCACTCCCGTATCTTGCCTGGAGAATCCCTTGAGCAGAGATGCCTGGCAGGCTAAAGTCACAGGGTTACAAAGTCAGACACGACTGTGACCCAGCATGCATGCATCTGTGAGATGTGGATAATAATAGTGCTTACTTGTAAAATGCTTAGAACGGTACCTCGCACATAGCAAGCACTCAAAAATGGTTTATCTCCCCTGCAATATCACTACCTTCTTAACTGATACTAACAGCTGATCAGTTTCTAGTTCTTTATTTACTTGCCTATTCTGGCTGCGCTGGGTCTTTGCTGCTGCACTCAGGCTTCGCTCTAGTTGTGGGGAGCGGGGGGCTGCTCTGTGTTGTAGCGCAAGGGCTTCTCGTTGTGGTGCTTTCTCTTGTTGTGGAACACGGGCTCTAGGCCGCTTGGGCTTCAGTAGTTGTGGTTCCCCAGCTCTAGAGTGCAGGCTGAACAGTTGTGATGCATGGGCTTAGTTGCTCCACAGCATATGGGATCTTCCCGGACAGGAGATCGAACCTGTGTCTCCTGCATTCGCAGGTGGCAGGTGGACTCTTTACGATGGAGTCCCTGGGGAAGCCCAATCCCTAGTTCTAGAGTATCTTTATTTGGAGTGTTTGGAATCATTCCAGAATCACTAGCCTTCTTTCACTGTCTCTTGATCCTCACACTTGTTGTCTATGCCTTTGTTTCTTGGTTTTCTTTTTTTTGGGCCACCGATTTATCTAAACTCTTGTGATCTCTCAGTAATGGCTTCATCCAATCTCAGAATGGCATTTGGGGCAGAGTTTGTTTCCTCACGGTGATCATGACCCCGGTCCCAACTATCAACATGAGCTTTAGGCCTCTGCAATAGAATCACCTTCTAGCTCCTCACGTGCCGCCTGAGACCCGCGGACACACCAGTCCACCTTCCAGGGATGTGCTGCTGTTTCCTTTGCCATCTGCCTGTTTTCTGCTCCAGTCTATCATTCGATTCCAGGAGAGCTGCAGCCCCCGAAACGGAGGAACAGGATGCTTCTGCTTCTTGCTGCCGCCTGTGGTGTTTAAACTGCCTTTGGGCGGTGTTGGCATCCCCCAACATCTCCACACTCGGGGTCTCGCAGCCCCCTTGCCTGCCGCCTGGCATCAGCTGCCACACCCGTGCAGGACTGGGGGACATGCCTCCCAGTCCAGCGCCCTGCACACGCCGTCCAGTGAGTGTCTGCTGCAGGAGCCTGGGGCCTGTCCCCCCGCTGCCCTTGGCCACTCCCTCCTGTCTCTCTGCAGACTGCAGCCAGCCCCTGGACATAGTCCTCCTCCTGGATGGCTCCTCCACCTCTCCAGCCTCTTACTTTGACGAAATGAAGAGTTTCGCCAAGGCTTTCATCTCAAAAGCCAACCTAGGTGAGTGAGGCGCCCGAAGTGGGGTGTTTCGGGGCTCCCCACTGATCCAGAACGTGACTCCTGCGTCCCATCTCCCGCCAGGCCCTCAGCTCACCCAGGTGTCAGTCCTGCAATACGGAAGCATCACCAACGTCGACGTGTCCTGGAACGTGCACATGGACAAAGCCCACCTGCTGAGCCTTGTGGACCCCATGCAGCGCGAGGGAGGCCCCAGCCAAGTCGGTAATGTGGGTGTGGGCTGGGGGGCGGGGGCTGCGTGCAGTCCCCGCTCCTGGCACAAGTGACCGAGTGACCCTGGCTGGCCGCCTCGCTCCTTGGCCTTAGTTTCGCTTCCTATAAACTGAGGGCCGAGACATTCTTCCTCCTCTCACGCATATGTGAGCCTCTCTGAGTCTCTGAGTCACTCCGTCTCAGCGATCCGAGGCTCCATCGGGAGACGGGGTGCTCGGCTGGCCTCGGGACCCCCATCCCTGAGTCAGGACTGATTGTGTGGCCCGCTGTCTGTTCCCAGGGGAGGCGCTGTCCTTCGCCGTGCGCTACATCACGTCCCAAGTCCACGGTGCCAGGCCCGGTGCCTCCAAGGTGGTGGTGATCCTGGTTACAGGCTCCTCCACGGACTCAGTGGAGGTGGCCGCTGCTGCTGCCAGATCCAACCGTGAGTGTCCAGGGTTCAGTCCTGAGGCCACCCCTGTCCCCACTCCCAACCTGCTCAAGGGCACAGAGTGAGCGGTGGTTACTTTCTGATGTCCTGGCTGATTTCGAATGCTTAATGCCCATGTGTGGCCTGGTTTCAAACAGCAGGAAATTGCCCAATCCCTGTGTTATTTGGAAGTGAAGCAGTGTTAAATGTGTGTTCCTGGAAACCCCCTCCAGTACTCTTGCCTGGAGAATCCCGTGAACAGAGGAGCCTGGCGGTCTACAGTGTTTAGGGAGGCAAGGAGTCGGACACGACTGAGTGACTTAGCATTCATGCATGCATCCTTCATTTGCATGCCTTTGTACCTTCAGTTTCTCCTGACTTGCCCTCTGTGTCCAGGGCCGGGTCGTACCCCTGCAACCATGGCCCCTTGGGCCTCTCTCCACTCCCATGTGTCTGAGGCTTGAGTGATTTGTGTTGGGGTCTAGAGAACCATCAGAGATCTTCGTGTATTCATGGCCCCTGTCTGGCACCAGCCTAGGGGCTTGGGGGTGCTGGACTGACAGGAGACCAAGGGTGCTGCTTTAGGAAGGTGATGGTTGCAGGCATGCCCAGCCTGCGTGTCTTGTGAGAGCTCGAGCTGTGAACCGGGGCAGGTAGCGTGGGCAGGGGGCATGGAGTGATGGGTGAGTGGAATGATGTGGCATATTCTTATGCTCCCTGGAGAACAGCTCCTCTTTTTTTTTTTTGGTAGTTTAAAAAATAATTATTTTTAACTGGAGGATAATCGCTTAAAAATATTGAGGCTCTACAAGTGGCTGGGTGAAGCTTCAGGCCAGACCACTCTGAACCCACTCGACCAAAGTGGGCACAGACCCTTTCTCGTTCCTCTATAACTGCAGGAGTGGCCGTGTTCCCCATCGGGATTGGGGACCAGTATGATGCAGCCCAGCTGAGGGTCTTGGCGGGCCCGGGGGCCAGCTCCAACGTGGCAGAGCTCCAGCGGATCGAAGACCTCCCCAGCATGGTTGCCCTTGGCAACTCCTTCTTCCAGAGGCTATGCTCTGGTGAGTCTTGTGATGTCTCTCTTATCCCCTCAAAATAGAAGCAAAAGCAATGAAACCCGTCTCGACACTAGAAGGTTCCCATACGCGAGATTTGGCCTTGAATTCAGACTGCTGTATAGGCCATGATCTATAAATTTCTGCTTGTGGGAGACTGTAAGACAAACCTCCAAGGGGCTGCCAGAAAGTTCTCTGTGTATATACTTCCTTCCCCTCCTTAACTGTCCTTGCTCATTATGGATGGGGCTTCTGGACAAAGAAACGGAAGGCAGAGGCAGGGAACCCCAGCATCCACAGGTCATGGATTTCTTCTCCAGGCCCTGCACTCATCCTCAGCATGGGTGTAAAAGGCATTAGAAAAGCAACACAGATTTACCGTATAGCATGGAGATTTACATTCAAGATCTTGTAATAATCTATAACGGAATGTAATCTAAAAAATATAGCAATCCCTTTGTGGTATACTTGAAACTGACACAATACTGTCTATCAACTATACTTCAATAAAAAGAAAATAAAAAGATTAAAAAAAGAAATACAGTAACATAGAATCTAACATCAAAGTACCATAGTTTAAATTGATTTAGGGTTAGAAGCTTTTTGTTTTTACCATTGCTGTTCGGTCGCCAAGTCTTGTCTGACTCTCTGTGACCCCATGGACTGCAGCATGTCAGACTTCCCTGTCCTTCGCTATCTCCCGGAGTTTGCTTAAGGGATTGTCCATTGAATCATGATGCCATTCAACCGTCTAGTCCTCTGTTGTCTCCTTTTCCTCCTGCTTCAATCTTTCCCAGCATCAAGGTCTTTTCCAGTGAGTCAGCTCTTTGCATCAGGTGGTCGAAGTATTGGAGCTTTAGCTTCAATGTCAGTCCTTCCGATGAATATTCATGTTGATTTCCTTTAGGACTAACTGGATTGATCTCCTTTTTTCCACATACGTGATATTTTTTAAACTTGTTATTTTGTGTTTTCCTAATATAATTAGGTGTGAGTCCAAACCTACTAGGAGTTTTTGCCCTGTCTTGCTAGATGATAGCTCTCTTGGTAGGAATTTTGAAGATCTCTTAAGGTTTCAGGATCTTGTCTCATTTCCTTCTTCTTACTAGGCACTGATCTATTGATATCAATACACAGAAAAGAGGACAAGAAGATATTGATTGTAGTTGTTGCCGTGTTATTACTGTTGTATCACTATAATAACTAACAACCACAAAGCTTATGGAGTTCTCTGGCGATCCAGTGGTTAGGACAGTACGCTCCACTGCTGGGAGCATGGACTCGCTCCCTGGTCAGGGAACTAAGATCCTCCAAGCCATAAGGCAAAGCCAAAAAAAAAAAAAAAAAAAGCACTCCACAATGTTTGCCTGAAGAACCACAGGATGACTGCCTTCTAATCTCCTGTACCTGAATCCTCACTGCTCATTTCACTCACGTTGTTTTCAGAGTTAATCCAGCTTCAAGGACTAGCCAGGTAGCTGAGTGAATGGCTCAGAATTTCTGGGTGGTGAGTGGGGACAGAAGTCTGACTTGTGTCTGTTTCAGGGTTCGTCAGTGTTTGCGTGGATGAGGACGGGAATGAGAGGAGGGTAAGTTCCTTTCTGTTGGCTTTGAAGGAAAGATTAGGAATGCATATCTGGGGTCCTCGACCCCCTGGTTAATGTTTCCTCCTTTGGTCTGGGTCCAATAGTGTTTTTTTTTTTTTTTAAATTGGAAGCTTCCTTGGGAGCTCAGTGGTAAAAAATCTGCTTGCTAAGGCAGGAGACACAGGTTTGATCCCTAATCCGGGCAGATCCCATATGCCGCGGAGCAACCAAGCCCGTGGGCCATAACTATTGAGCCTGTGCTCTAGAGCCCGGGAGCAGCAAGTGACTGCAGTGAGACCCATGCACCGCAACTAGACAGGGGCCCCTGCTCGCCACAACTAGAGAAAGCCCACGCAACAGCAAAGACCTAGCATGAAATAAATAATAATAAAAGCCTAAATAAATAAATAAAAAAATTAAAAAACTTTGGTTGGGGGTGGGAGTGGATCCACTGATAAATCTCACGTCTGTCTCCTGTCTCCTTGCCATTCAGGCCCAAGTTGCAGTTTCTGTGTCTCCTGAGGGTGGGAGGGTTAGTTGCCTAGTGAGTGTTGAAGTGCCTCACTCCAGTCCCTGCCCGAACGTGGTTCTTTCTCTGCAGCCTGGGGATGTCTGGACTTTGCTGGATCAGTGCCACACAGTGACTTGCCTGCCAGATGGCCAGACCTTGCTGAAGAGTCACCGGGTCAACTGTGATCAGGGGCCACAGCCATCATGCCCCGATGGCCAGATCCCGCTCAGGATGGAGGAAGCCTGTGGCTGCCGCTGGGCCTGTCCCTGTGAGTGCTTTGCTTCCTCAGCCTGGGCAGTGTTCAGCAGGTGGTCCCTTTCGCCTGTCTCCCACTTCAGTACTCTTACCTGGAAAATCCCATGGGCAGAGGAGCCTGGAAGGCTGTAGTTCATGGGGTCGCGAAGAGTGACTTGAGTTTCACTTTTCGCTTTCATGCATTGGAGAAGGAAATGGCAATCCACTCCAGTGTTCTTGCCTGGAGAATTCCAGGGACGGGGGAGCCTGGTGGGCTGCCATCTATGGGGTCGCACAGAGTTGGACACAACTGAAATGACTTAGCAGCAGCAGCAGCCAAGAGGTAGACCAGAAGGCCATCTCCTGCCCCTACCACCCATGTTCCCTCACTTTCCTGTCCTTGGGACATGTTTCCATCCCATTCCAGGGCTCCCTATCTCCTTCCTGTGCTGTTTGGAGGGCACATCCCCAGATAATGCATAGCCAGAGGGAAGAATTGCTTTTCTGAGGTCAGTACTCAGCCTCTTGCTCAGTTGCTTAGTTGTGTCTGACTCTTTGTGATCCCATGGACCATAGCCCTCCAGGATCCTCTGTCCATGGGATTCTTCAGGCAAGATTACTGGTTAGATGCCTGCTCTTGGGTAATAAATAAGACTTTGAACTTGAGTTAGAGCTGAAAAGCCTCCCTGATCCCAGGGTTGATCGCCTGCCTCTGGGGATGGTGGGGCTGGAAGTGGATTCTCAAGTTCTTACACAATTGGTGCTTCCACTGGGGAGAGCCCTATGTTCCGGCCTGACGGGTGTTTAAGGCAGCTGCTTTTTCTTGCCAGCTCTCCCTAGTTTTCCTTTGCTATATCAGTTGTGTATTCTGTATTCTTTGCCTGCACACGGCTTCATCCTGCTATCTTTCCGGTTTGCTCCGTTTTGTTATTTTTATTCATTTGTCTTTGCATTCAGCCGCTCACACAGGCTCTCTCTCTGTCTCTCTTTAGGTGTCCCCTTCACCATATAGACGTTTGAGCACTTTCAGAGCAGCTCTGGTCCTTCATTCCTTTGTAGACCATTTACAAAATACACACAAAGTAGTTTCAGATTTGCTACCAAGGAAGTTTCCTGGCGGTCCAATGGTTAAGATGCCATGTTTCCAATGCAGGGGGTGTGGGTTTGATCAAAATCCCACATGCCATGCAGCCAAAAAAAAAAAAAAGAAAAAAACCACTTTACAAAAACAGAATTGCTAACCAATATCGTTATGAAAACCGAATGTACTAACTAGAGTATACATTTGTGCAGGGCTTCCCGGGTAGCTCAGCTGCTAAAGAATCTGCCTGCAATGCAGGAGACCCCAGGTCGATTCCTGGGTTGGAAAGATCCCCTGGAGAAGGGAAAGGCTACCCCCTCCAGTATGCTTGGGCTTCTTTGGTGGCTCAGCTGGTAAAGAATCCACCTGGAATGTGGGAGACCTGGGTTCAATCCCTGGGTTGGGAAGATCCCCTGGAGAAGGAGAAGGCTACCCAATCCAGTACTCTGGCCTAGAGAATTCCATAGGCCATGGGGTTGCAAAGAGTCAGACATGACTGAGCAACTTTCACTTTGGGTACAGAGTAAATTTTTTCACCAAAATTATTTAGGTTAGTTTCCCCCTTCCCTGCTGTGTACTCACGTTATTGCTTACCATTCATTTGATTTTGTACCTGTTTGTGTTCCATCTTGAGTTTTCCTCTCCGCCATCCCGGCTGATTCTCATTTCTTTGCCTTCTGTGTGTGAGGCATTCACGTGGTTCTCAG
Organism: Nanger dama; assembly: GCA_917880005.1. NCBI lineage: Eukaryota > Metazoa > Chordata > Mammalia > Artiodactyla > Bovidae > Nanger > Nanger dama. Next base: position 15,926,565 of record CAKJTW010000046.1, on the reverse strand, counting down.
TGTCAGAAGTGTATAGAAAGATATGCCCAGACGTCTCCCTGTTGGTTCAAAGAGAGCTGTGCAGATAGGAGAGGATCACAGCAGTTAAGTCATTTAGGTGGCAGAGCTACTCCCACTAACCTGCCAGCTTAACACCGTTTCACTGAAACAGCTTGTCCCAGGTGGGCAAAGCCACTCCCACTAACCTGCCAGCTAACGCCATTTCTTTATCTTGGGACTTGCGATGTTCTTGTGGCAGCTGGGGCTGGACTGCTGAAGACTTGGCCACAGGGACTTCCCTGGTGGTCCAGTGGCTTAGGCACCACATTCCCAATGTAGGGGCCCTGGGTTCGATCCCTGACTGGGGAACTAGATCCCACATGCTGCAACTGAAAGATTCTACATGTGGCAACTAAGACCAGATAGATATTTTCTTAAAAAAAAAAAAAAAAAAGACTTTACAGTACCCCAGCTGGGGTGTCTGGGAATACCTACAGCGTGGATGTCAGTGGGGTGGTAGCATTCAGGACTGTCGCTTGGATGTGACCGGCTGCCCAGGACGTGGGGAACTTTGAGTAGAAGAGCATCTGGAAGCCGATCAGCCCTGACCGATGGTGTATCGTTTGCCAGGGTCTGTGCTGCCTTGGTATATGGGTCACTCTTGCTGTGGAGGTCTCCTGGGCCTGGCGGAGAGCAAGGGTGGTGTTAGTGAGTCCTTGCTGACCCCCTGGATCTACCTCTCAGTTCTTGGTTTCCATTTCTTCACCATCATAGACATGGTCATGGTTTGTCTGGAAGGCTCATTTCCAACTTTACTGACATCCGAGATTAGTTTTCAGATCATGTATGACTCTGGTCCATCAGTTCAGTTAAGTCACTCAGTCGTGTCTAACTCTTTGCAACCCATTGACTGCAGCATGCCAGCCTTCCCTGTCCATCACCAACTCCTGGAACTTGCTCAAACTCATGTCCATCGAGTTGGTGAAGCCATCCAACCAGCTCATTCTCTGTCGTCCCCTTCTCCTCCTGCCTTCAGTCTTTCCAAGGATCGGGGTCTTTTCCAGTGAGTCAGTTCTTGGAATCAGGTGACCAAAGTATTGGAGCTTCAGCTTCAGCATCAGTCCTTCCAATGAATATTCAGGACCGATTTCCTTTATTCATGGACTGTGGTCTATTGGGGGATTTTTATGGAATCATCTGACATAGTTGCAAGATGATTAGTCTTCCCAAGTGGTGTTTTAATAGAAACCCTGAGAGTTTGCTGATGGTGTGGATGAACAAGTGGCAGATGAGATTGTGTTGAGACTCCACCATTTGTTTTGGCTTCAGGAATATTTCTCTTTCAGGGTCTTTTAAAGGGTCATGTCAACATGGCCATGTGTACCATTAGTCACTTGGTAGCTGAAAAGACCTGTGCGCCTTTAGGGGAACTTCCTTTCCAGTGAGGTCATGAGCTCATGGTTTACTTAGCTTGTGATTTCAACGTGTCCTAACACCCCTGGAACCTCAGTGTGTTTCCTGGGCCAAGACATCCTTGTAGGGGAGAGCATTAACTTTGCATGTTTACATTTTTTGGAAGTATGGCTCTATAGTTTGCCACATTTTAATGGAATCCTCATCCTTCTAAATCTTCCCTAGGAACATATTTAATGGCCAAGTGTTACCTAAGATGCTCTACCTCTTAGAATCAGTTTCCTAGCCTGTAACAAGGAAGAGATTTGCCTCTGTGGCTTCAAAAAGCCCTTGCAACTCTCAGGTCCGGATATCTGCAGGCGGCTGCTTCTTTGCACGGGTGGGAGTCTGCTCAGGTCATGCCCAACCTTTGCTTTCTTGCCCAGGTGTGTGCACAGGCAGCTCCACTCGGCACATCGTGACCTTTGACGGACGGAATTTCAAGCTGACCGGCAACTGCTCATACGTTCTGTTTCACAACAAGGAGCAGGACTTGGAGGTGATTCTCCATAACGGATTCTGCAGTGCCGGGGCGAGGCAGGCCTGCATGAAATCTGTGGAGGTGAAGCAGAACGGCCTCTCGATTGAGCTCCGCAGCAACATGGAGGTAAGAGGTGCTTTCCGTGGTCCTGTGGCAGGGCCCTTGGAGAAGCCACATGGACCCGGTGGCAGTTGGTTTTAGCTGGTGCCCCTGTGTGGAGACTTGACCTTCTGCCTGATTAGCAGGGCTCTATCTTTGTAGAAGGGGCTTATTGCATCTCCCTTCTGGTGTGATTCTTGTTGTTCTGGGCCCAGATTTGGAAGAAAGGGTCCATTTTCTTTCTTTCTTTCTTTCTTTTTTTTAAAGAAATATTTCTTTCTCTGACTTCACCAAACTCTTAGTTGTGGCATGTGGGATTTTTAGTTCCCTGACCAGGGATCAAACCTAGGCCCCCTGCATTGGGAGCGTGGAGTCTTAGCCACTGGACCACCAAGGAAGTCCCAGAGAGGGTCTGACTTCAGTAGCATTACATTGTCAATGGGGTGCCAGTTTTTTGCACTAGTAGAAGATTGGGGTTGACTCCAGGCTGTTTGTCCAGCAGGCATTTTGTGCCCTGTACCTAGGCTAGAGCCTGCCAGGCTTCTGAAGGAAAATATTTAGGGCCTAGATGAAAGCCTTAGAAAGTATTTAGGGCCCAAGCAAAATGTGTGGCCCCAAAACTCAAAAAGAAAACTGCAAAACTGATCAAAATAAATGTCTGATTACATGTTTACAAGAGGTTGTATCATGCAACTCCTTTACACGTTCTTTTGGAAATCATAAATATTTCATTACATGAAAGCAACTTAAAAGGGTTAGACCTTCTCTTGCAAGACTTCTTGAACATGCACTGTGAGTGCTGAAAAAAATAACCACAGCTCGTCATATATTAAATGAGTAGCTCATAGCCAAATGTTTAAAATTCAAAAGGATAAAAAGCCTTCCAAATTTTTTACAACAAAAATTATAGTCATCATGGGATGTGAGTGTATTTTAACAGGTTTGATGTGATATATTGTGGGTCCTCTGTAGATCTGGTGACCAAAATAAAAATAAAGATTAAAGTGTTCGTATTAGATGCTCCTGGAGATAGAGTGCCAATGAGCTGGCAAAATGGCAACTTCCCCAGCCTGTCTTGAGGAGTCAGTCTTCCCTGTTGAGTGCAGTTGGACTCAAGGTTTCATTTAACCCCTGAGCTTTTGGGTTCCAGATGCCTGGCTGGCTGTTCAGGTTTGTAAGAGTCCGCTCTCCTGCAAAGCTCTGTAGAGCTCCTTTATCTGAGAAGAGGTGCCGGCCAGTGCCCAAGTTTGTGAATAACAGTGGAGTTGAGTGGGATGAATGTGTAGGGACTGTCATGAACTGTGGAAAGAGACTACGAGTGAAATCCTAGGATTCCTCATTGCCATAATTACTGATGGGGCTTTTCTCCTTTGGATAGGTGATGGTGAATGGGAGACTGGTCTCTGTTCCTTACCTGAGTGGGGACATGGAGGTCAGAGTCTATGGTACCATCATGTTCGAGGTCAGATTCAACCTTCTGGGCCACATCCTCTCCTTCACCCCACAAAACAACGAGTTCCAGCTGCAGCTGAGCCCCAAGATCTCTGCCTCAAAGACGTACGGTCTCTGTGGTAAGACTGTTGTCTGTTTCTTCCCTGAGATGTACACCCTCCTTGCTCTAATCTCAGGGCCCCTGGCTACTGCCATTTCTGGGTCCAGTAGTGGGCTCAGATGCTGGCAGGGGTGGAGAATGACCAAGCCTCCAGCATCAGGAGCTGGCTTTGGGCTCTCAACCATGTCTCTCCTGGTCTCTCTAGGGTTCTGTGATGAGAACGGGGCCAATGACTTCATGCTGAAGGATGGCACGGTCACTGCAGACTGGAAGACATTGGTCCGGGAGTGGACGGTGCAGCAGCCGGGGCAGACATGCCCGCTGGGCCCCGAGGAGCTGTGCCCTGTCTCCCAGGGCTCCCGCTGCCAGGCCCTCCTCTCTGAGCTATTTGCCGAGTGCCACAAGGTCCTTGCCCGGCCACATTTCACGCCGTGTGCCAGCAGGACAGTTGCCACCAGGAGCAAGTGTGCGAAGCCATTGCCTCTTATGCCCACCTCTGCCGGACCAAGGGGGTGTGTGTCAACTGGAGGACCCCCGATTTCTGTGGTGAGTCTCCGTAGGCTCCCCCAAATGCTGTGAAGAATGACAAATGGGAAGCCTGCTCAACCTCTCTGAAACCTCATATTTTAAAAAATCTGGTCCGTGGAGATCAAAATCTCTTGCCTTTCCTGTTCTCTAGGATTCCATTCAGGGTCAAGTAAGATGGTAGATATACAGGTAATTTGAACTTAGGATTTCTATGTAATGTGTTTCTAGGTAAATGAAAACATGGTCCTTTCTATCAGTATTTCTGCAGTTCGGGCACATGTGACTTTAATGTATTAGACACATTGGATGGCATCACTGACTCAATGGGCATGAGTTTCAGCAAACTCCGGGAGAGAGTGAAGGACAGGGAAGCCTGGCATGCTGCAGTCCATGGGATCACAAAGAATCGGACACAACTTAGTGACTGAACAACAATAAGACACATCTAGGCCCCAGCAAAGTACAGAATAAGCAGTCACCTTGAACTTGGACTTGCACCAGGCTTTAGCAAAGGCTCCCAGAGCAAGCCATGACTCAGCAGGATTTAGAAGTGTGAGTGGAATTTTACCATTCGAATACCAAGAAGCTTCTTCATTAGGGATACCATGGGATTGCTAGTGTAAACACCTCCCCACGGTCAGCTTCCTTACCTGGACTTGGCACAGGTTTATTTATTTTTTTGAGGGAAATGAATGTGTGTAATCATCTCAGAGTCTCTGAGTTTATGATTATTATGCTGTCTCAGCTTTAACTGGGGCTGGAGGACTTGGGCATCCTAGCCACAGCTCATCTGGGTGATCAGCTATTTCCTTAATCTTTCTGGACCTCAGCTTCTGCATCTTGAAATGATAGTTGGACTAGATAGCTTGACATGGTTTGGTGTCATTTGTGGGGTGGGGGGGCGTGGCGCCGAAGAGCTCCTACACCAAGTCCTCTGTATCTCAACACAGAAGGAATTCACTGAGAGGCAAAGTGGTAGATAACAAGTGATTTATTAGAACAGGACACATGTGAGGTTTTACAAGCAAGTGGGCAAGGGGGTGCTCCACCCCTAAGAACTTACTGGGCTCCAGTTTTATAATCAAAGGAGAAGAGGGGAGGCGGGGGGAAGACCTTCCCTGTCTTCTTGAATAGACGACATGCTTCTATCATCAGCTTCTCCTCCAGGTTGAGTAGGGTTTTCTTGTCCCTACCTGGTCAAGCTGGGTCTACAAATTGTTTTTTATGTGTGCAGAGAGCATGTCTTAAGGATCATAAACTTCCTGAGTTCACTGGGCAGGATGTGGGGCTCATGCCACCACTGTTTTATTATCTGGGGACACGTCTCATGTTTCTGTCTCATGGTTTTGTTGCCAAGCAAGCCTGTTTGGTTTTGTGGTTAAGCAAACCCATTTTCTGAGTCATTATTAACTTACAGGGGTCTCTGATATTTTACCCATTTACAGTCCTCTAGTGGGATTAACTATTTCATCACCTACTTTGTTCCTTTACACTGTCCCTATCAAACCCCTAGGTGTGTTGGGGCTCTGGTTTTATGAGTCCCTCTGTCTGATACTGCCTCCTTTCAACCTGCCTGCCGATCAAGGGAAAAATGTTGGTTTCTGAGTTACTGATTGCAACTTCTCTATTTATTAATTGTTGTACCTCCTGGCAATTTGTTGTGCATTTGGGCTTCCCAAGTGGCGCTAGTGGTAAAGAGCCTGCCTGCGATTGCAGGAGAGGCAAGAGATGCGGGTTGGATCCCTGGATGGGGAGGATCCCCAAGATCCCCTGGAGGAGAGCATGGCAACCCACTCCAGTATTCTTACCTGCAGAATCCCATGGACAGAGGAACCTGGCAGGCTACATACAGTCCATGGGGTGGCAAAGAGTAGGACACGACTGAAACAGCTCAGCATGCATGAGGAAAGTCTTTGGTGGTCTAAACCTTGGAAATCTTCTCCACCACATGCGTTGGCACCGTGAAAAAATGTGAGGAAGGGGTTGGGTAGGACCAGAGTGGGAGAAGTGGGTCACTTTGTGGCTTCTCTCCCAGGACATCCCTCCGTAGCTGTGGGTTCTTTTTTTTTTAAGTTGAAGAGAATTTAAAAAGCATTAAATATACCCGTATTCAAAAAAGAACCACAGAATTTCCTAAGGATCATGGGTTCACATCATCAATTCAGTTCAGTTCAGTCACTCAGTCATGTCTGACTCTTTGCGACCCCATGAATCTCAGCACGCCAGGCCTCCCTGTCCATCACCAACTCCCGGAGTTCACTCAGATTCACGTCCATCGAGTCAGTGATGCCATCCAGCCATCTCATCCTCGGTCGTCCCCTTCTCCTCCTGCCCCCAATCCCTCCCAGCATCAGAGTCTTTTCCAATGAGTCAACTCTTCACATGAGGTGGCCAAAGTACTGGAGTTTCAGCTTTAGCATCATTCCTTTCACATCATCAGGTGGGGTTAAATTTGGCTGCAAGCGTGGAAGAAGTAAAATTCTCTGTCATACAGCAGACCAGAGGCGGGCGGCTTCAGCTCTTTCCAGATCTCAACGTGGGTTCTAGTTCTCTGCTCTGCTCTCGTGGGTTCGCTTCTTTTCTCGTGCTTTAAGATGGGGCTCTGGCCATCACACCCAGGTACCAAGCAGCAGGATGAAGGGAAGGAAGGAGAAGGGCCAGAGGCACAGCTGTATTTCCCAAAAAGATTCCTAGAAGCTGCACAAGAGTCTACACTTGATCTAACAGTTCATTGGTCAGAACATAGTCACGTGACTACACTTGGTTGCAAAGGATGCTGGGAAATGTAGTCCTTATTCTGGGTGGTCATGTGCCCAGCTTGAAAGTCTTTTTCTCTATGGAAGATGGAGAGTGAAAATTGATGGAAGCTGGCTAGTTTCCATCCCAGCAAACTTGTCGGATGATCCAACTTCCTTGAGTCAGCGGTACCTGCTTCCCTCTGGTTGCTGTGGGCCCTGAGAATCATCCCCTTCTCTGTCTGCAGCTGTGTCCTGCCCGCCCTCCCTGGTCTACAACCACTGTGAGAGTGGCTGCCCCCGGCAGTGTGAGGGTAACTCGAGCTCCTGCGGGGACCATCCCTTGGAAGGCTGCTTCTGCCCTCCGCACCAAGTGATGCTGGAAGGCAGCTGTGTCCCCGAGGAGGCCTGCACCCAGTGCGTCGGTGACGATGGCATCCGGCACCAGGTAGGAGCCACCCCTCCGCAAGGGAGCTGCTTCTCACTGGCTCAGTGGTGGAAGCATTGACCCATGATTGGCCCCTTCCAACCTTAGCAGCAAGGCTCGGCTATTCCAGGCATCCCTGAGGGATGGGGAAGCAGCATGGCATAAAGACTCAGAGTGTAACGCACCTTGGTTCAAATTCCAGTCTATTGTGGGTTAGCACCTTGGTTCAAATTCCAGTCTATTGTGGGTTAGCTGTGTGGTTAAACACCAGAGTGTAACAACTCATTATTACTACTAGTACTATTTTTTAAAAAACATTTTTTGATGTCTTTATTGAATTTGTTGCATTACTGTTTCTGTTTTTTTGGCCACAAGACGTGGGGGGTCTTAGTTTCTTGACCAGGAGTCAACCTGCACTCCTTGAATTGGAAGGCAAAGTCTTTTCCGTTAGACTACCAGGGAAGTTCCTATTAGCACTATTTTTTATGATTATATTCACGTAAGTAGAATGCTGGGAAAAGAATGGGATGGGAAAATAATACTTTATATAGTGATGTCTACCATTATTAGGGGCTTCCCTGATGGCTCAGACAGTCAAGAATCTGCCTCCAATGCAGGACACCCAGGTTTGATCCTTGGGTTAGTAAGATCCCCTGGAGAAGGGAATGGCTATCCACTCCAGTATTCTTGCCTGGAGAATTCCATGGCCAGAGGAGCCTGGTGGGCTACAGTCCATGGGGTCACAAAGAGTTGGACACGACTGAGTGACTTAACACTTTTTCACTTTTCACCATTTTTAAGATCTATTATGTGTCTTGCATTGTCCTAAGCACTCTGCATTTATGTTTGAACATTCCAAGATGTGTTTTGCAGGCAGGGTATTGACAGTTACTGTCAATAAGAAGGGATGAAAATACACTAGCTAAGCAAGTTAGACAGTTTCTTTATTGCTGGATTCTTTAGAGCTTTTGATGTGCTGATGTCCATTGCCAGGCTCTGCTTCTCAGACTTATTAGACCATGGAATTGTACTGGGTTAGCCAAAAACTTCATTCCTGTTCTTCCATAAGGTGTTATGAAAAAAGCCTAATGAACTTTCTGGCTAGTTCAATGTGTGTGGTGGTGTATGTGTGTAGCATCCCTTGGACTGGGGTATGTGTCTGTGTATAGTATCTCCTTGGACCTGTGTGTGTGTGTGTACAGCATCCTCTTGGACTAGGGTCCCACAGAACACACTTCGCTATCTTACATCATCTTATAAACACTCATGAAACCTCTTTGAGAAAATGAAAGTTTAGTGAACTTGGTCCCCTGCCCATGGATGCAGTTTGTAGGTGATGGGTTGGGAGCTGGAGTCAATATCTGAAGCTCTGCCTGATTCCCTAGAGCTTGCTCTTTCTGATATATGAAGTTACCTTTCAGCTAGGTCTCCTTTAAGCTGAGTTGCTTGGAAGTCATTTTGTCATCAAATCATTAATTCCTTTAGCCCTTTAGGAGTCATTGTTTTGAAAGGCGATTTATTTACCAAACTCTATTTATTTACCAACACCTTGGCCTCAGATGGCAGTCACTTTTCTCCAGAGTTGCCCATGTGTCTATTATAGTCCCTGGGGCAGTGTGTGTCTGTGGGCATGGGTATGGTCCTGCCCTTTCCCATTCTGGCAGCAATACCACAGAGCGTGCTAGAGGGGAGCTTGTTTGGCTTCTAGAGAAGGATGATCTCAAGGCCTAACATCTCCATCATCCCCGGGAGGACCTTCATCACTAAAGGAGCCTGGTTGATGACTTAACTGTGTTTAGTCACAACTAGGAGAATGTATGTGAAGCTAGCTAACCAACTGGAGAATGACGAGAATAGTATATCCACGATTACATGTTTTTTTCCCTGACATTGTAAGCCAGGAAATGGACCGTTTCACTTGGTTCTCCCCCAACTCCATAGGGTAATTATTACACATCTCATTGAATGGATGACGGAACTGTGGCTCAGATGGCAAGCGGTGATTTAAAAAGACCCTATTCACTACACCTGGAGAAGGCGATGGCATCCCACTCCAGTACTCTCGCCTGGAAAATCCCATGGATGGAGGAGCCTGGTAGGCTGCAGTCCATGGGGTCGCTAAGAGTCGGACACGACTGGAGCGACTTCACTTTGACTTTTCACTTTCATGCATTGGAGAAGGAAATGGCAACCCACTCCAGTGTTCTTGCCTAGAGAATCCCAGGGATGGGGGAGCCTGGTGGGCTGCTGTCTCTGGGGTCTCACAGAGTCGGACACGACTGAAGCAACTCAGCAGCAGCAGCAGCATTCACTACACCAGGTCAACCCTTAGTGTCCTAAGTTTGCCACAGATCTCACTGGAACTGTGAGCTGAACTCTGAGCTGACCCGGTGTCCATGTAAGTGTGTGTCCATTAGGCTATAACTTGGATGGTTCCAGTGGCTCTGTTTTGTTGTTGGGTTTTATCTAGTTGAACTCGTTTTTGTTTTCACAGTGTAGTCAGTAAACCAAGAGGGAAGCCCAGCGTCTCTCTACTGCCATATTTAAACTTGCTAAATTAAGTGACTGTCTGTACCGTAAGTGAAAGTGTTTCTTACTCAGTCCTGTCCGACTCTTTGTGATCTCATGGATGGTACCCTTCAAGCTCCTCTGTCCATGGAGTTCTCCAGGCAATCCTGGAGTGGGTTGTCATTCTCTTCTCCAGGGGATCTTCCCAGATATTCCCCCAAAGAGGTGACAAACCCCTACATTGCTCTCCCTGACTTGCACGGTCCTAGGCTCCTACTGGGCACAGATGGCATGTACCACTGCCCTGGTGGCTCAGATGGTAAAGCGTCTACCCGCAATGTGGGAGACCTGGGTTGGATTCCTGGGTCAGGAAGATCCCCTGGAGAAGGAAATGGCAACCACTCCAGTACTCTTGCCTGGAAAACCACATGGATGGAAGAGCCTGGTAGGCTACAGTCCATGGGGTCGCAGAGTCGGACACGACCGAACGATTTCACTTTGCTGTTGGTGGCAGGTATTCTCAGAGGGAGGCAGAAATGGTCTCTACTCCCTTCCTTGGCATCCTGGGATTGGAAGGGATGTCAAGTTTGTCTTTTTGGTTCCATGAGTCAGATGTCTGTAGGATCCTGAAAGCAGGAGGCTTGTGAATTTTATCTTAGGGTCTTCAACTCCTTTCCTACTCCTTCTCTCTGACCCCATTTCCCCTTTTCACTGCTCCCGACCTTTTAGTCCAACACACTGGAATATGTATCCAAGTCATATGAAGCGAGCATTCAGACAGTGTGGTACTTTGACGTAGAAATGGTCTTAAAAATATATTTTAAAACCAAGCAACATAAAATCAGTTAATAAAACACTATGAAGGGAACACAGGCAGTGTTAGTTATTTCGGAAAATATAGTTTAAATGGATAAAAAAATTATCCAGCCACCTGCAATGTTATTACTCTCACAGCAGAGAAAGAATAAAAATCTAATATGAAGAACATTCCCATTAAATGAATTTTCTTTAAACTGAAAACTAAAGCCTAGAAAACTTTTCTTTGGGGAAACAATTCAGGGTGGAAATCATCCCTCGTGTTAATGTCGGAAGGGCAAAATATTTACCAGTTTCCATAGCTCTTGTTTATGTTACAAATACACTCTGCCTTTATAGTGGGCTCCGGAGGAATCCCGTGGACAGAGGAGCCTGGAGAGCTATAGTCCATGGGGTCACAAAGAGTAGGACGTGACTAAGCAAGACACACACACACACACACACACACACACACACACACACACACACACACTCTGGAGGAATCCAGAGCCCCTGTGCCTGGGTACACACACACACACACACACACACACACACACACCACTCTCTGGAGGAATCGGCACACACACACACACACACACACACACACACACACACACACACACACACACTCTGGAGGAATCCAGAGCCCCTGTGCCTGGGTTGTGCTCCCATCAGTTTGGGTGTTCCCCCACCCCCACTGTGCTGGGCAAGCACTGCTCTAGCCCCTCGAGGACTGCCTCCATCACCTTGTTGATCCACCCTGAGCCCGGCCGGTTCCCTCCTTGATCTCTGGTGTCAGTTTATTTGCATTTTTCCTCAAATACTGGCTGGGGGTGGATGGTGCTTGTGACTTGCTGAGTCCCTGGGTTCTGAAGACTTCCGTTTCCCCTTGCTGTACTCTCTGCAGGCTGTTCTTCTGTAATCTTTATTTAATCTTTAACGCCAGCCATCTGGCTTACCTGTTCTGTCCAGATAACAGTACTATACCAGCTCTGGAACCTGGGGACTGAGACTGGGCTGCCGTCTCAGGAGTCATCAGGAGTCGGCTTGTCCTGATGCAGGAGTGCCCTCTGCCGGCCAGTTGGCTGCATAACCCTCCAGGTGTGTGGCCTCAGGGCCTTTTCGAAGCTCAGCCTTGGAGGCTTAAAAGGGCTTTTTCAGGAGTCATAGATTCTCTGGCCTGAAGAGCTTCCTGGGACAATGGAAATCCCTGGAAAAGGAGGTTAACACCTGATTTTGGTCATCTATTGTGATGTTGCCCAGGAGAGTTGGAGAGTTGTGTTACTCATTCTTAAATTTAAGATGTCTGGAGTTCATTTTTAAAAAGAGAGAAAAACTAATATGTAAATATATATCTCCTTTCTTTTATTTTTAATTTTTATTGGAGTATAGTTGCTTCTTTTGTGGGCTTCCCTGGTGGCTCAGTGGTAAAGAATCTGTCTGCCAATGCAGGAGACTTGGGGTTCGATCCCTGGGTCGGGAAGATCCCCTGGAGAAGAGAATGGCTACCCACTCCAGTATTCTTGCCTGGGAAGTCCCATGGACAGAGGAACCTGGTGGGCTGCAGTCCACTGGGTCACAAAGAGTCAGACACGACTTAGCGACTAAACTACAAAAGTTGCTTTACAATGTTGTGTGTTAGTTTCAACTGTGGGCTTTCCTGGTGGCTCAAACGGTAAAGAATCCACCTGGATTGTGGGAGACCTGGGTTCAATGGGGGCTTCCCTGGTGGCTCAGAGGTTAAAGCATCTGCCTCCAATGCTGGAGACCCGGGTTCGATCCCTGGGTCGGGAAGATCCCCTGGAGAAGGAAATGGCAATCCACTCCAGTATTCTTGCCTGGAGAATCCCATGGACGGAGAAGCCTAGTAGGTTACAGTCCACGGGGTCGCAAAGAGTCGGACGCTACTGAGCGACTTCACCTTCACCTGGGTTCAATCCCTGGGATGGGAAGACCCATTGGAGGAGGGCATGGCAACCCTCTCCAGTATTCTTGCCTGGGAGAATCCCCATGGACAGAGGAGCCTGGCAGACTATAGTCCATGGGGTCGCAAAGAGTCGGACACGGCTGAGCAACTAAGCGCAGCACAGCACAGTTTCTGCTGTACAGCAAAGCGAATCAGCTATACATATACATATAAAATGCCCTCTGGCTTGGATTTCCTTCCCATTTAGGTCACCACAGAGCATGAGTTGAGTTCCCTGTGCTATGTAGTAGGTTCTCATTGGATACCTATTTTATGTATAGCAGTGTATGTAGGCCAGTCCCAGTCTCCCAGTTCATCCCACCCCCTTTCCCCTTTGGTGTCCATACATTTCTTCTCCACGTCTGTGTCTGCATCTCTGTTTTGCAAATAAGATCATCTCTGTATTTAATTTCCTTTCTTATCTCATCACCTTTGTTACATAAATGTCTAAATATCGCTCGGTTTATGGTTTTCTTGGCATCACTATCAGTGTTAAAGAGCAGGAAGAGCCTGGATAGAGCGATGCTCAGGAAGACGTGAGTCGCCCCCTCCCTCCTCCACTCTGCCTAGCCTCCCGTGTCCTGTGTCCTGGGCCTCTGAGGTCAGCGCCCTCTGCCCCTCCTGGGTCTTCACAGCCGCTGGGAGGAGGGGGGACCCATGGCCGCTGCTCCCTGTTTTGCCCCTTGGTCCTCGTCCTGCCTTCTGCGCCTGCTTGCCGGGCACCAGGCTGGTCCCTGTTGAGCTCTGAGGTGGGACCTGCTCACAAAACCTCAGGGCTGCACCTTGCCCTCCAAGTTCAGCACAGTCTCCCACAGTGGACAGACTCCCAGGAGGTGAGACCTCTCTGGAGCCCCCAATCCTAGGGAACTCTTTATTTCTGCACTCCTGGGGCTCTTGAGCTCTGTTGAGAGTTCCCAGACAGTAAAGAGCACCAAAGGTAAACGCACAGTGTGATGAGTTTTGACAAGTGCCTGCACCTGTAAAGCCGTCATCACAATCAGAATAATGAAATTCCCATCACCTCCAAAAGTTTCCTGAGCCTCCTTTTTAATACACCCCCACCTCTCATCCCCAGGCAACCACTGGACTGGTCTCTTTTCTGTCACTGTAGATTCATTTATATTTTCTGGAATTTTATATAAATGGACTCACACAATATTTACTCCGCCTTTGCCTGGCTTCTTTCACTCAGCATAATGTTCTTGAGATCCATCCATGACTGTGTGTTTCGTTGTTTGTTTTTACAGCTGGGTAGGATTCTGTGATGTGAATGCATCCCAACTGAGAGATCTCATTCAACTTTTCATGGGCGAGTCCTATTTCCTCGGCTTGACCATCAGCCATTCAAGGGCTGGGACAGAGTGTCTAGTGCTCATCACTCCCCCAGCCCTGCAGCGGGCTCTCGCTGAGCTGGGCAGTTGTGGTCTGGAGAGAGAGCGGATGTCCAGGGCTAGGATGCTGAGTCCACCTGGTCAAGCTCCTGGTCTGTGCCTTGGTGTCACCACTGGTCAGTGTAGACGATGGTCATCCTCACCACTGGTCTGTGCAGACAATGGTCATCCTCACTGGATACGGTTATTAGAAGGCACATTGAATGAGTCAGTGTGGAACCTTGGGGAATTATCTTGAACATACTTCATGCTACCTGTTCCTAGGAAGGGGGCTTCCCCAATGTCTCAGCAGTAAAGAATCCACCTGCAGTGTGGGAGATGTAAGAGATGCAGGTTCGATCCCTGGGTCGGGAAGATCCCCTGAAAAGGAAATGGCAACCCACCTCAGTATTCTTGCCTGAAAAATCCCATAGATAGAGGAGCCTGGCAGGCTATAGTCCAAAGGATCTCAAAGAGTTGGACACAGCTGAGTGACTGAGCATGCACGCAGATTACTGGGAGGCAGCTAAGCACAGTATTGCAAAGTGGATTCTGGGTCCAGATCCTAGCTCTGTGCTGTGATGATGTTACCCGGGCAGGTGGCTCTGCTGTCTCCTTGGATGAGTGGGGATGACAATAAGGATGTCCTGGCTGTGGGGCTTCGGTGAGGATTAAATGAGGATTAAACGAGTAGTTTACATAAAGCCCTAAACTGTGCCACGTGGCACTGGCCCCTCAGATGTGAGCTCTTACATGTGTGCAGTGAGCAGACGGTGTCCAGGGAGGCCTCCGAGGTTTAATCCCACAGGAGGAAGGCAGCTGGGGGAGGGGTTATCTGGAGCTCTCCCATGTCCTTCCTCTCAGTGGCTGATACTGACTGTGGGCCATGGAAGCAGATGGGATAAGTGAGACCTTCTTGACCTGGGAACTTCTTAGTGGCCTTTTAGCTGCTGGATAAGAATGCATTTTATTCAGGAGCGATTTCACTGGAATTTCCTGCGTGGCTGAGTCTGGAAGGGAGCCATTCTTGGCTCTGGGTCTGTGCTGTTCCCAGCCCTCTACTCCTCGCATAGTCCTGGGAGGCAGGCTGGGGGGTCCTCACCTTGCAGGGGAGGAAGCCAGGCACTGGCACCCAGGGGTGAAGCCTGCATAGAAGTGGGGGATCCCCTGATTCAGAGCCCTTGTGCAGCGGAGGTACCTCCAGCCCTAAGGTCGCTGCATTAGCCCCAGGTGACCCTTCATCTGGAAACTGCAGCCTGGTCTCCTAAGTCGCTCCCAGACCCAACCACGTGGCGGTTCTGAGTTTTGCTGTCCCAGCTTCCATTCTTTCTGCCTCATAGTCTGAAGTCTGTTCCAGAAACAAAGGGAACCTTTCTCAGGCTGCAGCCCAGCTTCTTCTCTGGCTTGGGACGTGGCCAGGGGTGACCCCACAGTCCCTGTTTTCTTGCCTTGCTTTATCTTAGCACCACCATCAGAAGGGCTGCAGTGAAAGCTCCGTTTTCGGACACCTGTGGTTTGCCCTTCCCCTGAGTGTGCAAAGTGACGTGGGTGGCCCCGTGGGCTCCTCCTTCTCAGGACCCCTGGCATCTGTCTGTCCTCCCAGGTCATCTGCATGGCTCTAACCCTGGGGCCCCACCTGGGGAGACAGAGCCAGGGGTGGGGACGCCCAACTTCCATGAATTCCTGGACTCTCTCTGAACCTCGTTCTCCCTCAGCTCCTGGAAACGTGGGTCCCGGACCATCAGCCCTGCCAGATCTGCACGTGCCTCAGCGGGCGGAGGGTCAACTGCACGACACAGCCCTGCCCCTCGGCCGGAGGTGAGGCCCTCTCCACACCCCCTCCCCACCCCGCCACCGTCTCCAGAGCCAGGGGGCCAGATCCATACACAGATTACCTGTGCCAGCCCCACTCCTTGCCTCTTGGGGCTGGGGTCCCCTCTCTGCACGTGGGTAGAGCTCTCGGGTTAGAGGGCCGGGGAGGCCTCTCCTGCTGTCCCCACCTTGGCTCTCAGCCTGGTGTCCCGAGGGCACATCTGAGCGGGGTGACAGGACGTGCCGGGGAGACTCATTTGTCTATCAGCCAGCTGGTTGCCATGGCGCAGTCTGCGGGGGGGCGGGGGTGCTGGGGGGTACTGTTATCTCCTCCTCTGACCTCTGTGGCCTCTTGTCCCCCAGTGCCCGCGTGCGGCCCATGTGAGGTGGCCCAGCTCCGGCAGAGTACGCAGCAGTGCTGTCCTGAGTACGAGTGTGGTGACGTGACACCCCGCACCTTTCTCCAGGTCCAACCGCAGCACAGCCCTGGAGGGCGAGGTGGTGGTGCTGAAGGGGACAGTGGGAGGGGCCGGGGGTGGATTTTCTAAAACCTGGAAAGAGTAGCCTCTGGAAAAGAGGATTTGCTTCCTGGAAAGATTCTGCAGGGACTTATCAAATGCAAGGTGTGAGAGCATTAAGAAAGAATAGGGTGCAGTGTTCACAGAGGCCTTTCATGCAGCAGCCAAGATATGCAAGCCACCTCAGTGCCCATCAGCAGGTGAGTGGATAGAGACCTCCTTGGTGGTCCAGCAGTTAAGACTCCATCCTTCCACTGCCGGGGCCACAGGTTCAATCCTTGGTTGGGGAACTAAAATCCCATGTGCTGTGTGGCCAAAAAAACAGAAACCAGACCAAACAAACAAACAGGTGAATGCATAAAGATGTGGTACATACATGCAATGGAATACTGCTCAGCCATAAAAAGAGTAAGATTTGATACTTGCAGCAACACAGATAGACCTGGAGGGCATGATGCCAAGTGAAGTGGGTCAGACAGAGAAAGACAAATACTGTATGATACCACTTATATGTGGAATCTAAAAACTGCAACCAACTAGTGAATATAGCAAAAAGACACAGACTCACAGATATAGAGAGCAAGCTAGTGGTTCCCAGTGGGGCGAGGGGGAGGGAGGGGTAAACTGGGGGATTAAGAGATAGAAACTACTGTGTGCACAGTAGATAAGCTACAAGGGCATGTTATCCAGCACAGGGAATATAGCCCATATTTTATGATAACTATAACCTTTAAAAATTGTGAGTATGCCAGAGTAACTGGCATAGTTATGCCAGAGTAACTGTAGAGAAGGCCACACGTGGACGGGCACCTTGATTTCAGCACGTTATTTGTCAGAGGGTTTTGTTACAGGATTGCAAACTACATTGTGAATAATGGGTGGAATGACAGGGTAATTAAATGAATCCAGAGCGGATGGAATTCTGGTTAATATGACGGGAAATCTCTAGTGTGCTGTGCTCATCCTGTCTGAGGTGTTTTTTTAGCTGTACAGGCAAAGACGTAAAACACAGGCTTGTGAAGTTTGCAGCAACAAAATCTTTGCGGGAGAGCAGGTAGATCAAGGCAGTGGGAGGACCTTGGAAAGAAATCATGAGACTTTGCTTTATGCTGATGAAATTTATCAAGGACAAACAGAAGCCCCGTCAGGAGATGTGACTGGAGAACAGTTTAGTAAACTGTTGGGACCTCATCCCAACCATCTGGGGTTGTTAGCAGTAGAGGGAACAGGTGGTCATTTAGTTCAAGACTTTCGTTTATGGATGGTACAAGGCCTCTTCAATGTCCTGGGTGCTGTGCTACCATTATTTCAAGACAGCCTTAGACCGGCCCTGTGTGGTGGACTTCCCACCTTACAGAAGGTGATCCTGAGGTCTAGAGGCTTCAAGAGACTTGGCCTAGATCTGGAGTCCCTGCAGATGATGAGAGTAATTAACATGAGTTTCTCCTATAGCTTGGATCTATCTATCTGTTTTCTAGTGATCATCTGTCTAGTATGTATATATTTATTTATCATCACCTCCCCCCTGCCCCCTCCTTGTCCCTCCATCTCCATCTTTACCTTCATCTCTGTCTCTACCTGCATCTCCATCTCTCTGCCTTCATCTCCAACTCTACCTGCACCTCCATCTCTGCCTGCACCTCCATCTCTGCCTGCACCTCCGTCCTGCCTGCACCTCCGTCTCTGCCTGCACCTCCGTCTCTGCCTGCACCTCCGTCCTGCCTGCACCTCCATCTCTGCCTGCACCTCTGTCTCTGCCTGCACCTCCGTCTCTGCCTCCATCTCTGCTTGCATCTCCATCTTTGCCTGCATCTCTACCCACATCGCCATCTCTGCCTGCACCTCCATCTCTGCCTGCATCTCCATCTCTGCCTTCATCTCCATCTCTGCCTGCATCTCCATCTCTGCCTGCATCTCCATCTCTGCCTGTATCTCCATCTCTGCCTGCATCTCTACCTGCATCTCCATCACTACCTGCATCTTCATCTCTATCTTCATCTCCAGCTCTCCCTCTGTCTCCATCTCTAGCTCTACCTTTATCTCATTGCCATCATGTGTGTAAACAGTGGCGGTCTCATGGGTGGAAATGTAGGGAACCACTCATTAGCACAAGAGTGGCCTTGCTGGACCCTGAGGGCTCATCCCTCCTCTGGCCCTCAGTGTGTGACCTGGTGAGCTGCGACGTGCCCCCGGTGCCTCACTGCGAAGATGGCCTCCAGCCGGTGCTGTCGAATCCCGGGGAGTGCAGACCCAACTTCACCTGTGGTGAGTCCTCCCTCTGGGAGTGAGGAGGGGGCCATGCAGTCACTGTCCCCTGGCCTGGGATGGTGTCTTGTATTTTAGTGAGCTGAGTCTGGGCTTGGAATGTGTCTGGAACAGAAGGGACAAGGTCACACTTGGACTGAATCCTCTAAGACTCCTCCCAGCCACAGGCTGTGATGGGGGAGCAGGCGTGGGCACAGCTGCAGGCATCCCCCTCTTGGGTTTATTAGGAGGCAGTTGGACCTGAGATGCAGAAGCCTCCCCTATCTCATCTTTATTTACTCCCATCCTCCCATAAACCACGGAGGGGAAGGAATGTACCCTCGGCTTGTCCTCGTCACTGGATCTTTGCTGTTGTTCAGTTGCTGCCATGTCTGGCTCTTTGTGACTCCATGGACTGCAGCACGCCAGGCTCCTCTGTCCTTCTCTGTCTCCCAGAGTTTGCTCAAATTCATGTCCATTGAGTTGGTGATCCTATCAAACCATCTCGTCCTCTGTTGTCCGCTTCTCCTCCTGCCTTCAATCTTTCCCAGCATCAGGGTCTTTTCCAATGGCTCTTCACATCAGGTCGCCAAAGTATTGGAGCTTATTCCCAAACAAATTTATAGATTTTTCACTTCCTGTATGTTTATCTATTTAAATTCTAAGTTCTACCAATTTAAGCCTAGGATTGGACTAAATAAAGTCCTGGACATGTTAAGAAACCACATTCTGTGTTAAGCTACTGAGTATACCCACCTAAAGTCAATAGCTACTTACTGTCCTGTTGATTTGGAATCTCACTTCAGTTCATAGATGGTAACCCTTGAGGGTGAGAGAACACTTTTTATCTGGAAGAAGCTGGGGACAGGCAAAGACATGGGGTAGGGGTTGGCCTTGATGAAATGACACTGTCTGTGGCTTTGCTGTCATTTTTCATTCATTGTTGTTGAAGGACCTAAAACTGTAGGGTATTTATTATTCCAGGTACTGAGATGGGAATAAGATCTCATAAGCTACCAGCTTGTAAAAATGCTAACCTGCGCCTGTGTGCCTGGGGTACCTGGGTCTTAGAGATTCTGCATCTGTCCTCTCTGAGTATCTGCAGGTGAAAGAACCCTACGCCTTCCAGAGGTGCCTAGGAGGGTGATGGACTGGACACCCAGCAGCCTTCTCTTCCTCTCGGTTAAAATAACATCACATTTCCCCCTTTGGATTAGTGTCTTTATTCTCCTGCAGACTAACTGCTTTGGGGTGTGATTGACTGTCCCAGGGCTCCTGAGTGGGGCTCACGTGTGTTTCTGACTTCATTGGGGTTAGAGTTCCCAGGGACCTTGCATCCTAGCTGAATGCTGAGGGAGCTCGGGCTGAGCGCAGGGCTCAGCGTGGCAGGACCAGGGCACCACTTTGTGCTGCCCCTCAGCCTGCAGAAAGGAAGAATGCCCGAGGGAGTCCCCCGCCTCCTGCCCCCACACCGGACGCCCGCCCTTCGGAAGACCCGGTGCTGTGATGAGTACGAGTGCGCTTGCAACTGCGCCAACTCCACGGTGAGCTGCCCGCTGGGGTACCTGGCCTCCACCGTCACCAACGACTGCGGCTGCACCACCACCACCTGCCTCCCCGACAAGGTGAGGCTGCTTGGCTCTGGCTGGGATGATGGCCAGGCACATGCTTCTCATGGAAGACGTGCCTTCCTGCCCAGATTAGTGCCGTGTGGCCTGGTGTGGGGGCAGCGTCAGCATCCTCTCTTAGCCTGATTCTTGTTAGCTCAGGAGGTACTCAGAGACTACTGTGTCTCAGCATGGCTGCGTGCTGAGGTTACAAACGTGGTGTAAGATAAGGTCGTGCCTTTAAAGAGCTCCTTGTACAGAAGCTGGAAGACTGAGTGGGTATAGTGAAAGTGTTAGTTGCTCAGTCACATCTGACTCTTTGTGACCCCATGAACTGCTGTAGCCCACCAGGCTCCTCTGTCCATGGGATTCTCCAGGCAAGGATACTGGAGTGGGTTGCCATTCCCTTCTCCAGGGGATCTTTCCCGACCCAGGGATCAAACCCGGGTCTCCTGGGTTGCAGGCAGACTCTTTAGAGCAAGTTTAGGAAAATGGTTTTAACCTCTTTGTACTGTTATGATGTGAGTGAACATAGGCACCTGTTTGGAGCTTTGGAGGACACACATGGGATCATTTAAAACCTGTCTTTAAGCCTCATGATCAAAGAGTTTCCTTGAGCATCTCACGCCGAGAAAATAAAGGCTGTTCGTGTGTATCACATGCACCCCAGGCTTAACAGTTCTACTCCTAACCAGCTGCTGGGATCTCATGTCCCACGCTCCTTCCAGAGTCTACAGTTCTTCCAAACAGGATCATTGTGTCTCATACACAGCTCACACTCTGCCTGAGCCTTCGTTTGATCCATTCCTTGTCCTTTGCGGGCCTCAAGGAAGCACTCATTCATAGCCCCTGCCCACCCGTCCCTCACTTTCAGCCACTCCTCATGGGACAGAGGGCTACTCATGGGTGGGTTCCGAGTCCAAGGACATCACTAGGTCTGAGTAGGGTACAGCTTTCCAAGGGACATAGGAAGGAGTTTAATGCAGCCAAGGTAGCGGTGATAGTGAGTGTATTATATCCTCACCCGGGGCTATGAAAGACTCACAGGGGCCAGTCCAGGGGGGGCTTTCCTAAGTTAGATGGGCAGGGGTGGGGAGAGGCCAGACTCTAGCGTGGGCAGAGACCATGCTGATTCACTTACTGCGGTAGTCGCAGCACCTAGGGTAGCTTCCAACACGCAGATCCTCCGTCTATGGGATTTTCCAGGCAAGAGTACTGGAGTGGGTTGCCATTTCCTTCTCCAGGGAATCTTCCCGACCCAGGGATTGAACCCGAGTCTACCAGCATTATAGGCAGACGCTTTACCATCTGAGCCACCAGGGAAGATCCCAGCAGATGCCCACTCACCTCTTATTTAGATGAACTGAATGAATTCACTCACGGAAACCTTGCGTCTATAGGTGTGCGTCCACCGAGGCACCATCTACCCCGTGGGCCAGTTCTGGGAGGAGGGCTGTGATACCTGCACCTGCACGGATCTGGAGGATGCTGTGATGGGCCTGCGTGTGGCCCAGTGCTCCCAGAAACCCTGTGCGGACAGCTGCCGGCCGGTAAGGGAGAGTGATGAGGGGCGGGCAGTAGGGATGGGGATCTCAGGAACGGGCAAGACAGTCCCTTTAGGAACCTCTGGTTCAAGGCCAGAGGGGAGGGGCCAGGAGGGGAGTGGGGCTGGGGAACAGAAAGAGGCACGAGGCAAGCATCACCCTGTCATCCTTCCGTGACCAGTTCTCAGCAGATGGTCATCTCAGCCATGTGGTCTTGAGGCCAGAGGGCTGGGGAGTTGGTTAAAGCAGAGAAGTGGATTAATAGCCTAGAAAACAGGGCTTGGTTTTTCCCCTGTCTTTTCCCTTTTCAGGCATCTTAGCCTAAACCTAGTCCAGACATGTGTTCTGAATTTTCTGAGATGGTCCTAGTGTTAGTGTAACATCGTGTTTCTACATAGGTTGATGATTTTTCAGACCAGGTTTATAATCTGAAGTACAGAAGTCGAGCTGTGTTTATAATTTGAGGTATAACTGGGAGTTGGAACCCTCCCCCAATTCAGATTTTAATTCTTTTTGTGGTGGGCTGCCCACTAAGGTATCTGTATACTTGGGGATGCTCTATACTTGCACAGTGAAGACTGATCAGACTCTAGAGAAAGGGAACCACAGTCTGCCGGGGGAATTGTGGGTTGAATTCTTCTTGCTGGTTTAAAGCTATTATTGTTAGCACAAGTTCACGTGCCCAATGCACAGGGAGGCCTAACCGAAACATCAGAGTTTGAGGCAGAGAAAGGTTTATTGCAGGGCTGCATAAGGAGATAGGCTGCTCTTGCCCTAAAAATCCCCAAGATCTCCTAAGGGTTTCAGCAAAGTATTTCTAAAAGCCAGGTGAGGGAGGGGGGTCACAAGGTATGTGATCAGCTTGCACACAGTTCTCTGATGGGCTGAGCGAAGGAGCAGGTGGTGTCATAAAGTTGAACGTGAGCAGTCCTTAGGCCCCAGGAGGCCTGGGGCTGTGTGCTCATGGTCAGCAAGTGGTGAACTTCTTCTGTTTGGTGTGGAGTTTTCACATTTGCAAAACAGCTGAGAAAATATGCATCGAATGTTGTTACCTAGGTACTTCAGGGAGGAGCTACAGGAGAGGGTGTGGGGAGGCCCGTCTGTAGAAGGCCCCACAGGGTCCTGCTCAGTTACATTATTATTACTGCTTTATTCTCAGTAGAGAATGTTGATCAGAG
Organism: Nanger dama; assembly: GCA_917880005.1. Lineage (NCBI taxonomy): Eukaryota > Metazoa > Chordata > Mammalia > Artiodactyla > Bovidae > Nanger > Nanger dama. The sequence continues at coordinate 15,903,770 of CAKJTW010000046.1, read as the reverse complement.
AGGTGGAGCTGGGACAGAACTGTACCTGCAGCAGCAGCGGAGAGAAGGTTCTGGATGCTTTTTCAGACGTGTGTGTGGTTTGCTGATGGAGGGGAGGGCCTGAGAGTGAATCCAGAAGTGAAGACGTCCATTCAGTTGCCCCATGGCTCTCCCTGCTTCGCTGGTGCTACGGAGGAGCAGGCCTGCCAGGCCCCTGGGAGAGGATGATGCTGTGGGACCCAGGGGTGCCTCCGGGGAGCGCCCATCTGTCTCCATCTCCTCCCACAGGCCACAGGAGGCAGCGGGAGTGACGTGCTATCGGGTGAAGAGCATGCTGCTAGAGGTCGTTTTTATAAAATTGGTCCCCAGTATGTCTTGTGTTTTGGTAGGGAGGTTTGTTTGTTCTGACTGTGACGGGTCTTTGTTGCAGTGCATGGGGTTTCTCTAGTTTCAGCAGGTGGGGGCTGCTCTCTGGCTGCGGTGCGTGGGCTTCTCGTTGTGGTGGCTTCTCTTGCTGTGGAGCACGCGCTCTAGGGCATACGGGCTTCAGGAGTTGCAGTAGGCGGGCTCAGTAGCTGTGGCTCATGGGATTCAGTGTCCCTTGGCAGGTAGAATCTTCGCAGACCAGGGATCGAACCTGGGTCCCCTGCATTGCCAGGTGGATTCCCAACCACTGGACCACCAGGGAAATCTAAGCCGTTAGATCTTATTCATCCTCATGATTCTCCTCCAGAAGGAAAAAGAGGCAGGGCTGTTCTTCCCACTTGTTAGAAAGCAGAGGGATTGAAGTTGGCTGAAAGCAGAGGGATGTCGTGCTATGGATCATCCGAAGCCAGCAGATGGGGCGAGGCCTGACTCCTAGCCTGGGGCTGTGCTGGTAGGCTGGTATAGCTGGCAGCCTGGTTGATTTCCTTTAGGACTGACTGGTTTGACCTCCAGCTGCAGGATAACTAGTGAGATCTCAGCTGTTAAGACTGAGAACAGCTTGCCAGGCACCACTGTGACGCGGGTTGGGTGTCGTCAGGTCCCATGGAGATGGTCCTCAGGCTCCCAGGTTCCCGGGAGAGGCAGTAACTGGGGTGTTGTGTCAAGCACGTCCTGTGACTCGGTGCTGCTTGTGAGTGCACAGGGGAGCAGAGAGGGGGTGGTACCCACGCCTGTCTCGAACATCCTTCTCTCCGAGATGCCACTTAGTCCTGGGTTCCGGCCCCTCCTCCCGGGACAGCCTTGCACATCACCATTTTGTCTGTTCTCTGTACATTGCTTCCGTGTTCTCGGTGAAGGGTTTCAATCCAAGACCCCCATGCTTTGGCCAGATGGAGGACCTCCAAGAGGAGGATGGGTTGCAGACTTCCACCTTGCAGGATGCTGGTCTCCCTGGCCAGCTTTCTGGGGATGGTTGGTCTCATTTCATGGTGACCTAAACTACTAGGTCAGTGTCAAGTGGTGACCTGGGGAAGCCCAGCTCTACAGGTTACGGAGAGGTCCTGGGGTCAAGGTGCTCATCTCATGCAGGTAACTCGCCCTGTTAGGGCAGAGCCCAGACTCCAGGCATCCTGAATGTTCTCCCCTGCTCTAGACTTGGGCCACGATAAACTTTGGGTCAGCTGGCACCTGCTGCGTGAACTCTGAACGTCTTTAAAACCCCTGTGGACTGACTCTTGGGGCTTCCCTAGTAGCTCCATCGTAGAGAATCCCCCTGCCAGTGCGGGAGATGCAGGTTCAATCTCTGGTCCAGGAAGATCCCCTGGAGAAGGAAATGGCTACCCGCTCCAGTATTCTTGCCTGGAGAATTCCATGGACCGAGGAGCCTGATGGGCTACGTCCACGGCCTCTCAAATAGTCAGACATGATTGAGCAACTGAACAACAACAAGGACTGGCTCCTGGTCCAGAGTGGACACTTGCAGAGGGCAGGGCTATATCTGGATGGATGGTGTGAGACCCATAGTGATTCAGTGGGTGATGCTTCCTGACCACTTAGCATGATCATGGGGCCAGAGGAACGCAGAGATGAGGAGGTCCGGCTGTCCTCTGCAAGCCCCGGAGCTCCTAACACCTGCCGCGGGGACCAGAGCACCTGCATATTTGCTGCCAGCTGTCCTGACCCTCCATCCTTCGTGTATTTTCAGGGCTTTACCTACATCCTCGGCGAGGGCGAGTGCTGTGGAAGGTGCCTGCCGTCGGCCTGCGAGGTGGTGACGGGCTCCCCACGGGGGGACTCTCAGTCCCAGTGGAAGAGTGTATGTCTGGGCCAGGGTGGGTGGGCAGGAGGCTGGGGACCAGGCCAACCTCATCCGAGGTCCAGGGCTGGCCTTGGTTTCGATAAGGCAGATGCTCACTCCCTACCGTTAGCTCTCCCTATGGCGAGTTTAATGTAGCTGTTGGTTTATCCAGATGTCAGCTGGGAAACTAGTTAAGGTTGCCCCAGATCTAGGGAGGAGCCCAGTGCCCTCTCTGTGAGTTCTGTGAGCTCCTGCGGGTGGGGGTTATGTTCTCCTGTTCATCTGTGAACCTGAGGACCCTGATAGTTGGTCCTCTGACCTTGTCACTGATTTCCGTTGGAGAAATTTACAATCCAGAGAAGCAAACAGTGTTTCTGTCCCCAGACTCCGGAAGCTACTTCCGCAGCTCTGGCTGTGGCCCTTGACCTTGCCAGTGGCCCCCTCCCCCCCCCTATCGTCTCCTGTCTGGCCTCCCACCCCCAGAACCCCCGCCCTGAACCAGAGCAGCCTAGCTTCTCCTTTGTGGCCAGAGGCCCTCACATTGGCTCTGGAGCTGTTTTTCTGAAACACAGATCCCTCCCTGGGAGTCTTAGCCCAGATGCTGGGGGTGTGAACAGACTTTTCATTCTGGCTGATATGGATAAAGTGGGGGTGCTGAGCCCTGGGATCCTCCGGGAGGCAGGTGCTGGGGTGGGTGTGAGGTGCACCTGGAGGCCTTCCCTTCTCAGTCCTCCAGGGAGACCAAAACACACTGTTCAGAAGGAGCGCAAAGGGTTAACTGTCCTACCCTGGCCCACTTCCTCCTCGGTGGTGACAGAGGGACTTGCTGAGTTCCCCACGAGGGATTCCACCTCCCTCTTCTAGTCCTGGTCCCTGGGGATGTCCCTGCTCCGTCCCTCCTCCCGCCCTGTCAGGCTGCCTGCTCCCCATCACCCCAGAATCAGGCTGGTTTTGCGAATCCTCCCCAGGGTCAGAGGCTGCTGTGTCCTGAGGGCGGGGGGGAGCTGACAACTGGTACCTTTGAGGCTCAGCACCCCTCCCTCCCAGTCACTCATCTGCCTCCAGGGCTCACTCAGCTCTGACATCAGTGTTTACAGAAGAGTCTCCCTCCCCCAGTTCAAGTCTCCCTCTGACCTATAAGACTTGGGGGTCAGGAAGTGGCTCTGGAACACAAGGGCCCAGAGGGAGTTGGTGGGGATGGGTCTTAATGCATATGGTGTCCAGGGCTCAGTCGGTTATTGATCAGAGTTGAATGTGGCCTGCAGTGGGAAGGTGTGTTCAGGGTGAGTCAGAAGTGGGTCAGGATGGAGGCTGCAGTCTGGGCACTCTCTGCTCCTCCTCTGAAAAGAGAAGAAAGGGAACTGGGCCCGAAAGAAGCTGCTGGGCCTGGAGCATGCTGACCGGCACCCCTGCTCGTGAGTCTGGGAGACGCTCACACAGACCGTCAGAAACTCTGGGAGACTTTCTGAACCATGTTCTGGACACTTGGTGCTCCTGGATGGTGGAGCCAGCCCATGGGAACAGGCCACCCATTGCAGCCTGGAGGCCTGGGGACAAATTGCAGGGCCGAGGGCCAGACGCCAGCATCCCATCCTCAGAGGGAGGCTGTGTGAGGAGGCTGGCGATGGGCTGGGTTCCCCTGACCCCTGCGTCTTCCCTCCACTGTCTCCCCATGCCGCTGTTCCTGGTTGCTCAGCTCCCAGGCGGGCTGAGGATGGAGGGAGCACCCTCCGTCCTCAGGTGCTTCCTCTGGTGGCTCAAGACTGTCTTGGGAGCACACGTGGCTTTGAGCTGGGCTCTTGGTTGGGGGACTCTGACTCAGACTCACCAAAGGACCTGGATGAACTGTCATTGCCTCCAGGGGCCTCCCCACCGTGGGCAGGGCTTAGCTGTGGAGCCAGGCTCACCTCCAGGGCCCACCCCAGCTCCTGAGGGGACCACCCACTCCCAGTGGGACCTCAGGCCCCGCAACCCACTCGGGTGCTCTGCCCACAGGTTGGCTCTCACTGGGCCTCCCCGAGAACCCCTGCCTCATTCACGAGTGCATCCGAGTCAAGGAGGAGGTCTTCGTGCAACAGAGGAACGTCTCCTGCCCACAGCTGGACGTCCCTGTCTGCCCCTTGGGCTTCCAGATGCGCTGTCAGACCTTGGGATGTTGCCCCGCCTGTCGCTGTGGTAAGACATGCCACCAGGCCAACCTCCAGACCTCCCAACCCTCCAGAAAGGCTCAGAAGGGCTCCCGAATCCTTGCCTTTGGAGCAGCTTAGGGAAATGTGCAGGATCAAATCTTCCTGTCCATACCTAATGTTCTGGGGAGAAAGCAAATGAGAGGAGAGACGCAGAACAATTCCTGAAGGTCCTCACTGAGCTCAGTGCTGGCTTTGTACCGTGTCTCATGTCATCCCATGACGATCACAGTGAGTACTGTGATCCCTCCACTTGCTCACCTGAGTGGCAGAACTGGGATTGAATCCAGGCTTCTCTGATTCTAGAAATGCCTTCTCCATTGGTCTTCTGGAGAAGGTATTCCAGCTGTCCATCTCTTTACCCCACCAACCAACCAACCAACCAACCAACCAGTCAACCAACCAACCAGTCAACCAACCAACCATCAACCAACCAACCAACAAACCAAGCAACCAACCAACCAACCAACCAAATAAACAACCAGCCAAACAACCAATAGCAGCAACAGCAAACAACTCTCACCACCTCCTGCCCTGAATTCTTTGTGTGATTTTATCGTGGGACTTAGTTTCCAAAGCAGATTTTCACTCCTTCACAAGTGCAGCACCCTCTCTTGTGCCCCATCAATGTGAATCACTTAAACAAGCATCCTCCCCTCCAGGGCTCCAGGGGGCTGGAGGTGGGGGAAGCAGGCAGCTGCCCATCCTTGGGGGCCTGGGGTCACTGTGGCCACGTGGGCAGGAGGACCCACAGTGCCTGGCGGGGGGGTGGCGGGAAGGACTGGCAGGTGGAGGGGAGAGGCCCAGCCCAGCGGAGCAGCCGGGTTGCAGGTCTCCACCAGATGTGTTCTGATCTCTCATGTCCTGTGCCTGTCTCTCCCCAGAGCCCGTGCAGGCTTGCGTGCTCAACGGCACCATCATTGGGGTGAGCTGATGCCTTCTCCCCAGGGAGGGAGGGACAGGGGCTGTGTGGAGGGTGGGCAGCATCTGAAAGTGCAAATGACAGGACCCAGAGTGATCTGCTCCACCCACACTTTCCTTGCTCCTAGGGCTTCCCAGGCATCCTGGAGTGGAAGCCCCAACTCTCCAGGGCCTGGGTCCCACCTTCGCCTTCTAGCGCTCACCTCCCAGCCCCTCAGCCCCCAGACATGGGAGATGTCAGTCTGTCCCCTCTCCCTCTGCCCCAGGGAAAGCCCTCACTCTCACCACTGCCATCCTTGAGTGGGGAGGGTCAGGGAAGGAGTGGCCTCTGGGGACCGGAGGAGAATTGGGGTGATGATGGCTCCTAGCAGCTTTGAGCAGCCAGGTCCCACACCTAAGACAGACAGCTCATGGGGCTGAGGGCAGTTGGGGGGTTGGGGGACCGAGGTGCCAGGAGGCCTGACCCTGGTCCCCCTGGTTCCAGCCCGGGAAGACTGTGATGGTTGACGCATGCATGACCTGCCGCTGCACCGTCCAGGCAGGGGCCATCTCTGGATTCAAGCTGGAGTGCAGGCAGACCACCTGCCAGGCCTGCCCTGTGGTAAGAGAGGCTGCAGTTGGCAGGGATCAGGGGGCTCAAATGGGTACTTTTAGGACCCCAGGCAATGGGACCTCACCAGGATCTTTAAATAAAAACTTTCATGATTTTCTGATTATGTCCAGTATCTGACAACTGTCAGGAAGGGACTAAAAGTCACCTACCCAGATTGCATTTCTCAGAAATAATTACAATTTAGTTTTGTACATTTAAAACATTTCTTTTCATGTATTTGCAAGGCTGTGACCATATTCACAATTCTGTATTCTTTTTAGGCAACTTTAAGTAACATCACTACTGATCTTTGAAAGCATTAAAAATCAGTCAAATATTTATCCGCCAGTTAACCAGTTAGCCCACAGTTATTTATCAGACTCTTGCTATGTGCAGATTTCTACCCAACGTTCTCTGGAGTGGACCTTCCTCAAAGTATACTTTTATTATTGCACATTGTTGTCCTATTCTTTGTGACCCCATGGACTGCACCCCGCCAGGCTCCTCTGCCCATGGGATTTCCCAGGCAAGAGTCCTGGAGTGGGCTGCCGTTTCCTTCTCCAGGGGATCTTCCTGACCCAGGGGTTGAATCCAGATCTCAAGCATTGCGGGCAGACTGTTTACCACTGAGCCACCAGGGAAGCCCTGCTGGACACTGGGGTGGTCTAAAGTAGTTCACCCTGTTTCTGCCAGGTCACCATGATGGGCTTTGCTTTGAATACATCCACAGGTGGGATCTGGGGCATGTTATCCTCATTTCTAGTGGAGCAGAGGAGAGCATGCGCTTCACTGGTCTAATCACGACTCTTGGCAAACCCCTCCTCCCCGCACAGAGTTACACCCAGAGCTGAGGAAGATGCCTTGGCTTCTTCCGCACGCTGCCCCTGGAGAGGGCTGACAGAACATGGTCCACTGGAGAAGGGAATGGCAAGCCACTTCAGTATTCTTGCCTTGAGAACCCCATGAACAGTATGAAAAGGCAAAATGATAGGATACCAAAAGAGGAACTCCCCAGGTCACTAGGTGCCCAATATGCTACTGGAGATCAGTGGAGAAATAACTCCAGAAAGGATGAAGGGATGGAGCCAAAGCAAAAACAATACCCAGTTGTGCATGTGACTGGTGATAGAAGCAAGATCCGATGTTGTAAAGGGAAATATTGCATAGGAACCTGGAATGTCAGGTCCATGGATCAAGGCAAATTGGAAGTGGTCAAACAAGAGATGGCAAGGGTGAAAATCGACATTCTAGGAATCAGCGAACTAAAATGGACTGGAATGGGTGAATTTAACTCAGATGACCATTATATCTACTACTGCAGGCAGGAGTCCCTCAGAAGAAATGGAGTAGCCATCATGGTCAACAAAAGAGTCCGAAATGCAATATTTGGATGCAATCTCAAAAACAACAGAATGATCTCTGTTCGTTTCCAAGGCAAACCATTCAATATCACAGTTATCCAAGTCTATGCCCCAACCAGTAATGCTGAAGAAGCTGAAGTTGAACGGTTTTATGAAGAGCTACAAGACCTTTTAGAACTAACACCCAAAAAGATGTCCTTTTCATTATAGGGGACTGGAATGCAAAAGTAGGAAGTCAAGGAACACCCAGAGTAACAGGCAAATTTGGTCTTGGAATGCGGAATGAAGCAGGGCAAAGACTAATAGCGTTTTGTCAAGAAAATGCACTGGTCATAGCAAACACCCTCTTCCAACAACACAAGAGAAGACTCTACACATGGACATCACCAGATGATCAACACCGAAATCAGATTGATTATATTCTATGCAGCCAAAGATGGAGAAGCTCTATATAGTTGACAAAAACAAGACCAGGAGCTGACTTTGGCTCAGATCATGAACTCCTTATTACCAAATTCAGACTGAAATTGAAGAAAGTAGGGAAAACCGCTAGACCATTCAGGTATGACCTAAATCAAATCCCTTATGATTATACAGTGGAAGTGAGAAATAGATTTAAGGGCCTAGATCTGATAGATAGAGTGCCTGATGAACTATGGAATGAGGTTCGTGACATTGTACGGGAGACAGGGATCAAGACCATCCCCATGGAAAAGAAATGCAAAAAGCAAAATGGCTGTCTGGAGAAGCCTTACAAATAGCTGTGAAAAGAAGAGGTGAAAAGCAAAGGAGAAAAGGAAAGATACAAGCATCTGAATGCAGAGTTCCAAAGAATAGCAAGAAGAGATAAGAAAGACTTCTTCAGCGATCAATGCAAAGAAATAGAGGAAAAGAACAGAATGGAAAAGACTAGAGATCTCTTCAAGAAAATTAGAGATACCAAAGGAACATTTCATGCAAAGATGGGCCTCGATAAAGGACAGAAATGGTCTGGACCTAACAGAAGCAGAAGATATTAAGAAGAGGTGACAAGAATACACGGAAGAACTGTACAAAAAAGATCTTCCACGACCGAGATAATCATGATGATGTGATCACTAATCTAGAGCCAGACATCTTGGAATGTGAAGTCAAGTGGGCCTTAGAAAGCATCACTACGAACAAAGCTAGTGGAGGTGATGGAATTCCAGTTGAGCTCTTTCAAATCCTGAAAGATGATGCTGTGAAAGTGCTGCACTCAGTATGCCAGCAAATTTGGAAAACTCAGCAGTGGCCACAGGACTGGAAAAAGTCAGTTTTCATTCCAATTCCAAAGAAAGGCAATGCCAAAGAATGCTCCAACTACCACACAATTGCACTCATCTCACATGCTAGTAAAGTAATGGTCAAAATTCTCCAAGCCAGGCTTCAGCAATACGTGAACTGTGAACTCCCTGATGTTCATGCTGGTTTTAGAAAAGGCAGAGGAACCAGAGATCAAATTGCCAACATCCGCTGGATCATGGAAAAAGCAAGAGAGTTCCAGAAAAACATCTATTTCTGCTTTATTGACTATGCCAAAGCCTTTGACTGTGTGGATCACAATAAACTGTGGAAAATTCTGAAAGAGTTGGGAATACCAGACCACCTGACCTGCCTCTTGAGAAATCTGTATGCAGGTCAGGAGGCAACAGTTAGAACTGGACATGGAACAACAGACTGGTTCCAAACAGGAAAAGGAGTACATCAAGGCTGTATATTGTCACCCTGCTTATTTAACTTGTATGCAGAGTACATCATGAGAAACGCTGGACTGGAAGAAACACAAGCTGGAATCAAGATTGCTGGGAGAAATATCAATCACCTCAGATATGCAGATGACACCACCCTTATGGCAAAAAGTGAAGAGGAGCTAAAAGCCTCTTGATGAAAGTGAAAGAGGAGAGTGAAAAAGTTGGCTTAAAGCTCAACATTTAGAAAACGAAGATCATGGCATCCGGTCCCATCACTTCATGGGAAATAGATGGGAAAACAGTGGAAACAGTGTCAGACTTAATTTTTTTGGGCTCCAAAATCACTGCAGATGGTGACTGCAGCCATGAAATTAGAAGACACTTAATCCTTGGAAGAAAAGTTATGACCAATCTAGATAGCATATTCAAAAGCAGAGACATTACTTTGCTGACTAAGGTCCGTCTAGTCAAGGCTATGGTTTTTCCTGTGGTCATGTAAGGATGTGAGAGTTGGACTGTGAAGAAGGCTGAGCACTGAAGAATCGATGCTTTTGAACTGTGGTGCTGGAGAAGACTCTTGAGATTCCCTTGGACTGCAAGGAGATCCAACCAGTCCATTCTGAAGGAGATCAGCCCTGGGATTTCTTTGGAAGGAATGATGCTAAAGCTGAAACTTTAGTACTTTGGCCACCTCATGTGAAGAGTTGACTCATTGGAAAAGACTCTAATGCTGAGAGGGATTGGGGGCAGGAGGAGAAGGGGACGACTGAGGATGAGATGGCTGGATGTCATCATGGACTCGATAGACGTGAGTCAGTGAACTCTGGGAGGTGGTAATGAACAGAGAGGCCTGGCGTGCTGTGATTCATGGGGTCACAAAGAGTTGGACACGACTGAGCGACTGAACTGAACTGAACTCTTTTAGGTGGTGGAGCAGTGGGTGGGGGCTGGACGGTTCCTGGAGAGAAATCTCTCATCAGAGGAACAATGCAGTGGCCAGAGGGAAGGGGCGGTGGGGGGAGGGATGAGGAACACTGAGCCAGTGCGGAACTCTTGAGGACCGGTATGTTCTGCACCCGGGTGCTATGTGAGGTTCCAAGGAGGGGCTTAATAACATGGGGAATGAAGGGGTCTATAGGGTACACATTGCTTCTGATAGAACGGCTCAAGGAGAACATCCTTGCCTCAATTAGGAAGAAGGGAGCGAAATATGTGTTTTTGCTTTTTAAAATTTAAAATCCCAGTTGTTTTAGTGTTTCCAGTGGAAGTGTGTGTGTGTGTGTGTGTGTGTGTGTGTGTGTGAGACAGAGAGAGAGACAACTCCCCTGATACATCTGGGCTTGAACATAGGAAGGAATGATGCTGTCTGAAGTCTGTGGCACCTCTTCACCTGAATGTCAATGGAATTACAGTCCATGCCAGGAGAGAGAGGTCCACACCCACTATCCTGCAGGAAGCAGTCAGGGGGATGAGCACGCTCTTTACTGGCGCCCTCTGGTGGTCGGAGGGTGGCACAGTCACCTCTTCTGCATCCGTAGATACCCAGTTTTAGAATCCAGTCTAGACATAGGTTTCTAAATATTTTTAAATCCACAGACCGCCTTGGTCTGTGTGCTCCTCCTCTTCTCCAAAATTGCATCTCCCCAGGGCAGTGCGGGCTTCCCTGGTGGCTCAGATGGCAAAGAATCAGCCTCCCAGTGCAGGAGACTGCAGTTTCAATCCCTGGATGGGGAAGATCCCCTGGAGAAGGCAATGGCAACCCACTCCCATGTTCTTGCCTGGAGAATCCTATGAACAGAGGAGCCTGGAAGGCCACAGTTCATAGGGTCACAAAGAATCAGACAACTGAGCAACCAAGCACATCACACACACACACACACACACACACACACACACACACACACACAGAGGGCAGTGAACTCACTTCCTCCCCCTTGAGATCCCGGAGATTAGCTCTGCGGTGTGTCTCTGCCGTATATGCCCCTTCTTGCTCAGCATCTTTCCCTGGACCTCTGGGAGGCCTCCTGCACGTGGGGAGCTGTGCTGGGTCAAGTTTAGGTCAGTCTGTTTGAACTGCAAATGTCAGATGGAACTGTTAGCATCACCAGAAACGTGGCCCCTCTGTCTCCCCAGGGGAGACAATGCTTATACCTCAAGGGGCCCAGCAGCTGGTGGTCTGGGCTGGTGGTTTGTGCTGGTAGAGATAAAGGAATGCAAGGGGAAGAGACATGACCCTGACTAGGAACACTGAGAAAGCCTCCTGGAGGAGCATGACCTTGGATTGACCTTCAGCAGTGCCCACCCAGGAGGGGCAGTGGGGACAGACTGGCAGATCAGCAAGAGTAAGGGCAGTGGCTTTTCAAAAAAAAAGTAGTTTCTCTTTTTAAAGGCTTTTGAAAATAGTTCTACTAGATATTGCAAGTATTTTTTAAAGTAGGTAAATTAAGGTTTTTAGTTGGAGCTTCAACATCAAACTCTCAAAAATTACTAGAATGAATAGAGAGAGAAGTAGAAGGATACAGTAGAGCTGAAAAGTGCTATGACCCAATTCAACATAATTAAGTTTTATACAATTTTCACACAACAGTAGGATACAAAATTCTGTTCAAGTTCCCATAGACTATAAACCAGGAGACACTGGAACATATCCAGGGACATAAAACATGGTGCAAAAATTTCATGGTCTAAAGGTACTAAAATCATACAGACTCTGTTCTCTTAACACTGTGGAATGATGTTAGAAATCAATATTAAAGGAGGCTTGAAAATAACCCACATAGTTTCAAGTGCAAGGTTTAAAATATTTTATTATCACTGTGCGAATGTGCTAAGTCGCTTCAGTTGTTTTGACTCTTTGCGACCCCATGGATCGTGACTCTCCAGCTCCTCTGTATATGGGATTCCCCAGGCAAGAATCCTGGAGTGGGTTGCCATGCCCTCCTCCAGGGGATCTCCCCAACCCAGGGATCGGACCTGTGTCTCTTATGTCTCCTGCATTGGTAGGCGGGTTTTCTTTACAGCTAGCGCCACCCGGAAAGCTCATATTCACTATTCATTATCAGTTGTAAACTGCGCATAGGACTGATGTTAATAAATGTATTCACAAGAGAAAAAAGTTTAAAAAGAGGATGAGCAAAGGAATATAGAGTAAGGGCAGTGGGGAGATAGGACTGGGGTCCTTGAGTGGCCGACACAGTTTGTGAAAAGGGCTGGGAGACAGCTGTGAGAAGAGCCTGGGGGCATCCCTGGACAGGGGAGCAGGGCTCATTGGCTGCTCTGACCTGTGAGTTCTGTGGTTGGTGGGACACCTGGTCCTTCCTGATTGGATGCTCCAGTGAAAGCCCGGTCAGCTCTGCCCTCCTCCTGGTCCACATGCTGGCTGTGCAGTGGATGTCTGGTCAGCAGTGGCCTGAAGCCCAGCAGCGCTCAGACACGCCTGTTACCCGTGCACCTGTGTTCTCGCCTCTCAGGGTCTCTTCCTTCTCCTGTGGGTGAGGTCAGCCTGCTCCCTCCCCTCCCCTCCCCTCCCCCCTTCCCCAGTCCACTGCTCCTCTGAAATCACTGCCCTCTCCTCTCACCTCCCACCCCATCCTCCACCTCCTGCTGTCCCTTTCCCTCCCACGACGCCCCCGTCTTTCCTCATCCTCGGCTTCACCATGCCCTTGGCCCCTCTGGGGTATGGATAGAGTCTCCGCAGCCTCCTCTCTTTACTTTGCAACCCCCTCCTCCATTTGTCCCCCACCCAGCAGCCTCATGTCTCCTGTAAAGATTTTGGGCTGAGTAGAAGGTATTTCCTAGTCTCTTCTAGCACTCACTAGAAAATGCTCCAATCCAGGCTCCTATGAAATCCTGTCCGACGTCAACCCCATTTTATTTCCTCATTCTGATAATAACCAGTTGCATGCATTCATGCTGTTTTCCCCATCTCTCTTTTCCTCTCCCATTTATCACGGTCCACATCTTCAGGAATCGTGTGATTTTGAAAATACAGCTAAAGCTCACCCCATGGCCTCAAACGTCAGCAGCGTCCTTCCAAGCATGTGTGTGTAGCCGGGGCCCATCCAGTCTCCCTGTTCTGCTGGAAGCTCAGTCCTCACTGGCTTTCTCTACAGCCTCCCTGATGGGTTCAGTGCACACTCACAGACTCCTCACCTCCCTGCTGGTTAGGAGCCTTCAGTGTCTGTGCAATCAACACGGGAGCCCTGGGAGACAGCCAGGCCTTCTTCCCGGGCCTTCAGACTGACTTGCTAGAGAGTCACAGCAGAAAAACCTCAGGACCCCAGGGAATGAATCTCTAAGTGGTCATTACTAAATGCAGCAAAATGAAAAAAATGACACCGTAGGTGACTTTCACATAGCTAAATGTATTCTTTTAAAATTTTACTAAGTTTTATTCTTCCTGTGGTTTTTTTTTTTTTTTTTCTTTGGCATGGTGTGAAAGTGTTAGTTGTTCAGTCATGTCTGACTCTTTGCGACCCCATGGAATGTAGCCCACCAGGCTCCTCTGTCCATGGAATTCTCCAGGCGAGAATATTGCCATTCCCTTCTCCAAGGGGTCTTCCTGATCCAGGGATATAGTTCTCCTGAATGGCAGGCAGACTCTTTGCTGTCTGAGCCACCATGGAAGCCCCTTTTGGCATGGTGGGGAAAGGTAAAAGAGCTTTAATTTTAATGTAATGATGAGACAACGGATGATCGCTTTTTGGTTCTTATTTGGTTAACGTGTTTGAAAATTCTTTGCAAAAATAAAAGTTGGTTACCTTGTGTGGTCTCCCAGATTTGGGGGCGTTTTTGTAAAACATTGAAATCCTGTGGTCTGGAAGCTACAGCCTTTCCCCTGCCATAAAGGTAAGGGATGGAGGCAGGAAGACAGTTTCCACTGTGACAAAGTCCAGTGGCGGATGATGATTGCGTGGACCAGGTGATGACAGAGGGCCCTGGAATGACAAGCAGTGGATGAGTTCAAGATGCATTTTTGGCAAGATGTGGTGATGCGTGGGTGAGGGGTGAGGCAGGGGATGAGCCCCAAATTTCTGGTTGGGGCGGCTGGGTATGATGAAATCACTTACAGTTTGGCTTACTTGTGAATGGGGTCTTCTGGGGAGGTTCACAGAGGCTGCATTTTCTCCTGGTTCCAGGGTTACGTGGAAGAGAAGCTCCAGGGCGAATGCTGTGGGCGATGCCTGCCTACGGCGTGCACCGTTCAGCTACGAGGGGGACAGATCCTGATGCTGAAGGTGGGGGCAAGTGGAAGTCAAGACAGTCCCCTCAGATCACCGTCTGCGTCCCTGCTTGGGGATCTTTTCTTCAGGGAAGAGGGGGCCAAGTTTGGGTCAATATTGACTTCTTTTCCTACCTATTTCTGATTTTTTATAAAGAAAAGATGGATAACCTTTAGAAGGTATAGGATTTTCTCTTTGATTTAGTTATTCTGTCACTTTCCTCGACAAAGGGATAGTTGGTGTGTGCCCCCATGATTGAGAGTTGGTCGACCTCTAAGATTTTCTCCAGCCTCGATTATCTCTGAGACTGGGTAGTCAGTCAGGTGACAGAGAGGCCGATCTGTGAAAGTTAGGATGGGCTGGTGGGACAGGCATCTAGTTCACTATCTCTCCGTCAGAGGCACTCATCTCTAGCTCAGCTATTAATCGGCCAGTTTACCTCACTGTGTCTTAATTCTTTACGCTGTTATGTGGTCAGAAGAGTTTAGGGATTTCCTACCTTCATACAACTCGATTCCCAGTAAACAGGTTGCAAAACCAGACTGCACCTGGCCTCATTCTTGTTCTGTGGCCCCGCACATTGTCTCAACAACTCCAGGGAGTCAAGGTCACTGTTTGAAGTGGCTTTGAAACCCAAGGACTGCCTTCAGATGTGCTCAGCCCATGTCCTCTCTTTCCTTTCAGCGTGATGAGACACTCCAGGATGGCTGTGACAGTCACTTCTGCAAAGTCAACAAGAGAGGAGAGTTCATTTGGGAGAAGAGGGTCATGGGCTGCCCGCCCTTCAACAGACACAAATGTCTGGCTGAGGGGGTGAGCTGCCAGGGCCTTCGTCTCGACTGGCTCCATCTCTGACTGAAAAAGAAGGTTCTTCTGAATGGCAGTCCAGCTCTGCCATGATTCCCAGTGTTCAAGGAGAACTCCGGCCTAGTTTAAAAATCAACAAAATTACAATATCAAAGCCTGATAGGGAGATGAAACTCACTTTATGATGCTCTAAGAAAATACCTCCCCTTGGGGGTGATTGGATCTGTGATCCTTGATTGGGGAGGTGAGAGACCGAACTGACTGATGGTCTCCCCTGGGAATGACAGTCCCGGAGACTCTCAGCTGGAAGAGAATTCAGAATAATCAGGACCGTTTCAGCCTGGCTGGGTGGGGTGGTCAGTCTGCTCACCTTTGTGATGGGACAGTCTGTTCACTTCTGGGGACTTGGGCTCAGGGCTGTGAGTCCAGAGGCAGGACTTGGCTTGGAATGACAGAGTGTCCGCTAAGTACTATTTGTGCCTAACTCGGGACCTTGCTGTTTTCTTAGGGGAAAATCATGAAAATTCCTGGCACGTGCTGTGACACATGTAAGTACGTTACCAATGGACTGTCCCTTGAAACCCATCAGATTAAGTCCAGGGGATGTTCCTCGAAGTGAACTTCATTCTAGAAAGATAGCACAGTCATTGCATTCCATTCTGCAGGGGACTGCCACCCTGCCTCGCATGTCCTTGGACTGCCCCTACTCAAGCCCCCTTCAGATGCCTGTAAACCAGTCTGTTTTCCTTCTTCCAGACTCCTGGCAATCACTAGCCTCTTACTTGCTTTCTCCTCGCTGTGTCTTGGGTCTTAGGTCACAGTCCTATCACAAGAGAATGTCTTCTCTCTGCCCCTGAAGCTCCTTGAAGACAAGGCGCCTTGATTTATGATCTCAACAGATGAGACACTCAATACACTTCTATTCTTTGAGTATCCCAGAGAGAAGGGAAGCGAGAAGCTGGCTGTGGGGCTGCAGAGAAACACAGTCTTCTCAAGGATTGATAAGGCTGGTCTCATTAACCAGTTTTATTAATCTCCCCTCCTTCACTCTCGCCTGTTCTTTTTGTAAATTCATTACTTTTATTTTTGGCTGCACTGTGTCTCCATTGCGGTGCCCAGGCTTTCCCTAGTTGTGGAGAGCCGGGGCTACCTTTAGTTGCAGTGTGCAAGCTTCTCATTGTGGTGGCTTCTCTTGTTGCTGAGCATGGGCTCTAGAGCGCACTTGCTCCGTAGTCAAGGTGCATGGGCTTAGATGCCCCGAGGCATGTGGGATCTTCCCGGACTAGGGATCGAGCCTGTATCCCCTGTATTGGCAGGCAGATTCTTTGCCACTGGGCCACCAGGGAACTCCTTGGCTTTTCCTGACCTTGCACTGTGTTGCACGGGTTGGTCCCCCAGTAGTTACCGCAGCAGCTTTGGAGACGGAGCTCCAGTCTGCTCATCAGAAAGCATCTCACCACACGTTCTTGTTTCCATGAGCACATGTACCTCTCAGAATCTCAAAGTTAGTGCTGTATACTCTGGGTATAGAATCACTTGTCTGGACTAATATTCTTTGTTTTTTTAGTTTAGTTACTTAGCTTTTTTGGTTTGTTTGTTTTTGGATTCCTGGGTCCATGTTCCCATGTTTATTTGGAGGTGGTAGGCTGCAGTCCACGGGGTCGCTAAGAGTCGGGCATGACTGAGCCACTTCACTTTCACTTTTCACTTTCATGCATTGGAGAAGGAAATGGCAACCCACTCCACTATTCTTGCCTGGAGAATCCCGGGGACAGAGGAGCCTAGTGGGCTGCCGTCTATGGGGTTGCACAGAGTCGGACACGACTGAAGTGACTTAGCAGCAGCAGCAGCAAAGAAAGCGAAGAGTTGCTCAGTTGTGTCTGACTGTTTGCAACCCCATGGACTATAGCCCACCAGGCTCCACTGTCCATGTAATTCTCTAGGCAAGAATACTGGAGTGGGTAGCCATTCCCTTCTCTAGGGGATCCTTCTGACCCAGGGATCGAACCTAGTCTCCTGCATTGCAGGCAGATTCTTTACCATCTGAACCACCAGGGAAGCCCCTGGGGAAAAGAAAGAAAGAGTGAAAAACACAAATACTTTCAGTGGTCAGTCATTTGTTCTTCTCCTGATGGCTCACTCTGAGAGTGCCTGGAGTTGCTGTAGCCAAGCTGCTGACTGAGGGGACACACTCTGAGAGCATCTCTCTCTGTGATTCCTGTCTGCATGGCTGAGATCAGGAAACCACCAGGAAGAGACGCATTTTTCTCTAGGTGTGCTGCAGGGCAATCTGGCCAAGGCTGTTATCTGCAAAACTAGCAACGAGGCCAAACGGGGGGCTTCAGTGCTTTCAGGAGACGGGGACCCTCTATAAGGAAAATAAGCCAGGCTCGGGGATTTAAATCTACTGTGTGTTGGCTTCAATATGTTTTCCTCATTCACCCTCTTAATGTGGTTGGCAGGCTTCTGCTTTCAAATGAAATTATTTGGAAATTGGGAGGCTGGCTAATATGTAGTTAAGGTTGAATTAGATTTGGAGCCATCCAGGAATGGAAAACTCCCAGTGTTTGGACAGGCAACAGTGAGCTGACATTGAATCCTAGAATTATCCATGGGGCAAGGAGAGATTCAGAGCTGAATGCTGTTAACCCTGAGTGGTAAGGAAACCCATGCCTGCGACCAGGAGATGGCTATACTCAAAGCAAAAGATTCCATAAGGGCCGCAAGGATCTTCTCAGTCCCCAGGGAGACAATGACATTTGCAGGGATGGATAGATATTAATTGTATTTATTGGATACTCATGGCCTGTTCACTTCTGGGTATAGTATAAGCAGGCTTCCCAGGTGGCTCAGTGGTAAAGAATCTGCCTGCCAATGCTGGAGACGGAGGATATGCAGGTTCAATCCCTGGGTGAGGAAGATCCTCTGGAGAAGAAACTGGCAACCCTCTCCAGTATTCTTGCCTGGAAAACTCCATGATCAGAGGAGCCTGGCAGGCTATAGTCCATGGGGTCACAGAGTTGGACACAACTGAACATCTCAGCACACATGCAGAGTTATAAGCACAACAGGATTGCTCTGATCATTATGGCTTTTAGAGTCTACAGTTGTATAAACGTCAGTCTTATCCATCGACATCACCAAAGCACGGTGCATCTAGGCTCCTCTTGCAGTTAGAATTGTGCCATTAAGTGAGTTCAACCCAGTGATATCTTCATTTCTGACTGTGAAGGGTCAGGAGAAGCTGGGCTTCCCAGATGGTGCCAGTGGTTAAGAGCCTGCCTGCCAATGCAGGAGATGCAAGTTCAATCCCTGGGTCAGGAAGATCCCCTGGAGAAGGGAATGACAACCCGCTCTAGTATTCTTGCCTGGGAAATCACATGGACAGAGGAGCCTGGTGAGCTGCAGTCCGTGGGGTTGCAAAGAGTAGGACACGACAGAAGCGACTTAGCAGAAGCTGAGGGGAACCGGGATCACTGACTTGCCCTCTCCGTAGCTGGCTGTGGTGACCTGGTTACCGTGAAACTGACCTCTGTCTAGTGAGTAAGGGAACTGGAGTGGAATGGGAGAACAGGTCCCATCTCTCACTTGCCCTGTAGGTGAGGAGCCCGAGTGCAAGGACATCACAGCCAGGGTGCAGTACATCAAGGTGGGAGACTGCAGATCTGAAGAGGAAGTGGACATCCACTACTGCCAGGTAAGGGGGCCTCGGTTCAGAGGACAGGTCTCTTCATTGGAACTCCTCTCTTTAGATACATTGTGAAAAGATCTGGGACGTTCACAGGGAGGAGATGTGAAAGAAACTAGGAACTTTTTTTCCCCCTTTTGAAAGCAAATGTTTTATTGAAGTTAACTGAGAACTTTTGCCTCCAGAAGACCAAAAAAAAAAAAAAAAAAAAAAATCAGCAATGATTCAAAGCTTCCTTTGAAGAGAATGGAGGGTTACTTATGGAACACAGGAGCTGCATTCCCCAGAGATCCATCAAACGTGCACAGGGCTGGGTGTGAGTGTTCTAATTAGGGGAGGTCTTTCAGACGCACTGCCTGGCTGTCCTGGGTTCCTCTGGCGGAGGCCAGGCCTGGAGCAGGGCAGGTGCAGGAAGCGGGCTGCCCCAGAGCCCTCCCCACCCTGGGACTCTCTATCACCCGCGTCGCTGCTTCTCTTTCGCGCTGCAGGAAGATGCACCAGCAAAGCCCTGTACTCCATCGACACGGAGGACGTGCAAGACCAGTGTTCCTGCTGCTCGCCCACACGCACGGAGCCCATGCCAGTGCCCCTGCGCTGCACCAACGGCTCCATCATTCACCATGTGGTCCTCAACGCCCTGCAGTGCAATTGTTCCTCCAGGAGATGCAGCCCGTGACGCGCTGCCCGCCCGCCACGGACACCCGGACGCCCGCTGCCTCCCGCTAGGCTCCACGAGTCCTGCTCCGCGCATGCGCACTCTGCTCCCGGACCTTTCCGGGCGCACAATAAAGGCCAATCCATCCTCTCGTCAAAGGCTGGTGGTTCATCCGGGTTGAGGTGGCTGGGCTGCTCTGAGCCGGGTGCTGAGGTGGGGGCTGGGGAGTGGAGAGGGAGCCCAGGCTTTCACGGCAGATCCTTTTCACCCCCGAGAGAGACTCTCCTCTGTGCAGGCACTGGAGAATGAAGCTGGAAATGATTTAGACATCATCTCATCCACTGCCCTCATCTGCCCCTTCACTGAGGATGAAAGTAGCTCGGAGAGCTCGAGTGACTTGCCCAAGGTCACACAGCCGCTGGTGGCAAGGCCAGGTTCAAAACCCAAGGTCCTGGACACCTGGGCAAGAGCCACATGGATCTCGTGCTGACAGATTCAGCCTTGTTCTCATCGGAACAAGGGAGGGCTGCATTTTTAGGCCTTTCTGCTTCCGCCGGATAAGAACCTCCAGGGAAGATAATGTTGGAGGCAAACGGCCTGAGTTCCGTTGAGTCGCGTTGGTGGGGAGCTTCAGCCAGGTGGAGGGAAGGAGGAATGGGTAGACGTTTTATATAACTGCTCAGTAATTCAAACGCTGTCGCCCTCTATCCATCATCACCCCACCTCCAACTTTGAGTAGTCTCTAAGGTCTATGTGGGAAAGCAGATCCAGGGCCAGAGAATTATTAATAGCTGTCTCTCTTCTGACTGATCGCCTGATGCTCCACCCCAGGTCGAGGTGCTGTTGGCGGTGTGGGGCTCCGAGAAACTCAGTGGGAGGCTACTTCAACAGGTTGTCAATTTCCCAGTGCTCCCATAGCACGAGTTCTCCTCGTATTTACTGACAGGACGATTCACTACCAAGGAAAAAGCTAACTTGAAAAATCACATGTTTTGATTTTAAAAACATCAGGGAGCAGGGTAAATAGGATGCTGAAGGAGAAACAGGTAGCGGCATGTGAACCAGGAGCTCTCCCACTCTGCATGCATTCCAAGGTGGATTTGCCTCTGGTCCCAGCTCTTGCTGTTCAGTTGCTCAGCTGTGTCTGACTCTTTGTGACCCCATGAACTGCAGCACGCCAGGCTTCCCTGTCCTTCACCATTGCCTGGAGTTTGCTCAAACTCATGTCCATTGAGTTGGTGATGCCATCCAGCCATCTCATCCTCTGTCACCTCCTTCTCCTCCTGCCCTCAATCCTTCCCAGCATCAGGGTCTTTTCTAATGAGTTGGCTCCGCATCAGGTGGCCAAAGTACTGAAGTTTCAGCTTCAGCATCAGTCCTTCCAAAGAATATTTAGGGTTGATTTCCTTTAGGATTGACTGGTTTGATCTTCTTGCAGTCCAAGGGACTCTCAAGAGTCTTCTCTCAGGACTCTCTGTCTTGTCATCTTCAGACCAGAGGGGACAGTACCCCAAAGTGAGAGTCTTAGGAAGAGTTTCAGGGAGTATGGAGAGAGAGAGGAGATGAACCAAGGTGGAAATGTTTCCAGTTCTCTTGGCAATGGAAACACATAAGGAAGGAAGTGAGTGAAGGGCGTGTCTGGGAGAGAAAGGAGCCAGGATCCAAGTGTTAGAGCACGGACTCTGGAGTGAGCTCAGCCCTCAGAAATATGGGGCCTGACCTTTACACTGCAGTCTCCTCATCTATGAAATGGGTACACAGGCAGTAAAACATAGAATGGCTATTAGAACTCATTCCTTTGGGGAAGGCTCTGAGAAGGGTGCTGAGGGAGTGGATGTCTGTATCCATATCAGCCTTGATTACTCCTGGCAGCCAGGACATAGCCCGCCAGGGACAGGCTGTTTCTGGTTTTCCTTCTGCTCAGCTCCTGACTCCCTTTACTGTCTCAGGTTCATCATAAATTGATATAATGTACAAAGTAAGGAGGGACTTCCCCAATAACTCAGCAATAAAGAATCCGCGTTCAGTGGAGACGTAAGTTTGATCCCTGGGTCAGGAAGATCCCTTGGAGGAGGAAATGGCAACCAACTCCAGTATTCTTGCCTGAAAAATCCCATGGACCAAGGAGCTTGGCAAACTATATAGTCCATGGGATTCCAAGAGAGTAGGACATGACTTTGTGACTGAGCATGCATGCATAAAGTGGGGGGCAGTCCCACCAGCCCACTGTATCAGCATGGGAGATGGGAAAGTCTGTGGTCATGCAGAGCCAGCTTGACACATATGTTAACATAATAACTTTTCATTTTCTGGATCCCTGATATTAATGTACTCACTTACCTTAGGGGCATCTTGGAATTGTAGATTTCATCATGCACAGTGGCCCTTTGGAGGTCTTCTTTTCCATCCCCCTGCCCATGTCTAGGTACCAAAGCCATTCCAGACAGATGGAGCTTTTCTCTTAGGATGGAGCTTTCAACATCTGTTTCCTCAACTGGTCCCACAGTCTCCTGGGAAGCTTTTCTAAAACCTGCCCCTCCCCTTACCACTTGCAGCCCCTCTTCCTGTCCCTCGGGCGAGATTCCTCCACTTCTGCTCCTTTTAGTCTCCAGAAAGGTGGGGGCAGTTGGTGGCGGGTAGAGTGCAGGCAGGTGTGCGGGGAGCACCCACCCCCACCCAGGCGATCAGCGACAGGGCGGCGGGAAGCAGGGTTTCTGGGCGGAATTGGAAACTAATCAGGCAGACGGTTCAAGAGATAATCCGGCTGAATGCTCACACCCGAACCAGGTTAGGAGGCAGCGCCCGGGGCAGGGGAGAGCCGCAGTTTTACGGTCTGGCCCCCTCAGCTTCATTAACCCGAGCGTGACCCAGACTCAACCCGTCGGCGGGAACGCGCTTCTTCCTCCACGTGGCGAGACTAGCGGCCGGTGCGCCCAGAGCGTAGCAGCCGGAGGAGGCCGGGTGGCCCAGCGAGGGATGGGGGAGGAGACAGCAGCAGCAGGCAGGGGGCGGGCACGTCCAGACGGAGCTGAG
Source organism: Nanger dama (assembly GCA_917880005.1). Lineage (NCBI taxonomy): Eukaryota > Metazoa > Chordata > Mammalia > Artiodactyla > Bovidae > Nanger > Nanger dama. The sequence goes on along the minus strand of CAKJTW010000046.1, from coordinate 15,881,390 downwards.
CCGAGATGGAATTAGCCCGGCGGCTGAATAAGCCAGTGCAGACGCCAGCGCAGCCGAGGGACGGTCGGGGTTTCGCGTCCGGTGTGCCCGCTCCATGGCCACCACCCCGGGGCTGCATGGTGAGTCTCCCTTGCATGGACCTGGACTTGAGCATCAAGAATCTTGTAGGACGGAGATGGGGCTGGGAGTGAAGGAGAGGTCGGTGACTGCGGGTGAACCTGGAGGGGGGCTTCGCTGAGCGGATCCCTGTCTGCTGGCTAGACAGGCGGACATCATTTCAGTCTATGATCCCTGACATGAAAGCCCTTTGTTCAGCCCAAGACTGCCCTGTCCTGGGACCCCAAGCTCAGGGGTCCCACGCTTGTCTGTGGAAAAATGGGTGCCCCCGGATGCTGGGTCACCCAGACCAGCAACTTCTCACTCTGGGGGTGGCTCTCACCCTCGGAAGGCGAGGACGCCTGAGCAGTTTCCTGGACACTCATGTCCTATCAAGGAGAAATGAGGCAGGACAAGAGTCAAGGGATTGGTGCAGCAGCTTTTTGTTGATGAATTACCAATTCCAATCTCTTTATCTTCTCCTTGTTACAAGTCAAGGGGTGTTTAGCACACCTGAATGGATGAGCAAACAACTGAGGTTTAATTCAGAAACAGTCTGCTGAGGACAGAGGTTCAGAGTCACCCCCTGCAACTTGACTTTAGCCTCTTGGAGCATCCTCACAATTTCAGGGAAGTCTCCCCCAGCCCTTATCCACCCCAGGAAGGGCATTTACACCGTGGGAAGCACAGGCATGTCTTTCTCTGGGAGCTTATTTAAGAGGAAAAGCAAATTGAGGCAGCGTTTAGGGGAGCAGGGCATAACCCTTCTGCCTCTTCAAGTGATACTGAATACACACGTGCGTTTAGTGGGGTTGACCCTGCCCAGAAGGGGATTCTGTCTGGAGTCTTGCTTCCAGTGGTTCATGAGAGAGGCGTGGAGTGGCAGGGGCCGGGGAAGGTGCTCACTTCACAGGCATGAACAGTGGGCACAGGGGATTGGAAGGCAGGTGTGAGTCTGGGACTGCATGAGCACATGTGGAGAGACACTCTGGGACCATGTGATTGTTGGTCTAGGGCAGAAGTTCCTGCCGAGCAAGGTTAAATCTCAGCCCCAAAGGCAGGTGGCAGGTGAGGGAGGATCTTAGACAAGAGGGGGCTCCTCCAGAGGGTGACAAGACAACTTGTCTGGACTTTGCTCTTGGGATCGGACATCAGAAACCTGCCCCAGCTGCTGGGCATCCAGGACCCAATCGCCCCTTCACTGTGGCTTGCCATGCCATCATTTTGGGAGCCAGGAATCTAAGCAGGCCCTTTCTGGGCACCTGTGCTGCTCTCTGAATTGCTTCTAGGTGGGCCCTGGGCCTCTTTGCTGGCCGATGGAAGAAGCTGTGTGAGCAGGGAGGTGGTTCCAAACGCCAGCCTCAGGCTCTGTCTGGTCCAGTTTCTCTGTCCCTTCTCTGCCCACTTCCACTGTGGGGCAGGACTGGGGTGGGGGCCAGAGACACCGAGAGCTGTAGTGGAGCTTGTGTTTCATTTTCGCTAATGAGGACTTGATTTCCTGTTAATCCACCCATCTCGTGGACCCTTCAACTGGCTGAGACAAGCCTGGCGTTCCTAGAGCACACAGAAAACTTGAACAGAACAGAAAGAACAGAAACTTGGCCACTGGAGATGAGCATCTGGCCTCTAGCTACAAAGTAGAATCCGTCCATGTTTGTGATCAGGTTACTGGCGGGGAGGAGTTTGAAAAAGTATTGCCTTCAAGAAGAACCAGCCACGTGGACGCCTGGAGAATGATCAAGCAACGGCATGCGTGTGTGCTAAGTTGCTTCAGCTATGTCCGACTCCTTGAGACCTTATGGATCATAACCTGCCAGGCTCTGCTGTCCATGGGATTCTTTGGGCAAGAATACTGGAGTGAGTGGCCATGCCTTCCTCCAGGAGATCTTCCTGACCCAGGATTGAACCACCCGTGTCTCCTGCGGCTCCTGCATTCAGGCAGATTCTTTATTGCTGAGCCACCAGGGAAGCCCTCAAGCAACAGCGGTAGAGACAAAATAGCCTGGGGCAGCCACGTGCTTGGGCTGTCCAAAAGTCAGGGGGAAACCCGGGGCCTGGAGGGTGAGGGAGAGGGTGAGCCAGATCACCTGGAGTCTTGGGGCTCAGGCTGTATGTTTTTGACTTTCAAAGAGAAAGGGGAGACATATTTAGACACTGTGCATACAGATACCGCACTTCACTTCCCAACAGCCTTGGGGTCAATATGAAATCCATGTCATTGAAGAGGAACTTGAGGTTCAGAGAGGTTAGGAAATACCCCTGTTACATTGGGTTCACCAGTGAATCATCAGTGAAGGATAAAGTTGGAATTCCAACTCGCTTCCCTACCACCTCACCTTGTTGCTCTCATTCTGTTCTTCAGAAACCATTAGAAGGGAAGTGTAGATGTTGGCAAGGAAGGGGTGGGTGGAAGTGTGGGTGGAAGTGGGGCCTTTAGGGAGATATTCATTTTGCAAGGCTGATAGTTGATACTGTGGTCATATTCCAGGCAAGGCTTGCCTTGACATGACTTCCAGTCTGGAGTCAACAGAGTTAGTTTATTTAGTGGGATAAACCTAAGAAGCCCAGTTTCATCACTGAACTCCTGTGACAACGTGCCACTGTGGTTCACACTGGGGACATGCTTTAGTGAGCACTGGTTGCCTGAATTCCACGTTGATGGTTTACAGGCACGTGGGAGCCTGACCCACTGCCTGCAGAGAACTTGCCCAGTGTCTGATGGAGTCTGGTAATCCCAGCTCACGATCACTTCTATGGATCCGCACACCACGCACCTGTGGGGGCAGCGCACACCAGCTCAGAGCACACTTGTGAGCCAGCGCTCAGTGCTGGAGCTGCAAGGATATACAGGGCACGTGCACACCGGATCGTCAGGACCTTACATTCGCCACTCTTGGTGCCCTAGGTCACCACTGCACTCACTGTTGGACATGAAAGGAGGAGTTGGGGTCAAGAACAGGCTTGCTCAGACCACACCAATGAAATTAACCACATCCATACTTCACAGTCTCCTGGTGGCCCAGACTGTAAAGAATCCGCCTGGAGTGCAGAAGACCTGGGTTCGATTCCTGGGTTGGGAAGATCCTCTGGCGAAGGGAATGGCAACCCACTGCAGTATTCTTGCCTGGGAAATCCCATGGACAGTGGAGCCTGGCAGGCTACAGTCCATGGGGTTGCACAGAGTCGGACATGACTGAAGCAAATAATACTTTCACACTTCATAGTATTAATACATTTCAAGATGTACTAAGTGTCTTTCTTTGGCTCCTACGGACAACTCTGCCCTCCCTCCAGAAACTCTAAGCAAATAATTTATAAGTCCATCTGGCTGACAGTTCTCCATCTATGTTAACTTGCGCTGAAACTACAAAAAGATGACAGTTCTTTCAAGGAGCCGGGTGAGATCCTCCCCCACTGTATAGCAAATACAAATACAAAGCATGCCACCCTTGCATCTTCTCCTTTTTTTTAAAAAAATTTCCTTTTATTCTGTAGAGTGTTTTTATTTATTCTATGCTCCCGACTAGGCACCGAACCTGTGCCCTGTGCAGTGGGAATTCAGACCACTGGACCCCCAGGGCAGTCCCACCCTCACATCTTCTGACTGGTTCACGGATTTCTAGAAAAATGGGAAAACTCACACTTTTCTAGCAATCACTGATGCTTGTTATTCACCATAAACTAATTAAAAATAGCTTTAAGAATTTAAAAATAATGCTACGTGCCCATTGAAAATTATTAAATAGAAAAAAATACCGGTTTTTAATATTTTGGTAATGATTCTTGACCCTAACTCCTTTTTAATTCATTTTTAATTTTTTCCTATATCAGTAACTACTTCTATTTCTTATTTATTAACCTTCAAACAAATTACAAGAAAGGAAAACCTAGATACCATAAAACTTAAGGGAAAGTGAGCAAATGCCAAAGAATGGAAGATTGGGAACATGTTATTATATCAGCCAAACCTAGATAAGAATGGGTACTGTAATTAAGCAAAAACTTACCTATGAACCTCCTGACAGACAGATCAGAAAAGAGATAATAAGTTACATGGGCCTAAGAAAATGAGACTAGTTCATCAACATTAAACTTTAAGAAGAATGTCACAGTGGTATTTTGTGACATATAGGACATTGCCCAGCATGATGAGCTGTAGTTTCATTAGTAGCTTTTTAGAAAGGGTATTATTTTTCATGTGGGCATTTATTTTATTGTGTCTGTCTTTTTTTTTTTAAAGAGATGTTTCTGTTTTATACTTTTCTGGTCCATTCTACTCTACTATACTGAAAAAACAACAGCAACATGCTGTTTTCAAACCATTAGATAACCGACTATCTTTCAAATCAGTAGATAACCAACCTCTAGCTTGAAAAATAGTGGCCTATGGGCTTCCCAGGTGGCTCAGTGGTAAGAATCCACCTGCCAGGGCAGGAGATGCAGGTTCGGTCCCAGGGTCGGGAAGAGCCCTTGGAACAGGAAATGGCAACCCACTCCAGTATTCTTGCCTGGAAAATCCCACGGACAGAGGAGCCTGGTGGCTACAGTCCACGTGGTCGCAAAGGGCAGGACATGGCTGAGAGACTGAGCACCGACGCACAGTGGCTTGTAGCATGTAGAAAATGCAGTGGCCCATGGTCCATTTTGACCAATGACTTACAACCTCTTTTCCTCGCCTTTGTGAGAAAGGAATACAAGACTCTCCCGTCAGGAGCAAGTCTTACCCAGTGCCTATCCCTTGTCACTTCCCTTCATCGTGAAGAACATCCTTTAGCATTTATTTTTTTAATGAAGTTTTTATTTTATATTGGAGTGGCGTTATTTACGATGCTGCGTTAGTTTCAGGTGAACAGCAAAGTGATTCAGTTACACACGCACATACATCCATTCTTTTCATTCCTTAAAATGCGGTTCTGCTGGTGACAAATCCTCTCAATTTTTTCACCCCCGCTAAGCTCCAAAATTCCAGACCACAAAGCGCAGAAGAGATGACTGACCAGAAATCCCTCTCTGCTCTTCTTTTCTGCATCTCGATTTTGTATCCACTCTTTCCTTGAGCACCTGCTGTGTGCCAGGCCGCAGTGAGGGCCAGAGATGACGTCCAGTCCCTACCTCTGAGCATCTCCCCAACCTGGAGTGTGCAGGCACAAGGGAGTTATGCTGTCAACTTGGGGGAGTTTGAACAAGGCTCTGTAGTATGAGTCTGGATGGCATCTGTGAATTACTGCCTGTGTAAGCAAGCGTTAGTCCTTCAGGCGTGTCCAACTCTTTGTGAGCCCATGGATTATAGCTCACCAGACTCCTCTGTCCATGGAATTCTCTAGACAAGAATACTGGAGTGGGTTGCCAGTTCCTCCTCCAGGGGATATTCCCTGACTCAGGGATTGAACCTGGGTCTCCTAAATTGCAGACAGATTCTTTAACGTCTGAACCACCAGGGAGGGCCCTAGTAAGTGAAATTGTTTATTATTATCCACATCGATAGTAGAGGCATCTTATGCTCAGCTAGTTGCTCTAATGAACAGACTGAAAAATAAGGAGTAAAGCATAACAAGAGTGCACTGCTTGCTAAAGAGATAGGGCTGGGTGGGTGGACAAGTTGGTAGGGTGGCTCTTTCCCCAAAAGCTTTTCAGGGGCCCGGGATGATGGGGGCTCAGCCAACTTCATCCGTGACTTCTGAGGTGGCCCCGAGGGTTGCCATTCCAGTTATCAGGGAGCAGGGAAAGAGTGCGCAGGAGCAGTCATGGAAGGTTTTGATGGGTCAGACCTAGAAATAGCACATAACACTCTGCTCGCATTCCTCTGGCTGGAATTCAGTCTCGTGGCCACATCAGGGAGGCTCGGAAATATGGTCTAGCTGTGTGTTCAGGGAGAAGCGGAGAACATGGATTTTGGTAAGCAGCTTGTAGTCTGTTTCATGAAGTAAAGTGTTAGTTGCTCAGACGTGTCCGACTCTTTGCGACCCCATGGACTGTAGCTCGCCAGGCTCTTCTATCCATGGACTTCTCCAGGCAAGAATACTGGAGTGGGTTGTCATTTCCTTCACCAGGGGATCTTCCTGACCCAGGGATCGAACCTGGGTCTCCTTCATTGCAGGTGGATTCTTTACTGTCTGAGCCACCAGGGAAGCCCAAGTCTCTGTCATAGGGGCCTATCAAAAATGGTAAGTTTTCTGTGATTTAGTACCCTTATTATATATTAAAGTTACAGATTTAGACCATTTGTCTACCCAAGTAGACTCTGAGATCTTCAAGTTTCAGCATTCAGGACATGACAAAGTGTGTGGTAAATGATTATTAAATGGTTTTGAATGTGTGAATGAATGAATGGTGAGCTGGGGTGACAGTAGCTAGCCAACAGATTCAAATGCTTCTTATTGTTTTATTTTATTTTTGAAGTATAGTTGATTTACAGTGTTGTGTTAGTTTCAGATGCACAACAAAAAGTGATTCATTTATATGTATACATACCTGTTCTTTTTGTATTCCTTTCCCTCGTGGTTTATCACAGAATATTGAACACAGCTCCCTGGGCTCTACCGTAGGACCATGTTATCTATCTTATATATGGTGGTATGCATTTGCTAATCCCAAGCTGCTAATTTATCCTTCCCCCACCCCATTTCCCTTTTGGTAGCCCTAAGTTTGTTTTCTGTGTCTGTGAGTCTGTTTCTATCCTCCTGACCCAGGGATCAAACCCATGTCTCTGCGTCTTTTGCATTGCAGGGAGAGTCTATTCCTACTGAGCCACCTTGGAAGCATATTTTGTAGATAAGCTCATTTGTCTCATTTCTAAAGATTCTACATATAAGTGATATCATGTTGTCTTTCTTTGTCTGATTTGCTTCACTTAGTGTGGTAATCTCTAGGTCCATGCATGATGCTGCTGATGACATGGTCTTGTTCTTTCTTATGACTGAGTAATATTCTGTTGCACATATACATATGTACATGCATGCATGCCCAGTTGCTTCAGTCATGTCTGGCTCTTTGCAACCGTTTGGACTGTAGCTCTCCAAGCTCCTCTGTTCATGGGATTCTCCAGCCAAGAATACTGGAGTGGGTTGCCATGCCCTCCTCTAAGTGATTTTCCCGACCCAGGGATCGAACCTGAGTCTCATGCGTCTCCTGAATGGGCAGGTGGGTTCTTTACCACTGATCCAGCTGGGAAGCATTACTCACTAGATCACTGATTTATTATGAAAGGATAGGATACAACTCAGGAAGAGCCAGATGAATGAGATGCAGAGGACAAGATACATGGGAAGGTATGAACCTGGAAGCTCAGTGAACTCCATCCTTTGGGGGCTTCATTATAGGGGCATGACTGATTATAATACATCCTTTTGGGGCACTTCACTACACAGGCACAATTGACTAAGTTTCCGGCCACCGATGGTGACTAAGCTCAATCTCCAGCCCCACACCCTCCTAGGAGAGCAGGTGGAGGAAGGGGAGGGGAGACAGCAAGGTCCACCCTCTCATCACAAGGTTGGTTCCCCTAGCAACCAGGCCCCATTCTTAGGTTAGCAGGGCGCTTCCCAAAAGTCACCTCGTTAACATAACAAAAGACACCTTGATTGCTCTCCACACTTAGGAAATTCTGAGGGTTTTAGGAGTGCTGTAGCAGGTACCGAACAAAGGCCAAATTATCTGTTTTCACAATAAATCACAGTATCACACCCCCCCAGAACCCAGGAGGGTGGCTAAGCCACAAACACCCAGGGATCTCCTGTTCAAGGCCATTTGTGCTAAGAGCCAAGTGAATGGTGTAAGAAGGGAAATAAAAATGGAGTTGGTATTACAAAGAGAGCTCTGTGTGTCAGTTGCTCAGCTGTGTCCAACTCTTTGCAACCCCATGGACTGTAGCCTGCAAGGCTCTTCTGTCCATGGAATTCTCCAGGCAAGAATACTGTAATGGGTTACCATTTTCTCCAGGGAATCTTCCCCACCCAGAGATTGAACCTGCATTTCAGGCAGATTCCTTATGTCTGAGCCAACAGGGAAGCCCAAGAGAGCTCTCTAAAATGCCATTATTTCCTGGAATGTCTTTCTGGAGCTGGAACAGCTGAACTACATGCTGTTCTCTAATTGCTGGCTATGGGAGAAGGCAGGCAGGAAAGCAGGACCCCGGGCAGCGGTGATCCATATATCAGAGGGCCAGCAGAGGGGGGTGGCCAGGGTGGCCAGTGGGGCCCTGGAGGCCAAGCTCAAAGCCCCAGTGGCTCCTTTAGGGGATGGTGGCTCCCAGACAGTGGTGTGACTAAAGCTTTGGGCTGCCTCTTTATCTGAGCTACCAGGGTCACTGGTGTGAATTCATTCCTTGAATGTTGTCAAGGAAGTATGGACCTTGAGTGAGCATCCACTGGATCACCTGCCCAGGTACTCATTAGGATGGTCTCCAGTTGTTTAGACATACATGGAGGTTTTCAGGGTGTGTTTAGACACACACCCTGGGGTGCACAGTCTTGCTCTCAGTTCTGATCTGGGCAGAAATGCACAAGGGGAGAGGGATGAGCAAGACTGGGAACTGAGGACAGAAGCCCCTCCCCTGATATCCTAAACTGGAGGCCCCCATCACCCCACCAGCATGCATGCCCACTCCTGCGCCTTGGTTCTGTCCCCTGTCTTTCCAGATGCTTCAAGACTCAGATTCAGGCTTATTACCCTTCCTGAAGCTACTTTGACTTCCCACCTTTCTGGTTCCCTCAATATAGTCCAGAGCCCACAGTCTAGAAACAAGTTATGGAATCTTTACCTGCTGGCTTGCTGTGTTTCCTGCACATCATCAGCATCTTAACAAAGTGGTGATATTGATACATTTCTCAAGCGCAGGGACCCAAGTTCCAGTCCTCCCAAAACTGCCCAGCAGAGAGCTGGGCACATGTACGGGGCTGCTGCTCAACCCAGCAACTGACCAGAAGCTCTAAGAGACTGGGAAGAGCTGCCTTTGGTCCATTCATTCGCTCCTTCATTCAGCAGGCGCTAAGGGCTAGGTTGTGGTTTAGTCGTTAACTCGTCTGTTAAGTTTAACGTTTAATGTTTAACTCTGTCCGTCCGTTTAGTCTTTAAGTCCGACTCTTGTGACCCCATGGGCTGTAGCCTGCCAGGCTCCTCTGGCCATAGGATTTTCCAGGCAAGAATACTGGAGTAGGTTGTCATTCCCATCTCCAGGGGATCTTCCTGACCCAGGGAATGAGTCCAGGTATCCTGCACTGCAGGCAGATTCTTTACTGACTGAGCTACCGACTGGATGTATAAAGTGTGATTTCTGCTCACAAGAAGTTTAAAATGAAAAGAATAAGAACAATGATCATAACCATTTTTTATTGCATACCTGCAGGCTAATGACTGTCCAGGTGCTTTGTATGTGTATCTCTCATTCTCATTTTCACTACAATCCTGCAAGTTTGGGGGAGTCTCCTCCTTTTACAGTTGAAGAAGCAGGCTCAGAGACCTCAGAGTCAGTTCGGGGCAGGGCCAAGGTGTCATCCTGGGTGCCCTGAAAGGCTGCTCTGGGGTGTGGGGGAGGGAGAGACTGGGCAGCTCTGAGGCCATGGGGGGGCAGCAGGAGTGTTAAGGGCCCCGGAGGTGGCCCTTGGGTCAGAGGTCACCCTTGCCCTGGAGCGCACTCTTGCTCTGTCTTCTTCAGGGGTGTGGGGGCTGCCAGGGTGCTCCCTTCTCTTGCTGCTCTGGGAGGGACCCTAAAGACTAAACCTTTGGCGTTAATTCAGGGTGTCTCTCCAGAAGTGCCCCACCCACCCTACCTCCAGGCAATTGCCCTCCTCGTGTCTGGAAACTGTAAGAGATTATGAGAGTCATCATCAGAAGGAGCTACTGCTGGTGGCTCTAGGCTCCGTGTGTGTGTGTGTGTGTGTGAGAGAGAGAGAGAGAGAGAGAGAGAGAGAGAGAGAGAGAGAGAGAGATGGGAACGCCCCACCCCCTCCCCTATGGCCAACGTAGGCCTGGCTAACTAACCCTATGAGGACCGGCTGGTGGGGGGCGGTGGGCAGCTGTGGGGAGGTGTGGTGTGTTCTCAGGGCTACCCTGGGGTCCCAGGCTCGGCACCTTCTGCTCTGGGTCCTGTGTCCATGCTTTCCCATCCCCTGAAGCTGCTGTCCCTCTGTGTCCTTGTCTTTCACAGACATCCCCCTGCTCCCTGGCTCCCCACGCCGGCTGAGCCCGCGGGCAGTGGTCAGAGGGGGTCAGGGCCCCAAACACGGACAGCAATGCCTCCAGGTGCCGGGTTCCCCAGCCCAGGGCCTGCAGGGCAGTGTTCCCCCAAGATTCCTGCCAGGCGTCCGGCGGAGGGAGCCCCCAAACAGCTCTGTGAGTACTGGGGCATGTGGATGGGCAGGCCTGTGGGGCGCCCTCCACTTGGGGGCACGGGGTGTGTGTTTTGGTTTGTGTGTGGGGGCGGGGTTTCTGTTAGGATCTCTTCATCTCCTGTCTCTCTAAGACGGGATGGCACACTGTCCCAATAGCACTGGGTCCCCTGGTCAGAGAAGGATGGGGAAGACAGAGGTGTAAGAGGTCGGGTGGCCCCGCCCCTGGCCTGCAGGCTCCCTGGCCCTCCCCAGACCTCAGCTGGGGCGCCTCTGAGGCGCTCCCCTGTGCCTGGCGCTTCATCTGGTTGCCCAGGTGACCTCTCAGGTGGCTGCGGAGGCAGCTGGGTATCAAACCGGTAATAAACAGGGAAACACCCAAAGCGGGAGGCAGGTCCCTCCCCCAGCTCCACCTAGTTCTTTCTCCTCCTCTTCTCAACCTCCCATTGCCTCCGAGAGCAGACGGGAGTGGACAGCAGCCTCTCTGGCAGGATCCTCGCCAGTGGCTGGGGAGGACGGAGAGCGGGTAGAGGAGGATGTGGCGCTGTGAGGCGCAGAGTGGACAGTGAATCCCCTGTGGGGTGGGCCAGGCAGCTAGAAATCGGCCTTTGTTGCAATGGATCCAGAGAACCTGCCGGTGAGTACAGCGTGTGTGCAGGCAGGCCTCAGCTCTGCAAGGAGGTAGGGGTGTCGTGGTGCACGCGGGGGCCCTTCGTGTCAGAGCGCGTGGGTGACGCAGGTATGCGGTGTGTGCTGGTGTAACACCGAGTGCTCGACTTGTGAGCGTGTGCTGCAATGGGGCTTGGTGCGCGGAGGGAGGCGGGTGGTGGAATGCGCGGGGTTCACGCTGCATGTGCATCTGCGTGCGTGAGCATGCGTGTGTGCTGCGTCTGTGGGCTGGGGCTGGACCCGGGGCTGGGGCGGAGGACAGAGAGGCCCGAGCTCATCGGCCACGGCCACCACTCCTCCGCCCCGGTCCCGGAGCGCCAGGTCAGCCTCCCGCGCCTTGGCGCCTCCTCACTGGATATCTCCTCTCCGCGTCCCCTCTTTGGCCAGGTCATCAACAACTACCTGGAGGCCAGCGAGCCGGTGTCCTCGGGAGGCCCGCGTGAGCCGCATGCACTTCCATGACAACCAGAGAAAGGTGGATTACGTGCTCGCCTACCACTACCGGAAACGCGGCGCGCACCCGGGCCACGGCTCCGCGGGCCACTCTCTGGCTATCGTCTCCAATGGCGAGACGGGCAAGGACCCCCAGGCGGGGGCTCCCGGAGACATCGAGCTGGGGCCGCTCGATGCCCTGGAGGAGGAGAGGAAGGAGCAGCGAGAGGAGTTTGAGCACAACCTGATGGAGGCTGGGCTGGAGCTGGAGAAGGACTTGGAGGTGAGGTGGGGCAGGTGGCCGAGGGTCTGTGGTGCGATGGCTGTGCTGGGCTGGGTTCCTGGCCATCGGGCCACGTGCAGGAAGCCTTTGGCTCTGTTCTGGCGTCTGGCATGCTGTTTCTTTTTCTTCTGGTGGGCAAACCAGATTTTCTTGCTCAAGGACTTGAGGAAGAGTTCTGGGATCCCAGCTGCTGGTGGGGCCAGTGGTGCTGGTGGTGGGCGCCCATCTGGAAGCTGACTTAGAGATAAAGACAGACGTTAGAGATAGAAGGCAAGGCATTTCTTCCTGGCTTGCCATCTTGTGGCCTTTGTAATGCTTTCCTTGGAATGAAGACCTGATTTGCCTGTGGCGCATTGGCTTGAAGTTTCTGTCTAGGAGACTTACATTATTAAGAAAAGTCCTTGCCTGGGACTCCCAGGGAATTGGATATTTGGGAATGGAACATCAGACACATTTTATCAAATTGTAAGCTGTCTGTATTCTGACCTCTGATCAGATAAATGCATTTATCTACGCATTTGTCTCTCTGTTCCTCCATTCACCCATTCATCCTTCCATCCATACATCTTCTCATCCATCCATCCTTCCATCCATTTCTTCATTCTGTTCTCCATCCATTTCTTTGTACCACACGATCCTTTAAAGATGGCTGGCCCTTGCCATCGCCTCCAAACTCACCTCCTGCCCCTCCCACTCTGCGGTGCTGGCTCCAGCCCGCTGGCGTTACCTTGGTTGTATCTTTGTCGCTCTTACCTCAGGGCCTTTGCATGGATTGTCATCTCTGCTTCGGTCTCCCTTCCTCTAGACCTGCGCATGCTCAGCCCCTCTCTTCAGACCTCTGCTTGAATATTACCTCCTTCCAGACATCTTCCCTGACTGTCTTAGATAAAGTACTCCCCCACCCCTATCATTCTGTACTTGACCCTGCTTCACTTTTCTTCATTATACTTAGCACCTGAAATAGCATGGTAGATTTATTTTTATCTCCCAGCTCCATGAAGGCAGGGGTTTTGTTTAGTTCACTGCTGTATCTCGAGCACCTTGGACAGAGTCTGGCATATATAGGAGCTTAACTAGCGTTAGTTGAATAAATGACTTCCCCAAGTCTCAGTTCCCTCATTTGCAAATAGACACTCTGCAGGATTGTAGTTTTACATGCCCCATTGTTAGACAGGCCAGTGAAAACATCTAGCACAGTGTCTGGCACACAGTAGGTGCTCAGTAAATACTCATGATTATAGAAAAGGGTGTCATGCTGAAGGATGGGGTGACATTCTCATCAGATACCTGTTTTGTATGTTTCACATTAACACCGTCCCCAAAGGGGAAGGGACATCCCCAGAGGCCATTCATCCATTTTGCTGTCCCCAGGCAGGATGGCGTGTGACCGAGCTCTGACCCTGGCTGTGCTGACCTGCGCTGCTTATCCACACTCTTAAATTAGGAGCTCCTTTTTGTATTTTTCTTTGCACCAGTATAGGGCCAGTGTGCTCTTTTAAGGCCGCTTGGGGCTCCCCTGCTGTGGGGCATGCTGATTCATCTTTGGAAATCCAGAGCTTGCTTAGTGCCTTTGACTGGGATCTGGTTGGAAGGTTTCTCGAGGCATGTTTTGAGAGCTGTGCAAGTAGCTCTTGGCATCACCACCGTGGGAGGCTGCGCCTTCGCTGTGTGTCAGGGAGTCAGGGAGGCTTAGGCAGCGGAGGCCTGGGCCTTGTGCCCCTGCCGAGTTGGGAGACAGCAACCTGCCCCAGAGTTGGACTCTGGAGTCTGAACACAGATGTCCACATCCCAGTCCTGGCATCTGTCAGCCTCATGACTTGGGCAAGTGGCTAGATCCTTTGGAATCCCAGTTTCTTTGTATGTAAAAAGGGAATAACACTACAGTCTTTGCTGGGTTGTGGTGAAGGGGAAACCTGACAACTAGAAGTATCTGAAGGTGTAACAAGTCAGTGTTAACTGCTATTGTTATTACTGAGAGTTGCCAGATCTAGCAAATAAAGATTCAAGATACCTAGTTAAATTTGAATTCAGATTAACAACAAATAATTTTTTTTTTTTTTTTAGCAGAAGTGTGTCCCATGCAATATTGAGGATATTTGTTGTGTCTAGTTGCTAAGGTGTGTCTGACTCTTTTGCAACCCCATGTACTGAGGTCTGCCAGGCTCCTCTGTCCATGGGATTTCCCAGGCAGGAATACCGGAGTGGATTGCCATTTCTTTCTTCAGGGGATCTGCCTGACCCAGGGCGAGCCTGTGTCTCCTGCACTGGCAGGCAGGTTCTTTGCCACTGAGTCACTGGGGAAGCCCCATTAAGGACATACTTTTACTCAAATATTATTTGTGGCTAATCTGAAATTCAAATGTAACTGCACTGCTCCTAGTGGGCTGCCATCTTTGCTGCCCCCCAGCACGTTTTATTTTGATTGCTATTGGATTTTGCTGGTTTCAGCTGGGAATTAGGAGGGCCCAGAGCTAGCTCTTAGGACTGGCGAATGTTCAGGGGCTCCCCTGCTGTGGGTGTGCTGACCTTCCCCTTGGGAAACCCAGGCTGGTGCCTCTGATTGGAGTCAGGTGGAGTGAGTCCTGGACTCTTGTCCCTGCTGTATACTTGCCAAGAGCGCTTCCCTCCTGGCCCCTTACCCTGGCTTCAGGTCTAGTTAACTCTTCTTTCTCGGGGCCTTTCCAAGCTACTCAGCCTCCCCCAAGTCCCTGCTGTCATCAGAGCCTCTATCACTGATGTAGCCATCCTGACCGACTCTCTTGCTGTGTTTTGCTTTATTATTTTTTCCCCTCCTTCTCTTTTCCAAAGTTATGCATTTGGGTACCACCGATGAAGATTTGAGTTCATCACAGTTCTCAGTCATGGTGCATTATTGTTATTGGTGTGCAAAGGTCCTTCTTGTGACTTATTTATTTATATAAAGATAAAACCTGGAGTTGACGGTCCTAACACCGACACTCAGACTCACAAGAGACAGGGGTTCCTGCCACAGCTGCCAATGGAGGAGAGGGAGGAATATTCCCGAGACCTCACAGGTGTGTGTGGGGGTGGGAGTACCACCACTGTCTTTTTGCCCTTGCTGGGAACAGGGGCTGCTGTTGTTCAGTTGCTAAGTTGTGCCCTGTTCTTTGTGACCCATGGACTGCAGCACACCAGGCTTCCCTGCCCTTCACCATCTCATGGAGTTTGCTCAAACTCATGTTCATTGAGTCGGTGATGCCATCTGACCATCTCATCCTCTGTCGTCCCCTTCTCTTCCTGCCCTCAATCTTTCCCAGCATCAGGGTCTTTTCCAGTGAGTCAGCTCTTGGCATCAGGTGGACAAAGTACTAGAGTTTCAGCTTCAGCATCAGTCTTTCCAATGAATATTCAGGGTTGGTTTCCTTTAAGATTGACTGGTTTGATCTTGCTCCCTTGGGGACGGTGTGGGGGGTGGGTGGCTTTCATGTCCACCTTCTCCCTGATTGCAGCCCTACATCAGGCCTGGGGGTTGGCCCTGGAACCCAAGGTCTGTAGCCACCTTGGTGCCTGTGCCCCTTGTGATTTCTTTTAGTCCCCTTACCCTTCCCTGCTCACTGCCTGTTGCCCCCAAAGGCCATGATTCCAATGCTTGGTGTTTCTGGGAAACGTAGAGTGTTGCTTTTGCTTTGTGCGTGTGTTTTTTTTTCCTTAAAAAAAAAAAGACATTGTTTAGTACAGCTTTTTAAAAATTTATTTGTATTGGAGTATAGTTGCTTTATGATTTTGTGTTAGTTTCTGCTGTACAGCAAAGTGAATCAGCTATGGAAATACATATGTCCCTTCTTTTTGAATTTCCTTCCCATTTAGGTCACCATAGAGCACTGAGTAGAGTTCCCTGTGCAATACTTTAGGTTCTCATCAGTCATCTATTTTATAACTAGTACCAATAGCGTATAAAAAGAGTCTTACATTTTCTGAAAAATTGGACAGAGAGGTCCCCATCCCACACACTAGTTTCCTCTATTATCAATACAGTACATTTATCACAGTTAATGAGCCTCTATTGATACCCTGTCATTAACTCAAATCCCTTCTCGGCTCAGAGACCCCTGGTTTTTACCTTCTCCCTTTCTGTCCTTCAGGATCCCAGCCCGGATCCCACATGGTATTTACTGTCATAGCCCCTTAGGCTCACCACCCTCTTGGTGGTGACAGTTTCTCTGAACTGTATGCGTTTTCATTTACATAGTGGCACTCTGTCTTAAGCCCATTCTGTTCCCTTCCTTTTTCTCTCAGCACTGTATTTTTCAGGGCATTCATTAGGGTTGTTGTTCAGCTGCCAGGTCGTAGCGACTCTTTGTGACCCCACAGACGGTAGCACACCAGGCTCCTTTGTCTTCCACCATCTTCCGGAGCTTGCTCAAACTCATGCCCACTGAGTCGGTGATGTCACCCAACCATCTCGTCCTCTGTCACCCCCTTCTCCTCCTGCCTTCAGTCCTTCCCAGCATCAGAGTCTTTGCCAAAGCGCGGGCTCTTTGCATCAGGTGGCCAAAGTATTCCCCAGTGGACGTGCGTCTGATTCCTTTTTCTAACAGATGAGCTCTTGTTTACCTGCTCACTCCCCTAATGATAACGGGCACCCACGTTGTCACCCAACAAGGCTGTGAATGAATTATCCCTTCCTTCAGGGCTCGTGTCCTTGCTCTTCTTCATCCCTTCCCCTCACCCCTAGGTCAAGTTGGTGCTAAACCCTGGTTAGAGGTGGAGACCATGAGGGTCAGAACAACTTTCTGGGGGCCTGTTGGGGTCTGAACTGCTCTCTGGGTCGGGATGCCCAGCCTCTGGCTGTGAGCAGCAGTTTGGAACTGGTCCCTCAAGGGGCAGGGACACTGCCCGGCTGCACCTGGTGGCTGTTTGGAGAGCAGGTGCAGCGGCCCCACCTTCTAGACTGTCCCTCTTCTCCTGGGCTGGATGGCCTCTTAGGCTCTAGCTTTGCTTTGATTTTAAGGCAAATGGAGAGGAAGTGGGTTTCCTATTGGACACCTATGAAAAATATGCACTTAACCTTACAGATCAGAAGAACTTTGCGGTCACCAAACTCTAATGGATTGAGTATCATGGACTTCATTTCAACTCTAGCTGATATCTGGGCATGCTTCAGACAGAGGAGAACTAGTGTGTCCCTTGTTTGGCGTTTCACCTTTCATTTTGTGTACATATTGTCATGGACTGACAAGGTCCACATTTGTATTTTAAAGACTGTTTAGTATTTATTGGATGACTAAGCCATGGTTCACTCTATATTTTCTTATGTTTGGCAATTTGATTAGAATTTCATCTAAAGACCTTGCTGGAGATTCCTCTGAGTGACAGAGACCCCTCCAACGTCACTGCCAGTTCCAATAAATGTGGGCTCCCCTTTGGAATTGAGCATCAAAATCACCGCATTCGAGGGGGAGGTGAATGAATGCCAGCAGTTAGGGGACTCACCCAGCCTTGAGCCTCCAGACAAGCTGTAGAGTGGATGGGCTGAACAAGGCCTCCTGTGTTCCCCCAGACCTCCTGCCCCACCCCAGAGAGCCAGAAGAACAGAGGCAGAGACTCAAATGCTTAGGTGGCACCAAGGGGCACCTAGGTGGTGGGTGAGCCCAGAGCCAGGACAGCATGTGATGCCCTTGATGGGCCTGGAGGACATGTTTACACAATGGTTCAGAGACTTTCTCCCAACCTGCAGGCCCTGGAATTCCAGCAGGCATGGAATTCCCCAAACTTCATCCCTGTGGGCAGCTGATCTTCCCAACTGGGAATGGAGAGGGGGCATGGACAGGGAGACCAGGTGCCCCCTTGCTTGGCGCTGGCTTTCCTGGGATTGGGGCACCCTTAGGACCCCTTGGCAGAGAAGGCAATGGCACCCCACTCCAGTACTCTTGCCTGGAGAATCCCATGGATGGAGGAGCCTGGTAGGCTGCAGTCCATGGGGTCGCTAAGACTCAGACACGACTGAGCGACTTCACTTTCACTGTTCACTTTCATGCATTGGAGAAGGAAATGGCAACCCACTCCAGTGTTCTTGCCTGGAGAATCCCAGGGACCAGGGAGCCTGGTGGGCTGCCGTCTATGGGGGTCACACAGAGTCGGACACTACTGAAGTGACTTAGCAGCTTAGCAGCTAGGACCCCTAGCAGAAGCTGCCTTTGCACCGCATGCTCTGGCTTCTCTAGCAGGTCTACAGGCTGCTTTTGGCAGTGTCAGGCAGGGGGGGCAGAGTGCCAGCCTGGAGGCCTGCAGGTTCACTCAGGAGGCAGAGCCCTTCTCTCTGACCTGGTGTCAGGTGGGAACCCAGGAATAACCAAGCTCCTTTATCTCTACGGAGAGGAAATCACCTCCCCTCAAGACAAAGGATATCTCTGACACCTGACTCTTCACCCTGTGGGCCTGAGACCTGACAATTAACCCAGATTATTGTGCTGAGTCAAAAGGAGTCATCTAGGGGACCTCTGGGGAACAGGACGTGGGGACCTCCCAGTGGGGCTCATTTAGGGAAAAGCTGGCAGGCTGGGAAAATCAAATGCTGCTTTACTCTCTTCAAACCAGAGGCTACTGTTTCTTGACCTGACTTGTAATTATCCCTTTCTTGCACGAAGAATATGCTTGCAATGCAGGAGACTGCCTTCAATGCTTGAGACCTGGGTTTGATCCCTGGGTTAGGAAGATCCCCTGGAGAAGGAAATGGCAACCCATTCCAGTATTCTTGGCTGGGAATTCCCATGGACAGAGAAGCCTGGGCAGGCTACAATTCATTGGGTTGTAAGAGTTGGATATGACTTAGTGACTAAACCACCACCGTTTTTGGGAAGAGTTTTTATACATCTGATTAAATAACTAATGGGAACCCCTGTCCTCCTAGGCTTTTGGATGGTGGTGGAACAACATTGTGAAATTGCTGTCTTTCTCCTTACATGGGATCTATCCACAGCCGTGCAGATGAGACCCTCAGACCTGTGTGTTCTTCTCTCTTACCTGTATCATTTTGCTTTGCTGGGAGAAATAGGGTGTAGGAGATTCCCTGATTCTCAGGAAAACCTTGCTGCTTGCTTTTCTAGGGTGACCTGGAGGTCTTCCTGTCCACCGCTCTGCCTCCAGGCCCCAGGCAGGATGTTGGGCACTGGCCTGAGTGAGTGGTGTATTTCTATGGGGGTGGGGGTCCCCGCATCCTTATCGACACCATTGTGAGATTAGTCTGTTTCCTTCTCAGGAATAGAATAGGGGTTTGCATTCTTAAGAAGGCCTATAAGGGAGAGCAGGGAAGATGCGAATGTGGCATTTAACGACACTCCAGTCCACTCCGCATCGCATTCTCATGCGTGTGGATAGTGGTCCCCATGGCTGTTGACTTGCTCTAATGACTGGGGAAAATGCATTGACTTCCCCCTGGCTTTGGGATGTGTTCCTGTTCCACTCGCCCCACCCTGAAGCAGCATACCAGAGCCCAGGGCGTCTCACCTGCCTCTTTCCTGCCTCAAGGGAGCTTCAGGAAACACAACAGCCCCAGCAGCCCCTGCCCCCTGGGACCACACAGCTGAGCAGAGCAGGGCAGGCCCGGGTGGACTGGATCTCCCTGGGAGGTACCGCAAGCAGCCTGGGGGCGGGGATTCAGAGAGAAGCAGAGAGAGCAAGTCAAGTCCCTCAAAGCTGGGTGAACATCAATTTCATTTTACAGAGTTTGTAATTAAAAGCTAGTATTCATGAACAGAGACTGCTTGGGTAAGTCACTCCAGCTGTCAAGATGCCCCAAAGGGAAGCAGAGACCAGCGGAGACCCACCAGGCTCCGTCTCTGGCTCCATCTCTGGCCGCCTCTCTCCTGCATCTCCTTCAGCAGACATTCCCAATTTGGTGTCATGCCCTGGGCTGGAGCTGATGCCACAAGGGCTTCTGGTCTAGCGGGGAAAGCAGCCCTGACCACAGAGAATCACAGGATCAGGCCTGAATGTGCAGTTACAGAGTAGGGAGAGAGTGCTGGGAGACCAGCAGTCTGGTGATGGGAGAAGCCTGCCTGGAAGCTTTAGACGGAATCGGCTCCCTTCTCCTCACTCCCAGATGCTCGGGGCCCAGCACCCCTGAGTGGGCTATATTTGCTGCTCTCATCAGATCTCCAGTGGGCACTCGCGCCCCTGCAAGCCGCGGTGCTGGGGAGGACAGTGCAAATTTAGACCTGGGTGTTGCATGTGATGGGAGTCTTCTCTGAGCCTCTGAGGTCTGGAGAAGCCCATTGGTAGTTTCTGGGGCTTGAGGGATGGGGAGAATGGTTCTGGGCCACCAGCCTTAAGTGCCCCCTTGTCCTCACTGTGGATGGGGTCTCCCTGCTACTCCTGGTCAGCCCCTTATGCTGCCCCTATACCTTCTCTCTGATGACCCCTGGGGCTACATGGCAGCATCAAGGATCCTTAAACCTTGCAGGTTTTGTGAATAGGATTCATCAACTCAAATGGCAGAAAATAGCACTTTCACCAACATTTAGGTGCATGCATGCTAAGTCACTTCAGTTGCATCTGACTCTGTGACCCCGTGGACGGTAGCCCGCCAGGCTCCTCTGTCCGTGGGGATTTTCCAGGCAAGAACACTCTAATGGGTGGCCATGCCCTCCTTCAGGGAGTCTTCCCGACCCAGGGATTGAACTCTTGTCTCAGGTGTCTTCTGCATTGGCAGGCAAGTTCTTTACCTGGGAAGCCCCAACATTTACCCAAAACATAGCATTTACTTGACTTAAGGATATAGGTACAGACTGACATTGCTGTGAGTAGCTGGGAGTTTGTCACCCATGGAAGTCACATGCAGCTTTATATCCCCTTATACTGGCTGCACAAGTCTCTGTCAGCGCTGATGCTCGTCATTAGTTTGAAAAGATGACGAGGTTTAGATGTGCTGCTAGGCTTGCTGTTGGATGCCTTGTTAAGGCAGGTTGTGTATGACTGTCTCATACATTTCCCTAGTGGCTCAGACGATAAAGAATCTGCCTACAGTGTGGGAGACCCAGGTTCAATCCCTGGGTAGGGAGCATCCCCTGGAGAAGGGGGCATGGCAATCCACTCCAGTATTCTTGCCTGGAGAATTCCATGGACAAAGGAGCCTGGCAGTCTATAGTCCATAGAGTCACAATTGTCAGACACAACTGAGTGACTAACACTTTTACTTTTTCACTTAAAGCAATAAGGGTATGACATTTACATTTAAGTATTTTGATTCCTGTTGGATGAGTCTTCTCTTTATTCTGTATGATATTTTACACACTGAAAGATTCTGAGAAGGGGGTCATAGATTCCATCTGACTGTCCTAGACCCAGAAAATGATTATGAACCCCTGAACATCACTCCGCAAACCTAGAAGAAGCTCCGACAGACAGTGACTGTCCTGCCTGGCTGCTGTATGAAGGGAAATCAGATGGGAAGGCTTACAGGCTGCTTCCTGGAGACTGACTGGCTCAGAGAAGGTTCCCAAGGCATCTGGAGGCAGGGGCATGATATCAGGGGCCTGGGTGGGGCCAAGCATACCTGTGACGTCAGCTGACCCTTCCGTGCTAGCTGTATTTGGAAGCGTGTGGTTTGATCCACAACGTGATTGAACCCAAGAAGGAAGTGGAGTGGAAAGCAGGTTGAGTGGCTCAAGCCCGGGTTCTAGGTCGTGCACTGCCACCAGCTGGCTTCTTTCTGGACCTGGAGAGTGAGCATATTCAGGGATCCTCCAATGCTGGACCTGGAGGGACTGGCTCTCTAGGACTTAGACTGACAGAGTCTGAAATTGCACCAATAAAGACAATTTTCTCAATTTATAGTCGTTCTTACATATCTTTTCCTTCAACCTTTAGCAGCTGTTAGCGCTTGGCTGTCCGTGTGTACTCAGTGAGGGCAGAGTGAATGGGTGAGAAGTAGAAGAATGTTTGTTAGTGGGAAAACTTAGAATTGGTCAGTCCTGTTTAATCTTGCGATTTTTTTTTTTTTGCTCTTTTTTATTGGAGTGTAACTGCTTTGCAACCTTGTGTTCGTTTCTGCTGCACAGTGAAGTGTATTAGCTATTTGCTGTGCTTAGCCGCTTGGTCATGTCTGACTCTTTGTGACTCCAGGAACTGCAGCCCGCCAGGCTCCTCTGTCCTTGGGGATTCTCCCAGGCAAGAATACTGGGGTGGGTTGCCATGCCCTCCTCCAGGGGATCTTCCCAACTCAGGGACTGAACCCAGGTCTCCCGCTTTGCAGGGGGATTCTTTACCGACTGAGCCACCAGGGAGTATGTATGCACATATCCCATCCCTCTTGGACCCCCCATCCCACCCCTCTGGGTCATCACAGGGCGGCAAGCTGAGCTTCCTGTGCTGCACAGCAGCTTCTCGTTGGCCGTCTGCTTGCACAGAGTGGATTATACAAGTCAGTGCTACTCTCTCGATTGGACCCACCTTCTCATCCCCATGCTGTGTCCGTATGTCTGTTCCCTACGTCCAAAGTAGGTTCATCTGTACTATGTTTCTAGATTCCACATGTTTGTGTTAAGATATGATATTTGATTTTTTCTTTCTTTTTAAAATTATTTTTAATTGAAGGATAATTGCTTTACAGAATTTTGTTGTTTTCGTCAAACCTCAATGTTTTTTGCTTTCTAAAATACTTCACACTGTATAACAGATTCTAGGATCCATCTGCATCTCTACAAATGACCCAATTTCTTTTTTTTTTTTTTGGCTGCCATAAAAGAAATGCAGTTGGTTTTGGTGGTGATCTTCTGTTGCCTATCCTGTGAGTTCTTCCATGAAAATTGTTCTTGGTTTGAAGGCTGGAATTAAGCGAGTCAGTATTTTTAAGGACTTTTGTGGAGGGCTCTGCAAGGAGCATTCTGACCTGGCGTGCTGTCCCAGCTCCTAAGGGTCCGCCAGGGCTGCCTGCTTGGGCATCGGAAACAGGCAGCTCCTCACGGTGCCTCCTGCTGAGAAGCCTGTCTTTGGTCCTGCACGAGGGAGGGACGGGTGAGTGGATGGCGAGCTGTGTAGGCTGATGGCCTCTCTCCAGGGGAGGTTGCTGCTGTTGTTCAGTTGCTCAGTCACGTCTGACTCTCCAATCCCATGAACTGCAGCACACCAGGCTTCCTTGTCCTTCACTATGTCCCCGAGTTTGCTCAAACTCACGTCTATGGAGTCAGTGATGCCATCCAACCATCTCATCCTCTGTCTCCCTCGATCTTTCCCAGCATCAGGGTCTTTCCCAATGAATTGGCTCTTCACATCAGGTAGCCAGAGTACTGGAGCTTCAGCTTCAGCATCAGTCCTTTCAGTGAGTATTCAGGGTTGATTTCCTTTAGGATTGACTGATTTGATCTCCTTGCTGTCCAAGGGGCTCTCAAGAGTCTTCTTCAGCTCCAAGGGAGATATCAAGTTAAAAAAGAAAGAAGGAAGCTTATGTAGTATCAGAGAAGTTAAAGATATATTGACATCAGTTGGAGATTTTGCAGGATAATTGAAAAGGGAGTCAGTTTCTCACCATTTCAAACTGTTATTTCATGCTCTGTTGTATCTTCCTTAATCTAATGCTCCATGCACTTGGGCAGGGTGACCAATATACTTAGCACACCCTCTGGAGCCTTTTTTTCTTTTTGTGTGTTTATTTTTGCACAGTGTCTGACACACAGTAGAGACTCAAGTGTGCTGAACTGATTCAAAGCATAGTGTATGGCAAGGATAGCATATTGCAGAGTTGTTCAGAGGAGGGGGAAGTCCCCAGGAGCTGGAGTTGTCAGGGAGGGCTTTCCCAAGAAGAGGGGACCCCCCTCTTTCCCCTAACCCTGCCCCTGCCCTCAGCAGCCTGGAACCCTGCCCGCATTTCCTCTCCCCCCCTCCCCCACCTGAGCTCCAGCCCCTTCCTGCTTCTTTGCAGTAGCTTCCCCTGGGGAAGAAAATGCCATAGCATCTCCCTCTGAGCCCCCGACACAGAGAGGAGGGTGGAGGGCACTGGAGGAGGGAGTGAGAGGAAGCAGGGGGCGGGGGAGAGAGGCCCTGATAGACAGGCAGACACGCAGTAAACCTGAGCCCTTCCAGGCTGCCCTTCGAGTCCCCAGTTAAGAAAGTTTTGACTCCCTGCCTGGGGAAGAGGTTGAGCCCTGGGGGATGTTATGGGTCTCCCCATCTTCCCCCACCCACCCTGTTCCTCCCTCTTTCTTCCTCTCAACGCCCTCCAGCTCCACACTAGGGCAAATCCCACAGCCCAGGATGATTGCCGTTGCTGTGGACTTGTTGATGTTTTTGTTTAGGCCAGGCTCGTCTCCACGATGCGATTATGAAATCCTTCAGAAACACACGCAGACACAGTTTCTTATGGATCGTACGTCGGGAACTGTCTGTGTGACCAGGGCTCTGTCCCCAAGGCCGCCCCTGGCTCTGGGACCTTGCTTTCGTCCAATCACTGGAAATTTCCTTCTTGGAGTTGCCAGGATGGTCTGTTCTCTCCTGCCTGCCACGGGGGCCGCAGGAATCTGGACCCTTCCTTCCCCGAGTGTCTTTTGTTTTGTGTTTTGTGTTTTTAGGCTGCACTGTGTAGCATGTGGGATCTATTTCCCCGACCAAGGATGGAACCTGGTCCCACTGCACTGAGAGTGTGGAGTCTTAACCACTGGACTCTCAGGGAAGTCCCTCCCTGAGAATCTTTTATTACATATAGTTAGGTAAGGGTTCAACTTCATTTTTTGGCATGTGGATATTCAGCTTTTCTAGCACCATTTGTTGAAAAGACTGTCTTTTCCCCATTGAGTGGTTTTGGCACCCTTGTCAGAAACTGTTTGACCAAATATATGCATGTGTGCTTAGTCACTCTGCTGTGAGTCTTTGTAGCCCGCCAGGCTCCTCTGTCCATGGGATTTCCCAGGCAAGAATACTAGAGTGGGTTGCCATTTGCTTCTCCAAGGGATCTTTCTGACCCAGGGATCGAACCTGGGTCTCCTGCATTGAGAACAGATTCTTTACTCTCTGAACCACTTAGAGAAGCCCCCTCCTTGAGTGTCTTAAAGCTGCTTTTGAAGATCTGAGTCATAACAAATACTTCTACTGTGCTAGGGCACACAGAACCACTCATTGAATCCTTGTAATGATCCTGTAAAAGATGGACTATCACTGCCTTTATTTTTCAGAAAAGAAAACTAAGGCTACTTGGTCAAGGTCAAAGAGCTTAGCACCAGGGAAGGATTCAGACCCTTTGTGTCTCCATCACTGCACTGTCCCACTTCTGGGGGGCTGATGCTCTGCCCTCTGAGCTTGGTGTGGGGGAGGGGGAGTCCTTGTTGTCACCATGGAGATTGTCGGCCACCAAACCAGGTTCAGGAGAAGAGCTGGGGGCCTGTGAACTTGGGAATGTTCTCTCCTTTCCTCTGTCCCTGTTTTGCCCCCTTCTGTCTTCCCTCTTAGCGGCTGAGGCGGGTGATCGTGAAGGGGGAATGGCTGGATCCCTGCAGGGACCTTTTAATTACTGTGTTTGCAGCAGGAATCAACCTGCTTGGGGCTTACCCCTGAGACAGTGGGGTGGATCTGGACCAGCACACGGGGTGAGCGGCGGCAAGGGTTCCCAGGAGAGTGGGACCTCTTGTGACCTGGCTTCATGGGCCAAGGTTGTGCATCACTTAGTGAAGCTGAGGGCTGACTCTGCAGGAACCCCAGAGGGAGTGGGGCAGCATGACTGTCCAAGTGGGAGTCACTTTGGACAGGTAGCCTGCGTGGCATGTCAGCCCCCTGGGAGCAGGGCTGGGAGGACCTCTACGGTGTCTTCTGCCCTGTCCAGCCCGCGGGCATCAGGAGGAATAAGGGCGGGACCTGTTTGCCTTGGGTGCCCAGC
This sequence comes from Nanger dama, assembly GCA_917880005.1. NCBI lineage: Eukaryota > Metazoa > Chordata > Mammalia > Artiodactyla > Bovidae > Nanger > Nanger dama. The sequence goes on along the minus strand of CAKJTW010000046.1, from coordinate 15,855,763 downwards.
CTCTGCCTTCTGTGGCTTCTCCTACCTGGTTCGCACATCACTCTCTGTCTTCACGTCCACTCTCAGGACTTTCATTCAAACCCCTTGGGACAGCCAGGCTTTGCAGCAGCTGCATCTTTAATGAGGATCAAAGAAGTAGGGGATGGTGGCAGACTGGGCCCTGGCAGATGGAGGGCTCTGGGAATCACGCACAGTGACCCTTTCCTTTTTCAAGGACCATGGCCCACCTTCTTTCTTTACCACTGCTTTCATAAGCTGGTTATGTTGGCGCCTAGTGCCTGCACAGCCAGGCAGCATTTGGGATGGAGCATCCGTTGTATTCTGGGGCCTGTGGTGGTGTGAGATGAAGAGGAGAGTGTCTGCATGGTCAGCGCACTCAGGAAGGGGTCGGTGTTCAGCGAAGGACACAGAAGGCAGAGGGTTCCTCAGGGTCGCACAGGTATTCCTTGTGTGGGCACCTGTGACGAACGGGTGGATAACCTCTTCACTGCCTCTCGCATTCTGTGTCATTCCCTCGTGTTGTAAGGATGCTGAGGAAATGGAAGAGCATTTAGCCATTCATCTTGACTGGAGCCAAGTGGAAGCAGACAGAGATTCTGGGGTTTTCCTCCCCAAACACGGTGTCCTTCCCTCCAGGACCGAAGGGCTGTGGCTCCCTGGTGCCCCGCCCGCCTCCACTGGCTTGGGTGCACATATTCTGCACAGACACCATTGTCTGCACATATGTGAATGTTCACAGCCAAGCTGACTTGCTACAGTGACTGGAGCCAGGAGGGGCAGGGCTGGAGGGTTTCCTGAAGGAGAAGGTTCTGTGTCAAGTGAGCTTGGAATCCCAGCTCAGCCACCAAGTGATGCACAACCTCGGGCAGATCGTATGATGTCACCTGTGACTTGGGTTTTCTCGTCTGACCTGCTTGAGTTGTTTTGAAAATGAGTGGTCCACTGAAGGGTACATGATAGTTGTCAAGGAAGTGAATAATTAAATGAGGGAACATTCCTTTAAGTGTCTAGAGCAGTTCCTGGGACATGTTAGAAGCTCAGCATAGCTACTGTTCTACTTCCTGCCTCTCAGTCCCCAGTTCCCTACAAGACTCCTATCTTTTCCTCCAAGCTGACATGTCTGTAAATGAGCCAGACTCTCCTATCCTAATTATTCTCAGTCCTCTCATGGCCTGGCTTCATGGACCCCTCATTAGGCTCTAACACCCACCAGTGGTTCAGATGCCCTGGAGAAGCCTCCTCCAACAAGCTTTTTCTTTTCTTCTTTCTGGGGTCTTTGGAAATCTCACCCAAGGGCTGACATGTGTGTGCACACGTGCTAAGTTGCTTCAGTCATGTCTGACTCTTTCTGACCCCACAGACTGTAGCCCGCCAGGCTTCCCTGTCCATGGGATACTCCAGGGAAGAATACTGGAGTCGTTTGCCTTGCCCTCCTCCAGGGGATCTTCCTGACCTAGGGATTGAACCTCTATCTCCTGCACTGAAGGCGAATTCTTTACTGCTGAGCCACCAGGGAAGCCCCCAAAGGCTAGCACCTGATATCAGATACCTCACCAGGAGGCTGACCATCCCCAGGAAGAACCTGGAATTGCTCAGACCTTTGCATGGATAGGTCATCCTTCTGTGTGCCCTGGTCTGAGTCTCGCCTGCTACATTGACCCTCTGTTTTAAAAATCCTCTTAACATTCTAAGTGTGTTAATGTAGCTTGTTGCAGAGAGCCCTTTTCTAAAGCAATAATTAGCCTAATTTTCTGCTCTCTACACCTGTACTTCCATGTCTCTGGTTTGATGGAAGTATGGCAGACCTCTGCCTTTCTCGCTGCGGTTCAGTGAGAAGTGTGATGCATTGTATAACCTGAAGCACCATCTAGCCCGTGATCCAGCCAGAGGAAGAGAGACGAGAAACCACTTCTTTCACTTGCTTGTGCGCTTATCTCAAAACTCAGGAGGCAAGTTCTTCTTTAGGTCTAACCTGACTCCCTCCAGAGCAACCGTCGGTTGGTGAAGGAACAGGTCAGATGGCGTGTGTTTGATTGGCCCCGCTGGGTCTGGAAGTGCGTGGGGACTTGTCTCAGGGGCCTCGTTTTGAGCCTGGCCCTTCCTAGGCAGTGGAGCCAACGGAGGATTGGAGAGCACCCTTCTATGAGCCCAAGGAGCAGGTTGTCTGGCCGTCTGCAGACTCTGGTCCGCCTGCAGCTCTTCTCCCAGCTTGGTCTCACACTCAGGACAGGCCATGTGACTACCCCCAGCTCTTAAATTTCATCATTTTCAGTTGTTTTGGGCTCCTCCATCTCCTGTCTCCTGTAGCATCTACGGGCAGGCCCGCTCTCTGCTGCAGAATCACGTGTTCTTTGGTGAGCTGTCTGGGGGTATCTGAAGGTCATCCAGGCCATGCCCCTGCCTCTAGGACAGGCTTCCTGTGTCCCAGTGCTTCAAACATCTTCCCAGGGATTTCTTCATTTCGTTGGATAATCTCTCCTTACCCTTCGTAGCGACAAGGTTCTTTCTAGAGTCTGACTTGACTCTCTCTTGCTGCCAGCTCCACCCCGTGGTCCATTCAGTTCTGGCCTCCAGGGAGGCAGAGAACAGCTGCCTGGTCCCGCCCCTGTTCCTTCCTTGTTCTTGTTGGGGTAGCACCTCCATGCATCCAGCCCATGAATCCCCCAGCAATTTCTTTGTCACTAGATCACATTGCAAGCTCCTGTCCAACTGCCGTCTGGCCTCTTCCTGTTCCAGGCTTCTCCCTCCCACCTGAGTATTTGTGTTTCTGGTTATTTATCCCCAGATGCAACGACTGCATTTTTCCAGGTTGAATCTGCTCATTGTTAACTTCCTGCCCAGCTTTGCTAACATCTCCAGGTCTGTTTTGCAGCCGCTGCTGCAGGCTTGCTGGACCTGGAGACAAGGGTTTCCAGCCTTAGGAAGGCAGACTCTGAAGGGAGTGGGGTGGGGAGAGCCAGCTCTCCTGCTGAGAGGGGCCCCACCCAATGCGAAGTCAGGGACTCCCCAGGAAAACGTCTGAACTGATGAGCATGGAAAGCCATCAGGCGCTGCCAGCAGAGGGGGTGACGGAGACCAAGTCCGTCCCAGCTGTTCGCCGGCTCACATCTCCCGGGCCAGGAACAAGGAGACGCCTTCCTGCCCTCGTAGCCTCGGCTCTTTCCAAACAGCCATTGCCAGTTCTAATTAAATACTCAGCAGAGAAAGTAATGAACCCCAGAAGAGGGGGTCGGGGCCATTTCCTGTCTGGGGAGGGGGCCAACCCAGGATGGCAGGGGCCACAAGTTAAATGCAGAGTGAGCATGGATGCTCCCCCATGTCTTTTGGAAAAGGGAGAATTATTTTATTTTTTTTTCTATCTGATTTTATTGTCAGCCCTGATGATGCAGAAAGTCAAGAGTTGGAAGGGACCTTCGAGTGTCTTTCCTGCTTGTCTCACTTTTTTTTTTTTGGTAATCTTATTTTTATTTATTTTTGGCTGTGCTGGGTCTTCGTTGCTGTGCAAGCTTCTCTCTTGTGGCAAGTGGAGGACATTCTCCAGTTTCGGTGTGCGGGCTTCTCATTTAGGCGGGCTCTCTTGGCACGGAGTATGGGCTCAGGGCACAGGCTGAGTAGCTGTGGTGCATGGGCTTAATTGCTCCGTGGTCTGTGGGATTTTCCCAGATCGGGCATCGAGCCTGTTTCTCCCGTGTTGGCAGGTGGAATCTTTGCCTCTGCTGCTCATCTCACTTTACAGAAGGAGACCTTGGGATGTTCAGGAACTTTCTCAAGTCCACAAAGGCATTACTAGTCGTTCTCTGCCCTGTAGGGGCTTCCCAGGTGGCACTCGTGGTAAAGAACCCTCTGACAAATGCAGAAGACGTAAGAGACTTGAATTCGATCCCTGGGTGGGGAAGACCCCCTGGAGGAAGAAATGCCTATCCACTCCAGTGTCCGTGCCTGGAGAATCCCACAGACAGAGGAGCCTGGCAAGTTATGGTCTGCAGGGTCACAGAGTCAGACACGACTGAAACGACTTAGCACGCACGCACCCTCTGCCAGTAGAGGAGTGCTGAGTATTGAGCATGGAAAGTGAAGTCTCCTGTGACCAGGAGGGGCTCAGGAATGGATGTGTATCACACAGCCTTCTCTGCCTGCATCTTCCCTCACTCTCTACCTGGAACCAGAGCTCCAGGGCAGGACTGAGGGTCTGATACCTCTCTGGCCTCCCAGGGCTCTGGGTTCCCATCAGTCATTTGAAACACAGAGATGTGAGTGGGGAGTGAGTTGGGTGCTGCTCCCAAGAGCTCTTTAGAACTTGAATGGCAGAGAGGACCACTAAGAATGGAGTTACAGCAACCTACCGCTTGCCCGAGTCTCTTCTTCCCCCACCCCGCCAAGGCCGTGGAGTCTCCCAAACATGCTGTTGGGGAGGAGGCTTCCTCAGAAGATGCTGATGGCTTTAAAGTTTATCTGCTGAAGTAAACAGCTGCAGCTTGAAACACACACACCCTTGTGCTGCTAGGCGTTCCCCCCTGCCACCACCTAGGGAAGACATGACACCCAAGCCACATAGAAACACAGGAACCCACATCAATGACCTCAAGGGCCACTGTGCAGGGGGAAGGGACTCACTGTCCTGCAGACAGGTTACTCTGGGGGTCTGCTGGGTCTCAGGAAGCCGTGTCTGGAATCCCAGGGATCTTTGCATTCCCTGTTTTTGGAGCTTTTTACTCCTTGGAAGAAAAGTTATGACCAACCTAGATAGCATATTCAAAAGCAGAGACATTACTTTGCCGACTAAGGTCCATCTAGTCAAGGCTATGGTTTTTCCAGCAGTCATGTATGAACGTGAGAGTTAGACTGTGAAGAAGGCTGAGTGCCAAAGAATTGATGCTTTTGAACTGTGGTGTTGGAGAAGACTCTTGAGAGTCCCTTGGACTGCAAGGAGATCCAACCAGTCTATTCTGAAGGAGATCAACCCTGGGATTTATTTGGAAGGAATGATGCTAAAGCTGAAACTCCAGTACTTTGGCCACCTCATGCAAAGAGTTGGTTCATTGGAAAAGACTCTGATGCTGGGAGGGATTGAGGGCAGGAGGAGAAGGGGATGACCGAGGATGAGATGGCTGGATGGCATCACGGACTCGATGGACGTGAGTCTGAGTGAACTCCGAGAGATGGTGATGGACAGGGAGGCCTGGCATGCTGCGATTCATGGGGTTGCAAAGAGTCGGACACGACTGAGTGACTGAACTGAACTGAACTTAAGAAGTGTAATGAGTATCAGAAACATGCACACATGCTAAGTGTACAACTTGATGTATTGCTAAGTGGATACACTCATGTGCCTGCCATCCAGATGGACTTTGACCCTTTCCAGCTCTCCCCACCCCAAGAAATGCCCGCTGCCCAGTCATGTGCCTCATCCAGAAGTTATGATCGCGCTGACTTCTAGCGTCACACAGGAGCTTGAACTTTATTTAATTGTCTCATCCAGTATGTAGTCTGTGCTTGCTTTTTTGCTCAGCGTTAAGTGCATGAAGTTTGTCTGTTTTCGTGCCAGCCTGCGTACTTAGTCGAGTCTGACTCTTTGCGACCCTGTGCACTGTAGCCCGCCAGGCTCCTCTGTCATGGGATTCTCCAGGCAGGAATACTGGAGTGGGCTGCCATTTCCTTCTCCAGAGGATCTGGAAAGAAGGAAATAGCAACTCAGGGACTGAACCTATGTCTCCTGTGTCTCCTGCAGTGCAGGCGGATTCTTTACCCACTGGTGGTTTATTTATTACTCTATGGTGTCTATTCTGTTTTCTTGAGTGTACCAGTTGACTTATCCTTTTTGTGGTGGATGGATATTAGGGTTATTTCCTGTTTTAGGTTATTATGAACAGTGTTGCTGTGAACTTTTTTTTACAAGTCTTTTGGTGAATGCATTTCTGATGGGCAAACAGGAGCAGAACTGCTGGTCATGTGATGCATATATGTTTAGCTTTAGTAGAGTTTCTACTAATTTATAATCTCCATTAGTGTATGAGAGTTCTAGTTTCTTCACGTACTTCTCAACACCTGGTAGAGTCAGTCATTTAAATTTCAGCCTTTCTGGTACATATATAATGGCTTTTCTCAGTACTTTCTTTTTAAATGGTAAATCACCTTTCAAAAAGATGATTTTTTGTTGGGGTATAGTTGATTTATAATATTGTGTGTTAGTGTGGTTTTAATTTGTATTCCTTGACGCTGAATGAAATGAAAACCTTTTCATATGTTTTTTTCCCCAGTCATTTGGATGTCCTCTTTTCTGAAGTGCTTGTTCAAGTCTCTTGATTGCTTTTTTTTTTTTTTTTTTAATTGGAAGTATAGTTACTTTGGGCTTCCCTGTGGCTCGGTGGTAAAGACTCCACCTGCTGATATAGGAGACCTGAGTTTGGTCCCTGGGTTGGGAAGATCCCCTGGAGAAGGAAATGGCAACCCACTCCAGTATTCTTACCTGGAAATCCCACTGGTGGGCTACAGTCTGCAAGGTCACAGAGAGTCGGACACGACTGAGCAACTGAACAACAGTGAACAATATTTGCCTTACAATGTTGTGTTAGTTTCTGCTGTACAGCAAAGTGAGCCAGCTATATGTGTACACATATCCCCTCGCTTTTGAATTTCCTTCCCATCTTGGTCACCACAGAGCACTGACTAGAGTTCCCTGTGCTATACTGTAGGTTCTCATTAGTTATCTATTTTATACATCTTTCGACTTTTTAGAAAGATGGGTGGTCTGCCTTTCCCTCCTTGGTTTGAAAGACTTCTTCATATGTTCTTGGCATCAGTCTCGTGTTGAATATCTGTCTTGCAGATATCTTCTTTCCATTCTGTCGTGTTCCTTTTCACTCTTTAATTATGTATTTTGGTGGCATCTTAATTTTGTTTTCGTTCCATTGATCTTCTTTCTTTGTGATTAGTGGTTCTGTGTTCTGTTGATGGAGCCATCTCCTATCCCAGGCGCACTGTTCAGTGTTGTCTTTATTGGTTAGCCTCTGCACATTTCCATCTGCAGTCCACATAAGACTGACACTTTTGTGTGTATGTGGCACGATGTGTGAGTCAATATTACTTTTCCCACCATCACTTATTGAGAGAGCTACACTTCTTCACTGCTCTGCGGTGTTAACTGCCATCTATTCCATTAGTCAGTTTGGCTACCCTTGTGATAATATTTTATCACCTTTTACTTTAACTTTTTACTGATGTATAGTTGATCCACAGTGCAGTACCAATCCCTGTTGTATAGCTCAGTGACTCAGTTACATGCGCATAAACATTCCTTTTCATATTTTCCACTATGTTTATTACAGGACATTGAATACAGTTTCCTGTGCCTTACAGTAGGGCCTTGTTCTTTATCCATCTTATAGTTTACATCTGCTCATCCCAAACTCGCAGTTCTTCCCTCCCCTACACCCCTCCCCCTTGGCAGCCACAAGCCCGTTCTCTATCCGTGAGTCTGTTTTGTAGATGAGTTCATTCTGTGTCATATTTTGCATCCACATATAAGTGATATCATACGATATTTGTTATTCCCTTTCTGACTTACTTCACTTGGTGTGATCATCTCTAATTGCGTCCATGTTGCTGCAAATGGTAATATTTTGTTCTTTTTATGGCTGAGTAATATTTGCACCACATCTTCTTTATCCATTCCTCTGTTGATGGACATTTAGGTTGCTTCCATGTCTTGGCTGTGGTAAATAGTGCTTCTGTGAACCTTGGACAGGGAAGCTGGGCATGCTGCAATCCATGAGGTTGCAAAGACTCAGACATGAATTAGTGACTGAGCAACAAAAATGAACCTTGGGATGTCTGTAATACCTCATTATCTTAACCACTGCACTTTATAATAATTATCTCACACTTACAAGGTTATTTTTACTTACTCAGTTCAGTTCAGTCGCTCAGTCGTGTCCAACTCTTCGCGACCCCATGAATTGCAGCACGCCAGGCCTCCCTGTCCATCACCATCTCCTGGAGTTCACTCAGACTCACGTTCATTGAGTCAGTGATGCCATCCAGCCATCTCATCCTCAGTCGTCCCCCTCTCCTCCTGCCCCCAATCCCTCCCAGCATCAGAGTCTTTTCCAATGAGTCAATTCTTCCCACTACTTCCATATTTTAGTCTCTGTAGTCAGATTCCTTCAATCTGCCTTTGTTCCCATCTCTCTGCTCCAGATGCTCATGGGTAGATGACCCGCATCCTCCAGCTGGTTCTTAACCTAACAGAAATGTTTCAGGTCTCTAACCTTTTAGGCACATTCAGCACAGCTGACCATCCCTTCCTCTTTGGCACATCATCTTCCTGATGCCAAACTTGCTTGGTTTTCCTCCTGCTTCCCTGGCCACCACCAAGTCTTCTTGGCTGGGGTATTCTGCTCTATCTGATTTTTAAATGTTGAGCTTCTTCAGAGTTCACTTCTAGGCCCTTCTTTTCTCTTTTTACAGCTTTCTAAAAAATAATTTTGGCAGCGTTGGATCTTAGCTGTATCATGCAGAATCTTCATTGTGTCCTGTGAGTTTTTTTGTTGCAGCACACATGCTCTCTAGTTGTGACATGCGGGCTTCATAGTTACAGCATGGGCCTAGGTGCTCTGAAGCATGTGGAATCTTACTTCCCTGATGAGTGGAAGTCCAGTTCCAGACCAGTTCCCTGGACACAGGATTGAACCAGTGTCCTTTGCATGGCAAGGCAGATTTTTAACCACTGAACCACCAGGAAAGTCATCTCATTTTACAGTTGTTATCAAGATGATTTACTTTATTTCCAGCATTTCGGTTGCCATCTCTATGGGAAGAGATCTCCCAAATTTACATCTCCAACCAGAATTTTATTTGGATTTCAAGATCATAGATTATCTCAATCAAAATTTTTTCCTTAAGGGATCTCTTCCTGAATTATTTTAATTCAGATTTTTTTAAACCCTGCTACCTCTTCTCTCTGCACCCACATCAGTTGGGACTTCAGATGAGGGATTTAATGTCTTTGAGATTCACTAACTTGGGGGAAACTGTTGCCCTTCATAAGGCAGTTGAGAGAATTCCTTGAATTATTTCTGAAAATTTCTGTTTTTCTCTTTAGAGACAGGTAATATCTTACAAGGGCTTCCCTGGTGGCTCAGACAGTGAAGAATCTGTCTGCAGTGCAAGAGACCTGGGTCTCTTGATCTCTTTGATCTCTGGGTCAGGAAGATCCCCTGGAGAAGGGCATGGCTATCTGCTCCAGTACTCTTGCCTGGAGAATCTCATGGACAGAGGAGCCTGGTGGACTATAGTCCATGGGGTTGCAAAAGAGACACGACTGAGCAACTAAACACCAACATCAACACCAACATCCCTACAAAATGTTGTCAACCCACATAGGTTTCTGTGAATCACCTCTCATCTTTGGTTTCCCTGTGTTCATCTTCATTCTGACCTTCTAGAATGATGGGGCTTGAAAGAAAGGGAAAATGAAGGCACAGGTGAATTTTCTCTACCACAATTGGTGAACAGTAGGCCCCTCGATTTTTTTCCATCGGAGTCCCTTCTCAAAGAGCACTGGTGAAACCCTCAAAGCCCTAGAGGTTCAAGTTCCAGTCTTTAGCCTTGTTGACGAGTCTGGGGAAGGGATTGAGCTTTCCTTTTACTCTACTGTGGGACTGAGGAACAATTCTAATTATTTGCTCATTTCTTAAGCCCTCTGCTTCCCCCAAGCTTCTCATGCTCACTTAAGATCTTTTCTAGGCCAGATTAGTTCCCTATATCTCTTTAAGTTGGAGTTTCAGTATCATAAGTGAATACTAATCAGGATTTCAGTTAAATGTAAAGTTCTTCTTTTTGTAGTCCAGTGGGTCTCACAGTGACCTGCAAAATTTGTTTATGGATATATTTCTTATATGTTTTTAGTAGTGGCTACTCTGGGAATTACAGTAGATGTACGTACTTATTTTTTCAGTTGACTCATTGTATTTTTAAGATTTTTTTTTGATGTGGATAATTTTTAAAGTCTTTATTGAATTTGTTGTAATATTGTTTCTGTTTTACTTTTGTTTTTTTGGCCAAGAGGCATGTGGGATCTTAGCTCCCCAACCAAGGATACAACCTGCACCCCTTGCATTGGGGGCAAAGTCTTAACCACTGGACTGCCAGGGAAGTCCCCACAGTCAACGCAGAATCAGTATTTTACTGCCTCAAATGGGCTGTACAGATCTTCCCACCACATGAATTCCTTTACATTTACTACTTTGCCTCCTAGTTTTCTTATATGTTATGGCTACATAACTGAAAAACATCAGAAACGTTTTTAGTCTTTAAGCTTATTTATGTATTTTTTGGCTGTGGTAGGTCTTCACTGGGGCTTCCCTTGTGGCTCAAATGTCTGCCTACAATGTAGGAGACCTGGGTTTGATCCCTGTGTCAGGAAGATCCCCTGGAGAAGGAAATGGCAACCCAGTCCAGTATGCTTGCCTGAAAAATCCTATGGACCGAGGGCCTGGTGGCTACAGTCCATGAGGTCACAAAGAGTCAGACATGACTGAGTGACTTCATTGAGTCATGCTCGCTTTCTCTAGTTGCTGCCTGTGGGTTTAGTTGCCCTGCAGCACGTGGGGTCTCGGGCTTCCCAGGTGGTGCTAGTGGTAAAAAATCTGCCTGCCAATGCAGGAGACTCCGATTCGATCACTGGGTCAGCACGATGCCCTGGAGGAGGAAATGGCAACTAGCTCCGATATTGTTGCCTGGAAAACCCATGGACAGAGGAGCCTGGCAGGGTACAGTCCATGGGGTCACAAAGAGTTGATGTGACTGAGCGCATCCGTACACACCTGCCCATCCACCCCCACACACCCCCACAAATGTGGGATCTTAGTTCTCTGACCAGGAATGGAACTCAGGTCCTGTGTTGGAAGGTGGATTCTTAACCAGTGGACCACCAGAAGGGTCCCAGAAGTGTTACAGTTTTTACTTTTAACTGTCCAGTATGTTTCAAAGGACTCTTACCCAGATATTTACCATTTTTGTGGTTCGCTCTTCATTTCTGATGTTCTGACTTTCCTTTTGGTGTCATTTCCCTCTCTCTGAAGAATTTCCTTTAGCAGTTCTTTTAGGGAAAGTCTGTTGGTGATAAATTATCGCCTTTTCCTTCATCTGAAAAGCCTTTGTTTTACCTTCATTCCTGAATGATATTTTCACAAGATGTGGAATTCTGGGTTGACAATTCCTTTCGTTTAGCATTTTCAAATGTTCTGCTACCTTCTGGCCTCTGCGGTTCCTGATAAGAAATCTTTACTCATTCCAATCATGATTTTCTGTTTATTTTTGGCTGCTTTCAAGATGTTGTTGTTTCTGTCTTTAGTTTTCAACAGTTTATGATGTATCGGGGTGTGGATTTTTTTTGGTTTATTTCATTTGGGATTTGCTCAACTTATTGAATCTGAGGTTTATTTATGTTTCACAGGATTTTGGAGGAAGTTTTCAGTTATTATATTCTCAAATTTTTTTCCTGCACTATACCAAGTCTTCTGTCTTTCTGGAGGTGCAATACATCACTGTTAGATCTTTTTGCACAGATTTTTTGAGGTTCAGTTTGTCATTCTCAATCTTTTTTAATTTGTGTTGTTCAGATTGGACAGTTTCTACTGATTTCTTCAAGTTCACTGACTCTTTTGTCACCTGCATTCTCTACTGAGTCTATCAGTGGGCTTGTAATTTCAGTTATTGTATTCAAATTTCAGTTTTAAAGTTCTTATTTGATTCATTTGATGTATTCTGTTTCTTGACTGATAATTTCTATCTCTCTTATTTATTTCAAGAGTGTTTGCCCTATATTTCTTGTGGCATTTTTATACTATTTTAAAATGTTTGTCGTCTATTTCAAGTATCTTTGTCATCTCAGAGTGGGCATATGTGAATTGTCTTTTCCCATAAAGAGATTTCCTGGGTCTTTGAATGCTCAGCAATTTTAGACTGTATCCTGGATATTTTCAATGTGTTAAGACTCTGAGTCTTGTTTGAATCCTATTTGTGTTTTAGCGGGCAATTGGTCTGCTTGGGTTCAGGCTACAAGTTCTGATCAGCCTTCTGTGGGTCATGGTTTCAATATCAGAGTCATTTTCAAAGCCTTGTGCTATTTGACTTTGTCCTGCAGAAGCTACTGAGTGGGCAGTTTGGGACATGGGCAATGGTCCACCAGAGTTGGGTTTTAAAGAATGTAGTGTGCTGTTGGGGACCAGATCGGTGCATGTGCAGCTCGGGGGTAGCCAAGGACTTGTGAAGAGCTTTATGGAGTCACTTTGCTAAGCCCTTTGCTCTCCACGGTCTTCCTAGTACCTTCTAGTTTTCCAGAAACTCCTTTGTCATCCTCCAACCAACCCTGGATTCATTTACTCTCCTCTGTGGCATACTCCTTACAATTGCTCCGGTGCACATGGGGCTGAGTGGTGGGAGGATGGAGAGGGAGAAAAAGAAATAGGAGTTTGCTCCACCTCCATGGGCGGCCAGCTCCTCTGCTCAGAGAAGTCTCTTTTCCCTTAGAATTTTAGGGACTTGGGGGATAGGGTGCAAAAGAATGGAGAAAATGAAAAAATGCAGGCTTGCTTCCATTCTCTCTGAGTGTTAAGAGACTTTTGTTATTTCTCCAGCCAGAATTTGAAGTCTTCTACTGGGGCTGTTTCTGTCCACTCTAATGACCCTTACTTCTGACTTTGAACTGCCTTGGGTCTAAATGGGGGTATGCTGGAGGAGAAAGACAGACATATCAGTTTGATATTAGCCGAAATTCCATTCTCCTTTCTCCAAGTGCCTACTACTGTTTACTCTTCAGAATTCTCAGATAACTGCTCTTTGCCATCTGTTCAGGTTTTGTAGCTGCATTCAGAAGGAAAGACACAGGATGTGTGTGCTTGCTTCATCTTGCCTGGAACTAGAATTCCTGGAGGGCTTGTTGAAAACACAGAGTTCTAGTTCTTACCCTGAGAGTTGCTGATGCAGTGAGTCTCAGGTGGGGCCCGGGAATCTGTATTCCTAACACATCCCTAGGAGAGGCTGATACTGCTTGTCTCAGAGCAGAGCTGCTCAAGAATAACTTCAGATTATTTATAAAGACAGAGCAGTCTATTGAACTGTTCTGACATGTGAACCTCTGCCTTGGGCTGTGGGGGAAAGTTCCTCTTTTGGTGGGGCCCCAAAGGCTTCTCATAGGATCTTCTTCCATTGCCTGAGGCCTTCAGAGTGACCAGCTTGCAGAGCATTTTGCCTTGACCTGTGGACTGGCATGAGGCTGTCAGCATCTCAGAGCAGTTGCCAGACTTGAGGAATGAGCTCTGTAACCACAAGAGGCCTTGCCACTTACCTAGAGCCCTGGGGGAATTTTCCATGCTGCCAAGGACTCAGTGCTGGTGGGAATTGTCACCTCTGGGCAGAAGTGGTTTCCCCAAGCCACAGGTCTGGGCAGAAAAAAAAAAAAAAAAAAAAGGTGGAATTTTAAGCCCCAGGGGCCACACAGACCAGAGGAGGCATATATCCGATGAGCCTTATTATCCATCTGAGCATCTGCTTGTCCACAGACACATTGCCTCTGATTGTCTTTCATTTCTGAACTTTTCTCCCTGCTGCTGCTGAGTCGCTTCAGTCGTATCCGACTCTGTGCGACCCCATAGATGGCAGCCCACCAGGCTCCCCCGTCCCTGGAATTCTCCAGGCAAGAACAGAGGAGTGGGTTGCCATTTCCTTCTCCAGTGCATGAGTGAAAAGTGAACGCGAAGCCGCTCAGTCGTGTCCGACTCGCAGTGACCCCAGGGACTGCAGCCTAAGGGGCTCCTCCACCCATGAGATTTTCCAGGCAAGAGTGCTGGAGTGGGGTGCCACTGCCTTCTCCAAGGAGCCTGCATTATTTGCACACACACCATGAGTCCTCCTGGCCATCGGGAGGCAGTAAAGAGCCTTGGAGGGGACACTCTGCCAAGTGAAATTCTATAAGCTGTAAATAGAGACCACCCTCTTTAAAGGGGAATTTACATCTCCTTCAGTTGCCTCTTCTTGGGAGCTCCACTCTGTCATTCCTGGGTTGATTATCCATCTGATGGCCAGCATACCCAGCCACATGCAGCCCTCTCAATGTGGCACAGAGGGCTGTGTAAAGAGGGCACATTGTCCTGGCACCCAGGAGAGCCAGAGACTGGTGATAAAGATGCGGATGGGGGAAGGGGCAGTTAGGGAGTATGAGGTGGATGTGTACACACTGTTAGATTTAAAGTGGATAACCAACAAGGCCTACTGTACAGCACAGGGAACTCTGCTCGATGTTATGTGGTAGCCTGGGTGGGAGGGGAGTTTAGCAGAGAATGGATACATGTGTATGTATGGCTGAGTCCCTTTGCTGTTCACCTGAAATTGTCACGACATTGTTAATCAGCTATACTCTAATATAAAAAGTTCAAAAACCAAAAATAAAAGAGAGACACTTATCTTACAGTTTCTGCGTCTTGTGGAGCTGTCCTGAGTCCTCTTGCCTGGGCTTCCAGGTGCTTCCACCTGAGCCCACATCTTAGTAAGTCTCTTCTTAGAATGTGACTGCTCATTTCTCTTACTGCCCCAGCCACGTGTACACTCTTCCAGGGCAGGGATCACACTCGAGGAGCCTATCTCTGCAGCTCCAGGCTTGAGCATCATAGAATCGTGGGGAAGCACTCGTGCTTTGGGACCAGACAGACCTGGATTCACTTTCCTGGATTCAATACCTGCTGCGCATTTTCTTTCTCTTGTTAAGCATTTTCATGAATGATAAAGATAAAAAGTGGATACAACAGCAGTGCCCTTGCCGCAGAGCTTCTGTGAGGTTCTAGGAGGTGATGCTCGAGAAGGGCTCCGACTGTGCCTGGCCGACTGCGGGGGCTCAAAAAACTAGTTCTGCTTCTACTTCTCCTTCCTTCCCTCTACAGCTTCACACAGCGCTTGGCACAGAGACAGTGAAACTGAAAATCGCTCCGACTCTTTGCGACCCCATGAACTGTACAGTCCATGAAATTCTCCAGGCTAGAATACTGGAGTGGGTAGCCGTTTCTTCTCTACCTAGGGATTGAACCTAGGTCTCCCACATTGCAGGAGGCTTCTCTACCAGCTGAGCCACAAGGGAAGCCCTTGGCACAGAAAAAGGTGCACGTAAAATATCAGTTGAGTGACTAAGAGAGAAGACTGGAGGAAAACCCAGTGGAGGCTCAGTGATATGGCTCATTGACGTCCCAGGATAGTCGTCCCCATCCCCCTTGGACAAGGGGGGCAATGTCTGCAGAGGAGTGGGCCTGGCCCCAGGGGCACAAGCCCTTGTAGGGAGCAGTGGTTTCTCAGGCACCCCCCGACTGATCTGCCTTGAATTATACATACTGAGGGTGCTTCTCTGTCAGGTAGGGTTTCTCACTTAAATAATTTAATATTGGAAGATTTAGCTTTCACTTTCCCATATTTCAGTGAATCCGTCATTATGTTTCATCAGGGTTTGAGGCTCATGACTGCAGTTCTTTTCCATCTGTGAATTTTATTAATTTCTTACTTCTCTCCACTTTATTTTTTCAGGAGTCAAGCCTAATTCTTAAATATTAGTAGATTCAAGAGATACATTTACTGTGGATTTTATCATGGTTAAATAAATAAAATACATTTTTGAATGACACAGACACACATATTATATGTGCAATTTTTAAAAAACAATTTATTTAGGTTTGGCTGTGCTGGGTCTTCGTTGCTACGCAGGCTTTTTTTCTAGCTGTGGCGAGCAGGGGCTGCTCTCCACTTGGCGTGTGTGGACTTCTCATTGTGGTGGCTTCTCTTGTCGCTGAGCGTGGGCTCGAGGGCACAGGCTTGGTAGTTGTGATGCCCAGGGGCTTAGTTGCTCCATGTTGTGTGGGATTCTTCCTTGATCAGGGATGGAACCTGTGTCTCCTGCACTGGCAGGCGGATTCTTTACCACTGAGCCACCAGGGAAGCCCTGTACGTGCAGTGCTAAATCTCATTAAAATGCACCATTCTAACCATTTTTCAGTGCACACTCTTGTGCACCCCTCACCAACATCCATCTCCAGGATGTTTTCATCTTCCCCAACTGAAATTCTGTCCCCGGGAAACACCAACTCCTCAGCCACTCCTCTTCCCCAGCCTTCATTCTGCTTTCTCTCTCTATAAACCTGACTACCCCAGGCACCTCAGAGAAGCAGAATCATATATGTTCTTTCATGACTGTCCTTTTGCGTCCTCTTATTTCACTTAGCATGGTGTCGTGAGGGTTCATCCATGATGTAGCATGTGTCAAAATTCCCTTCCGTGTCTACGGCTAAATATATTGTTGTGTACATGCGCCATTCTTTATCCATTCATCTGTCATTGATGATGGCCGGTGGACGGTTGGGTTGCTGCCAACTTGACCAACTTGAATTCACGTGAGTGATGCAGCTGTGAACATGGGAGTGCTGATATGTACTGGAGAGTCAAGGCAACCTAGATGTGTTGGCTGGGAAAGACCAGAGAAGACTTCTCTGTTTAGGGCCCTCTTTCCTAAAATGCACATCCCAAATGGCGGATCAGACCCTTCTCAGTCCTCTTGACCCACCTCAGGCTTCTCCTGGGCACCACTGGCGATACGATCTGCAGTTACTTCATTAAAACAAAACAAAACAAAACATTGTTTTTGGTTGTGCCACATGGTATGTGGGACCCTAGTTCCCTGACATGGAATCGAACCTGCGTCCCTGGCACTGGAAGCGTGGAGTCTTAACCACTGGACCACCAGGGAAGTGCCTATAGTTACTTCTGATTTCTCCTGCTGTGGAGAGGGGCAGTGGCACAGACTGCTAGAAAGAGGCAATAAGTTTGGTTTGACTTCGAATGGAATTAGCCTTGGTGGAAGAGTGTTCAATTTCCTGAGTATGTGTTGATTTGTGTAAGGCAGGGGCTGTCAACCAGTTGGAGGCAGGACTGAACTAGTCAGGGATCTTAACTAGCTGTGAACAGTCCTCACATTTATCCTTATTATCACTCGCTAAGGACTGCATGGCACCAAAGGATGTTCCAGAGAGCTCAGATGGTGCTGGTGGTGTTTCCCAGTGGTTAAGGACTTGGACTCTGGATTTCAACTGCCTAGATCCAAGTCTCAGCTCTATCACTTATTTATGCCCTGGGCATGTTATCAGATCTTTCTTAGTCTTGCTTTTTTTTTTTTCCATCTCTTAAAATGGGAATGAGAATAGTGTCTACTGGATAGGTTTGTTGACAGAGTTAAATGAGATAATATATTCAAATCCTTCAGTACAGTGCCTGATGTAGTTAGAAAGTGAAAATGTTAGTCACTCAGTCCTGTCTGACTCTTTGTGACCCCATGGACTATAGCCCATTAGGCTCTTCTGTCCATGGGATTCTCCAGGCAAGAATACTGGCATGGGTTGCCAGTTCCTTCTCCAGGGGATCTTCCAGACCCAGGGATTGAACCTGAGTCTCCTGCATTGCAGGCAGATTATTTACTGTCTGAACCACTTCCTTAAATATTAATTACTGCTGTTATCATCTCCGCTTTCATTCCTACAGCCACTTCTCTTTATCTAGCCTTTGTCAGTACTCAGTGTGTATGAACCTCAGACAGAGCCTCGTCTGTTTCTTTCATTCATTTTCTATTCTGTTACTCTCTGCAAAACCATGAGATCGGCTTGCCTAGTGTGGACGCTTGGTGAAAGCTCTGACACCTTGTAAAGCCTCACTCCTTCCTAATAACTTTCTGTATGAGTCAGGGGCCACCCTGAGTGTTTGCGCTTCCGGACCCCAGGAGTGGGAAACGGGTGGTGACTGCCACTGCCTTTGTAAGCTTCCAGACGGCCAGGGCCAACTGGAGAGGTTGACCCCACCAAAGGAAATTTTGTCCGGCTTCCACGGAATAAGAATATTAATCTGACATGAGGCCAGAGCAGGCTGGACCGGAGGGAGATGAAATAGTGGAGCAAGAATGCAGTGCTTTCTTGGTGGAATCAGGCAACGGCTGGCTTCAGCAAATCGGAACCAGATTTTTGAACATGGCTCTGACGGTGGCGGATAGGGAGGTGGTGGTCATGCCTTGGGGGTGCCCTCTGTTCCTCGCTGGCAGCCCTGCCCTGGGTGCTTCTTTTTTTCTCAAGCTGGGAGAGAGAGAGTGGGCTTGTGAACCTCCCCGCTGGCTTCCTGCCATTTCTGTTTGGTCTGTTTTCTGTCCAGATGATCGAGAGCAATCTGCGGGCCCGGCGGCGTGTCGTCCTCGGCATGGGCTGTTGACAAGGTCCTAAATAATTGCCGTTTCCTTCCAAGGCACCTTCCGGAAGGAGGGACTGGACACCTTCATCAGGGCCCCTGGAGCAGTTTCCTGGTGTTGGAGTTGCTCTTGTCTGCTCTCTGCCTCTGGAATGGTGCAGAAAGTGCCGGCTGTCCTGGGCCAAGAGAGAGATGGCCTTGGGCCCTGGGGATCTGGCCTGGCTCTCCAGGCCGCCTTGTGCCACCCATCCTGCTCCCTCCTGGCAACCCCCGCCTCCCCCACCCACTGCAGCAAGGGCTCTTCACTGGGAGATGCTCGAGCTCCAGCAGCTGGACAGGGGTGAGAGGAGACAGTCTGCACATGAGGCTGGTCGGGTGGGCAAGGGTGACGCGTCTGAAACCCATACGCTTTGAGTGGATGGAAATCATTTCATCCTCTTCTCTCGTGAATTTTACAAGGTCCTGTGGCAGCAGCAGGAAGCACTGCCCATGCTGGCTTTCATGTCGCCCGGCACCTCGACGGGTAACAGGCCCAGATTCCAAGTGCCCTTATCTTGATTTATTGCCAGCTGGACCATCTGATGTCAGAGTTAAGAGGTCAGGGTCTGGGGGTGGGTGATCAGGTTTCGCATCTCCATTTTTTTTTTACTACCTGCCTGATCTTGGGCCACATTTTAAGCTTTTCTGTGTCTCAGTCTCTTTCTCAGTTTCTTACCAGGGCTGGTGTTGGGGATTACGTCAGAGGGTGCATGGGAAGGGGTTAGCGATGAGCCTGCCATCTGGGGGTTGAAATCCAGAAAGTGTCATCCTGTCGTTTCTCCCAGGGCCTTCACAGGGCACTGATCTTTCTGAGATTTACAGCTTTAACCAGCTCCCTGGGTGGGGGCACAATGTTAGGGAACTCAGACCTTTTGGCTAGGGGGAAAGGCCACAGTCTGTCAACTATTACTATTCAAATTAATAATTATACATGCCTGGTGCTGTTTAAAGCGCATTAAATTACCCCAGAAAATGTCAGAGCTAGAAATGACCTATGACATCAGTTAACTCATCCAGACTCCAGATTTCACAGAGAAGGAAGGCCTAGAAAGGCACATCTGGTCAAGACCCGGATTCCAGGCAGTGGGCGAGCAGGGGCTTGAAGGTCTGACTTCCCATTCCCGATGTGCCCCACCCCCCGCCCGCCCCCTGGGCTTCTCCTTGGAGCTGAGAGAGAGCCCTGCAGGACAGACGGGGACCCGACAGCCGAGCAGACATCAAACACATGCGGGTGCACAAACCCGCCCAAGGGTATGATGTCCTGTGTTTCCTGTTGATGGGTCGAGTGATCGAGCAAGAGAAAATCCTCAGGATGAGTATTAGATAGACACTTAAGTGCTATGTCCATGAGTGTTTGTACAGAGTGGCTGTGGATCTGCAAGTCAGCTCTGGGGCAGACGGTGTCTCAGGTCTGGGGCAGCAGAGTGGCTGGACCTGCCCTTGGGGACGGGCGTCTTCCTCCTTGGGTGACCCTCGTTCTACTGTGCTCAGTGTAGGCTCTGTACTTGAGCCTCAGGTGTCTAAATGACCTCAGTTTCCAGCCCCTTCCCTGAGTGGGAAGGGACAGGAAGCTCAGGGAAGGCAGGCTGAGCCTCTTTGGGACTTCAAACTAGAAAAACTGTGTGGGTCAGTGGCCTTAGGAGTTTCCAGCAGAGTCTGTGATGGAGGCTTATCTTCCCTAATGATGGGGCTCTGTCCAGTGCACCTGTTGACGTTCCTGGCTCCCCATCCAGTTCTCAGCCGCATCCTCTGCTTGGGGATGTCTCTTGTCTCCCTCTCCTTTCCTCCTGCCCAGGACCTCTCCAGCAGACACCCCCTCCCTGGAGAGCACTCAGCAATGCCCTTGACCCCGGTCTGAGCAAGGCTTGACCCAGCCCGTGTCTCTTGGGGCTTTCATCGGCTGCTGGGCTTTGAATCAAGAAAACAAAGGCGGCTCTGTGTGGGGATGTGGGCGACCAGGCGCTCTCCGCTCCTCCGTTTGTCTGCTCCTCCCAGATGGCTTGCTCAGACCACCCAGCTCACGGCTGACCCATCTTTGATGTCGGTTTCCTCTGAACCTTGGAAAGAAGACCCATCACATGGCACTGGTCCTTGGGCCACTAGTCCCTCTGATGTCTGACCAAGCTGCGAATGCCTTCGGTCCAGCCGGCAGGCCAGGACCTGAAACTGGCGCAGTCCTGCATCCCTGCCCGTGAGGAGGCGTGCAGAACCTGGCCTTTCTGTTTGAAGATGTCATTAAAGGCCACGGCTTTCCAAATTCCCTTCCCTGAGAAGTGGAGAAGATAGAGCAGTGTAGAAGGTTCTGACGTCAAGTGGTCCTGGGGAGTCACCCCAGACTTGAGTTTCCTTTTTGTAAAGTGTACTGCAAGCTTACCTCTGCCTCCTCCGGGCACATCTGGGACCCCAATCAAAGCTCAGGTTGGAGAGGGGGAGATGTTTCCTTTGGAAAGTCGGAGAGGTGATGGCTGTAGTGACAGCCCCTGATAAGGGTCCGGGTTGACTGGGATGGCTGTCATAAAATCCCCATAAGAACATCCACATGGTTTTATCTGTGACTTCCTTCCCTTTCTTAAAGACCCTTGAAGAAAGAGACTTTCCATGTGTTCAGTCTTCCTCTCTTAATAGCAGTTTCCATTTAGATATCTTTCTTTGCCTTCCCCAGCCCACCCTCACCCTCAACCATAGTCTGAAAGAGTTAATTTCATCCTCAGCACCCCCTCCAGGATGTCTCTAATTGTCAGTGGAATTAGTCTAGGATGAACCTTATTGAAATTGCTAATTCATTTCATAGCTTCAGTCTCCAGCCTGGAATGGAACAATGAGACTGAAAGTGTTCCAGACACATTGTTTAATAAAGGAACATTCTCCAGCTGAACTGTATGGCGGTTGGATTTTCTGGTTTGATTGGTTAACCCTTGGAAGTGGTTTGTTCTCTCTCGTTCGAGCTGGTGGGATTGGGAGGTGTTGTCTAAGGGTCCATGAGCCCCTCTAGTGATTTTGCTATTACCCTCCTGACTCAGACCTCTTCTCTGGTCAAAAGCTTTGACTTCTGTCCCGAAGAATGGGTTAAAGCTGTAGGTCTCACAAAAATGAGTGTGCTGTATGGGCCTAGGAGAAATAACAGGATTGCCCCCTCCTGAATTTCAACCCCTTTGGCTTGGAGAGGGCTGTTGATTTTATTATTGATCCTTGAGTTTGATCTGATGCGTTTCCCAGAGACTTGGCTCGGCGGTCGTGCTGTTGGCTGCAGGGGCAGCAGCCACGCCCGATGACGGGTTTTTCCGTTCCCGCAGCCAGATGCGAGAGCTGGTAGGGTAGACCAAACTCACTCCTCCTTTCCTCCTGGAAGGCTGATTTGGATGTATGCGTAGGTGGGTTGCTTTGTGTGACAGATGGTGTGTTTTAAAAATTGCTCTTGACAGAGGCTGGGAGATAGATGCAGTGACCTTTGGAAGACCCTTCTTGGTAAAAGAGCTATGAGTTTTTTTTTTTTTTTTTTTTTTTGGTCGTTGTTGTTATTTATTCGGTGGACCATACAGATCTTTCTTTCTTTTTTTTCTTTCTAGAGATATAGATAGAATGCTGTATAACAATCTCAAAGGATGACCTGAGGTCACCTATGTCTGGATAGAACCTTTGCAAATACAGTCATTGATGTGGACAGTGGGTTCATTTGGGGGTAGTCAGTATCCATCCATCTATCCATCCACCCACCCATTTGTCATTTATCAAATAACTGCTAAAATCTAGGAACTGTGGTAACCTGCTCCTTATTATTTTCTTTCGGTGTTTCTGTTCAGTGAAAAGAGAAGACCATTCCAATCCTGTTTTCTTTTTTCTTAGTATGTTTTTATTTTTGATCTTAGCTGTGTTGAGTCTTACTTGTGGCATGCAGCTTCTGTCTAGTTGAGGGCATGGGTTCAGTGACTGTGGGGCAGGCTTAGTTGCCCCGAGGCATGTGGGATCTCTGTTCCATGACTAGGGATTGAAGCCGTGCCCCTTGCATTGATGGTGGATTCTTAACCACTGGACCACCAGGGAAGGTCTGTGTTGTTTTCTTTAACTTGATCTTTCTTTCTGCGTTTGACACAGCTGACCCCTCCTTCCTACTTGGGGTTTTCTTGCCGAGGGTTCCAGAGCTGTGGCATGAACTGTCCTTGCGTGTCTGCTCCTTCTTGTTCCCGTCCATGTGTTCCTTCCTGCAGGCCTGCCACGGGAGTATCAGTGTTCTCAGAGTTCTGTCTTCAGTTTTCTTTCCCCCCTTCTTCTGCTCTTTAAACACTCTTTCTGGGCAGTATTGACCCTGTCACCGTGTCTAAGTTGTGAGCTACCTGTGTTTGATGACCTTCAAATATTCTGATTTAACCTGCATTCCTTTTGTGTGCTCCCTGCTTGTACATCATCTCCTGACCACCAGTACCTGCTGTTGTTTAGTCACTGAGTCATGTCCGACTCCTTGAGACCCCATGGACTGCAGCCTATCAGGCTCCTCTGTCCATGGAATTTCCCAGCAAGAATGCTGGAGTGGGTTGCCATTTCCTACTCTACAGGTTCTTCCCAACCCAGGGATTGACCCTGTGTCTCCTTCATTGGCAGGCGGGCTCTTTCCCACTGAGCCACTTGGGAAGCCTGTTACCACAAATGCCTGGTTGTCCAGAAACATCGCAGACGCAACGTGCTCATAAATGAACTCGGCCTCTTCTCTGTGACACCCGTACCTTCAGGATTCCCTGTCTTGGGGGTTGTCCTAATTGTTTTCCTTTTCAACCATGCCAGGATCGGGAAGCCTCTGCAGATGGTCCCCCTCACCTCGCACCCTTGGGTGCTAAGTCATGTCAGTCCCAGTTCTCATACTTGTTTACACTGCACCTTCCCCATCACTGTCATCATCACTCCAGCATCCACCGACCTCCCTTGCATCACTGCAGCATCTCTTAACTGGACCCGACATCTGCCCCCTCCAGCCATCTGTGTGCTGTGTCAGGTCGGTGCAAATCCAAACAAGTCAGTTCCTCATTTGCAAGGCAAGAATAGAGACGCAGATGTTCAGAACAGATACAGGGACACAGCCGGGAAGGAGAGGGTGGGGAAAACTGAGAGACTGGCACCGACATATGGACAATACCTTGTGTAAGCAGAGAGCTAGTGGGAAGCTGCTGTAGATCACAGGGAGCTCAGCTTGGGGCTCTGTGATGACCCAGAGGGGTGGGATGAGGGGGTGGGAGGGGATATATGTCTACATACAGCTGATTCAGGGCTTTCAGGTGGCACTAGTGGTAAAGAACTCGCCTGCCAATGCAGGAGACATAAGAGACGCGGGTTTGATCCCTGGATCAGGAAGATCCCCTGGAAGGAGAAGGCAACCCACTCCAGTACTCTTGCCTGGAGAATCCCATGGTCAGAGGAGCCTGGCAGGCTACAGTCCATGGGGTCGCAAAGAGTCAGACACAACTGAAGCGCCTTAGCGTGCATAGCGGATTCACGTTATTGTACAGCAGAAACTAACACAACACTGTAAAGCAATTACACTCCAGTTAAAAAACAACAACACACTTTAGTGGTTTCTAAGCACCTATTCTTGCCTGGAGAATCCCAGGAATGGCGGAGCCTGGTGGGCTGCTGCCTATGGGGTCACACAGAGTCAGACACGACTGAAGTGACTTAGCAGCAGCAGCGGCAAGAAGACTTCACACTTCTTAAGCCTGTTGTAGCAGGTTTCTATGATGGACTCCACCCTCAGGCTGCCCCCAGACGCCCACCTGAGGTTCCAGTCATTCAAACCACCTGCCAGACTGCCTCTGCCTCTGGACCTTTGCCCACGCCCTGCCCTCCCCTGGGAACACCCTTCCCTCCAGCAACATGCTGGTGGTCTCAGCTCCAATGCCACCTCTCCTGTGAAGTCTTCCTTGACCTCCTGGGCTCCTCCTCCCCACTTCCATTGCACGCGGCGCCTATCCTGATACTTTGCTATTATGTCTGTGTTCCCACTAGACAGTGAGCTCCTGGAGTAGGGGCAGGGGTGGGGTCTTCTGTCCCTATAAGCTTAGTGCTCCACAGTCTCGACCTGGAAAGTACTTGGGAGCTGCTCCTGCCTCCAAAGGCCCTCAGATAAGTTCTCCTCTTCTGCTCTGTATCTGAGCTACAGATCCTCATCACTTGTTAGCTTAGACCTTCTCTTATATCTTATCACATGAGAAATCCACTAGAAAACATGAGGAGTTCTGAAATTAGCTGTTTGGGTGCAGTCATCTTTTACAGATCTACCTGCAGCTCCATTTGATGCTTTGATTATTTGAAGAAACAGTGATGAATAATAGACTTGGCTTTGCTTGGATCCTTGGCTCTGACCCTGGTGCTGCTTCTACCCTTCTGTCCCGCGTCCTCCTCCCTGGGAGCAGGGCATGCAGACAGATTTAATATTGGGTCGTGTCAAAGGTGGAGCTCCAGTACTTTGCCACCTGATGCAAAGAGCCGACTCACTGGGAAAGAATGAAGGCAGGAGAAGGGGGCCGCAGAAGATGAGATGGCTAGATAGCATCATTGACACAATAGACATGAGTCTGAGCAAACTCTGGGAGATAGTGAAGGACAGAGGAGCCTGGCGTGCCGCAGTCCATGGGGCACCTGAGTCAGACATGACTTAGTGACTGAAGAACGACAGACCACCTGTTTCCAATGGGGGAGGATGAGGAAACACTGATGTCTTCTTGCAGGCCCTCCACAACTGTATGTGTCCACATAGGATGCTGTGAAAATCAGCAAGGAAATGTGATGTGATGCCTCTGTAAATCTGTGGGCTCATTTAAGGATCACTGCCTAGCTTTGTTGGTCTTGGGTATTTGTTAGCTGTGTTGTGTGTGGACTGAGTGTAAGAGAAAGTCGGTAATGTTGATATCCAGGGCATTTATAGTTAGAGAATTAAGTGAAAGAGTGAAGTGAAAGAGTTATTGCTCAGTCACGTCCAACTCTTTTGTGACCTCATGGACTGTAGCCCGCCAGGCTCCTCTGTCCATGAGATTCTCCAGGCAAAAATCCTGGAGAGGGTTGCCATTCCCTTCTTCAGGGGATCGTCCCCACCCAGGGATCGAATCTGGCTCTCCCTGCATTGCAGGTGGACTCTTTATCACTAAGCCACCTGGGGAGTCCAGGGAATTAATAACTCCTCGAATATTTGAGTCACTCTTGTGCTTGGGTTGGTAAGACAGTGAGGAGCAGAGCCGGTCCCTGCCCTAGAGGGGGCAGCGTGGCATTACAGAAAAGCACCCCGGATCATAGACCCAGGTGGAAGCCTAGACCGCGCTGCTGCTTATTGTGTGATCCTGAATAAGGCACTCAGCCTTTCTGAGCATCAGGTTATTTATCTAAAAAGGATTATTCTACTTCCCTTATTGCAAAGATTAGGGCAGAAATGCCTCACACGCCGTCTGGCTACCACAGTGCCTTATACTTCACGTGGCTGTTGTCATTACTCACCAAGTCATGTCCGACACTTTTGCTGCCCCACAGACTGTAGCCCTCCAAGCTCCTCTGCCCGTGGGGTTCTCCAGGCAAGAATACTGGCGTGGGTAGCCATTTTCTTCAGGGCATCTTCCTGATCCAGGGATCAAACTCGTGGCTCCTGCATTGGTTGGGGGAGGGGTTCTTTACTGCTGAGCCACCAGGGAAGTCCGTACAC
Organism: Nanger dama; assembly: GCA_917880005.1. Lineage (NCBI taxonomy): Eukaryota > Metazoa > Chordata > Mammalia > Artiodactyla > Bovidae > Nanger > Nanger dama. The sequence continues at coordinate 15,829,791 of CAKJTW010000046.1, read as the reverse complement.
TTCATAGACAGACACAGTCACCGCCCAGTGTTACAGCAGTGATGGGAATAAGTCCAGTCTGCTTTAGGTGACAGTAGTGGTTAAATTTTAGAGTGCACACGGACCCTGCTGATAGAGACTCTGCTGGTGGTGCTTCACATGTGTTGGTGCACTCAGCCCTTATAGCAGTCTGAGGTTAGCAGTTTCATCATTTTGTAGAAGGGAAAATGGAGGCGGAGGAAAGCTGGATAACTGGTCCATGGTCATACACATGGTGAATGGTTGGCTGGGGATTTGAACCCAGGCAGTTATACTTTTATTCATTTCGGTTCAGTCGTGTCTGATTCTTTGCGACCCCATGGACTGCAGCACGCCAGGCCTCCCCTGTCTATCACCAACTCCTGGAGCTTGCTCGAACTCATGTCCATTGAGTCAGTGATGCCATTCAACCATCTCATCCTTTGTCATCCCCTTCTCCTCCTGCCTGCAATCTTTCCCAGCATCAGGGTCTTTTCCATTGAGTAAGCTCTTCGCATCAGGTGGCCGAAGTATTGGAGTTTCAGCTTCAGCATCAGTCCTTCCAATGAATATTCAGGACTGATTTCCTTTAGGGTGGACTGGTTGGATCTCCTTGCAGTCCAAGGGACTCTCGAGGGTCTTCTCCAACATTGCTGTTCAAAAGCATTTGAACTTTGTATTACATGCACTTAACAGATTACTCTGTTTCTCCGTATTACTCATCTCATAAGGTTTCATTATTAGAAACATAGAGTAATTGTATCAGAAAATGAAAATTGGATTTGTTTTCTAAGGCTGTCATGAAATAATTACCTCTAGCTTGCTGGCTGAAAACAACAGAGATGTATTCTCTCACAGTTCTGGAGGCCAGAGTCCAAAGTCTAGGTGTCGGCCTGGGTGGTATTAATAATTCCTGGAGGCTCTCTCTTGGCTGCTGCTGATGCCAGGCTGTGCTGCCCCTTGGCTCTTGGCCACATCACTCCAACCTCTGCCTCTGTCTTCACATGCTTCTTCTCTGTGTATCTTTTCCTCTTGTTATAAGGACACCAGTCCCTGGGTTTAGGGCCCACTGTAATCAGCATGACCTCATCGTAACTGATCAGTTCTGCAACCAATAAGGTCAGTGACTTCCTTGGCAGTCCAGTGATTAAGACTCTGTGCTTCCATTGCAGGGGGCACAGGTTCAGTCCCTGGACTGGGAGCTAAGATCTGCATGCATGACTGGAACAAAAGAATATTTGTTGTTGTTGTTGCTCGGTCACTAAGTTGTATCTGACTCTTTGTGACCCCATGAACTGTAGCATGCCAGGCTTCCCTGTCCTTCACCACATCCTAAAGTTTGCTCAAACTCATGTCCATTAAGTCGATCACACCATCCAACCATTTCATCCTCTGTTTCCCCTCTTTCTTCCTGCCCTCAATCTTTCCCAGCATCAGGGTCTTTTCCAGTGAATCGGTTCTTCACATCAGGTGGCCAAAGTATTGGAGCTTCAGATTCAGACCTAGTCCTTGTAATGAATATTCAGGGTTGATTTCCTTTAAGAGTGACTGTTTGATGGACCTTTGTCAGTCCTGACTCTGCCCATGCCAGATGCCATGAAGCCTCACACCCCCACCATCCTGAGCACTGGGCTTCCCTTCAGTCATTGCATTTCCCATCCCATGTGGCCTTGAGGTCTTCTCTTTTTCTTGTGTCTCTCCTCTGACTGGGCTTTGATTTGTCGGCCGCCTTGAAATGCATCCATGAGAACAGAGAAGAGAGAAAATTTCCTCTCTGTCGGTCTAGACACGGCTAAGGTCCCACGGGCTTCTCATGGTGGCCGAGTCGTGCCGAAACCTCAGGCCGGGTTCTGCCTCTCACTGCAGTGAGTCTGAGCCTTTCTGTGCCTTGATTCCCTTTAGGATGGGGATCATCTCATGTAATCTCAGGGGAGTCGAGGGCCCTGTGGCCTGATGTGTCTGGATGCTGTCTTACTGGCAGCATCGGGATGCACTGGGGTTGAGATGGGGCGTCTGCAGCAGGTTCAGATGAAAGGGTCTCGGCGCCCAGCGGGTGGCTGCCCTCCGTGGTCCATCCCAGTCCCTGGAGGGCTGTCAGGCGGGGATATCTGGTGTGGGAGGGGATGGAGGAATGGGTCCAGGAGGTGAAGTGTCTGGTCCAAACTTTTGATCAGGAGATGTGCCCTTTGATGTAGCAGAATGGAGCTCCTTCCAAGAGCAGGGCTGTGGCTGGCGGGCCATCTCACCTCCCCTGTGTTCTCTGGCTGATTCGATGTGAACTTGTGTGTCTGGATTTCAGCCTGGAGCCACCCTCCCATGGGGGCCTGTCTGCTTCTTGCTGTCTCGTGGTCTGTCCTAGTGACAATCTTCCTAGGTCAGGAGATGTGAAATGTGCCCTGAGATCAGAGCACTGAAGGACACATCTATTGAACAGCTATGTTTACAAAGCAGGAGATGCAGGAGACATGGCTTCGATCCCTGGGTCAGGAAGATCCCCTGGAGGAGGGAATGACAGCCCACTCCAGTACTCTTGCCTGGAGAATCTGTGAAGTGAGGGGAGGGGAGACCAGGTCTCTTAGCTCCGCCAGGTGGTGGTGGCAGCTCAGGTGGGCGTCCTCTGCCCTCCTCCTGGGGGTGGGCTGAGCCCTGGGTCCTGACCCCATGTCCTGGCTCTTGGGGGTAAGGACTGGATAGCATGGCTTCTCCCTGACAGCCCCCTTCTTTTAAATCTTCTGCAGCTCCTAAACTCCCGGTCTTTTTCATAGTGTCTCATGAGTGTGTGCTAAGTTGCTTCGTTGCTTCAGTTGTGTCCGACTCTTTGCAACCCCATGGACTGTAGCCTGCCAGTCTCCTCTGTCCGTAGGTTTCTCCAGGCAAGAATACAGGAGTGGGTTGCCATTTCCTTCTCTAGGGGATCTTCTCGACCCAGGGATCAAACCCAGGTCTCTTAGTCTCCCACGTTTGCAGGCAGGTTCTTTACCACTAGCACCACCTTGATTCCCTAGTGTCTTGAAGGGTCTCCCAGTCTGTGTCTGGTTCCTCTCTGTGAGTCCCTCCTTGTTCATACTGGGGACGCCCTGGATGTGGGAAAGCCCCGAGCACTGAGGCCTCGCCCTACCCCTTTTCCCTGGCTGGGGTGGGGGGTCAGGCAGTGTCACGGCTCCATGGTAACAGCTGGTGTTGCAAGGCTGCGAAGCTGCCCCTGAGCCCTGGTCGGCTTCCCCGTGCCCAGTGCGGTTTGTCACACATGCTCTGGCCACCTGCAGCTCTTTCTTACAAAACACTCTACCAGCCCTGAGCAAGGAGCTTCTTTGTCTCCCACGCACCCCCATCAGCTCGAGGAGGAGTCATTTGGGATGCCGTGCGTCTTCGGTGATGGACAGAAACACCTCGTTTGTCCCATCATCTTGACGGAAAGGCCAGAACAGCCAGCAAGGATGCTCCAGCTCAGCCCCTCCCCAGTCCACGGGACATGCTCCTCCCCCTCATCCTTCCAGGGGCTCCCTGGCTCCCCCAGGTGCTCGGCTGGCTCTGGCCTGAATCCCCCAGAAAGGTGGGATGGTGGGCATGGGGATGGGGAGGGAATGCAGGGGACATTCGGTGCAGAGCGAGGTGGACAGTATTTGCCCATGGAGACCAGCAAATGACGGACAGTGTTTGCCATCTGCACGCTGACCCCAGTGCTGTCTGGAGTCAGAGGCTTAGCGGGTCCAGCAGGAGAGCCAGAGGCCAGAGTTCAAGAGCCAAGGACACCAGGTATCCTGAGGGCGAGGAAGAAAGAAGGCTGTGTCAGGCACTTCTGGGCACAGTTAGCCAGTTCTGACCTTTCAGGGCCTCCCTCCAGTCCTCACCTCTCCCTTTCACCCCTGGCTGGCTGGAAAGCCAGTTATTAGCCTCATCTGAGCATCCCAGGTTGCGCATTGGTAACGAATCCGCCTGCCAATGCAAGAGACGCAGGAGATGTGGGTTCGATCCCTGGGTCGGGAAGATCCCCTGGAGGAGGAAATGGCAACCCACTCCAGTATCCTTGCCTGGAGAATCCCATGGACAGAGGAGCCTGGCGGGCTACGGTCCATAGGGTGACAAAGAGTTGGACACAACTGAGCACACACGCATGCAGGCATTGGCCTCATTTATCTACAGTAGCATGGAAATAAGTCACTGGTGGGAACCTCAGTGTCCAGCCCAGGTCACCAAACATTGAAATGAAAAAGGCTCCAGTGCAAACAGTATCTTGTCACTGAAGGGAATATGTGACATGCACCTGCCATGGGGGTGCCGTGGACTACATCCCCACATCTCCTCACCCCTGAAGGGCGGCCTGCCCTCCAATCCATGGATCAGCACTCAGAGAGGTGAAATAACCACCAAACAATGTCATATAAGATCATAAACATTTTTTATAAGATCATAAAAATCTGACGGAGCTGTCAGATTCTGGAGCTATTTTTTGTTTGTTTTTGTTCTTTTGTGTTTTTCCATCATAGCAGCCTCCTCCTGGGACCAGGGCCACGTCCTTTTCCTGAGATCAAGACTATCTAGGAAGCTTGTCCGGAGTCCTGGCAGGGACGGCCCTCTTCGTGGGCAGAAATGGAGGTTTGGGTAGCGTGGTTCTCAGAAAATTGAGAGCTGTCAAGTGCATCCTTCCCAAGTGTGGAGCCTGGGGGTTTGGACTGTATGAACAGAGTCGTGCAGCCACCGCCCAAGTGGTGTGATCTGAGCCTCTTGAGAAATGCCCTGGGGCATTTCTCCCTTGTCCCCCATCAGCCTTCCTGTGGGCCGAGGTCTCCTGAGTCACTGGTGGGGTTAAGTCTTCAAAGCCCCATCTCAGTTCAGTGGTGGAATCAGACCTTCATTGGCCTCCAGTGCCTCAGAAGGGCAGCCTCATCATAGACAGACTTGTCACTTGGAAGTCCCTGGGTGAGAGTCTAACAGAGTGAGCTTCCTGGGGACATCCCAGGGCCTCCATTAGTTGGAAAGGATGTGGGTCCAGTGACAGGTAGGTCAGCCCACATGAATGCCCAGGGCACAGACCCTCTGGAGCAAGGCCAGAGATGTGTGAAAGAGCCCGTGGAGAGCTCTCGGAAAGAGCTGGCTGCCAGGAGGAAGAGGATTGAAAACACATTTTCCTGTCATCTTACTTACCTGGACCTGGTTATAGGATATCTCAGGACTAGTTTCGGGGCTGCTTCTCTGATATTCTGGATTGTAGGATGGATATAAAGGAGCTTAGAGGATGCACCCTCTTCAGATTTCTCTGGCCTTGGAAACATTCATGAAGCTTCCTGGACACGTCCTGTGTGCAAGGTCTGTGAAGGATTCTAAGTGGGCTGTGCTGGGCTTTCCAGCCAGCCAGGGGCTCCCAGTGGGCTGGGACTGTAGGCAACCTGGGGTCTTGCCCTCCCATGGTGGGCTTCTGCCATTCCTCTGTTGGTCCCGTCAGTCCTAGTGGATGGTGCGGATGCTGGAAAAAGTGAAAGTGAGTGTTAGTCACTCAGTCTTGTCCAACTCTTTGTGACCTCATGGACTGTAGCCCGCCAGGTTCCTCTGTCCACGGGAATTTTCAGTCAAGATTACTGGAATGGGTTGCCATTCCTTCCTCCAGAGAATCTTCCCAAGCCAGGGATCGAACCCAGGTCTCCTGCACTGCAAGAGAAAAAACCTGCTTTGTATAGAAGGCACTTGAAAAATCCCTCTATCCCGGCCTCTCCAGGGAGTTTCTCCAGAATGGTTAGCATTTACTTTCCCTCCTGTTGCTTCTGGAGGCCAAAGGAGACTGAGCTTTAAGCTGATGCTTGGTATTAGCGTCTTTCCTCCCTTAAGACACACTTGTGTGATGAGAACATGTTCTTAAGAGTTGTTGGGTTTAGAGGGGCTCCCGCCCTTCTCCACGGAAGCCTGACTTGGGGGTGATCTCAGTGGCTGTGAGGTTTCTCTGCACGGCAAGTGTTAGACCTTCTTCTCCCGATTATTACAGACTGTGATGATTGGTTACAGGTCTTCATCTGAGAGCGGGTGGGCGCCTCAGGGAGGCCCCTGGAGCATCCTGGATCCCTGCATTGTGGTGACATCAGAAGAGTCCCTGTCACACACATTGTGTTCCATAGACACATCCTTTGTCTTCTTGCACCTACCCTAGGGTTTGTGTTATGCCTGAAAACAGGGTTAAACAGACCTGCATTGGCTCAGGGGCACCGTTCCCTGAGCATCACACCAGCACTGAGGGTGTAGAGATGACGGAGAAGCCTCAGACATGACCTTGACCCACAAGGACCTGCAAACAGAAATCCTGCTGTTTCTTGTGTTGTTGAAGATGGTGTCACCCTCCTTTCTGTTGAAAACCTCCCCTAGGCATAGTAGTGAACTTGGGAGCTGAGGCATTGCCCCTGGGAGCTGAGAGCTTGGTGTCAATATGGGAGTCAGACCTGGAAAGATGCCCACCAATCAAACATGGGACTGCTTGTCACAGATGAGTGACAGGTGAGCAGTCTGGGTGGGCTTCTTGGAGGAGGTGTGGATGGAGGCCCACCTTGGAGAGGGCTGCTTGGCTCAGCCCTGCCACCTGGGCCCAGGGCCTGGGTCTGCTGCAGTCACACAACTGTGCCAGCTCCACCCCCAGGCTTGGAGCGCAGCTCGCTGCAGCTCCCCTCTTGTTCCCCATTCCCCCACTTGCCACCTGTCATCCCCCATAAGACTTCATCTCCTCAGCCTTTTCCCAGCCTCCCCCTCCCTCCACTAGCGCCAGAGTCCATGCTTCTGATTATTCCCCCAGTTAGCGTCGCTTGCATTCTTCAGCATCGACTCTCATTTTGTTATTTCCTGTCCCATATTTCCTAAACTCCCCAGGTCCCTCCTCGTTTATTTCCTCATCCTCTCTGGTGCTGTTTGCAGCACCACCCGGTTTGTTATCATCTGCAGATTTAATTAGTGTGGTTGATGATCCTTTTCTTCCAGACCTGGGGCCATGGGGAGGGGCCTCTGGCAGGGCCCGTTCCTCGAGGTGTGTGTGCAGAGACGCACCGTGGAAAAGCCTGTTTTGGCTTTGTAGACGGGATGTGTTCCAAACAGGGCTCTCGCCTCATATAGAGAAAAAAATGCCCCGGGAGCCAGGTTTTTCTGGGAAAGAAGGGAGGAAGCTGGAAGCCGGATTGCACAAACCCCCGATTCAAATTCCTTTGGCCGGGTGACTCCGCCTGCAGAAACCAGTTATTATTAGTCTCAAGCACCTGCTTGTCCCACGCCAGGCACCGTGTGCAGGGCCTTTCTCTTCTTGCTGATCTTCACTAGAATGCTATGGGCTCACTGGTACTGCTGCTTCTGGGTTATTATTTTTCTATTTTACCAAAAAGGAAACTGAGTCTCAGAGAGACGCCTCGTATCTCTGTGGTCACACAGGAAGTCAATGGCAGAGTCAAGGGTTGAAGCTGAGCCTCTCTGAGCTTTTCCTTTAATGCTCTCAGCTCTCAGGTACCCCATCTGCTTCATCCCTTGGCCTCCCAGCCACTCTGGGCTGATGGATTATTTTCATGGTCCCCTTGGCAGATGAGTTAATTCTGGATATTTATGGAAGTCCACAGAATGATCAACTTCTCTGTTCCTTTTTCTCACTTTTTCTGAGTGTCCCTGGTCAGTGCATCTCTGTCAGGCCAAGCTCTAGGTTTTAGTTAATTAAATAGCCTTTACTCATAAATGAGGGCCTCCCAGGTGTCCGTAGTGGTAAAGAATCTGCCTGCCAATGCAGGAGATGCAAGAGACTCAGGTTCGATCCCTGGGTTGGGAAGATCCCCTGGAGAAGGAAATAGCAACCCACTCCAGTTTTCTTGCCTGGAGAATCCCATGGACAGAGGAGCTTGGCCAGCTATAGTCCATGGGGTTGCAAAGAGTCAGACACGACTGAGTGGCTGAGCACACTGTGCTCATAAACCAGCTTCTCTAGATTCTACCTGAGTATCTCTCAAGGCTGAGTCTGGTGGGACTGGGGTAGAGCCGGGGAGGTGGGATGGTGTCATCATTGTCAACTCCAGCTTTCAGCTCAAGTCTGAAGATCTGTGGGTAGCACATTGGTTTCGAAGTCTCTCTGAGCCCTAGGGCAGTGATTCTTGATGGAGCATTTTATGTTTCAGGAGCAAGTGAGTGAGTGAAGTTGCTCAGTCGTGTCTGACTCTGCGATCCCATAAACTGTAGCCTACCAGCTCCTTCGTCCATGGAATTTTCCAGGCAAGAGTACTAGAATGGGTTGCCATTTCCTTCTCCAGAGGATCTTCCCGACCCAGGAATCGAACCCAGGTCTCCTGCATTGCAGGCAGAGACTTTATCTTCTGAGCCACCAGGGAAGCCCATGTTTCAGGAAGGATCACTTTTTCCCCCTTGGGTGGGACTTCCAAGGCCCTTGAGGCATGTTTGACATCCTTTTCCTTCATTCACTAAATGGTAGCGATGCTCCTCCGTCATTGTGACAGAAGAGCTCCCACCCATTTCTGAAGGGGGTGGTACAACTCCTGTGGTTTGTAGAGCAGAGACACAGAGAACATTTCAGGGCCAAGTCGGGGTGAGCAGGTGGAGCTCTGGCTTCCAGAGGTCAATGTGGGCAGCCCCATGCAATGTTGGGTTGGAAGGAATCATTCTTTGGCTGAAGAAAGCTTGTGACTAAGTTGTAGAAGATTGTACAGCTTCTTTGTACTTGTGCAAAGCCTGCCTCCCTGTATAAGACCTCTATTACGTAGGGCTAGTGATTCCTAGAAGAGTCAGAAGCATGCCTTCAAGAAGCCTGCCTTCTCTTGCCTAAAGGAGGTCACAGCCACACCTGGGAGGCTTCTCCTTCATTCTGTGGACCGTGGCCTCAACCCAACCCCCAGAGCAGGTGGACAGTCACTGCCTGTCTGCTGCACTTCCTGTCTCGCTGGAAAATAGGAAGCAGTTCCCAGCTCCACTGAGGAGGAGAAGGAGGGAAGCATTTCTCGGGGTTCCCTGATGGAGGACTTGTGATTGTTTATCTTTTTGAAGATGTAATGAATCCAGGGGAACGCACAGGGCTGACCCATCAAGGTCGCTGTTGTGAGGTTCATGGGCAACAGCAACATAGTGGATGGTGGGGCCGCATCTCAGCTGTTGGCTCCCCAGCTTCACTAATGCCACCCACGCCATATATAAATCCTGTCATGATATTTGAAGTGCGTTCCTTGTCCTCCAGGGCCTCCTTTCTGGCCCCTCCAGCCCAGAGTCAGCTCTTCTACTGGTTTCTTACATCACTGAGAACTCTTGGTTCTGTTAACGGAAAACCCAACTCAACTGCTTTAAAAAACAAAACAAAGGGAATTTACAATCTCATGTAATCAGAAAGTAAGCCTGTTGAAGATTGATCCAGCAACTCACAGGATGTCCCCAAGGACCTCCTATTTCTTTACCTTTCTGCTCAACCTTTTGCAGAGTCCATCCCATCCTCTGCCTACTCAGTGGTCCCTTGGCTGACCCAGGCCTTCCCCTGAGGGCCACTGTTCTCCCCAGGGTTCTGGCAGAAAGAGAAAGCTGCTTTGTCCTGAAACCCTAGCCAACGTTTCCTCATATCTTAATCGGTTCCGATTGCATTACAAACATATTCCAGAACCAATAACTGTGATAGGGGGTGATTTTGGAATTGGTGTTGGAGTCACATATATAGCTGAGAACTGGGGGCATAGTTCTCTGGGCTTAAAACCAAAACCTGGCAATTATTGATGAGTGAAAGGGGAGACGGCCAACAAATAAGCGTTCATTAGTTGTCCTGTCCATTTGGGCATTAATCACCCCAGTCTTGATGTTATTCATTTGTCTCATGTGTTAGATATCATTTATCTGGTTTCCAAGGAGACTGGAAGCTGCATGACAGTTTATATTTCTTCTGTGTGCCCTTAATTCTTAGCACATTGCTGATCACACGGTTGTGGCCTAATAAATACTTGTTGAATTGAAATATGCTGGGATGATTGAATTGTAGGAAACAGTGGAGCTATTCCTTCAGGGAGGGGTGAGTCACTGCTCACACACAGCAAGGCCACATCTTTTGGAGGAGAGACAAGGGGAGTTGATGACTGATGGTCTGAAGGTTTTATAGAAGTGTCCGGAGGAGGGAAGACAAGCGTCTAAATCAAGAAATGACATAAGTTTTGAGTTAGGAGGAATAATGAGAGAGATGGGTACTTTTTAGAGGTAACACGATGGGCTTTTAAATGCCCGGAAATGCTTTTCTCTGCATGAGACATTTATCACATGCAGGTCAGGAAGGAGATACTGGGTTTTCCTGCCCAAAGGTATGATGGCTGTTGAACTTGGTAATCCATAGGATGACTCTATGATTCGTTGGCCAATCTGGGACTTTTTGGGTAATACTAACTAAGATGTCGCACTGGATAGAACAACGGAGCAGAAGAAATAACCTGAGACTGTCCCAGTGCAGTCAGGACCTGTCAGTCATCCTTGATCAAGGTATCTGTCAGTATCAGCCACCCAGCCCCCTGCCCGGCAGCTGCCTTCCATTTTTCTGGGCCTTGACGTGCTCTCAGTATCCTGGTGGGGTGAGGGATTACTGAGAGCGGGCGTTTGCAACATCTGATTCCACTTGGGGATTGTCGACTGTCCAGAATTGTTCTGTGACGAATCAGAAAGGGCAGTATTCTCCTCTGGTTTATCTATGACCTTTTCCCCTCTGTTTGGGGCTGGGCCTCTGTGTTGGGAGCCTGGTTTTGGGAGAGGCCCTCTCCTTTCTGCCAACATCTTCTGGGTGTTTGGAGTTTTATCCTCTTCTTGGGTAGAAATTTGGTCTCTGACTCCCAGATTCTGTTCTGTCTGTTATTCCCACATTCTAAACTCCCAGGGAAAAACTCTCCTTTAACTTCACTCTGGGGTGTTCAGGTAAGACAGGAACTATTGCCATGGTAGGTGGGCTCAGATATGATTTCTCTCAAGTGGGATCCGAGAAGCGTGGGAGCATCCCGTGGAGGTCAAGGGGCAGGAGATGCTCTCTGCACTTTGAGTCCCAGGGCAGAGATTTGGCAATGGCTACCCCTGAACTGTCTCTTTAAAAATCGTTTTATATTAATACATACTTTGGAGTTTGCGAAACACTTTTCTGCGTATAATCTCATTTGATTCTGAGAGATCACGGAATCAGTACTAGCTTTTGAATATCTTGTATGTGAATGTGCTCAGCCGTTTCCGACCCTGCGACCCCATGGGCTGGAGCCCGCCAGGCTGGAGCCCACTAGGCGCCTCTGTCCGTGGGGTTTCCCAGGCAAGAATACTGGACTGGGTCGCCATTTCCTACTCCAGGGTATTTTTGGACCCAGGGATCAAACCCTCATCTTTTGCATCTTCTGCACTGGCAGGTAGATTCTGTACCACTGAGCCACCTGGGAAGCCCAGTGCCTATTTATTAATTAAAAACTAACCAGATGTAAGGCTCCCCTGGTGGCTCAGTGGTAAAGAATCCACCTGCAATTCAGGAAGACTTGGGTTAGATCCCTGGGTTGAGAAGGGATTGAAGATCCCGTGGAGATGGGAATGGCAACTTATTCCAGTATTCTTGCCTGGGAAATCCCATGGACAGAGCCTGGTGGGCTGCAGTCCATGGGGTCACAAAGAGTTGGACGTGACTTAGCAACTAAACAATGACAACAATAGGTAACATATTTTAAATAATATTTTTATTAAACATAACTAACATGTTATAAATAACATATCTTAATGAAAAAAATAATTTTCAAAGCAAAAAAATTATAAGAAAGTATGGCATTGTTTTACATTTTTGCATATCTTTTTTTCTAGCCTTATTGAGGTATAATCGATTATCATAAACTGTACATATTTAAAATGATCTAAGCTGTTGACTTTGGGCATATGTACAAACCCATGAAGCCACCATATAATCAAGATAATGAGTGTATCCACCACCTGCAGAAGATTCCATGAGTCCCTTGTAGAGTCCTTCCTTCTGCCCTCCAGATGGTATTCTTACTAATCATTATAATTATTTTAGTGGGCTTCCCTGGTGGCTCAGTTGCTAAAGAATCTGCCTGCAATGCAGGAGACCTGAGTTCTGTCCATAGGTTGGGAAGATCCCCTGGAGAAGGAAATGACAACCCACTCCAGTAATCTTGCCTGGGAAATCCCATGGACAGAGGAGCCTGGTGGGCTACAGTCCCTGGGGTCCAAAGAGTCAGACACGACTGAGCAGCTAAACCACCCATTATTCTAGCAGTGCTTCGGTGACTCGCCGAAAACGGTGCGGCAGGGGCGTCCTTGGCGGCCCCCTCCTTCCAGTGCAGGAGACACAGGTTCGATCCCTAGGTGGGGGTCTAAGATTCCCAAGATGCCTCCCAGCCCCCAAACCCAAAGCAGAAAACAGAAGCCTTATTGTGACAAATTCAGCAAAAACTTAAAAAAAATGAACCACATCAAAAAAAAAAATCTTTAAAACAAAAAACAAAGCCCCAAAAGATGCAGCTGGGAAGTGACAGAGGTGGGGCCCAAGACCCAGTAAGTCTTCAGACCCTAGTACCTGTGACCTTTCCATAACCACGGCAGGGGTGACGATTCCCCCACTGCTTCTGTGGGTTTCTGAGATGGGCAGAAGCCCAGGGAACACTTAATCCCTCTCTGTTGCTGACACCTCCTGTGGTCCCAGTCCTTGCAGGGTGCTGGGCTTCCCTGGGGGCCCTGCAGCTGAAGGATTAGATGGGGAACTGGCTTTCTTGGCCCTTGGTGTAAAAGAGGATCTGACCCCTTAACTTTTGCTGGGTTGCCCCCTCCCCAGTTCCTCTTCACCTGGGCTTGAACGGAGGTTTCCTAGGAGGCCTCTCTGGAGCACAGTGGCCCCAGTGCACAGATTAAATCCTGTGTGGCCGGGTCCAGAGATCATCACTTCTGGGCGCCTCTCCATTCTGGTAGCCGATGCAAGGGGTCCACCCAGCTGCCTCCCACTCCTGGGAACTTTTGGTGATGGCTCTTTGTTTTGACAAAATTGTGAAAAGACTGGCTGGATTTCCATCTCCGTAGGACCCTGGCTGGACTGTTCCCAGTCTTTGCTTGGGGACTAGGGGTAGCCTTTCCCATGAAAGCAGTTATTTGCTGCTATTTTGGGGGATGGTCCCTGGGACATCGTTCATGGGCAATTGGCCCTGCCCCTCCATCTTTGCCAATCATGCACGCATCCTCCCCTTGGCCCCGGGAGGAGAGGGTTAGAGAGGACAGTCATTCCAGGTCTCCTAGGAAAACAGGGTTTCACCTTTCCTCTGCCAGTCATGAAGTTCTTCCCTGAGCTTAATTCCAAGCCACTGTGTCAGGCCCAGGTGGAGCCTGTCCCCAGACCAGGGGTTGGAAGTTCCTGCAGGAAGTTAAGTCTTTGGTCTTAATAATGACATGGGTTGAACGGTGTTCCACCAGGGGGCACGAGGCCTTCCCTGCTCTCGGCTCTTCGTGCACCCCGCCCTTCTCCTTATTCTGCAGTGACGGCTGCACTGGCCACAGTCTCAGGCCGCCTGGTGTCACTTCTCCAGCTGTGTGGACGTCAACCTTAGTGATCTGAGAATGTGGGAGCCCCTGGCGGAGGGGTTGTCTCACCCTCCTCGGTCCTCATAGATCTGAGGTGACCTGGGTTGGGGACATCTGGGAGGTGTCTGCCACGCTTGATCCTTCTCTATCGTCTCCCCACTGCCCACCCTGGCAGCCTCGATCTGGAGCCTCGATGCACTGCAGCTGGTGTTCTCACAGCAGGGCTGGGCCTGGAGCACACGCAGGCATCTGGGGTTAGCGTCGGGGTGGCTTGGCTGGGCTGCAGGGGAAGGAGGCTTGTGGAGTATCGGTTTCCAGCATTTGGCGGGGACTGCCTCCCATTCACTCTTGTCTCTCCAGAGGGAGGACATGGTCCAGTGCAGCCACATGCAATCTCTGGAAAACAACAACGAGACATAAACAATATGGACAACCTCACCAGGAGTGGGTGACCTCCCGTCTCTAACGAGGGTTTTGAGCGGTGGCTGGAGCTCCAGAGAGAGGTGGCTTGGGGCGCGATTTCCCCCCATCCCAGCCCCCCTGTCCCCTATCCACCTAATCTCTCATGAAGGGGAGGGACCCTGGACTGCCCTGGTGGGTTGAGGGCTCTTGAGTATGTGCTGCTGCCACCAGCACCAGGGGATGGACTGTGATCCAGGAGACCTGGACTCCATTCCTGGCCCAGCTACTAGCTAGCTGTATGTCCATAACCCAGCAACTCAGCGTCCTGGGCTCTGGGTCTTCATTTCCTACTTGAGAAAGATGTAAAGCATTGCTGGAGGGCTCTTCAAACTCCAGAGTCCTCTGGCCAAGTCAGTTCTGACTTCTGAAAAGCACCATGGCCGTCAGTAGGCCCTGCTTTGAGCCGTCAGTACAGGGGTGTTGAATAGCATGTGGAAGTCTGATGGCTGGAAAGTAGAGAGACCCAAGACTTCCTTTATTCATCAGAGCGTCTCTTATTCTTTCCTTAATGCTGCAACACCCTTACAATCTTATAAGGCACAGAGGTTCCAGGAACCTCCAGCTCCAGTTCAGTTCAACTGTGTTTTGTGAGCATCAGGAGACACTCATGCTGATGATACACTCATGCCGATGCAGTAGACCTCTAGGGGTGGGCGTGGTGACCTGTGAATGCAGTGAGGACCTGGGGCTACCGAGAGGAACAGAGATGCCCTCCTGAGAGGCCTGTCTAAGGGCTCCTGGTCAGGTGGAGACTTGAGCAATACCAGGAGTACTAGACAGAGCCTGTGTGATCAGATCTGCTTGCTATTGGATCAACTTTATTTTTTTTTAACTTTAAGCTTTTTATTTTGTACTGAGCTATAGCCAGTTAACAATGTTGAGGTATTTTCAGGTGAACAGTGAAGGGACTCAGCCATACACATGTTGTCGTTCAGCCACTCAGTTGTGTCCGACTCTTTGCGACCCATGGGCTGCAGCATGCCAGGCTTCCCTGCCCTTCACTGCCTCCCAGAGTTTGCTCAAATTCATGTCCATTGAGTCAGTGATGCTGTCCAACCACCTCATCCTCTGTCATCCCCTTCTCCTACCCTCAGTCTTTCCCAGCATCAGAGTGTTTTCCAATGAGTTGGCTCTTTGCATCAGGTGGCAAAGTATTGGAGCTTCAGTTTCAGTATCAGTCCTTCTTGTGAATATTCAGGACTGGTTTCCTTTAGGACTGACTGGTTTGATCTCCTTGCAGCCCAGGGGACTCTCAAGAGTCTTCTTTAGCATCACAATTTGAAGGCATCAATTCTTTGGCACCTACCCTTCTTTATGGTCCAACTGTCACATCTGTAGAGATTAACATAGCTTTGATTATACAAACTTTTGTCAGGAAGTGATGTTTTTGCTTTTTAATATGCTGTTTAGGTTTGTCATAGCTTTTCTTCCAAGGAGCAAGTGTCTTTTAATTTCATAGCTGCAGTCACTGTCCATAGATGTATCCATTCCTTGCCTAACCCATCTCCCATCCAGGCTGGCAGATAACACTGAGCAGAGTTCCATGTGCTATACAATAGGTCTTTGTTAGTTATCCATTTTAAATGTAGCAGTGTGGACATGACCTTCCCGAAGTCTCTAACTATCCCTCCCCCAGTAACCATAAGTTTGTTTTCTAAGTCTGTGAGTCTCTTTGTGTTTTGTAAGTTCATTCATATCTTTTCTTTTTAGAGTCCACGTATAAGGGATGTCATATATTTCTCCTTCTCTGTCTGACTTACTTTACTCAGTATGACCCTCTCTAGGTCCATCCATGTTGCTGCAAATGGCATTCTTTCATTCTTTTTAATGGCTGAGTAATATTCCATTGTACATATGTGTCAATGGGAGGAAGGGAGAGACTGGCAGATGAGTTAGGGCACAGGTTCAAGATGGGGACCTGACTTTGCCTCTTGTGTACTCAGGTTTCTGTTGGTTTGCTTAGAGGTGAAGAAAACCAGTTGACAATAGCCACTGAGAGAGTGAAAGAGCTGGGAGTCAGGTGACAGCTGAGGACTGTCCATTTCCTCTGACCAGAGAGCACTGTTAGCGTTTTCTTGGGTGCTTCCTCTTGAAATCCAAGGACTGGAGAGAAAGAATTTTTAGTGTTTTGTTTTTTTTTTTTTTAAAATGGAGTCACAGTGAAAGGAGCTGCATGGTTGTATGAGACCTCTCAGTTGCGCTGGAGGGATGTTCTTGCCCTGTTGTGTATTTCACATTTGTTACCCCAGGGACAGGTGCATCCCCAAGATGGATACATTTGTCTTTCTTAGAGAAACTTTTGTGAGTTGGTTCTCCTTTCTCTGATGACCAGAACCAAATTATATATTACAGCTTATTTTACATGAACTTGAATTTTAGTTGCCTGGTGAGATTTGGGAGCCCCCTCCAGTCACTGTGATGAGTTATTTATGAAATCTCTTCTAGAGATGGATTATATGCTCTGATGCCTAATTTCTTATACTTTAATGTTAAATTTCAGGTTGGTTTCACAAAGTAATGCTCTCTGACCACGTCCTCAGATTCTGCAGATGAATAATACTTTGAACCAGCGGATTCCCGTAGGTCCATGGGACATTTTGAAAATCCTATAGACAAAAAAACCTTTAAGCAGGCTTCCCACATGGCACTAGTGGTAAAGAATCCACCTGCCAGTGCAGGAGGTGCAAGAGATGTGAGTTCAATCCCTGGGCCGGGAAGATTCCCTGGAGCAGGAGATGGCAATCCACTCCAGTATTTTGCTGGAAAATTACATGAACAGAAGAGCCTGGTGGTCTATAGACCATGAACTGCAAAGAGTCGGACATGACTGAGTCACTGAGAACACACAAAAACTTCAAGGCAGTTAGCAAACCAGGATTTTAATCCAACAGGAGTGCATAAGTTGCTTCAGTCATGTCTGACTCTTTGTGACCCAGTGGACTGAAGCTTGCCAGGCTCCTCTGTCCATGGGATTCTCCAGGCAAAACACTGGAGTGGATTGCCATGCCCTCTTCCAGAGGATCTTCCTGACCCAGGGATCAAACTTGCATTGCAGGCAGATTCTTTACCGTCTGAGCTACTGGTCTATTCTGTCATTTTCGAGAACTCTGGGAGGACCTATTCTGTGTCCAGCCTGTGCCAGGTGCTTGGGGGGCACAAATGAAGTGTCAGACCCTGTCCCTGCAGTAAAAAAGCTGTCAGCTTGATTGGGAAGAGTGAATCCTCAGTCTTCGCAATGGCTGACACCTCGTGAATGGTTCACATTCAGACCTCACAACGGGAATCTCCCACTTGGTACCTCAGTTCCTCTTAGGAGCTCTGCAGTTTTTCCCATCTTCTTTGTTCACATGAGGAAACTGTGGCTCTCTTGGTTAACTGACTTGCCCAGTGCCCCACAGCTGTAAAATCCAGGATCCAGGTCCCAATCTACATGAATCCAAAGCCCAGGCTCTTCCCTATTCCCATCCTAAGCTGAAGGGGGCTTCCCAGGTGGCTCTAGTGATTGAGAACTTGCCTGCCAACGCAGGAGACTTATGAGACACAGGTTCGACCCCTGGGTTGGGGAGATGCCCTGGAGGAGGGCATGGCAACCCACTCCAGCATTCTTGCATGGAGAATCGCATGGACAGAGGAGCCTGGTGGGCTAGAGTCCATGGGGTTGCAAAGAGTCAAACATGGCTAAAGTGACTTTCCATGCATGCACACCTATGCTGAAAGCCCGATGACCTGAGGTGGAGCTGATGTGATAATAGTAGAAATAAAGCACACACTAAAAGTAATGCACTTGAATCATCCTGAAACCACCCCTACTCCCCTAACCTGGTCTGTGGAAAACTTTTCTTCCATGAAACCGGTCCCTGGTACCAAGGAGGCTGGGGATTCCTGCCCTAAAGGAATCCAAATCCAGGGCAGAATGGAAGTCAGCTTGACCTGGAGAGAACAGGGAACTTTTTTTTTCAGCTCAGTCTATGTTAATCTCCAACTTTTGATGCCTAGGTTAGTTAAAAGAGCTTCTGCATTTGGTGATGGTTCTGCCAAGGGATTTTCATGTTTTTGTTTTTGTTTTTTTCCAGCAGACATAGCTAGTCACACCAGCTAATATTTCACATCAGCTCTGTGTTGCTCTTTTTATAGGGTAACAATGTCGCATGGCATGAAAGAAACATGATGACTAGATGTTAGCACTGGTGCAACTGCATTCCAGCTTTTATTTTCCTTTGAAACTGGTTCCATTTGAGCAGAATGGAGAAGCACCTTGCTTTGCTGAACCCCTCGTAAATGGTTCACATTCAGACCTCACAACGGGAGGGGCTGAAGGCATCCACGTTGAGAGACAATTTTCATCATTTAATATAGGGCTGGGCTGCAGCTCATAGAGCCTCTAAAACCACAGGGACTCAACAAGGTGGAAATTTACCTTTCACATCAAAATCCCAGAGGCAGCCCAGGTTGGCTGGGACAATCCAGAGTTAAGACCCAACTTCTTTTTTGATGCTTTGCTATTTCTGGCCTTGACTTTGACCTTGAGGTCTAAGACACTTGTATCTGTCTTTCAGGCTGTAGATCCAGTGATAGGGAAGAGGACGAAGGGGCAGAAGTCATCCACTTGTGTCTTTGCAGGGAGTTTCCAGGAGGGGCTTCACCCCCCGACCTGTACCACATTGGCTAGGAATTAGTGTTATGGTTACACTTAACTTCAAAGGGGATGCTGTCTTCATTCTGGAAGGCCATGTACTTGGTTAAAAAATAAAGGAAGGGCTTTCCTGATGGTTCAGTGGTTAAGAATCCAGCAGGAGATGAGGGTCTGAACCCCATTTCATGAACAAGGTCCCACATTCTGCTGAGCAACTAGGCCCCCACACACAGCTAGAGAGTCTGTGCACTGCAAGGAAAGATCCCACATGATGCAATTAAGACCCAATGCAGCCAAATCAATAGAGAAGAATAGAGAAAAGAAGAATGGCTGTCAGGGGACAGCTAGCAGTCTGCCACCAAGATCACAGGTGGACACTGGCCCTCCCGACCCTGCTCAAACATCTGCAGCTGCTTAATGGACATTTGGTGCACACTTGAGGCACCACTTCCAGATAAAGGTGAAAAAGGGGTTTGCCACAATTTGAAAACAAAGATGAAACCAAATATTTTAAAGTCAATAATAGTCATGATTTCATCTTAGAGAGAAGGATGGTGGCACCCTTTGCCATCTTTCACTGAAAACGTCATTTCTGGGGCTTCAGGTCAGCTCCACAGATGGTTTCTGTCTTCTTCTTGCTTTGCACTAAATTAGAAAAGCTTAAATTACCATTTGAAGTAGCAGCAAGTAATTGATGACTCCGTCTAGCAGTCCCGGTATTGTTGTCATAGACAGACAGAGAAATTGGGGCGATTTCTCACTGAAAGGCACTTCCAGGGTTTTGTCTGAACTGTGTCCACTTAGGGTCTCAAAGACTCTGTATCTCTTCATAAGACTGCCTCTTTGATGCCTCTCATCCTTTGATTCAATATTAGTCTAAGGCATGTCTTTATATTCTCTTGCAGCCCTTGGATGTGGTTTTTAACTATGTATAATAGATGTTCTAAAAACCACCAGGTAGAGCATAACCTGCCTGAATTTGAGTTCTTTTTTTTTATATAATTTTATTTTTGGCTATGCTGTGTAGCATACAGGATCTTAGTTCTCAGATCAGGGCTCACACCCAAGCCCCGTGCATAGAAGCTTGAAGAGTCAACCAGTGAACTGCCAGTGAAGTCCCTCGAATCCTTTTTTCTAAAAATCCTACTATCTGTGTAACTTTGGACAAATTGTTTGAACTTTCCCTCTCCAACAGTAGGGTAGAGAGGTGATGGTCCCCCGTGCATACTCTGTGAGCTGAAGGGCACGACCTCTGCGCTCCATCCAGGCACAGGATTCACTCAGTAAAGACACATCTTGGTGATGGGTGTTGTTTTCAGGCACTTGTCAACTCTAGACCATCCAAGGCTTTCAAACCACAGTTTTGTCTTCTTGTGAAATCCTGCTTTCTTCTTCCGTCTCCCTCCTTAGAAGTCAAAAGCAGCTTTCATCCCCAAGGTGGGGGTAGCTTCTTAATTAGGTGGGGGATGTCTTAATTAGCGAAAGGATCATCGAGTGCCGTTAAGAATCAGAGAGACAGCCTTCACTTGCATTGTGAGCGTCCTGAAGTGTCTTTTTGTCTTCATCCTCTCAGAAACCCATGAACCTGTGACCGTGAACTGACTGTCAGTTGGGTGCGAAAGGCAGTCTTCTCCCAGCCACCGGGTTCTCTGCCCAGCCCTTGGGATGGTGTGCGTGGCTGCCTCCAATGATATTTTCAGTGCTAAACCAGGACCTGTGTTGGTGAACACCAACTGGTCTTTGAGGAATGATTTTGCAGAGGGTTGTTGCTGCTTTCCTGTGAGGAGCATTCCTTTCGCTGCCCACAATGTTGGTGCCTTTTTTGGCCCTGGTCTCTTTGCATCCTGTTTCATGAGATGCTCAGGAAACCAGCAGAGCCTGCTTTCGCCTGTAGCATGTGTGTGGCAGCAGGTGAGAATGGGACAAAAAGCTGCGAGCTCGTCTCTCTGCAGAGTATGGTGTCTAGGACCCGGTCCTTGCTGTGCCCTCAGCTGCTTTATCCTAACTGTCAGTGGCACATGGACCAGCATCTCACGGGGCTTTGGGATTCCCAGGAGTCACTGGATGAGGAATTGCCCTATTGACTTGTGCTGCTTTTTTTTTGTGAACACAGTGTTCGTAATTGATTTTGCAGGTAGTTTTAGAAGCTTCATACCAATGATGAGGCTTTTGCCC
This sequence comes from Nanger dama, assembly GCA_917880005.1. Classification (NCBI taxonomy): domain Eukaryota; kingdom Metazoa; phylum Chordata; class Mammalia; order Artiodactyla; family Bovidae; genus Nanger; species Nanger dama. The sequence continues at coordinate 15,809,000 of CAKJTW010000046.1, read as the reverse complement.
TTTGTTTCCTGCTTCTTTTGGTCTTTTTCATTCTTTAGTGATGAAACGAATTATATTAATGTCAGAAAGTGTTTATTTTTCCCCCTTTGTGTCCTTGTTCTGAAAAAATTTGAGGTTTTCTTTGTAGATGAGAAGAAACTAATAGCCTCATGTTGTAACTGGACCGATTTTTATAGCAGACAGTGCCTGGGGCCAAATGAGCTGCTGAGTCAATAAAATCTAGTTTTCAGATATTCATCACTGCATTTCCTTTCCTTATTTTACATTTTTTTTGGTGAAATCAGTGCACTGAGAGAATGATATATCCTGGGACCTAAATTCACAGCCATATTCACACAAAATTCTGCCCATGATTTATTTTTTATGATATTATATTGAGTTGTACCATTTACATTTATTATTTTCATCATTAGCTTTTGTTGTTGTTGTTTAGTTGCTAAGTAATGTCTGATTCTTTGCGACTGCACAGACTGTAGCCAACCAGGCTCCTGTTGTCCGTGAAATTCTCCAGGCAAGAATACCGGAGTGGGTATTTCTCTCTTCAGGGGATCTTCCTAAACTGAGGATCCAACTCGAATCTCCTGCATTGCAGGCAGATTCTTTACCACTGAGCCACCTGGGAGTCCCACATAAGCTAGATGAACCACTTTGTGATTTGGGCTGTGACACAGCAAAATTGTAGAACAAAAAGAAAAATTTAATATTATTTTATTAAATTATTAATTATAATATAAAATATCAATATTTACTGAAAATATCAGTATGGAGGCAGATTCCAGACTGTTCCCTGAAGCCAGCAGAGGTAACTCCCAGTTAGAAAATAGATGATGAACGTTTACTGTTCAGCACAGGCAATTATACCCATTATCTTATAATAACCAGTAATGGAATATGATCTGCAAAAAGACTGAATCACCATGCTGAGCACCTGGAAACTAATACAATATTAAAAATCAGCAATACTTCAACAAGAATAGTTAATGGGATTTCTGTGAAAACTGTAATTGCTTACATTTAAAATCTGTGAACACAACTGTTTCAATTCCTCTTTTTCTCTCAAGTCCCCAGACCTCCAGGGATTGCTCTTTGGGAATGCTTCCCCACTCTGGGTGAGAGCATTTCTGAGCCAGAAGTGATGAATGGGATATGGGTGGGAGGGGGCTGGCCCCTAGTGAAGTATAAAGAGAACAAAAACCAGAAACGGAAGAAATAACACGTCTGGGCTTCTTGTCTGGAAGAATCAGGGAGCTCGGAATGTAAGCTATGACCTCCTAAGCGCCGCTGTTTCTTCTTTGTCCCTTCCAGAGCAAAAGCCAGGGCTCTGTCTTCGTCCGGATCCACGCCCCGTGGCAGGTGCTGGCCCGAGAGGCGGAATTCTTGAAGATCAAAGTTCCCACCAAGAAAGTATGAGCACGTTTCTCCCGGGTTCTGGGGGTCTCTTGAGGGCTGGATGCATGTGAACAGTGTTGGGAAGGGGCTGGGTGGGACGTGGGTGTTGTGGAGTTGAATCATGCTTGCTTCCCTGGGGACACCGAGGTTGGGCAGAAGGGACTTGGGAGACAGTGTCACCTCAGAGCATCACTGACATGCTCTGCAAGAAGCTGGTCATTGCCGTGGTCCAGCTTTTCAACTTCTCCTTAAACCCCCTTCTCCCTCCTTTCCAGCCCAGCCAGGCATCCCCACCCCTGCCCCCCCGCCCCAGATCACTGCTCTATAATCTTTAAAAAAGTCTTTATTGAATTTGTTACAATATTGCTTCTGTTTTACGTTTTGGCTTTTTGGCCATGAGGCATGTGCGATCTTAGCTCCTGGACCAGTGATCGAATTCCATCCCCCTGCATTGGAAGGTGAAACCCTAACCACTGGGCCACTGGGAAAGGTGGCTTTTCTTCAGAGCGCACAGTGGTAAAGAATCTGCCTGCCAGTGCAGGAGATGAAGAAGATGTGCGTTCAAACCCTGGGTCTGGAAGATCCCTGGAGTAGGAAATGGCAACCCACTCCAGTATTCTTGCCTGGAAAATCTCGTGGACAGAGGAGCCTGGAGGGCTCCAGTCCCTGGGGTCGCAAAGAGTCAGGCATGACCGAGCATGCACACACACGGCAATGAGAGTGGACGGCAAGCCTTGCCGATGGGGTGGGCAGCAGCACACAGGGAGGTGTGGGTTCGCCAGACTTGCTGTGAAGACACCTTTTCTGCTTGTGACACTGTCCCTAAGTGTGGTGTGATGGTGGCTTTGGTAAAATAGAAGGTTCTTTCTCATGTGAGTTGATCAGAGTCATCTGGGAAGCGTGTTCACAGTGTTCATGCCCCCAGCCCAGCTGGGACGGTGATCTTGTTGGCTGGAGTGGAGCAAGGCTCTGGCAGCAGTATTCTGGGGAAAAAAATCCCCAGGAAAGCCCCACAGTTTAGATGATGTTCAAGGTCCTTTTCAGCCATTAGAGTCTATATATAATTTTAAAATTTCCTGGAGAATTCCTGGGTGACAGCTTCCTTGTGTAAGAAAATCCAGCAAATATCTCCAAAGAGAAAGGAAGTGTGTCCACAGATTTCCACAGATTTGGTCTTTTTTATTAGGTATTTTAGGGAAAAGGGATGGTTATTGACTTTGAACTTCTGAGGTGTTTCTAGAAAGGGCCCCAGAGCAGGTGATGCTATGGTTTAACCAGAAGTGATCTGTGGGCAATCTCTGTGTCTCAGTCCCTCTCCCTCTCTTCCACACACACACACACACACCCCACACACACTCACCTTATCTCACAAGTGTTGACCTAGTTTTGCAGAGATCACGACTTCGTCATCATCATGTCCACCCTCCCCATCATTCACAGAAATTCCTATTGGTTGCATTCTGCACAACCCTGCTCATCACCTGACTTCTTGTCACCCTCTCCACTGTCGGTGACATGGTTAGAGTCAGCAAAACATTTGGATTAGCATCGTGGGCTGTGTTTACACCATCCTCACCACCAAGAGATCTGCGGCCCCATCAGAAGTCATCCTTCACATACCATGCTGTGTGATGCCGTATCACGCACCCCTTACTCAAGAAGGATGAAGCCTGTGGGTTCTGTTCTGATAGACTTATTAAGAGGGATAGCACATCTGTGGCAGGTGGACAAATGACTCCCGAACAGTGAACAAACATGGGCATAAGCATAGCTACAGACATCTTGCCAATAAGAGGCACATGTTTAGGGGTCGCGTGACTGAGAGTCTTGGTTTCACAAGAACCATGCTGTGACCTTCTCCTCTTCATTTGCACTGCTTTGCCCTCTGTCTCCTGACCCCTCAGTCCCAAACCGCTGTCCTTAGGTGCAGGCGCCGTCTTGAATCTGGACCTCGGCTCCTCTGATGCTTTCCCGGTCTGCTGGCCACACGACCCAAGTCAGCCTCGGATAGAGGCATCCGCTTCCCTCTGGAGGTGTCCTCACTTAACTCACCTTCTGCTTCTCTTCTGTCTTCAATACATATATATTTCTTCTCCTTTCTCTGGCTTGTCTGAATAGCTAACGTTCTCTTAATTTCTTCAATTTGTATCTTGCTGCCTATGTTTCTATCTCTGCTGGCTGATCCCCGGACAGAAGGTGAGCGAACTTTGATGCCCTTGCTAGTGCTTCTGTTCCCCAGGACAATCCTTTTAGCAGGAAACGTAGAGACCCAGGAGAAGTGTGGGTCCTCCTTCTCCTCCCCCCTCTCGGCTCTTCTCCGTTGCTAGTGTCTTCCATCCTTCCTTCCCCTGCCTGCTCTTCTGTCCCTTCTTCCCCCCTCCCACTTCTTTACTGGTGCCCCTTCCTAGCCTCCCTCCCTGTTCTTGAACATCCGTCCATACCCATCGTTTCCTCCTTCTCCTCATTCTTGGTCTCAGCCCCTAAGCAGTGCTGGTCTCTGGCCCCTCTGGTCTCTGCGTGTCCTTCCACAAGCTCGTAGCTGTGGGAGCGTAGTTTCGTTACAGGCTATGCCTGCCCTCAGAGCCTATGTGTCCCCATATTCTCAGCCTGTTGGAACTTACATCCATCATGTAGGATGTACCTGCACTTGTATTTTCAGGTAAGATGATTAGGACAAGGATGTATTATGATGAAGCCATCTTGGAGTTGCCTTCTGCTTCTTTTTTTAAAAAATATAATTTAAATTTATTTGATGTATGAAGTGAAAGTGAAAGTGTTAGTTTCTCAGTCATGTCTGACTCTGTGACCCCCTCTGGAGCCCACCAGGCTCCTCTGTCCATGGGATTGTCCAGGAAAGAATACTGGAGTGGGTTGCCATTCCCCTTCTCCAGGAGCTCTTCCAGACCCAGGGATTGAACCTGGGTCTCCTGCATTGCAGACAGATTCTTTACCGTCTGAGCCCCTAGGGAAGCCCCCATTTGACGTATAACATTGCGTAAATTTAAGTTGTACAACATCTTAATTTGGTCAGTGTATAGACTGTAATATGATTGCCATTGTAGCGATAATTAGCATCTGTCACATTACAAAACTATCCTTTGTTTTCAGTGGCTGGAATCTTTAAGCTCCAATCTTTCAGCAAGTTTGATGGTTAAGACACAGGATTGTTGGGCATATTCCCTGTACTGTGCATTAGATCTCTAGGGTCTATTTACTATGTGTTGCAAGCTTGTACCCTTAAACAGCATGTCTTATCCCTCCAGCCCCATCCCCTGGTAACCACCATTTCTTTAAAGGTTTGCAGCTATTATGAGTGTACATTTAACACAATGAAATCAGCACTGATATATTGAAGCCTAGTTAATAGTAGTGATTATATTATAATATAATATATAATAATATTATTATATTATAATATAGATGATTATATTGTTTTAAACAACAAACTACACTGAAAAATTAATGTGATAAACTTCTTGGTCATAAAATTATTAAGAAATATGTAATATATACATTGAAGACATGATTGCTCAAAATTTGAAAATGGAAGTGAACTCATTTCATTTGGGCAGAGTCAGAGTGTGACTAATCTGAAAGGAGCGGGTCTGTGGAAGGACCCCCTTGTTTCAACAAGTTCAGCTTTTTAGATTTCACATGTAAGCGGTATCATACAGCATTTTTCTTTCTTTGACTTCTCTTACTGGGCATAAAGTGCTCCAGGCCCATCCATGGTATTGCAAATGGTGGGATTTCCTTCTTTCTTATAACTGAACCATAGTCCGTTGGATCTGTGTGTGGATATATAAAATCTTATATGTATGATAATGGATAAAGACATATAATGGATGTGTGTGTGTGTTTGTGTGTGCTTAGTTGCACCTTACTTTTGCAACCCCCCATGGACTGTAGCCAACCAGGCTTCTCTGTCCATGGAATTTTCCAGCCGAGAATACTAGAGTGGGTTGCTAGTTCCTCCTCCAGGGAATCTTCCCAACCTAGGGACTGAACCCATGTCTCTCGCATCCACTCCATTTTTTAGCACTAGCACCACCTGGGAAGCACCAATATAGTGGATATTGAATGGATATAGAAGATTTTATGTATTTGTAAATATAAATAAATATAATTTATATAATTACATACTATATTATATTTATAATATATGCTTATATTTATATATTATAAATACATACATATAAAATTTAAAATATATGTATGTCTTTATACACACACACACACACACACACACACCCCCGTCTTCTTTATCCATCACCCACTGATGGACTCTCAGGTTGCTTCCTCCCCTCCTTCCTTCCTGTTTTGGAGCCATAGCCTGGTAGACTCTGCATCAGATGAGTCCTTGAGAGACCAGCTTTCCAGCTCTGGTCCTGGACCCACGTGCTGTGTGACTTGGGGATGTCACTTCATCTCGCAGAGCCTCAATTTTCTCATCTGTGAAGCGGGCATAGTAATACCTGCCCTGTTTTTCCTAGAAGATTGTTGTAAGAACTCAGGTCTTAACTGCTGCTATGGGAATGCAGAAGTTTATTATTGTGTCTGTGTTCTCAAATATTTTTATGTGTGTTCTCAATTCCTCGTTCCCCAGTCACTTTCCCTCTTGATGCAGTAGGCAGCCAACACGGATGAAACTCCTGGTGGAGGGAGGTCTATGGAGAGACACAGAGGGATTCAGAGGCAGTCTGAGCCCTCAGAGTTCACAGCCAAGGGCACAACAGGCTGAGTGCCCACACTCAGACACCCTGTGCTAGATTGCTCAAATGTGTCCGACTCTTTGCAACCCCATCATGGGTATTCTCCAGGAAAGAATACTGGAATGGGTTGCTGTGCCCTCCCTCCAGGGGATCTTCCCCACCTGGAGATCGAACTCACATCTCTCATGTCTCCTGAGTTGGCAGGCAGTTTCTTTACCACTAGCGCCACCTGGGAAGCCCATCTGATTAAATACTGTGCCAGGTAGCCCATCAGCGTGGCACAGCTTCCGTCTGGGAGAATGCTGGTCCTGGGAGTCTGGGAGAGCAAAGCCAGGGGATGGCCTTGAAGTGGCTGCAGATGTAACAGAAGGAACTTGTCCTCGTGGTGTGGAGTCCCTGGACCCCACACAGGTGGGCCATCCTGGCATTCTTCTGCCGCAGGGCTCCAGACCATTTTCCTATTCACAGAATGCAGTGGCAAGTATGGCCTCCCAGGAAGATGTCATAACCACGAGAGGGGAACACAGCATGGTATGCTGCGTGGCATGCATTTGCTTGCAAAAGTGAATTCAAGAACCAAGCCTAGGAGTGGGGGTGGGGGTTAAACCCAGTTCCTGGGGTGAGAAAGGAGCATGGGAGTGAGACTGACCTCCGCAGGCCTAGTGTTGGGTCCAGTGGTGTTTCCCTCTCTTTAAAAATTTTTTAATTTATTTGACTGTGTTGGGTCTTAGTTGTGGCACGTGGGATCTTTTTTTAAAGTAAATTAAATTTTATTTTTAGTCATGGCATTTGGGATCTAGTTTCCTGACCGAGGATTGAACCCAGACCCCCTGCATTGGGAGTGCAGTCTTAGCCACTGGGCCACCAGGGGAAGTTCCTCTCCTCTTTGTAATGGGCTTGGGGAGTGACTACAAAGAGAAGAGAGTGACCGCATTTGCAAGGATTCATGTCCTGGTGGCAGGGAGAGCAAGGAGGAAGACTGAGGCATAGGGTGGGGCCACTTAGCATCTTCTGGGCTGGTGGAGGCCGGATCATAACTCAGCAGGGTCCGGAGAGACCAGGAAGATGGGGAGGAAATCCCAAAATTGAGATCTCGAACCTGGACAAATCCACAGTAATGAGTCCAGGGACACGGAGTCCTGAGCACAGATATTAACCGGGAGGGGGATCTTGGAAGGAAATGTTTGTTTTCCAAAAACAACAACAGAGGAGCCAGTATTTTGTGAGGGACACTCAGTGTCCCTGCACAGGAAAGAGGCGGGAGGCCTGGCCTTTGGCCCCGAGCAGCCTGGGAAGGTTTAAAGTGCGTGCTTTCTCACCTCTGCTCTTTACTGAGGTGGCCCGTCTAGATTGTGGTCAATATCTATGTTGATTTCTCACTCATCCTATTTAAAAAAATGTTATTGGAGGATAGTGGCTTTACAACGCAGTGTTAGTTTCTGCTTTGTAGCAAAGTGAACCAGCCATGGGTATGCATCACTTTTTTATACATATGAACGAGCACCCTGCCACCCGTCCCCGCCATGCTCAGCCCTGATGTCCACTTCTCCCCCACGAGCCACCTCCCAGGAACTGGTGAGGACGAGATGACGGAGTCCATCCTTGTGTTAATGCAGCAGGTTCATCCAGCAGCAAACCCATGTCCCTTGCTTTGTAGTGCAGATCTTAACCACTGGAGCACCAGGGAAGCCCCATCTTCTCATTTTCATGAACTGAAATCATATAGAATTGCCATTAATAATTTTCTGATGAGAGTGAGAAAATCGGAGTTACCATGTTGGACTAAATAAAATTCCAGTTAAAAAGCAAAAAAATGCAGCATTTTAGTTAACCTGAGTGGCCCTTTAGGAGGAAAATATTAATTCAATTGGAAGTTGTTCCCTGTTGCTTATTGCTGACTCTTAGAAATTCTGATTTGGTAACTGTGACTTCTGCAAAACTTTCCATGGGAAGACCCTCCCCAGGTTCCTGATGCCCACTCAGCCAGGCCAGAACCTCTGCCTTCTCAGTTATCCAGATTTGAGGCTTGGGTTAGTAAGGTTTCTCTAGAGAAACAGAACTAACAGGGTTGTTGTTGTTTTTCAGTTGCCCAATCGTGTCTGACTCTTTGCAACCCCATGGACTGCAGCATGCCAGGCTTCCCTGTCCCTCATCATCTCCTGAAGTTTGTCCAGGGCCATGTCCATTGCATCGGTCATGTCATCCAACCATATGTGTGTACATATATTATGTATACATATTTGATATATATATGCACACACACACACACACACACACACACACACACACACACACACGTCATCCTCTTCTATCCATGGAGTTCTCCAGGCAAGAACACTGGAGTGGGTTGCCATTCTCTTTTCCAGGGGATCTTCCCGACCCAGGGATCAAACCCGGGTCTTCTATGTTGCAGGCAGATTCTTTACTGTCTGAGCCACCGGGAAAGCCCCTTCTGCCCTGACGTAAAGGAAATGGTTCAGTTTTGTTCAATCACTTTCCTACTGAAAGCCTGTTAATATCTTGGGGGAACGAATTGTCTGCAGAATGTACTCTGGGAAATTACATCCTATGTCAAGTAGCATCACTACGAACAAAGCTAGTGGAGGTGATGGAATTCCAGTTGAGCTCTTTCAAACCCTGAAAGATGATGCTGTGAAAGTGCTGCACTCAATATGCCAGCAAATTTGGAAAATTCAGCAGTGGCCACAGGACTGGAAAAGGTCAGTTTTCATTCCAATTCTAAAGAAAGGCAATGCCAAAGAATGCTCCAACTACCGCACAATTGCATTCATCTCATATGCTAGTAAAGTAATGCTCAAAATTCTCCAAGCCAGGCTTCAGCAATATGTGAACCATGAACTCCCTGATGTTCAAGCTGGTTTTAGAAAAGGCAGAGGAACCAGAGATCAAATTACCAACATCTGCTGGATCATGGAAAAAGCAAGAGAGTTCCAGAAAAACATCTATTTTTGCTTTATTGACTATGCTAAAGCCTATGACTATGTGGATCACAACAAACTGTGGAAAATTCTGAAAGAGATGGAAATACCAGACCATCTAACCTGCCTCTTGAGAAATCTGTATGCAGGTCAGGAAGCAACAGTTAGAACTGGACATGGAACAACAGACTGGTTCCAAATAGGAAAAGGAATATGTCAAGGCTGTATATTGTCACCCTACTTATTTAACTTCTATGCAGAGTACATCATGAGAAATGCTGGATGGATGAAACACAAGCTGGAATCAAGATTGCCGGGAGAAATATCAATAACTTCAGATATGCAGACGACACCACCCTTCTGGCAGAAAGTGAAGAGGAGCTAAAAAGCCTCTTGATGAAAGTGAAAGAGGAGAGTGAAAAAGTTGGCTTAAAGCTCAACATTTAGAAAACGAAGATCATGGCATCCAGTCCCATCACTTCATGGGAAATAGATGGGGAAACAGTGGCAACAGTGTCAGACTTTATTTTGGGGGGCTCCAAAATCACTGCAGATGGTGACTGCAGCCATGAAATTAAAAGACACTTACTCCTTGGAAGGAAAGTTATGACCAACCTAGATAGTATATTCAAAAGCGGAGACATTACTTTGCCGACTAAAGTCTGTCTAGTCAAGGCTATGGTTTCTCCAGTAGTCATGTATGGATGTGAGAGTTGGACTGTGAAGAAGGCTGAGTGCTGAAGAATTGATGCTTTTGAACTGTGGTGTTGGAGAAGACTCTTGAGAGTCCCTTGGACTGTAAGGAGATCCAACCAGTCCATTCTGAAGAGATCAGCCCTGGGATTTCTTTGGAAGGAATGATGCTAAAGCTGAAACTTCAGTACTTTGGCCACCTCATGCGAAGAGTTGACTCACTGGAAAAGACTCTGATGCTGGGAGGGATTGGGGGCAGGAGGAGAAGGGGACGACCGAGGATGAGATGGCTGGATGGCATCACGGACTCGATGGGTGTGAGTCTGAGTGACCTCCGGGAGATGGTGATGAACAGGGAGGCCTGGCGTGCTGTAATTCATGCGGTCGCAAAGAGTCGGACACGACTGAGCAACTGAACTGAACTAAGTAAATTAAATTAATTCTAAGTTAAATTAATTAAATTAATCCTAAACTGGAGAGAGAGCATTCAAATTATTATTTTTCATTATGATGGACTAGATCAGGGGCTTTCCTGGTGGCTCAGTGGTCATTTGTCCATGCAAAATTCAGAAACAGATATCACATCTTTCCCCTCCTCACCTTGACCCTCTTCTTCCTTCATCAAGTAGTGACTGAATTCCTCTGTGAGATTATTTTGGTAGTTTAGTGATTCCTCCCTGGTGACCAGACAGTAAAAAGCGGGAGAAACTCCATGAACTTTATTGAAGATTGAGATCTTCTGGATCTTAATCCTTGGAGGAGGGCCACTGACTACTCAGCCTTCATGATGCCTTTCAGGACAGATTCTTTCGATTATTATAAATATCATTGATGATTTTTGAATACCAGAGGGGTAGCTGTTCACACTGATGGGCTCTGGGTCCTCTTCTTGTGGCCGCTGCCTGTTCCCAAGCATTTGTTTTTAATAGTGATGTGGGGTTGGGTTTATATTTGATATCTTTATGGGCTCTTTGGTGCATGCCCTTTGATTACTATTTAAATAGACTGGAAGGAGTACAGAACACTTTTACTTATTCGGTTTTGTTTTCTGTGTTGCTTCTCAACTTTAAAAATCAGAAAAAAAATTGACGCCACCTCCGTGCCATTGTTTCCGTGTGGAACCTGCGATGCTTGGGGCCACTTTCTGGATATGCATGCGGGCCTGGCAAGACCACAGACCTGACTCAGGGCTCAAAAACACTGATGCCAAAAACATGAAAACGTAACGGGAAGTGAGTTTGCATTTTCAAAAATTAAGTTGTTTTTAGGCTCATGATTGAAAAAAATTGAAAGAGAAGTGGTGGTTTTCCTTTTGAAAGCCTCACATCTGACTGAACTGGGGCAGCACGTGCCAGATGGGTGGGTAGGGACCTAGACCCTGGACTCCGTGCTGGTGGGGCTGAGAGCAGAGGGCAGTGGATAGAATTTGTCAACTATAGTAAAACAAGACTGAGTAGCTGGGATATGTGGTCATTTTCTCAGTGGGAGACATGGGAGCATGGGCTGTGGCTGCCACTGTGGGTGGAGGAGGAGGAGAGGAGCAGGGAAGGAGGAGGCGGTGGTCAGCTTCAGGCACCTGGGTCTCATGGGCAGAGCTCTTCTTACTCAGTAAGAACTGGGATCAGTGATATACTGGTTTATAATGGCTCTTGAGATCTGATACATTTTCAGAAAATTTGCAATCTGTTCTGCCGGGGTCCAGCCCCGGTGGATCCAGGGTAATTCGAAGGTGGGGATGGAATAGGTGTCCTGGAAAAAAACTTATTTAATTACAGATATATAGAGAGATTAGAAGCGGAAAATGTAGGAAAATTAGTGGAGAAAAAGAGGCTGAATAACTGGTTTAAGTGGAATACTAATCACCACCTACGTAGGCCACAGGCGTCTTTCCATTCTCCTGAAGGAGAGGAGGCACTGAGGCCTCCCCGGTCTGATCTTAGAAGCCCAGACAGAATTAGCAGGCTTGGTGAGTACACACATTTCAGATGGAAATTCAGCCAGGAAAGTGGGGAACAAGAAAGAAACGACACGGGGGAATCAGTCTTTCCAGAAACTGATCCCATTTCTTTATTTTTCAGGTTTGCTTATATACCTTTTGTTATACATAGGGATGAATACAGAGTCACATGGGGTCAGCAGACCTGACCCTAGTCACAATCAGGTGCTTCATATAAAATTGTACAAAGGTCTTATGGGTTTTTGCATCATCTTCTGACCATGAGGTCTGCTGACATTTTATGGCCCTTTCTGATACTGGTCAGTTAACCAGAAAACTTATTTTTCCAGGGGTGATTTTTTCTTAAATCAGGCGCCACCCTCCAAATAAAGTTGCATTCCTATAGGGTGAGGGTGTAGTGAGTTACAACTAGGAAAGGAATTTACTTAACCTAAGGTTTAACATGATTAATCTTAAAGGTTAATACTTATTTTTCCTATATGCTTAAAGGTTAATACTTATTTTTCCTGTATGCTAGTTATATTCATTATAAGGGCAGGGAATATGGAGATTTAGCAGCAAATATCAGCCAAACAAATGAAAATCCTTTCAACAATGTTCCTCTTAAGATCTACTTAGTCTTAAGATAGTGATAAGGTTGCATTTTCACATAGCAAGGAGACAGTGATTTATAACAAAGTACAGTGGTCTATTACAAAAGAGAAAATTCATTAACTCAAAAAGTCTAGTATTGCTAACATCAAAAACTACTATATTTCCTTTTCTATATTCCAAATACATTGATTAACATACTCCCAGGTGCCTAAGGATATGGAGGCCTGGCGGCAATCATTGACTCAACAAAAAGAAAAAGACCTATGTTAATTAAGACTCTCAAAATACTCCAAAACTCTCTGTGCTGTTTATGGTTGAGAGGTTGTCACACAAGTTAGTCTGTCAGCAGAGAGGTTTGACCTGAGACACCCTTGTCACACCCAGGGCAGGGAATTAGCAGTAATTATTGGCAGGACAAATGAAAAAACCCTTCACCAATATAATTCCTAATCAACCCAGTAATACTATACTAATAATCTTCTAACTTCTCAAAAGAGTCTGTATTTAGAAAGTTTTAAAGCATCTTGTGCCTCTCACAGTTGGGGGGTTGTAAACAATCACATGCGGCTGGATGAACCTGATCAGGCAGGCCAGAGAACCTTCAGAGTTTGTAAGTTGAAACACTCTTGTCACACCCAAGAATTTTTATTGATTTGGAGCTGCAAGTTAACTCCTTCTCCGAGAGAAATGGTTATGGGGGAGAGCTTCCTGTAAAGTACTCTGGTTTTGGGGGTAGATGCTCAGGAACAGGGGATCTCCTGAGGCTTGATCACGCCTTTGCGTATGCCAAGCTTCCTTCCTCATGACCTTTGGCATGGGTGGAGTTCCTCACACTGGCCCCCAGCACTGGTCATTATACCACTGATTGAAATTGGCCATCAGTTCAGTTCAGTTCAGTCGCTTGGTTGTGACTCCATGAATCGCAGCATGCCAGGCCTTTCTGTCCATCACCAACTCCTGGAGTTCACTCAGACTCATGTCCCTCAAGTCGGTGATGCCATCCAGCCATCATCCTCTGTCATCCCCTTCGCCTCCTGCCTCCAGTCCCTCCTAGCATCAGAGTCTTTTCCAATGAGTCAACTGTTCTCATGAGGTGGCCAAAGTATTGGAGTTTCAGCTTCATCATCAGTCTTTCCAATGAACACCCAGGGCTGATCTCCTTCAGAATGGACTGGTTGGATCTCCTTGCAGTCCAAGGGACTCTCAAGAGTCTTCTCCAACACCACAGTTCAAAAGCATCAATTCTTCGGCACTCAGCTTTCTTCACAGTCCAACTCTCACATCCATACATGACCACTGAAAAACCATAGCCTTGAATAGATGGATTGTTGGCAAAGTAATGTCTCTGCTTTTGAATATGCTATCTAGGTTGGTCATAACTTTCCTTCCAAGGAGTAAGCGTCTTTTCATTTCATGGCTGCAGTCACCATCTGCAGTGATTTTGGAGCCCAGAAAATAAAGTCTGCCACTGTTTCCACTGTTTCCCCATCTACTTCCCATGAAGTGATGGGACCAGATGCCATGATATTAGTTTTCTGAATGTTGAGCTTTAAGCCAACTTTTTCATTCTCCTCTTTCACTTTCATCAAGAGGCTCTTTAGCTTCTCTTCACTTTCTGCCGTAAGGGTGGTGTCATCTGCATATCTGAGGTTATTGATATTTCTCCTGACAATCTTGATTTCAGCTTGTGCTTCTTCCAGCCCAGCGTTTCTCATGATGTACTCTTCATAGAAGTTAACTAAGAAATTAGTGGGCATATTTAGTAATAGTAGTTTGTCACTCAGTCGTGTCCAACTCTTTGCGACCCCATGAACTGTAGCCCACCAGGCTCCTCCCTCCATGGGATTCTCTAGGCAAGAATACTGGAGTGGGTTGCCATTTCTTTCTCCAGGGGATCTTCCCAACTCAAGGATCGAACCCGGGTTTCCCGCACTGCAGGCAGAAGCTTTAACCTCTGAGCCACCAGGGAAGCCCAAGTGGGCATATTTACACCATAGAAATCAGTGACAGCTACATATCAGCCATCCAGCCCCCCACAAGGAGGTGGCTGGTAAGCGTTTACCAGTGCATGAAGAATCAGAGCCCTGAGAATGAAGTTGGAGCGCGCAGTCGGCCTGCCACCGTGGACTAGCTTAGCACTCTCCACTGGTGGGGGCGGGCAGGCTGGAACCTGAGGGTGATGTGTGATTTCTGCTGTGGATATTCAAGTGCTGTTGGTCAGAAAGCAGCTGGGAGTGACCATGTCTCTTCAGGGACGCTGAATGGTTGCCATATCGGTCACCTCTGGTACAGAAAGGAACTTCCCACTTCTGCCCACTTGCTCACTGCCCGCCAGCTACACAGATCCTGCAAAATACAAGCCTGTTCCCCTCTCTGGGCATTTTGCTTGACCTTCCCTCTGCCTGAGGACCTCCAGATACCAGGAAGCAGGCCCCCACTCCACTGAGGTCTCTGCACAGATTGATATACCCGACTACCCTTTGTGAAGTGGGCCCCTGTCTCTCTTCTTCCCTCCATCTCCTTCTCTTGTGTGTGTGTGTGTCTGTGTGTAACACTCAGCACTGCTGGATACTGAGTAATGTATTTGTATCTTTGTTTTATTGTCTGTATCCTCACTACACTGGAAGCTCCAGGAGGGCACCGGTTGTGTTTCCTCCTATCGGCAGTAAATCAAATCTGATGATGAATGAAAGGATGGATCTCATGCACCATCCTGGTTCACTGGTCCTGGCTTACTGCAGAGTGATGCTGAGATGGGTTCTGAGTCTTCATTCAAGGGCATTGGAAGGATGCTGTTGTCCCTCAGGGTGGTCTGCGAGGGGGTGAGGGGAGGCAGCATTGTGGGACATGGACCATAGCAGCCGTCCCTGGTCTGCTACTGAAGGGTCCTCAGTAGCCCCTTCAGTTACCAAAAAAATCATTTAGAAACAGTCTAATTGTACCTGGAATGGGGCTGGGTTGTGTATAAGGAGCCCTAGACCTTGGAAAGATCATGTTTTTATTCATTCACCCATCCATCCATCTGTCTAGTGAAAAGTTACTATCATTATGTCTGAGATATTCTGCCGATGGCTGGTGATCCATTGGTGACTACAGCTGGTCTTGGCCCCCTATGGCTTTGGTGTGGGGAGGATTCAGAAGTTAAATAGCTAGTGATGAGCTGGGAGGCACAGGAAGCAAAGATCAGGGTAGAGAGAGCTAATGGGAGAGAGCTAATGGGTGGAGACCAATTCAGATGGGGGGGTGCAGGGTATCGGAAGGGTCCATTTGAGTTGAGACCCAAGGGCTGGGTAGGAGTTTTCCAGGTAGGGAAGGCAGGTGAGAACCTTCCTGGGAGAGGGACGGACATGTCTTCCCACCCCACATAAGAAAACTCTGGCCTGTGCAGGGAGCTGAGAGGAGTCCAGTGTGCATGAAGTACAGAGGCTGGGGATGGGGGGGTGGTGAGGGAGTGGGGTGGGTGGGCACTGAGGCTGCACTGGGAGGCAGAGGTGGGGCTGGAAGGGACTCATCAGCCATGTAAGTAGTTTGGATTTTCTCCCACATTTTAAAAGTCAGCAAACATTCATTCATGTGTAGAGGACATTGAAAATGTAATTAAAAACCATAAGTGAATCCAGAGTTAGACCTCAGAGAATGTGCGTTTTGTAAATACATCACTGTGTGCATTTGGCGAGGCTGTGGACAGGACACTGGCCTATGGGCACAGGATGGGGTGGAGGGACTGGGGAGCGCCTGCTCTTGGTGGGTGCTGGGGCTCCTTTGGGCTCTAGGATGCAGCTGAACAGAGTGGCTCCCAGTGCTCTTTGCATCTGGGTTGGTGGTGGGGTTTAACGTCTGCTTGAGTAGGTAACTAGGCTGGTGCACGGAGTAGGTAACCAGATCTGTGCACCCTCAGATCTGGGTTCAGTGCCGGCATGTATGTCTGCATCCCTCTCTCTCAGTGCCCTTGGGTACCAGTGGAGCAGGAGAACCATGGATGCATTCTGCTGCATCGTGAGCCCCTCTTTTTCATAACTTCTTTAGTCCAGCAACGTCCACCCAAGTCCCGTTTGCGGGGCAACCTTCCATACTGTCTGGCTTCCCTATGTGTCTGAGCCTTTTGAAATGAAAGTTGAACAGGTGATCATTTTCAGTCTAGTCGACCCTCAGTTACCCAGTGACCAGAGGCACAGAGGAAAACAGATACATGGAAAGGGGGAGACAGCCTGGGCTAGTGTCTGTGGGGCCATAGGTGTAAGCAGACACGTGCTCATATCTCGGCTCACTCTCCATCTTTTGTCTAGTTTCTGCTTTTCCTACGAGTTGCAGACAGAAGACTTCTTAGATCAGTGTAGATGAGGGACTCATGGAGAATGAAGGTTATTCTGTTTATGTTTCATATGGTTATGGGTTTCCCAGGGGGCGCTAAGTGCATGCGTTCTCAGTTGCTTCAGTTGTGCCCACCTCTTTGCAGCCCTATGGACTGCAGCCCACCAGGCTCCTCTGTCCATGGGATTCTCCAGGCAAGAATACTGGAGGGGGTTGCCATGCCATCCTCTGGGGGATCTTCCTGACCCAGGGTTCGAACCTGGGTCTCCAGCATTGCAGGTGGATTCCTGACCACTGAGCCACTGGGGAAGCCCTCCCAGGTGGTGCTAGTGATAGAGAATCCGCCTGCCAATCAATGCAGGAGACCCAAGAGATGTGGGTTGCAGGAAACATCCACCAACGCAGGAGACGCAATAGATGCAAGAGGCTTGGAGAATTCTGTGGACGGAGGAGCTTGACAGAGGTCCATGGGGCCTCAGAGAGTGAGACACAACTCAGTGACTAAAGCAATAGCAGCATATGGTTATACCCTTCCCTTGATCTTTGGGTGCTGTTGGATCTCCTAATGTTTGTGTGCCATCAGGCACCTTAGTAGAACTTTCTGTGCCGCAGTTTCTCTACCCATAAAATGGGGCTAGCAGCCTGTACTGTCCGTGATAGACTATCACTACAGCCTCGATTCCTTGCATCCTGCGAAGGAACATGATTCCAAGGCAGGAAGGAAACAAATTAGCCCTCAGACCACACTACTGTGCCCCTCTGGAGAGGAGAGGCTGGGGGAGACGAGCGGGGTTGGGGGAAAGAAGTAACAGAAGAAGGCATCTTGGTAAACCTCTTAGCCTGTGACAGTGGAGCCAAAGTGAGCTTTTATGAGAACCACATTTGAGCCCTGGGATGAAAAATGAGAGCAACATACTTTAAAAATTATTTATGATTTTAAGCACATGAAAGGCGTATCATGTACCCGGGGAGGGCATAATGGGGACCAGCTGGTGAGCATGTGTCCTGCCTGTCTGAGGATGTTCTTCATTCTCCTATGTCCAAGAATAACAGTAATAATGATGCTGCCGCTGATCATATTAATAACACTAAAGAGGATCAGGGCGCCTCTCCTGGACCCTGTGGAACACTGGGGAAGAGCTGGCTGCTGGGCTTGGTGGGGGGCTGAGAGGGAGCTCTGGCTCGCTTCCTTCTCGGGGACCATGGAGCCTTTCCAAGGATCGGAGGTTTGAGAAGGGAGCCTGGATGGGAAAGTCAGGAAGCCTGGGTCCTGAGGGCTGGGCTCACCCCCCGATCCTGGCAATTCCCCACTTCTCCGAGGCTCAGTTCCCCATCTGTGGCACAGTGATGCAAATGCGGCTGGTGAGACTGGCTTGCAGAGTCTTTGTGGGCCCTGCTGACATGGAGCCTGTGGGATTCCAGTGCTGGTTGCATGGCTGAGCATTCTGCGTATGAGGTGAGGAGGGGTCCTCCTCACTGCTGGGCTTCTTCAGCCCTTGGAGCAATCAACCTCTAAACTCAGTGCCTGGTACCCAGGAGAGGCCCAGATGTGTGTGTGATATGAACGAATGTTTCCTTTTCATGAACTATCTAGAGCCATAGAAGGTTAGACTTGGACAGTACTTTAAAAGCCATTTAGTCAAGTTCTGTCTTTTATAATCTGTGAAGTGGATTCGCAGATTCATAGGAGAGGTGCTCAGCCTTGGGCTAATTATCCCCACTGCTGAGCGGACCCCAAGACTCTGCCACAATGCCCCTCGAATGGTGAGCTTTCCATCCAGGCTGTTGGGAAGAGGGGCTGTTCCCAGCCTTGTGGATGGCTTTTCTCTAGTGTCCGGCAGCTTCTCAGGAGGACTGTCTAGGATTCTTCACGAAGCTCTCTCCCTTGGCTGCTCTGTCCTAGGAGCTCTGGTTGCTCTGGTCTCCCCTGACCTACTGCCTAGCCCCAGCCCAGGGAGTGCACTGGGCTCCACCTGTTTGCCCTTCCTGCCCTGCAGCCCCGGACCTTTCTCTGGACAGTGAGCTAAATCAAGCCCAGGACTCATCCTCTTTCCTTCTCTCAGGAAGTCGTTGCTGCCCAAGGTCTGGTATCTTGAAAACTGCTGTCTTAGTCTTCTTGGGCTGCTCCAACAAAATACCAGGGGATCAAACCAGTCAATCCTAAAGGAAATCAACCCTGAATATTCACTGAAAGGACTGATGCTGAAGCTGATGTGCCAATACTTTGGCCACCTGATGGGAAGAGCCAACTCATTGAAAAAAACCCTGATACTGGGAGAGATGGAGGGCAGGAGAGAAAGGGGGCAACACAGATGATAAGATGGTTGGATGGCATCACTGACTCAATGGACACGAGTTGGAGCAAACTCTGGGAGATGGTGAAGGACAGGGAAGCCTGGTGTGCTGCCATCCATGGGATCACAAAGAGTTGGACATGACTGAGCAACTGAACAACAACCACCAAAATATCACAGACGGGGGGAAGGGGGGGCTTATGAACAACAGGACTTTATTTCACCCAATTCTGGAGACTGAAAGTCTGAGACCAGGGTACCAGCATGGTGGTATGAAGGGTATGAGCCCTTCCTGGTTTGTTGTGCACACCTCCTTGCTTTGTCCTCACATGGAGGAAGGGGCTGGGAGCTCTGTGGGGTCTGTTTGCTGCTATTGCTGCTAAATCGCTTCAGTTGTGTCTGACTCTATGCAACCCCCCCCCCTCCATAGAGGGCAGCCCACCAGGCTCCCCCGTCCCTGGGATTCTCCAGGCAAGAACACTGGAGTAGGTTGCCATTTCCCTCTCCAATGCGTGAAAGTGAAAAGTGAAAGTGAAGTCACTCAGTTGTGTCTACCTCTTAGCAACTCCATGGGCTGTAGCCCACCAGGCTCTTCCATCCATGGGATTTTCCAGGCAAGAGTACTGGAGTGGGGGTGCCATTGTCTGTTTAGAAGGGCATTAATCCAGTTCACAAGGACTTCACCCTCATGACCTAATCACCTCCCAAAGGCTCCACCCTCCAATAACCATCACTGGGCATTAAGACTCAGGATAGGAATTTTGTGGGAGCAGAAACATTCCAACCACAGCAACCACTATTTCGTGTTTTTAGTGTGAGTATTTTGGTTGGCTCAGCTAGGGTAAATCTGCACCCTGTTCGTCCGTCATAGTGGGAAGTGGAAGTTCCCCAATTCTCTCTTTAAAGATGAGGACTCTGAGAGGGAAAGCACCTTGCCCAGAGTCACACAGCTTGTTAGTGTCAGCAATGGTCAGGACCCAGGTTATTCACTCTGTAGACATTACTGTGCTCCTCCTGTATGCCACGCATGCAGGGCATGCTCCCCAGACACCCACAGTCTGTTGGGGAAACAGACGAGTGAACCATGAGTTAGAAAAAAGTGTGGCCAACATTAGAATGCAGTATTTATTCGTAGGATGCTAGGGAAGTTTTCCTGAGAAAGCTGGTACTTGAGCCGGGTGGAGAAGGAGAAGGAGGCTGGCCAGGTGGAGCGGGAGGGGAGGAACTCCAGGAACAGGGACAACACGTGCAAAGTGATGTCCTCCAAGCTTAGCACCCAAGGTATCGTGCATGGGGCTGCCCACTGTGTCTGACTGTGGACCTGTGCCAAGCTGCATCCCTGAGCATCTCTGCGTTCTGGGAAGTGGGCCAAGGTACCTGCCCGGGCGTGTATGTAGGGCCTGCAGCAGGGCTGTGGGGTGGAGGTCACCTTGACCCTGGCCTTCAAAACCATTTGCATCTCTCTTGGAGGTGGATGTGCTGTTTGCAGGGATTTGGAGCACCCACTGGGGCTTCCCAGATGGTGCCAGGGGAAAAGAGCCTGCCTGCCAGTGCATGAGCTGCAGGAGATGCGGGTTTGATCCCTGGGGCAGGAGGGCCCCCTGGAGGAGGGCATGGCAGCCCACTCCAGTATTCTTGCCTGGAGAATCCCATGGACAGAGGAGCCCGGCTGGCTATAGTCCATGGGGTCGTGCAGAGTTGGACACGGCTGGAGTGACTTAGCACGCATGCATGAAGCACCCATCTCCCCATCCAGGAACAGGCAGAATTTATCCTGGACCCATTCCTGGTTCCTCCAAAGACATGCCACAGGCCGCATTCCCTTTGGCCCCATTCTCTAGGGAGCTCTTCTGGATCCACTGCCAAGAGGAGGTCAAGACCATCTTGGAGGTGCTCAGCTAACCATCTGCCAGGACATGATCCTAGGGCAGGTGTTGGGTTATTAATTCCCAAGTATGGGCTGTCCTAGCCTCTGCTGAGGCTTGGCTCCCATGAACCTTTGTAGCTGGTGGGTAACCTTTCAGCTGGCCAGGGACTTTGGGCTGTGGCTTTATTCTCCAGCCTTGTTTCTTCCTACCAAGGCCTATTACCTTATGACTGTCCTGTCCCCAGCATGGCCCCTTGAGTGGCAGCCACTCCTGTCATCAGTGCTGGGTCCCTGGAGATTTATCATTCATTTGTTCATTTATTTAACCAGGGGGATGGTTTGAACAGTGTCCTGCCTTCATCAAGATTGTTTAGCAGGACGACTGGGCAAGAGTCAAATAATCATTCAAATAAGTTTAAAATCACAACTGTGATAAGCACTGTGAAGGAGAGGCATTTGGGCTCACAAAATGCTATGAAGATGGGACCTGAGTTTGTCTGGAGGCCAGGAAAGACCTCCCCAAGGAAGTGACAATTGAGTGAGAAGTCAAGTGTGAACAGAAGTTGGTGATGGGAAGGGAGGAGACAAAGGGTGCAGATTGCTAGAAATACTTCACGGTGAGCGTTGAATCAAGGAGCAAAAAAAAAAAAAAAAAAAAAAAAGTGAAGACTTCTACAGGGCCCCATGGACTGTGGTGAGAATTTTGGTTTTTATTGTAAGAGCAAAGCAAAAAGGAGAAGAGGGCAGCAGAGGATGAGATGGTTAGATAGCATCATTGACTCAACTGGATGTGCATTTGAGCAAACTCCGGGAGATGGTGAAGGACAGGGGAAACCTGGCATGCTGCAGTCCACAGGGTCACAAAGAGTCAGACACAACTGAGCAACTGAACAACAGCAGCAAAATGAACACAGTGCTAGTAAATAAAGAAACCAAAACCACAACTGTGTTGCTATAGTAACCAAGGTTAGCAGCTTCTTGGCACTTCCAGCCCCACCTCACCCTCCGCTGCACACACTGGCCTCCATGTGCCTTTCTGCTGTGACAGTCACGGCTCCTCCATCAGAACCCCGAGGGCCCAAGAACCAGGCTGGTCTCATTGTTGTTGTTCAGTCGCTAAGTGGTGTGCAACTCTTTGTGATCCCATGGACTGAAGCATGCCAGGCTTCCCTGTCCTTCAGTATCTCCTGGAGTTTGCTCAAGCTCACTGAGTTGCTGGTGCCATCCACTACCTCATCTTCTGCCACCCCCTTCTCCTTTTGCCTTCAGGGTTCCCCAGCATCGGGGTCTTTTCTAAGATCTAGGCTGTTTCTAACCCTTCTTAAATCCAGTTTGAACTTCCCTGCTTTTGTGTTTGCTTGGAATGTCTTTGCCAATATTTGTTCAAGCCTTATTCATTAAAAGTATTAGTAAGGTAAGGTTAATAGAAGTATGGTCAAAGCATGTGTAGAGGCTACAATAAATGCCCATCTCTAGGGAAGGGACTCAACAAATTAGAACATGTGTCTGCTTTGTAATACGGTGCCTTCATGAAGCTGGGTGTACATGGACTGACCTGGAAAGATATGTGTCTCAGATACATTGCTGCACATGAAAAGCAAATTGTAGGATATATGTGAAATGCCATCACAGGTGTGTTAGAAAGGTATATATATATATATATATATATATATATATATATATATAAGGAGTATATAAAATAGACTCCAAATTGTTGATAAAGGTTTCCTCTGGAGTGAGGTTGAAAGTGAAAGGAAGCTGTTAACGTTAGTTAATACACTACGATTTTTGTTTCTTTTTTTCCCTTTTCTATATTTTCTGTTTTTTTTTTTTTTTGTCCTTGACTGCACCTCGGTGTATGAGGAATCTTTGTTCCCTGGCCTGGGATTGAGCCCGTGCCCCTATAGTGGAAGAGCAGACTCTTAACCCCTTGACTACCAAGGAAGTCCCTGATCTTGGTTTTCTTGTTTACTTGAACTGTGTTAATTTTGTAATTGAAATTAAAACACATAGAAAAAAGTATTAGAAGAGATAAATAAACCGAGCTTATGCTTAGTTGTTAGATTGGGGAGGTTCTCTTCTTGCCCTAAATTATCATAATTTTATTAAAGAACAAAAAGAAAAAGGAAGGTGCCCTTTCTGCTCAAGTGCAGCAGAAATGCTGCTCCTTCTGGGAAGCCCTTTCTTGATCCCTCAGCTGGACTTGCTATCTCCTCTATTAGAACTTCTGAAGCATTTTGTGCCCCTTCTGTGGCATTTGTCTCCATTGATCTTACAAGTGCTTCATACATGTTTTACTGCCGCTTGAGATTTAAGCAACTTGAGGATATCATGAAAGAGAAGACAATTGGCTTCCTTTCAGGTCGTAGGATCTGAGTGTGGCTCTTGTTCTGGTCATCCACTGCAACAGGACAAATTCAATCCAGCTTAGTCCAGAGGTAAACCCAGAGATCGAACCTGCATCTGGGTTCTTTACCGCTAGCGCCATCTGGGGAGCCCTCTTGGAAGGAGAGCTTGTGTAAAAATTAGTGGTTAATATTAATCCATCAAAGCTTTGCTATGGAGTACAATCTCTGTGTCTCAGTGACAGCATCTGTGAATTAGAAAGACCAGATGCTATACTGTAGGCAAGCATATTCTATGCATTATAAGAAACGATACGTTCTATGGACTTCCCTGGTGGCTCAGATGGTAAAGAATCTGCCTGCAAGCAGAAGACCCAAGTTTGATCCCTGGGTCCTGAAGATCCCCTGAAGAAGGGCATGGCAACCCACCCCAGTGTTCTTGCCCAGAGAATTCCATGGACAGAGGAACCTCGTGGACTACAGTCCATAGGGTTGCAAAGGGTCGGACATGACTGAGCAGCTAATACTATAGGCTCTATAGTGATTATCTTGGTACTAATGCTGTGCTTTACTCAAGAAAGGTACTTCTTTACTCAGGAAGGTGCTTGAGTAAAGCACGCATTAGGAGACTCATTACTAAGAGGGACACAAGAGAAGTGATCCTGGATGATCACACAGGGGCGTGGTCTAGTTGTAGGGCACAGACTTGAGATTGGGTTGACAAGCGTTAAACCTAAACAGTCACCCAGTTACCATCTGTGTGACCTTTGTTCACTCTTCTCACCTTTTTGAGCCTTAATTTCCTCATCATAACAGGAGAGTAAGATTATCTACCCAGCTGGGTGCAGTGTGTGTTGGAGCTCACTTGGGTAAAGTGCTTAGTATGGTGACATCCGTGAGTCTGCGTGAACTCCGGGAGATGGTGATGGACAGGGAGGCCTGGCGTACTGCGATTCATGGGGTCACGAAGAGTCGGACGCGACTGAGCGACTGAACTGAACTGATGGTGACATCACGGGCTTTCTAGGCGGCACTAGTGCTAAAGAATCCACCTGCCAATGCAGGAGACGCAGGAGACTCGGGGTCTATGTTTGGGCCAGAAAGATCCCCTGGAGGAGGGCACAGCAACCCAGTCCAGTATTCTTGCCAGGGAAATCCCATGGACAGAGGAGTCTGGTGGGCTTCAGTCCACAGGGTCGCAAAGAGTCATGACTGAGCCACTGGACACACATCTACACACACACACACGATGACATCACACAGTAGGCCTCCTGTGACGATGTAACGAAGCCGTATAGGAAGTTTGGACCCCTCACTGCGCTCCTCCTCTCCTGCAAAGGTCACCTCCTTTCACACAAATAGTTGAGGGTGTTTGCCCCTGTGTGAGAGCAGTAGAGGAAGGGCAGGACCCTCTGCTGCTTTCCCTGGCTTGTCCTTTCCCCGAGTGTCCCTTACGGGGGATCTGAGCTCCGTGCAGCCCTGGCTGCGAGTCCTATTCCTCTGAGTGTCGGATGTGGCCTTCTCCTCCTCTCATTGGTAGCTTTGCCTTTGCAGATGTACGAGATCAAGT
This sequence comes from Nanger dama, assembly GCA_917880005.1. NCBI lineage: Eukaryota > Metazoa > Chordata > Mammalia > Artiodactyla > Bovidae > Nanger > Nanger dama. The sequence continues at coordinate 15,784,329 of CAKJTW010000046.1, read as the reverse complement.
CACAAGGCAGCATTGCAAAGACGTTCAACAAGATTCTGCACAAGCTGAGTGCGCCCCTGAAGCCTCGAGTGCCCGAGCACAGTAACAGCAGGATGAAGAACCTCTCATACCCGTTCTCCAGGGAGAAAATGTACCTGTGAGTAGCGGGGGCTGGGAGGTCGGGCTATGAAGTGGCCATCCGGATATAACCGTCCCTATAATAGAGAGGAAGCCAAGGTTCCAGGTCCGTCCAAGGTCATGCTGCCTTAAATGGCAGAACTGGGACTGGCATGTTGACTTCCCAGCTGGCTGTTCTTGCTCCCCTTCCTGGGCCCTTCATCCACATCTGCCTGGGCATCTGACATGCCGCCTCCCACATGTCTCCATCACTCAGCTTCTGGGTTCCTTCAAGACCAGTTCTTAACAGCCAGTGAAAACATGCTGTCCATCTCTTGAGTTTTCATAACAATGGTCTACAAGTGCTCACATTCTACTCTGCATTAGTGACTTGGAAACACACCACAGTGCCTGGGCTCCCGGGGTGGGGACATGGTTCAGGCATCTGGGTTCCCTCCAGCACAATGCCCTAAGCACAGTCACAGGCGTGGGTTTTTGTTTTTGTTTTGAGTGCAAGGTCAACATTTGAAGTTTAGAACAGACACAGGTTTTGCATAATTAGGAGTTTGGTACCATGATTTTTGTGACAACAGGGACAATATTAAATGAAAATTTGAAAAACAGTTATAACCCCAACATCCAGAAACTGTCCTCTTATTTGCTGGTTTAAAAAAAAATTTTGTCCATACATGGGAACCCTTTTTACCTACTTTTCTTTTTAAAACTTATCATCGTGTAATATTTTCGTATCATAGTCTAAACGTTTCTACAGTATTTCTAAAGTTTTCATAATTATAATTTTCAAACAGCTGCATGATAATCTATCTTTTCAGTTCAGTTCAGTTCATTTCAGTCGCTCAGTCGTGTCTGACTCTTTGCGACCCCATGAATCGTAGCACACCAGGCCTCCCTGTTCATCACCGTCTCTCGAGTTCACTCAGACTCACGTCCATCGAGTCCGTGATGCCATCCAGCCATCTCATCCTCGGTCATCCCCTTCTCCTCCTGCCCTCGATCCCTCCCAGCATCAGAGTCTTTTCCAATGAGTCAACTCTTCGCACGAGGGGGCCAAAGTACTGGAGTTTCAGCTTTAGCATCATTCCTTCCAAAAAAATCCCAGGGTTGAAATCTATCTTTTAGGTTTTGAAATTACGTATTCCCCCCATAATCTTTGTTATAAGTAACTTTGAAAGGAATGTTTTAATGTAGGGAACTTCTTTCCTTCTGTTGAGTTTGTTTTCCTAATGATACATTTCTATGACAAGTTTTCAGAATTACTGGGTCAGAAAGAGTGTAAATATCATAAGTGTCTGTGAGTGTGTGTGTGTGTGTGTGTGTGTGTGTGTGTGTGTCTTACCCATCTAGCTATGTTGTTTTCTAGAGGCTTGCTCTGGGCCCAGGGTGACAAGAGGTCCCAGGATAATGAAATGCATTGACAGGCTTTCTTGGTGTCTGCAGGTACAACATCCAGGACAAGGACACCTTCTTTGATAATGCCACCCGTAGTCGCATTGTAAGTAAACCAGCTAACCGGATGCTTAACCAGTTCTGGTGGGCTCGGGAGGGGGTGGGGAAGCCTGAATCCCCTTTGACAGGGCATCTCTCTCCATCCCTGCTGCCTCCCATCATCCTTTGCTTGGAGTTGCCTAGCAATAGGGAGGAGAATTCAGGAGCTTCCCAATCTCAGTGGTGAAATAGTCTCGAGTTGTGAAGGATATCTCCTCTTTATGATTGTCCTACCCGGGCCCTTCTTGGAATCATAAAAGCAGGGACTATCAGAGCTTGGGGCCAGGGGTGGAGGGACTTTCGGCTAGTCAGGTGACTCCCTTGCTTGACAGTTGAGGAAACTGAGGCTCTACGATGTAATGAATTTTAAAAATTCAGGCATATAGTTGGTGTCCAAAGAAGTGCTCACTGCTGAGCCTCCGTGAATCTTTTTTTCATCCTCAAAGGGTCCTGGGCACTGATGTGTCAGAGAATGTTAGAGCTGGCCTGTTTGTCCAAGGACACAATTATCAGCCTGTTCAATGGAAGCCAACATTCATGATGATAGCCTTTCTTCTACTGTCTTTGTTGTTGTTTTATTAAACTATTTACATATTTGAAATACATATTTCAAAAGTTTCAGAAGCTACAGGACAGGCAAGACTGTACAGCAACAACTACAAGCAACCAACCAACCAACCAACCAACAAACAAAAACCCCAGGAAGTGTTAGTAAAGAACAGAAGTTAATTTATTTCCTCTATGTATGCAAAGTGATGCTTTCCTGAAATTTTCTAGTCTACCATTGAAATATAATAAATCCAAACCATAGATAAGTATAGTGTGGATGATCATGGGGGCTACTTGGTGAGCTGTGTGGAGGGCGGTGAGGCTGGATGCCATGGTGATTGCTGGGGGGTTTGCACAGGGTCTAGAGGGCAGGTGGGAGACACGCATGCCCTGCAGTTTCCAGTGCTCTCCTACTGCTTTTTCCCTTTCAAGGCCAGAATTCTGGATTTTGCAGGATGGTTGATTCTAATGAAAATCTGCCTAGGGCCTGGACCCTGCAGCTCCAGTCTGAGCTGTAGGGCATCTCTGTTCACTATATCTATGTCTTCTACCCACCTGGAGAGCATCCAGCCTATGGACAGAAGAGGAGAGAGAAAGATGGGCCCCAAAAATGCTGGTCACAGTGGAAACACAGCATTGTGTTTCCCTCAGGAAGGACTTAGGTTTCAAATAAGGAGGAGGAATAAGGGTGAGCCTTGTTTTGAACAACTGACTGGTTCAAAACTGGGAAAGGAGTATATTGAGGCTATCTATTGTCACCCTGCTTATTTAACTTATGTGCAAAGTACATCATGCAAAATAATGCTAGGCTGATTGAATCACAAGCTGGAATCAAAATCGCCAGGAGAAATATCAGCAGCCTCACATATGCAGGTGATACCACTGTAATGGCAGAAAGTAAAGAGGAACTAAAGAGTCTCTTGATGAAGGCGAAAGAGGAGAGTGAAAAATCTGGCTTAAAACTCAACATTCAAAAAATGAAGATCATGGCATCCAGTCCTATAACTTCATGGCATAGATAAGGAAAAATTGGAAATAGTGACAGATTTTAACTTCTTGGGTTCCAAAATCACTGCAGACAGTGACTGCAGCCACAAAATTTAAAGACGTTTGCTCCTTGGAAGAAAAGCTATAACATACCTAGATAGTGTATTACAAAGCATCATTTTGCCAACAAAGGTCCACCTAGTCAAAGCTATGATTTTTCCAGTAGTCATGTACAGATGTCGGAGTTGGACCATAAAGAAGACTAAGGACCAAAGAATTGATACTTTCAAATTGTGGTGCTAGAGAAGACCCTTGAGAGTCCTTTGGACAGCAAGGAGATCAAACCAGTCAGTCCTAAAGAAAATCAACCCTGAATATTCACTGGAAGGACTGATGCTGAAGCTGAAGCTCCAGTACTTGTCACCTGATGCAGAGAGCCGGCTCATTGGAAAAGACCCTGAGGCTGGGAAAGATTGAGGGCAAGAGGAGAAGACAGCGGCAGAAGATGAGATGGTTAGATAGTATCACCAATTCAATGGACATGAATTTGAGCAAACTCAGGGAGATAGTGAAGGACAGGGGAGCCTGGCGTGCTGTAGTCCATGGACAGGGGAGCCTGGCGTGCTGTAGTCCATGGACAGGGGAGCCTGGGCGCTGTTGGCGCAAGGAGTCGGACCCAACTTAGGGACTGAATCACAGCAACAACTAAGAGGCGCTTCCATGTCAGCAGGGTGATGAGCAGGGTGAGAAGGGACCGAAGATTGCAGGAAGTTACAGAACATTTCTAAGTCATGCTGAAAACATAGCCTTGACTCTGCCTGCAGAATGGGCAGGAAAACACTCCAGTTCCTTGGTGTTCTAAAAGATTTAAAACGGGCATATGATTTCTTTTATCTGCCTGTGGAAAAAGCATGAACCTCCCATTGTCCTGATTGATGCTGTTACAAGCAGTTTAACTCTCACCACGGCTCAGGTCCCACGTCTTGGGGGGAAGTTATAGGGAGTTGTGGAAATTACCCGATAATTGCAAAGTGCTTGTAAAATAATGGACTGCCATATAAATGCTGTTCCTAATTATTATTGCTGTTGAATATGGCACCGTGTTATAAGTGAATTAAACATTCTTGGGCCCCATTCTGCTGGAAGTCATTTATTTTCCACTCCTTCTGGTCTGTGGCTGGAATGTGGGAGTGTGAATGGTGATGGAGTAACACATCTTTTCTCGTCCTGGAGGCGTCTTCCTTCCCTTCCTGCTCATTCCCCAGTCTACCCGACTCTGTGACAGAGGGAGAAAGAGGCTTGAGGTTGGTCTTGGGGTCTGCTCTGACCCAGACTTTGGTCTGAGGACCTTACCCGCATCTCCTTAGGCCCGTCTCCTTGTGCCGTCTTCCCTGTGGCTGTCTGGGCAGGCCAGTCACATGTCCCAGCGCAGAGTTCTGTCCCTGGCATCTCCTTAGAGCTGGGCACAGGCTTGGCACCCGCTGGAGGGCACTGGTTGGCCAGCAGGTTTATGCTGCCCCCTGGGCTTTCTTGGTGCGGATGCTCTCAGCACTCTGCCCTCATAGTGAGCGAGAGGGTCCATGCAAGCTCCCCACTCAGGGACTGTTGATCTGTTAATGAGCAGTGGTCCTTGGGCAGCCATCTGCTATGTGCCCAAGGTGCTCTCTGAGATGTAGAGTCTTAAGGACCTGGGAGACCTACTCTGCCTGGGGAGGCAAGATGCTCAGGCAAAAAGCAGAGAAGTAATACTTCCAGTGACCAAGACGTAGGGGGCCTCTTTCCAATTCCCAAAGCACTTTCATGGTTCCCCCAAACATCTCTGAGAGACAGCTCCGTTACAGAGGGGACCACGGGCCCTCAGAACCCACCCAGAGCTTGCCCAGGACTCCTCAGCAGCAAGGCACTGTTGGGGCTGGTGGGCACCCCTCCTCCTTGCCTCTCCCCACCCACCAAGTGTCCTCCTTAGCCCTTGCAGAGGGGTGTGGGTCTGGGGTCCCCCTTCCCTCCTGTAACTTCAGTCAACATACAGCCTTTTCTTCATTTTTCTGGGAGGCGGGGCAAGCTGCGGCGTGTATGTGAAGAGGTTAGATGCTCTGTTTGAATGGGCTTGACCGGGAGTCTGTGCACTGGCACCTGCCTGGGTACCACCCCCCCGCCCTCCACACACACACACCGGGCCGGGGCTGCAGCACGTGGCCCAGGTGCTCACAGCCTCGCTGTCGTCTGTTTCAGGTGCATGAGATCCTGAAGCGCACAACCTGCTCTCGAGCCAACAACACGATGGGTAAGGACCCTCCCACTGTGAGCCGTGCTGATGGGGGGCCAGGGCATCCTTTCAACAGACGATGGAGGGGGCTCCCCACCTGCCCCCAGGTGTAGAGGGGGTGCCATTTCTCGTGGGGCTGGGGCTGCCCCCAGCCTTCACCCTGGGTTTCTGTCCTTCCTCTCCTTTCCCTGAACCTGCACAGACACCTTCCACTTGATCCCAAGTTCAGATGCTTTCTTTTCACTGTCTCCAAAATGTTTTAATAACTGCACAAATCATGGCTGATTTTTATTCATTTTTGAGAAGAAAGACATCTCAGTGGCCTTTTAGTTCAAGCTTCTGCCTTGATGTTTAAAGAAACTAACCACCAGGGAGGGCAGATCAGTCTGAGGATGCCTCTTCTGAGTTCAGCATCCTTGTTACCATGTCTGACTGAACCTGTTTGCCTTGTGGTTTGATTTTTGAATCTGGGCGTGTTTGTGTTTGAAACAGGACCCCCAGCATTTGGGTGCCAGTTAGGCGGCTGGGACAGTAGTGAGTGATGGAAGGGACACAGGTGATGGTGGGGTGACACCATGAACTTACATCCATGCTCAGGCCTTTTGTCCATACAGGCCCCCGGCAGGTGGGAGGCTCTTTCCGAAGGGGCTGCTGTTACTCATCCCTCAGAACACTTGCCACTCTGAGGTGGTAGACCTTTCACTTTTGAGGCAGCTTTGAGTTGAAAAGAGTCAGTTAGAGAAAAGTCTAGGGAGTAATAAAGTAGGCAGCCAGATCAAACCAGTCAATCCTAAAGGAAATCAACCTTGAATATTCACTGGAAGGACTGATACTGAAGCTGAAGCTCCAACACTTTGGCCACCTGATACGAAGAGCCAACTCATTGAAAAAGACCCTGATGCTGGGGAAGACTGAGGGCAGGAGGGGAAGGGGACAACAGAGGATGAGATAGTTGGATGGCATGAGTTTGAGCAAACTCCGGGAGACAGTGGAAGACAAGGCAGCCTGGCATGCTGCCGTCCACGGTGTTGCAGAGACTTTGTGACTTAGCATGATTTAGCAACTGAACAACGACAATAGCTGAGGACCACCAGAGGCGGCGAGAGATCGGAAGATGTATCTTGTGTTTTCTTGTGGCCTCTGTCAAAGTCCCGGAATTTGCCATCACTTAGCTCGGTTGGTAAAGAATCCGCCTGCAATGCAGGAGACCCCGGTTCAATTCCTGGGTCAGGAAGATCCCCTGGAGAAGGGATAGGCTACCCACTCCAGTATTCTTGGGCTTCCCTTGTGGCTCAGATGGTAAAGAAGCCTCCTGCAATGTGGGAGATCTGGGTTTGGTCCTTGGGTTGGGAAGATCCGCTGGAGAAGGGAAAGACTACCCACTCCAGTATTCTGGCCTGGAGAATTCCATGGACTGTATAGTCCATGGGGTCGCAAAGAGTCAGACACGACTGAGTGACTTTCACTTTCACTGTCAAAGTCCTGGAATTTGCCATCATTTCTAATCCAGTTCACTCTTCACTTGTATTGCTTGCCTTACATCCTCCTTGGCTGGACCAAAACTGCTTCCTCGGGTGTCACAAGTGATTTTTTACTGCCCGCATTTCATGGCCTTTTCCTCCTCCTTCATCTTCCTGCATTTTCTGAATGAAGGCCTGTGCATTGAACCTCCATCTTCTGGCAGCTGAGATCCAGGGAGGGGCCCCTGATCCTCTGATCTCTGTCCTTCTGTTTCTTCCTCCTGGACCACACTCTGCTTCCTCTCCCTCCTCCCCCATTTCAAGGTTGTCTTCTCCACACTTCTTGGCCTCCTCCTTCTCACTCTAAACAGAATTCTTACAGCCTTGAATTCCTATTTCTCCTCTCTCCCATTCCACACCCATCTTTATAGCGACTGGCTAGATACCTCCGCTGAGATGTTCCCAGAACCTTGAAATCAGTGTCTCACTGTGTCCATTTTCATCTGTTCCCTCTTTTGCCCTCTCTGTCTCTCCCACTTCTCTGCCTGTTAACATGACTACCCCTCTGGTTTTACTTTTGCTGTTCCCTTTGCTGGAATGTCCTACCCTATGTCTCACCTGGGCCCACCCCTCCAGACCGAACATCTCTGTGCCCTGGTTCTTCCTGTATGCTCTTTCCTTGGAACTCCCATCAAGTTCTGTGTCTTTCTCGATGACTATGTTCTGTGGCTTAGACTCCCAAGACAGTCCTTGAGAAGTGTCTGGGTCGTCTTTTATCCCCCAGTGCACCTGGCTGGCTGCCTTGCGTCTTCCACTCAGTTGACTTGCTTTATTGAACTAATTAAATGTGCCCAGCCGGCTGGTTTCACAGCAGTTAACTGGTGAGTTCCCAATGATGGGTGCTGGTGGACAAATGACTTCAGTTCTCTCCAACTCAGTTTTCCCTTTTAGGTAAAAAAATCAGGGTGAGAATGATCTGTCTTGCAGAGTTTTTGTAAAGACTGTATAGAATACTGTTTGTTTTGTAACCTGAAAAGTCCTTAAAAACTGAAGTTTGTTTTGTGGGCAGCCTCTAGATTGTTGAAAGGCCATTAGAGACCTTCTGCTTTATGACAGCAAGTTTTATTTCCCATCTTTAAGGATCTGAGGGTGTGTGTGTGATGCCACAAAGTCAGATATCTTAAGGATTTTGTTGTTGAGCAGTTTTCAACAATTTCTTTCTTTTTTGACATTTAGAAACCATTTGTTAAAGTGCCTGCTCAGTGTCAAATAATGTTTTAGAAACTGAGAGATGGCAAGATGAATTTGACCTAATTTCTATCCTCATGGGGCTCTTGGTTTAGCTGTGTGGACAAATATGTAAACAGATAATTATAAGGTGATCAGGTAGGTATGATATTAGAACTGTGCAGAGAGGGCGAAAGGAACAGATTCAGAGCAGCCATCTCCCATGGATGCATCTAAGTATCACCATAAATTATCTAGTGTTAGGACTTCCCTGGCAGTCCAGTGGTTAAGACTCTGGGTTTTCAATACAGGGAGTGGGGGCTCAGTCCCTGGTTAGGGAACTAAGATTCTGCATGCTGCGGGGCATAGCCCCAGAATATTGTCTAGTATTAGTCTCATGGGTGCCTGGGAAAGCTGGTGGGTCAGGAATTATCTCTAGTTACCAGAGGCACAGGATGGATGGCTCATTCAAGGTCACATACTGAGACACGGTCAGAACTGGGACGAGAGCTTGGGTTCCCTCACTCTGGTCCTGTCTCCGCTGCAATCCGGATGCAGAGAACTAGGCGTGGAGTCAGGCTGAGTCTTTACGCGCTGCTGCTCCCACGGTAGTCGCTGATGATTTATTAGCTCCTAACAAGGGACGTGTGACTGAACTGTGTTTCCCAGCAGAGGAGGATGCTGAAGGCCAATTCTCGGGTTCTTTGACTTCTGCCTGGGAAAATCCAGCACCCTTTCAGCTTTTTGGCTGGCTTACCATCTTACTTAGAAGTTCAGAAAGAAAGAGCAATGTGATAACATTGTGAGTCCTCAGGATAATGCGGACCTTTGAGCCGTGGGTCAATTTTGATTTTATTGCCCTTCTCTCTGGTTTTATAGAGAAACGCAAATGGGCTAGAACTGGCTTAGATTTCCTCCAGAGGAGGTTTGCCTCATAAAAGTAAAAGAAAAAGGAAGAATGGGATTGTGTGTGGAATTGTTTTTCAAGGTATTTTCATTGATCTTTCAGCCTCAGATTTACCCTTTATGTGGTATTCACCATTACCTTTGTGACCAGTTTACAAAGCTTTATTCCCCTCCCCACTGTCCTCAGTTGCAGTAGAGATTAGGAGATGGAAAAGACGATAAAGATCAGAAATATTCATAGAAGATGGAAAAATAAGACTAAAGATAATAATAATTCAGACATACTTCATTCATCTGGTATTGTCATCTTCTTTGTAGAAACCATATTTTTCTGAATGCCTGTTTGGTGTATGTATTGATTTATTTATATTCCTGTCTTGTTCCACAAAATTTCAGAGGTAGCTTACAAGAAAAACAATAAAACAGCATAATATAAATAATACATTAAAAAATAAGAACCAGGAAAAGCACAAATTAAAATAGAATGTTGAAACTAGGAGGAAAAAATAGAATACACATATTCAAACCATACGGCCCTCTAGTTTCTGCAGTTGGGTTGCAAATTTGACCTTGAACCTAAGTGAGAGGGGAATACATTCAGTGAGGTAGCACTTAAGGTCCTCAGCAACATCTTTTTATATAGAAATTGTTCTAAAGTCTCTCATATAATTCCCTGCTTTCTAATACAGATGATACAAACACAGAGTCTCTATAAAGGCATATGTAAATATATGTACAATTCAGGATAGTCCTTGAGAACATTAATTTATTTATGTTCCTTGGAGAATTATAAAAGTGTTACTGGAGTTGTTTTGCCCCCACCGAATTTTTTTCAATTCTGAACTCAGGTAACTTCCCTCCTTGAGTTTTGCTTTTTCAAAATTTGCCTTGCTATTTGGGACACAGAAAAACCAGCTCATTAGGACTGGCAATAGAGAGAGGGGGAAAAGGCATTGAAGGAGGGTCTGGAAGATTCTGCTGTGATTAGGGGCAGGACCTTGAGGGATGGGCTGCATGAGAGACCTAGATAATGTTTTCTCCTGAGTTCTCTGTTGTGAGAGCTGAGATAACCAGATAAGAGGTCTCTGCACATAAGAGAGACCTATAGGTTTCTCCCTATAACCAAGGTAAGGATTCCTTGCACATGTGTCCTTGTATGCTTTGCAAAGCACTTTCACACTCTTTATCTCATTTGATCCTTTGAACTCCCATGCAGAATAGGTTCAATGGATATTAACTACTTTCACAACAGAGATAAACATCCAATCCAAAGTGAGAGATCTGGAGCTCGGTTGAGCCCAGTTGGCTCTTCTTCACTGATCTTGTAATTAATCAATTAATAAATGGATGAAGTTATTGGGTAAGATTTTCTAGTGAAAGTGGAAGCTTAGGTTTTCCCACTGGGATGTCCATTCATTCAGCAAATATTTATTCATATGCTGTATGTCATTCACGTTTGAGACCTGGAGACTAGAGTAGGGCATAGGTCAGAGATAGATCCTTGCCCCTACGGAACTTACATTTGAAAGGAGTGAATAAGCCATGTGACTGTGTGACAAGAGAGATGCCTGCAGGGAAAGCAAGTATTACAGAAGGCATAAAAGGAGCCAGCCACTGCAGAGAATCAAGTTAGGGTCCCACCAGGAACAGATGACTTACTCAAATGAGCATCGTTCAAGACAAGAGTATCAGCAGAGAGATCATTTACAGAGGTAGAGGTAGGGGGTTGGGGATGCCAGGGCAGTGTGTGACCTAGAATCAGCAGCAGGGGAGCTGTTACCATCTCTGGGCCCATGAGACAGGAGAGGGGTTCCTGGTGATGAGACGGACAGAACTGGGCTGAGGACAGGAGAAGGTGACTGTATGGAGAGGAGGCTCCTACCTCCTTCTGACCTGCCGGACCCGGGAGAAACCAGTGGAGAAGGGGGCAGGGTACCTTTCTAAAGGAGACAGAGGCGGGAGAGGCTGGGGCAAGCACCAGTTCCAGCTGTGGGACCAACATGTGGTCAAGTCATGTTCCCTCACTTTGCCTGTTTCTCTCCCTTTGAACCCAAGGAGGGACCCCTCCATGTTCTTGAAGTTTCTTTCAAGCACTGATATTCCCTAGGTTTTGATCGGAAGGAGCAACATGGTCTTCTTTCTGTGGGAGCCAGTCAGGTCCGGAGAGGGACCGACTTTCCTCCAGGTGCACAAACTGTGTTTTTAACCTGCTCCCCAGGTGCCTCTTAGGGACTCTACAGGTAGACAGGACGAGCACACCATGAGCTACCACAGGCTTCCCACCCTGCCTGTGTCCAGGAGTTGGGAGAGTGGCCCACGTGCTCGCCTTCGGGGGATCTGACTCTAGCTTCTGTGAATGAAGACCCTAGCTTCAAACGAAGCCCAGTCTTCTCTGTGAATGGCTTAATCTTTCTTGTGTTTTTTTTTCACAGTTGCTGTATGGGCCTTCAGTATTCAGTCCCTTTCAGGGTCCTGGCCAGCAGTAGCATCTCTTGAATTTTCTCTCTTCTTTGTTTTTCTTTTTCTTTTTTATTTTTTAGTGAAAGGAAGGGCAGAGGGTAAAAATTAGCAGAAGAGAGGGAAGCTGACCTTGAAAAAGGGATGGGCATTTGGTGATGGTCTAACACTTTGCCTGCTGTGCTTCAGTCCATGGGGTCACAAAGACACAGATACAACTTAGCGACTGAACAACAGCTCCTGTAACCTCCCCAAGACAACTCACTCTTTGTGTCTTTGTCACTTGGGAAGTGAGGGATGGGGGCTGACGCACCCACCACATCCAGAGCCTGGGTGTGCTTGTGAGTCTGGGGTCCTCAGGATGGTGGCTGATTGTGATGTTGTTGTTGGCTGTGAGCCATCACAAACTTAGCTCAGCCTGACATGGTGCCACCTAATCCACATAACATAAGATCAGCGGTCAGGGTCAAGGCCGTGCAAGTTCACCCCATCCTGGAATGTCTTTCAAGTGCACATTACCGTGGAAAGAAGACCACACCTCCTTGACCAACACCTTTTCTGTTCCTTCATAGAAACCGTTGCCTTTTCACAGACAGAAAATAGCAGCTTGATGGAGCTATGTATTCATGGACATATTGGTGTCAGAGCATTTAAACAAATGTATGCTTTGGACATCTCCCCTCCCTGCTCGGGAGACGATGTCTCAATTATTTTGACTGAAGCCAGGCTGTGTTGTGTGCTGTAAACATCTGGTTTATCATTCATCCAGCTGAGATGGTTTATATTTTGTTAGAAGAAAAGGCTTGGGATTAAAGACATTTAAGTAATTAAGCACACGTCAAGACAATTTGGTGATGGGTAAATATAGTCTCTGTTAAATGCACCGTCTGGGGGCCTCTGGTTTAGATTTATGTCCGGCTAAAGTACAGGGATGAAAGCAGAACGCCTGGGGAATGGGCCCAGTTCTGGGACACAAGGAATCAAAACCAAATGAGTTTTCAGGAACTGAGCGCCGTCCCTGTGAGTACCTGCCCTGATGCTTGGCCTGGAGAGGACAGGGCTAGGGGGCAGAGGATACCCTGTCACCCAATGGCACTGGTAGATTTCATGAGATTCTCACTTTGGGAGGCAGACCATAGACTGCTTCCTGCCCAAGAAACCAGAGATGTCTTGGAAGCTAAATGAGAGAGCTCAGGTTTTATATTGTGAGGGTATTTTGGGTATTAGCCCCAGGGTCTGAGTCCACCCTACTCTGGTCCTTGACCCTGACCCTGTGTATGCAGAGAGATGGTGTTGACTTGGCTGGGTCAGCAGAGCCGGGGCCAGTCCTGGGCAGAGAGAAAATATGAGCCTTTTCTTGGAGGATTATGGTTCTAAGCAACAGGTGTGAATAGGCTGGTGACTTGAAGGGACTCTGGGGATCAGTAAAGAGGTCCTTGGTGAGCCATGCTTTGTGTGAGCTAAGGCACCACTTCTCTTTGGGGAGAGAGGGAATGGAAAACATCCGTCTTTCTGCCTGCCTCCCCCCACCCCCGACTTCTGGGAGTAAGAGGGCAGAAAAGGGGGTCTCTCTCCCCTTGGGTCTCGAGCAGGGAGGAAGGCCTTTGGATATTATCCTGAAGAAGAAAGCTTTGCTGTTTCTGACCAGATGGGTGGTGTATGATGGAACCAATTATCTGAAAAGAAAGGGAAAAATTTAGAATTTCAATTTTCAAAGCAGAGACTCTTTTTTTCTTTTTTTTTAAAGAAAACGTTTGATTATTTTCTTCTTTCAAACTGATTTCCATGCTTGTTTGGGAGTAGATTCTTGGTGTCTGAAGTCTGTGGTTGAGAGGCCAAAGTGGTGCTCATTTTTGGGTGTAATTGTGGATACGTGGTTACTTTTCAGCGTGCCTCTCCCCTCCCCACTCCTCCTCCTCTCGTGTGCCATCCCCTCCCTCCGCCCAGCAGCCACTGATGGGAGGGCCCATGTGTTATCACCTGAGAAAGGGGAGACCCACAGCAGCAAAGCAGAGACATTGTCTGTTACAGCTTTGTGGAGCTCTGGTTTGATGACCTGAATCGTCTTGGCTCCAAGGCAAAAAATACTTGGTCTGGGCTTCCTCTCTTAGGAAGCAGACTAGTTAACCAGCATTTAAGACTCCTTCATCAGCTGCTGCTGCTGCTGCTGCTGTTGGGTTGCTTAGTTGGGTCCAATTGTTTGTGACCCCATGGACTGCAGCCTGCCAAGCTCCTCTGTCCATGGGATTCTCCAGGTAAGAATACTGGAATGGGTTGCCACTTCATTCTTCTGGAGATCTTCCCGACCCAGGGATGGTACCCAAGACTGCTTGGCAGGCAGATTCTTACCACGGAGCCGCCTGGGACAGGTTGCTAAAGAACGTTGGAGTAGTGGGAAGGTTGACGCCTGTGATAAATGAGAAGAGATCCTGAGATCACTCCCGCCACAGGACTGCTTCCTCTTCCCGGTAACAACCATGACCCTTTCTGTGTTCCCCGTAGTGAGGTTGGAGCTGCAGGAGACTCCAGTGAGAGGGGTGTGCTCCTGGCCTCAGGTACCTTGCAGACTTTTAGGGGCTACCAAAGAAGGAGAATGACAACCCACTCCAGTATCTTCCCTGGGAAATCCCAGGGACAGAGGAACCTGGCGGGCTACAGTCCAAGGGGTTGCAAAGAGCTGGACATGGCTTAGCGACTAAACAACAAACAAAGAAGCAGTGAACAGCATTCTAGAAGTGAACCTGCATTCAGTGCCAAGGAGCTTTATTTTCCTTGGGAGGCAGGTTTTAGACCTCCTGACGATTCAAGGTCTTTTCGGAGGCTCAGGCCACAGGACCCAAGAGTTCAGGTCTTCAGCCCAGTGCTCTCAGACCCTGGGCTATTGCGCTGAGCAAAGCCTTGAATTAGCAGGAGAGTTCCACACCTGCTGAAAGCTTCCATGCTCTTTTGGTATTGTCTGCAACATATATGCTACTGCCATGGCAACCAAGGGGGTGGGCATGACTGCAAGGACTGAGTGGCCAGTGAGTAGGTTTGCAGTCTGGCTGGAGCCCTGCCGGCCTGTGATACTTCAGCCTCTATCCATGTTGACAGCTCCTCTGTCGCTTTGAACCACCCCCTGCCCCTTCGCGACTTGGGAGCCCTCCCTTGATGACTGTAGGGTGGCTTCCTGCCTTCTTATGGCTGTGGTTACGGCTCTTGAACTGATTAATGATGCTCCGGGGAAATTGTAGTCTCGAGAGGAAGACAGATCTGTAGCTCATTCAGACCCTGGACACCCCTCCCCCACCCACAATCTCTTTACCGACCCTCCAGCGGCCCACCAACCCCACTGGTATTTCTGATGTTTTCTGTGTATGCCAAGGGGGAAATGTAAAATCAGGAAAGGACTGGTCCTTGGGTGATGCTTCAGCACTGAGATCTCAGATCTCAACGCACTGAAAGAGTGGCCACTTCTGCTGGGCGCCCTGGCAGCCTTGGCTCCTATGTGGGCCCTGGCTGGACTCTGGAATCTGAGCAGCATGGTTGGAGGAAGAGGAGGGTGGTGGAGGGAGGAGGATTGTTTGAGAGCCTCTGAGGCTCCGAGCATGTAGTGGGGTTCCGAGTGGGCACAGGAGGTGGAAAACCATGAATTTTAATGAATCATGGTTGTGGAATTTCGCCACCCAACCTTGTCCTCTCTCCAGAGTGGTGCAAATGCAGGTGACTCTGCATTTGGACATCATACACAGTTCCCTCCAGCACTGATTTCCCCCTCATCACTCTGCTGTCTACAGCCTCTCTGGAAAGAATGGTTCAGGGCAGAAAGCGTGTTTGAGACCAGGGAAATCATCATGTACCAGAGAGCCTCCCCCGAGCTCCTCCCCACCCCTGCTACCCCCCACCAAATGTACATCCCACATGGCAGAGTCCTTGAGCTGTCGAGATATAATCCCTCCCATCTGGGAGCCGGCGACCTGGGGCAGCCTGTCCCGAGTCACAGAGCTTGCAGGCTCTTTATAGTCTCTGAATCACACCATGAATGAAGGGGAGGGGATGGTAGAAGAGCATCTTGGGGTTACAGAGATGGGACCACTCCTTCAGGTAACAGCTGTTTAGTAGGGTCTGCTGTATGCCCTGCACTGTAGAATACAGTCAGGATTTTAAAGAAATGGATCCTTTGTTATGTGGTTTCCCAACTTTGTGGCCCTCTTTGCACTAGAAAAGTCTTCCCTGGTGGCTCAGACGGTAAAGCGTCTGTCTGCAATGCAGGAGATCTGGGTTCGATCCCTGGGTTGGGAAGGTCCCCTGGAGAAGGAAATGGCGACCCACTCCAATATTCTTGCCTGGAAAATCCCATGGATGGAGGAGCCTGGTGGATTACAGTCCCTGGGGTTGCAAAGATTTGGACACGACTGAGCAACTTCACTTTGCACTGGAAAAGATTATCGAGAGTACCCAGAGCATTTTCATCTAAGTGGGTTGTATTGATCAGTATCTGTTGTATTAGAAGTTAAAATCGAGAAGAGTTTAAAACATAAGGATACACAAGCCCCGTTCCATGAGCAGTCAGGGTTGACGTCATTACAGATCATAAAACTCCGCTGTAGACTCCTGAGAGACTAGGAGTGGAAAAGCAAATAACATCTTAGTGCTATTATGAAAATCATTCATGGAAGTCATGGGACTTCACTGGTGGTCCAGTGGTTAAGACTCCACCTTACAATGCAGGGGATTCCTGTCCAATCCTGGATCAGGGAACTAAGATCCCACGTGCTGAGGGGCTCCTAAGCTTGCGTGCCATAGCAACTACTGAGCTGCTGTGCCTCAACAAGAGAGTCTGCGTGCAGCGGCTGAGGCTCGGCTCACCAAATAAATAAATATTTAAAAATAATAGTTCTCACCTTAAGAATCCCCCTGAAAGGGTCATGGGACAGGTAGAATTCCTCAGACCACACTGTGAGATCTAATGGTACAGACATGTCAGTCATGGGCAGTAATTGGTGCTGTCCTGTGAAGGAACAGTGAGGGAGCCAGAAATGGGTTCAGGCAAAACGTGGTGGGACACACTGATGCATACTTTTGTTGGTTATAATGACTGTGATCCATCCACATGGACATCCCTATGCTGACACTGAACACAGATATTCCCCCTGCACTGCTGTGGCTGCCGAGCAGGAGAAGGAGGAGGCGGTGGAGGTGGTTTGGGGGCTGCAGGAATCCGAGTATGTGAGGACAGGACAGACATGAGATTTGAGAGAGCCTACCTGATAAGACTCTTGAGAGTCCCTTGCACTGCAGGGAGATCAAAGAGTCAATCCTAAAGGAAGTCAACCCTGAATATTCATTGGAAGGTCTGATGCCAAAGCTCCGATATTTTGGCCACCTGATGGAAAGAGCTGACTCACTGGAAAAGACCCTGATGCTGGGAAAGATTGAAGGCAAAAGGAGAAAGCAGAGACAGGATGAGATGGTTGGATGGCATCACTGATGTAATGGACATGAACTTGAGCAAACTCTGGGAGATAGTGAAGGACAGGGAAGCTTGGTGTGCTGCAGTCCATGGGGTCACAAAGAGTTGGACACAACTTAGTGACTGAATGAAGCACAATGCATGATATTTAATCATAACCTTACATTTGGGAAGTGAAAAATTGTTCTAATACTAAGAAGTAAAGTGTGGAAGAAACTCCTTGCCTGGGAGCATCTGGAAGTGGGGGCTGGTTCTCAACTGAGAGGTGGGATTGGGGCATTAATATTTATCAGAAGGCCAAGGTCAAGATGAGAATTCCTGCCCTACAGTGACCATTTTCATGTTTCTTCTTCTGCAGGTATTAACTCTCTGATAGCAAACAATATCTATGAGGCTGCCTACCCATTGCATGATGTGAGTACCACCTTCATCACTCAAAAGGTGGAGCCCTGCAGGCAACGCAGCAGTGAATTTACAGGCAGGAGGGAACCATGGCATTGAACCACCTTGGCTGGTTCCCGACCACGTGGAAAGACAGTAATCCCCAGCTTGATATTTGCCAGTTGTCTCAGACTGTCTCAAAAAAAAGTGAATGTTTTTGTCTGAGCCTCCTCTGCACTCCCTGCCTTGATTTTGGGGAAACTGTGAGAAGCTGGTTACAAGAGAGATGGGGAAGGTGGATTCGGGGAGGCAGGTCCCAGACTGTGATGATACACAGCCTGGACCATTAGGCCCTCAAATGATAGAGGGTGATACGTGATATTATGTATGTAATATTATATGCGATAGTTATATGATAGTGTTATATGGTACTATATATATTTTTTTATATGCAATATTTTTCTCTGTGATAGTTTTATTTAGGTGTAAAACTCCTTATCCTTCTATGGGAACATGTATTAAGTATCAGTGTCAGGTCTTTTTTTCATCTTGATTTTTTTTTTAATTTAAATTTTTATTTTTTTTTGATACCAAAAGCATTTAGTATTGGGGACAGCCGGTTAACAATGCTGTGGTGGTTCCAGGTGAAGCGTGAAGGGACTCAGCCATACATATGCATGGACCCATTCTCCCCCAAACCCCCTCCCCTCCGGGCTGGCGCGTAGCAGAGCAGAGTTCCACGTGCTACACAGTAGGTGCTTGTTGGCTACCCATTTAAAATATAGCAACGTGTACATGACCTTTCGAAAGTGCCTAGCTGTCCCTTCCCTCTGGCAACCGTAAGTTCATTCTCTAAGTCTGTGAGTCTCTTTCTGTTTCGTAAGTCAGTTCATTCATATCATTTCTGTTTAGATTCCATATAGAAGGGATGCCATATGATATTTTCCCTTCTCTGTCTGACTCACTTCACTTAGGATGACGATCTCTAAGCCCATCCAGGTTGCTGCAAATGGCGTTATTTCATTCTTTTTATGGCTGAGTAATATTCCATTGTGTATATGTACCACATCTCTATCTTGACATTTTTGAAGGAGGTCTCTAAAATTCCTTCTACTGTTGTGTGGTTAAGAAAATAGAGAAACTAATTAAGGCTTTCGTTGGCTGGGAGCAGCATTATAAACATCCCATAACAAGATACAGTGATATTCTCCAAGATGACTCATGAGGACCTTAACTGGGCCATGAACTCAGTGCCCCCTGGCTGCCCTGTCCACCCTGTCAGTCACTTTAGCATCTGCCGCATGGTGGTACCCAGTGAGACCCCCGGGGCGGGTACCCTGAGTGCCTGATGAGATTTCCCAGGTGACCTTTTCTCCTCACTGACATCCTTGCCGTGGGCACACGTGAGATGAGGCTCTGCTGGGTATGGATGGGGCCAAGGGAGGTTTCCTGGACATGCTAGCTTGGTTCCAGGGCGGGCTCTGCTGCTCCGCTTGCTGTGAGCAGGTACAGGAGGCTCCGAGGCTTGTGAGGGGAGCCACCCCCTGTAAGCTCACAGGACACACAGCAGGTGCTGGTGACCATGGAAGCGGACCAATGTTTCCTTCTGGGTCGTGCCCTTGACCTTTCTTAAATGGGAATGAAAGAAAGGGATGGCGTTAGAAAATTTAAAAGGAACGGTCTCTCTGTTTTTGATTATCCTCTCTGTTTTCTCTTCCCACAGGGTGAATATGACAGTCCAGGGGACGATATGAATGACAGAAAGGTGAGCCGACCTGATGCTGTGCCCAGGGCTCTGGGCTCGGGGATTGCACGTGGGTGTGGGGCTGCATAGACACATCCTGGGTGTTCTACTTACTGCTTATCTGTATCAGCCATTTTCCCACAGCCCCTGTCCCCAGGCATTTGGAAATTCAGGGGGCCATTTTTGGTCACTGGCATGACTGTGTATCGGAGTGTGGCTGGCATTCCTTGCTTGGTGGACCAGCGATGCCACATCCTAAAATATCCCCAACAGTGGCACACAAAGGCAGCATGCCCACCTCCTGATGACAAGAGCGCTTTAGCTGAGAAACACTGAGCATCCCGAACCCTTAAATCAGGGAGTCTTCAACCTCTGGGGTCTAATTCCTGGTGATCCGAGGTGGAGCTGATGTAATAATAGTAGAAACGAAAGTGAGAGTGTTAGTCACTCCGTCGCCTCTGACCCTTTGCAACCCTATGCAGTCACCCACCAGGCTCCTCTGTCCATGGGATTCTCCAGGCAAGAATAACTGGAGCGGGTAGCCATTCCCTTTTCTAGGGGATCTTCCCAACCCAGGGACTGAACCTGCATCTCCTACATTGGAGGCTGATTCTTTACTGTCTGAGCCACCAATAGAAATTAAGTGCTCAATGAATGTCAAGTGCTTGAATCATCCCGAAACCACCACCCGCCCCCAACCCTGGTCCACGGAAAAATTGTCTTCCATGAGACCAGTCCTTGGTGCCAGAAAGGGTGGGGATTGCTGCCTTAATTTATAGATGGGGAAACGGAGACACAGGATGATCGTACACCTTGTCCATGATAACACTGCCACAATCAACCGAGAGGGGGCTAAAACTCTTGTGACCTCAAATCCCATGGTCCTGCTAAGCATATAGCTGTATCCGTGCCACTGTGTCTTGTTTGGGGAGCGTCATCTTTAAGTTATTATTCTTATTCTCTAGGTAGACAGGTGGGATAGAGTGATCCCCAAATTATAGATGAGAAACTGACTGTGTATTCCAGGCAGCTGGGAATGAAAGGTTATATTTAGGGAGGGAAAAGGGTCCCATTGGAGAATCTCTCCTCTGTCAGGCACAACTCCTGCCTGGACAGCTCTGTCCTCAGCTGTCCATGAACATCCCGTTTCCTCTGTGTGCTGGTACCCTGGGAGCCGGGGTACCACTCTCTTCTCCAGTGATGATGCTCTAAGCATCACCCAGCCTGTTCAGCGGAAGTGTCCATCTGACCGCCCCCCTCATGCCATTCTCCAACCAGGTTCCCAGGCTTAAGTGACTCTGGTGAGTAGAGGAGGGTGGGCGAGGGTGGGCGTGATGAGGAATAAACCCTCCCTGCCCCCACTCTGTTGTCTGGAAAACCATTCATCCCCCAAGTTGCTTTTGAGCAGCCTTCTTTTATCCTGCCTATTAGTCCCTGTTATGAAGTGTTAAGTATTAAAAACATAAAAAGGTCTTTTCCAGAAATACGGCCGTGATTGCTTACACATGTCCCTCTTTCTGCCTGCCCAGGGAATCTGCTGTAGTTTTTCGATGTTTTAACCTCATCTGTTTTCTATCTGATGCTCATAGTCTCGGGGTTTAATTTCCTGAAAAGTCCTGGATCAGATTTAAAGGCAAAGAGAGAAGCCTTTCTCCCCACATCTCACCTCACTGGTCTTGGCCATTTTCTGCCCTCCTATTTTTTCATCTCATGTTCCTCCCCTTTAAAGGGTGATCACCACCCCACAGCCCACCTGAGAGACCTCTTGCTGGGTGGGTGGTGACCCCCAGCCCATGAAGGTAGGGTATTTTAGAGGAACATTCCAGAGACCAGGAACATACAGAACTCCTGGGAGAAATCAGCCAGTCCCCTGTTATCCTCACAGAGGTAGAGAGAAGCAATGTGTAGGCTATCCAAAATCTATGTGCCTTTGTCTGGAATGATATTATATTATTGTTAACAGTAAAACCCCATAACGGAAAGTTGTCCCCAGGCATTGTTTTACTTAGGGCAGTGCACATCCCAGACGGGAAGTGGATGGAACCTGGCAGGCAGGGACAGACCTCCAGGGCAGAGCTGCATCTCAGTGGATAATTCCCGAACCTAATGTCAAGCGATGCTCAGTGAGGATGGACAAGTGTCTCTGGAAGGCAGAGAGCCCATTTCTTTTCTTTTTTTTTTTCAAAATAATTTTTTTATTTGTCTGTGCTGGGTCTTGTTGCTGTGCGGGCTTTTGCTCTCTGGTGTGGTGTGCGGGCTTCTTATTGCTGTGACTTCTTTCGTGGAGCTCTAGAGTGTTTGGGCTTCAGAAGCTGCAGCTCGCAGGCTCCGTTGCTCCGTGACATGTGGGATCTTCCTGGATCAGTGTCCCCTGCATTGGCAGGTGGATTCTTTCCCACTGAGACACCAGAGAGGCCCCAAGGACCCCGTTTCTTGTGACTTTTCCACAGGCTCGCCAGCCAGTCCTGGCTTCCTTCTCCTCTGCCTGGGTCATGGTTAGGGAAATAAAGGCTGTTCTGACGGGAGGTAAGAGGATCATGAATGAGACTGAAAACTTTTTTTCTGTCCATTTGGATTGGGAAATGGCTACTCAGCAAGGCCAGGAGACTGGTTCCCATGTCCGTTAATTCAGTGATCCCTGACTTTTTTGGCACCAGGGACCAGTTTTCGTGGAAGACAATTTTTCCACTAATCAGGTGAGGATATGGCTTCAGAATTAAGCGCTTCACATTTTTGTGCACCTTGTTGTTGCTCAGTCGCTAAGTCACGTCTGACTCTTTGCCACCCCATGGACTGCAGCACGGCCGGCTTCCCTGTCTTCCACTGTCTTCCGGAGTTTGCTCAAGTTCATGTTCACTGAGTCGCTGATGCTCTCTAACCATCTCATCCTCTGCTGCCCTCTTCTCCTTTTGCCTTCACTCTTTCCCAGCATCAGGGTCTTTTCCAATGAGTCGGCTCTTTCTATTAGGTGGTCAAAGTATTACTATTAAGTCAGCTCCACCTCAGAGCCTCAGGCATTAGGTCCTGAAGGCTGGGGACCTCTGCATTAAATGACTGTTCTGTTAGGACTGACCCTGGCGTTCAAATCCCAGCCGGTTTTGCAGCCAGGTGGGTGTGACTTCTCCTGTGTGGCAGGGGGCACCTCTCACTGCAGGGCTGGGGAGCCTCAGAGGTATCTGGAAAGAAAGAGCTGAAACCTCTGAATATGTGTAGCACGTTTATTTGTATTTGTCACATTGTAATAGTCTAGCGTTCTTCAAGAGGGCTGTGGGAAGCATTTTGGTTAGGTACAAGGGAGAACCTTTGCATTCGGTGTTAGAGGAGGTGCAGAATGGTTGAGAACTGATGGGAGATCACTCCTCTGGGGGACTTCAGTGGTGATCCAGCCATCCTGCTGGTATCCGGGGTTTGCCTGCCCTCTTCCCTGAGATTTGTGGTTGTTCCAGTGATCTGCCTCTTAGGTGGAGAGCTCTCTCTCCCATCCCCAGCCCCCTCTGCCTAGTGCAGCCTGGAGTCTCTATGACTCAGCTCCTCCTGGAGGGTGATTCGTGAGAGCTTCCCTCCCTCTGGAGACCAGGGGTTTCCCACCTTTCGAGAAAGCAGGGCTGTGGGGTCTGCAGCCACCTCAGTCCACATCTGCCAGACTTGCCTGCTTTTCTCAGCATCGCAGAGAAGGGACTGTTTCTGTCTTTTGAGGGAGGCTCCAGCCCCGCCCGCATCCCATGGCTTCCCTGCCCGCTTACAGAGAACCCTGGGTACAACTTTAGAAGATGACTTCCTTTAGCAGCGTTTACACCCTCGTTCCTAGATCTTCCAGCTTTTTCGGAGGATTGTGTCTCTGGTGGATGGTTAAAAAGTGACCCACCAGAAGGTTCGTGATGAGAGTCCATCTTGCTTTCTGTGGGAAGGCTATTTTTCTTCTGTTTCTCTTAAGGTCTAGTTTTCCCATCTTGCACAAGTCCCATTGAATTAATGGAGAAGTGACCTGCCAAAAACTCAAACAGGTCATTGCAGGATCCAGGGGGTAGAATTCCATCCTCTCCCATTCTAGTCCTCCCGTCTCATCAGTGCCTCTCAGCTGTCTGCAGCTGGCATCGCTTTGTCTGCCACAGGTCCAACTGAGGAGCTTGGGACCTCGGTGAGGGTCATGAGTCTCATGCATCCTGCCAGCCTCTGGCCTTGAAGATAGCTTTACCAGCTGGGGCCTCCAAAATAAGGCTCTGTCCACCGAGGAGCTGTAGACCTTCTGGCTTTATTTGCAGGCTTGACCAGTTGGTGAAGAGGACGTGATGTAACTAAGGGAAAGAGCAGATTTAATAAGATCTAATAAGCTAGGAGCTTATTAGGAGATTCTGTTGCAAGTTACCATGATTGTCCTGAACTTGACTGACACATGCTTATCCCTATGGGGCAAAGACTCTGGCCTGCCTCCCTGCACCCTGACCACTGGTCTGTGCTGGGACCCTGTAACCAGGGCATGACCTACCTGGTTTGAAACTGTGTGGTTAAACATTTGTAAAGACAGCCAACAGTCTATAGCACCCACCACCTAGCTCTTGCGTCACCTGCCCGGCGGCCTTGTGAGCCTGCCAGGCAGAGCTATGTGGGTATCCAGGCATCACCGTCACATCACCTCCCAGGTTTGAAGCTTGGAGCTCCTGTTCCGGCGGGGTCTGCATGCTGATGTCCTCTGCTGTGTCTGTCCAGTGCATCTCCATGGGGCACGGGCAGCTCTCTTGGGTCAGTCTCCTCTGTATCTGCCAGCGATGGATGCAGTCTTGAGAAAGGACTCCTGGAGATTTTGTCCAGCAGGTCCGGGAGCCAGCCAGAGGCAAGGCCTGGGAGTCTGGCTCTGTTTGGCCTGAGCCAAGTGGGCCACACTGGCTTCCTGGAGCATTTTCAGTTTTCCCTTTCAGGGCAGTGCAGACAGGCATTCTCAGGTTTAAGGGTTGGACTTCATGACTTGGAGAGGAATGTGCCCTGGAGGCCAGGGCCTTGGAGGGAGCACTGACGTCCCACCGCTCTCCCGGGAGGCCTTGCCCATATCTCTTGACGCAAGCTGGCCTCTCTGTGGGCCCCCAGTGATGTCACTGTGACAGCCAGCTGCTGGTGAGCCCAGCATTGGCACTGGGGAGAGGGAATAAAAACCCGGGGCAGTAGAAGCACCAGGATGACAAGGAGGAAGAGATATAGTAATAACCATATGATCAGGTTTGGAGCCACTTGCCTGGAACAAAGCATCAGGCTTCATGGATTCAGATCTTTGCCCACCGGGCACCGTATTGCCCCCTTTGTGTTGGGGGTGTCCTGCTCTGTAGAAGGTGGGACTACGGGTGCAGTTTGCACCATCAGAGCCCATGTAATTTCTGATTCTTTTTTGAAGTTGTTGGAGGACATTGTGGCAAAAAGTCTGTACCTGCCAAGTAGGAATGCCAATTCTTATTTCACTTTTAGTATGGTGTCTTTGAAGACTCCCTGTAGGGCTCATGTTCAGCCATCTCTCCAGAATACCTGGTTAGGGTCACTTCTCCTTGCTAGAATTGCGTGAGTTCTGTGTGATGTTTGAGAAGATGGGATGCAGAAGACTAGGAAGTGGGAAATAGCATTATCTCCCAAGACTCTCCCCTTGCTCAGCCTGGCCTCCCTGTGAGGACACGTCACATCACTTTCCTCAAGGCCTTGGCATGGAAGGCGTGTCCTCCTAGTTGAAACACACCCTCACCTCCTAGGTCTCAACCTAAGTGTCACCTCCTCAGAGAGCCCTTCTCTTGCTGTCCTTTTTACATTCCCTGGTGGCTCAGAGGGTAGAGTGTCTGCCTGCAATGCAGGAGACCTGGGTTCAACCCCTGGGTCGGGAAGACCCCCCGGAGAAGGAAATGGCAACCCACTCCCGTATTCTTGCCTAGGAAATGCCACGGATGGAGAAGCCTGGTAGGCTACAGTCCATGGGGTCCCAAAGAGTCAGTCATGACTGAGTGACTTCACTTTATCAATACTTTGTTTTAAGATTAATTTTGATCTGAGTATAGTTGATTTGCAATGTTGTGTTAGTTTCAGGTATACAGCAAAGTGAGTCAGTTATACATATACACAGGTCCACTCTTAGATTCTTTTCCCATCCAGGTCATTACAGAGAACTGAGTGAATTCCCTGTACTATACGGGTATACATGCTAAGTTGCTTCTATCATGTCCGACTCTTTGTGACCTCATGCACTGTAGCCTGCCAGGTTCCTCTATCCATGGGATTCTCTAGGCAAGAATACTGGAGTGGGTTGCCATGCCCTCCTCCAGGGGATCTCCCTGACCTGGAGACTGAACCCGCCTCACTTATGTCTCCTACACTGGCAGGCAGGTTCTTCACCACTAGCATCACAATACCTTGGCAAGTGTCTAATTTTGACTTGCTAAGCTGGATAAAAAAGGTGACTAGCTGCCCACTTCACCTCTAACCTGGTTCCCTGTTTTTCTCGTTTAGCTGCTGTATCAAGAATGGGCGCGCTATGGGGTGTTTTATAAGTTTCAACCCATTGACCTCATCAGGTAAGATGGGGGAGGGGACCCTTGGGAGGACCTGAAAGATTTCCGCAGACTTTCTTGGCCCCTGAAAGTCTATTGGCCAAGCAGAGGGCTATTTTAGACTTCCTCCCCCACTGCTCTGTGTCTTATGGGTGGAGAACCAGCTCCTGGGTGAGGGAGGGCAGTGATGTCCGTGGGACAGCAGATAATACAGACAGATGTCCCGTGACTTGCATCTTGGGGCATCAGCACTGTGGTCTCCCCCTTTCTGCTCTTGGGGGAGAAGGGTGTGTAGAGTTCTTTTATTATCATCCCTCTGATTTGCCTCCAAGAAGGATCTGGGTGCAGCAGATCCTTGGGTCATGCCCCAGAAGCCACAGTGCTGAACAAGAAGAGGGGAGACCTGACAAATCATGTAAAGAATAAACTGACTGGTCTGAGAGGACATGTGGACTTTTTGTGGCTTACCCAGAATGATTGGAAGGCAGGAGAGACTGGGTTCCAAATCCCACCCTTTTAATGCTGCCCCCAAAGTGCTGCCCAATTGCCTTGGGAATTTGTGCAGCTTGTACAGAACAGAGGTGGTAAGCTTTCTGAAAGAACTTTCTAGAATTTGATAGGTCTGACGAGCCTCAAATGGTTGAGGGCTGTTAGCACCCCAAGTCTTTCTCAGGTAGAGTGTTACTGGGCCACCTTCTGCAATGGGGGAGCACTGAGCTGAGACTCCGGAGATGGGGGGTCTTGTCTAGGCCCAGCCACTAAGGGGCGCTTGTTTCTCTGGGCAAGTCATAACCCTTTGGTCTTCGGCATCCTGTTGCTGTCTCTCAGTCGTGCCTGACTCTTTGCGACCCCATAGACTGCAACATGCCGGGCTTCCCTGCCCTTCATCATCTCCCAGAGCAAGACACTGAGATAATGAGACATTGGGACAATGAGTTTGAGACATTGCTCAAGCTCATGTCCATTGAGTCAGTGATGCCATCCAACCATCTGTTGTCCCCTTCTCTTCCTGTCTTCACTCCCAGCATCAGGGTCTTTTCCAGTGAGTCGGCTCTTTACATCAGGTGGCCAAAGTATTCGAGATTCAGCTTCAGCCTCAGTCCTTCCAATGAATAGTCAGGGCATCCTGGTGGCCCTAAACTGGGAGGCTGAGCTGAGGGCTCTGTGGGGAAATTTGGTCCAGCACACTCATTTGGAAATGGGGGACCCTCAGCCCCACACCTGACACAGAGGACTTGCTGCCACTCGGTCACCCGTGGCTCATTCTCATGAGCTAATTCATCAGCTGGCAAACTCAGAGAGTGTTCCTGGCCACTTGCCCCGGGCTGGGACCTCGAGAGGGGTGGCCGCCAGAAGGACAAGGTCCAGTGGGAGCAATTCCAGCTCCTTCTTGGAAGAAGACAGCAGGCTGGGAGTCAGAGTTTGGGCAGGCCCACCTCCCACACAGAGAGGGGACGGCCCTCCCGGGGAACTGGGAACTCAGCTGGATGTCTCTTGACGGCAGGTGTTTGTTCCAGCTGATGGCTGTTAGCCGAGGCACTGGGGTTGGGGAGCCAGGCCACGGATGAGGGTGACCGTGGCCCCTCACCCAGCGCCTCCTGTCCCCGGGCTGCTTTTGTGAGGCGCGGCCACCTAGATTGTTCTCTGGGCCACTTCCTCCATGCCTGGCAGCCTTTGATCTTCCTCTCGGCCTTGCCAGTGGCCACCCACACTGTCGCCTGTTTTCTCCAACTCTTTTTAAAAATATGATTCCAGAAAATAAAAATTCTCCCTACCGGAGAGCCTCGTCTTTTCCCTGGAAACTTCAGGTGACCAGCTGCCAGCTAAGTGGGCGATGGCAGCTCCAGGGTGCACCCCGCTTCGGCCACCAAAGAGGCCTCACCTGCAGGGGAAGAGTTGCCTTTGTTACAAAGCCCTGCTCTGGGGGCCTGGTGGTTTCCAAGGATGCAGAGCCTGAAGCTATGTGTCCCAGTGTCCACTTCAATCAGAGTTTCCACCACATGTCACAGTGTCCACTTGCTGCTCAGATCTGGGAGCCGGGGGGCTCTTGCAACCCCTGCAGCTTGGATATGCCTGGAACCTGGCGCATCTCTCACATGCTGGCTGGAGGGGAGGGAATGGTAATTTGTGTGGTGGGGGCGGCAGTAGAGGGACTGTTGTCTACCCAGTGGGATAAGGAATTTGCTCTGCTGGAGAGAGGAAAGGTAACTGTGGCGAGAGAGGAGGGGCGAGAGAGAGAAGGGACAGAGGCCTTGGGGGTACAGGTGGGTCGTGGAGACAGGGATGCCATGAGCGTGCCCCTTGCAGGGCTCATGGAGAGGAAACTGAGGTGGAGGGTATGGGAACAGCTCCTGCACTCTGCTAGCTCCACCCAAACTCCTGTGTCCACGTCGCCTCCATCCTTCTCCCCATCGTCTTCCCTCTCCCGTGTCCTAGTCCCCGGTCTGACACCAGCTCCTGGGAGTGTGTCTTCAGCACCATTTTCTCTCTTTTGCTACTTGTCCTTCATCCTTCTTGCCTCTATCTCTGGAGACCTAGTGGTCTGTGGGATCCAGTCGGAGGCTGCTCAGACTCTGTGCTTCCGCTGCAGCGCATGCCTGTGAACTGTGCCCCTGCAGGCTCACACGGTAACTGCACCCATGTGTTCTGTGCTGAAGCAGGGGTGTCCTGTCCAAGTTGGAGGTGACTCTTGCAAAGGCCAGCAGGGTCTTTCCTGCCTGTTCCTTTGGGCCCCTGGCTTCTCGTTGTCAACACTGAGCTTCATTCCTCCCCCGTGCCTGTGGTTTGGGACATTCAAAAGCGCAGAGCTGCTGAGAGCCCAGCGGGTCTGGGACATCTGTTTGCGTGTAAAGAAAGCCCTGGGGCCAGCTATCCTTACCTATCCACAGCCCTTCAAGCCTAAGCTGGAGATGTGGGGTTCGAAGCTCCTTTCCCAGGGGTGGAAATTGGGCAGAGGGGAGACAAGATGCCCTTTCCTGCACCGTGAGCCCCTCCCTTCTGCTGTGGGTACCTGGGTCCAGCAGACTGCATGGCGAGGGTCCTAATGGGGGTCCCAGCCCAGCCAGACTCTGCACCCTAGGTCCTACCTTTATTCTAGAAACCTCCAGGGCCTACAGGCCTGAGCAGAGTGTGTGTGTTTGTGTGTACTCACATGTGTGTGCATGCATGCTCACATGTATGTATGTGTGCTCACATGTGTGTGCATGTGTATATAGATATGTGCATGTGCACACATGGGCATGTATGTATGTGTGTATATGCGTGCGTGCGCAAGCATGTGTATGTGTGTGTGTATGTGTGTGCATAGCTGGGAGGTTTTGTATATGTGTATGTGCATGTATGTGTGTGTGTACGTGCTGCCTGGGAAGTTCCCCAGGGAGGTACCCAGCGGGGACCCCCACTCCCTCACAGTAGATTCTTCTAGGAACTCCCCAGCCTGCGGCACTGGTGTCCAGGCAGAAACAAGGTTTGTGATGGAGCCAGTGGGGGAAATGCTGTCCTGGCAGGAGGGAGGTGGCTCTACTAGTCTCTTGGGGCCATATGAGCAGCCTCACAGGTAGAGGAGTAGGTTTCTGCTTTCAGACCCAAGGCTCATGCCCTGATATCCCAGGAGGGGAATGGCTTTTATTCCTTGGGGTACCCTGGAGCCCGGGCCTTGGGTATGTGTATAGTGCTGATCCCATATTCGCCAGTACCCTGCCTTGGCTTTTCATGAAAACGAATATCCACTCACAGACTGCTTTTCTTAGCTGGGAGGTTTTGCTGTGGATGAGACAAACAATAGGTTTCAAACATCTGAGTTAGATTTAGCTACTAACTGAAGCTGATATACAAAACTGTATTTGAAAGCATCTGCTGCCAGTTAACTACAATGGCATGTGGAGGAGAGGGGACCAGAAGTCCACTCACCTCAGGGTGAGTAGCTGATGACCTTGGGGGATGCACCAAGGGCATCGTATATAGGCAGTGTCCACTGTGCCAACTTGGGGCTGCCGCCTGGAGAGGAGTGAATGGCTCTTCCTTGTTCCCTCCTCTTCTGGGGATGACGTTTCACGGTGGGGGAGTAGCACCTATCCCTGTGGCAGGTCTGGCGCCCTCTTAGCAATGTCTTGCTTCCTCAGTCCCTCTTCCTAAGACCTCAGTGATATCAGGAGCCTTTGGGTAGCATCTGTGGACGGCAAGAGTGGCGCTGTGCCCCCTCCTGTCTACCCATCTCTTCCATCCCAGACTCTAAGTGTGCTCCAGCCCCGCCCATGGAGAGCCCATGTAGAACCAGCATCTCAGGAATTGGCTTTCCCTTCTCCTTTTACAAGGGCTTCCCAAGTGGCGCTAGTGGTAGAGAACCCACCTGCCAACGCAGGAGATGTACGAGATGCAGGTTCAGTCCCTGCGTCAGGAAGATCCCCCGGAGGAGGGCATGGCACCCCACTCCAGGGTTCTTGCCTGGAGAACCCCATGGACAGAGGAGCCTGGTTGACTATAGTCTATGGGGTTGCAAAGAGTTGGACACGTCTGAGGTGACTGAGCAGGCACACACCTCCTGTTACAAAGCAGAGGCCCTGATCCTTGCCAGAATGCTTCAGAACAACCTCTAGAAGGCTGATCCACCCCCCCACCCCCATCTCTGAGCCCTCCTTCCATCCTCCTGAAACACACCCACATCCTGCCCCCTGTGCCCTCCCCACCCCCCCGCCCAGAGGAGACAGAGGAAGAAGCCACATTCTTTCTTAGGAGGCTTCTCAGCGGGTCAGACTCAGGGAGAACTGGCCACAGCTGGTTTGGGGGAGGGACTGGATAGGAGAAAAGAAAACGTTGATCAACCCATGATGAATTATTTCCTGAGCCTGCTGCCTTCTTCTTGATCTTTGCTGGGATTCATACAGGCGGTTCTGCTCAATGCAATCAACATTTCTGATGCTCACAGTGAACAAGTCTGTGTGCCCTCAACGCGGGGAGGCATGGGGAGGAATAGGGTGCAGTTTGTGTCCTAAAAGATCTAGCAGTCACATAGGGAGCCAGACATGTGCGGGGCAGGATGGAGTGAAGACTTTTAAGGGTTGTAGTATAAGTATGAACGTGATCGGATGGGACAATGGCTGGAGAGTAGTTGAGTAGTTGTCACTAGTAAGGGAGGACTCTCCGTAAGAGGCGGCACCTGAATCAGGAGCACTGCTTCTGAAGGTCTGACGTTAAAGGGTTGATGATCTCGAATGTGTCCTCATTGTCAGCCTCAGCTGCCCCAAACATGGACTTGTTGAGCCTGGTATTTTCGGCCAGAAATCACAGTGCTGCCCAGAGCCAGGGCCTTCCTGACTGTCGATCGGGAGTGATCAGGTCAAGAACTTGACTTGCAGACCTCACTTACCTGCCTGGACTCTATGCCAAGCCTGGCCCATGTCCTCGGCTCTGTCCCTGTAAGTGAGCAGAGTATCCAGGGTTAGAGGAGATGAGGCTGGACCCAACAGAGGAAACCAAGGAGAGGTGATGTGAGGCGAGCTGCTTTTTCCCCTGTGGGTCTCAGCCTTTGAAGAAGTGGACTGAGCCAGGAAGCACTTTGCAGGCTGAAAAGTGATCATATTTCATGGGTCTGAAGAAGACTTTTCTTTTTCTTCTGAGGGTGCAGGAGCATAGTTGATGGAGAAGAGTGGGCAGTAGCTGGTGGCAGGAGAAACATGGGTAATGATGTTCTGTGCTGTTGTACTCTGGTCCATTTTATAGACGGAGAGATAAGTCAGGATGCTTATGAGATACAGCTGGGAAAGAGGCCTGTGCCCCTTCTCCTTTCTCTCCCTCCTCCTCCTCCCCAGATGTTATGGACCCTCCAGAGGGGAGGAGGCCAGCCTGGGGCTGCCAGTGGATCAGGAGTTGAATGAGCTGCCCCCAGCTGCACCCTGAGGCCGTTCTGCTCCTGCAAGGGTGGCCTTCTGGCCTTTCCTAGTGGTGGCTCCTGTTTTAGATCAAACTGAATCTTCCTTCCTGGAGTTCCAGTACTTGGTGGCTTCCACTGCACCAGGAGGCTGCATGAACTCCCCATGGCCTCCTAGGGTTGCATGGCCAGAAGTGGGTGGGGGTGAGCGTCCAGTTCACTAGCTCCTTGTCTCCCGGACCCTCTCTTGTCAGGTCCTATTTCCCGAGGAGGAGAGAAGCTGGTATTTGCCTGAAAATATATGACAAGCTATAGGATTCCTGTCTCCTTGGCCCTTGTGTGCAGTAAACTCTCATTTATCTGGAGCCCCGGGACTAAACCAAGACGTCACAGAGGTGGGTGGAGCTTAGAAGTTGGCTGACCTCCATGCCCGGACATGGGATAGGGGATGGAAGATTTCCACTCCCAGCATACTGATGGAGCAAACGCCCTGCATTATTTTTCTTATAGTAGGAAGTGCCTGGCCTCGGGCAGCACATTTGTCTGCTAGACATTTCTAGACACTCGAAAGGTCATGGAGCCAGAGCAAGAGCTTTGCCAATTTCCCCCGTTGAAGTTCAGTTCTGCCCCCTGGAGCTCCAATGAAAAGGAGCTTCTTCCTGTTGGGTTCTGGTGATTGTTATTGTTCAGTCGCTTAGTCGTATCTGACTCTTTGTGACCCCATGGACTGTAGCCCGCCAGGCTCCTCTGTCCATGGGATTTCCCCAGCAAGAATGTTGGAATGGTTTGCCATTTCCTTCTCCAGGAGATCTTCCCCACCTGGGGATCGAACCCGAGTCTCCTGCATTGCAGGTGGATTCTTTACCACTGAGCCACTAGGAAGCCCTTCTATTGAGAAGGCCAGCCTTTAAATATCTGAAAATAGTTCTTGTGTCCCTAATAATTCTCACGCCTTCTTTCCTGCAAGCAAAGCACACCTGGCCTTGCTCCGTGTCCTCCTGTGTCATGGGCTCTTCAAGCAGCTTACTCATCACTGCAGCCCTCTTCAAGACCCACTGTCCTGGCAGGCAAAGCAGGGCCCTCCTGCCCCACACTTCACCTGGTGTAGCTAAGCCAACACGCATTTGCGGTGATGGTGCGTCAGACATCGATGCTGGCAGAGTGGAGATGAATTAGGCATGACCCCATTCTCAAGGAGCTTAAGCTCAAAGTCACATCTCAAAGCTTTCAGATGTTCAATCGGCTTTTCTGGGAAATCTAGGGACAGATGGATAGAGAACATTTTCAAAAAGTAACTGTGAGACTGTAGAAAAGTATAATATAGAAAAGATCTGGAGGGGAAGCTGGCCCCCAAGCAAGTCATCTATGTGATGGGGTGTGATGGGATGTGATGGGCTGTCAGCTGTGCCTTGGGCAAAGATTTTCAGTGGTGACTCTGACTTTCTAGAAACATCCTTTGATGTGTGACAGCACCCACAGACCCATGAAAAAACCTCAGAAAGTATTTTAGGATCACATCACTTAGGGATTTACCAAGTCATGGCAAAACCTCACGTGTACAAGTCAGGCAAACCTACCTAAAGAAAACCCAGCCAGGCTAGAGCTGTTTCAGAGAAAGAAGGGTAATCAGAGATGGGGCGGGACAGCTGGTATGAAGAAAGACTTACACAGAGTTCCTACTCTAGGAAGACGTGGAGAGGGAGTGGAGTCTTTACTAAATTATGAGATGGATAGTGACTGTCCATGTGTTTATCAGACCCCGAGGCACCTGTCTAGGGATGTTCCTCTGGACCAAGAGCTGTGGGTTAACGATGAGAAGAACTCAGCTTGGC
Source organism: Nanger dama (assembly GCA_917880005.1). Taxonomy (NCBI): domain Eukaryota; kingdom Metazoa; phylum Chordata; class Mammalia; order Artiodactyla; family Bovidae; genus Nanger; species Nanger dama. The sequence continues at coordinate 15,751,082 of CAKJTW010000046.1, read as the reverse complement.
TCCAGCATTCACAGCAGGTGATATAATATTTGGACAAGCCACTCAAGAGCCTCTATGTCCTCAGCTATGAAATGAGGATCAAAAGACCTGTCCTAAATGCCTGACAGTAGTATGGTGAGGCTTACGATATAGTTGTGCAAATAGCATGGTGAGGGGCATAGGTCTGGTTAAGTAAATCTATTATTTATCTGCTCCCTCGGGAAAAATTATACTGTTTCCTAGACTAGCAGAATTTGATACAGTTCAAGCTCAAGAGTCTTGACAAACATTGTATAATCATAAGACGATTTTTAAAAAATTGTAAATCATTGCACTGGGATTGTGTAGTTTGCATGGTGCGCGCTATATGTCTAGGAGCCCTCCCCAACAGCTGTTCTTACTTCATGTTCCAGAGGGAGACCCTGAACTCAGGAGATAGGAGCTTCCTGAAGCCACAAGCCTGCCCACCTTTGGTTCAGCCCCAGACCTGTCTGACTCCAGAAACTATATGCTTGCCCTCACACCACATGGATGAAGGTGACCCAGAGCTCCGTCCGGCCAGATGTCAGGCGATCTGGGCTTCCAGATTCCTCAAATTAATCCTTCCAGTCAGCAACCTCTGAGGGACACCTGGTGTGGTCTGGGGAGGGGAGAGGAGCTCACTGACTGGTCACCCCCTGGTCTGTGATGGGCCAACCTCATCAACATCTCTGTTTGAGCAGGAGTGATGTGTCACTTGCCAGGGCGGTTTGTAGGAGATCTCAGCATGCTGTGGTTGTGGTTTCTCACTTCTACTTTTCATAGTCTTTTTTCCCCTAACTTCTTCCATGTCATCAGGCTGTCAATTGGCACTTCTTGCTTTTGCCAGTGGAGTAGGTTTCTTCCCGGCTCCTGCTCGCTGCTCTGTCTCCGTTGCAGGTGTAGTAACCTGACCCCCGAGCAGGCAGCCTTAGGCAGCAGGTAAGCCTCTTAGGCAACCTGCCCAGGATTCTGCCTCCTGGTTGCTGTGGGGATTTAGGGAGGCTCTGCTGTTGCCATGGAAACGTCTTCTTGGTGTTTCCCAGTGAGTGAAATGGTGTTTCCAGGATGGAACCAGAGTCAGTGTGATAAGGCAGATGCCTCTGCTGTGAAGAGTTGTATTTTGTTCTTTTTGCTTGCTTTGGGAGGTCACAAGAAATCCAGACCATCAGAGACTTTTCTTAGAACTCAGCATCTATTGACATAGGAGTGGATCCCTGCATCAAGGGCCTACTTGATGCTGAGCTTTGACCTGGTTGTGGTGTGAAAGCAGGAAGCTTGCAGTATAGTGATGGAACTGCAGGTATTCACAGTAAATCTGATGGAAGCCATCAAGGTAAAGTGGTACCCAACTGGGAACCCATGCATAGAGCTGTCCGCAGAGGGCCTGGGGGGCCAGGTAGTGGCCAAGGGGTGGGCCAAAGCTTCTGAAGGGGTCCATAACTAGCTTTAGTGTGGCCAACAAGAGGAAAAAATGAGACTTATGGGACATGTGAGTTTTAAGCAGAAAGTAGAGATTTGAAGGAAAGAGGAAATAAGGTTGGGGATTTACCAGATTTAGGCTGATGCAGTCTTGATCCAGAGATACTGACTGAAGGAGAGGCTCAAGAATGGGCTGAGGTTGATGACAGCTGAGAAGAGAGCCCTGGAGCCATGGGAGGTGGTTGGGGGAGATACCTGGGATGGTGTAGGGGGAAGAAAGCCTAGAGAGAGGGGTTGTGATGAAAGGCAACAAAAGAAGATGCTACCGAGTGGTTTGTCCAGGATTTAGGCCGGTGGCACAACAGGGCTTGCGAGGGTTCAGGACCTGAGCACTTCTTGCCGTGAGGTGGGAATGGACCTGTTGGGAACCAGTTTTTCAATCACTCTCTCTTGGGAAACTTTGGGGGAAATGACTCAGCCCTTTGGACCTGATGCACTTCCTCCTGCTGAGATGGAGAGAGGAATCTTTGCATCTTCTTCACAAACCCTCTAGGCTGTGATGACAGGTACCAGCTGTCTGTGGGAGGCAAGGACCTCAGGTGGATTGGAGGGTGCTGATCTTGCCCTGGAAGGAAGGAGGGGACTGGCTGGGGGATGCGTCACCATGGATGCCACCCAACTCTTTGATCCCTGGAGCTGCCGTTTCAGCACACGTCTGTAGAAACCCTGAGCTCCCCATTCCCACTAACGACACTGAGTGATGCTCTCCACCCACACCACATGTGTTTGTAACCAACTTAAACAGAAAGCAGCTTGACACACTGAACAACACCCTTGGAATACGCGTTACAGCCGCGACCGCAAGATCGCTCCATTTCATCAGCTGGGCATGCCCAGATGGTTTGCACAGGCACAAGCCTCTGTTTTCAGGAATGGAAAGCTGCAGCATTTTGTGGGTCTGGAAGTCACAGACATAACACGAAACAAAACAAAACCCTCAAGATCCCTGCCTGGCAGACTGCTGTCCTCCAGCACCTCCTTGGAGTTATGACAAGGTAGCCAAAGGTGTTGCAGGAGATGTGAGTTTGAACCCTGGGCTGGAAAGATCCCTTGGAGAAGGAAACAGCAACCCACTCCAGTATTCCTGCCTGGGAAATCCCATGGACAAAGGAACCTGGCGGGCTATGCAGAGTCAGACACAACTTAGTGAGTAAAGAACAAGAAAGCCAAAGATACAGGTCACTGGGTAACTGCCGGGGGTGGCTGTGTGCCCTGGTCAAGTGGCTGACTCCAGTGTGGAGAGGCTGTGACCCTCAGCCTGCATCACCCAACCCATCTCAGGGGCCATAGGAATCCCTGCTTGAGGGCTCAGGAATTCAGGGCTCTTGCCTTGGCCCCATCAGTTTCTTTCATAAAATCCATGTTGACTGAACACAATCAGGAGAGACAGAGAGGAGATTGGAGGACTGGGATTTTGAACTTTTTATTTGGAATTCTAGTCTGGAGGAGGGTAGGGGCAGTGGCTTAGTTTCCAGCTGTTCTTAGTTCTAACAAAATGGCTATTTCCTTAGGCTGACATGTGGCCTAATCCTCAGACTTTGGGTAGGCAGGCAAGCCACTCATTCTCCATGCTCACCTCCTGGTCTGGTCTGTTTTCCCTTTCTGTCTAATCCTGGGGGATCACACCGCCTGTGGCCATTCTAGTCCCTCTCCAAAGGTTTAACTCTGGGGGTGAGGTTAAACCCTCTCATGAGCCAGCAGCCAGCATATCATGAAAGAAATAGTAGAGTCCCCTAGTTCAGACCTTTCACCATCCAGTTGGAAAGAAGACTCCATGTTTTGAGAAAGAGATTCAAGAAAATAAATAATTCACTTCTGTGGTGCCAGAGAAAACTTGAGAGTCTCTTGGACTGCAAGGAGATCAAGCCAGTCAATCCTAAAGGAAATAAACCCTGAATGTTCATTGGAAAGACTAATGCTGAAGCTGACGCTCCAAAAGTTTGGCCACCTGATGTGAAGAGCTGACTCCCTGGAAAAGACCTTGATGCTGGGAAAGGTTGAGGTCAGGAGGATAAGTGGGCAACAGAGGATGCAATGGTTAAATGGCATCAGTGACTCAGTGGACATGAGTTTGAGCAAACTCTGGGAGATGTTTAAGGACAGGGCAGCCTGGTGTGCTGCAGTTTGTGGAGTCACAAAGAGTCAGACACAACTGAGAAACTGAACAAGTTTATTGAGCATCATTGCTATGTTTATTTGTGAATATTGTTTTAGGTGCTAATGTGATGAAGAAGATAGATGTGAACTGATTGTGGGTGATTAGATAATTTACCATCTAACCTAGGACACTCTTGAGAGTGAAAGGGAGCATTATTAATAGTTACGTTGAGTATACTAGTCAGCTACTGTCACAGTAATGCTGCATAACAAACCATCCCCAAATCCACAGCTTACAACAACAGTCATTTATTTTTCTTGCTTAAGTGTGTGTAGGTTGAATGGAAAATGTCTGCTTCAGGCTGAGGGTTGGCTGGGCTGGGCTCTAGGCTTCAGACCGTGATCAGTCTCCACAGGTCAGAAGGTGCCTGAGCATGTTCCTCTCATGTTGAGTCACAAGGGCACAAGGAAAGAAAGGGAAACAACGATGTCTCTCTTGAAGCACTGCGGACATCACACTTGATAGTGCCTCACTGGCCAAAGCAGTCATGTGGCTGAGCACCAGTCCCCATGTTTCTGATAACTATACCCTTTCTTAAGGGGAAAGGAGTCACTGTTTTCTGAATGCCAGTGTAACCTGCTCCACTGAGACAACAGGTATAAACCAGGATCATCCCAGGAATACATGGGCCTGTGGTTCACCCTTGTCTAGTCTCATGGAATTTATGATCTAACAGGAAAAGACAGATCATGTATAGTTTATTTTAAAAATTTTTTATCCAAGTATAGTTGAGTAACAGTGTTGTTAGTTTCAGATATACAGCATAGTGATTCAGTTATCATACATGCATATAATTCTTTTTCTATTAATATTATAGTTTATAACAAGATATTGAGTAGAGTTCCTTTGCTCTACACAAGTAAAGGTCCCTGTTATTGATCTAATTTTATGGAGTAATGTGTATATGTCACACTCTCCCAATTTATCCTGAGAATGTAGTGTTAATTGTGAGTGTGACCTGGGTTGCACTAGGGAGTGTAGTAGAGTGTAATGGGGGTACAATTATAGGGCAGCCCAGCCTTGTTGGAGATGGCCAGCTGAGGAGGTGACATTTACACAAAGGTCTGATGCATTCATGAGTGAGCCAGGCAGAGAGGAGCAGAGTCGTGCTGGCAGCTCACGGTACATGGTTCTTCCTGCCTGCTGGCACCATTTAAGCCCTGTGCACTTGCCAGCTCACATCACCCCCATGAGATGTACTGTTAGCTTCAGTTATAGATGAGAAGTTGTGATGCAGAGGTTGTTAAGCCATCCGCTGTTACGGAGCTAGTGAGTAAGGAAGAGGTGAGGTTTGAACTTTAAGTCTGGTGCTGGAATTGGTTCTCTTCCCCACAGGATACACTGCCCATGGCTGGCAGAGGGGGCCTGGGGTGCCTGGTGTTATGTCTGCCATGGAGAGAGTTTTGGCAGGGCCAGGCTGCAGTGCAGCAGGGCCCAGGTGCGGAAAGGTCCCAAAGCCACAAGTTAGCCCATCTGAGAGATTCAAACTCAGGCCTGTCTGATTCCAGAAAGGATGTGTTTTCGCTGGTACCACATGGCTGAAGATGACCCAGAGCTCTGTCTAGTCAGGGGCTGTTTGAAGATTTGGGGCTTTATCCTAAAGAAAAGAATGTGTGCTTGAAGCGTGGTGATGATGCTCTAGGCAGGCTGATTACCTGCTGCCTTCCTCACCTAACAAGGGAGCTGTGTTAGGTGATCTGTAATGTCCCTTGTGGGGCCAACTTTCTAAGCCAGACAGGGTAGCATCTCGACCCTGAAGCTGGTATGGGGGCAGGGATCTCCCCAGGGGCGAAGTCAACTTTGGGGTTGGAACCCAGAAGTCTGGACCCCAATTCTAGTCTCCACCCATCGGACTTGCTCCCACCCAGGGGCACCCCCTCGCCCATGTCCCTGGATTCCTTGCTTCTCTCAACCTCTCTATCTTCCAAACAACCCATCTCTGGTTTCTTTTGCCTCTCTGGCTTTGATCACATCTGGAGCATTTTGTAGAGTTGATGAGTGTGTGTTTTCCTGTTGGGACACATGGTGTCTATCAGGGGCACTTAAGAAGCCTGGCTAAGTGGAAAAGTTTGCCTGGCATCTCGAGGACTGCTGGCCTGGAGGGCAGGTGGCAGCTGCGTGGCAGGGGACCTGGCATGAGGGCCAGGGGACTCTCAGGAAGGCCCTGGAGGCCCAGCTGGGGGCCCACTGCTCCAAATGGTTCAGTTGTCCTGGTGGGTTGGTGCCTGTGTGCATGTGTATATAAAGGCCCGGAAGGACCCCTCTGCCCTGTTGCCATGGGATGCTGCCTTCATTGCTGTGCTCTCCATGGTAACCAGGGCTCTTATCTGCATGTCCAGGAACATAAACCAAGTATGGCCCCCTCCAGGTCGACAGTGCGTGATGGATGCCCCACAGGGTGGAGAGGCAGGGAGATACCATCTGTGAAAGGTGATGATAATTTCCAGGAAGCCACCTGGCTGGACCAGTGTGCATGAGGATGGATGAGATGCCAAGCAGGCTTCCCAGAGGGAAGGGTCTGGGAAATGTGTCCGTCCCAGGTCCTGGAGGTCAGAAGTCTCTTTACCTTCTTCTTGGTGTTGGTCTTTAATCCCCGGCGTCCCAAGGATGGGCAAGAGGAAATGGGTGTGATGCTAGGTGGGTACAGATGCTCTCTGCAGGAAGCGTGGTGGTTGAGGAAGGAGATAGACTATACAAGGGTGATTCTCAACACTGAGGTCCCTCTTGCTCTCCTTTCTTCTCTTTCTCCCTTTTATGGGTGGCAGGTATGCCCAGCCAACTCTGTTTACCTTCTGTTTGAAATCTGACATCTGATTCCCTCGAGGTGGTCTCCTCTGTCCTCCCCTGTCCCCCTAAGTTTTGTTTTTTAAATTAATTAATTAATAATTGGAGGCTTAAGCACGTTACAATATTGTGATGGTTTTTGCCATCCATTGACATGAATCAGCCATGGGTGTACCTGGTTCCCCATCCTGACCCCCCCTCCCACCTCTCTCCCATCCCATCCCTCAGGGTCATCCCAGTGCACCAGCCCTGAGCCCCCATCTCTTGCAGTGAAGATGGACTGGTGATCTATTTCACATATGATAATATACATGTTCACATATGATAATATATATGATAATATACATGTTTCAATGCTGTTCTCTCAAATCATTTCCCACAGAATCCAAAAGCCCCCTATGTTTTTTATCTCCAAGCTTCACCTTTGTGTTGAGTCCCCTCTGCCTCTGTGGTCCCCATGAGCTATCTTTGTCTCTCCCCCAATACCCTTGGATTTTTTTAGCCCTTTTCCTTCCACCTCCTTTCCTTGCCTGGCTCTGCCAGCTCCATTCACTCCTAGTGACATCTTCCAGACCCGGTGACAAGGCACCTCCATCTGGGTCTGCTGGAGGTATTCCTGGAAAGGGATAGAAGGAGTTTAGAGGCCGGGGAGGGTGGTGCTGGGGCCCACTCCTCGGAGTTCAGCCTGGCAGCTTGTTTATGCGCCTGCAAATCTAGCAGAGCACGGCCCTGTCTGTCCATGGCTTGAATGAAAGTGCCGATGCCCCTGGGCCGAGTTGGGAACGTAAACAGATAGTGGGCTCTGAACTTGAAGCAGGGGAGGCCAGGCTCCCCGAGTGGCTGGATTCCAGGCTTCGGAGCATCCCTGTTGGGCAGTGTGTCTGGGAGTCAGGCTCCTCCTTGGTCGTGGGGGACAGAGGAGAGGGATTGTCCTAGTCTTTTTCTATTTAACGTGTCCTGCTCAGAGAGGGGCCTTGGGAAGAAGGTGGATAGCTGAGGATGTGGCCTGGGGTGTCACCCTGGATGGCTGATGCTGGGACACAGAGTCCAGGAGCCTACACCCAAGCTGGACCAGGAGGACGGCCCCTCCTCTGGGGGCTGTGACCTGCTCACTCATCCATTCCTTTGACATTCAGAGGACTCAGTGCTTTAGCAAACTCCAGACCCGAGGCAGGAACCGTCCAGGTAGAGGTGCTGAAGCATCCTGGCCTGCAAGAAACTTGTAGTTAACCTGAAGAAAAGATAACCCCATGGATGGGTCCAGATGCTTGGTGAACGTGTGCAGGGGGCTCTGCAAGGAACAGAAGAGGGGCTCCTGAGTCAGTCAGGGGAGGCCTCCTGGAAGATGCAAGGACAGAGCTGAGGTTTGAGTGATGACTTCATGTGAAATGAGTGTAGGGGAGGGGATGGGCACCCTGAGTGGGGACACTGGCGGGAATCGAGGCAGGAAGTGGGGAAAACCATTGTCCTACAGGGGCTTCCGAGAAGCTGAGGGTGGCTGGAATAAAGAATATTTATTCACTTATTTATTTTTTAAGCTTTTAATTTTGTTAGGGGTATAGCCATGAACAATGCTGTGATGGTTTCATGTGAACAGTGAAGGGACTCAGCCATACATGCACATGGATCCATTCTCTCCCAAGCTCTGCTCCCATCCAGGCTGCCATGTAGCACTGAGCAGAGCTCCCTGTGCTCTACAGTAGGTTCATTATCCATTTAAAACATGTCAGTGTGTGTATGTGTCCCTCCAAAATTCTCTCGCTCCCTCTTCCCTCTATCCTTCCCCTAGGCAACCATACAACCGTAAGTTCATTCTCTTGAGTCTGTGAGTCTCTTTCTGATTTGCAAGTTCATTTATATCATTTCTTTTTAGATTCCTCATCTGAAGGATGGCATACCATGTTTCTCCTTCTCTGTCTGACTTACTTTACTCAGTGTGACCCTCTCTGGGTCCATCCACGTTGCTGCAAATGGCATTATTTCATTCTTTTCAATGGCTGAGTGGTATTCCATTGTAAATATGTGCCGCCACCTCTTTATCCTTTCCTCTGTCAATGGCATTTAGGTGATGGCGTTTAGACATGGCAGTGCTTCCATGTCTTGGCTATTGTGAACAGTGCGGCAGTGAACACTGGGGTGCATATATCCTTTTGGATCATGTTTCTCTCCAAATACATGCCCAGGAGTGGGGTTGCAGGGTCATATGGTAGCTCTGTTTTTAGTCTTTAAAGGAACTCCCATACTGTTCTCCATAGTGAGAAATGAAGAGCTTTTATGAAGGTGGAGGAGACGTCAGATGGGAAGGAGAGGCAGGTATCTGATCATCAGCCTTAACCACTTAGCTCCAGTGATGTGGAAGAACTTTAAGTGCTTGTGAGGTCAGACTTGAAGAGCGTTTTCTGATGGATAAAAGCCCTGTAACTATGTACTTTTCCCATCAGTGTACTGCAGTCAGGATGAGGCAAGACTTCACGGGAGTCGGGGCTCGGCTGGGTCTCCAGTGGACCGAGGGTGGAGTATCTGCTACAGACCTAGTTTTTCTGCCATCAACAAGTAGAAAGCTGTTAAATAGATACGTAAAAACTGTTTTCAGATATTAGACCACAGGCAGATAATCCCTGAAAGAATGAGGTTAGCTTGACAGTTGCTCTGAATAAGGACAAAATAAAACAGCAAGACTGTTGACTTAGATCCCACCACATTTGTAATTACATTAGTACAAATGGCTTCAATATCTGCAGTAAGAGGTAGAAATTATTAGATTGGATAAAAAAGCAATACCAAAGTATATGCTGTCTACTGGAGACATGCTTTAAGTGTTGTGTAAAGAAACGAGTTAAAAGTAAAAGGGTGAAAAGAGATATACTGTGTTAACAGTGATCAAAAGAAAGCTGAAGTGGCTATACTGATATAGACAAAGCAGGCTTTAGGATAAGGAGTATTCTCAGAGATATAGATAATATTCATTTGATAAAAGGACAACTCATTAAGAAAATGTAACAGCTATTTTTAGAATTGTGTGTTCCTGATAACAGCTTCAAAATACATGGTACAAAAATGGACAAAACAGAAAGAAGAAAGATGCAGGCCCACAATGGTATTTCAGCTCTTTCAGTAATTAATATAACAAGTATCAGTGAGGATATAGACTTGGAAAAATGTGCTGAATACTCATGGCATTTGGTCCCATCACTTCATGGGAAATAGATGGGGAAACAGTGGCAACAGTGTCAGACTTTATTTTTTTGAGCTCCAAAATCACTGCAGATGGTGACTGCAGCCATGAAATTAAAAGACGCTTAGTCCTTGGAAGGAAAGTTATGACCAACCTAGATAGTATATTCAAAAGCAGAGACATTACTTTGCCGACTAAGGTCCGTCTAGTCAAAGCTATAGTTTTTCCTGTGGTCATGTGTGGATGTGGGAGTTGGACTGTGAAGAAGGCTGAGCGCCAAAGAATTGATGCTTTTGAACTGTGGTGTTGGAGAAGACTCTTGAGAGTCCCTTGGACTGCAAGGAGATCCAACCAGTCCATTCTGAAGGAGATCAGCCCTGGGATTTCTTTGGAAGGAATGATGCTAAAGCTGAAACTCCAGTACTTTGGCCCCCTCGTGTGAAGAGTTGACTCATTGGAAAAGACTCTGATGCTGGGAGGGATTGGGGGCAGGAGGAGAAGGGGATGACAGAGGATGAGATGGCTGGGTGGCATCACGGACTCGATGGATGTGAGTCTGAGTGAAGTCCGGGAGATGGCAATGAACAGGGAGGCCTGGCATGCTGCGATTCATGGGGTCGCAAAGAGTCTGACACGACTGAACTGAACTGAATGGATACTTATAGAGCTATGTATCCAAACTGCAGCAAATGCACTATTTTCAAGTGTGCATGGTGGACCATGTACTGAACTAAACCATATCCTATCTCATAAGACAAGTCCCAGTGGTTTTTAAGAATTGAGGTCACATGGTATGTACACTCAAACCATGGTGGGTTTAAGTTAGAATTTTCCTTTATTAAAGTACAGTTATCCAGATCACCTTCTCGTTTTTAATTTTTATTTAATGGACATGAGTTAGAACAAATGCTGGGAGATAGTGAAGGTCAGGGAAGCCTGGCGTACTGCAGGTCATGGAGTCACAAAGAGTCTGACATGGCTTACTGACTGCACAGCGATAGTTCCTTTAGCTAGCTGTTTCTGTCTGTTCCGGGTCTTTCTCGCTGTGCGCGGCTTTCTCTGCTGTGTGCGGGACTCCCGTTGCAGTCGCTTCTCTTGTTGCAAGGCACAGGCTCTAGGCATGTGGGCTTCAGTAGCTGCTGTCTGTGGGCTCAGTAGTTGCAGCTCGAAGGCTCTAGAAGTCAGGCTCAGTAGTTGTGGTGCACGGGCTTAGTTGCTCAGAGGCCTGTCGGATCTTCCTGGGTCAGGGATTAAACCTGTGTCTCTTTCATTGCAAGGCGGATTCTTAGCTACTGGACCACCAGGTAAGGCCCTAAGCTAGAATTCTTAACACAGAGGCTGCCTGCAGCCCCTCCTGTCTCCTGTCCGTTGTGTGTGCAGGATCACACCTCCTTCAGTTCCTGCAGGCTGACCAAAGCCAGCACCATCACCCACAGTTCTTGTCTGATAGACACTGGGGCCTCGGAAGAAGTGCTGAAGTAGGTGACATTCACTGTGCTTAGTCGCTGAGTCGTATCTGACTCTTTGAGACCCTATGGACTGTAGCCCGCCAGGTTCCTCTGTCCATGGCGATTCTCCAGGCAAGAATACTGGAGAGGGTTGCCATGCCCTTCTCTAGGGATTTTCCCAACTCAGGGATAGAACACAGGTCTTCTGCATTGCAGGTGGACTCTACCATCTGAGCCACCAGGGAAGCCTAACATTCATTGCCAAGTGTGAAAAAGATAAAGTTCATGCAACCTGTTCAGGAAGTCCCAAGTTTTTATATATTTATATTTATTTAACAATATATATAAAACTATTCTTTTATATTCACTGGCCATCTCCTTGAATGAAAGATTTACCGAAGGCAAAAACCCCTTAATTCTGGAGACAGAATCTTGTTGCAATTATAGTTAATGTCAGGGAAACAGAATCCAGAAACTCAGCTACCCTGGGCCATTTAGGAGTCTAACCTAAAGCAGCATTGCTAGGACCAGGGGTTCAGGCCTCCATGGATATTTATAAGGAAGGATGGATGTATGTCTGAAACATGTCTGTTTAATCTGCATTATTTGAATATCTCTGACTTCACCTAAGAAGAGTCCTTTTCTAACATTTGTTATGCTAGTCAACAGGCTTTTATTTTTACCCATGAAAATCCATTTCTGCCACTCAGTATGCTAATGAACCAAGCTCTGCTCACGGATGGAGGTAAGGAAGGTAGGAACGCCACCTGTGAGCTCCGGCTGTCTGAACAGAGCACCTGCTGGACACCTGGGTATCTTGGCCAGCACCTGCGTCCTAGCTTCAGTCCAGTAACTCACATTCTCTCACACTTTGTGTGATGAGGTATTTGAATGTAAATTCTACACACTGTAACATTTAAAAAATATTTATTTATTTTTAGCATAGTCGTGACACGCTGACTCTTCATTGTGATGCTTGGGCTTCTTTCTAGTTTAGGCACACGGGCTTAGTTGCCTAAGGGATCTTAGTTCCCGGACCAAGTATCGAACCCCTGTCCCCTGCGTTGGACAGTGGATTCTTAACCACCGGACTGGCAGGAATGTCCCTATACATTCTAACACTTTACTAGACGATGTCCCCTTCTTTTAAAGATGTCCAGGAAATGGTGCCCACCGGCTCCCCCAGTGACCTATTCCAACCCATCTCAAACTCTTCAGGGTTTCCTTTTCCCCTCCCCCAAACTGCTGCCAGGACCGTCTTTCTTCCTGTTTTCAGAGCCTCCTTCGCAATGTGCAGGGCCCCTGCTGCCGGCCCTGCCTTGTGACTTTGATTTAGGACTCACGATTCCTGAGGGCAGAGAGCGGTTTTGGCTGCGTTTCCCTCTCAGTTGTGTTTACAAGCAAAGAATCACCCTGCCCCCATGTATGGGGCTATTAACTTTCTCTCTGTGGTTGCTGCACTAATTGTTTTATGCTCAGATAATTATTTTCTATGATCCTTTTGTTCACTTGTCATCTCTGCTAAAGTCGAAGGATGGATGGGATGTGCTGGGAGGTGGGATGAGCTAACGGACTTTTCTCCATCTTCCTCTCTGAAGGCTTTTGGAACCTAAGAAATTAGATGTTGCTTCTTAGAGGGCAGGACACAGGCTGAGTGACGCCTGTAAAATGGGGCAGCAGTTAGTTTTGTTTCTTACTACTTAAAAAAATTTTAAATTTTGTTTATTTTTAGCTGCGCTGGGTCTTTCTTGATATACAGGCTTTTCTCTAGTTTTGAGGACTGAGGGCTTTTCTCTAGTTGCGGTGTGAAGGCTTCTCGTTGCAGTGGGTTCTCTTGCTGTCGAGCACTGCTCTGGGGCATGAGGGCTTCAGCAGCTGCAGTGCACTAGATAGAGCACAGGCTCGATAGTTGTGGTACACGGGCTTAGCTGCTCTGTGAGATGTGGGGTCTTCCAAGATCAGGGGTTGAAACTGTGTCTCCTATATTGGCAGGCAGATTCTTTACCACTGAGCCACCAGGGAAGCCCCTTTACTTTTTTTTTTAGATAATTTCACACTTAGAGAAAAGTTTCAAAAAGAATACAGAGAACTCCCTACTGTCAGAGCTCAGATTCCTCCGGTCGTATTTTGCCACGTTTGCTCTCTCATTTTTCTCTTTCTCTCTGTTTATGAATATATTATTATTAAGAAGCTTATGTGGAGAGTCTTTCAGATGCTGTGAATATCCTGTTCCTCTTCAAAGTTTTCTCCCATTACTTTCAGCATGCAGAAACTGCTTTTGGTGTATTGTACCTACTGGGCAGCATTTTGAGGGAAAGGAATTGGTCAGACTTCTTAGTAAAGGCTCTGCTTAGTGAGTGATTGTGTTCTTTTCCTGTTCCCATGGTGTATAGTCTGCAAAAAGTGAGCTTTTTGGATTATCTAAATTGAGATCAGAGAAGGGAGATTAATTTTAAATGACTCATGTATGTGTGTGTTTGGAAAGAGGGGCAGTGAGCAAAAATGTGGAAATTGGAGAAGGAAGCTGGATTAGAGAAAAGGAAGCAAATAAAATCTCCTTGTTGACTGAGCTCTTGATTTGATCCTGTTAATGCCCAGTGCTTGCTAAGTCACTTCAGTCATGTCTGACTCTTTGTGACCCTGTGGACCTTAGCCAGCTAGGCTCCTCTGTCCATGGGATTCTTCAGGCAAGGATACTGGAATGGGTTGCCATGCCCACCTCCTGGGGAATCTTCCCAACCCAGGGGTTGAGCCTATGTCTCCTGCTTTGGCAGGCGGGGAGCCCCAGTGCACAGTAACTTTCTGTAATTAATCAGATGAGCAAACCATCAGGTTTCCTATCTTAAAATCCTGGATCTTGGAGGGTTCTCCAGAGACCGTCTGATTCAAACCTCTGCCTCTAGGAAGGAATCACTGGAAATGTCAGATGAATTGGGTTTTTCTTTCCTTTTTAATACTTGCAGAGGGGAGTCACCCTTGTTCTTTATTGTACAATGCAGGACTGTGAACTTGGGGAGCAGAAAATAAAGTCAGATGAGGTTCCTTCCTTTAAGGAACCTATGTGCTCTTCCAAGAGAGATGCCTCAAATGCCCATTCTCCACCCTCCTCAAAATTCTTTTGGCCTTTAATCTAAAACTGATCTTACTGTTTTTAGACAGCTCTGTCCGTCTTACCTTATTTGGCTTAAACATTCACTTTCTCATACTGTTCGTTACACTTTCATCTATGACACGTCCTGCTTTCAAGGTGATCATATGTTATCAACTCTAAGAGTCTGCTGATTGTAAGAAACACATTTAAATTTCATGGAATACTTTAAAAAGGTGAATATCTAAATTGATGAAATAGGTTTTAGAAACACTGGTGGTAGAATCCACAATTTGTGCTGGTTCATTCATTCATTCAACATTTACTCAACATAAATGATGTTGGATGTTATTTTTGGTGGGGAAGTTCAGAGAATCATTTCAGCCCTGAGTTGAAATTCAAGAAGATAAAGGGAAAAAATGGAACTGGAGAAAGGAGTTGGATCCTTTTTCACCATTTCCTAGCTTTAGGATCTAGGGAAAGTCCTTTAACTCCTCTGTGGTCTCGGTTCTGAAGTTCAGTTCAGTCGCTCAGTTGTGTCTGACTCTGTGACCCCATGAACCACAGCTAGGCCTCCCTGTCCATCACCAATTCCCAGAGTTTACCCAAACTCATGTCCATTGAGTCGGTGGTGCCATCTAGCCATCTCATCCTCTGTCATCCCCTTCTCCTCCTGCCTTCAATCTTTCCCAGCATCAGGGTCTTTTCAAGTGAGTCAGCTCTTCACATCAGGTGGCCAAAGTATTGGAGTTTCAGCTTCAAAATCAGTCCTTCCAATGAATACCCAGGACTAATTTCCTTTAGGATGGACTGGTTGGATCTCCTTGCAGTCCAAGGGACTCTCAAGAGTCTTCTCTGACACCACAGTTCAAAAGCATCCATGCTTCTGTGCTCAGCTTTCTTTATAGTACAACTTTCACATCCATACATGACTACTGGAGAAACCATAGCCTTGATTAGATGCATCTTTGTTGTCAAAGTAATGTCTCTGCTTTTTAATATGTTATCTAGGTTGGTCATAACTTTCCTTCCCAGGAGTAAGCATCTTTTAATCTCATGGCTGCAATCACCATCTGCAGTGATTTTGGAGCCCCCCAAAATAAAGTCTGATACTGTTTCTGCTGTTTCCCCATGTATTTGCCATGAAATGATGGGACCAGATGCCATGATCTTCGTTTTCTGAATGTTGAGCTTTAAGCCAACTTTTTCGCTCTCCTCTTTCACTTTCATCAAGAGGCTCTTTAGTTCTTCTTCACTTTCTGCCATAAGGGTGGTGTCATCTGCATATCTGAGGTTATTGATATTTCTCCTGGCAATCTTGATTCCAGCTTGTGCTTCTTCCAGCCCAGCATTTCTCATGATGTACTCTGCATAGAAGTTAAATAAGCAGGGTGACAATATACAGCCTTGACGTACTCCTTTTCCTATTTGGAACCAGTCTGTTGTTCCATGTCCAGTTCTAAATGTTGCTTCCTGACCTGCATACAGGTTTCTCAAGAGGTAGGTCAGGTGATCTGGTATTCCCATCTCTTCCAGAATTTTCCACAGTTTATTGTGATCCACACAGTCAGAGGCTTTGGCATAGTCAATACAGCAGAATTTTCTGGAACTCTCTTGCTTTTTCGATGATCGATTGAATGTTGGCAATTTGATCTCTGGTTCCTCTGCCTTTTCTAAAACCAGCTTGAACATCTGGAAGTTCACGGTTCATGTATTGCTGTAGCCTGGCTTGCAGAATTTTGAGCATTCCTTTACTAGCGTGTGAGATGAGTGCAGTTGTGCGGTAGTTGAGCAATCTTTGGCATTGCCTTTCTTTGGGACTGGAATGAAAACTGACCATTTCCAGTCCTGTAACCATTGCTGAATTTTCCAAATTTGCTGGCATATTGAGTGCAGAACTTTCACAGCATCATCTTTTAGGATTTGAAAGAGCTCAACTGGAATTCCATCACCTCCACTAGCTTTGTTTGTAGTGATACTTCCTAAGGCTCACTTGACTCAGTCCTCATCTGTACAGTTGGGTTGATAATAGCCATCCTGTAGTGCGAGTGCGAGGCCTGGTAATAATATCCGAATATCATCCAGCTTAGTCTCTGACACATCATGCAACTATTATGAGAGTTGCACCCAACAAATATTTGTAAATAGATGATTTATAGGCATGTGCTTACTATGTCTGGTCATAAGACAGCGTTGCAACTGGTCATTCCTTTTGATGTCTTGATTGCCTTCCCTTTGCTCTAATGGAAGTCTTTCTGTTCTGTTTCCAGTGGCAACAGAGCACAGCTGGATACCACCCCTTTGATAAAGTCTGAGGACAGAAGTGGACTCAGCCCTACACACTGTTTTTGCAACTGCAGGGAAAAACACGGCACCTTGGCCATCTGAGGGCCTCGGCACTTGAGGGCCATTTCTCCCAGTGCCCCCTGGCAGACCTGCGTATCTGCTCTTGCCTGATGGCGGGTACGTTCCTGGCCATCAGTGGTACTGATGGGACCAGCTGCCCCTGCCATTCGAATGTGTTGACCAGCTCCAGCCATTTCCCTGGCATGCTCCAAGCTTGCTTAAAGCCATGCTACAAATTTTGGTCCCTGCCTGGCTGTTTTTTCCCCTTTTCATTTTCCTGGCAGGAGGAGAGGAAGATGGGGTGTGGAAATCCAACCAAATCCATATGCGGGTGATGCATTTGCCCTGAAAGAATAAGAAAGCATTGATGGGAGAGAGCCTTTGGCTGACGTGGGGACTGCTTTTACAAGCCCCGTGTCGGTCTCTTCGTCTCTGCACCTGCCAGGGTGTGAGAGGATCAAGTTCATGTGGGGACACTGTGCTCTCCTCCTCTCCCCTGTCTTGCTGTCTTCATCCCTCAGACCTTGCCTCCATTTCTGTATCCTCAACAGGAGGTGAGGACAGATGATCAAATCATCCCTTCTCTGCAGCCTACGTGAGGCTGTAGCTGATAATTGCTACCTGTGACCTTCTGTTTCATCTAGAGACAGTTCTGTTTATCATCCACAGCACTCAGGATCCTTGGTTCACGCTGATGGCTCCAGCTCCAGCTCCTTGGCCCTCATGAATGCCCTGACTCCACTGCCTTTTTATTTTCTCCAGCCTGGTGTCGGTTTCCACATTTTGGATTATTTTTAAGCTCACTTTCACCTCAGTACTTCCTTGGTATATATTTTAAAGAGCTCTTATGCATTGAGTGAGGTTTGGATGAGAGAGGCATGAACGTTCCCTAACTCCAGAAGCTGGGTTCTTTGGCACTTGCCATGGTCAGGAGTCATCTTCTCAAACTTTGAAGTGGTCCTCCAGGTATTATTCTCCGCTTAGATAGCTCAGGAGCTTTGCCAGGGATCAGAAGGCATGGAACCCAGCGATCCCCTATGGTTTTGGCACCAGGGACCAGTTTCAGGGAAGACAGTTTTTCTGTGGATGGCGGATGGGAAGGGGATGGTTCAGGCAGTAATGTGACGGCGAATGGCAGATGAAACTTTGCTTGCTGCTCACCTCCTGCCATGTGGTCAGGTTCCTAACAGGCCATGGATTGGTGCTGGTTCAAGGCCAGGGGGTTGGGGACCATTGATGTAACCTTTGACTCAGGCCTCAAGTCCTTCTAGGGTTCTGCATTTGTACGCCAATGAGAAGAAGGCACTGGGACCAAGACTGCATCCGAGCTCAGAGGAGCTCCTCATTCTCTGGTCCTGAAATTAAAAGATGCTGATGGAGTCGAGGTAGGGCAAGGTCTACCTGCATGTAGGTTCTTCAGGGAACCAGCCATCTGCTCAGAGAGCCTGGAGCTGTCCCTGCATGCCCCGACTCCTGAAGCACTTCTGTGTGAGTCACCTGAAGCCTGGGGCTTCTTTTTTGCTGTTACTCGACACGCAGAGGTGCTCATGCTCCATGCTCACTGTTCATGCATTCAACAGGGACTTACCATGTGCTGGGAAAGGGCAGGGCCAGGCGTAGAGGAAAAGATACATCAATATAAGCATTGGATGTGCTTACAGTCAGACTAGGGGGACGAAATATACCAGCCTTGAATCACAAGAGAGCAGTGAAGGCGGAAGGCATCGTCCCTCCTAGCTGTTTGGCTTTGGGCCTGTTGTTTACATCTGTGACCTTCACTGTCTTGTCCAAAGAGTGGTTGGGAGGATTGCATGTGATAGGATATGTGAAGGGACTTTATATACCATAAAGTGTAGTGCAGGTTTTCAGGAGTTTTTAAAAAAATATTTATATATTTGGCTGCATCGTGTCTTCACTGTGGCACGTGAGACCTTCCATTGCCGTGCGTGGACTCTAGATGTGGCACGTGGGCTTAGTTGCCCTGAAATATGTGAAAGTCTTAGTTCCCTGATCAGGTATGGATCCCGTGGCCCTTTGCATTGGATGGCAGATTCTTAACCACTGGACCACCAGGGAAGTCCCAGATTTTCAGTGCTGTTGATTATAACTACAAAGTTTCAGTACAGTGTGGAGGAACTCAGTTACAGGATGTAACAGATGAGGGATGAAGACATATATCTGCCCACGGTGCTCATGGCTGGTGTGGAGTCCAAGGAAGGAATGATTTGGTTGGAGGGATGGGCTGGACTTGGGGAAGGAATTTGTTAATGGTCTCCCATGGAGCCTGGGCATGCCTAAGCATCTTTACCTTTAATCAGGCTGGCTCTATACCCCAGAAGAACAGGCTGACTGCAGATTCTGGGGTGCCTTAAAGCTGGTGTTGGTCTGCTGGTGAGTGATGCTGGGTCTTGAGATTGTTGGCTCAGGGGTCCAAGGTGTCTTGGAGCTGATGTCAGCCTGCTGGTGGGTGGGACTGGGGCCCAAGGTGTCCCAGAACTAGAGCTGGTCCTCCGGTGAACAGAGTCAGATCTTGGGCTCTCTGGCTGCAGGGCCTTGGCAATCCCAGGGCTGGTGTTGGCCCGCTGGTGGGCGGGATTAGTGATGGGACTGGTTCCTGACACACCAGGCTGTGGAGTCCAGGGTGTTCCAAACCTTGTCTTGGTCCTCTGATCAGGGGCTGGATCTCAGGCTGACTGAGGGGTCCAAGGTGTTGCTGAACTGTTGTTGGCATGCTGGTGGGTGGGGGCTGGTGCCCAGGAGGTCTTGGGACTGGTGCCAGTCTGCTGAAGGGTGGCCTGGGTCCTGAGAGCGTGGGCTTCAGCCTGTGGTGGTCTTGGGGCTGGTTGGAGAGGCCAGATTCTGGGGCTAGTGCTGGCCCACTGGTGGGTGGACCTAGGTCCTGGAGTCTTTGGCTGTGGGGCATTGAGGTCCCAGAACTGCTGTGGGACAGCTAATGTGTGAGGCTAGTCCCTGTGGCTGGTTCTGGCCGCTGGTGGGTGGCTCAGAGCTCAGGGGTGCTAGAGCTGGTGTAAAGTAACTGGTGTACGGGACTGAAGCCCAGGTGGTCCCGAGGCCAGTGCCAGCTCACTCACTGGTGGGCAGAATCAGGTCCTGGAGATTGCATAACCCTGGGGATCCTAGGACCTGAACCAGTGTGCTGGTGTGTGGGACTAGGTCCTGAGACACCCATAAGGCAGGGGTAGGTTCTGGGGTGGCTGTAATCTCAGGGGTCTTAAGGCAGCCAGTTTTCTGGTGGGTGGGCGGCATCCCCACTCAGCTTGTTGCTTGACTTGGCCTGAGGCTCCCAGTACTGTTGCCAGCAGACTGATTCGGAGGCCAGGTACTGGCGCTAATGAACCAGAGGGGGATTCCAGAATACCCTTGCCAGCTCCAAGGTGTTCGTGATACAAGGAACTCTCCACATTGGCTGCCACCAGTGTCTGGGTCCCCAGGATGAGCTCCATAACCTCTCACCTTTCCAGGAGGCTCTCCAAGATCATTGGGGGCTCTGATCCAGGCTCCTTTCAAATGACTGCTTCTGCCCTGGGTCCCTGAGCGGGTGGGATTTTGTGTATCATGTAAGAGTGGAGCCTCTATTTCCCACAGCCCTCTGGCTCCCTGGAAGTCAGCCCTGAGCATGTAAGTGTTAGTTGCTCAGTCGTGTCTGACTCTTGGTCACCCCATGGACTGTAGCCCAGCCCTGCTGACCTTCAAAGCCAGACATGCTGGGGGCTTGTCCTCCCCATGCAGGACCCCCAGGCTGGAGAACCTGATGTGGGTCTCAGGTCCATCACTCCTTAGGAAGAACTTCTGCAGTTGTAACTATCCTCCTGTTTGGCTTCCCTGGTTGCTCAGATGGTAAAGAATCTGCCTGCCATGTGGAAGACCTGCGTTAGAGCCCTGGGTTGGAAATGTCCCCTGGAGGAGGAAATGGCAACCTACTCCAGTATTCTTGCCTGGAGACTTTCACGGACAGAGGAGCCTGGCGGGCTGCAGTCGGTGGAGCTGCAAAGAGTCAGACATGACTGAGCGAGTCAGTGTTATGTTGAGTCCCGTTTGTAGGTTGCCTACCCAGCGGGTGGGACTTAACTCTTCAGTGTCTCTGCCCCTCCTAGCCATGTTGGTTAGGTTCCTTCTTTCTCTCCTCAGTTGGTGATGATCTTTCCTGCTAGGTTCTGGTCTTTCTCATCAGTAGCTGCTCTGTGAATTGTAATTTTGTTTTGCTCGTGGGAACAGGTGAATGCAGAATCTTCCTACTCTGTCATCTTGGCCATGCCATCTGATAGTCTAACTCAGTAAATGAAAAGCCAGTGGGGTAAAATGGGATTAAATACCTCTGCTTCCTTTACATGGCTGTCCTTCCTTTAGCTCCATTCCTTTTGGTAATGAGCATATCTTTTGTGTTGTTATTCGTCTCTCAGTTGTGTCCAACTATTTGTGATCCCATGGACTGTAGCCTGCCAGGCTCCTCTTTCCTTGGGATTTCTCAGACAAGAATATTGGAGTGGGTTACCATTTCATTCTCCAGGGGATCTTCCTGACTCAGGGATTGAATTCATGTCTCCTGCATTAACAGGCAGATTCTTTACCACTGAGCCACCAGGGAAGCCCATATCTTTATGTATCACATAGTAATCTGGATCAGTTGTATGCAATTTATGAATCTGTGTGAATATCAAATGTATTGAATTCTTTCTTGCAGTTTTTATGCTCTGCATTAACATGGTATATTTCACTATATTTCAGTGTTCCTTAGGTTTCCATCTTTCTTTCAAGATTGGTTGTGGTTTTAAAGAAGCAATATATAAGAATGAAAATGAAAACAGTGTAAAATGGCCAGAACTGCTAGGTGATAAATGGCTGGGGGCCAAAGTCTGAGCATGTGTCTCTAGTCACCGTGGGACATGTTCTTGGAAGCTCTCAGGCTGCTCATTAATAAACAGAAAATGTCTAAATAATTATTTTATGGATTGCTTCTTTACAAATGAAAATTGGAACAGAGGCCATTACTGCCTTTTTGATGTGAATGAGTTTTATAAACCATTGAGTGGAGAATTCCGCTTTAGCTGATCCTTGGAGTCCCTTTCACAATTTTAGTAAAATATTAGAAAATAAATCATAATACTTTGTAAACTGGGAAGCTCAAGTCTGCATTATCCTCCACCGTGTTACCCAAGAAATACATGTCAGGGTTAAAGTGCAGGCTTGAAATCGGGATGCTCTGAGTTGGTGCTGGATTCTTTTCTCATTAGCTGGCTGACCTTACACAAGTTATTCAATTTCTCTGAGCTGTGCTCAGCTCGTGCAAGGAAGAGGGACGGGCCAAGTAACCACCTCATGGGGTTACTGTCAGGACTTAGCGTCCCTTAAACAAATGCTTGTTAAACCACATGCCAGACTCACTCTAGGCACTAAGGGAACAATGGTGAATAGGACTGAAAAAGTCCGCCCTTGTGAAGCTTACATTCTAGCAGTGTGTGCCTGCATGCTCATCATTTCCGACTCTTTGTGACGCCATGAACTATTTATAACTCACCAGCCTCCTCTGTCCCTGGGATTCTCTAGGCAAGAATGCTAGAGTGGGTTACCATTTCCTCCTCCAGGGATTCTCCCAACCGAGGGATCGAACCCATGTTTCCTGCGTCTCTTGCATTGGCAGGTGGATTCTTTAACAGTGAGCCACCTGGGAAGGACAGTCTGTCAGTGGAGATGGACAAAAACACGAGTCAGTTTAGAAAACCGTGTTAAGTCATGTTAAGTGTTATGGAGAGAAGTATAGCAAGGGCAGAGGTCAGGTGCCCTTTGGGCTGGGGGTGAACCCAGGAGGCCTTTCTAAGGAGGTGACACTGGAGAAGAAACAGGAGTGATGGCATGAATGTGAAAGCGTGAAGACGGGGTTCCAGCCACAGCGAAGGTCCCGAGGTGCGAGCTGGTGCCGTGTGCTTGAGGGACAGTAAGGACTCATGAGCTGGAGCCAAGAAAAAGGGGAACAGCAGGAGAAAACAAAATTGGATTTGTTCCAAGGGGGTCAGGGGCTTCGACCAGATCACATAGGACTAGTAGGTCATGTAAACAAATTGGGGTCTCATCATGCGTGCATGGGGAGGCATGGCTGCCAGTCGAAGTCCACCCCTCCCCCACCCCCGAAGGAAATACACAAAGCAGTAGGAAGACGAGAGTCCGAACGTGCCTTTAGTATTTCTCCTGGATTCTGAAGATGATCCTGTCGAGGCTGTGGTTTCTGGAAGCTTGGTTTCTTCCTGCCTTGTTTTTCTTGCTTCAACTTAACTTTCTCAGCTTTGACTTCTTGCCTCCCTGACTTTCCTTTTATAAAATTATTTTACTTTAGTTTGGCTGCGCTGGGTCTAACCCACTCCAGTGTACTTGCCTGGAGAATCCCAGGGACGGGGAAGCCTGGTGGGCTGTCGTGTATGGGGTTGCACAGAGTCAGACACGACTGAAGCGATTTAGCAGCAGCAGCAGCTGGCTCTTCACTGCCGCACTTCAGCTCTTGGTTGCGTTGCACCAGCTTCCCTTGTTGCAGCACGCAGGCTTAGTTAGCTGCATTAGGTCTTAGTTGCAGTGCGTGGGATCGTCCTTGTGTCATGCGTGATGTTTTGTTGCAGCGCTTAGACTCTCTAGTTACGGTACATGAGCTTAGTTGCTGTGTGGCTTGTGGGATCTTAGTTCCCTGACAGGGATGGAACATGAGTCCCCTGCATTGGAAGGTGGGGTCTTAACCACTGGACCACCAGGGAAATCCCCTTCCTGACTTTTCCACCTGCCACTTGCACCTCGCCTCTCTGGCTGCCCCTGGAATGGACGCCCTGCACATCTGGTCCTGTTCTTCTTGGGTCTCTGGCCCCATGTGCCCCTCTGAAAACGTCTGCTACATGCCTGTGATGGACAGCGTCAGCTCTGCCCACTCCGTCTCTGGGTCTGCATCCTCCCGTCCTGGCCCCACAGCTTCCCTCGCTCCCTAGACTGCTCTTTATTTGGAAACCTTTTAAATGAAAGGACTTAGCAAGAGAGAGGGACACACTTGACAGAAGTGGCTCAGGAGAGCATTAAAGACCCCGGGCGCTCTGATTCCAAGGAGTCCTTTTTTCCTGCTGGAACTTTTGGGCAGCTCCTACCCCGTTAGCCAGCATCTGTGTTGTCTCCTAATGTCAGGACTGGAGCCAAGCCCCATTTTCTCAGCCACCGTGAGCCCAGCCCCTTTTTACTGGACTTTCTGGATTTCCCTGACATAAGCAAAATTTTCTTTCCAGAAGGGGCCCTTTTTTGGCCTCCGCAGGAGGGCTAAGAACTCACAGTCTTCTGACCTCGAGTTGTTGATCACAGGAGCCAGCCACGGTGTCTGCTGGCCTGTGCCTGGCAAAGGGGTCGGCGGCCTGGCTCCTGCTGTTGGCTTTGGCAGAAGGGTGATGATCCGACAGTTCTTCCCAACCTGGGATCCTGCACACAGGGCTGGGTTCAGGCCAACGATGAGAAGGCAGGGGTTGAGAGAGAGTCCTGGGGAACCTGTCATCCTGTGACTGGTAGGGAAGGTCCTTTCTCATGGACATGTCTGTACCCACAGGAGAGAAGGGCCACGTGCTTGGAGTCCTGAGGAGAGAAGCCCATCGACACCAGTTTATTTAACATCATCTATGTCTGAAAAGTGCAGTGTTAGTTACTTGGTTGTGTCTGACTCTGCGGCCCCCTGGACGCTAGCCCACTAGGCTCCTCCGTCCATGGGATTCTCCAGGCAAGAATCCTGGAGTGGGTTGCCATTCCCTTCTCTGGGGGATTGTCCCAACCCAGGGATTATACTTGGGTGTCCTACATTGAGCCACCATTTAAACCAAACAGAAGGTGACTGGAAGGACCCCAACACCTTCAACCGTTTTGCACCTCTGAATCCAATCTTAACACTGAATTTGAACTCACCTTGTAAGGTTTTGTGAGCATGAAATGAGATGCTGTCAAGCACTTAATTTAGGGTTTGACCCGTGGTCCCTACCACGTGAATATCCCTTCCCTTGCTCTCCTGACCTCTTATCAACCACATTATCTCCAGGCCGAGGTACAGGAGAGGACGCTGGCAATTCAGGAGGCAAAACTATGCTGGCCGCATCTCTGGGTTTCAGCTGAGAGAGGCTTTCACTGGCTGCCTGGCTGCTTCTGTAGTGGGAAATTCTAGGCTGACTTCCAGAGAGTCAGCAGTGGCGAACTTTAATTAAAGGCTCAGAACATTCTCTCCGGAGTCCCTGCACCTGCCCACAGTCCTGCTCCGGGGTACCTGAACCTGTGTGCCTTTAATCCACCTCAAGGGGCAGGGAAAGCCTGACCACTTTTGTCAGACCAGGAAGGACGGTGCCCTACCTGCTACTGTGTCAGATGATGTGGGCTCGGCAGGAGCTGAGAGCAGTAAGTTACCCCTCCGGCTAGCATGGCTACCCCCTTCCCCCGTCCCCCCGATACCCATCTTCTGCCCCAGTCTGATCTCCTGAGGATGGTGCAGCCGTCACATGGCCTAGGTCACCACCTCAGGGACCCTGCTGAATGCTGACCTTGGTCTCGGAGTGGTTACCTTGGTCTGGAAGCCTTGTCTTTGGCCTTCTGAGCTGCCCTCAGACGACAGCTCCCCTTTCAGGGCTGCTGGACAGTCTGAGCCTGAATGATGATGCATGCCTGACGTGGGTTACTTGCTTTCTGGCTTGAAGGCAAGAGAACGGGTACGATGCCCTTCAGGGAGCCTGTTGGCCTGTGGGTTATAGGGCATGTGGTGTCTTGAGCCATTTCAAAACCAAAGTATAATATACGGACAGAAAGGTGTATGCACAAAAAAGTATACAACTCTCTGAATTTTTGAAAACTGAACACACCCTTATACTGATTACCCAGATCAAGGAAGAACATTATAAATTAGTCCCCTGCATATGAACCTTCAAGATGCAAGCTCTGAGACATGCGAACGCGCTTCCACCTGTGCATTGACATCAGGCGTGAGTGAACTGGCAGCTTGCCCTCCATCTCCTGCTGTTGACCACCCTTCAGCTCCACCATCTCTCAGCTCCTCCCCCCTCCAGTCAGTAACTCTTCTTGTCTGGTCACTCGATGCCAGCCCCTGTGTGCCAGCTGTTGTATTGGCCTATTGTACTTTTCAAGATATTGTACCTTGAGATTAAAAATGTTTTCTTTACTTTTTGTGTCTGTGTTTTATGTGCTATTTGTGTGAGAAGTATTATAAACCTATTACAGTACAGCACTCTATAGCTGACTGTGTTAGTTGGGTACCTAGGCTTAATTTTTGGAGTTAGGAAAAGTGCTCTCGGAACAGAACTCGTTGGTATGTAGGGAACTTAATATTAACACCTGAAGTCCCCCACCCTCACCCATTTCCCTTGTAGTCGCTGCCTTCCTCAGGCTGATAACCATCTGTATTTAACACAGTTATTTTGCTTCTGAACCTTAAAGAAATGGAATTGTACTGTATAATAATTTCTGTGTACCTGTTTTCTTTTGTTCAGAGGGTGCGTGTTGTCCATGTGGTTGTATGCTCTTATATTTTGTCCATTCTCCTTGTTACATAATACTCTTTGGGGCAAATGTGTCAGAACATATTTATCCATTCTCTTGCTTAGCTCCATCTGGGTAGTTCCCAGTTTGGGGGGTGTTATGAACAGTGCTGGGCTTCCCGGGTGGCACTAGTGGTAAAGAACCCACCTGCCAATGCAGAGACATAAGAGACACGGGTTTGATCTCTGGGTCAGGAAGATCCCCTGGAGAAGGAAATGGCAACCCACTCCAGTATTGTCACCTGGAGAATCTCATGGACAGAGGAGCCTGACGGGCTGCAACCCACAGGGTCACAAAGAGTCGAACACAACTGAAGCGACTTAGCACGCACGTACACACACACACACACACACACACACACACCCCCCTTTGAATCACTTTGCTGTACCCCTGAAACTAAAACAACACTGTAAATCAACTATACTTCAATAAGAACAATTCTGGATGAACTTAAAAAGAACTTTGTTATTTTATTATAGTACCAAATATTCAGTGCTATAAATTTCTAAGTATTACTGGCATTCTAAGTGTAATGGCGTCTCACAAATTTTGATATGTGTGTTTTTATTTTCACTCAGTCAAAAATATTTTCTCATTTCCTTTGTGATTTCTTCTTTGACCCCTGTGTTACGTAGCAAGATATTATTTAATTTCCAAATATTTGGGGATTTTTCCACGTATCTTTCTGCTGTTTAATTTAGCTGTGTTCATAGTAAAACATTTTTACTATTTCATTTTTAAAAATTTGTTAATTTGCTTCACAATTCAAAATATGGTTCTTGGTAACATTGTATTATGAAGAATGTGTTTTTTGTTGTTGTTTGATGGTGTGTTATATAGATATCAATTTGGTCAAGTTAGTTTGAAGTGACTGTTGTATCCTTATTGCTTTTCTTGCACTTGCTCTGTCAGCTACTAAAGAGAAGTGTTGAAGTCCCTTATTTATACAGGAAGATATATGTATTTATCCTTTTAGTTCAATTCCATCTTTTTCCTTCAGTTTTTGTTGTTATGGACCATTTTTCAAGTTATTCTGGAATTTGTTACAATATTGCTTCTGTTTTTTGTTTTGGTTTTTGGTTGAGAGACAAAAGGAATCTTAGCTCCGTGACCAAAGATTGAATCTGCAACCCCTGCATTGAAAGGTGAAGTCTTAACTACTGAACTGCCGGGAAAATCCTTCGTTCTCAGTTTTTATTGCATATTTTTTGATGCATGCATTTGACATAGTATTTTAGTGTATGTATCCATATTTAGGATTATTTGGTCTTCTTAATGAATTGATAACTTTATGATTATTTGATCATCCCTTTTATACCTTAGCCTTCTTTCCATTATATTGGCATGGTTTGTCTTTTTCCATCTCTTCACTTTCGTTGTATAAATGCCCTTATATTTCATGTGGGTTTCTTATACATTTATATTTAATGTAATCATTTATGTATTTGTGTTTTAAATCTACCATATCACTATTTGTTTCTACTCATTCTGTCTGTTCTTTGTTCCTGTTTTTCCTCTTCTCATGCCCTCTTTTGAAATCTTATGATTCCATTTTATCTCCAGTATCAGCCTTTTAAAAACTTAGTGGTTGCTCCAGGGTTTACAAAATACATCATTAATGTAGCATATTTTTCTTTCAAATAATATATGCTACTTCAACATAGAGCATAAGAACCTTGCAACAGCACACCTCAGATTCCTCCCTCAGTTTCCTCCTTCCTATGTTTTTGTGCTACTACTGCATACATTTCACTTTAATGTCTACTGTGAACACTACAAAATGTTGTAACTGGGTTGATTCTATGCCAATGTTTCTCAAACTTTTTTCCCATTGTTTCTTTCCTAAGGCACTTTGTAGACATTATTTTTTTCCTGAATTTCCTCTTCACGGTTAAAATACTACAGAGGTACTATACATCAGTTTATGTTCTTTGGCCTTCTGGAGGCCTTAAAAATAACTGTAATAACTAAGATAGTTTTTGGCTTCCAAAGAACCAATTTTGCCCCCTTGGGGACAATTTTGCCCCCATTGAGAATGATATTTTAGACAGTGAATTACCTTTTAAAAGATAAAAATTAAGAAAAATGTCTTTACATTTACCATTATTTTTTACTATTTCTGGCACTCTCACATGAAAGATCTATATACCTAGATTTTTAACTAAAGAACTTCCTTCCACATTTCTGGTTGTGCAGATCTGTTGGCAGTGAATTCCCTCAGCCTTTGCTTGCTGAAATAGTTTTTATTTTGTCTCATTTTTGAAAGCCGCTTTCTTTCTGTATAGTATTCTGGATTGACTGTTTTTTTTTCTGCGTACTTTAAAGTTGCCACTCTCTTATCTTATGGCTTGCATAGTTTCTGCCAAGAACTTGTCTATAAATCTCACCTTTGTTCCTTTGTACCTAATGCCCTCCTTTCCTCATTCCTCCCACCCCTGCCACTCCACTGGTGGCTCAGCAGTGAAGAATCTGCCTGCAGTGCAGGAGCCATAGGATACATGGGTTCAGTCCCTGGGTCAGGAAGATCCCCTGAAGGAGGGCATGGCAACCAACTCCAGTATTCTTGTCTGGAGAATTTCCATGGACAAAGGAGCCTGGTGGGCTACAGTCCATAGGGTCGCAAAGAGGTGGACATGACTGAAGCAACTTAGCATGCACACACTCCAACTTAAAGGTTTCTTTCTTCCTATCTTTGCTTTTCAGAAGTTTCATTATGCTGTGTCTAAGTGTGTGAGGTTTTACTTTTATTCTTTGACCTGTTTGCTTGGGGTTCCTTGGAGTTCTTAGATCTGTTTTGTTAATTGTGATTAGTTTTGGAAAATTCTTAATCATAATCCATGCAGATATTCCTCTATCCTGTTTCTCTTACTCCTCTGGGACGTCAGTTGCATATATGATACCTTTTTGATACTGCCTGTAGCCCTTGATTGATAGATTCTATTTTCTTCTTTATTGTTTTATCTTAGTTTGGATAGTATTCACTGACTTATATGCAAGTTTATTGAGTCTTTCCTCAGTTGCATTCAGTCACCTGCTAAGACACTCTGCTGCTGCTGCTAAGTCACTTCAGTCGTGTCCGACTCTGTGCGACCCCAGAGACAGCAGCCCACCAGGCTCCCCTCCCTGGGATTCTCCAGGCAAGAACACTGGAGTGGGTTGCCATTTCCTTCTCCAATGCATGAAAGTGAAAAGTGAAAGTGAAGTCACTCAGTCGTGTCCAACTCTTAGCAACCCCATGGGCTGCAGCCCACCAGGCTCCTCGGTCCATGGGATTTTCCAGGCAAGAGTACTGGAGTGGGGTGCCATTGCCTTCTCCAAAGACACTCTAATGAAGACCTTTTTCATATTTGAGAAAATATTTTTGCTCTAGTATTTCCATGTTACACTCTTATGTTTCTGTCTCTCTGTGGAAATTTCCAATTTTTTCTTCTGTATTCGATCCTTCCTTAGCGCATTATCATAGTTATTTTAGAGCCCCTGTATGAGACATCCCTGGTGGTCCAGTGATTAAGATTTCACCTTCCACTGCGGGGGGTGCAGGTTCAATCCCCGGTTGGGGACTTCAGATCCCATAGGCCTCATGGGCAAAAATCAAAACAGACAACAGAATCAATATTGTCACAAATTTAATAAAACTTTTAAAATGGTTCACATCAAAAAAGAAAAAGAGAAAGAGAGAGAAAATCCCTGTGTGATATTTATGGCATCAAGATCAGCTTTGGCTTTATTGATTTCCTCATTTCTTGACAGTACATTTTTCATGTTTCTCAAGCTTTAAAAAAAAAAAGAAATTAGCCTCCAATTAAAATTAATAAATTTAAATTTTAAAATAACGAACCTTCGCCTGTTTTTATTTCTTTGGCTGCTCCAGGTCTTGGTTGCAGCATGTGTGCTCTGGTTCCCCGACCAGGGATCGAACCCCAGCCCTCTGCGTTCGGAATGTGGAGTCTCAACAGCTGGACCACCAAGGAAGTCCCTGTCAAGACTTTTTTTTTCTCAGTTCTGGACACTGTGTTTTAAAGGACAGTAGAGACTGAAGTACATGGTATTTACGCCCAGAAATGGGCTTATGCCTCTCTGTCAGGCCTTTCGTGGGGGAGTGGGGTCAGTCCAGTCATTGCTGCTGGAGTCACGCAGCGCACCGCGGACTTCAGATTCCTTCAGTGGTGGGATTCTGTGACTGTGCCTCCTGGGGGTTGTTGGTGTTCCGTCACCAAGCTGTATCCAGCTCTCTGCGACCCCATGGACTGCATCACGCCAGGCTTCCCCTGTCCTTCACTGTCTCCTTGAGTTTGCTCCAGCTCATGTCCATTGAGTCAGTGATGCTATCTAACCATCTTATCCTCTGTCTCCCCCTGCTCCTCTTGTCCTCAATCTTTCTCAGCACGAGTCAGCTCTTTTCCAATGAGCTGGCTCTGCACATCAGGTGGCCAGAGTATTGGAGCTTCAACTTCAGCATCAGCCCCTCTAATGAAATATTTAGGGTTGATTTTCCTTAGGATTGACTGGTTGGATCTCCTTGCTGTCCAAGGGACTCTCAAAAGTCTTCTCCAGCATCCCAGTTTGAAAGCATCAGTTCTTCAGTGCTCAGCCTTCTTTATGGTCCAACTCTCACATCCATTGTAGGGCACTGGAAATCAGTCCTCATGGTTCCCTTTCAGCCCTTTGCCCCATGGAGTCTCTCTTCTGCCCATCCCCAGCATCCGACTGCTGACTTTTGTTACCCTCTGCTTGAGGCTTTTGGTTTAAAAGAAAGATGGTTTAGGGAGATGGGTGGGCTTTCTTGCTTATATGTATCTAAGGGCTCTCTCTGGCTCCTATGTTACCTACAGTCCTTCTCATGAGAACCCTGGTGGTCTTCCCATAGGATCTTGCAAATGAGTACAACCTTCTCTTGTGTCTGGAATGCCCAGTTATTCAATATGTCATGCTGACCTCTGCTCAGCTTCCAGCGTCTTAAAATTTTTTAGCTGTTTCTTCTTACTCACTTTATGGGACTGCCTTTCTGTCTCATGCTCAACAAAACTGTTGTGAGTCCATTTTTCCTTGGAGGAGCTTGTCATTTTAAAAAAGTGCCGCTCATCTGGTTACCTTGCAACCTCTCCTCTCTGATGGGCTCACGAAAAGTTTTGATTCACAGGTTATCTAGCTTTCTTTTATTGTTAGGATGAAACCTAAATTTCCTGGCAGTTGTCTGCATCCTAAGTGGAAGCAGTGCTCTGCTGCTGCTGCTGCTGCTACTGCTAAGTTATTTCAGTCGTATCTGACTCTGTGCAACCCCATAGACGGCAGCCCACCAGGCTCCCCCATCCCTGGGATTCTCCAGGCAAGAACACTGGAGTGGGTTGCCATTTCCTTCTCCAGTGCATGAAAGTGAAAAGTGAAAGTGAAGTCACTCAGTTATGCCCGACTCTTTGAGATCCCATGGACTGCAGCCCACCAGGCTCCTTCATTCATGGGATTTTCCAGGCAAGAGTACTGGAGTGGGGTGCCATTGCCTTCGATAAATAAGTTTAATTTGTTCTCCTTACTCTCTAGTCCTCAGATCAAAAAGTGAGCTGAGCTCCTATTTCCCTCCTGTGTATTATGTCAGAGGCTCCTGAGAAATAAAATATACTTCTCCTCTGTGGATTGTGTTTTTCTCATCAAGCATCCATAATCAATACTCATCTAAGGGAAAACCCTTTTAGAGACTGAATGTGGTCGTTTATTAACCGTGTGATCTGGGAAACAAAAGATATGGATGGTACCTTTTCTTTCAAAAGAAACCACTTTTATAAAAAGGAATTCATGAAAAAATAGTTTAAAAAATGCAGAAGGATTAAAAAAATAAAGCAATAAAACCACCCATAGTCCCATCAGCCAAAGAAACCGTGACCCATATTTTATCTAATTTCTTCCAGTTATTTTTCTATGACTGTATTTATATTGGTTTGTATATATCAGTGTGTGTGTGTTTGTGTGTCTGTGTGTGTTCGTTGCTCAGTCATATTTGACTCTTTGTGACCCCATGAACTGAAGGCCACTAGGCTCCTCTGTCCCTGGAATGCTCCAGGCAAGAATACTGGAGTGGGTTGCCATGCCCTTCTCCAGACTATCTTCCCAACCTAGGGATCGAACCCAGGTCTCCTGCATTGCAGGCAGATTCTTTACTGTTTGAACCACCAGGGAAGCCCATACATCAGGATGTATGCCCCCGAATTTGCATGTTTTATCCAAATAAGCAGTTTCAAAAAGGTGTGTTTTTCTGTGGATTGAGTGCTATGGCACTCGTGGAATTCTGATATGTTATTCATGTGTGTCTGGTAAAGATGCCAAAATATATGACCTATTCTCAGTTTGCTGTTAGGCCTGGATTCCTTTGTGCAACTTCCATGAACAGGTGTGCGTATGCGATTCTAATGGAATGCGATTCATTTCAGAAAAAGACCAGTTGCTGATTCCTTGTGCTGAGGTCCACCCCCGCCCCCACCTTCCCCGGATAACTTCCATCCCTTTCCATTTGTGCCGACCCGTTGTCAGGTTTAGAGCAAACAGAAAGAAGGAAAGTCTATGATCTTCTTAATGTATGTTTCATTTTCTTCTTTTTCCAGAAAGTATTTTGGAGAAAAGATCGGACTGTATTTTGCCTGGCTGGGATTATATACATCCTTCCTCATCCCGTCGTCTGTCATTGGGATCATCGTGTTTCTTTACGGATGTGCAACCATCGAAGAAGATATTCCCAGGTGAGCTGACTTTAAAGGCGAAGGCTCAGTTCCCCCGTGTCAGTCGTTCAGAGTCATCCCAGTTGCGAGGACATCGTACATTTCACACGTATCCCTCCAAAGCCCCATCCTGTGTCCTCCTTCCCACGTCCCTTCCTTCTCTCCTGAGAGAGCGGGGAACATCAGATTCTGAGAAGGGCTCAGAGCCACGCTGAGTGTGGCCGCTTCCTTTCCCAGTCAAACTCTTCTCTAGGACCAGGGTCTGATTGGGCAGGTGGAAGATAACTGCTGAGAAAAGAAACCATGCCTGGGAAAACCTTTTCTCCCCTCAATTTTGTGGCATTTTTCTCTCATGTCCATACCAAGGCAGCAAGTGTTGAGTGGTACTGGGTAAAGATGGCATCTTTGTGGCCAGATACTGCTGGAATAAAATGCTGTGAGTGGAGAACACCTTCGCTCTGACTCTGGGAGTCAGAGACTTCGGGAGGTGACAGGGGGCTCTTGGAGATCCAAGAGATGGAACAAAGGCTGGTCCTGATGAGGAAGAGAGATCCTACAAAGAAATAGACACTCAACAAAAGAACATCCTTTAAGGTGGACTGTTTTACATATTAGCTGTGAAACGGGGTTCCTTGCTCCCTGACTTTCCATTTCCTCGGCTGTGAAATGGCAGTACTCACACCTGCCTCATGATGGTATCCTGAGAATTAAAGGAGACAGTGTCTGGCAGCCAGCAAAGTA
This sequence comes from Nanger dama, assembly GCA_917880005.1. Lineage (NCBI taxonomy): Eukaryota > Metazoa > Chordata > Mammalia > Artiodactyla > Bovidae > Nanger > Nanger dama. The sequence continues at coordinate 15,717,592 of CAKJTW010000046.1, read as the reverse complement.
TTCATAAACAATTCTTGAATGAACCAACACAGGCAGAAATAGAGCACAGGGGACAGAAGAGACACTTAGCCAATGTTTAGAGTTTAAAGCTCTTGGCACCTCCAGAACTGTCCTGGCAAACTGAAGCATCCTTTGTGTATTTTAATACTCTTGTAGTTGCAAGTGGTAGAAATGCATGGGAACTAACATGAGCCAAAAAGGGAATTTATCCTCAGGGTTCAGTGGGGAGGCCTCGGTAGATCCAGTGGCTGGCACGTGGCTCACCCGGACCGTGGAAATAGCGATTCCTTCTATTTACTGGCTGTCTCTGATTCTTTCAAGCATTTCTTGTTTCACTACACAGTTTCTCCATAGGATGTGAATGTTGCTGCTAGTAGCTCACAGAGTGTCACGTTTTAAGAGCTTTATATGTGATTGATCCTAAGTGAAAAAGTCCTGTCGACTCTTTTTGGCTTAAGTGAAGGCTGTTGACCAGCTGATCATGTCTGGGGTTGGTAGGGGGGGCAGGCTGATACCGTGCCATGGGGATTCTCTTTCAGTAGCCCGGGGGATGGGGGCACTGGGCAGCCTGCAGGTGTCCACTGCAGTTGGGGGTGGTGATGGGGAAGTCAGGACCTCCTGAAGAAACAGGGAGAGCTGGGCTGTTTGAGGATAGCATGGTAAGTGGTAGGAACTAGGTGGCTCTGGCCTCTATGTCACTCTGTAGAAAAGCTCTTGTGAATTAGCAAAACTGGCGATGACATGTATGTGGTTAGAATAAAGCTAAATACCTTAGTATAAGCACAAGGACTTGAATATTTTTGTATATAGAACCCTGTCATCATCCATCCAGGATTCTTCACTGGAATTCTGAGACCTTTGAGCTATGTTTTCAGGGCTCTGCCATCCACAGCATAAAGGAAGAAGGTGTGTTGTGTGTGTGTCTGTGTGTGTGTGTGTGTGTGTGTGCGTGCACGAATGTGCTCAGTCGTGACTGACTCTTTGCCACCCCATGGACTGTAGCCCACCAGACTCCTCTGTCTATGGGATTCTCCAGGCAAGAATACTGGAGTGGGTTGCCGTTTCCTACTCCAGGGAATCTTTCCGACCTGGGGATGAAACCCATATCTCCTGTGTCGGCAGGCAGGTTCTTTCCCACTACACCCCGTGGGAAGTCCAAAGGAAGAAGGAATACACACTGCATTCCTACTGTGAGTTGTACCAGTGCTGGACGGTTTTTATGTGCTGTGCCTCGATCCTGAAGCAATCAATGTCAGCAATAGATGTTTTTATTCTCACCTCAGAGAAATGGAGACATGGTCTCCATGGAGAGGCAGTGTCACCTAATTTGTCCAACTTCAGCAAGTAATAGTTGTCAGGGTTGGGATTTTTTTAAAAATTAGCCTCTGGTTCTAACCCAGATCAGTGAAATCACGCTGATGTTTTATTCATTAATTTTTTACCCACGCCCCTTGGCATGTGGGATCTTAGTTCCTTGACCAGGGATTGAACCCATAGCCTCTGTAGTGGAAGCGTGGAGTTTCAACCACTGAACTGCCAGGGAAGTCTACCATGGTTGAGAGTTGACCTCTGTTGCCTCCTGGCTTTCCAGGTGACTCAGTGGTAAAGAGCTCGCCTACCAATGCAGGAGACTCAGGAAATGCAATTTTAATCTCTGGATCGGGAAGATCCCCTGGAGTAGGAAATGGTTACACACTCCAGTATTCTTGCCCGAGAAATCCCATGGACAGAGGAGCCTGGAGGGCTACAGTCCATGGGGTTGAAAAGAGTCGGACGTGATTAAACAACTGAGCACAGAGGCACATGCCTCCTGCTCCAAAGCCTTTGCTTTCCTCAGTAATCTGTGGTGTCTCCCCCAGGGCTCTGACCCTCCTTGGCAGCCCAGGAGCTCTAGCCAGCCGCTCCTGGTGCCTTCTCAGAGAACGCAGCTCCGTTGCCCCATTATGATTGCTGAGGATCGGGGTCTCAGGTTGATCCAAACTGGAGGACTCATCCTATGCACTGAGGACCAACAGCTTGGCAGGTAGAGAGTCCATGTGCTGGTTGATATCAGGACTTGAGACTTGTGCCCCGGTTCCCCACATGGGAACCCGTGTGACAGTGGCCAGGGCAGCTGGAAGGGACCATGGTCTACACATGCTACAAAGGCGTGTACCTATGCACACGTTTGGGCTCTTGTATGTGTGCAGGTGTACATGCTTGTACAATGAGATCATCATCATTGCAGATACATCACAATGCCTGTCGAGTGTGTGATGTTTTATAAACTCTGGATAGCAGTCCATTGGTGGATTATAGAATCAATTTAATGGTTATCTTTTAAATGAGCTAGAATAAGAGTCTTCACTGGAGATCCAGTGGCTAAGACTCCAATCTCCCAATACAGGGGGACTGGATTTTATCCCTGGTTTGGGAACTCGATCCTACATGTTGCAAGTAAGAGTTCACATACGGTGACTAAAAGATCCTGCATGCCCAGCTATGACCTGGTGCAGCCAAGTAAATAAGTAAGTATTTTTAAAAATGCAGTAGAATAAGACTAAAGGAAATCAACCCTGAAGAGTCATTGGAAGGACTGATGCTGAAGCTGAAGCTCCAGTGATTTGGCCACCTGATGTGAAGAGCTGACTCACTGGGAAAGACCCTGATGCTGGGAATGATTGAAGGCAGGAGAAGGGGGTGACAGAGGATGAGATGGTTGAAACTCAATAGACACGAGTTTGAGCAAACTCCAGGAGTTAGTGAGGGACAGGGAAGCCTGCCGTGACAGTCCGTGGAGTCACACAGAGTCGGCGGATGTGACTGTGACTGAACAACAAAGAATAAGATAAGATAGAGTAGAATGAAATATAATTTTAGGATGCATCATGAGAAGGAAGTATCAGAATTGTTTCATGACATTTAATTTAGTGATATAAGTGTGTTTATGGATAGAATATATGTCTATATTCGCATAGCGGAGTCTCTTGTAAACTTTTTTGAACTTTTTCAACTTTCCAAAATGAAAATGTGTAAAATTGGCTGCTGTAAAATTTGAAATTTTGATTCTCAGTTTTTCAGACTCAGAATAAGGTACGGCGAATCAGGAAGGTGTACACAGAAAAAGTCAAGCATATTATGTAGTAGTTTTTGAGAACTGCTCCTCAGTCATAATTGTATATCTGTCAAAAGTCCAAGCTCTATGCCTGATGAACACTCACAAACAGTCCATACCACTACTTGTCAATAAAAGTTGTTGCTATGTCGCTTCAGTCGTGTCTGACTCTGTGCGACCCCAGAGACGGCAGCCCACCAGGCTCCTCTATCGGTGGGATTTTCCAGGCAAGACTACTGGAGTGGGGTGCCATTGCCTTCTCCTGTCAATAAAAGAACAGCCTCTAAATCCCAATACAGAATCCAGACCAATTCACAGCCTTGGAGGGTTTGTGTCTATCAGCCGCTCCCTGTTGTTTTTTGTTGTTTAGCTGCCAAGTCGTGTCCGACTCTGCGGACCCATGAACTGCAGGACGCCGGGCTTCCCTCTCCTCCCAGCCACTCCTAAGCAATGAAAAACTTTCACCCTTCCTGGAATTATTTTAAAGGTCTCCACTTTGGGCGTTAGGCCTGGAATTTCGTATCTGTATATCACTTTTAAAAAATTTTTTATTCTGAAACCGTATAGATTCACTGGAAGAAGTAAAGAGAGTGTAGAGGGGCCCAATGTGCCCTTCATCCAGTTTCCCCCAATGATTATGTCTTATAAAGCCACAGTCCAGCAGCAAACCCAGAAAAGGTACATTGTGTGGGACTTTACATGGTCCCTTTTATCACCAGTAACTTTGATATGTGAGTCACATGCTTCACTTAATAGTATTTCCACATGTGTGTGATATGTCTATAGAACCTTCGTCTGCTTAGCAAGGGGTTGGTTCCATTTGTTCTCCATTTGCTTACATGCATAGGAAAGACTGGAGCATTTTTTTTTAAAGGTGATTAATCTAAACCATATTTAAAAAAAAACCTGGTTACTTTAGAGCTGAGATCTTAATAGCAGATGTTCTGTCTGAATTTCTTGAGTAATTGCCTCCCTTTGTGGCTAGTAGAGCCCTGTATGTCATTTGACTTGTGAGCAGTGGGTCACTCACTGAGAACACCACCCACTCCGGGGTCTTGGTTCACCTGATGGTCAAGCCATTCATCAGCCTTCTTCTGTGTCCGAGAGAACATGATAGGCTGAAAAACACGTCACTGGATTTATAGCCACTGTGGCTTCTAAGAATCTGTGGATGATGCAGCTAGTGAATGACTGAGACCTGACTTTAGTGAATGACCCAGACCTGACTTCAGTTCTCGGGGTGTCTCCCCCTTTTCCAGCTTGTCTCAGAATCTACAAAGTCCTTTAATGTCATCCTAAGGCAGAATTTCTCCAGAATCCTCTTCCAATTGCTTGCATCAAAAAACTCCAAAGATGCAACAAAAAGTCCCCAACCCAATGCATACAGAGCATTCTGACTTCAAATTGAATGATGGGGGACTATCTGTGCTACCATGGCTGCTGTTTTGTACAAATGATTGTCAGTTGACTGTATTCTAATTTTAAAACCATTTATGGGCACAGCATTCACATTTCAAAGTACTCTGTACCAACGTGGTGCTAATATTTTTTTTCCCCTGACCTTTTAGCATAGACTAGTTTTGATTGAGATTAGATTTTCTAGGATTATCTGTCTCCCTGTATCTCTTCCATGACAAAGATTTGAGAAGCAGTGGCAGATTTTATTTTCTTGGGCTCCAAAATCACTGCGGATAGTGACTGTAGTCATGAAAATAAAAGACACTTGCTCCTTGGAAGAAAAACCATGACAAACGTAGACAGTGTATGAAAAAGCAGAGATATCCCTTTGCTGACAAAGGTCTGTAAAGTAGCAGCTGTGATTTTTCGTGAGGGCTAACCTCATAGCTCAGTCCGTAAAGAATCTGCCTGCAATGCAGGAGACCTGGTTCAATTCTTGGGTCAGGAAGATCCCCTGGAGAAGGAAATGGCAATTCTCTCCAGTATTCCTGCCAGGAGAATCCCATGGACAGAGGAGCCTAGCAGGCTATAGTCCATAGGGTCACAAGAGTCAGACAGAATTTAGGGACAAAACCGCCACCGCGGTTTTTCCGGTAGTCGTATATGGATGTGAGTTGGACCATAAAGGTAGCTGAGCACCCAAGAATTGATGTTTTTGGACTGTGGTGACGGAGAAGACTCTTGAGAGTCCCTGGGACAGCAAGATCAAACCAGTCAATCCTAAAGGAAATCAACCCTGAATTTTCATTGGAAGGACTGATGCTGAAGCTGCAGCTCCACTACTTTGACCACTTAATTCGAAGAGCTGACTCGTTGGAAAATACCTTGATGCTGGAAAAGTGTGAAGGCAGGAGGAGAAGGGGGCGGCAGAGGATGAGACGGTTGATTGGTGATGAATTTGAGCAAATTCCGGAAGGTAGTGAAGTATAGGGAAACCTGGCATGCTGCAGTCCATGGCGTCGCAAAGAGTTGGACTCGACTTAATGACTGAACAGACACGGCTTAGAAGCAAAGCTGTGTGCTGGACTTTGTGCAGACTGACAAGTTGTCCATGTGAATCTGTTTTCTAATCGGTACTCTCCTCCTGAAAGCACCAGCTCCTCTACTAGGCAGCCACCACGTGTCTGGCCCAGAAGACTTCAGTCCTGCTCTCCAGTTACCAATAAACACATGCCCAGGTGAAGTCAGCATGGCTGAGCTTACTATTAAGAAATTGCTATTTAATATCGTCTATGTGAGTCACCGATCTTGACACTTGCCAATGGAGTACTCAGCAGCAAGTCCGTGGAGGAGCTGGGATTTATCCCGAGACCCGGAGTTTCCATTCTCTCACACAGGACTTCCCTGCCGAGGCTCATTAAAAACAAGGCTGAGAGCTGGGACTTGACAGACACCGACAGCCCTCAGTGAAAACCTTTTGACTGCTTAGCGATGGGAGCTAGACACAGGCAATCCAGCTGGCTTCTGGGTTTTATCTAAGCCCTTGGCTCAGGCACCCCGGTACCAGCTCCCTCAGCCGGCTGTACCGTGCTCGGTAGCGCCCTCTGCTGCCTCTTTGCGGAGAAAACCCAGCTGTGGTTTCAGCCTGCCTCCCCATCATGGGGTCTCCTCCAGCTGCTCCGGGAAAACAGCCAGTGCTTCCTTTTCGTGAAATCTCTAGTTCTCCACCCTTTTCCCCAAAGTGATGAGCTTCCCCCATCCCCGAGGGGAAGCATCACACACCAGAGTGGTGAGTTCATTCATTTTCCTACCAGACTGCAGTGTGGAGGATTATTGGGGAAACCAGTTGGGGCTGAGAAATTCTCTGTTCTTATTTGCAAGCACCCGATGAGCCTGAAGTTATTGGGTCCAGCTGATCCACCTAACAAGTGAATGGAATTTCAAATATATGCCTAAGTCCGGTAAATCTTGGAATCTAGACTGTGGGAGAATTTACCTTATTCTTCCCTGGTGGCTTCCCCTAGACTTCCCTGGTGGCTCAGATGGTAAAGAATCTGCTTGTAGTGCAGGAGACCTGGATTCGATCCCTAGGTTGGGAAGATCTCCTGGAGAAGGGAACGGCGGTCTACTCCAGTATTCTTGCCTGGAGAATTCCATGGAGAATTCTTGCCCAGGTTCCATTCCAGAGGAACTGGAGGGCTGCAGTCCATGAGATCGCAAAGAGTTGGACACAACTGAGCAACTAATACACACTTTATTCTTCCAGCCTCTCGCATCCCATTTTGTGGTTAGGATAATTCTTACTAAGTTGAGGTTACTAATCCGTCTTCTCCAAACAGTCACATGGCTGATTAACTTAGAAGCTGGGCTTCCTCTCTCCTGACTCCATTTGTCTTTGCATGACTTCTTCCAGGAGGAAGACCTTGTGCTGGTCCAATGGTATACTCATGTTGATTCCTCTGTGTAACCATCCAAAATACACTAACGAGGTAGCTCGTGCTTGAATGAGGACGATAGACTCTGACCTCTGATGAGTGACTTATTCACAAACCATCAGCCCCATAGACTCAGCACTTTTGAATGGGACTTTATACAGCACTGGGCTTCCCTGGTGGCTCAGCCGGTAAAGAATCCACCTGCAATGTGGGATACCTGGGTTCAATTTCTGGATTGGGAAGATTTCCTGGAGAAGGGAACAGCTACCCACTCTAGTAGTCTTGTCTGGAGAACCCCATGGACAGAGGAGCCTGGTGGGCTACAGTCCATGGGGTCGCAAAGAGCTGGACACGACTGAGCAGTTAACATTTTCACTTTTATACGGCACCATCTAACGCACAGCATAACTGATATGTGGCCACTCACTTTCTGTTGGGTCATGTCTAGTGATGACTTCCATACCTCCGAAGCTGGCCTGTCTATTTTTTTTTAATTTATTTTTTCACTGGAGTATAATTGCTTTGCAATGTTGGGTTGGTTTCTGCTGTACAACAGTGTGGATCAGCCATCTGTAGACATATGTCCCCTCCCTCTTGAGCTTCTCCCTTTCACCTGCCCCACTCCCATCCCGCCCCTCTAGGTCATCGCAGAGTGCGGAGCTGAGCTCCCTGTGCTGTGCAGCAGCTCCCCACTGGCGGCTGCCTCACCCATGGTAGGGTTTATATGTCAGCATTGCTTTCAATTCGTCCCACCCTCTCCTTCCCCTCCTGGGTCCCTAAGTTCGTTCTCTAAGTCTGTGTCTCCATTGTTTCCCATAAATAGGTTCATCTGTATCATTTTTCTAGATTCTATATCTATACATTAACATACGGCATTTGTTGTATTCTTTCTGTCTTTCTTCACTCTGTTTGATGGACTCTAGGTCCATCCACATCACTACAAATGACCCAATTTTATTCCTTTTCATGGCCGAGTAATCTTCCATTGTACATATGTACCACATCTTCTTTATCTGTTCATCTGCCCATCCATTTTTAAAGACAGGATACTGAAAACAGTGCTCCCAAGGGGAAGAATCCAAGCCCAGCTCTCATATGCCTCGTTGATGGAGTTACTGAAGCAGCCAGGGCGTTCCAAGCGGGAGGTGCTTTGGGGATGATGGACTTGGGGAGGGTGCTGCTTGGCGCCCCCGTGACCGCACAGCCTCTGTCTTCTGCAGCAAGGAGATGTGTGACCGGCAGAATGCCTTCACCATGTGTCCCCTGTGCGACACGTCCTGTGACTACTGGAACCTCAGCTCGGCCTGTGGGACAGCGCGGGCCAGCCACCTGTTTGACAACCCTGCCACCGTCGTCTTCTCCATCTTCATGGCTCTGTGGGGTAAGTCATCACCGTGAGGCTGGCTCCCGTGCAGGGCACCTTCAGATGGGTGCAGGGACCAGAGCCAGTATTTTTGGCTTACTTCCTTAGTATTCAATCCTTTTATCTTTAGTGAAACTTTTATTTACTGATTTGGTTGCTCTGGGTCTTTGTGGCTGCGCGGGCTTTTCTCTCGCTGTGGTGGGCGGGGGCTACTCTCCTGCTGAGCACAAGCTCTCGGCTCATGGTCTCGCATCTGCTGGGCTCTGGAGCACAGGCTTAGTGGCTGTGGTGCATGGACATAGTTGCTCTGCGGCATGTGGGGTCTTCTCAGACCGGTAATTGAACCCGTGTCCCCTGCAGTGGCAGGCAGATTTTTTATTACTGAGCCACTATGGAAGCCCCTAGTCCTTATATTTTAAGAAGCATTTTAGGGACAATAGATTTCTCTCCTTTACTTATAAATGGGACTAGAATTAAGAATAGCCTCCATGGCTGTATTTTGCATATATATATATGTACATAAGAGATGGAGTAATCTTATATTAATCTCATATAGGATTTGTTTGGAAATTGAACCCGTGCATGCTTTGAAAACCCCTAATACACTCACAGGCACCTCCAGGTACATCTCCTAAGATGTGCACATCCCAGATGTCATTTGGTGTCACACCTGGAGTCAGGGGGTGACTGCCACGGTCATAGCGTTAGCTGGGGGCAAAGGTGGATCTAGACTCGTCTCCTATCTCTGTGTTCAGTTGCAATTTCCAGGACACCGCAAGTGTAGACTGGAGAGATTTCACTTAATGCCAGAGAGATGTTTTCCATCTTCCCACTAAAGGGATTTGTGAAGGAAGGAACAAATAGTTCCTTCGATTTCCTCCTCCTCCCTTCCCCGCACTGCCCCGCCCTGCCCCCCACCCCAACCGCTGACCCAGAGTCTTGGGGTAATAAACTTTCTCTGGGCCACAGCCATCTGATCATAAACACAGACACACAGACACACACATGGACTCTTCTGTTAAAAAACTGGACTATCCACCCTTGAGGTCACTGAGCATTTCCAACAAGACATACCCACGGGTATCACGGAAGGGAGCAGGGGGCCCTGTGTCAGCCCCTTGGGAGCAGCCATCTGCCTTCGTCTCATCCGTACGGAGTGGGTCCGCATCTTTCGGGTCACGGACCGGCAGCTGAAGTAGTTAGGTTTACTGCTGACTCCAGGGGCTTGGAGGACCTGCCAGGATGGGGTGATGAGTCGCACATCCTGGGACTGTGTGCAGGAGAGGGAGGTCTCTTCTAGAACTGCTGTTAGACCCAGACCCGGCGACCTCTGTCTCCCTACGTGGGTGGAGATGGAACTGGGCTGGAAAGACTCCCATGTGGCCCGGCCACCAGGGAAGGTACCCAGGGAAGCCTCTGTTCTCCCAGGAAGAACGGCCACTGCCCAGGACCATGTGGCAGTCTCAGCCCACAAAACAGTGGCAGGGTGTCAGAGGACATGGCACCCATGGCTGTGTAGCTCTGGAACTGTTCACAGGAAGGGTCCGGGGGAGAGAGGAAGTTGTAGCTTGTGGCCTGAACAGTCTCAGGTGGCTCTGTGCCTCTTGTCCATAAATAGCATCTTGGTTTTTTTCTTTTTGGGGGGTTTCCTTTTTTTTTCAATTTTCTTTATTTTTTAATTGATGAAGAAAATTGCTTTACAATTGTATGTTGGTTTCTGCTGTACAGCAATGCAAATCAGTCATAATTTTATATATGTGTACCCCTTCCCTCCTGAGACGCCTTCCCACCCCCAGCCCGCTCCCGGCCCTCTGGGTCATCACGGAGCCCCGAGCTTGGCCCCTGCTGCACAGCAGCTCGCCTTTGCTGTCTGTCCCGCACACGGTAGTGTGTATACACAGTATACATACTGTGTGTATACACGGCAGTGTGTATACGTCAGCGCTGCTCTCTCAGTCTATCCCGCCCTGACCTCCCCCACTGTGTCTGCAAGTCCATTCTCTACTAGGTTCATCTGTACCATTTTTCTAGATTCCATGCATGTGTCTTAATATATGATACTTGTTTTTCTCTTTCTGACTTACTTTACTCTGCATAAAAGGCTCTAGGTTTATCCACCTCACGACAGTTGACTCACATGTGTTCCTTTTAATGACCGAGTACTACTCCATTGCATAAATATGCCACAGCTTCTTTATCTACTCATCTGTCCAGGAACATCTAGGTTGCTTCCATGTCCTGGCTTCTGTATACAGTGCTGCAGTGAACATTGGGGCACATGTGTCTTTTAAATTGTGGTTTTCTCAGAGTACATGCCCAGTAGTGGGATTGCTGGGTCATATGGTCGATTTGCTCTTATGTGCCATGCTGTGCTTAGTCACTCAGCTGTCTCCAACTCTTTGCAACCCTGTGGGAAACCCTAGGGGATTTTCCAAGCAAGAATATTGGAGTGGGTAGCCTATCCCTTCTCCCAGGGGAACTTCCTGACCCAGGAATCGAACTGGGGTCTCCTGCATTGCAGGCAGATTCTTTACCAGCTGAGCTACCAGGAAAGTCTCAGATTTATTCCTAGTATTAATAAAAATATAAGGAATTTTTATTCTTATGATGCAAAGAGCTAACTCATTAGAACAGACCCTGATCCTGGGAAAGACTGAAGGCAGGAAGAGAAGGGGATGACAGAGGATGAGATGGTTGAATGGCATCACTGACTGAATGGACTTGAGTCTGAGCAAGCTCTGGGAGATGGTGAAGGCCAGGGAAGCCTGCCATGCTGCAGTCCATGGAGTGGCAGAGTTGGACACGACTGAGTTACTGAATAACAAATTAATAAAAAGCGGGCTCTTGGAATCACCTCAAATATGCTAGAACTGACTGGAGCCTGAAATGCCCTTTCACCTTTTGCTACGCTGCAGCCCGAATTCCCATGAGTCTGTCTTACAGGCATGACCTCGACTGAGTAGCTAAAGTTTAATTACTCTGCTCTGCCACCCCTTAAGGCCTTTCCTGGGCTGTGTGATTCCCTGTCACAGGGAGACTTGGTTTTCAGCTGTACCTTCCCACTTCCTGTTTCCTTTTTCCCCCTCTCAGGTGGATGTTTTTATTTGTAAACAAATAAAACCACCAAGAAATAAAAAAGAGAACTTCTCAGTAAAGAAAATGAGATTGTAGGCAGAGCTGAAAAACAAAAGATGCAGGGGTCCACGCTGTGCTTTGTGGTGACTAGAGATGGTGAATCCCTGGCCTTGCAGATCTGGGCTTCCTGCATGCTCTCAGAGGTGGAGGTTGGGAACTTCTTGGTGGCCCAGTGGTTAAGAACCTGCCTTGCAGTACAGGAGATGCTGGTTCGATTCCTGGTTGGCAACTAAAATTCCATAGCCTCGGGGCAGCTAAGCCCGCATACTGCAGCTAGAGAACCTGTATGTTGCAATGAAGACCCAACACAGCCAAAATAAATAAATTAAAAAAAAAAAAGGAAGCAGAGGCAAGGAGGACATTGTCTGAATTACCCTCCTCTCACTGACCTCCCCACCAACCCACCCAGGCTGCTCTTGAAGAACTTAGATTAAAAATTTAAGCTCGGGAGGCAAGGCCGTAGCCTCCCGGAAAATAGCTTTCTCTGTTGCTTTCTGTAGATTTTCCCACCAATTAAGCGTATCCCCCGCACCTATGGCCCCTGTTTCATTGTATCCCATAACCTGACCTCATTCCCGCCTGCCTGTGATTTTTTTATAAAAACCCCTTACTACTGACGCCGGGGTTCACTCCTCCCGAGGAGACTGAACCCCGGCGTACCGGCTTAATAAATCCTCTTGCTTATTGCATCGAATTCGAGCCATTGTGGTCTTTGGAGCGACAGGTCCTGAGAAAAGGCCGTGAGGTCTTACACTCTGTCACCAAACTCTCAAACAAGGCAGTCTCTGAATTCCTTACTACGCCAAGTACTTCATTTTGCTGCATATAAGGAGAATGTTTTTGAACCAGAACTTAGGACACAAGCTTTCTGCGTGGTCCTAAAATGGGGACAGGGCTGTCCCTTCCCACTTTTAATCCCTAACAACTGTCCCTTTTCGGTGGATGAACAGATACCTCCATCCCTCCTGAGTTCTGCGATGATGCCCCCATGCCCCCACCCACCCCCCCACTCTCCTTTCTCTTCCCCTCAAGTGGTAGCAGCAGTGCAGGGAAAACGAATGGAGTGGGGTTATGTCAGCGCTTCCGGGCTTAGGGTTTGGTTTTGTTATTTTAACAGCTTTGCTCTGTTTTATATGATTGTGTATTTGGTTACAGCAGCCAAGAGCCTGAGGACATGACTGCCTACAAATTACAATTAAAAATAATAGTTATGCCTCTCATTACATGATTATTATGATCAGTGGTGCTGTGCTGGGTGGGCCTGGGCCAGGGCCCAAGGCTGCCGGGAAGGAGGCTGGAAGAAGTGGTTCTCTGCAGAGAGAGGGGTGGGGCAGGAGTGAGGGGTTCACTGAACTGGGGTTGGGGGGGGGGGGGGGGGGGGGTGGGGTGTGCAGAGGGGAGGAGTGGGGGGTGGCTGAGCTAGGGTTGGGTGTGGGTGTACAGAGGGGAGGAGTGAGGGGTTCGCTGAGCTGGGGTTGGAGGTGGGGGTGTGCAGGGGGGGGGGGGGGGGGGGGGGGGGGGGGGGGGTGGGGGGGGGAGGGTGGGGGTGGCTGATCTGGAGTTGGGGGTGGGGTGTATAGGGGGCAGGAGTGGGAGGTCACTTAGCTGGGGTCAGGAGGTCAAGTGTGTAGAGGGCAGGAGTCGGCCAGACCCACGGCTGGTGGAGGCATCAGGCCCAGCCCCTCTGGGGTTCCGGCTTCAAACTCCAGGGAACTTTGGAAAGACAGTGAAGCCATATTGAGAGTAGGGAAGGGAGAGGTGAAGGGAGGAGGTTAAGGACAGCAACTGCAGGGTCAGGCAGGCAGTTCTAAACGTGGGTCTCAGTCCCGCTCTGTACCCAACACCGTGAGCCTTGCCCGGTGTTACTGAAGTCAGTCCTCTCAGCCGAGGTGCTGAGTAACCTGGATGGAGGCTGGTCCTCAACCTTGGAGCACCCTGTCCTCATCTTTTAAGTTGGTGAAATCATGCCTACCTGTCTGGATGCGTGTGCAGGGCAGCTGATGTGGTACCTGGCATGCGATATCCACTGGGAGCTGCTCTCCATCATCATGAGGGTCTTTCATATCCCCCTGAGTCCTCCTCAGTGACTTTTTAAAGTTTTGTATTGGGGTGTAGCCGATTACCTGGTGGCTCTGAGGTTAAAGTATCTGCCTCCAATGTGGGAGACCTGGGTTCAATCCCTGCATCGGGAAGATCCCTTGGAGAAGGAAATGGCAACTCACTCCAGTATTCATGCCTGGAAAATCTCATGGACCAAGGAGCCTGGTGGGCTGCAGTCCATGGGGTTGCAAAGAGTTGGACATGACTGAGCAACCTCACTTCCCTTCGCTTCATAGCCGGTTAACAATGTTGTGGTAGTTTCAGGTGAACAGTGAAGGGACTCAGCCATACATGCACATGGATCCACTCTCCCCCAAACCCCCCTCCCCCTCCGGGCCGCCATATAACCCTACACAGAGTTCCCTGTGTTGTGCAGCAGGTCTTTGTTGGTTACCTATTTAAAATACAGCAGTGTGTATGTGTCCATCCCAAACTCCCTAAATATCCCTTCCCCTCATTCTTGCCCCCTGGCAACCATGTTCGTTCTCTAAGTATCAGGGACTCTATTACCCTGTGGTCTGCTCCCGTTCTGACTTCTCTTTTTCATGGAGACCACAGTTGGTGTGCAGAGCCCTCCTCGGGCACCAGGAGCAGCACAGGGCAAGGAGAGGCATCCCCCAGTTTGGAGAGCATCCTCAAGCCATGGCTGGGGTCCAGAGGTCAGAGTGCACACACATGAAAGGAAAAAGTCTCAGATTCCAGGAACCAAAGATACAGATTTTTTTTCCCCACACACTGTGAGGCATGTGGGATCTTAATTCCCTGACCAGGAAACCTGTTCCCTCTGCACTGGCAGTGCAGAGTCTTAACCCCGGACCACCAGGGATGTACAGATCCACGCACCACAGTGTAGCACCAAGTGAAACATATGTAGCTTCAAGGGAACCACACGCCTGGTCAGGCTCTCAGTGTTTGTTGGGCTCAGCCCTGCACAGTGCCCCAGGTGAACAGAGACACGTACCAGCTGAAGAAGAGTTTGCAGTCCTATTTCTGTGCTGCAGACCTGAGTTGCAATCGACGGTCTGGTGTGGCAGGCAATGCAGGGCGCCCAGGCTGTTACTGGGGGTGATGTAGTGAGGTAAGGGGTGGCCTCAGGGACTGTGACATCCCTTCCTTTTCCAGCACACCAGACCTAAGGGCTGTAGGAGTGCAGAGGAGCGGGCGCCTGGGAGTCTGACCTTATGGTGCTTGAGCTGGTCAGGAAACAATGAAGGCAGCACTGGAGGGTGGCATGGTACAGCGACAGTTTGCATGAGCTGGGGATGAAGAGGGCAGTGAGGTGATACCTGAGCAGCAGTGCAGACGAGAGGTGTGTGCTGACAGATGGAGAGAATGGATGGAGACAGATGGGATGGGCCAGATATACAGTCTCTGTATCCAGAGGGAAGAATCTTGACAGCAGGGACCCACTGCAAGTTTGAGGGTTGTTGGCATCCTCCTTCTCCCTGCCCCTCAGCACTGCCCGAATGCCATTACTCCTCAAAGCTCAGGTCAGATACTCTGGCAGCTGGCACCCCTCCTCTGCATGCCCACAGCCCTTTATCTGTGTTGTTTGTAAGTCCCTGATCACTTTATGCTTTGTACTGTAGTTATTTAAAATCTCTCCTGATAGACTAAATCACTTGAGAGCAAAATCCACATCAGATTCACCTAAGCTCCTCACGATGTCTTGAGCAGTGTTTTGTATATCGCAGGTACCTTAGGTCAGATTTTTCAAGTTAGGAAATCTGTTTTCAAGCTTTCTCAAATAACAAGGGATTATAAGAAAGTAGGAAGCAAGCTTGTGGATGCAGGAGATGAAGTACAGCCAGGCGCCTAGGGAACTGGAGCAGGAGGAGCTATAAGGAACCTTTCTCCTTTCTTCACATGCTACATGGTTTGTCCCATTTCTCTTTGTGTCTCTTAGTTTCAGTTTTCAAGAGAGAGATCTGATTGGCCCCTTCAGCAGTATCAGGTGTCCAATCCTGATCTAAAGAAGCCGTGGCTTCAGGACTGAGGGAATTGGTTCTTTCTGGAGCATGTTGGCTGCCCTTCAAGGGCTGTGGTTGGAGTGGGCAAGCTGACCAGTGTGTCTGGATGGTAGGCATTCAGCAGATATTTGCCTGGAGAATGAATGAATGTCATTTCTGGGAGCTGCGTCTCCCAGCTGCCTCCAGGATGGAGTGGAAGTCTGAGACCTTGGACTCAGGTAGAATTATTAGGAGATGTGATGTAATCTCAGGATGAGATGATTCAGGCCCAGGAAAGGGAAGTTGTGCGGGGGACAGAAAGATGGAGAAAAAAGTGAGAAGAAGGTGCAGGAAGAGAGAACATGAAGGGAAGATGAGGTTTGTCTAAAAGGTTACAAGCCATCATTCCAATTTCTTACTTTTTTTTTAATGCTTCTATTCTTCCTTTCTTTTAAAATTTTTTATTATTTTTAAAAATATAAATTTATTTATTTTAATTGGAGACTAATTACTTTACAATATTGTATTGGTTTTGCCATACATCAACATGAATCTGCCACGGGTGTACACGTGTTCCCCATCCTGAACCCCCTCCCATCTCCCTCCCCATACAGCTCCAAGCATCTTGTATCCTGCATCGAACCTGGACTGGCAATTCATTTCTTATATGATGTTTCAATGCCATTCTCCAAAATCATCCTACCCTCTCCCTCTCCCACAGAGTCCAAAAGACTGTTCTATACATCTGTGTCTCTTTTGCTGTCTTGCATACAGGGTTATCATTACCATCTTTCTAAATTCCATATGTATACGTTAGTATACTGTATTGGTGTTTTTCTTTCTGGCTTACTTCACTCTGTATAGTAGGCTCCTTTATTTCTTGAGATCAGTGTTTAAGCTTTTCTTATAACTTAGAAATGGGGCTTCCCTGGTGGCTCAGATGGTAAAGAATCTGCCTGCAATGCAGAAAACCCGAGTTTGATCCTTGGGTCAGGAAGATCCCCTGGAGAAGGGAATGGCACCCACTCCAGTATTCTTGCCTGGAAAATACCATGGACAGAGATGCTTGGCAAGCTATTGCCCGGTGGGGTCACAAAGAGTCGGACATGCCTGAATGACTAATATTCAGTGTGTATCCTCCATTGGGTGAACCCTAAGATACTCATAATCCACTCTTCAAAATTAATAGAATTTTTTCTTTCTTTTCAAGCTACCATGTTTCTTGAAAACTGGAAGCGATTACAGATGCGACTGGGCTACTTCTGGGACCTGACTGGCATCGAAGAGGAAGAAGTGAGTTCTCTTTGGATTTCTGCTTTGCTTTGTCCCTGGAAATAAATTGTCTTGAGTGAAATAGCTACTTTCTTTGCTCTCACGGGAGCTGGTCACCTGCCAAGTCTTGCTGTGACCCCTTTGCTAGCTCGGCTCCATCTAAGCCAGGGTTGATAGGCACTGAGGTCAAGAGTTGAAATCCTCTATCTCCTCTTGACCTGTAAGACCTCAGACTTGATGGGTAGCCAGATGTGCTTGTGACCCTTGGTGGGAAAAAACGGCACAAGAAGCAAGCCTTGCCATAGCCTTTAGTTTCAACTCAACATTCTTCCACTTTCTGTCTCATTGGTGCTTGAGAGCATGGAGCAAGAGGCTGTGACCCAGATGTATTATCTGGACGTGTCTAGATGCCCCTGGTAGCCTGCTGAGGGTCAGGTGGAGGCATGGGTGCCAGGTGCCTTTGATGTTTATGGAGAAGGAAAGAACCACTCACCTAGTACCCTGTCAGCAGATGTGACATTGGAACATGAGCTAAGAGAAAGCATGGGTTCTTTCAGAGTGAAAGTAACTGATCTGCCCTTGGGGCTCATTTGAGAACTAGGGCCCCTGATGATATTGGCAAGTTAATGATGACAAGCATGGAAACGGTTGCTCACAGTTACCTATTCCCACTTGCTGCCATTGCCTGGACTGCAGAAGGGAATATTAGCTAGGCACTTGTGTTGCTGTGGGCATTGTCGATGAGGTGGTGGGACAGTGTCCAGAGGTCCAGGAGGCACCCCCAGTATTTTGAGTACCGTGGACTTGCTGGCCACGAGCATATGGCAGCCTCATGTAGAGCTGACCTTTTCTGTATTCTCCATCACTTATTGATGTCTGTTGCCTTGGAGAGGGACCCCTGGCTGTGTGACCCTGATGTTTTGATCCAAGCTAGTGAAATTCCCAGTTTAGTTTTGCTCCCAAGTCTATGTGGCTCTGTGGTCTGTGATATGGCATCCTCCCCTCTCCTTAAAGCTCCAGGTATTCAGCTTGCCTTTGAGCAGGTGGGCATTCGATGACCATGGATTGAGTTCACACACTCACTCTATCCCCAGTCCTCTGCGTTAAGCGTATGCCTGGGGACTCATAGCATTGCAGATTCTGTGGCAAATGAGAGAATGTACATATGGATTCTGCCTTCAGAGTGGATACAAATTAGTTAAGAAGATAAGCAATGCAGAATAATGAAGGCAATTGCATTTCTTGGGGAAAGTGGCCAAAGTTGTGCTTCCAATGGAAAGAGCTTGTCAGAGTTGGACTGTGTGGGTGATTTTGTCCTGTTCCATTTCATTCCAGAGACAGAGAAGGAGAGAGGAGAGAAGAGAGAGGAGAGGGCTGTAGCTGGATGTGGGGAGAGGGTGGGGGCACACCTCCCTTCTCCTAAGACCAGGATTCTGAGGTCTCCAAGGAAAAGAAGCTTCTTGGCACCTAAGCCTGTGTGAGGCCAGAAACAGGCCAAGTGTGTCTTTTGAGTAGCATTGAGGAAGCCAGCAAGTCTCTCTGTAGAGAAGATGTGTAAACACACTCACATGGAGAAAGGCATCTATCAAGACTCGGTGCCCTGGAAATCTCAGTCCTGGGCCCCTGGCAGGAGTGAGATGTTAATCCGTTTTTGTTTCTTGTAGCCAGGTTTCCTGTTTAACTGATGAGCCACGGTCAAGTCTTGGGACGGGCCTGACTCCAGGAACTCCTGTGCAGGCTGAGAGGGGCCTGACCAAGCCTGGGTTCACCCTGGCACAAGGAGCTGGTCCTGACAGGCTCCCTGGGTGAGGTTCCTGGGGTGGATCAGTTCTGCAAGCATTGTTTATGTGCCCCTGTGCACCAGACTGGGGGCAGGCATGACTGGGAGAAGGGAGGACAGCTGTGTCTTTGCTTCCAGGTATTTAGATTCTTGGACTTGGATATTAAACACACTTTAAATTGAGTTAAATCTGAACATGCACATCAAACAGCTACTATGGACCAGGTTTTGATTTGGGATGTGGCACTCCCACAGATATGGTCTTCGAGCATCTTCAAAGGACTGAATTCAGCTAAGGGGCTCTCTGGTCTCTGAATATTTAGAATACAACAGTGAGTTTGAGAGAAATTACTTCTGGCCTAAAAGAATGCTTAAAAATAATAGACTTAAGGCAGAAGGAGAAGGGGTGGCAGAGGATGAGATGGTTAGATGGTATCACCGACTAAATGGACATGAATTTGAGCAAACTCTGGGAGACAGTGAAAGACAGGGAAGCCCGGTGTGCTGCAGTCTATCAGATCACAACTAAACAACAACAAAAAATCAAGGTTTTGGAGACCGGTTGAATTTTAATGAGCAGCAAAGGGAAGAACGGGTACCCATAGGAGGAAACAGGCAACAGGACCGTTGATCTGGGAAAGCTCAGGTGTGGCTCAGAGGTAGTGAGATGCCTGGGAAGTGTCGCTGGCTGCAGGGAAAGGGATTGGGCTGCAGTGGGGGCAGAGCAGCGCATGCAGGCTGGTGGCTAGGCCAGGGAGCGTCCTGATTGCTGCTCTGCCTCCTTACGTCATGAGAAGGCACGGAAGGCAGGACTGGCAGGTATTTGTGACCCGCCCTGGGACTTATATGAAGTGTAGGGGGCAGATTTAGTGTTAGTTGCTCAGTCGTGTCCAACTCTTTGCGACCTCATGAGCTGTAACCCTGCAGGCTCTTCTGTCCATTGTATTTCCCAGACAAGAATACTGAAATGGCTTTGCATTTCCTTTTCCAGGGATTTTCCTCACCCAGGGGTCAAACTTTGATCTCCGTCATTGTGGGCAGATTCTTTACCATCTGAGCCACCAGGGAAGCCCTAACCTATGTTCAAATGAGGAGCAAGAGAATGGCAGATACTACCTGGGCTTTGAGGAGAGGGACACAGGAGTCCTTGGAGGTTATGATTAGAGCTGTTTCTCTGATCTCCAAGTCTCAGGATTCCTCCTGTAGGCAGCTGTACAGACAGACCCCCAGACAGCCTTCTTTCCTATGGTCTTTATTAGGAAATATGTGAGAGGGGAGGGTGCTAACTCACACAGAGACCAGAGACATCCACCCTCTGTCCCTCCGCCTTGGGCTGCCCCCCATCCACAGGGGACACCATGGAAATGAGCAGGGGAATGGGGAAGGCGCCTGGAGAACCCATGTCCTGGGTCAGCAGCCCCAGGCCAAGGGGGCCTCCTTGTGGAACCAGTGGAGACATCCCAAGAGACTCCTTTGGAGCCTGTTGAAGGAGCCTCCTGCCAGACCTCATGAGTCTTCGCTCTGAGGCAGGGTGGTCTTCATCTTGGCCACCTCTCTTGCCCAGTTACCTTCTGCCCTCAGGCCCCAGGTGTCCTTGGGACCCCTCAGAGAGTGGCCTTATCTGGGCATAGAGTCCTCCCCTCCATTTCTCCCATCCACATCTACCATGTCAGGCTTAGCTGTCCCCTAACGGCTTCCCATCACATAAGACACAACCTCCTGCCTCCCCTCTGAGCCCAGCTCATGGTGGCCTTCTCCTCCTCCAGAAATTCCAGCCACCTGGATCTGCCTTCTCTCCATGGCTCCTTCTAGGCTTTGCACTGGCTCTTCCTGCTGCCTCAAAGGTGCCAGTCTCCAACTGAGCTAATTCTTTCTTGGCTTTTCTGTCCCAACGTCACCATCCTCTGGCTGTTGTTGTTCAGTCTCTAAGTCGTGACTGACGCTTTGCGACCCCATGGACTGCAGCACGCCAGGCTTCTGTGTCATCCATTATCTCCCAGAGTTTGCTCAGACTCATGTCTGTTGAGTTGGTGATGCCATCAACCATCTCATCCTCTGTCGTCCCATTTTCCTCCTGCCCTCAATCTTTCCCAGCATCAAGGTCTTTTCCAATGAGTCAGCTCTTTGCATCAGGTGGCCATAGTGTTGGAGGTTCAACTTCAGCATCAGTCCTTCCAATGAATATTCAGAATTGACTTCCTTTAGGATAAACTGGTTTGATCTCCTTTCAGTCCAAGGGGCTCTCAAGAGTCTTCTCGAGCACCACAATTTGAAGGCATCAGTTCTTCAGTGCTCAACCTTCTTTATGGTCCCACTCTCACATCCACACCTTCCCTAAATCCCCCTTCTGAAGCGGCCAGCCTGACATTTCTCCTGCTGCTCTGATTCCCCACCTGCTAGCTTCTTCTTGGTGGATTTGTTTGGTTACTGTCACCTTCATTCACTTGGGGATAAGCTCCTGGAGAGGAAGGACCTTGTATGGAGCCTCAGAACCTGGAAAAGAGCTCCCACAGGCTCAGAGCACAGGAGATGCTTGATGGTTCTTGGATGGAGACCTTTGTTGATTGCATCTGCAGATTTACCTCTGTAGATCAGCAAAAACTGATTCTGAGCTGGCCTAGGCCCTTTCTTCAGGACAGCTCTTGAGGGATCAACTAGATGGAAGCAGTTTTGTGAAATATTTCCCAGAGCTTTGTGGGAGGGTTATGTATTTGTGATGACTTGGTATCAGACCACCCATCCAGGGAGGCTATGTTTAATGATGACCTGCCCAGGGCTGGATATGTCAGAGCCAGGCTCATGGGGGTCTAGATGCTACTCTGGCTGGGAGCTCATTGATCCAGCTCCCTGCCTTTGAGGAATCTTGTGACCTAACCTGATCTTCTTGACTGTAAGCAGGGAAATCCTTGTCTGACCTTGCTTCAGTTGCAAAGCAGAGAAGGCTAAGACTTTGCTTTCAGAGCCTGGGACTCCTGTCTATGTGCCAAGAGCTTTTGGCTTCTTATAAACAAATGAAGGGGATCTGAACTGAGGCCCAGAGTATGGTTCAGGGGGCCACAGCCACAACTGAGAGGTGCTTCTATGTGATGTCACATCTTTGGAAAATCAGGGACTGGTCAGGAGCCTCCTTTCATCAGAAGAGAAGGCCCTGAAGCTCCTCTGCAGTGAGTGACAGGGTGAAAGCAAGTCTTGCTTGAAGGTCTTTGGAATCGAGATTCTGGTACTCAACAAAAACACTCGGCTATTATTTTATAGTTAAAATCTTCCATAGCAATCATATAGAAGAAAAGCAACCAGATTTCAGAGGCCATAGAGGAAAAGGTCACACTGTGTTTCTCAGAGTATTTCTGCAGGATGTTATTTGCTGGAAGTAAAAGAAGTTTTGTGGGACCTGCTGGGCTGAAGAATATTCAGCAGTTGTCTCTACAGGAGAGCCTTTTCAGAACCTTTATTAGGCTCCTTGTGACTCTCAGGTGACACGTTGTAAGAAGTTTTCCAATCAGTTCGAGCCTGGAATCCTTTATTAACCCCAAACCTTCCTGGCACAAACATTAGGAAGTGCTATATTGGAGGATGGATGAAGAGGAGAGACCAAACGAAGTGAACTTCACAAGCATTTAGGGATTTCTGTGTGCTCCCTATGGTGCTAATTACTGTGAGAAGCACAAAATAGTACAGACCAGATAGCAGATTCTTATATTAGGATATAAAGACTCTCACATGCGGAACAACTAGGAAATAATAAAAGAAAAATATGTGATCAAAAACTACATGTTGTAGAAGCTATAAAACTCAAGGGTTTTGAGAGAAAGGAGGCACCGCCACCTGTGGTTCAGCAGGCAGAGAAGGTCCCACATCTCAGGGTGGACTGCATCCTGGAGACCGGTTGATGGTGGGAAGCCTTCAGAATTCTGGAATAGCTCCTTCTCTCTTATATCAGTTATTCTTATGAGTCGCGCATGTAGTCTCTCCTCTCCAGCATCATGGCATTTCCCAGGAAAGTTAGAGATAGGTAAGGAGCCTAGCTTGTTGGCTTTCGGAATCTCTAAGGCATGAGCAGTGATAAGGGAATGTGTGTTCTCTGAGTCTGCTGAGAACCAGCTCTGGGATCCCTGCCTGGGAGTTCTCAGTAAATGTTGCAGGAACGTGAAGTCCTCACATCCTGGATACTGGTCCTTGAAAGCTGCAGGGAAGACACTTAATTTACACCGTTAAGTTCTCTTTGAAGTCAGCCGTGCATCCTCCTGCCTCAGCCTCTGAGTTGCTGGGACTGTGGTCTTTCTGATGAGCTAGGCTCTCTTTCTCATGCCTGGTGACTCACTGTTCAGGTTTGTGTTGCTGAGTGGCCCCGGGGTGTCTCCTGAGCACCGGTGTACTTGCCAGTGAGTTACTAACCTAGACTGAACGGGAAACAGGTCTAGGCATGCAAGTTTTACGATTCCCTGTGGCCGCCTTTAGCTTTGCTGTTTGTTGGCTGCCATTTTTAGCTCACGGAAGAATGACTTGAGGAAGACACCCGGTCCTTGCCCTGACACCCAGCTGTGGGGCTCATCTGTTTCTCCAGCTGGGACTGGGCTTATTGGAGCTTACAGTGGAGGCTGGGGGTAGATGGTGGGGTGGCCGGAGGCAGCCTTTGGTCGCTGCTGTGTGCAGCTCAGGGCTCCTGTCTGTATCAGCCGCTTGTTAATGCTTCCTCTTTCTTTTCTCAACACCGGCACTGCCCCCAGGAACGTGCTCAGGTTTGGTTTTCAGTGTGATAACAACTGTCGTGTGTCCTTTCCTGCCACACTGCGTTCCTGGTTTTCCAGGTCTAGACGCCTCGTGGTTGTGTGTGGCATGGCAGTGGTGTGTGGTGGGGTGGCTGCCTGTGGCGTGGCACTCTTGTGTGGTGTGGCACTCTTGTGCGGTGTGGTGGTCTTGTGTGGTGGAGTGGTTGCATGTGATGTGGCGGTCGTGTGTGGTATGTGTGGTGTGGCGGTCATGTGGTGTGGCAGTTGTATTTACTGTGGCAGTTGTGTGTCGTGTGGCCGTCGTGTGTGATGTGGTCGTTGTGAGTGGTGTGGTGATTGTGAATGGTGGGGTAGCTCTCGTCCCATAGCGTCCGGTCCCGTGTCCTCACTCACTGTCCATGTGGTGTCTGGCTCAGCCCTGCAGGCCCACACTGCCCGCTCCTGTGTACTAACCACTCTTTGACTCTGGGTTTTAGGAGCATTCCCGGCCTGAGTATGAAACGAAAGTTCGTGAGAAAATGCTGAAGGAGAGCAACAAGTCTGTGGTCCAGAAACTGGGAACCAGTGGGGCTGAGGCTGAGGATGAGGTAAGATGCTGGCGCTTGGTGCTCACCATCCTGTTTATTTCTTAAGATTCTGTTGTCATTTCACTGGAAATGCCTTCATGGACAAAAAGAATTGACAGTGGTGGGACAGGATGGAAAGAAAGCTTGATAATATCCCTCATTGTCCAGAGGGCAGAGCTCGTGGGGAGCAGGCTTCTTCCACAATTTGATTTATCTCTTTCCTGGGTGGTAGTGTCTGGACAAAATGGGAGACCCGGTCGGAAAAGCAAGAAGCCTTTACAGGCCTGGTTCTTCTGGACTTCATCACCTACACAGTGAATAACAATAGCAACCACTGCCAGACCAACCATCTCAGTGACAGCTAACCCTTCCCAAGTTCCTGGTACGGGCTAGATGCTATTCTCAGCACATTTTATTCTTGTAATAAATTTATGAAGCTGGCACAATTTTTCGTAAATGAAAGCTAATGAAAAAAGTTATGTGCACAAATTAAGTCATTGGCCGGAGGTCACCCAGCCAGTGAATGGGGGTGTGGATCAGGGATTCCAACCCAGGCCTGTCTCTGACAGTCTGGGCATCTAACTGCAATTCAAGGATGAGTTGAGAAATGGCTCTTAGGGCTGGCAGAGGCACACTCGAGCCTGAGTGTGTTTGCCTGAGCTGCTCATACGCCGTTCCTCACATTTCATTTTCTCTGGATGGGCCTCCAAAGTAGAGAGGCGATGGTGAACATGGCTTGTGAATCGTTTTCTGAGTTTTGGGGTGGTATTCAGACATCGCAACAGAGCTTCAGAATCTACAGTGTGATCCGTAAATACTCTCAGTGCCTGTGGGGTGGGGGTTCGGGGAGACTCCTCTTTGGCAGTGGCAGTCTCCTCTGCATGCCACCCTTTTTGAAACCAAGTGTGTGAGTGTGTGTGTGTGAATGTGTGTGTGTGAGTGTGTGTGTGTGTGTGTGTGTGTGTGTATGTGTGTTTATGTCTTTCCTAATCTGGTTCCTGAAAAAAATCGAGATCGACAATCTGTTGTTTTTACACGTGTCTTTTCTCCATTTTGGATTAGAATTCAAATTTTATTTAATTTTACATTCTTTAAGTTGGAACCATTCATGTTAACATGCAAATTTATTCAAGCACCGATACAGAAGAATGTGGTGTTTTTGAGCCCAGAATGTTAGCTTTCTTTCTTCTTTTTAAAAAGAAACAGGACTTAGAAGAGAAAGGGGGTGGCCTGTCTGAATTATTTTTCCCTAGAAAACAGTAAGTCAAAGACCACCAATTATTTGCGGAGAAAAGTGAGTTCATCCTTAGGGAAGAGTAATCATTGCCACCAGCTTCATCCGGAAGCAAGCCTACTGTATCCTGTCGACCCTTGCAATCTCGTGCAGCCCCCTTTCTCCACCCTAGGGTGATACACATTGGGTAATTTTATGGAAATCACATGTAACTTTTATTGACCACTGACTCATTTAATTTTAATTCCATAAACGGGAATGCCAAGGAGCTGAATTTGCGTACGTTGAGACTGTGGTTCCGACTTAAGCACTACTTGGATATGTATGTGTGATAGGTGAAATAACTTTCAGGAACCATGAATAATTGAAAGACATCTGAATGCATTATGAATGATACATACGTTTCTGTTGCAGCATTCAACATTTATTTTCATTACACTATTGAGAATGCAAAGCTCAAAGCCTCTAATGCCTTATAGGCACTGGAAGGGAAATGACCTTCCCAAATGAGCAGTGAAAGCTAAAAATGGCCGGGAATTTGATGGTCAGCATCCTACTTGTGTTCCCTCCCTTCTGTTGCTATCGGAAGTGTGCTTCTGTTCACGCTGTAAGTCTAGCCAGAGGTGGGAGATGAAGAGAGAAGCACATGTTGCTGCCTGATGGGAGCGATGTTTCTCCAGCCTCCGGGAAGAGTGGAGGTCAATACCCACGGCAAAATAGGACTCTCGGGGCACCATCATGGGCAGGATACTTACGAAAGGCGTGTGCTTCTGGTAAATGGACAGGGACCGAGAGTCAAAGTCTAGATGATGGTTTTGGATGTGCTTCTTTCATCCCAGAGGCTCACCTTGGCTCTGCCTACTTTGTAACCCTGAGGTTGCGTGTTCCATCTCTCCTTATATTCCTTCCTCTTGAATGCTGAAAACTACCCTTTATCTGAACTTATTTACAAAACAGAAATAGATTCACAGACTTTGAGAATGAACTTATGATTGCTGGAGGTTGGGGGCGGATAGGAAGGGAAGGGATAGTTAGGGAGCTTGGGTTGGACATGTACACACTGCTGTATTTAAAACAGATAACCAAAGACTTACTATATAAGCACAGGGAATTCTGCTCAATGTTATGTGTCAGCCTCAGTGGGAGAGGAGTCTGGGGGAGAATGCATATAAGGATATATGTGGCTGAGTCCTTTCACTGTCCACCTGAAAATGTCACAACATTGTTAATTGGCTATACTCTAATATAAAATAAAAACTTTTTTTAAAAAAAAAAAAGCCCTTCCATTTCCAGGCTCAGATGGTAGAGGAAATTGTGGGAGACCACATAACTAACTGTGGAGGAGCTAGTAGTCAAACTCAGCTCCACCTTATCCCTAAGGCCTATTGTTTCTTATAAAGTTTTTTTTTTTTTTTCTTGAAGAGGTCAGGTTCCTTTTTAAAAGCACCTTTATAGCAATTAAATTCTCAGACCATAACCTTCACCCATTTAAATTAAACAGTTCGGTGGTTTTCAGTTTGTTCACAGTTTTGTGCAGTCGTTCCCACAATCTAAGTTTAAAGTATTTTTTATCTTTTTAAAAAGAAACCCTATACCCTGGGAAGCAAGTTTTCTACTTCCTGTTTCAACAGATTTGCCTATTCTGGATTTACGTGTAAATGAAATCATGCAAAATGTGATATTTCTGTTCTTTTACTTAGCAGAATATTTTTATTATTCACCTGTGTTGTAGCTATATTAGACTTCTTTCGTTTTTTTATTGCTAAATAGTATTCCATATTTTGGATATATCCAGTTTTATTTATACAGCCAGCAGTTGATGGACATATAGATGGCTTTTCACTTTTTGGCTGTTGTGAACATTTGTGTACCGGGTTTTGTGTGGATATATGTTTTCATAATTTTTGGTAGGTAACTATGGTAGGTAACATATGGTAACTCTGGTTTAAGATTTTGAATTAACATTTTAATTCTCAGACCATAACCATAATTTTGAAGGACTGCTGTGATATTTTTCAAAGCGGTTGCACCATTTCACATGCCAACCAGCAATGCATGAAGACTTAATTTCTCCACATCCTCACCAACACTTGTCATCATCTTTTTTATTTTATCCATTCTACTCATGTGAAGTGATATTTCGTTGTGGTCTGAATTAACATTTCCCTAATGACTAATGATGTTGAACATCTTTTCATGTGCTTATTTGCAATTTTTATGTATTCTTTGGAAAAATTTCTATTCAAATTCATTGCTCATTTTAAAATTTGGATTAATTTTCTTTTTATTATTGTATTAAGAGTTATGTACATAATCTGAACACCAGTCCATTATCAAATACTATTATTTACAAATATTTTCTCCCTTTCTGTGGATTTTTAAAAATTTAATTAGTGATGCAGTCTGCTGCATGAGAGTGTTTTGATGTAGTTCAGCTTGTCTGGTTTTGTCTTTGTCACTTGTGCTTTTGTGTCATATCTAAGAAACTATTGCTTAATCCAGTGTCATAGAGATATACTATCAATTCTTCTAAGAATTTTACAGTGTTAGCTCTTAAATTTAGGTTTATGATGCCCTTTGAATTAATTTTTGTATATGATGTAAATAAGGAGCTGAAATTCATTTTTTTGCATGAATATTCGTTTTTTCTGGCACTATTTGTTGAAAAGACTATTTTTCTCCATTGAACTATCTTTATACCCTCATCAAAAATCAATTGACCATAAATGTAAGAGTTCATTTCTTTCTGGACACTCAGTTCTATTTCATTAACCTATTTGTCTGTCCTTAGGCCAATACCACATTATCTCAATTAATTATTCAGTTCAGTTCAGTTCAGTCGCTCAGTCATGTCTGACTCTTTGTGACCCCATGAATCGCAGCACACCAGGCCTCCCTGTCCATCACCAGCTCCCGGAGTTCACTCAGACTCGTACACCTGTGTTTTGAAATTGGGAATGTGACTCTATGCTTCTTTTTCAGAATTTTTGACAATTCTAGGTGTCTTGAATTTCCATATTAGTGTTATTACCAGCTTGTCAATTTCGGCTAAAAAAGCAAGATTGAATTTTTGATAGGGACTGAGTTGAGTTTGTACATTAATTCAGGCAGTAGTACCATCTTGGGGCTTCCCTGGTGGCTCAGAGGTTAAAGCGTCTGCCTGCAATGTGGGAGACCTGGGTTCGAGCCCTGGGTCGGGAAGATCCCCTGGAGAAGGAAATGGCAACCCACTCCAGTATTCTTGCCTGGAGAATCCCATGGACGGAGGAGCCTGGTAGGCTACAGTCCATGGGGTCGCAAAGAGTCAGACACGACTGAGCAACTTCACTTTCAGTACCATCTTAATGATGCTAAATCTTCTAATCTGTGAACATGGTATATCTTTTCATTTATTTAGATCTTTCAGAAACGTTTTATATTTTCAGAGTGTAGTTCTTACACATCTTTAGGTAAACTTGATTACAATAGTATTATTGTTTTCCATGCAGTTGCAAATGTAATTGTTTTCATAATTGCAATTTTGGATTGTTCATTGCTAATATATAGGACTGCAGTTGATTTTTGTATATTGATTTTATATCCCACAACTTTGTGGGACTCATCTATTAATTCTGGTAGCTTTTAGTGGATTCATTCAGATTTTCAATTCATAAGATCATGTCATCTCGAAGAGAATTTTACTTCTTTCTTTCCCAACCTGGGTACATTTTGTCTCTCTCTCCATCCTCCGTCCCTCCCCTCTTTTCTCCATAATTGCCCTGACAAGAATCTCTTGCACAGTGTTGAGTAGTAGTGATGAGGGTCAACTTGTGGAACTTAGCCTTTCACCATTTAAGTATGCTGCTCACTGTGGCCCACTGCTCTTTAACTCTGTCTATAGCCTTCCCTGAGGAGAATTCACAGCATATCATCAGGTGGCCAAGCCCATCTGCAGTCTCTTCCGCCCCAGCTGTCACATGGGGAGATTGGATTGTAGCCTCTGCTTTTTTCTGCTGGTGACAGATCATGTCAGTCATTAGCCCATAACTGTGGGAGACAGACTGTCTCATTTTAGATGGTGGTAATTTGGCTATTTTAATATCTGCTGTTATGATGTTCAAGAGTGTGGGCATAGTGAAGATGGTAAAGAGATGAGCTTAGAAGTAATATTTATGGAGTGCTTGCTCTGTGTGAGTCTTTATGGGTTTTATTTAAGTCTCAAAGACATTATTATTTCCAATTTTATATGTGAGGAAACTGAGTCTTATTTATCTAGAAAGAAGGAAATTGCTCAAAGCTTGTGTATGGCCAGATGGTTTAACTTAAGAACAAGGCTTTTTAAAAAAACTGGAAGATAGTTGCTTTACAATGTTGTGTTAGTTTCTGCTGTACAATGAAGTGAAACAACCACATGTGTATATATATATATATATCCCCTCCCTCTTGGACCTCCCTCCCACCCTCTATCCCACCCACCCTCCATCCCACCCACCTGGTTCACTGCAGAGCACCGAGCTGACTTCCTGATGCAATACAGGGGCTTCCCACTAGCTGTCTATTTTACAGCTGTTCACACATGGCAGTGTATACATTCTTAGGACTGGAAGGACCAAGAGGGAGGTTGCCAAACCCTGCGGGTGCTGGCACCTTGCAGGAGGTGCTGCCCTTTCTGGAGACACAGGTAGGGGCAGCCCATGTCCCCCTCCTGCCTCTGAGTCGACTGCCAGTGCCCCCTATTGGCCAAATACAACCACAGGTCAGGTGATCGATAATTCTGGGAGATACTGTTTTTAGGGCTCAGCACCCAGCAACACCGAGCAGAGGAAGGGGACATTGGAGGGTAGGTCTGAGGACAGGACAGGCCCAGAGGTCCAGTCATAAGTCAGCATCACTTTGGGACCTACTAGTCACTGATAGGTCAACTTAAGCCAAGTCCTTGTATTTGGGAGTTGAGAGGCTGTTGGGGCTAGAAATGGACTTCCCTGGTGGCTCAGATGGTAAAGCGTCTGTCTACAATGTGGGAGACCCGGGTTCAATCCCTGGGTTGGGAAGATCCCCTGGAGAAGGAAATGGAAATCCACTCCAGTACTATTGCCTGGAAAATCCCATGGACAGAGGAGCCTGGTAGGCTACAGTCCATGGGGTCGCAAAGAGTCGGACATGACTGAGCAACTTCACTGACTGGGGCTAGAAATAAAAATTTGGCAGAAAGCATGAGAATTCTGACCACTGACATTAAGGCAAGAATACATGAGTCATCAGGGACTCTGACAATTCCTGGGCTGCTGAGAACATCCATGTGAGCGGGGAGGGTGGGCTGTGGCGTGAGCACCTGTGAGTGTGTGTCTGTGTGTATGTGAGACAGTGCCATGAGAGTGACTCAGGTGGGGTCAGACCTGGAGGCTTCCGTGAGGAAGGAAAAGCATGTAATATTTCTGTGTCAAGGAGCATGTGGCAAGCTGGGGAAACGGCACAGCAGGTGGTGAAAGTCTGCTAGAAACTTGTCCCTAGGAGAACCTTAAAACCCCATTGAACTCATCCCAGGAGTTTACCTCTTGGGACTTGTCGTCACCCAAATGTTTATCCAATGTGGGCGTGGGTACCTGGCCTGCCGCAGCCTGGCACTGCCTGCGACGCTGACACGTAATGAATGTTTTATGGGGAATAGTCTCCAAGAGGAGGCCTATGGATGGACGGGTGTTAACTTACTGCTCAGTGCACCACCCCAGGGACAATTATTTCAAAAGAAAACTCATCTAAAGTTGAAGTATTGAAACATTTACGGCAGATGCCTCTGGCAGGCGTAACAAACAAACATGTGGAATAAATTATGCGTTGTTGAAGGCCTGGGCTGGGAGGCTGGGATGATAGCAGGAGGAAGCCGGGAGTTGTCAGAGCTGGGGTGCGGGGTCCTGTCTGTGCTCTCACTCGGGGCCAGAGGCGTCTAAAGTCCTGTGAAACAGAGTTCCCTTGGGCTCTCTTTTGGAGGCACTAGATATCGAATGACTGTTGGAGGGTCAAAAAAATCATAATAATACCTCTCCCATAGTTCTCCCAGACTTGTCTTAGGGATTAAGAAGATTCCTCACTGGGTACATGGGATTAGAACTTTTAAAACTGAACTAGTTTATGTGGTATTAATATTAAAATACTAAGTATTGTTAATCTTCATGAGATACATTTCCTTGTCAACAATATTTCCCGTTATGTGTTTATATATTATTTTTTTGCTGAAAATAAATATTTTGTATTGTCACCTAAAAAAAGAAGAAAATGGAGGTTCCTGGTTGGCAAAAGGAAATCCTGAGAACAGAAAGGGGCTCAGTTGGCTGAAGTGTCACATAATGAGGAGCTGAGGTGAGGCTGGAACCCAGGCTGTTTCTGGAAACATCGATTTAATGGCACACACGCACTCACTCACACACACACACACACACACACACACACACACACACACGCACGCATGCACACGCACTCACTCTCTGTCTCTGTCTCAGGAGAGAGCCATGAACAAGTTTTCTCATTTGGTCAAGAAAGTTTCTTAAGACAGGAAGACCATGTTTCCCAAACTGTGCTCCCCAGGGCACCCCAGGGTGCCACAGGGAACACACAGAAGTCGTGGCTTTTTTAAACATCTTTGAGGGCGGCCCAACAGCACTTGGGATCTGTCAGACACTGGTGGGGCTGCTACCCCAGCAGGATCAGTGCTAAACCACAAGACATGCCCGTCAGTGTCACCAGGCCTTTCAGAAGCTGGGTCTGCTGTGAAGGCAGTAGAGCTCCGGCACAGCTTTAGTGTGAAATGCAAGCTGCGAGTGTCAGGCCCAACGGGATTCCCGGCAGGGAGGAGCCTGGTGTCCTGTAGGTGGATGCATCCTTTTAGCAAGTAATTAGGGGTGAAGAATGAAATAAAAATGTTTTTCTTTCAATTATTGTGTATTTTTTCCTAAATGGCTACTAGGCTGTTAGGACATAAATACTAATTAAGTTAAAGGGACTTAAATCCTCATTAAATGTAACCTGTAAGTCTTTTTTTTTTTTTCCTTCAGTTAAGGAGCATCCTGTAAATATGACTGAGCTGTGAAAGTTCAGGGAACTGAGAACTTTGGGGACCCTTGTAGGTAAGGGCTTCCTGTCCACAGAGGCTTGAGAGGATGTGACCAAGGGCGGAAGATTTTAAACAGATAACTAAGTGTGTGCGTGCACAGTCATGTCTGGCTCTCTGCAACCCCACGGGCTGTAGCCCACCAGGCTCTTCTGTCCGTGGGATTTCCTAGGCAAGAATACTGGAGTGGGTTGCTGTTTCCTTCTCCAGGAGATCTTCCTGGATCAGAGCTCAAACCCATGTTCTCCTGCATTGACACGCCTGTCAATTCTTTACCGCTGAGCTACCAGGGACACCCATAGAAAGATAAATGGTGAATTTCAAGGATTTATTTGGGGGGCAGCATCAGTGACAAAGTATGTGCAAAGGATGTGCCAGACAGGCTGGCTTCTTCCAGGCTTGTTCCTGGGCTCCCCACCTACTTCTCTCTCGGGCCATGGAGGGGCTGCACCCCAGAATCTTCCCTCTGTGTCTCTATTTCTCTCTATCTCACTCCGTTCTCACCCTGTGTATATGTGTGTGTGTAGGTGCATGTGTGTGTATTTCTGTATGGGTGATGGGTTGGGTTTGGAGGGGCCTGATGGTTTCTGACTGGACAGCCTTTAAAATCCATGAGATTTAAAGGTAAACCCAGCAACTCCTTTTCCGGAAGACTTTACTCAGCAGTCTCTGGGTGGCTCGGGCTTCATGGATCAGGGTGCCAGAGGAGCATAGAATGTGCTCATAAACATCTTGCTGCGTGGAGCCTGTGAATTATCCATCCCAGTGAGAGACTCTTCGGGTGGCCTGGGCCACAAGATGTGGGGGATCTGGCCCCCTTCAACTGAGAGCAGAAGTCCCTGGCTGCAGTAAGACTTTGTCTCTGCTCTGTGTATACATTTCTGCTGGCCTGCATCTATATTAAGATGTTACATATAAGGAGAGTCTTGAGGCCTGGGTCATGGAGGAGAAGCTGCAGAGAGACAGGCTGCCTGGGAAATGAGGGCACCGTGGGGGCCGGGTCAGTGGGTGGAGAAGAGTAGCAGGTCTGCCTCGGAGCTAAGGCTGGGCACAGTCACGATGGTATTTCAGACCAGACCTTCATGGAAAACACAAGGCCCAAATATGTGCAAGGCTGGGGAGTGCTGGAACAGTGGAGTCACTCACGGGGGCCAGCACATACCACTGGGATGTGTGATGTTTGCCACGAGTGACTTGCAGTTTGGAGTTTTCTTTTTCATCTAAATGATTTTTCCATATACGGCCTGAAGCACGTAAATTAAATTTGTCTTCTGCTGCCTGGGCCAAGGTCATTATTTCACGTCCCTAGAATTCACTGGAAGCGCACACAAGCCCGTCAGGTTCCTTTGCTCTCTCGCCCTTCGTGTGCCAGAAAAATCAAAGTGTTAGTTTAATAAATTCTTCCAAGGTCAAGGGTGTCTTGTCTCCTTTGCAAATCTTTGACAAGATGTTCCAGAAAGAAGCTTTCAAAGAAAATAAGTGGGAGGGCTCTTTGGTGGGTGGAGCAGCTTCCAGATTATGCTCTTGCAGCAACAATCTCGTGAGCTGGTGAGGTCAAAGGGGTCTGCATCTCTGTCCACCAGCCAGGCCTAGCAGCCAGGCTCTAGCTGGTGAGCAGGGGCCTCCACACAGCACCTGCTCAATTGCCCAGAGGATGCAGTGGTCTTCTAGATATTACTTTTTAAACTTTCACGAAGATAAAGGAACTTAGAAGAAAAATGGCCCTTTCTTTAGGTTTCTTCAGATACAGATCCTGAGACAGTGATTCACATGCAAAATTCATTTGGGAATGGGGAGACCCAGGTAGCAGAGTGGGACATTGACAGAAAAGAAAAGGCCTCCAACAAAGGGCACAGCATCAGTCAAAGTACTTACTACTCTGGGCAGCTGATGTATCATTCCACTGGGAAATTCTGCGAGCTGGTCTGGAACATGTGCTTTGTAGTTCTACTGGCTGAAGGATGAGAAGCTGGGGATCTGCTAGTTCCATCAGTCACCGCTGAGGGATGCTCTGTGTGCGTGCACACATACATATGTAAATTCCCCCTGCACTTCTGGCCTGCTTTGAACATACACATGAGCAGAAAAGGCTCGGACCACCAAAAAAAAGCCTTCAGACGAAGCACTCTGGAGACTGGCAGTGGAAGTTGGACCTCTCCAGTCCAGAGTAAGGCTCTTAGAGATTTGGAGCAGACACCGCAGTATCAGGGTTCTAGGTCCTAAAGTATCTCAGATAAGATCTAGTCAGAAAATCAGAAGACCAGGAATCCAGTAGAGGGCATATCATCCAGGGAAAGTTAATTCAAAGGGTGTCAGGATTGCCAACAAGCTGAGCAGGTAGTGAAGCCCCACGGAGGTCAGTGTGAATGGCATCTCACTGTGTTTTTGATCTGCGCAAGAAGCGGCACATCTAGAACACACCCTTTTGTCTGTTTCCTTCTCCCTGGCTTCCCTGGTGGCTCAGAGGTTAAAGTGTCTGCCTCCAATGCGGGAGACCCAGGTTCGATCCCTGGGTCGGGAAGATCCCCTGGAGAAGGAAATGGCAATCCACTCCAGTATTCTTGCCTGGAGAATCCCATGGACAGAGAAGCCTAGTAGGTTACAGTCCACGGGGTCACAAAGAGTCGGACATGACTGAGTGACTTCACCTAGGGTGGCCAAGGTTAGGTTTTCGCTCTGTGTCAGTGAAGTAGGTCTCCTTACATGTTGAAGGACATGTTTCAGAACCCAGAGCATACTGCTTTTTTTTTTTCTATCTCAAGTTATTGCCTCAAGTTTGGATATGTTGGCCTTTTATCTGTTTGATAAAACAAAATGTCAACAATTATTAGAAAGAGCAATCTGAATAGATGCTAACCTTGCCCCCTTCTCCTCCAACCCTGAGCACTCCCCATGCTTTCAGTTTAATACCTCGTTCATTCTCTTAACTTCCTGGAAAGAAACATGTCCACGTGATTTCAGATGGGGCACCCAACTGAGATTTTCAGGACTGATTGTGCAGAAAGTTCAGAGCAAAGCCGATGCTAATTCTCACTTCCCTTGGTTACCGGTTTTGAGTTGGGGTCACTTGTTATCTGCCTTAATCCATAATGTGCCCAAGAATTTCTATTCTATTTCATAATGTGCCCTATATTTCTTTTTTTTTTTTTTTTTAAAAAAAACATCTAATTTCAGATCGATAGGTATATTTAGTATTCAGAGGCTATTACTTGAATGAGAATGACATCCTGCCACTTTGGCCACCTGATGCAAAGAACCGACTCACTGAAAAGGCTCTAGTGCTGGAAAAGATTGAAGGCAAAAAGGAGAAGGGGTGATGGAGGATGAGATGGTTAGATAGCATCACTGACTCATGAATTTGAGCAAACTCTGGGAGATAGTAGAGGACAGGGAAGCCTCGTGTGCTCCTGCCCATGGGGTCACAGAAAGAGTCGGACACAACTTAGCGACTCAACAAAAAACAAATCCCCAGCAGGCCGGATCTGGAGTTCAAGGTGAAGTGTACACTGGAATGGAGTCAGTGAAGGTGCCAACTCAGAGGCCAAAGGAAATAGGTCCTTTCATGGGTGTGATAAGCAAACGGTGCTAATTTTACTTGGACAGCTTATGCTGTCTTTCAGGGGCCTGGCGCAGAGTGACGTGGGGAGGGAGGTGACCCACGACTTCACTATCCTTCCATCCCTGCAATCTCTGCAAAACAAACTTCTTTGAAGGGAGGCGACCTAAACCACCTCCCTTTGGGCCTTTTTCATTTCTGCGCTTTCGGCTGAAATCCCTGAGGTGTGGTCAGAAGAGAGCCTCTGAAATGCAGTTCTGTATCTTCTGGGCTAACTCGGACTTTCAGTTTTCTCTAACAAATGAGCAGTGTCTGTCCTCCAACTGGTCGGAGATGGGAGAAGGAAGAAGAGTGTCCCAGGCCTCTAGGCCTCCTTGCAGCTACCTTCTGGTCCTCACAGTGATCAGCTTCTTTCCCAGTGTCGGGAGCCAGCCATAGCAGCCGCTTGGACTAAGTGCTGGCCTTTGCGAAGGGCCAGCTCATCCTACGAGTCATTCCTCACCCACAGATTGTCCAAAGTCAGTTCCTCATCTGGGAGCCGCTGCTGTGAATTTTCTTAAAAAATACTCATACTTTCCAAGCAATGCCACATCTAGGTTTTTCTGCATCATGATTTTACTTTTGCTGGGTCTGGGGCCAGTGGGTGTGTACTAAGGATTTCCACAACACATTTTGACCATTTGCATCCCTATGGTATAGTCATAGTATATAACCCTGGAAGGGTTAATACTCACCCAGGGCCAAGATATCCTGCTCATCAGTGGCCCAGAGTTTGCCCAACACTGACCCATTGGATCCAGCCTCTGGGTCCCCCAGGAAGGCCAGACACAGTGATGTTCAGTTCATTATAGACAGTTTACCTCCGATTCATTTTTATTATTATGGTGTGCAGTCTATCGGCCAACTTCCATAAATTTCACTCTGAATTTGGGCATCTGCATCGAGTTTAGGGAATTTGCGGTGGGAAGCTTGCCCTGGAAATCTACTCAGCTGAATATTCACACTACTTAGCGTGGGGCAACTCCCATCCAGGAATCTCAGAGAGCTTGTCTATAAACATGAATGAATTAATCCTCCTGACCATGCTATGTGCTTTGCCAGCTGGATTATTTTAAGGGAAATGACCAGCCCAGAGGCCTGTAGTGAGTCATGAAAGATCTCGCTAAGAACCAGAGGTTTTGGACTGTGGGGTCCTGGGTGGAGCTGGAGACCACTCTGGACCCTTCCCACCCCCAGTGCTTGAAGTGTCGTGATTGGGGGTGGGGGCCCAGCAGTGAGCATAGTAACTCTAGGGATGCCTGGTCACCTTCCACCTCAGCACCTCCTCCTCCAGTGCTTTCATCACCAGCCCCCTCAAACCGTGTCTTGGTCAAATTCAGGAATTTTTATTTTCTCAGTATATACAAGTCCAGTTCAGTTCAGTTGCTCAGTCGTGTCCGACTCTTTGTGACCCCATGAACCGCAGCACGCCAGGCCTCCCTGGTGTGCTGTCTATCACCATCTCCCGGAGTTCACTCAGACTCACGTCCATCGAGTCCATGATGCCATCCAGCCACCTCATCCTTGGTCGTCCCCTTCTCCTCCTGCCCCCAATTCCTCCCAGCATCAGAGTCTTTTCCAGTGAGTCAACTCTTTGCATGAGGTGGCCAAAGTCCTGGAGTTTCAGCTTTGGCATCATTCCTTCCAAAGAAATCCCAGGGCTGATCTCCTTCAAAATGGACTGATTGGATCTCCTTGCAGTCCAAGGGACTCTCAAGAGTCTTCTCCAACACCACAGTTCAAAAGCATCAATTCTTCGGCTCTCAGCCTTCTTCACAGTCCAACTCTCACATCCACACATGACCACAGGAAAAACCATAGCCTTGACTAGACGGACCTTAGTCGGCAAAGTAATGTCTCTGCTTTTGAATATACTATC
Organism: Nanger dama; assembly: GCA_917880005.1. Lineage (NCBI taxonomy): Eukaryota > Metazoa > Chordata > Mammalia > Artiodactyla > Bovidae > Nanger > Nanger dama. The sequence continues at coordinate 15,679,978 of CAKJTW010000046.1, read as the reverse complement.
TAGGTTGATCATAACTTTTCTTCCAAGGAGTAAACGTCTTCTAATTTTATGGCTGCAGTCACCATCTGCAGTGATTTTGGAGCCCCAAAAATAAAATCTGCCACTGTTTCCACTGTTTCCCTGTCTATTTCCCATGAAGTGATGGGACCAGATGCCATGATCTTTGTTTTCTGAATGTTGAGCTTTAAGCCAACTTTTTCACTCTCCTCTTTCACTTTCATCAAGAGGCTTTTTAGCTCCTCTTCACTTTCTGCCATAAGGGTGGTGTCATCTGCATATCTGAGGTTATTGATATTTCTCCCGGCAATCTTGATTCCAGCTTGTGTTTCTTCCAGTCCAGCGTTTCTCATGATGTACTCTGCATAGAAGTTAAATAAGCAGGGTGACAATATACAGCCTTGACGTACTCCTTTTCCTATTTGGAACCAGTCTGTTGTTCCATGTCCAGTTCTAACTGTTGCTTCCTGACCTGCATACAGATTTCTCAAGAGGCAGGTCAGGTGGTCTGGTATTCCCATCTCTTTCAGAATTTTCCACAGTTTGTTGTGATCCACACAGTCAAAGGCTTTGGCATAGTCAATAAAGCAGAAATAGATGTTTTTTTCTGGAACTCTCTTGCTTTTTCCATGATCCAGTGGATGTTGGCAATTTGATCTCTGGTTCCTCTGCCTTTTCGAAAACGAGCTTGAACATCAGGGAGTTCACGGTTCATGTATTGCTGAAGCCTGGCTTGGAGAATTTTGAGCATTACTGTACAAGCATGTGAGATGAGTGCAATTGTGCGGTAGTTGGAGCATTCTTTGGCATTGCCTTTCTTTGGGATTGGAATGAAAACTGACCTTTTCCAGTCCTGTGGCCACTACTGAGTTTTCCAAATTTGCTGGCATATTGAGTGCAGCACTTTCACAGCATCATCTTAAATGTTGACAGTAGAAGAAGGAGGGTATAAAGAATAAAAACAATTCATCCAATTTTTGCTCTCCCAGAAAAACTATTATAACCTCTTTTTAACGTATATTGTCACATGGTTGAAAAAATACAGATTGTATATTTAATTTTATATTATTATTCTTGTCCCTTGGTCTGAGAACAAGTCTCAGCCTTATTAAATACTGTTCTGAGCATATATTTCATTATATGGATGCATTATAGTTTTCTCAGCCCATCCTTGCCACTGTGCTGTGCTCAGTCATGTCCGACTCTCTGCGACCCCATGGACTGTAGCCTGCCAAGCTCCTCTGTCCATAGGATTTCCAGGCAAGAATACTGGAGTGGGTTGCCATTTCGTACTCTAGGGGATCTTCCCGACCCAGGGATTGAACCCATGTCTCCAGAGTCTCCTTCATTGGCAGGTAGATTCTTTACTGCTGCAAGACCTGGGAAACCTTAGCCCTTCCTTACACTGTAGTTAACATAGGATAAACACACTTATAATTTTACCCTGAAATTTGAGTTATTGGAATTAATACAACATATGAATATGTTTAAAGATTTCTTATTAAGTCTTTAATATGGTAAAGATTTCTTATTAAGTCTTTACCCTGTGGTGGGCATACCTGTACTTATTATTTCAGGAGGAGGAGGGTTGGGGTTATTTCAGGCAGGCTCCATCAGTAGGAGATGTTACTGGAAGTTCCGGATCTTTGCTCCTGGGTTCCTAATTGCACATGCTTTAGTGCTGGGTAAGGGAGCGATTTGGATGCTGCCCTTGGCACCTGACCGTAGAAACAGTTTTATCATAAAACTGATCAGTCATTCACTGTGCAAGAGGCTGGAGAAGGTCACCTAATTCACATCCTAGAACTCGCCCATCAATCAGGTACCCCTCTGGGAGGGCAGGAAGCCTCTGTTCTTCTTGCATGTGTGGTGGGGAGAGCAAACGTTCTGGGGCATAGGCTCTGGGGTTCGGTTCTGGTCAGGGAGCCATTCTGTACGTGCTGGGAATGGATGGGTCACTTCTGTCAATCATTGGAGCTGGTCACATCTTCCGACCCTGACGCTAGGGTGGAAAAATGACTCTGGAGCAATGGATGGATCGTGAGTGGTTTATGCAATGAAGATATTTCATCAGTTGAACTAAGGCCAGGTTTTGGCAGGAGAATCAGTGAGACAAATTGTAAGCTATGGTTTTAACTCCAAGAGGAAATGTGTCCTGGTTGGTAAATGATACACACACACACGCACAAAAAACTCCCATGAAACTCCCTTTGATAATTTGAACTTCTGGAAGCAATTTAGAGGGCAAGTAGGGTCACTCTGACTTCCGAGAAAGGGAAAGGTTTTCTTCTTGTGAGATGATTTTTTTTTTCTTCCAACTTTCTAACATGTACATACAAACAGCATTGACCTAGGGGAAATATTATTAATCCACAGAAGAGCCCCTAATAAATTCTTCAGTACAATGTTCTTCACTTTTGTGCCATTTTCTTTTCCATCAACTGTCTCTTTATCTCCCTGCAGTACTGAGGGTGGACTTTCACACCCTTTCAGTGACTCACAAAGATGCAGTGGCCGCCCCCCGGTCTGACAGGCTCTTTGGGTGTGGACTGCCTCTGTTGACCCCTCCATCTTTGTCTTTCCAACCATAGGTAGTGTAGGATAATGGCTTCTTAGTACTTCATGCTGTCATCCTCCTCAACTGGGCTCCTTTGAAACTTGAAAAAGTAAATTCTTAATCAGAATTAAAATAAATCAATCTCATTAGACTAGAAGAAGGCAAAGGAGGGGAAGGAGGAGAAGGAGGAAGGACCATAGGTGCCACTCAAGGATGAGAGAAGGCTCCCCAAGTGGCGCTAGAGGTAAAGACTCCACCTGCCAATGCAGGAGACATAAGAGACGTGGGTTTGATCCCTGGGTTGGGAAGATACCCTAGAATAGAATATGGCACCGCATTCCAGTTATTCTTGCCTGGAAAATTCCATGAACAGAGGAGCCTGATGGACTGCAGTCCATAGAGTTGCAAAGAGTCAGACATGGCCGAGCACATACATACATACATGGATACCAGGGAGCACTATATTATAACCCCATTCTTGGGAATTCCTGGCAGCGCAGTGATTAGGACTCTGTGCTTCCACTGCAGAGGGCCTGGGTTCAATCCCTGGGTGAGGAACTAAGATCCCACAAGCTGAGTGGTGTGGCCACCAAGAAAAAAAAAATATGGAATTTAGAAAGAAAGAAAAATAGCCCCATTCTCCATATATTTTAGTCTTTATCCTATAAATGGATTTGGGGGGATATTTCGAGGTCTCTGGAGGCCCAGGTAGAAACAAGCTGGCAAGTAGCACCAAGCTGCTCAGCCCTGGGGGTTGGCAGATGTCTCTCGGGCCTGGGGCCCCCACCTGCCACGGCCTCAGCTTTGCCGGGAGGGCCTAGTCAGCCCCATTGCTTTTTCTGTCCTTTCCTAAGGACAAGTTTGAGTGGCAGGATGTGGAGCAAGCCCTTGTCTGAGGTTCCTTTTGACTTTCCTTTGGACTCATAGCCTTGGACACATGAGCAGAGACTGGGGATTGGTATGAACTTGGCTAAAACGATGCTGTGTTTTTTAAGCCTTAACCCATACAGGGTCACTCTGACGTGATCCAGTAGAGTGCCGGATAAGGCACTGCGTGGAGAAGTGAAGAGAAAGGACCAGAACTTTGGCGAGCCTGCGAGAAGCAGGGAGGTCCCTCAAAGTCAGCAGGCTCTGGGCCACATCCCAATATGAGATCTCGTTTCTTCTGGCTTTAGCATTTCTCCCCCAGTCTCCTGTCTCTGGCAGAAGCTGGGAGCTGGCAGACACACAGAGGGCCTGAGATGGATCCCTGGGAAAATGAGACCCGTGTCTCTGAGTCTGCTGAGCCCTGATAAGAAGGGTTGTTGTCGGGGACCCCGGCCCCCAGGCTTTTCCAGCCTGTATCGTGGATAGTGGAAGAACGATTCAGTCTGATCGCCCTTGTTTTGGATTTAGCAGAGGGGTCTGGCAGTTTGAAATCTGGAAGGTGGTTGGACTGCTTTTGCATGAGTCACCCAGAGGGAAGGTGGAAACAACAGTTACGTAAACAAGCCAGGATTCTGTCCCCCCAGAGCCCCTGTGGGTCATCTTCCATCTTTCTTCCAGGAAACTCCATAAACCCTCCCTTTTTCACTGACCCCTTTGGCTGTTTGTTTCATGCATTTTCACCACGTTGGTTTTAGTGTTGGCACTCAGGGCCCAGAGGATCGAACATCCCCTTAACCGCCTGCCAGAGATGCCCCAAATGGGAACGGTGCCTTGCTTTCTGCAAGGAATGTTAAAGTGCTTTGAGGCCCAAAGAGGCCTTTAAACACCAATGTTTATTCAGTATCTATATCTTTGGGCTACAAAAATAAGTAAAAAAGTAAAACATATAATAAACAATATGTTTTTTTATTATGCATTTAAATAAATGCATGTATTTTACTCTTGGTCATTGACACCAGTTTTGAAAGACTCAGCTGTCTCAACCAGAAGTCTTGGTAGTTGGTAGTTGTTTTAGTTGCTCAGTTGTGTCTGACTCTTTGCACCCCATGCATGGATTGTAGCTCTCCAGGCTCCTCTGTCCATGGGATTCTCCAGGCAAGAATATGGGAGTGGGTTGCCATTTCCTCCTCCAGAGGATCTTCCTGACTCAGGTGTTGAACCCGGGTCTTCTGCATTGTCAGGTGGGTCCTTTACTGCTGAGACACTGGGGAAGCCCCATTCATATCCTAGGGCTGCTGTACAGGCGGACAACCTGGGGGGCTTAAAATAGCAGAAGTGTATTTTCTCTTGGTTCAAGAGGCTGGAAGTCCAAGTGAAGGTATTGGCAGGGCCACACTCCTCCCAAAGGTGCTCAGGGACAATCCTTCCTGCCTCTTCCAGCCTCTGGTAGTGCCAGGTGGTTCTGGGCTTGTGGCCACATCACTCCAGTCCCTGCCTGTGTCTTCACTTGGCCTTCTCCCCTGCGTGTGTCTCTTAGAAGGACACCGGTCATTGGACTCAGGTCCCCACACTGATTCAAGGATGAGCTCATCACAAGAGCCTTAACTTAGTTTCAGCTGTGAAGACCCTTTACCAAGCCAAGTCCCATTCGCAGGTTCTGGGGCTCAGGACCTGGGTGTATGGTTTGGGGAGCCCAGTTCCTTCCCCCGCAGCGCTGTCGCATCTGCTACATGCTCTCCTAGAAGGGAGTTGATACATTGATAAGCATTGATAAGCATTAACTGATATTCCTGCCTCTCAAGATGAAACCTCAGAGAGGTTTCTCTTCTGTTGGACCTTTGGCTCCTAGCCTGGCTGCATCTCAGCGTGACCCTGTAGCATCAACATAAATACACTGTCAGGTGTAAGATGGATAGCTGGCGAGAAGTTGCTGATTAGCACAGGGGGCCCAGTCCTGGTGCCATGTGATGACCTGGAGAGATGGGATAGGGGGAGGTGAGGAAGGCTCAGGAAGGAGGGGATAAATGTATAATTACGGTTGATTTGTGTTGTATGACAGAAACCAACACAAGATTGTAAAAATAAAAAAAAACAAATAATTGGTATTTCCCTGGTGCTTCAGTGGTTAAGACTTTGCTTTCCAGTGCAGAGGGAGTGGGTTTGATCCTTGGTCGGAAACTGAGATCCCACATGCCTAGAGGCCAAAAAGCCAAAACATAAAGCAGAAGCAATATTGTAAAAAAAAAAAAAAAATTCAATAAAGACTTTAAAAATGGTGCACATCAAAAATATCTTTAAAAAGCATTAAGAAATACCTACAGGCTGTTGGAAGGTCGTTTTCTTTGGCTTGAGCTGATACAGGCAGGTTTAGAGGCAGAAACTTGGACAACCTCTGGGAAGCCCATCCAGCTCAAGGAACCTGTTTCTGCAGTTTGGTTCGGGTTAGAAGTACAATTTTAGGCTAATTGAGTTCAAGGAATACCCAAAGGAAGGCCTTGGAGTATGACAGATCACGGGGAGAAGCCCAGACTCGTTCACCTGCCTTCTAATGTATATGGTCTCGAGTGTGATGATTATGTGCACATTTTTTAAAAGTTACCGAATGGCTGAGAGGGAGCAGTTGAACATTTCTGAGCATGTCTGGGCACTGCCTGCATTCCCCGGATTTCAGATGAGAGCTTGGCTTTCACTAGAGGAGCTCGTTTGCAGAACTTGGTCACTAAATGAAGTGCCTTGCATTTATGAGACCTGCAACTTTCACACTCCAGTTCAGTTCAGTCACTCAGTCGTGTCCGACTCTTTGCGACTCCATGAATCACAGCATGCCAGGCTTCCCTGTCCATCACCAACTCTCGGAGTTCACTCAAACTCATGTCCATTGAGTCGGTGATGCCATCCAGCCATCTCATCTTCTGTCGTCCCCTTCTCCACTTGCCCCCAATCCCTCCCAGCATCAGAGTCTTTTCCAGTGAGTCAACTCTTCATATCAGGTGGCCATAGTACTGGAGTTTCAGCTTTAGCATCATTCCTTCCAAAGAAATCCCAGGGTCCCAGGGCTGATCTCCTTTAGAATGGACTGGTTGGATCTCCTTGCAGTCGAAGGGACTCTCAAGAGTCTTCTCCAACACAACAGTTCAAAAGCTTCAATTCTTTGGCTCTCAGCCTTCTTCACAGTCCAACTCTCACATCCATACATGACCACAGGAAAAACCATAGCCTTGACTAAATGGACCTTTGTTGGCAAAGTAATGTCTCTGCTTTTGAACATGCTATCTAGGTTGATCATAACTTTCCTTCCAAGGACTAAACGTCTTCTAATTTCATGGCTGCAGTCACCATCTGCAGTGATTTTGGAGCCCAAAAAGATAAAGTCTGTCACTGTTTCCACTGTTTCCCTGTCTATTTCCCATGAAGTGATGGGACCGGATGCCATGATCTTTGTTTTCTGAATGTTGAGCTTTAAGCCAACTTTTTCACTCTCCTCTTTCACTTTCATCAAGAGGCTTTTAGCTCCTCTTCACTTTCTGCCAGAAGGGTGGTGTCATCTGCATATCTGAGGTTATTGATATTCCTCCCAGCAATCTTGATTCCAACTTGTGCTTCTTCAAGCCCAGCGTTTCTCATGATGTACTCTGCATAGAAGTTAAATAAGCAGGGTGACATTATACAGCCTTGATGTACTCCTTTTCCTATTTGGAACCAGTCTGTTGTTCCATGTCCAGTTCTAACTGTTGCTTCCTGACCTGTATACAGGTTTCTCAAGAGGCAGGTCAGGTGGTCTGGTATTCCCATCTCTTTCAGAATTTTCCACAGTTTATTGTGATCTACACAGTCAAAGGCTTTGGCGTAGTCAATAAAGCAGAAATAGATGTTTTTCTGGAACTCTCTTGCTTTTTCCATGATCCAGCGGATGTTGGCAAGCCTCAGTTAAATTTTTTTTTCTCTAAAAGGATGGGTAAGAACATAATTCTTGACTTTCTGATTTTCTCTATCAGCTTATGGTTAGAATTTGGCCCTTTGAGTCCCCAAATCCTGCTTGCTAATCAGTCTACAAATGATTAAAGTGGCCCTACTATGTGCCATGGGCTTCCCTGGTGGCTCAGTGGTAAACAATCTGCTTGCCAATGCAGGAGACTCGGGTTCAGTCTCTGGGTTGGGAAGATTCCCTGGAGAAGGGAATAGCAACTCAACCTAGTATTCTTGTCTGGGAAATCTTATGGACAGAGGAGCCTGATAGGCAGCAGCCCATGGGGTTGCAAGAGTTGGACATGAGTTAGTGAGTAACAACATCTATGTGCCATATATTCTCTGTAGGCCTGGAGAGATACAGTCGTCTTTGACTATCTCACATCCTTTGGAAACATGAAGCTTCTGTGGTTTAGAGGGTTTCATGTTTGGTTACGTGAGGTGGCTGTGAAAAGAATTTGGCAAGAGACTTCGAGCTCTTGTTTCACCACTGTCGTCTCCCTCTGAGGCCTCCTTTCCTGACCCACATTAATGAGACTGTTTATATGAGAGAACATATAAAAAATGCAATGAATTCGTAATGCTGGGTAAACTATTTACAAAAGGCTTAAGCATTCCAGATCATCTCTGCTCTTGGTCATTGACGGAGAAGAGTCCTGAGTGCCAGACTGCCTTCTGTTTGCAGAAAGGACAACACCGTTAGCATCTCGGAGGAGCCCCTGTAGCCAACAGGACCTGGGCTTGTCCTCCTCTGCAATCACCCGTTACCCACTGGCCTGGCATCCTGGAATCAAAGCTTCTGTTTTCTCAGGCTTTCATGGAGGTCTTCCCATCTTCACTGTTGTTTAATCGTGTCTGACTCTTTTGTGACCCCATGAACTGTAGCCCGCCAGGTTCCTCTGTCTGTAGGATTTCCCAGGCAAGACTACTGGAGTGGGTTGCTGTTCCTTCTCCAGGGGCTCTTCTTGACCCAGAGGTTGAACCTGAGTCTCTTTCATTGGCAGACGAACTCTTTACCACTGAGCCACCAGGGAAGCCCCTTTCCCATCGTTAGGAAACTTTTAATTACACAAGTATCACTTCCAACTTCTCCTCGCTTCTTAAAACCTCTCTTCTCTCACTGCCTTACCACCAACCTCCTGGATATTATTATTCCTCCTCCATGAAATCTGCCAGCCCAGATGCCCAGCTCAGCACACTCAACATGAGAGATGTTCCTGCTCTCGAGCTCCATCCCCACTTTCAGTTTGCAGTTTTTTCTGATTCCCACCCCTCGCCTTTTATTAGCTGGAACTTAAACTGTTTTGGGTCCCCTTACACCCCCAGCCCACCCCATCACTTCTTTTCTGCAGTTTCATCCATGACCCATGTAACTTCCAGCCTAAGATGCTTCCTGACCTTGGGCTGGGGCATGCACTCTGGGTACCACCAAGGGTACTGGAGTTGCCTCACTTCTTGATCAAGGTTTGGGCACCTCTAGAATTCCTCACAGTCAGATCACACTGATAGCATGGAGCAGACAGGGAAGGAGGACGGTGGTGATGGTAATGGACTCAGTCTGTTTGCTCGAAAGTGTTGCTTCAGAACATGTCAAGAGATGCTCAAAGGGACTAACCAGATTGTATATGAATGCAGAACCGTGTAAGTGAATAAAGACGTTGGGGTAAGCTAATGGGCAAGGATACTGGACATGGGGTTGGGGGATGGGGTGGTGGTATTCCCGGCCCCCTGAGGCTTCTGGTTGGTTGCCAAACCCTGGGTTGTATGGAACCTAAGCTTTACTATTTCTTATCTCCTTCTGGTTGTCGTAGTGAGGAGATATAAGTACTTGGAAGGAGCTGAAATGTAAAATAGCGTGACAAAGGATACACTCAGGAGGAGAAGTACCATTTGACAGGAAAGGCACCCCTCTCCCTCTTAAAGGTACAATCTAGAAGCTGCATGTCTAAGTTCTGCTTGCCTTTTATTAGCTGGAACTTAAACAAAGGCCCCCAAATGGGAAGAGAGGCTGGGGAGTATATATTTTCTTCTGGACATCCATGGGCCCAGCTAAGCCCCGGACCTCTGATACCATGAGATGGGAGAATGGATTTGGGGAATGATCTGCAACCTGCAGCCTTCGTGGGTGACCATACAGTTAGTTAATTGTGGAGGTTCTTGGAAGTGCCAAACTAGAGGGGATTTGCAAATGGTCTCAAGTGACATTTTGTGAAATCATTCATTCAGTATCTATTGAGCACCTGCTGTGTACCAGCTATTGTGCTAGTAGCTGGGGATGCAAAGGTAGACAAGAGACATGATCACTGCCTTCATGAAACTTTCAGTCTATGGGGAAGACAGACTTTCAACAAGGAATTGACTTCATATTGTAATTTTATTCAGTGATGACAGTATCCTCTAGAACAAGGAAGTAGGTGTAGATACGATTCAAGATACTTAACAGGTTGACTATGTCAGATTTGGTTGCGGAGAAGAATGAGAACCATTCATAGGTATCTTGTGTGAACAGCTGGGAGGTGAGGATTATATTTGCTAAGATGGGGAGAATTGGAGGAGAAATAGTTGGTGGAGAGATCTTAGTTCAATTTTGGACATATTGAATCAAGATATTTCTATAACATCCAGGTGAAGTCATTTAGATAGCTGGATCTATGGTTAGCTCAGAAGCAAAGTTTGGGTCAGAGAAATAAATTTGACATTCAGATGGCACTGGACACATGAAAGAGGATGATATTGGGATGTCTTGTCTGTCTATAAATATCATTTAGAATATTATGAACACAAGCCAGTTTATCAGCATCAAACAGTATATATTCCATATATGCCATCACTGGGAGGAAGGAGAAGCCAGTGGTAAGCTAGAAAGGCTGGGAGTGTTGGAAGATGTTTCAAAGATAAGCCCTGATGACTCACGGATTTCGGATCATCAGACCAATGTAATAGAAAGGTGATCAGGCATCTTTGGGAACTTGTTATGTCTGGAGAAGACTTCAGGAGACCTGCATCTGCCATGTCCTAACTGGGTTGCCTTGGGAAGGCACTTAGCTTCTCTGAACTACCATGACTGACACCCATCCTCTCTCACTCACGGAGTGGTGTGTCAACAAGATACAGACCCAGATAATTTTGTAAATCGTAAAGCTAGGCAAATTTGGAAAGCTGGATTGTTAAATAAAATTCAAGACCCAGAGAGGGCTAGTCATTTTCCCAATGTCCCCTGGCTGGAAAGAGTAGGCATGTGGAGTAGAGCTTTGGTCTTTCAGCTTTCAGAGGTGACCCAGTGTTCTGTGCTTTCCAGCTCCGTGTGTGTGTGTGTGTGTGTGTGTCTGCATGCGTGTGCATGCTTAGTCATGTATGACTGTTTGTGACCCCATGGACTGCAGCCCACCAGGCTCCTCTGTCCATAGCATTTTCTAGGCAAGAATACTGGAGTGGATCGCCATTTCCTACTCCAGGGGATCTTCCCGACTAAGGGATTGAACCTGCATCTCTTGCATCTCTTGCATCTCTTTCACTGGCAGGCAAATTCTCTACCACTGTGCCACCTGGGAAGCCCTCCCAGCTCCATGTCCTTGAGAGATTTATCTAACCTCTCTGACTCTCATTTTCTGCACATGTGGCTTAGGTGATAACACTGACAACTCAAATATCACTATAAAAGTTTTTGACTGTTTACTGTGTGCTGGGCGCTGTTCCATATCGTGGGATCACACCAGTGAGCAATAAAGTGTCTTTTCTTGAGACTCCATTCTGGAGGCAGAAGGGCAGACACTGACAGAGATGAACAAACACCTGTATTATGTATCTGAGAGTGGGGAGGGCATGAAGCAGAGTGAGGGAACAGAGCAAGACGGTGGGGGAGAGGTGTTATTTCTCAGGAAGGTAGACAGGTAATGTAACATCTGAGCAGACATCCTCATGAAGTAAGACAGCAAATGACACAGATACCTGGGGAAAGAGCCTACGGCAGAGGAAGCAGTAGTGCAAGGGTCCTGGGGCAGGAATCTCTTTGGTTTGTTTAAGGAGAGCTCAGGAGGCCAGTATGATGGGAGCAGAGAGGGCAAAGGGAGCATGGGGGCTGTGGTCTGAGAGGCAGCTGGAGACAGGATCAGGTGGGGCTTTGCTGGCCACAGCAAGGACTCAGACTTCTTTCTGAGTGAGATGGGCAAGGTTTTAACAGAGACTTGGAACTTCCCTGGTAGTTCTGTGGTTAAGACTCTGAGCTTCCAGTGCAGGGAACATGAGCTGGGGAACTAAGGTCCTAGTTGTTGCACGATGCAGCCACAAAAACAGACACTTAAGTGATAATGTTTGTCCCACTGGTAGAGTTTTTGTGCGGTACAAACAAGGTAATGAATATGAAATTGCTTTATGAACCAGGAAGTTAGGTTCAAGAATATTTCCAGGGTCCTATGACTCTCCGGAAAGTCAGAGAGCCGGGATAGGATGGAATCCCTGACCCCCCTGGGCACCCCCTCTCTCTGTGATCCTGACTCTATCTCAGAAAGCCTGGGGACCAGGTTGAACCCTTGAGCAAAGTCAAAGACTCTTCTCCCCAGCCTCATAGACCTGGCAGCACTTGACTTTGGAAGGAACTTCATGGGTTTTTGCCATCTTAAGTGGGTACAAAGAACAGAGCTGAAACTGTCCAAGGCAGCTGGGGCCTGGATAGCAGAGACCATCTTAAATTAAACACAGACCTCTGCTCAGGGCTGGACTTGAGATGCTAAACCATCAGGACTTAAGAGGAAAAACCAACAGTTATGACAGATTTTAGAGAATCGCTTTAATATCTATTTAGGAAGCCACAGAGTGGCCAAAACAAGAGAGTCCAAATTTGTAGGAGTGCGTCGCTGTTTACACAGTCTTAGGCCTGGATTAAGCGGATGTATGAGCGGGTAAACTGGGATTTTCAGTGGTGACCTTGTGTTACACGCCTCTCCGCGGACCAGCGCAGATCCGGCTGAGGGCTCGGTCTGGCCCCTCCTCCCTTATGTGGACAGACTCGTGACCCCGGAGGGTGAAGAGGGAAGACTGCACTGTGGTTCTTGGCCCAGGAGCCGAGGGGTGGAGTTCTGGTGGCCTCGAATCTTTGCTGTTTGATGGATTGAGTTTATTCTCTTCTCTCTGCCTTCCTTTTTTTTTTTTTTCTTATCCCTTCTCCTCTCTTGCCATGAGCAAAGGACATTAACTAAGGGTTGACCTCCCCTTTATTAAAGTTATACTTGTTTGTATTAATAACTATTTACATATCACATACCCAGAGTTCACCCCTGAAAGAATGTATCACCTTAGCATCTCCACTCCTGATAAAATATGCCCTCTGTGCCTATTGAGTGGCCCTCACAAATCACCAGCTCGCAAGAAAATAACATGTCATGATTTTTTTCAATGAGATTTTGTTGGATTCCAACTGTATAAAAGCCAGAAAGGTGAGCAATCTGTTTGTGAAACTACATTTCTTAACCAAAGGTACAATGTTCCCAGAAGTGACAGGCCATTGATATTCCAATTTCAATTACTTTAAGTAGGTAAGTTTTGAAAACGTAAGCCCCTTCATGTCTCAGTGTTTTGCAAATAATGCTTGTTATAATCTTAGGTTTCTTTGGCCACAGTTCCCTCATATCCGAATCTTGGCAGACTCAGAAATGGAAAGATTTCCTCTAAAAGCACAGAAAACGTGGGGGTACAATTAACAATGTGTATAGGAAATAAATGGGCTTCCCAGGTGGCTCAGTGGTAAAGAAACCACCTGCTAAACCAAGAGGCACAAGAGATGCAGGTTTGATCCCTGGGTCAAGAAGATCCTCTAGAGAAGAGAATGGCAACCCCCTCCAATATTCTTGCCTGGAGAATCCCATGGGCAAAGGAGTTTGGCGGGCTAAAGTCCATAGGATTGCAAAGAGTCAGACAGGACTGAAGCAACTTAGTATGCATGCATGCACATAAGAAATATACATAGGGTGGATATACAAAGCACGTACACACACACAACATACACATTCCTGCACTTCTTGCTGAAGAAGCTCACTTTGGGGATTTCCAAAGGCAAAATCAGGTCCAAGTAGTAAAAGTTTCAGAGAAGACAGATTTCAGATTCCTTGGGGAAGACGTTTTTAAGCAGTCAAATCTGCGCACCAGCAGAAGTGACTGCATCACACTGTTCAGTACAAGGCTGCTCCCCCTTCCCTTGAGGACTTTGTAGATACCAGAAGCTTTCAATGACAGGATTGTTACAAAAAGAACATGGTTTTATGCCTGCCCATTAAAAAAGCCCTGCTGTTACAAAGAGGAGACGAGCTGCTGTCAGGTACGTGGTGAGTGTGCCTTGCCAAGCAGGGAGTGACTGGCTGGAGATGTCAGAGGAGCCTCATGGCTGGGGGCGGGGCGGGTGCCAGCTGTCGTGGCTGGGATGGCAGTCTTGATAATGCAGGAGTCATGAGGGGTCTCAGACATCTATGTATTCCAGCAAGTAGATAGTGCTTTGAAACACTTAATTGCAGTTCTGCAAATGTATTATGTGTCATGAATCCCTCATTTATTTTTTTTTCCTTTCAACCTTTTGGCTCTTTTGGTTGTAAGACTGAAAAACTGCAAAAATAGCATGCATCCTTATCGGGTGAGATCCTGGGCTTTCTGAATAAATAATCTTCCATGGTAGTGAGCTCCCCACTTCTGGAAGTAATCAAACAGAAGGTGAATGGATATTTCCAGAAACATTAAATGAGGGCTGTCTGCTCTGAGGGGTTAGAGGAAATTGATAATATGCTTTTAAAGTTGTGAGATATTTTGAGCACACAGAAAAGTCTAAAGAGTAAATGAATGAATACCTGTATCATTATGGCATAGTTTTGCCATAAAGGACATTTTCTCATATTTGCCTTAGATCTTTTTTTTTTTTTTAATATCATGACAGATACAAGTGAAGCATTTGTATGGTCCTTCTCTCTACACTCCTACTGCTTCTCTTCCTGAAAGTAAAAGCTGTGCTCAGTCGTGTCTGACTCTTTGCAATCCCATGGACTATACAGTCCATGGGATTCACTAGGCCAGAATACTGGAGTGTGTGGCTGTTCCCTTCTCCAGGGGAATCTTCCCAACTCAGGGATCGAACCCCGGTCTCCTGCATTGCAGGTGGATTCTTTACCATCTGAGCCACTAGGGAAGCCGTAGTAAAAGAATATATACATGCACATCAATACTGTATAGTATTATTTGCATGTTTTAAAGCTCTATCTGAATGGTATCACACTATGGATGTTATTTGGTTGATGTTATTTTGCTCAGCATTGTTTTTAGATAGATTCACTTTGATATATGTAGCTCTAGTGTGCACATTTTTACCTGAATTACTGTATTTCTTAGATCAGCACACCATCTTCACTTATCCATTTCCCTGTTTGACACATTGAGCTTGATTCTTTGTTTTCTGCTACCAACTATGCAATTATGAATCTTCTTACACTTGCATTTGGGAGCATTCATGTAAGAATTATCTAGGAATGGAATTACTTACTCTGAGAGGACACACATCGTCACAGGATAAAATCAAATTGTTCTCTAAAATGACAGCTAATTTATACTCCCACTAATTTATACATTCCTACCAGATCTTGCTGAAAGCAGGTTTTAATTTTTGCCAGTTGATGGTTACAACATGATATTTCTTTATAGTTTTAAATTTAAATTTAGTTTCGTATTTTTTGTGTAAAAAATACTTTATATTTTGTTTAAGAAATCCTTCTCTACTCCATGAGCTCATAGAGATATTCTATTTTTTTCCCTACAAATTTTAAGATACTGCTTTTCACATGAATCTTTGGACTAAGTCGAATTTATTTTTTGTGTGTAGCATGCAGTAGGGACCAGTTTTCATGGTTTTCCACATGATGCTTTTATTTTACACTTTCTGAGTTACTGGTGAGAATGGGCATCTTTTCCTTTGTTTATTGGTCATGTGAATTATTTACTCTTTTAGTTTGCTCATTTTCCTGTTGAATGTTTTGTCTGCTGACTTATAGGAATTCTTTCTATGTCATGGATACTAGCCTTGATAGCTATATACTTTGGAAATATCTTCTCCCAGTCTGTGGCTTGTTTTACCATAATGTTTTGGCTTCCCTGGTGGCTCAGACGGTAAAGAATCTGTCTACAGTGCAAGAGATGGGGAGACTGGGGTTTGATTGCTGGGTCAGGAAGATCCCCTGGAGAAGGGAATGGCTACCCATACCAGCAGTCTTGCCTGGAGAATTCCATGGATAGAGGAGCCTGGTGGGCTACAGTCCATGGCGCTGCAAAAAGCTGGACACGACTTAGCAACTGAACAGCAACAGTATGTTTTCTTCCGAACTTGAAAGGGGTCTTCACTACTCGTGCCAGAAATGGAATGCCCCTACAGTTCCTGTGGAAACAGTCGCAGCTTCGGCAAATAATGACAATTTGGGTTTCTTCCTTCTTTCCAATTCTTACACTAATTTTTTTTTTCTTACCCTGCTCTGTGGCCAGTGCCTTTAATAAAATGTTAAATAAATGTGTAGATAGTGGCTGTCCTTATTTTATTTTTGACTTTCAATGGCATGCTTTTAATATTTTATCTGTAAATGGGATATTCACTGTGGTTTTTGGTAATAATTTAGCATATTAAAAGAAGTTTCCATTTTGCTGGGATAATTTAAATTATGCTTTTTCTTTATCAATTCGAATATCAATGTGGCTTTTGTTCTTTAATCTTTGAAATGTTCTGAACTTCATTAGTAGAGCTCTCAAACTATACACGCATTCCTGGTAAAAATGAATAAACTCATTATGTACTTATTTTAGTGTATTGCTATATTTGTTTTGCTTGTATTTTATTTTGGATTTTTGCACCTATAAGTGGTGTTGGATTAGAGTTTTCCTTTTTTGTCCTGTGTGTCTGCTTTTGAGGCCAATCTTGTAAAAGCTGGATGTCATAGTATTCCTTCTTTCTATTTTCCACAATATATTTTAGAAGGACAGGGTCATTTGTTTCTCCAAAGTCTGGTAAAACTCATTTTTAAAATGTCTGGGCCAGCTGTTGGGTTTTTGTGGGTAGAATTTTAATTCTGGATTTTTTTTTTTTTACTGGTTTTGTCCTATTGAGTCCCTGTTGTTAAATTATATTTTCCTAGGAAATTGTCCATTTTGTATGTGTTTTAATTTATTGGCGTGAAATTCCTCGTAAGATTGTCTTTTGAAATTACTAACCTTGGTGGCATTTGCAGTTACATTGCCTTTATGATTTCAAATATTGTTTTTGTCATCTATCTTTTAAAAAAATCTGATCAGTATGTCAGTTGTTTATTTTATTAAGCTTAAAAAGTATTTTGGTTTTATTTACCCTTTCTGTTTTAAATGGAATGAGGTTTTGTTGTTTGTTTTCTATTGTATATTTTTTTCCTGTTTATTATTTATTACTTCTTTCTTTGGGCTTACTCTGCTGTTCTTTGTCATTGGATACTTAGCTCACTAATCCTCAGGTTTACTTCTTTTCTAACAAGAGTGTGTATACTTCATATTATTTAACGTTCCACTTATTTATTCTTTCCTTCATTCAACAAGTATTTTGTGCCAGAGTGCCAGGCACTGTCCTAGGTGCTGTGGATTCTTCAGTGGGGATAAAACCACCCCAAAGTCCTGCCTCTCATATTTTAAAAACTCTATTTTGAATCTTTTATCCTATGAGTAATAACTCATAGGAGTTATTATACATTAGGAGTGTGTTTTATATTTCCATTGGTGTAAGGGTAGGAGGTTGTGTCTTGTCTATTTCTCATTTCCTTGCATTTTGTTTAGAGAATGTGACATGGATGATATGATTTTAGGGCAATGTTCTGCAGACACTTAGGTAGCACTCAAGTGTGTAGCCACCATCTAGCGCTCAGGCACTGTTCCCAGTGCTATGCAAATACCAATACAATCTTCCTACCAGGCCTTATGAAGTTCAGTATTCTCCCCATTCCTCTGAAAAGGAAACTAGGTGGCAGAGAGAGTTAAATCCTGAGATCTCACATTCAGGAGCAGAGCCAGGATTGAATTCTGCAGTCTCTGCTCTAGGAGCCAAAACACTGCTTCCCATATAGACTTGATGCTAGACTCATCTTTAACGTACTGGCCCCCTGAGCCCACCACAGACATATCCAAACCCCTCCAGGGGGTGAAGTGTAAAAGCCACACCCCTCATGTCTTTCAGGCTGATTCCCACAGGTTGTTGTTGTTCAGCTGCTAAGTCATGTCCTACTCTTTGCGACCCCATGGACTGCAGCATGCCAGGCTTCCTTGTCCTTCATTGTCTCCTGGGTTTGCTCAAATTCATGTCCATTGAATTGGTGATGCTGTACAACCATCTCAGCCTCTGTGGCCCAGTTTTCCTTTTGCCTTTGATCTTTCCCAGCATCAGGGACTTTTCCACTGAATCAACTTTCCATGTGAGGTGGCCAGAGTATTGGGGTTTCAGCTTCAGCATCAGTCCTTCCAATGAATATTCATGGCTGATTCCCTTTAGGGTAGACTGGTTTGATCTCCTTGCTGTCCAAGGGACTCTCAAGGTAGCCAGGTTTTAGAGCCACTGTCAGGCCATTTCTTTCATTTTATAAGTGGTAAATAGGCTGGAAGGGGAGAAGGATTTGCTCACTAGTTCATGGCATATGCTGATTCCGGCTGATTCCTGAGACTTGTCCCTCTGTGAGCTCCATATGAGGTTGCTGGGGAGTTGACGGCCCCTATGTTGCCTTGAAGAAAAGGGAAAAGCAAAGGAGAAAAGGAAAGATATTCCCATCTGAATGCAGAGTTCCAAAGAATTGCAAGGAGAGATAAGAAAGCCTTCTTCAGTGATCAATGCAAAGAAATAGAGGAAAACAACAGAATGGGAAAGACTAGAGATCTCTTCAAGAAAATTAGAGATACCAAGGGAACATTTCATGCAAAGATTGGCTTCATAAAAGACAGAAATGGTCTGGACCTAACAGAAGCAGAAGATATTAAGAAGGGGTGGCAAGAATACACAGAAGAACTGTACAAAAGAGATCTTCATGACCAAGATAATCACGATGGTGTGATCACTCACCTAGAGTCAGACATCCTGGAATGTGAAGTCAAGTGGGCCTTAGAAAGCATCACTATGAACACAGCTAGTGGAGGTGATGGAATTCCAGTTGAGCTATTTCAAATCCTGAAAGATGATGCTGTGAAAATGCTGCATTAAATATGCCAGCAAATTTTGGAAAACTCAGCAGTGGCCACAGGACTGGAAAAGGTCAATTTTCATTCTAATCCCAAACAAAGGCAATGCCAAAGAATGCTCCAGCTACCACATAATTGCACTCATCTCACATGCTAGTAAAGTAATGTTCAAAATTCTCCAAGCCAGGCTTCAGCAATATGTGAACCGTGAACTTCCAGATGTTCAAGATGGTTTTAGAAAAGGCAGAAGGAACCAGAGATCAAATTGTCAACATCCACTGGATCATGGGAAAAAGCAAGAGAGTTCCAGAAAAACATTTATTTCTGCTTTATTGACTATGCCAAAGCCTTTGATGCATGGATCACAATAAACTGTGGAAAATTCTGAAAGAGATGGGAATACCAGACCACCTGACCTGCCTCTTGAGAAATCTGTATGCAGGTCAGGAAGCAACAGTTAGAACTGGACATGGAACAACAGACTGGTTCCAAATAGGAAAAGGAGTACGTCAAGGCTGTATATTGTCACCCTGCTTATTTAACTTCTATGCAGAGTACATCATGAGAAATGCTGGACTGGAAGAAACACAAGCTGGAATCAAGATTGCCAGAAGAAGCATCAATAACCTCAGATATGCAGATGACACCACCCTTCTGGCAGAAAGTGAAGAGGGAGCTAAAAAGCCTCTTGATGAAAGTGAAAGAGGAGAGTGAAAAAATTGGCTTAAAGCTCAACATTCAGAAAACAAAGATCATGGCATCTGGTCCCATCACTTCATGGGAAATAGATGGGGAAACAGTGGAAACAGTGACAGACTTTATCTTTTTGGGCTCCAAAATCACTGCAGATGGTGACTGCAGCCATGAAATTAAAAGATGCTTACTCCTTGGAAGGCAAGTTATGACCAACCTAGATAGCATATTCAGAAGCAGAGACATTACTTTGCCGACGAAGGTCCGCCTAGTCAAGGCTATGGTTTTTCCAGTGGTCATGTATGGATGTGACAGTTGGACTGTGAAGAAAGCTGAGCACTGAAGAATTGATGCTTTTGAACTGTGGTGTTGGAGATCTAACCAGTTCATTCTAAAGGAGATCAGTCCTGGGTATTCTTTGGAAGGACTGATGCTAAAGCTGAAAGTCCAGTACTTTGGCCACCTCATGTGAAGAGTTGGCTCATTGGAAAAGACTGATGCTGGGAGGGATTGGGGGCAGGAAGAGAAGGAGACGACAGAAGATGAGATGGCTGGATGGCATCACCGACTCGATGGACGTGAGTTTGAGTGAACTCCAGGAGTTGGTGATAGACAGGGAGGCCTGGTGTGCTGCAGTTCGTGGGGTTGCAAAGAGTTGGACATGACTGAGCGACTGAAGTGAACTGAACCGAATGTTGCCTTGGGAAGCCTGGTCCACCACGTGCTTATGGGTCTGACAGCTCATCCCTTCCCAGGAGACTCCATGGACACTGGATTCTGATCTTGTAGCCTCTCCGTGACTTATGTGAACACCTTTACCCTCCACATCACTGCAAACCTGGTCCAACCCCCCAATCGCTTCTTTTCTGAACCACCTGCAAGAACCACCTGCCTGGGGTCTCATTCCCTCCTCTCTAAAGGAGGGGTCAGATTGTGCCTGTTGCCCATGTAAGAGCCACCAGAGGCTTCCCCATCAAGGCCCTAAGACCCGCAAGGCCTGGCCCCCAGCTCCCTCTCCCCCTGCCATCTCACCTCATTCCTCACTCTTGGGCTGCGTTCACTCTTTGCTTCCATCCCTCAAATACAATCGTTCATATCCATCCTAGGACTTTGACTTCCTGTTTCTTTTTCTGGAATGTTCTTCTTCAGTGTCCTCTTTGGCTGCTTGCTCTCCCCATCCTTCTCTCAGCTCATCGGTCTCCCAGAGAGATCTTTCCCAGCCCAGCCTTAGCCCATGTGACTTTCCCCACAGCAGCCATCAGGACCGGAAATGGCTTGTTTATTTCTTACTTCATTGCTGATGGCCTGTCCCCTCTATTTGTCAGCTCCCTGAAGACGAGGAGTCTGTCAGATCTGGCCCAGCTGTGTGCCCCGTGTCTGGAGCAGCACACACCATCACAGGTGTTCAATAAATGCCAGCCGACTGATTGGCGGTCTCGACTGCCAAAATTAACTTTGGGTTGAGTTTCTGATTTTCATTAGGTTTCCAGCTTTCTTTTTATACCCAGGATGAGGTGACTTGTTCCAAGTATAATAAAATTGGCAATTATGCCTGAACCTCTGAGCCAGTTGAGGTCTAGGGTGAGGGACCCTCTTTGCCCAGGTTGGAGCTGTGGGATGGTATAGTCGCCTCCCCTCCTCTGTGTCCTATCAATCAGAGCCATGAGACCAGGTGGTCCTTGGGATGCTCTGAGTCTCCCTGGGACAGAAGATGACCTTGGCAGCCATGCTTTGGAATGCTCATCCCTGAGTGACTTGGCTGATGCCCCAGCTGGAGCTGGATGAGTCCAGGCACAGAGCAAAAAAGGGGGGTGGTTTTCACCCCCGGAGAATGCAGACTTTCAGGAATCCACAGATCTGGCCAAGTTACGTTAATACAATGCGGGCCAAGAGCTTTGGTTGCCCCGTTCTCCTCCTGCAATCCAGAGTCAGTAGTAACTATGATTTCCCTAGTTTCAAGCACTCACTCTTAAAGAGTTTAAAGAGTTTGTTGTCTCAGCAAGTTATATTGATATGCATATGTATGTATATGTATTTATAGACAAGTGCGTGTGAGTAACAAGTGAGTTACGTGGTCTTCCCCAGGGCTTCCCCAGTGGCTCAGTCAAAAGAATCCGCCTACAATGCAGGAGTTGCAGGTTCGATCCCTGGGTTGGGAAGATCCCCTGGAGGAGGGCGTGGCAACCCACTCTACTATTCTTGCCAGGGAAAGCCCATGGCTAAAGGAGACTGGAGGGCTGCAGTCCATGGGATTGCAAAGTGCTGGACACTCCTGAAGCGACTGAGCACACAATCTTCCCTATGCATGTGTATCCCACACACGGCTGCACTATAGTCACTCAACAACTCACAGAAAAAACTCTCTGTCACTTAAAATAGGAAATAGTTAAGTTCTTAAATGAATCTAGGGTTATGGAAAATAAACACTTGAGAACTCTCATTGCCAGGTTCAGTTTCAGTTCAGTTCAGTTGCTCAGTCGTGTCAGACTCTTTGCAACCCCATGAATCGCAGCACATCAGGCCTCCCTGTCCATCACCAACTCCTGGAGTTCACTCAAACTCACATCCATCGAGTCGGTGATGCCATCCAGCTATCTCATCCTCTGTTTCCCCTTCTCTCCCTGCCCCCAATCCCTCCCAGCATCAGAGTCTTTTCCAATGAGTCAACTCTTCACATGAGGTGGCCAAAGTACTGGAGTTTCAGCTTTAGCATCATTCCTTCCAAAGAACACCCAGGGCTGATCTCCTTTAGGATGGACTGATTGGATCTCCTTGCAGTCCAAGGGACTCTCAAGAGTCTTCTCCAACACCACAGTTCAAAAGCATCAATTCTTTGGTGCTCAGCCTTCTTCACAGTCCAACTCTCACATCCATACATGACCACTAGAAAAACCATAGACTTGACTAGACAGACCTTAGTTGGGAAAAGAATGTCTCTGCTTTTAAATATGCTATCTAGGCTGGTCATAACTTTCCTTAACTTAGGTTAATATCTAATAGTATTGTAATTTGTGTCTAAATTCAGATGGGGATAGAAATTACTCAAATTATAGGGAGTTGCTTCTTATTTTACATTGTAAGAGGAAATGTTTCTATTAATTCAGCTACCTAAGATAAAATGAATAGTTTTTGTTTTCCTTTTTTGATCATTGTTAGTGGCCTCAGAATTCTGATCAATAACTTTGTGTATGATGCTGAATTTCAAACTGGTTGAATGATCCAAAAATAAAAAGAAAGGGGTATTGTTTCAGGGGATTCCTTTAGTGGGAATATAGTGAGGCTCGGAGATGGGAGGTTCCGAAGCCACGGCTTCTGATCCTGGATCAGGCAGTGTACATCCAGAGAATTTTGAGGGCCCTGTCACCTTCCCTCGGTGTCACCATCAGCCCTACCAGTTAGTTCTGTTGGGGGTGGCTGTGATAAGGAGGCATCCTTAACTTCATCCTTAAGTCTAGCCAGTCCAGTGATTCGCAGAGCGAAAATCCACTTGAGTGATTTTCAGCTTGACTTTGCCCTGCTGTGTCCCATTTTGCAGGGCCCACAGAGAGCTGGCTTCTGTAAGTCTGAGATGTAAACCTGTCACGGCTAAGCTCACGCACTGCCCATGTGGGGAGTCTGTCTTATGTCAACGTCTCACACAAGCAGCATTTAGCTGCTTTGCTTGGGAAAAATCACTTCCCAGTGGAGGACTCGAAGAAGAGAGGAAGAATGCAGAATGGGCTTATGTTCAGCAACGATTTCTTAAGCATTTCCTATGTGCCAGACACTGGGCTCGTGGGGTGGACTTCACGTGCTGCATGTCAATTACACTGGCACTGGTGGGGAGCAGGTCTCAGGGGTGGGGGGAAGCAGGGCAGTTTGGAGGACAGGTAGGAGCCAGGAATAAGAGTGACCCGGAGCTGGTGAACTCAGGAGCAGAACCTTGGTCACTGTGGATGAGCTGGGGAGCCTGCCCTGGGAGCCACACACCTCGTGAGGAGCCGGGAGGCCAGATGATCATTTAGGGCAGATTCCAGGCCCCACCCAGAAGGTACCAAAATGAAGTCAATTCTCACCTCCCTGTCCTTTTACTCAGAATTGACTCCTTCTCTTTCACATTTGTAATTGCTAATGATGCTAAAGCTGAAACTCCAGTTCTCTGGCCACCTCATGCAAAGAGTTGACTCATTGGAAAAGACTCTGATGCTGGGAGAGACTGGGGGCAGGGGGAGAAAGGGATGACCGAGGATGAGATGGCTGGATGGCATCACCGACTTGATGGACGTGAGTCTGAGTGAACTCCAGGAATTGGTGATGGACAGGGAGGCCTGGTGTGCTGCAATTCATGGGGTCACAAAGAATCGGACATGACTGAGCGACTGAACTGAACTGAACTGAATGCCTCAGTATCTTCCACCCTCTCTCCAAAAGCAGGCCAATGATTCTCTTCTCCTCATTCCCCCTCAGATACAGAGCACCCCCAGCCACCTTGTTCTGGAAGCCAGCAGCACCTCTTTTCTTGCTTACCACTCTGCTTGAGATTCCTGCCTTGATTTCCTGACAGCCCATTTGCCCTTTATTAACCTTGCTGTTTGTAGACGTCCCTCGTGGTCCAGTGGTTAAGACTCCATGCTTCCAATCAAGGGGGCATGTGTTCAACTGCTAGTTAGGGAACTAAGGTCCCACATGCTGCATAGCATGGCCAAAAATTAGTGAGTAACCTTGTCATTTGCATATGTGCTCAGTTGCTTCAGTCGTATCCAGCTCTTTGTGACCCCATGGACCGTAGCCCACCAGGCTCCTCTGTTTATGGGATTCTCCATGCAAGAATATTGGAGTGGGTAGCCATTCCCTACTCTAGGGGATCTTCCCAACTTAGGGATCAAACCTGTGACTCTTACATCTCCTGCATTGACAGGCAGATTCTTTACCACTCGCAGCTTCCCTCCCCAAATCTTCCAAAACTGGTCATTCAAGGGATCATCCTGACCTTCCCCATCGCACACCTGAGGCTTTTACCCCCTCCTTCCCGCTCTCCCCCTGCATCTTCACTTCACATCACGGTTAGGCACCTCAGCCCCTTGAGACTTGCACATTTTGTGTCGGATCCCGGTGAGGGCTTAGGAGGCTGGTGGCTGATCTTCCAAAACCTGTCGGTCAGGAGACATGGGGTCTCCCGGGCACTTGAAAAGCATGACGAAGGAGGGGAGCTCCCAGCTTTGTGATGAGCAGTGGAACCAGAAGAGCTGAGCAGAATCCTAGCGGTGGAGGAACCAGGTGCCTCCCAGGCCCTGTGATGCTCTAACTCTTCTGTAGAGCAGCAGGAAAATCTCAGTAAGTGGGATGCCACTGTCCCCAGGTTTAGAGGAGGCAGCTGAGGTTTTCACCTCTTGGGTCTCAGCCCCTTATGTCCGGTTTCCCAAGGACTTGAGTAGGTGCCAGTGGGATTACAACAGCCAAGACTTCATGCCGCCCTCAACCAGAAGGAGGGGAGTCAAACTTTGTTTGGAGATGGGGCTCTAAGGATTGCCTGGAAGTAAATCCTTGTTGATGGTGGCAGCCGGGACTTTGGGCTCATTAAGTGAGCCCTCAATTAAGCAGAGAGAGTGGCCAGTCTTGTCCTGAAGGAAGGTCCTTGCTGGTCCCTCAGAGCACTCAGCTGGCCTTTGCCTCTCGGTCTCCCCTTCAGACCAGTCTGCCTTTCCTTCGCTGATTTCCAAGCACTGAAAGCTCCACAGCCTTCCTCGCCCCCCGAGGGGACTGACCGCTCAGCCCACAGCGCACGGGTCGTTTTGGCATCTTCCCCACCACAGTTGCTCCTCTGTTTTATTCTTCGTTCCCCATTCCCCTGCAAGCTCCCAGTCACTGAAGTAGGAGCACGGAAGCAGTGAGCCTGGCGTGACGATGCCTACAGTTTGTAGCGGTCTTCCCGGAGTTTCCTGGACCTCCACGACCGTGATATTACAACAGCCCTCATAGCACAGGCACTTTCTCTTTTGACTTGTTGCTTTGCCGGTGCTGGGTCTTCTCTGCTGCGGGTCTTTTCTCTAGCTGCAGGGAGTAGGGGCTGCTCTCTAACTGCAGTGCTTGGGCTTCTCATGTGGTGGCCGCTCTTCCTGCAGAGCACAGGCTCTGGGGTGACTGGGTTCAGTGGCTGAGGCTCCCAGGCTCTGGAGCACAGGCTCAGTAGTTGTGGCACCCAGGCTTAGTTGCTCCACGGCATGCGGGATCTTCCCGGATCAGGGATCAAACCCATGTCTTCTGCAGTGGCAGGCGGATGCTTTACCACTGAGCCACCAGGCAAGCCTCTGCATGAATTTTCTTAAAGCTTGAACTAACTCTCAGTGGAAAATTCAAGCCAAGGCAGGAGGGGGAACCAGTGTAGGGCATGGGGCCAGACTCCCTCTCCCCGCACTGGGATCCTCCTCAGCAGGCCAGCGTTGGCTGTGTAGCCTCGGGAAAGTCTCTCCTTCTCTGTGCCTGGTCCCCCACGTGTTTTGCAGAGGTCATCCTGCCCGTCCCCTCCCTGCCTCGGAGGGAATGAGAGGATGAATGAGGTCATGTCTGTAGTGCGTGGAATTCCTCGGAGAAAGGCACTGAGGAAACTCACAGATGTCGGGTGTCCGGGCAGAACTCCGAGTTCTTGGAGAACACGGCCTCTTGTAGGGGACACCTTGATGCTGTTCGCACTTGGCGATGAGCCACGGCATCCATAACCTGTGAGGGGAAGCGGGTGTCCCCAGCCTCTGTATGGCTCCCTGCCGGCCCTGTCCTCACTGCTGGACACCAGCTCCATCCAGGAGTGTCTTCAGCAGGGACACTGAGTGTGCTTCAGTAGAAGCCTGTCTTTGCTTGGAGGCAGTCTTCCCTGCATGGGGCTGCACACACTCTCACTCCCTTTTGTTCTACGTTCGATGGGGCAAGATTACTGAAGGTCGTTCCTTATATAGCATCTCTTCTCTGCCAGGCACAGATTTGGTGGTGAGGACAGATGCTGTGAGCTGAAGGTTTGGTGCAAAAGTCATGTAATTAGCTTGTAACATGAATGGTACAGAATTCTAACAGGTGGAGATATTATAACCCAGCTTAACTCAGGTAGTTACAACAATGTTTCCCAACTTTCTTAGTCTAAGACACGCCAAGTGCAAAACTCACTTGGTTACAATGTTTTTCAGCTCTTTCTTGGCGGCCTCTCTCTTCCTTCACTTTCTCCTCCCTGAAGTGGTGACTCCATCACCTGTTCCCTCTGTCCATCCCAGGGTGAGTGCATGCTCACCCGCACGCTCTTTGAGCTTCCTCTTCTTGAACTTGAATCCTTCATCCTTGCTGCCAAGAATACCTTTGAAAAACATCCAGATTTCTAGAAACACTAGGTGGGCTGTGGTTGATGCCCAGGAGTTGGGGGTAACAGAGTGGGATCTTTGGGTTTCTGTGGTCTGCAGAGGAGGGAACTCAGGGACATTTCTTGAATAGGGTTTATACATCCCCAGGAAGACCAAGTCCCCACCACTGACAGTGACCCAGTCCCCTGGGCATCAGAGCAGCTGGTGTCCTTGACTGGGCTAATTGCTGCCTGACTTTAGCATTCTAGAGGGCCCCTGGGAGGGATGGGTGGCCCTCTGTCATAAGGCCCCCAGCCTTCCCTTAAATGTCCCTAGACATTCAACCGAATAAGCTGGTCCTCCTTTGTGCTTGCAGAGGACTTGAATACACCGCTTTTTTCATTACCAGTAACAGCCGGCTGTACTTGTGCCATTGCTAATGGTGGAAGTCTATTTCCTTTTCCAGACCATATGCTCCTTGGGCAGGATGAAGTTGGGGAGGGGGAAACGTATGTCTAATCTGTCTTCATCTCTCCATTAATCCAGCACACAGTAAGTACTTAATACATGTTTGGGAAGGAAAGAAGGAAGATGAAAAATTTCTAGATTGACATCAATAGGACAGCTTTGGAATTTCCTGTCCATGGTACCCAGCTAGATGTATAAGGAGATGAGTGTTTTAGTAAAGATGCTTTTCTGTGCAGATGGTGTGGGTTGTAGCTCTGTCGGGTCAGAGGAGCTGGCTGAGGGCCCGTGAAAGCACACATGTGCTGCCCCTTTTGGGGGTGGGAGGTGAGGGGAGTGGGAAGGGAGCTGCCCCCGGGCCTGACCCTGCAGGCGTCTGCCCACCTGCTCACTCTGTAGAGGTCAGCCCACTTTGAGGGGGCAGCCTGTCTCTCTAGCCAGTCCCCAAACTGTGCCTTTTCTGGCTGGGAGAAGCCAGTCTCGGTGGTGTGGTCCATGATCTCTCCCACCACTTGGGGGGGTGCTGCTCCAGCTGAAGGCTCGGGGAACACTCCCTCCCCATGGACAGAGCAGCTGTTTCTGAAGCCAGGCTGGCCTTAGAAGGCCGAGCAGCTGTCCTGGGTGGCCCTTGGCTCTCCCCTGAGGCCTGTCCCCTCCGACCTGGCTGGTGGAAGCAGGATGACAGGGGAGGGAGCGGTGGTGACAGAAACAGCCTGATCAGGTGGGGAAGGGGATGGCTGTTCCCAGACCTGACTCCTCCCATCCTTTCCCACATTTGCAGAGCCTCCTGGGGACATGCTAGGATCTCCTTGGTGCCCTGTGAGCCCGCAGCATTCCTACTGCTCTTGCCAGTCCTCTCTAAGGGACCAGGTTCAGAGACAGAGCCACGTGCCTGACCCCCGAGGGGAGAGGGCTTATCGCTCAGGACCACGCCCAGGTGGGCACAGATGGTCTCTAGGTCACCCTGAGTGTCCACTCTGTGCAGGGTTGCCACCCAGAGAACCCTTGAGGACCGACTGTGTGCCCGACAGACCTTTCCCCTATATTATTTTATTTAATCCACCACATCTTCTCTGGAGTAGATTTATCACCTACATTGTATGGAGGGGAGAAGGTGCTCACCAAGCAGGTCATGTGCTGAGTCTTCTAGGCTCATAAATAGGTGGAGCTAGAATTACTCACGAAGGCCCAGGACACCAGAGCCTGTGCTTTGACCCACCTATTTAGTGCCAGCCACTCCAGGGCCTCCAGAGGGAAGTGAACATGAACAAATTCCATGGGCCTTATTCTCAAGTGAGGCGTGGTTAGGATGGGGACCCCTCTAATCACATGGGAAGGAGGGGCCCACAGTCTCTGCTGGTGGGTGTGATGTGCTGCCTCCCACGTGCTCAGAGGGACAGGGGGATTTAGAAGGGGCTGTGGGTAGCGAAGGTGAGTTTCCTAGAAGTGAGGTTTTGGAGCCAAGTTGAAAGGTGGCTGTTGGGAAGACATTGTCCTCTGTAGAGGGGCAATGTTCCCAGGTGGGCGGCTGGCTCCCTTCCAGCCCACGAGGCAGCTCTCTGCAGGTACCCAGGCTCCAGGCACCAGCTCGTGGGACTTAGCCATGTTCCTGGTGAGTTGTCAACTCCCGATTCTTTATCGTGTTTTGTGTCCAGCCCAAGGCAGGCAGGCGCTCGATGCATATTTGCGAGTTGGTGCTCTTATCCCTCGGAGGGACAGTGGCACCACTCTTGGCTGTGACCCTGATGCTCCAAACCCGAGAGCAGCTGGCATTTCTGGTGGGGCTGCCTGCTGTCACCTCTGGTGCCAAGAGCCCAGGAGCGCCAAGAGTCCCAGAATGCCAAGACCTGGCGGGGATATGGGTGAGACACCTGGCGTGGAGGCCCTGGGCAAAGGCTGGGGTTGAGTGTGATAGGGTGATGGAGGGGAGGGTGGTTTACAATCTCCTCTCTCCCTCCTTGCACCTGCCATGGTGAATTATAGATGCTGGGACACTGTGCCACGTGGGGGCAGAAGGAAGGCCTGAGTGGAGCAAGTTCAAGAGAAGTGAAGCTAGGGGTGGAGGTCAGACAGTGGGAGGCTGAGCATCGAAACAGCCAGATGGGTTGACGTACCCACTTGGAGGATGGTTCCCTGGCGTGGCCTCCTCCACGAAGCCTTCCCTGCCTTCTCCTGCCTGTCGGCACTGAGTTCTCCTTGCTCCCTCTGCTGCTGAAGTTTTCTTACATGGGTGATCTGTTTGACTCTGGGGCATGCTGTTTTTATTTTATTTTATTTTTTGTTTAAGAGTTTTGGATTTCTTTCTTTTTTAATATAAATTTATTTATTTTAATTGGAGGTTAATTACTTTACAATATTGTATTGGTTTTGCCATACATCAACATGCATCCGCCACAGGTATACACGTTTTTTAAAAATATCTGTTTATTTATTTGGCTGAGCCAGGTCTTAGTTGAGGCGCTTGGGGTCTTTGATCTTTGCTGCAGAATGCCGAGTCTTTAGTTGTAGCATGTGGAATCTCTAGTTCCCTGACCAGGGATGGATTCTGAGGCCCCTGAACTGGGAGTGCAGAGGCTTAGCTGCTGGACTGCCAGGGAAGTCCCTGGGGTGTACAGTCTTTGTGACTATTTTCTGAGTGGAAAATCAGGGCATGGAATCGAATGATGAGACTGATGGTTCCGATTCAAGTCGTCCAGAGAAATCTGCTCTGTGTGGCCAGCACCAAGGTGACACTGTGACTCTCCCACCGCTGGTGTCCAATTTGCCACTTTGCATCTGTTGTGATTTGTTTGTTTTAGAGTCCTCACTTGCCTGGGCCTTGTCTCCTCCACTAGCTTCCAGCCCCTCGAGGGGAGAGGGTGTATGTGGCCTCCCCTTGGTCTTTCGGGATCTCTTGTAGGTTTCTGACAGTTCATCTGCTGTGGAGAGATATCGGAATCTTTCCTTTGTTTCTCGATCCCCACCCCCCCATAAGATAATTTGGAATCAAGACTGCTGGGAGAAATATCAATAATCTCAGATAGGCAGATGACACCACCCTTAAAGCAAAGAAGAACTAAAGAGCGTCTTGATGAAAGTGAAAGAGGCAGTGAAAAAGTTGGCTTAAAACTCAAAATTCAAAAACGAAGATCACAGCATCCTGTCCCATCACTTCATGGTAAATAGATGGGGAACAATGGAAACAGTGACAGACTTTATTTTCTTGGACTCCAAAATCACTGCTGGTGGTGACTGCAGCCATGACATTAGGAGATGCTTGCTCCTTGGAAGAAAAGCTATGACCAATCTAGGCAGCATATTAAAAAGCAGAGACATTACTTTGCTGACAAAAGTCCCATCTAGTCAAAGCTATATTTTTTTCCCATAGTCATGTATATATGTAAGAGTTGGACTTTAAAGAAAGCTGAGCATTGAAGAATTGATGCTTTTGAACTGTGATGTTGGAGAAGAATCTGGAGAGTCCCTTGGACTGCAAGGAGATCCAACCAGTCAATCTTAAAGGAAATCAGTCCTGAATATTGATTGGAAGGACTGATGCTGAAGCTGAAACTCCAATACTTTGACCACCTGATGCGAAGAACTGACTCATTTGAAAAAAACCCTGATGCTGTGAAAGATTGAAGGCAGGAGGAGAAGGGGATGACAGAGGATGAGATGGTTGAATGGCATCGCTGCCTCAATAGACATGAGTGTGAGCAAGCTCCAGGAATTGGTGATGGACAGGGAAGCCTGGCATGCTGCAGTTCATGGGGTTGCAAAGAGTCAGACACGACTGAGTGACTGAACTGAACTGAAGATAATTTAGGATCTCGCTTAAGTGATATTTTCCTTCTTTAATTGTGGGGCTCAATAGAGAGAAGTGCATGAGAAGGCTTATAGGATGAAAATAGGGCAGAGAGCAGAGAGAGCATCTCCAGAGTCCAGCAGTGGGATGTGCTCTAGAATCCACAGGACAGATGGGTCCAGGAGTGCGACAGGGAGGAGGCGCTGCGAGGGGACCTTGCTGATGGCGCGATGGCCCCTGCACCCTGTCCTCACAGAGCCCTGTGGTCCCATTCCTCTGTCCTCTCCTGGTGTGTTCAGGTACCTCTGTGTGGAAAAGAAAAACTAAGTGTTTTCTTGTCCTTCATTCTGCCCCCACGTAAGACCAAACTTCACTCATTCCACCCTGATGAGTGTCTTTCTTGGGTGCTCACAGAGGACACCAAGCAGACAGTCTGCTCCTCAAAGGTGGAGGACCATGGTTCATCATGTCATCTCCCAGCACCCCTGTTTGGCAGCAGATACACCACGGAGTTCAGTGAACCCTCAACACACAGGGGACGAGACTGCCAGTCCTGTGTTGCCTGCTGCACGACATCACCACCTTTACAACTGCAGGGCCCTCTGGCGCCTAACCATCTTTCCTGGCCTGCAGGATGTGACCTGAGCTGGGGACAGCAGAGCCCCAGGACTTTGGAACTGACAGCAGACACCGCAAGGGTGCTTAGCCTCTTGACTCTGTGTGTATCTATGGCTGCTGGGAGCTCGGTTCTCTTCACTCCAAACCCACCAGGACCTCATCCTCATCACCGACCTTCCACATTCCTCCCCATTGCCTGGCTCCAGATAGAGAGTGAAAACACAGCTCATAATTCAATCAACAGCATAAATATTTCTCAAGTATTGATACGCATGGCGTGCTGCAGTCCATGGGGGTGGGAGAGTTAGACACGACTTAGGAACTGAACAACAACCACAAAATTGATATGTATATTCATTTATCACTTAAAATCTCAAGAGATAAGCATTTCACAGCCCACTGTTTGGTTTAGAAGTTGGAAAAATTTTAAGAATTCAGAACTGTGTGATGGGAAGCCTAGAAAGAGAGACACAGGTCTTAAGAAAAAAGAAGTCAAAGGCCATTGATCTAAAGAAATGTGGGTTCGATCCCTGGGTCAGGAAGATCCCTTGGAGGAGGAAGTGGCAATCCATTCCAGTAGTCTTGCCTGGAAAATTCCATGGATAGAAGGGACTGGTGGGCTACAGTCCACGGGATCCCAATAGAGTCGGATACAACTAAGCACACACACACACACACGATCTAAACATATCTCTCTATCTGTTTCTACCCTTTTTATTTGGAAGAAAAGGAAACTCCTTTAAGAGAAGGAACGGATATCCTTTAAAAGGTTAATTTACTAAATAAAGCAACTGGTCTCTTCTAACAGTTTTCTCTAATTATGCCTCCTACCCCTATGATTTCCAGCACAATCTATTCTTAAAAATTTTTTTTAAATTTTATATTGTAGTGTAGCTGATTAACAATGTTGTGGTAGTTCCAGGTGAACAGCAGAGGGACTAAGCCATATACACACCCATGTATCCATTCTCCCCCAAACTCCCCTCCCATCCAGGCCACATAGCATTGAGCAGAGTTCCCTGTGCTACACAGTAGGTCTTTGTTGATCATCCATTTCAAATATAGGAGTGCAACGCAGTTTATTCTTATCCTCTGGACTGATGAAAAGGAAACTTCCCATGACTGACCCTCCGCTTTCCGGGGGTCCGACAGAGTCAGTACAGGTTTGTAAGTTGCACGGGGAAATGAGAAAGAAGGGCTGTCAAGGAAGAGATGTAAGAGCTGAGTAAATCGCCTCAAGAAAATAACCACAGGGACCTCTGAGTAGTAACGGGAGTAATAAGAGGATCTGAGGTTGAATAAGGAAGGGAAAGGCTAGAGGAGGAGAGAGAATTTCCTTTGGGGTGGAAGTGACCCCAAGGGCAGCAGGGGACTGTTTATTAACCTTCGGTGGGACTTGCCCTTTCGGCATCATTCCCAGGGCTGTGAGTGGGAGAGCAGACGAGGTCAGGACTTCTCAGCTACTGCCTCTCCTCTGTGCCTGGTCCCAACCCCAAAAGCTGTCCTTAAGAGACTTTTCTCCAGAGACATCCTGCTCTGGCCTCATCATTGCAGGAAACTGATGGCACCTCGGCACTCTGCCCTGATGCTTCTGTGCCGTGACCTTGGTGTCACTGGGGCGAAAGTCATGAAATCCATAAAATGCATAGCAGATGTGAGAAGTGGAAGGGGCCAGCCTTCCACATCACCAGCCCCCACCTTCACCCTCCTTGACAGAAGAGGGCAGATGGGGAGAGTGACTTCCTAGAAGTTTCCTGGCCTCCCAGGTCTGTTGATGGAAGTGCTGCCTGTCATGCTGGGTTTCTCTGAGGTCTCTTCCCTGCTTGGGAAGCACCTTTCCATGTGGAGCACAGGCTATGTCCTAGTGTAAAGCCTTTTGCATAGGTTCTGTAGCTGCTGCCAGTGACATCAGGGTCTTGGACAAGTCATGCATGCCTCCTCCATTCTGGGTGTGTCTCAGCTTGAACCTGGGTTAAAAAGCTTTTCCATTTTCCCTCCAGAGCACGTCTGGCATCCAGAGGCTGGTCCTTATAGGAGATAAACTTGTTCCACTCCTTTACCCCGAGACCATCTGTAAGTCCCTCCCATCAGTCCACAGAGGAGCATTTCGGTTGGTGGCTAGTTACCAGTACCCCCCCGTCTGCTTACCACTCCCTGGGGTCCTCCCTGTCATCACTGCAGGGCTCCAACTTGACAGAGCCCGGATTGAAGGGACCGCTTAGGGATTCCAGCAGTGTTTCTACTATATCTATGACAGTGCTCCTGTAGCCTCTGCTTGAATGCTTGTGGGTGCATGCTCAGTCTCTCAGTCTGTGGGACACCACGAACTGTAGCCCTCCAGGCTCCTCTGTCCGTGGGATTCTCCAGGCAAGAATACTGGAGCAGGTTGCCATTTTCCTCTCGAGGGGATTTCCCCAACCTAGGGATCTCTTGTATCTCCTGCATTGAGGGAGGAAGAATTTACTACTTTATAAGAATATAGCTACTCCTCCTTTCTGATCAGGATCTCCACCAGTGGGTCCTGGCATTGCTCTCTGAGTCCATGCAGAGGCAGAGCTGTCCTCTCAGGATTTTCCATCGGAAGTGGGAAGGCAGCTGGCCTGCTTCATTGAGCGTTTTCCATTCCGAGCAAAGCATTTCCATTTACGTTATTCATTAAGGAATGACAGTGTTTACAGAGCTTTCCCTATTCTGGTCACCCTCTCCTATTTGTCTGTGTCTCTTTTGAGAAGAGAGTGCCTGAGAAAGACTCCCAAAGTGAGTACAGTTGGACTCTGAAGTGCTTCAGATATTATGCATCTGTCAACATAATCTAAGTCTGAGAGCTCACGTTGGCTCAAGCTAGCTCAGATTCAGCAGACCCCCACCCCCCCACCCCCACTGACCCTGCCAGGTCTTGTTGATGTGAGCAGTCATTGGCATGAGCTGTCCGCACCCACAAGTTTTTCTGAACCTACACAGAGTTCCTTACACTTGTTGGAGTCAAACCCAGAGCTTGTTAATTTCAGTTGCTCCTGCCAGTGACTGAGACCTTCATGGACACTTCTCTCGCCAACTACTGTGTTACCTGCTCTTTCCAGCTCTGTTATTTGCACATTTTAAGCCTTCTGCCTCTGTCTTTATCCAAATCATTGAAAAAATATATTGACCGGGAAAAGGTAAAGGACCAGAGGACACTGTCAAGAACCTTCCTTCTCTAGTTCATTGATCAATACTCCTTGGGTGTTTTTACTCAACCAGTTAGAAACCCATCTAATTCCATGTAGTACAGAAGATCTCAACATAGATGATGGTGTTCAGCACACCCCGGCGATGTGTTCCATTAAGTCCCCACCCCCAGTGTTTACCTGGCTTTGTCTCCTTCCTCAGAGACTGTGGTCCCAGACCTGTTGGCCTTTCCTTTGGCAGAAAGGGGGCTGATGATTTGGCTTCCCTAACCCAGTGGCCAGAGATACCCACCCCACTCGGTTGGTGCCCTGAGGATCTTGGCTCAAGAATGCTCAGGATTGGAGCCAACTTACAGGCGCCCATCCAGGGCTCTGATTGGCCAGCCCTTCAGAACTCATCACATCAATGATCCTGTCACATCTGATGGAGAGGTGGGGATAGGGACCAAACAGTGCAGCCAGCGTTCCAGCCTGAGAGTCTCTCTACTTTAGCATCAGAGCATCCTCAAAGCCACCCACTGGAAACACACTGCAAATGCTCCAGCTTCTGTAATCCAGGGACCACTACCTCTGAGGGCTTCCCCAGTGGGTCAGATGGTAAAGAATCTGCCTGCCATTGCAGGAGACCTGGGTTTGGAAAGATTCCCTGGAGAAGGAAATGGCAATGCACTGCAGTATCCTTGCCTAGAAGATTCCATGGACAAAGGAGCTTGACGGGCTACAGTCCATGGGATCGCAAAGAGTTGAACATGACTGAACAACTGAACGACAACAATTACTACTACTGTCTCTGAACTGAGACTGGAAAGTGGGGCTTCTTGGCGAGGAGCCCCATTCCATCAGAGCTCCTGGGGTTTGCTGGCTCTGGGGAGAAGGCAGTGTGTCTATCTTCTCACTCTTACCTGGGGTGGGATTTCTCCCCTTCTGCTATCTGATGGGCCCTCCTGCTCATCTCATACAAACCCTGCGGACTTCTTTTCACAACCTTTCATTCTTTCTGAAATGTCTGTCTGCTCTTCACTGCCCACACCCTCCCACCACAGTCCAAGAGGGTGTGAGCCACGAGAGAAGGAGAGATTGTCCAGGTGCATTGCTGCCACCCTGGAAAGGGGAGCTCCAGGGATGAGGGTCTGATTATTTCCCATGGGAGAGAAGGTGGGATAAGCATTCCTTTTCTCTTTCCTAGGAAGGAGGGGCCTTTGGAAAGGTATGAATCCTCACTGGTGGCCTTTGCTTTTGGGCGGTATACATGAGTCCTCCCCTGCTCCCAGTGGTAGGAGAGGACCCCGGGAAGATCATGTGGGTGACGCGATGGCGTGCGAAGGGAGGCAGTTGGTTGGGACCTTCATGAGGAAGGGGGAGCACAGAGAAGTTCCCTGGTGCACCCGGCACACCTGACCAGGGGCTCAGCAGAAGCAGAAGGTCCATCCTTCTTCTTTCTGCAAAGTCATCTGTTACCGAGGGGGGTGAAAGTGGATAGATGATGGATGCTGTGAGCATTCTTCTTCCTCAGAGCAGGATGCCAGGTCCATGTAGGTAACAGAGTTACCAATGAGTAAATAATAAAAGGCTTGACCCTCCAGACTTCCAGGGGTAGGATAACGTTCCCTTTGCTTATGTTCTGAGAATTGAGTGGCTGAGCCCTATTGCTTTCCGAGGCATTCTGCTCACATTGCCCATGTGTCTCCTGTGAGTCTGACTTTTGCATGGATGGGAATTTGCCCCCTCCACGTCGTGCCCTGTTCTCCTCTCCAGTGGGTTCCAGGGGTCTCCGAGCACCACCCACTTTCCCTGCCTGTCTCCTGGGACCTCTTCCTGTTCTCGCACCTTGTATTCCTCCGTCCTGAAAAGCCCTGTCTCTTCTTCATCGCCTTCAGCTCAGATGTGTCTTTACTTTCAGTTTGGTATTGGCTTTGTGATGCATTTGAACAGGGACCAACATCTTATTTTTAGCATTTTTATTTTTCAAATCTTAGGTCAAGGGGCACTTAAAAATAACTTACTATCTACTTTTCCTCTTTGTGAAACAGTCCTTATTTAACTGCTGAAAAATGTGAAACTACTGATAATTTCTTTTTTTTTTTAAGTGAAAATGAATCCTGCCTCACGTGATCACTGTTAACTTTCTGGCATATGGCCCTCCAATCTCTGTGTATGTTTGTGAGTCTGCTGTATAAATCAGATGGGCTGTATTTTGTGACCTGACTTTCTCACCCAGTAATTACTGTGAGCAGGGAGCCAGGCTTCCTCTTGCTGATAGACGTGATGCTCTTCAATCCAAACAGAGTGCTATCTTTTTGTCCTTCCCCTGGCTACTGCAGGCGATGGCCCAGCACGTTTGTCGCTTGGCCAAGCCAAGATGGAGAATTCTTTCCATTTCTCCCCGCTCATCTATGAGAGCTTCTTTTTGTGGCAGACAGCCTCTGAACCTTCCTTACCATTGTGTCTGAATGCTCAGGGAGCTTCTTCCCCTTCCAGAAGGGTTGATGGTGGCTCTTGCTAAGAAGCCTGCTGTCCTGTGGCCCCCTTCCCCCAGTGACAGGGAGGAGCAGTGTGTCTGGTCCCTGGCAGGGAGAGGGGCCCTGATGAGGAAGGAGAGTGGAATGGTACCCAGGAGAGCCTCCTGGAAAAAGTTGATGTAACTCCAGATCTAGGGCCCCTCTGTCCAGGGGAGGTCTGGGGAGCAATCACTGTACAGACTCCAGGAAAGTGGGGAGGGGGTGGGGAAAAGACAGACCCCCTTGCCTTAGAAAGGCCGTTCAGCTGGCAGTGGGTGTGTCCTGTTCTCCATGGCTCTGAGGAAGGAGGGCACACCTGAGCTGTGCGGATGGCCATGGCGGAGGAGAATGAAAAGATCATGAAACTTTTATTTTTTAATATTTACTTTTACTTATTTATTTGACTGTACCGGGTCTTAGTTGCAATGAGCAGGATCTTTGATCTTTGTTGCAGCATGTGGGATCTAATTTTTGACCAAGGATTGAACCCAGGCCCCCTGTGTTGGGAGCATGAGAATCTTGCTAGACCACCAGGGAAGTCCCACAGACCCTTTATTTTACAGACAGGAAACTCAGGTCTGGAATGGAGAAGATCCTATAGCAATAGGATAGCAAAGCTGACATTGGGACCAGGGCTCCTGGCTCCCAGGACAGAGTTACTGCTGCAACCCAGCTTGAGAGCAGATCTGAGAGCTGACCCGGCAGGTGGAGAGGCATTGAGTCAGGTGAACAAGGGCCAGTGTGGCACCCTCTTGAAGGACTTCAGGAGAAGGGTTGGGGCACTGCCTCTTTCCTATGAGAAAAGGCCAGGGTTTGAGGATCTGAGGGCCTAGTGGAGGTGATGTTGGCAGTCTGTTCCCTTGCAAGAAGCCAGTCAACCAGGAAGTGTGCCTGATTTAAGCTGAGACAAGACTAAGAAGCCCAGCCCTTAAGAAGTGGTCCTGCACTCAGGGAGAATCAGGTGTTCTGCAGTGTGGTGGAGACTTTGCCTGGTATGGAAGCACAATAGAGAAAGAGGGGTAATGATGAGCTGTAAATGGAAGAATACTGGACGGAGCTGGCTTTCTAAGGATGAGCAGTGTTTGTGTATACTCAGTGGCAGGTCACTCTTTGGGGACATGAACTGAGATTCTCTTGGGGGCTGGAAAAGACATATGTGTACCTTGCAGACTAATTCAGAAAGTTACCAGCCCAGGGCAGTCTTCCTTTCTTTCTTTTGCTCATTAGCTATACCAGATTTACAAAGATCTCTGCTGGTGAGTGGTCAGTGGCAGGGGCTTCCCTCCAACTCATTCCCAGAGAGTCCTTCACTTTTAGAATCTCTGTCATTTATTTTTCTCCAGTGGTGGTGGTGGGGGGGGTGGGGAGGGAGTCTCTCTCTTTTGCATCTGACTAAAG
This sequence comes from Nanger dama, assembly GCA_917880005.1. Lineage (NCBI taxonomy): Eukaryota > Metazoa > Chordata > Mammalia > Artiodactyla > Bovidae > Nanger > Nanger dama. The sequence continues at coordinate 15,641,468 of CAKJTW010000046.1, read as the reverse complement.
CTGGTGCTGAAGAAATGTGATTTCCCAGAGCAGTGTGATCACAGACCAGAGATGCCCTGGTTGGTGAGAGCACGTCAATGACCATGGCTGGCCCTGGAGGATGGGAAGGGGGTAGTGATGGTGGCCCTGGGAGAGAGTTCCCCACCCTTTCCCCACCCCGTGCTCTGCCACGTGATCCACACTTGACCCACTCACTCCTTCCGGTCAGCTCCATCAGTGGGCCTGATCATTGCCAGCAGGTCACCATGAGAGTCACACGCTCCCCAAATGAATACTGAATACAGAGTGTGATTTCTGTTTCTCTGGAAGGAGAGGAGGAAAGGACCCCTGGCCTGGGAAAGACTTCATCCTGGGCTGGCTCAGAAGGAAGCCAGGTCCCTTCCTCTTTATGATTCATCCTCTAACCTGGGTTCTATTTCACTGGAATTTCGTGGTCGTTCAGATTTAACTAATATTTATTTTTTTGAAGTGGCTACTATTTGCCAAATCCTGGATGGGGGCCTTCACATGCTTAGGTCCTTTAGTCACTTAAAGAGCAGAGGTCTTCAGGGTTACCTTTGCATGATGGATGAGGAAACGTTTTGCCGAATAAATGAGCAGTGAGTGCAAGGTTGCCAAGGGGGCCTTAAACAACTTAAGAGAACAAACTGCTTCTGAGCAGCCTGCCAGGACTTCAGAAGTGCTTCCTGGCGTGGGAGGACAGCAGACCCCGAGACGGGCGAGGCGGTGGGAGGGACCCGGGCCAGAGAGGCAACAGAACTCGATTCTGGTTCTGTGCCATGTCCCTGCCGCGGCACGGGGCCATCCAGTTCCCTGCTTCTCCAGCTGGACCATGAAGGCAGACCGGCCCTTTCAAAGCCTCAGCAGAGGGGCTGGACAAAGTGTGCCGTGCACTTCCTGTTGTGCAGGAAAGGGAGAAAGCATGAGTAAATGCGCATACACACTTGTCCTTGCTTCTGTGCTCAGAAGCCATCTTGTAAGCTTAGCCGAGAAATGAATAATGGTTGTGGTTTAAGGAGCAGAGAGGCAGGCAGGGACACACGAAGGAGGAAGCCGCCTCCCAGGGGTGCACTGGGATTCTGATATGTTGTTGTTGTTTAGTCGCTCAGTTGTGTCCAACTCTTTGTGACCCTTGGACTGTAGCCCGCCAGGCTCATCTGTCCATGGGGATTCTCCAGACGAGAAGACTGGAGTGCGTTGCCATTTCCTCCTCCAGGGATCTTCCCGACCTGGGGATTGAACCTGTACCTCCTGTGTCTCCTGCATTGGCAGTTGGGTTCTTTACCACTGAGCCATTAGGGAAGCCCTTTGATACATATTTAAAAATTAAATTCATAACAACTTTCCTGAAATCCAAATATGATACTATGTGGAACTTCAAAACTGTAGGGAAGTAATCTTGGCATGGCCTGTTCTAAGAAACCAGTGTTGGCTCTTTCTGATCATAATCTCTCTACCTGCCCTCCCACACTGTCTTTTAACTCATTCATTTCTCAACTCCTGCTCGAGGTGGACATTCTTCCCTAGTGTCAGAGATTTTCCATGTTCTGGGTCTCTGGTGCTTTCTCTGCTTCTTATTCCTGCAAACATGTGTGCAAGTGTGGGCTGCAAATGTGTGCAAGTGCACACACACACACACACTATATATATACGTGGAATACTACACAGCCATAAAAAGAACACAATAATGCCATCTGCAGCAACATTGATGCAGCTTAGATCATCATACTAACTGAAGTAAGTCAGGAAGAGAAAGACGAATGCTGTATGATATCACTTTCATGTGGAATCTAAAATATGGCACAAATGAGCCTACCTATGAAACAGAAAGAGACTCACAGACATAGGGGACAGACTTGTGATTGCGAAGGTGGACAGAGTCGGGGAGGGGTGGCTGGGAGTTTGTGGTTAACAGATGTAAACTGCTACACGGATGAGCGGATAAATGGTCCTCCTGAATAGCACAGGGGACATATATGCAATCCTTGGAATAAATCATAATGGAAATAATATTTTTAAAGAATGTATATATATGTATACCCGAGTCCTTTTGCTGTACAGCAGAGATCGGCACAATATTATAAATCAGCCACACTTCAATAAACAGTTTAAAAAGCAGACTCCCTTACTCCAGTAGCTGACATCAGAGGTTCTCCACACCAAGCACAAACCTGACCTGAAAGAGAGCATTCAGCTTAAGGAAATATGGATTCAGAAGATTTAATTCTTCAACCCAAGGCCTCTGCTTTTTGTTTTCTTTTTCTTTTACTAGCTGTCTGTTTTATTTTTAATTAATTAATTAAGTTGGAGGATAATCGCTGTAAACTGTGGTGTTGGCTTCTGCCATACATCTGGAGTGATCAGAGGGCAGAACACAGAATGGTCCAGGCCTTGGTTATCATCCACAGTCCCTGCCCACTTGGGGCGTGAACAGCCCGCTCCACACGGGGCACCAGCAGCATCTCCTGCCTTGTCAGGGGACACAGGTAAAGGGCTCGGCTTTGGCTTTGGAGCCAGCATCGTAAAGCTGACGTATTTGTACACATCCTTGGACTGGAGGATGGTGAGCCTGGCCACGGGTTAAGCTCTTGCTCTGCTAATGGCCTTCGGTTCTTGACCACATTGGCAAGGCCATGGAGAACCTGACACAGGAGGAATCTGGGCGTGGCTCGAAGAATTCATGAACTTAGAGGGCGAGGTAGAACTTAGGGTGAGAGAGTGGAGAGAACCTGTAGGGACCATCCCTCCCCACCCCCAGCTGGAAGAGACAGCCAGTGTGATGTGTGTAGAAGCAACTTGTCACATTGCAGGCACCAGAGACGCGGGAGTTTCTGAGGGTGGAGAGGGTGACGGGTAATGTTTTCCAGGCTCACTGGTATGTTCTGGTTGGGCCGGCCAATGTGTGGCTGTGAGAGCTTGAGAAAATTAAAACACGGAATGTCCAGGCACAACCGAACTGGTGATTCTCCTTGAGCACAAAGGTTTCCAAGACGTGGGCACAACATGACCAGAGTAAAGGAGATGGCTGTCTGTGTCTCCCTGCTTTCGAGTATTCTTGGTGTCACTTACACTCTGTCATTTTCCCCTTCAGAGGGTTATTTGAGAAAAATGTATACATCCCAGGGTTGAATTTTCAAACAAATGCAAGCTGCAGCCTCCCCAGAGCTGCCGATGGGCACGTCCCGAGGGTGGCCTTTGAAAAATGTGTTCCCTTTACCCCTCTGCCTTCACACACATACACACACATGCACATATACATGCACAAATACACACATGCATGCATGCATACTTATATGCACAACACACATGCACACACACCCCCATATACACACATATGCATACACATACACAAATATATGTAGATACACACACATACATGCATATACTCACATACACACAATACATACACCATACACACACCCATACACACACACACATGCACGCACATACATACATAAACACATGCACGCACATATACACATACACAAACACACACATACATGCATGCATACACATACACATACATACATACGTACATGCACACATACTTCCTATGCAGAAGTGATCCATAGACCTCTTCTTTTTAGAGCGAATCTTTTTGAGGGTGAAGACGACGTGATGATGTTTTGTCTGTAAGGTCAGCTAATAAATTAAAATATATCACAAGCAGATTTGAGGACATCTCTGAGAGGCAGGCCTGTGTGGCACACGCCTTTGGAATCTCCAGGGACACCTGCCTGGGACTGGCAGATGCTCACAGATGACAATGACTTAGAGAAATCCCCACATTCCTTGAATTTCTCCAATGAAGTGTGGAAAGTGATCCTTTGTGCAGGAAAGAAAGGTGGAAAAAATTGTTTTCTCTCATCTCTTGACTTTTTTTGCAGTGATCCACCTTCTCTGGAAGTGAACCCAGGCCTTCCAAGATCTCCTTTCTGAGGGCAAGTGTGGTTCTGAGAGGGCAGATGTCAGCCATGCAGGCCAGTCATCTCCCCAGAGATGCAAGCTCAATGAGGGTGTGGGAAAAGAAAATGTTAGTTGATCAGTCATGTCTGACTCTGCGACCCCATGGACTGTAATCCACCAGGCCCCACTGTCCATGGGATTCTCCAGGCAAGAATACTGAAGTGGGCTGCCATTTCCTTCTCCAGGGGATCTTCCCAACCCAGAGACTGAACCAGCCTCTCCTGCATTGGCAGGCAGATTCTTTACTGCTGAACCACCAGGGAAGCCTCTGAACTTGCCATGGCATGAGCTTTATACTTGTTATTACCTCCTGACATCTGTGGGTGGCCAGAGGGCACAGTACTTCTCGCTCTGCCACAGGTGAGAAGACATAGTCTTAGGTCAAGGGACTTGTCTAAGGTCCTTTGGCCACAGTGGACTCAGAGGCTCTTACTGGAATCCAGACCTCCCAAACGCCACATGTGATCTTGTGGCTCCATGCTCCCCCGCCTCTACTGATTTTCCCATTTGGATATCTTCTTAGGAAGGAACAGGAGACTTGTAAAATTTTATATGACCCCACAGTTTAAAGGGAACCTGTTTATGGGGCTGTAATAGCTGCATATCCACGGACACAATGGCTTACTGTCTGTGAAAGATCAGCAAGTCCAGTTCAGTTCATGAGATGCTTCGTGCATTACTCTGTACTTCCTCCAGGAAGTAGGAGATGAGTTAGAGACAACCACTGCCCTCAGGGAGCTCCCCTTTTATCGTGTACAACAAGACACATAGATAATCAAAAGTATAAAGCAATGAGGACATGCCCACAGCCCAAACCAAGTGCTGAGAGCGTGTGAAGGAAATCTGTCCGGCTCCTAGTTGCTGCCTTCAGTAAAACATAATCAGTGCTTCCAAAAATCTCAGCCCTGGCACCATGGCAATTGCTGCTTGCTTTTATGCAATTCTGAGAGTTGACTACTAGATTTAAGGATATCTGTATAATCTCTTCAGGAATGGAGTTCTGATTACATCTGTTTAATAGACCACACTAGGTGAAGAAAGGCTCTACCAGAGGAGGTGCCACTTGTTGTTCAGTTGCTCAGTCGTGTCCAACTCTTTGAGACCTCATGGACTGTAGCATGCCAGGCTCCTCTGTTCATGGGATTCTTCAGGCAAGAATACTGGAGTGGGTAGCCATTCATTTCTCCAGGGATCTTCCTGGACCAGGGATTGATCCCATGTTCCATGCACCGGCAGATGGACTCTTAACCACTGGACCCCCAGGGCAGTCCCAAGGTTAATTCACCACCACCAAAGAGTCTTCATTTGAAAATGTACCAGTGGCCAGCATTGTTGGGGAACTGGAAACTCTGTGGGGGATGGGATAACAAGGAGGTAGATGTACAAATGAAAATCGTCTTACTTTCCAAAGTAAGATTTGATAGTGAGGAACTTAATTTTTTTTTCTTCTGGCTCATGAATGTTCACACAATAGAGCTGGAGCTGGAACCTCACTTCCAGGGTGCATCCTTAGCACAAGCTAGTGATGACCGTGAGCCCGTGACTCGAGGGCAACCCTGGGGTAAATGCCTGATGTTTTCCTCCCCAGACTCAAGAAGGAGGAAGAAAAGGACATAGCAGGGAGAGGAACAGATCAAACATGCCCCCAAATAGAGGAAAGAGTAGAATGAACCTTAATTTTTCCTTACCCTGTTTCTTTCTATTTTAAAGATTCTTTTTTTTTTTAATGTGGATCATTTTTTTGTCTTTATTGAATTTGTTACCGTATTGCTTCTGTTTTATGTTTGGGGAGGGGACTAGAAACTTTGTGGAGGGTACAAAAGAAGGTCAATTCAGTTCAATTGCTCAGTCGTGTCTCTTCGTGATCCCATGGCCTGAGCACTCCAGGCTTCCCTTTCCATCACCAACTCCCAGAGCTTGCTCAAATTCACATCCATTGAGTCGGTGATGCCATCCAACCATCTCATCCTCTGTCATCCCCTTCTCCTCCTGCCTTCAATCTTACCTAGCATCAGGGTCTTTTCCAATGAGTTAGTTCTTCACAGCAGGTGGCCAAAGTACTGGAGTTTCAGCTTCAACATCAGTCTTTCCAGTGAATATTCAGGACTGATTTCCTTTAGGATGGATTGTTTGATCTCCTTGCTGTTCGAGGGACTCTCAAGAGTCTTCTCCAGCACCACAGTTTAAAAGCAGACAGAAGAATTTGAAACTCTCTTCTCTTTTGTCTTTCCTCCTTTTCTCCCAGGTCTTCCCAGGTGACGCTCGTGATAAAGAACCAGACTGTCACTGTAGGAGAAATAAGTGATGCGGGTTCAGTCCCGGGGTTGGTACGATCCCCTGGAGAAGGAAATGGCAACCCACTTCAGCATTCTTGCCTGGAGAATCCCATGGACAGAGGAGCCTGATGGGCTACAGTCCATGGGTTCGCGAAGAGTTGGACACGACTGAAGTGACTTTGTCACACGTGCACACACATGCCTTTTCTCCCATCAGAACTGATTAACTACGTAGTAGATAAGGATGGAGGGAAAAGGAAATGACAACCCACTCCCGTATTCTTGCCTGGAGAATCCCAGGGACAGAGGAGCCTGGTGGGCTGCTGTCCCTGGGGTTGCACAAAATTGGACATGACTAAAGTGACTTAGCATGCCTGCATGCATTGGAGAAGGAAATGGCAACCCACTCCAGTATTCTTGCCTGGAGAATCCCAGGGACAGAGGAGCCTGGTGGGCTGCTGTCCCTGGGGTCGTACAGAGTCGGACACGACTGAAGTGACTTAGCAGCAGATAAGGATGGACGGGGCCGTGAAGAGAGAGGAGGGGAGAATGGTCTCTTGACGTCCATGGGCATTTGTTGACCTAGCACCTTTCTTTCGGATTGCCTATTTTCAGGGAAGTAGATTTCCCTTCCCCTTGGGAGCCTCAGTCCTCACTGTTCTGTCTCAGTGTCAGAAGCAATCAACATGTAATTCCTCATCCTTAAATTCTGATCTGGTTCGTGTGGGGTCCCATGGTGCCCAGGCTGCTCTCTGCCAGGGTTTCTGGGGACCCATGGATGCTAGTGAGACCCAGGGGAGCACAGGTTCTTGTGCTCAGCTGTGCATTTTGTTCACTAGGCAGAGGGGTTCCTCACGCATGTTCGGGAGGCCAGCTCCAGCCCCTCTGGGGGATCACGCATTCGGGATGACTTGAGCTCATTGGGGAAAGCCGTCCCCTAGCTGGCAGCGGGAAGCGGTCGGCTCCTGGGGTGCAGAGCAGAGGGCATGGTTGGAGCTGCTGAGGCTGCAGATTCTCAGGCAGTGACTTCCCAGCCCTGCAGTGAGTCAGGGCCTGGAGTCCAGAGACGCGATGTGTGTTGACTCCCTGGGGGATGGCAGGCGGGGATGTGGGGCAGCCACAGAGTGGGAGGGGGTCCCCTGGGTGGACATCCCACCATGTCATCCTTGGCCCTTAGTGCTGGCTCAGCCTTTAGCTCCCGGCTCCTGGTGGGGAGAGGCAGGGCCCAGTCTCTCTTTCTGGGGCAGTGAGTAGAATCCTTTCCGAGCCTGGGGATGCTCATAATTGGGTTGGTCCTGCCTGCCTGTCTCTTTTTTTTTCCAGAGAGAGAACTATGAGAAGGATATAAAGAGAAACTTTACAAGTAGGTCCTCCCAAAGCTGGAGCTGGGGATGGAGTATAGAAAGCAAGGAAGGCTGTTGTGTGGACAGCCCCGCAGAAGAGTGTGGTGGGGGGGATGAGGCAAGAGGAACCAGGAAGATGGGCTCTCATACTGAACCAGTAGGCATTTAAGGCTCTGAGCCCAGAGCTGCGATGGGAGTCCAGTGTACGCTGCAAATCCAGTGGCTTGCAGACCAAACTTGTCACTTCTGGGATGTCTCCAGGTCCCTTTACCCTCTGTGGTGGAGATGTGCAGACGTGCAGGGGAGAGAACAGAGGCAGAGGTTTGCGGAAGAAGAGAATCACTGAGATGCAAGGGGATAGATTGTTGATTAGCTTAAAGTCAGGTCATCGCTTGCTGGCACAAGGAAAAAATACCTTGCTGGGGGCAGGAGTCCTGGGTTGGGATCCTAGCTCAGGTAAGGGGGTCAAGCAACTTTTCTCAAACTGCCCCAGAACTGAGTTGTTAGCTACCAAAGAAGCTCAGTGACCACTGAGTTTATGAATGATGGATTAGATAGAGGTCCTGCATTATTTACCGGAGCCTCTGGGGTGTGTGTGTGTGTGTGTGTGTGTGTGTGTGTGTGTGTGTGGTGTGGAGGTGTTAGTCATTCAGTTGTGTCCAACTCCTTGTAGACTGTAGCCCACCAGGTTCCTCCATCAGTTTGTTCTCCAGGCAAGAATACTGGAGTGGGTTGCCATTCCTTTCTCCAGGGGATCTATATGTTGGCAGTTATTAATACATTTCTTAAAAGAGAGAGCTGTCTGTGTGGAACATCTGTGAGTAGCTGGAAAATCCAATTTTCTGAAGACACAGTATAGGGGATGTGGGAAAGCTAAAAATAACTTTATATTGGAATTATCTGGACCTAGATTAAAATACCAGCTCAGCCATTTATTAGGGCACTCTGGCCAAGAAACTAAGCTTTTTGGGTCTTGATTTCCTTGGGTTTAAAATATCACTAATAATTCCTACCTGATAAAGTTACTGGAAGCAATAAATGAGATCAGATGCATAAAGAATCCTGAAAAGTGCCTGTAGCTTAGTAAGCACATAGTAGAAGACGGATGGATGGATGAGGGAGTGGACGGATGGATGGATGATGGAGTGGATGGATGAATGAATGAAGGAGCACATGGATAAAGGGATGGATGGATGAGGGAGTGGATGGATAAGGGAATAGATGATAGATGGATGAATGGATGGATTGTGGATGGGTGAGGAGGCAGATAGAACAACCAGTTTTGTACCACTACCTCAGCTAGGCAGAGTCATTGATCTGGGGGCACACCCAGACCACCAAGCATGATTGTGTGTGTGTATGTGTACATGCTTGTACACACTTGTACACAAGCGCTTGTGTGTGTATTTTCCTGAGTCTTTTCTGAAGCTCACAGTTGGGAGCTTCTCCACCAGGCTCCCACAGAATCTTCCGCGTGGTCCCATCCCAGCAGCTGCTCCACTGCACCATGACTGCTTACCCTTTCATCTCCGCCTGGGCACTGAGAGTCCTGGAGCCAGAATGTCACAGCACAGTCCCTGGAACAGAGTTGATGTTTATAAAGTCACTGCCGCAGGGGCCCTTCTCAGTTTTCTGGTGGGCAGGGCCACTGCACCAGTGGCATCTGAGACGCCTCACTCCACCTATTCATATATCTTAATGCTTCTTGAGGGTCAAAACTCAACCCTTAGAACTCTGCACTGATGAAGAAGCTGGAGGGGCTGAGGGCAGTTCTGTGTGTGGAGAGGGGGAAGGATGAGTTCTGAGAGATGCGGCAGGGCAGGGGTTCTGCTGTGGGCCTTGGGCCCTGGGTCCCTCCCTTCCTCGCCGGGTGGCGTGGGGGGTGGTTACACGCGGCAGCTGCCTGAGCTAGGTTCATGAGGGCCAGACTGCCCTCCCAGGCTGGTGCCTGCATGCACTGAGCATGCTCAGTAGCGCTCCCTGGGCCCGGCTTCATCCCAGGCCCCAAGAGGGTGATGGCGACCCCAGAGGAAGCCAGCAGAGACCACCTGCGTGTCCAACCACAGAGCAATCGTCCTCCTCCAAGGCCTCCCCTTTTTGGATTTTTCCTCCTCTCTTTGGCCCCGCATCCCTTTCTCTGCTGCAGCCTGGTGAACCCAGCTGAAGCTGAGTGTGGGCATGCCCAGGATGGCCGCTATCACTGTCCTGTGTCTCTGGCCAGGATGTCCTTAGCCTGGAGGGACAGAGCCAACTCCCAGCCACACAGAGCCCTGGACCGAAAGAAAAGGCCTGCATGGCTGGAGCTGATCTCCCTTCACCTACTGCATGTGTGGGCAGTGTGACACGTTTCATGGATTATTTCGCTTAATAATTTTAGAACATATTAGTGAATCATGTGTGTTATCATGGGCTTTCGTGGTGACTCAGAATGGCCACTCACTCCAGTATTCTTGCCTGGAGAATGCCATGGACAGAGGAGCCTGGAGGGTTACAGTCCACAGGGGTTGGGAAGAGCTGGAAACCACTGAGCAACTATCACTTTCACTTCCTGTGTTATCATGACCCTGGCTGTGTCTCTAGGAAGAGCCAGGGCCGGCTTTGAAGATGACTCTTTTGAAGGATAGTAGAGGCCACCTCCCTGGTTTTCCTTGCTGGACTCCCTTTCCATTGGTCCTGGCCCTTCTTGTTAATGAAGAGGAAGAACCACAAACCCTTCTTCTCTATTAGTTAACAAAATCTGAAACCAAACCAAAAACAAACATTGCCTGCTGGCTGCGTGCAGCATCGCCAGACACCCCGAGGAGAGTTAATGACAGTGTCTTCTTGCCAGTTTACTGTTGTTACAAGTCCCTGCAAATATGTTTCTCATGCAGTCCCAGTGAAGAATAAACAGTTTCAGATGTGTATCATCTAACCGCCTACCCATGGTATAACAGTGGCCATGGGCTACCCAGAACTGATTGATGGTGTTACAGAACCACGGACAAAGCGTCCTTTCTGTTCTGACCAAAACACATGGATGTTGTTGAGATTCATTATTTATTCATTTGCAAGTGAAATCTTGCAAAGGGCATACTGATTTCTAAATGGAACTTACCAATACGTTTCCCAAGGCTATTTTTGCACATCTCTGCTTTTGAGTGGAGGGCAGTGAGCATCTCTTAATAGATACCCTTTAAAGGATGGTACCCTCATTCATGGGCAGCCCTGGTGGCTCAGATGGTAAAGAATCTGCCTGCAATGCAGGAAACCCAGGTTCAGTCCCTGGGTCAGGAAGATCCCTTGGAGAAAGGAATGGATACCTACTCTAGTATTCTTGCCTGGAGAATTCCATGGACAGAGGAGCCTGGCAGGCTACAAATTGGGCTTCCCAGGTGGCTCTAGTGGTAAAGAACCTGTCTGCCAGTGCAAGAGACATAATAAGAGATGCAGGTTCAGTCCCTGGGTCGGGAAGATCTCCTGGAGGAGGAAATGGCAACCCACTCCAGTACTCTTGCCTGGAGAATGCCATGGACGGAGGAGCCTGGCAGGCTGCAGTGCATGGGGTTGCACTGAGTCGTGCTTGCCGCGACTGAGGCAAGCAGTTGCAAAGAATCAGACATGATTAAGCAACTAACGCTTTCACTTTCACCACTTTTCACCCTTATCCATCCACAATTCATCCAACCAGCCATCCAGCCATCTTTTACCCAGGGCTTACTAAGTTACAAGCACTTTTTAGGATTCTTTATGTGGGGACTTTTAAAGTCCAATAAATTCACAATATGAGATGTAGCTGCGTAAATTACGTAAGATACTGAGATGCTGTCTAGGTTTGGTCTGATAATTGAAGAGCCTTGGCTGCTGGTCCCAAGTGTGGCCGGTGAGCAGGCGGCCCTCCCACCCTTAGTTCTTGCCTCCTGACTCCTTGAGCTTCCGGGACCCACAATGGACCTGAAGGTTCTCCCTGGTCTCAGGTGTGATCGATGTGGCTCTGGCCCTACAGCCAGCTTGCAGATTGGTGGGGGGTGGGGGTGGGGGGGGTGGGAACCAGCAATGTCGCTGACAATACAAATTCCATGTCGACACCGCACATGAGGGAATTGTCTCCAAGCTTGTTTCCACGCTGTGAGCGCCTTTCAGAGAATCTGTTCACAGAGGGACAAACCACAGGAATACGGTCCCTGGAGCAAATGCAGCAAGGCCGGGAGCCAGTCTCCATGAACAGGACTCCCCTAATTGGGCTTAGCTGCAGCGTCGCCCATGAAGCATTTTGAAAAAACAGATTCTGTCACCCCCAAGATTCTGACTTAGATCTAGGACTGGGCCAAGGTATGTTGAGAGACTTATTTTGAGAAGTCCCCTAAATGATGCTGATGATTAGCCAACTGAGAGTTGGTGACATTGCCCAGGGCATCCCATTCTAAAACCTCCCCTTGCACTGTGCTAGCCTGTCTTCTCTGCAGTCTGAACCTCTGCTGGGAGCTGGGCCATCAGCGCTCTTCTTCCCATCCTCCAGGACTCAGGTCCTACTTCTTCCCCTACTTCTTCCCCAAGCCCTCTGCCTAATCTTTAAATAGAAATTACCAGCACATCTCCCGTTGTCATTTTTTGCACATCTCTGCTTTTGAGTGGAGGACAGTGAGCCTCTCTTGATAGGTACTCTGTAAGGATGGTACCCTCATTCATCCAGCCATCCTCTCATCCATCCATCCCCTCATCCAGCACAGTGAGGTGTAGCTGCCTCCTTAGAGCATCATCATGGTCCAGAGGGAATGGATGTAGACAGGGATGCATGGCAAGGATATTTTTCCGTATCTATTTATTGTTGTTCAGTCACTAAGTCAGTCCCCACTCTTTGCGACGCCATGGACTGCAGTATACTAGGCTTCTCGGTCCTTTCCTATCTCCCGGAGTTGGCTCAGATTCATGTCCATTGGGTCACTGATACTATCTAACCATCTCATCCTCTGTTGCCCCCTTCTCCTTTTGCCTTCAGTCTTTCCCAACATCAGGGTCTTTGTCAATGAGTCAACTCTTCGCATCAGGTGACCAAAGTATTGGAGCTTCAGCTTCAGGATCAGTCCTTCCAATGAATATTCAGGATTTATTTCCTTTAGGATTGACTGGTTTGATCTCCTTGCAGTCTGAGGGACTCTCAAGAGTCTTCTCTAGCACCACAATTTGAAAATATCTGGGGAAAAAAATAGGGGTTACAAAACCTTATTGTGCCTGAAGCAAGCAGGAATAAAGGGGGATTTTCACGAACAACTTTTAAGATTGTAAACAAATATTCTACAGATATGTTTTCCACTCTGTGGGTTAGGATGTAAGGAAAAAGGCCCCAAACTGAAGCTGGAGGCTTGTTGGTTAAATTGAGAAATAATGTGTGACCCGAATGGACAAGACACACTAGAAGGAGCTCAGTGACTGCAGGATCTCCATCACAAGGTCTTCACAGTGAGTCCAGGGTGGTGAGCGCCTCCTTACCTAGAGGCGGGGGGTAAGTGGGAACACAGCTGGGTGTCACTTAGGCTTACTCTTCTCCCGGGTTGTCTTCTTTGCAAAAAACTGCCCATATCAGCATATGCTTGTGAGAAATGCACTTGACTGTTTTTATTGGAGTATAGTTGAATTACAGTGTTGTGTTAATTGCTGCTGTACAGCAGAGTGACTCAGTTATGCATATATACATCGTCTTTTTCTTATTCTTTTCATTATGGCTTATCACAGTACACTGTATACATTTCTCTGGGCTATACAGTAGGAGGACCTTGTTGTTTATCCATCCTATATATACCAGTTTGCATCTGCTAATACCAAACTCCCAATGCATCCCACTCCCATCTTCCTCCTCCTTGGCAACCACCAGTCTATTTTCTGTGTCCCTTATTCTGCTTATGTTTCACAGATAGGTTCGTTTGTGTCATAGTTCAGATTATGCATATAAGCAATATCATATGATATTTGTCTTTCTCTGCCTGACTTACTTAGTATGATAATTTCTAGTTGCAGTCATGTTGTTGCAAATGGAATTATTTGATTTTTTAATGGCTGAGTAATATGTATATTACCACATCTTTTTAATCCACTCATCTGTGGATGGATGTTTAGGTTGTTTCCATGTCTTGGCTGTTGTGAATAGGACATGCACTTGACTATTATTCTTAAACTGTTGAAAAGTTACCAAGAAGTCTCTTTATTTTCCCCTTAGGTTTTGGCATCGTAGCCTGAGGCAGGGACACAGAATTGTACTGTGGGCTCCTCCTGTGTGAAGTTAGATTCCACCCACCAGAGGCTAAATGCTCAATCCCAATCTTCTGTGCACTGGGCATTTCAAAGCTTAGCTAGGCTATTGTTTCCAAACTGAGCCCCAGCTGCAGGTGCACTCCCAGAGCCAGGCCGATCTCAGCACTGGAGTCCAGCGGGGAGCCAGACACAGAGGGTGCCCGCCCTCACAAAGCTTCTATTTTCCTAAAGGAGGCAGAGAGGAGATAAATAAACACATGACATAACTTCAGATAGTCATAGTTTTGATAGAGAATAATAAGGGTCAGAGGATTGGCTGGGGCCTTAGGAAAGGCCTCATTGGAGGGATGATGCTAGCACTGAGAACAGAAGGGTGAGGCAGAGGACCCAAGTGGGTAAAGAGATAGAAGAGGAGAAATCTCATTCAGGTCTTGAGATGGTGATGTTCACTGAACAAGAAGGAAGCCAGTGTGGCTGGAATGGAGTACAAAGGGATTGAACGCTTAGCAATGAAGCTCAAGAGGGGCCAGAGTCCAGATCACCAATCCTCAGGGGCCCCACTCGACACTGGATTTAGATATATTCTGACCGCTGAGTCCGTGGTCATTGTGTGATGTTGTAGATAGGGTTATAGATTAAGGATTCATGTGTATAGTAATCATGGGGGACCCTGGTGGCTTCAGCCCAGCTTCTTCCTTTTACAGGCAAGGAGCTCTGGACAGAGACGATGACATGGCTGTCCTGGGCTCTCATATGTTGTTAGGGGCAACCCACTTGAGCCCCCTTTTCCATCACCACAATCTAGAAGGGGTGCCCCTTTATAGAGCGAGTGGGGAGGGGCTGTCTATGGTCTGACTCCAGGCAAGACACTGGGTAAGATAGTTGGAATATGGGTCAGGGAGGGAGAGATGCTCAGCCCAGTCCTGGAACCCAGGGAGGCCAAGGCCACCCGCTGGGAAATAGAGGTAGTGAAACAGCAGCCATTCGGGGGCAGAGGCACAGGGTTAGTAGGCTGGACCTCAGGAGGGGAGGAAGGAAGCCAGAGTCTGTATTTCTGAGCCTGCTGAAATCACCAACCAGCAGGAGGAACAGAGAATGCTTTCCATCTGAGCCACAAATCACACTATGCTCTGTCCTGGACTTCGCCCATGCCTGTTGCCTTGGGTGCTATGCCATGCCACTGCCTCCAGCCCTTTGTCAGGATTGCCCTCCTAGACTGACACCTTTCCCAAAAGTCTGTCTCTATCTCTAGAGGGCTCTGGGGTCAGTTACAGGCATGCCCACAGGGCTGAGGGCTAGGACCCAGAGGCTCAGTCCAGGAGGCTGTGTGTGCTTGGGCTGTGGGGACCAGTACCATGCCCGGGTCCAATGTCATGGTGATAGGAGCTGCAGGGTGCCCAATGTCAGTGCAGTCAGATGCTGGCCTTACTTTTGTGGTCAGGCCATGAAGACTTTCTGGAGGAGGAGCTATCTTAGGAGAGAAAACCAGGGGGAGAGAGATGATGGTGAAGTTGGTGGGATCTCTGCTTCTGGAGTAGATGCTGTTTGTGAGGGGTCTTGAAAACTCACCAGCAGAGGGAGCATTGAACAGCTGTGTCAGGGCAAAGTGGGACCAGGTCATGTAGAACAGCTGTGTGACTTCAGACCTGGAAGACTGGCTCCCAGATCTCTACTGTAGGAAGCAGTGTCCACATTGAACTTGGGATTTCTTTGTCATTTGATAAGGAAACACCACTTAATGTGTCCTGATAAGGGCCAGGGTCCCTGGAGGTTGAAGCAATAGTGATGATAGTGATGTTAGGTTGCAAGTTTTGGGGTCTAGCTCTGTGTGAGGCAGAATTCCATCTGCATGTTCCCATATATCACCTCATTTCATCTTCATGACAGCAGTCTTGTATGAAGGGCACTCATCTTAATCTCTTGTTTAGAGATGAGGAAATTGAGGTGCAGAGAAGTTGGTTCTATGCCTGAGGTCATATGGTCATCTCTCTTTTCATCCTGGAAAACACTTGTCATTCTTTGGTCACAAGTAAAACGTCTCTTCATCTTTGATGTCTTCCTTCTCCCCCAAGGCAGGAAATTGCTCCCTCCTCTGTGTCCCCATGACGGGTGTCACATCATCTCATAATATGTGTTGTCTTTCTTAGTTTCTTTTAGTGGGTGGAGCATCCCCTAAGACCCCATGGACTGCAGCATGCCAGGCTCCCCTGTCCTTCACTGTCTCCCAGAGTTTGCTCAAACTCATGTCTGTTGAGTGGGTGATGTCCAACCATCTCACCTTAAGAGCAAAGAATGTGCCTTCTCCATATCTGCAGTGCCCAGTGCCAGAACAATGCTGGAGACACATCTGATGTTCAATGAAAGCTTCCTGCATAGAAATAGGGTTAGTAACAACTCACAGTTATACAGAACTTAGAATTTTCCCAATACTCTCATATGCATGATGTACTCATTGAGGCTCAGTAGGGCAGGTCTACCAGTTGTCCGATTGAAGATAAGGCTATGAGGTCAGAGAAATTAGACAATATTCTTAAGGTTGCTCAGCTAATAAACAGGTAGAGACAGGGATGAAGCCCAGGTCTTGCATTTCCAAATGCCTCACTATTCCCTCTCCTTGACACTGTCCCCTTGACACAAATATTTTCAGCAACAGAGGCTCAGTATGTGAACATTCTGATGGAAACCAAAGCCAATCTATTCACAGACCTCGGTGGTTAGCTGGAGTGGGTGAGGCAGGTGATGGTGATGCTGCTTGACTTCCCGCCCTTTTGTTGCTGTTGTTCAGTTACTCAGTTGTGTCTGACTTTGTGACCCCATAGACTGAGATGGGAGATGCCAAGCTCCCCTGTCTTTCATCATCTCCCAGAGTTTGCTCAAACTCATGTCCATTGAGTGGGTGATGCTATCCAACCATCTCATCCTCTGTTGCCCCCTTCTCCTCCTGCCTTCCATGTTTCCCAGAATCAGTGTCTTTTCCAGTGAGTTGGCTCTTTGCATCAGGAGGCCAAAGTATTGGAGCTTCAGCTTCAGCATCAGTCCTTCCAGTGAATATTCAGGGTTGATTTTCTGCCCCTTTAGAATTCTTCAAAGAAAGAGGACCACAGCTGGCTTCTTTTGAAGCCAAAATGCAGTTCTGTTCCAGGCATGATGCTTCCTGAGCAGTAGGCAAATATCGTCTTTATTCTCCTTTACTGAATTCAGAGCAGTCTGTATTGGTTTAACATTGGCATAACTCAGTGTGTCTTTTCTCAATTCATACTTGAAGTAAATTTAAAACATTATAAACATCTGAATTAGAAACTTCAAGGAATCTACAGATACTGTCCCCTCAAGGAGGCACCCCTCAAATGCGGGCTGCAGGTAGTGACTTCCTTCCAAAGAGAAAAGTATGGAAGGAGGGGGAAGAGTTACTGGACAGCCGGGAAACCTGACAAGCATCATGAGTGACAGGTCATATTATAGCCTCTCCCTTTGCTGTGATGAAATGAACATGATGTCAGATTGGTGCAAAAGTAATTGCAGTTTCAAACTGTGAGTTTTAAGTCATTATAACTAGGCTCAAGCACATCTTTATTAATCAAAGTAGGAACCATTTCAATCAACACATTTTTGTCAATGAGAAATAAGTTCGTTTATTCCTGTAGTGTAAAAATCCATGCTTCAGGATTAGATGAAGTCTTGGAAAGCATTTTCTGCCTCTTGCTGGTTGTAGAAGCGTTTTCCCCGCAAAAAGTTGTCGAGATGCTTGCAGAAGTGGTAGTCGGTTGGCGAGAGGTCAGGTGAATATGGCGGATGAGGTGAAACTCTGAAGCCCGATTCATTCAACTTTTGAAGCAAAGCATTTGTTGTGCCATGTGCATTCGAGCGTTGTTGTGGAGAACTGGGCCCTTTCTGTTGACCAATGCCAGCTGCAGGCACTCTAGTTTTCATGCATCTCATCAATTTGCTGAGCATACTTCTCAGATGTAATGGTTTCGTTGGGACTCAGAAAGCTGTAGTGGATCAGACTGGCAGCCCACCGTCACACAGTGACCATGACTTTGCCAGTCTGGCTTTACCTCTGTGGTCTTCCTCCTCCAAACCCACAGCTTCAGCCTAATCCTGAGAAAAACCTCAGAGAAGCCTGTACCGAGCAACACTGTACAAAATCCTTGACTACTTACTCCTCAAAACTGACAAGGTCATCAGCAACAAGAAAAGTCTGAGACATTGCCATAGTTTAGAGGAGCCTAAGAAGACATGGTGGCTAAAAATAATGTGGACTCTTGGATGGGACTCTGGAGCAGAAAAGGAATATTAGGTGAAGACTAAGAAAATCCACATAAAAAGTGAGCTTTAGTTAATAATAAGTACAGGGACTTGCCTGGTAGTCCAGAGGTCAAGGTTTTGAGCTTCCACAGCAGGGGTCATGGGTTTGATCCCTGGTCTGGAAACTATGATCCTGCATTCCGCTCAACGTGGCCAAAAAAATAAAAAATTATAACATAGTAAGGTACAATATTGGTTCACTGCTTGCAAAAAATGTACCCATACTAACATAATAAGGAAACTGGGTGCAGAATTGTGTGTGTGTATATATACACACACACACATATATATGCACACAATATATATATATGTATATACACACACACACATATATATACACTATATATATATATGTATATACACACACACACATTGTACCATCTTTGAAACTTTTCATAAATCTAAAACTATTCCAAATTTTTAAAAAGTTTATTTAAAGAAAAGAAAGTAGAGGAAGGAATTCTCACATGTTCCTGGTGAAAATACAAAAATAGCACAGCCATTTTGTAAAACAGTCTGGCACTTGCTTATAAACCAAAGATTCACACAACCCATGACTCGGCAATTCCACTACTTGATATTTACCTAAAGCCTATGCTGACACCAAAGCCAGTGTGCAAATACTTCCAACGGTTTTACTTATAATTACCAACAACTGGAAGCAATCCAGACATCTCTCAGTGATGGTTCAGTTAGACGTGGCAGGTCCATACAGTGAAATGTTACTCAGCAGTAAGAAAACGGAGTTCTGAGAATGTAGCGGAAGCGAATCCCAAATGCAGTGCATTAAGTGAGACAAGTCAGACTGGAAAGGAGCCATGCTGTGGGAATTTACTTTTATGACGTTTTGGAAAAGGCAACACTGAAGGGACAGAGAATAGGCTTTGCCAGGAGCTAGAGACTGAGAGAGGTGGTGGACCACAATGGATGGGGCAGTACTGGGGGATGATGGTTCTGTTTTTGATTGTGGTCATGGTTACACGTGATACATAGGTATTTATCAAAGTTCACAAAACTTCATGCTAATAAGGTGAATTTTATTATGTGTTAATCATGCATTAATTTAAATAAATACAAACTCAGGGATGACTGACCACTTTTCAAGGTTGCTGTCCCAGGATTTGCTTGAATAGGAGTCTCATCTACTGCATTTGCAGTGACTGCGTTTCCTGCTGTTCAGCCTGCCAAAAGGCCACTGCTGTGGTTTGACATGGATGTCACCATGCTACTTCCTGTTTTGAGACTTGGAAGCGAAAGCCATAGTTTAGGGACAAGGACACAAGCATGGACAATGGCGAGGCTCCTGGCTTAACACTGGTGAATTAGCTGAGCCCTTCCTGTCCACCCACTTCTGATACAGTCATGACATGGACTTGACTGTACTTTTGGTGTGAGGCCTTGTGTGGCTTTTTGTTGGGGCTTCCCTGGTGGCTCAGATGGTAAAGAATCCACCTACAATGCAGGAGACTCGAGTTCAATCCCTGGGTGGAGAAGACCCCCAGAAAAGGGAATGGCTGCCCACTCCCAATATTCTTACCTGGAAAATCCATGGCCAGAGGAGCCTGGCAGAGTTGAACACAACTGAGGGGGTAACAGAGCTGACGGAGCACTTTCCCAGGCGTTCAGCTGTGTGATCTGTGCATGACCTCTGCCACGTCAGTGGGATGTGTTGTCATCTCCATGTTAAAAAGAGGGAGACTCTGAGAGCTCTCGCTTACCTGTGTGTGCAGGTGCACTGGCTTGGCCCCTCCATGGGGTGGCTAATTAATGTAAATACATGGTATAATAATTTGGCACACTAGATGTTACCGTTTATGCATTTTACAGATAAGGAATATAGTTACTTTACAAATGAGGAAACAGAAGTTCTGGGAATTTCCCAAGGCCACTTGACTCATATCAGAGCCAAGAGCTGAGCTCAGAAGTTCAAGTTCCAAGTTCTTCTATGATCCCATGAGCTGGTGGTGTGACTTTTACATGGAGTGTAGTTAACTGGATGGTGTTTTGCCATGAATCTTCACATCTTTTCTGTGCCAGTGAGTGGAGATTCTAATTAGCATCCACCCAGGTGGTGCTAGTGGTGAAAATCCACCTGTCTACTCAGGAGATGCAAGAGATGGGGGTTCAATCCCTGGGTCAGGAAGATCCCCTGGAAGAGAGCATGAAAACCCACTCCAGTGTTGGTGCCTGGAGAATCCCATGGACAGAGGAGCCTGGCGGGCTATAGTCCATGGGATCACAAAGAGTCAGACATGACTTTAGTGACTTAGCATGCATAGAGGCTGGTCTGAACGCACCTCATCCCTGGCCTTAAGAAGGTGGATAACACTTGGCAGGAATCTTGGCCAAAACCCTCTCTGCCCCCTGGCCCTGCCCTTGGGTTTGCTAGTCATCCTCTACCATTATTCTTATTTCAGAGCCTTTTTCATCTGGGGCTGTTTTTCTGAGCCCAGTCTCATCCTCACTGACTGCTTCCTTGCCCCTTCCCCTGATTTCATGGACCACGCACAGGTCTTTCTATCTCTCCTTGCCCTGCTCCCCACTCAGGGAGCCCCACTGGGGAGGAACTGGGGACACAGAACCTGTAACTGGAGCTTCCCCTTCCCTGCTTATCGCTGGCATTTCTGAGCACACCTGGCTTGCTGATTCTCAAGGCAGAACCTCTCATCCTCAGGCAAGAAGGCAGGAAAAGAGTCAGAGAATCATCCAGACCATAATCATAATGAGAGAGGCCTCCAGATGAGCCCCACATAACCCTAGACTTCTTTTCATAATTCCTACAGAGTTATCATCTACCCACCCCTCTTCCATTTTCTAATCAGAATCTTAAAGTAAGATACCACTGTGCTCAATCATGTCCTACTCTTTGTGACCCCATGGACTTTAGCCCCCTAGGCTCCTCTGTCTGTGGGATTCTCCAGGCAAGAATACTGGAGTGCATTGCCATTTTTTTCTCCAGGGTATCTTCCTGAACCAGGGACTGAACCTGAGTCTCTTGCTTCTCCGGCATTGGCAGGCCGATTCTTTACTATCAGAGCCTCCTAGGAAGCCAAGATACCCCTAGTGTGAGTGAAATTAAGAATGAAAACTGGGGACTTCCCTGGTGGCCCAGAGGTTAAGAAGTCCCCTTGCAGTGCAAGGGAAGTAGGTTTTATCCCTGGTCGGGAACTGAGATCCCACCTGCAAAACAGCTAAGCGTGTGTGCCCTCTACTACTGAGATTGTGTGCCACAACTAGAGAGCCATGTGCTGCCACGAAAAATCCCACGTGACATAGCAAAGATCCTGCGGGCTGCAACGAAGACCTGATGCAGCCAAATAAATAAGTAAATATTAACAAGAAAGCAAATAGTGAAGAATGAATACTGAAGGCAGAGAGAAAGAAATACTAGTCCCTTTTGATATCTGGCCTCATTTAGAGGACTTGCTTCAGTCCTAATAAAAATAGATCTTTATAGTCCCACCTGTACAGGATGGTCATGACCTGCAGTGACCTTGTTCTCACTGTGTGATGGAAAGTCTGCTGGGCTCAGAGTCTGGAGACCTGATCCTATCGGAGCCTAAGAGAAACTGAGCATCCCTTGTTGACATCATTGGTACATGAGAGCGTTGGTCACTGAATGACTCCAGCTTTAAAGCTCTTTTAAAAAAAAAATTGGGATATAATTGCTTTCACTGTTGTGTTATTTTCTGCTATAGACTGAAGTGAATCAGCTATAAGATACCCTAGAGAAGGGCATGGCTACCCACTCCAGTGTTTCTTGCTTGGAGAATTCCATGGACAGAGGAGCCTGGCGGGCTATAGTCCATGGGGTCTTGAAGAGTTGGGCACAACTGAGTGACTAACACGTCACTTTATACATTTATCCCCTCCCTCTTGGACCTCCCTCCCACCCCTCTAGGTCATTACAGACCGCCGAGCTGTTAATGCTTATTTCCAGCCCGTTGTAGTCACCTCAGCCCTGTGCTCAGCTCCAGACATCTTTCTCAAGGAGAAAGATCACCATTCCTTTGCTCCAATCCCACCCAGGCTCACTCCCAGGATAACCCACATTCCTGAACTGGCACGGGATTCCTGAAGCTCTTTTTGGGTATGGATATCACTTCCATCCTATTAAACAGGGAGCCCTCTGGGGACAGTGACTGTGTTCACTGTCCTCTGTCTCCCCACTGGGCATGGCCACAAAGTCTGTGCACAGTGGGCTCACAGAGGCTTTTAGAAAGAAGATTTTCAGACCAAGGAGGCCCTTCGCTTACAGTGGTGATGGTGGTTTAGTCGCTCAGTCATATCTGACTCTTTGCAACCCTGACTGTAGCCCGCCAGGCTCCTCTGTGGGATTCTCCAGGCAAGAATACTGGAATGGGTTGTCATTTCCTCCTCTAAGGGATCTTCCTGACACAGGGATCGAATCCTAGTCTCCTGCATTGCAGGCAGATTCTTTACCGCTGAGCCACTGGGGAAGCCTACAGTACAGGCTTTCAAAGCCTAGATGGCACTGTTGCTAGAGTCAGATCAGGTGTTCTGAAATCTGGCGAGGAGGGAGAGAGAAGCAGAACGGGGCCTGGAACGCTGGCTTGCTGAGTTAGACAGCCTGCAGAAATGCAGGGGCCCTACCTTGCCAGCGTGGAGGGCTTTGCCGTTTCCACCGCATCCTCCCCAGCATGGCTTTAGCTGGCCTTCGAGGCAACCTTGTAGTCGGTGGGGCACTATATCCATTCTAATTGTAAAGAATGGCAGCTCAAAGAAATCCAGTTGTTGTTGTTCAGTCATGTTGTTGTTCGCTCAGTCATGTCTGACTCTTCACGACCCCATGGACTGCAGCACGCCAGGCTTCCCTGTCCATCATCATCTCCCAGAGTTTTCTCAAACTCATGTCCATCCAGTTGACGATGCCATCCAACCATCTCATCCTCTGTTGCTCCCTTCTCCTCCTGCCTTCAGTCTTTCCCAGCATCAGGGTCTCTTCCAGTGAGTCAGCTCTTCCCATCAAGTGGCCAAAGTATTGGAACTTCAGCTTCAGCATCAGTCCTTCCAGTGAATATTCAGGGTTGACTTCCTTTAGGATGGACTTCTCTGATCTCCTTGCAGTCCAAGGGGCCCTTGAAGAGTCTTCTCCAATACCACAGTTCAAAGGCATCAAATTCAGTGCCCAGGCTAAATTATGTGGCAGTTAATTGGCAGAGGTTTTTACCCCTTGTACCTGGTGGGCTTCACCCTACCAGGTGAGGGATCTAAGGGGGCAGGGAAGGCAGATGTGGTCAAGGATACGGAGGTCCCTAGAGAGCAGGGGGTGAACTGGATGGAGTCTGGTTCTCAGCCAGACTGATCGCAAGGCATCAGCTGAGCCTGCACCTTGAGTTGTCTGCCAGGGGAGAACAGTTGTTTTGGAGGGAACAAATAACACGTACAGGTTCTTTGAAGAACAGAAATTGTGGGTAATTTGCACACTCGGCTCTAAAGTCAGTGGTGATGTCTGATATAAATGATGATCTCTTCTAGGATGCTGCCCTGTGGTCATTTGTATCTATCGTTTGTCTCCCACTTTATCACATTCATGTGTGTCTCATTAAAATAAAGCAAATAAAACCATCCTGTGCATGAGCCAGGATGCGGGTCATGACTGTGCCCATTTATAGATGAAGAAATAGAAACATTAAGAGGCACAGCAAAGATGGCACACCAGACAGAGTGGTTGAACTGAAACTTTAGCCCAGTGTGAGGCTGAAGTCAAATATTGTGCTCTTTTCACCACAGATTTTCCAAAATCTAGAAATCACAGAATTAGAAGAGCTGTTGTTGATGTGGAGGGTAAGGCATCAGAGACCAAACACGTCTCTAAGTAGAGTGATGAACGATATACACATTATGGAAAACTGAGGGACATTTTATATCTGTTACTTACAGCATCTGATGGTCACTGTTCTCCTGTTTCTCCCCAGGATGATGAAGATAAGCTGACCTGGAAAGATCGTTTCCCAGGTTACCTGATGAACTTCGCCTCCATCTTGTTCATGGTAATTTCCTGGTGGGAATACCTGGTTCTGCCATGAGCATGGGGATCCTGCTGTGTGAATGCTGGGGGTGTTAGTCTGTGATGCTGAGGGGATGACGAGGGGCTAGTGAAGATGAAGCCATGGTCCTCTCAGAGGGACAGGAGACAGGGGTTCGATTGCTGGTCCAGGAAGATCCCACTTGCTGGGAAACCTGTGGACCACAGCTGTGGAGCCTGTGGTGCACAGAGCCCAGGAAGTATGACCCTGAGCCTACGCACTGCAACTACCGAAGCCCTTGTGTCTAGAGTCCCTGCTCTGCAACAAGAGAAGCCACTGCCATGAGCCACACAGTGCAGTGAAGAGCAGCCCCTGCTTGCCCCAACTAGAGAAAAGCCTGCACAGTGACGAAGACTCAGCACAGGCAAAAATAAAGAGATCAAGAAAATTACTAGAAATTATTCTAAGTTGGATAATAAATTATATAGCCCCCTACCGATTTTTTTTTTAATCCTTATTTTACGCTAACTTTTCCCCATTTTTTTTTTTTCATTAAAAAAAAATCCAGTCTCCAGAAGGGGCTTGGCATTACCGTAGAACAAGGTGTGGAGTTTGAAATAAAGGGGTCAGGATGACGTTTGTAAAAGAGTGGCTTGTATTGTTACAGAATTAGCCCAGGGGACTTTTGGCAATGAACTTGAGTATCCAGTATCATTTCCTCTGCCACCCGTAGTGACTAAACCTTGGCAGAAGATGCCAAGACCATGACCACAAGGAGGCTTTTAGTGATGCCAGTCTGTCATCTGTTGGGGGTATTTTTCATGGAGTGATGAGAGCCAAGAAAAGTCCAGTGCGGTGTTCATCTTCCTCACCCATGGAAGAGGCCTGGCTGGACAAAGATGAAGTTTCTCTTTCTTCTCCAACCTAGAGTATTGAGCTAATGTTCCTTTCCTTTTTGAACGTATCCTCTTTTTGTGTCCTTTTTCTATGGGACGATTATCAGAGGTAATTCCCTCCCTTTAGAGAAGGGTGCATAAGCTTTCCTCCCACGCCCAAGATAACCATTGACTCATGTTTGTATATCAGAGACCAGTCATCAGAAACCCTCCTCCATCACTTGGATTATCACAGTGGCCTCCTAACTCAGCTCCCTGCTGTTACTCTGGCCCTAGCCTGCTGATCTTTTCCAAATCTAGGTCACATAACATTACTCATCTGCTCAAAACTCTTTAAAGGTGTCACATCTTGAGACCAAAATCTTTGGTCTGTGTTCACGGATGCTGAACAGAAGTATGGAGACCATTCAGTTCAGTCACTCAGTTGTGTCCGACTCCTTGTGACCACGTGGACTGCAGCACGCCAGGCTTCCCTGTTCTTCACCATCTCCCAGAGCTTGCTCAAACTCATGTCCATTGAGTTGGTGATGCCACTCAACCCTCTCATCCTCTGTCATCCCTTTCTCCTCCTGCCTTCAATCTTTCCCAGCATCAGGGTCTTTTCTAGTGAGTCAGTTCTTCACATTGGGTGGCCAAAGTGTTGGAACTTCAGCTTCAGCATCTGTCCTTCCAAGAAGGAAGAAAGTGGCTTTATTTCTTTGTCAGGCAAAGAAGGAGCACAAGAGTCTTTCTCCTCAAGAACTGTGCCCCCTTCTTTGGGGAGTAGGGGGGAGGTCTTATAGCCAGGACTATGGTCAGGGGTATGTGGTAAGGATCAAGGTCATGACCGTTTTGCATTCTTCTTTCTTCTGCGAAGTTTCAAAGCAGCCACAACACTGGGTCTGGTTGGATCCAAGGGTGGTGATGCTGGCACTTTGGGGCGTGTGCGGGGGCCTCTGTGTGCCTGCCCAGTCACTCAGTCATGTCTACTCTTTGCGACCCAATGGACTGTAGCCCACCAGGCTCCTCTGTCTGTGGGATTTCCCAGGTGAGAATACTGCAGTGGGTAGTGAGTCCCTTTTCCAAGGGAGCATTCTTATTGTATGGGTGCCATGGTCTTCTCAACTTCCATTCAGAATGCAAGTCCCGGAGGGCAGGGACCAGATTAGCTGGCCATTCTGTGTCTCTCATCGTGTGAAATTAGGACTCTGGGCTCCATAGCATGGCTTCCACTGCAATTTGGCTGTATCCAGATGTAAGATAATGGAATTCAAACACTAAGAGCCACAAGAATGTACTGTGCAACTTGGGGAACACAGCCAATATTTTGTAATAACTGTAAATGGAAAGTCACATTTAAACCTTGTATTAAAGAGGCTCCCCTGGTGGTCCAGTGGTTAGGATCTGAGCATCCACTGCAGGGGGTACAAGTTTGATCCCTGGTCAGGGAACTGGCCAAAAAAAATGTATTAAAAAGACCCGAGGCCATGATAGGTGACCACGTGCAGGAGGGGGAAACTGCTGGACCTGAGGGTCAGCAAATCTTTACCAAACATGTTCCATGTAGGAGGCACCTCTCACTAGTTGCAAAAGGCACAGAGAGAAGTACATGATCAATCTCCACTTTTGGTCCAGTTGAGGGACCTGATCACAAACATGAAATACACCTCCCACGGTGCAGTAAGTGGTCAGAAAACACTCGTTGAGTTTAATAAACAAAATCAATAACACAGCCAAAGTGGTGAGCAGAGTGCTGGATTTGGTGCCCAAAGTCCTGGGTTGATCTTGGAAGCAGAGCAGAGTTCAGATCCCGGATGGAACTAAATTGCATCTACGAAAGGTGTAGCATGTGTGGTTATGATAAGGAATCATGCTAAGGTAGGTGTGGCTGAAACAGTGAAATCAGGAGGGCACACATGGACTAGCTGGTTTTTTAATACTGGTATTTTATGAATAAGTAATGCCATTCATCCAAGTAATTCAGTTATTATAAGCACTAGCTTAAAGTTCAGTAATATCTCACCTTAATCAAGTGATATCTATTGAGAGGCATGTTCTTCAAAATGACCATGGAAAATGTGGGTAGAATCAGTGGGTAGATAAAGTCACCGTTTGTTGGCCTTTGTCTTGTTTGATGGAATATTGCTGAAACATTAGTCTGTAATTTTAAATTATTCATTATGCTATGCTTAAAGCAATTAATGTGTGAGCTATTTTGTTTTCTTGATAATTAGATGTAGTGATTAGAACATGTGTTATATTACCCTGGAGTTTTCTTTAACTTTTTATTTCATATTGAAGTATTGTTGCATTTCCTCTTCTTTGGGATGGTTTCGGTCACTGTGTCCTGTGCAGTGTCATGAACCTCCATCCATAGTTCCTCAGGACCTCTGTCTATCAGATCTAATCTCTTGAATCTATTTGTCACCTCCAGTGTATGATAATGAGAGATTTGATTTAGCACATATGTGTATGGTCTAGTGGTTTTCCCTACTTTCTTCAATTTAATTTTGCAATGGGAGCTCATCATCTGAGCCACAATCAGCTCCAGGTCTTGTGTTTACTGACTGTATAGAGCTTTTCCATCTTTGGTTGCAAAGAACATAATCAATGTGATTTCGGTATTGATCATCTGGTGATGTCTATGTGTAGTGTTGTCTCTTGGTTTGTTGGAAAAGGGTGTTTGCTATGATCAGGGTTTTCTCTTAACAAAACTCTATTAGCCTCTGCCTTGCTTCACTTTATACTCCAAAGTCAACCTTGCTTGTTATTCTGGTATCTCTTGACTTCCTACTTTTGCATTCCAATCTTCTATGGTGAAAATATTATCTTTTTTTGGTATTAGTTCTAGATCTTATAGGTCTTCATAGAATTGTTCAGCTTCTTTGAAGTGGTTGAGGCATAGACTTGGGTTACTGTGATGTTAAATAGTTTGCCTTGGAAATGAACAGAGACCCTTTTGCTGTTTCCAAGTGCTGCATTTTGTACTCTTTCTGTTGACTATGAGTATAGCTGATGAACAATGTTGTGCTAGTTTCACGTGGACAGCAAAGGGACTCCAGCCATATGTGGATGTGCATCCGTTCTCCCTCTATGGATCAGCTGTTGTTGATGATGATGATGGCTTTGTCATGTATCTCGTGGACCTCGGACTAGTCCCATTGCTGATTTTTGGTCCTCGTTTTCCTTGTCTGTGTGATCAAAGGCTGGATGTGGATGATCCCTAAAGGCTGAGGTTCCTTAGTTTCTACCATGATCTAGGAGCTGGGTTTGTAGTACGTGCCTTGTGAGCCTGAGCAAATCACTTCCTACACCTGTCTCCTCACCTGCAAATTGATCCTGGCATGGGGTCAGTGCTCTCCAAGCTCTTCCCACCTGAAAACTGCAAATCTCGAGGTGTTTGTGGGAGACACCAAAGGAGAGGTTCAGAAGAGTGGGATGGAAAATCGAGACCAGGGAAGTTGGGGTGGCAGAGCACAGCATCTGAGGGCTGAAGAGGGGCATGAAGGTGGAGCCAAGAAGGAGGGAGAGTGGGGAAAAAGGGTGCCCTGAGTGAGTAGAGCAGGGCCTCTAGAAGAAGAGGAATCTCAAGAAGGGAGGATTCTGAGCTGGTAGGTCTAGACTCATGCTTGTGACTTGCTTGTTTCTCAAGCTCACAGGCCAGACAGCAGGGTCCAAACCACATTTTGGGTGACCAGGAAGCATGCTCTGTCCTCAGCTTGGCGGCAGGGAGACCTCTTAAAGAAGGAGGTAGAAGCTGGTCTCCTCCCCACCCCTAGGACCCCAAAGCAGGGGATGTTTTTGCCGTGGCTGTTTCCCCATCCTCCTCCTGCACACCTAGCCCTAGGTGCACGCGTGTGTGCACACATACACACATACTCTTGAATGCCCTGGCCTCTCCACTTTTCTGCATCAATGCTTCCATCACTGGCCCTCACTGCAAAAGCGATTTTGAGGGAAAAGAATCTCACAGCACGTTTTCCAGGCCCTTGCTGTCTGGCGGTGATGATCCCAGAGGAGAGGGAGGTGGGATGTCTCTGTTGTTGATGGGCAGTGATGTCATGCCCAGGTTTCCCCATGTCCAGGGTCCTCACCCCTCCCCGGTCCTGGGGGCTGAGATTCTGCCACCCTGCTCCCACCCTATCAGAGGAGGGGCCTCCTACCGAGTGTTTTTCTCATCTAACCTCTCCTCCATCCTCACACACACACACACGGCCTCCCTGTCCCCAGGGCAGCTGCCATCCTGCCTTCCTTACGGAGGGGCCCCCTTTTCTCACCATTGTCCACAGACATATGTTTGCAAAGCACACGAGGAGAGGATGTGTAGTACACGGCTGAGGCTGTCACCAGCGCCCCCGGTGGCCCAGGACTTCTGCACGTGGCCACATCTGCAACCCATTCCGCAGCGCAGCCCACCCAGGTGTCATTCATGGGCTGCAGGGCCAGAGGCTCCACCCCCTCCTATCCCCTCTCCACCCCATCCCCCCCTTCCTCCCCTCCTTTCTAGGGAGGGGACACCGCAGTCCAGGGCAGTGTGTTTTCTCACAGGAACCTTTCACCTGGCTCTTTCTCTCCCCATGTTTTCCATTTCGTTCTCCCCAGCCAGCATCACCCTCCTTCCCCACCCAGAGGGGATGTGACTTGAACCGCCTCCTTTTGCAGAAAGAATTCAAGAAAGAAGACTCCACTGGATGGAAAGGAATTAGAGCCTTGACCTCAGCAGGTTGCACACCTAGCTGATCCCCTCC
The DNA here is from genome assembly GCA_917880005.1 of Nanger dama. Lineage (NCBI taxonomy): Eukaryota > Metazoa > Chordata > Mammalia > Artiodactyla > Bovidae > Nanger > Nanger dama. Next base: position 15,611,734 of record CAKJTW010000046.1, on the reverse strand, counting down.
ACCTTCTGCCCCTCACATCTTGCGCTTCATGGAAACGGCCCCTCCTTGACTGTAATGGGAGGGGAGAGGGACTCTTGTTGTTCTTAGGTTCTGGAAAAAGGAAATGGGGCTGGCCTTCCAGGTCAAGTGGCTGGTGAGCTTTCCTTCTAAACATAGGGCCCAGAGATCTCTGTGCCAGTTGTTGTCTGTTGCTGTTCAGTTGCTAAGTCTGAACTCTTTGCAACCCCGTGGACCACAGCTCTCCAGGCTTCCCTGCCCACCATCTCCCAGGGTTTGCTCAAATTCATATCCATGCAGTTGATGATGCCATCCAACCATCTCATCCTCTGTTGCCCCCTTCTCCTGCTGCCCTCAGTCTTTCCCAGCATCAGGATCTTTTTCAATGAGTCAGCTCTTTCCATCAGGTGGTCAAAGTATTGGAGCTTCAGCATCAGTCCTTCCAATGAATATTCAGGGTACATTTTGTTTAGGAATGACTGCTTTGGCCTCCTTGCTGGCCAAGGGACTCCCAACAGCCCCCATTTAAATGGCCTGGTAGAGTGATGCTTTGCTTACCCTAAGGACCGAGAGTCTAAAATTCTCACCCTGGATTTCTTTCCCTTTTTTTCTCCTTCAAGCCACCTTCCTGAACCCACCCCCTAAAGCTCTGCCTCTAACCCTTGTCAGCTCAGACACCTTCGCTTGCTCCTTGTTGCCTTTCAGTAAAGATGTATTTCATTTTATTTTTGATTTTAAAATTGACTTGTGAATTCTTAGAATATTACTTATTCGTGTTTTACATATTATTTGGCTGTGTTGGGTTTACTTGGGGCACACAGGCTCTTCATAGCATCACATGGATCCTTTGTTGCTGTGCATGGACTGTCTAGTTGTGGCTCCTGGTCTTCATAGCTCCAGTGGCTCCCTGGTGGCTCAGTGGTAAAGAATCTGCCTGCCAATACAGAAGACGTGGGTTCAGTCCCTGGGTCGAGAAGATCCCCTGGAGAAGGAAATGGCAACCTGCTCCAGTATTCTTGCCTGATGAATTCCATGGACAGAGGAGCCTGGAGGGCTACAGTCCATGGGGTCGAAGAGAGTCAGACACAACTGAGTGACTAAAATAAACAAAGCGTGTCTTAGTAGTTGCAGCACTCAGGCTTGGTTGCCCCCTTGCCATGTGGCATCTTAGTTTGCTGGGATCAAACTGGACTCCCCTGCATTGCAAGGCGGATTCTTAACCGCTGGATCACCAGGGGAGCCCCTAAAATATGCATTTTAAATCCCCTTCTTCCACAGATTCTTCCCTAGCTCCTTTGTACTGTCAGTCGTGTTCACAGCTACACTGTTCATTGGATACAACTCCATCACTAATTATTATTTAGTATTTACTGTGGTTGAATTTATCCCTATAATAGAGTGCAAGCTCCCCAATGAAAGGAATCACAACACCTGTGTCCTACACCATGCATTCAATGTTTGTCTTTTCTTTTTTTACATTTTTATAGATTAGCTTTTATTTATAAGACTTCTCAGTGATAAAGAATCTTCCCACCAAACAGGAGATGTGGGTTTGACCCCTGGGTCAGGAACATCCCTGGGAAAAGGAAATAACAACCCACTCTAGTATTGAAGAAGTGAAGTGAAAGTCTCTCAGTCGTGTATGACTCTTTGTGACCCCATGGATATACAGTCCATGGAATTCTCCAGGCCAGAATACTGGAGTGGGTAGCCTTTCCTTCTCCAGGGGATCTTCCCAACCCAGGAATCTAACCCAGGTTGCCCACATTGTAGGTGGATTCTTTCCCAGCTGAGCCGCAAGGGAAGCCCAGGAATACCGGAGTGGGTAGCCTATTCCTTCTCCAGTGGATCTTTCCGACCCAGGAATCGAACCAGGGTCTCCTGTGTTGCAGGCGGGTTCTTTACCAACTGAGGGAATTTCTACTCTGGTGTGGACAGAGGAGCCTGGCTTGCTGCAGTCCATGGGGTCACAAGGAGTTGGACGTGACTTAGAGACTAAACAACAAACAAATTTTACAATTTCTTGTAACTGAGAAAATTTTAAATTCTATGATGCTTTACAATTTCCAGAAGTTTCACACACATGATTTAATATGATTTGCATAATAACTCTTTTCCCCACCCCTGTATTGTCCCGCACACACACAGGTGTGTGCTTGTGTGTTATAAGCCATTTGGAATCGAATAACAGGGAGAGACATTCTCTTCTGGAAAATGCCCCCGTGCAGGAATTTGCATGGGTGTCTGGGGTTGGCAGTGCCCTGTTGTCCCCCAGGTTAGCACTACCTGATGTGGCACAGAATCTACCCGTCGGTGGGCAGCGGCTGTCCACTGACCCGTGACTCTCCCTGCTTTCCCTAACAGATTGCCTTGACCTTCTCCATTGTCTTTGGGGTCATCGTCTATCGCATCACTACTGCGGCTGCTCTGTCTCTCAACAAGGCCACGCGCTCCAATGTCCGGGTGACGGTGACAGCCACGGCAGTCATCATCAACCTGGTGGTCATTCTCATCCTGGACGAGATCTACGGCGCTGTGGCCAAGTGGCTCACCAAAATCGGTAGGGGAGTGGCCACCTCCCACACTCCCCTGGGGCCCCAGGGTGTGCCCAGTCCAGTGTGTGCAGGGCTTCTGGTGGCAGTGACCAACATAAAAGGAAGTCCAGAGCCCTTGAAGCGGAGAAATGAGGAGTGCAGGGTGTGTCCTTGGAGGGCTTCTGCGCGGGCAAGAATCCTTCCTGGAATATTCTCAAATCAGTAGTCCCCCGGCCCAAGTTGATGGCCTCTGTATCCCCCAAGAGTAGTCATGGGGTCTGTTCTTTCTGCTTCCCTGGTGGCTCAGTGGTAAAGAACCCGCCTGCTAGTGCAGGAGATGTGGGTTCCCTCCCTGGGTCGGGAGCTCCCCTGGAAGAAGGAAATGGCAGCCCACTCCAGTATTCTTGCCTGGGATAATCCCATGGACAGAGGAGCCTGGCAGGTTACAGTCCATGTGGTCACAAAGAGTTGGACACAACTTAGCCACTGAGCATGTTATTCTTTTAGCCTGCTGCTGCTGCTGCTAAGTTGCTTCAGTCGTGTCCGACTCTGTGCGACCCCATAGACAGCTGCCCGCCAGGCTCCCCTGTCCCTGGGATTCTCCAGGCAAGAACACTGGAGTGGCTTGCTATTTCCTTCTCCAATGCATGAAAGTAAAAGTGAAAGTGAAGTCGCTCAGTTATGGCCGACTCTTAGCGACCTCATGGACTGCAGCCTACCAGGCTCCTCCGTCCATGGGATTTGCCAGGCAAGAATACTGGAGTGGGGTGCCATTGCCTTCTCCACTTTTTAGCCTAACCTAGAAGCAAAAAGACTTCCAACACTTCCTACTTTAAAAAAAAAAAAAAGGCAGAGTTCTTATTCCCCTTATTTTCCCAGCAACATTTAAAAAGTTGGGAAAGTCTCTTGATACTTGAGCCCAAGAGGGTCTTATCTGCCCCCATATTGTCAGAGGCCCCCACAAATCCATGCATTCCCCAGGCTCTGAGCAGACTTCAAAGGAGTGTATCGGGCTTCCCAAGCTCCCAGCCAGTGAGAAACATGCCGTGGCCTCAGCGTTCAGAAGTGTCATTCGAGCCACAAGCTGCTGTTGGTTGAGCACCACTTTCTGGCACTTGTGCTTCTTGGATGGGACGAGGTGGGGAGGGGGCTGCAGGGAGCTGAGACCCACTTCTCACTGTCTTTGTCCTGAGTGGCCTGGAGGCATCTCTTTCCCTCACTGAGTCCAGGGACCATTGGTCTCAGCCTCTCAGTAACCTCAGGGGAGCAGAATTTGTGAAGGAATGTTTTTAATGTGCCATCAAGTTGGAAGTGGACACTTGACCGGATAACCCCCTCTTCAAGGGAGCCTTTCCTGGGGGCACAGAGAATTTCAGAAAGGTTTCACTGATGGCAGTGACTCTTTCAGCGCCTTCTCTGGCGTGGCCCGTTCTCCTGGTGGGCGATGAATTTGGTTTCTGTGTGGGATGCAAGCAATTCACCGTCTGGCTGTCCTGCTGTCTTTGGGCATGTATGTGTTTACACAGAAGTGTCATACGTTTCTTAAGAAAAGTAGGCAGAGAATTCCACTTTAGAGTATTTGCTGGTAATTCCATGGAATTGCTTAGGATGAGCCTTCCATGTCTCTGGGGGCTCAGGGAGGCTCCACGTGGGAGCATCCAGTTGGAGAGCTTGGAGATCAGTGGACATGGACATTAGACAGGCATGTGCAGGGGAAGGGGGAGAGGAAGGTCCCCGGCAGAGGAAACAGGATAAGAAATCCGGCAAGGAAGGGAGATTCGACAGGAAGTAGCGCATGGGCTGGGCTTGTATGATGGGATGATGGGTAGAATTGGGGGACTTAAATGTGAGAGAGTTGAAGGGGCAAAGCTCAGCAAATGGAGAAGAATCGGAGGTGTGTCCAGGACTCTAAGGGGAGCCCACGTGGTGGTGCTCCAGGTTCTGGCATGTCCAGGGCAGAGCGTGGTGGGATACCAGGCTTGGAGAGTTGGCTGAGCCCAGATATTTTGGTGGAGGACTTCGGATGTCAAGCTGAGAACTCTGCTGATGATGGAAAAGTATTTGCTGAAGTTCAAGGCAGCAGGGGGCAGGGGGCAGGTTACCAGGTGGTGTGGTGGTAAAGAACCTGCCTGCCAATGTGGAAGACTTTGGGTTGGATCCCTGGAGTGGGAAGAGCCCTTGGAGTAAGAGATGGCAACCCACTCCAGTATTCTTGCCTGGAATATTACATGGATAGAGGAGCCTGGTAGGCTACAGTCCATGGGGTTGCAGAGTTAGACACAATTGAGCATACACACAAGGGGCATCCAGTAAAAAGTACCATCCTCCTTGCCTGATTACTGAACCTGCTGAGAAATAAGGCAAAGGCAGACGTAGACAAAAGCCATGTTTCACCTTTAAAGCTGAAAAAGGCTGCAGGGGAGAAAAACAGCTTCGCAGTAGAACTAAACAGGCTTCCTATTCCAGGTTCCAGACAGAGCGGCATCCTCTGGCAGGCAGCAGTGGGCAGGGAGGCCCTGCAGGTGTTAGGACACGGCAGGGGTGGGCACAGAACAGTACCTGCCTCCTGTGGGCCCTTTGCTTCCCCCAAAGGGCAGAGCAGAGGGGCAGGCGAGGGCTGCCATGTCACCCTCCACTCCAACCATCCTAGAAGAGAAGGAAGGAGTGAAGCAGAGAGACAAGGCAGGGACTTAGCTAATCACACTCCCCTCAAGTGGGGAAATGCTGGGAGTGCCCCCTTATAGGCTCCACTCTTGGGAAATCTGTCCCATCCCCTCTGCCATCATCCCTGTCTTTCCAAGTATAGACCAGTGCCAGCGTGCTAAGTTGCTTCAGTCATGTCGACTCTTTGTGACCCAGTGGACTGTAGCCCACCAAGCTCCTCTGTCCATGGGATTCTCCAGGCAAGAATACTGGAGTGGGTTGCCATTTTCTTCTCCAGGGGATCTTCCCAACCCAGGAATTGAACCCACATCTCTTACGTCTCCTGCATTGGCACGTGGGTTCTTTACCACTAGCGCTACCTGGGAAGCCTGTATTAGACCTGATGAGGCATTGTCATAGAATCTTAGTTGCACACTACAAGGGTGTGTATTGGTTCTCGCTCATGCAGCATGGCAGGGCAGGGACTCTGCTTTACACAGTCACTGGGGACCCAGACCAATGGAGGCCACGTGGGCACCTGTTAGGGACAGAGAGTGCTGGAAGGTCATGTGGAGGCTGTCACAGTGGTGGATAGTTCATCACCTCTGCCCACAGCATGCTGGCTAGAAGCGGCCTGATCAGGAAGAGGCTGGAAACGTGTGGAAGCTCGTGAACGTTCCATGACCAAGAAAGGTCTCTGCCACTCACTCCAGCCAGGCCACGCAGCCCTGGAGAACTGCCCTTCCTCCTGACATCTCAGTTCTCTCCTCCTCAGCCTGCTAGATATTAGCCCACGCTTGTCAGTGCATTTATGGGTGAAATACATCTCTCTTTTCACTCATGCATTCAGATGTTTTTTTCAAGGAGTACCATCAGGCAAGGCATTCTTTAAGCCACAGGAGTGGCTAAAGCACGCTTTTGTGCATTTGTGGTTTCAACCCTGCCTGCTGACCAAAGGATTTGAGGAAATGTGAAAATAAACCAGGAACTTCCCTGGTAGTCCAGTGGCTACGACTCCGCACTCCCAGTGCAGGGGGCCTGGGTTGGATCCCTGGTCAGGGAACTAGATCCCCCCATGCTGCACCTAAGAGCCTGCTGAAGGTCCCATGTGTCCCACCTAAGGCCTCGTGCAGCCAACTTAAAAAGAGAGAGAGAGGGATGAACCAGGAAAATGCAGAGTTGCCATGATGCAGGAGTGACTGGAAGACGTGACAAAGAGATCCAAAGACAAGAGTTGTTCTTATTGGCAGAGTTCACACACTAATGAGACACTCACACACAGCAGGGTGACTGGCCGACCTGCCGGCAGAGGTGTGGTTTCAGAGTCCCGAGGCCTGCAAGGAACATGAAACTGAGGATAAGGTACCTGATGAGGCTCCCTCTGCCTTCTCACCCTGGGTTTAATGCCCGTCTGGCATCCTGCCCCTGGCCTCCTGGTGCATGAGGAGGTAGTGACCATGTGCTTTGCTCACCAGGTGCAAACAGCTGGGGTAAACAACCCCAAGAGTTCTTGAGTGTTTCTTGCAAAGCTGGGCGATAGAAGACCCACTCCCTGGGAGGTCCCTGGACAGGCCCCGGTCTAGGCCTAGCTGAGTTCCATCTTGCCACAAATATTTATGACAAAAGACAGAATTTGTTAACTGCCTTGAGTGTGATGGATGGGGTCCACAGTGATAGATAAAGACAGAGATTGCCTACCTGGTAACCAGGATAACAGCAGTCGTGGGCTTGGGGGCAAGACACACCATCATCTGAAGGCGACGAGGTCCTGGTGGTTCAAGGACTGAGCAGAAGCCTGGGACTGGGGGGCGGGGTTGCTAGGGAAACATAGATGCTTTGAGACCTTGTCAGCCAAGGCACACTGTGCTAAGTGTGTGGCCTGGTTCAGCAAGCATCAGTCCCTGACGTTTGTGAGTCTCAATGAACAGGCAGGGCAAGGACTGTCTTAGTCCCCAGTGATGTGTTCTTTCCTGGAGGGGTCACAGGGTGTCACGGGGACAGGATCCAGTTCCTGGAGGAGGGTGGAAGCAAGAACGGGGCAGGACCAGGAGGGGGCTTGGCATCTTGGGAGGCCATGGTCTGAGGCAAGACCCTGGGGTCACCAGGAAGATCAGCTCAAGGACAGCTTCTGTCTCAGTCTGTTCCAGCTGCTATGACAAAATACCATGGATTGGATAGCTGACAAACAACAGAAACTCATGCCTCAGGGTTCTGGAGTCCAGGACAAGGGCACCAGTGTAGACGGCTGCTGGTGAAGGGCCTCTTCTGGGCTGCTGATGGCTACCTTTTTGCTGTGTCCTCAAGTGGTAGAAGGGGCTGGGAGTGCTTCGGGGTCTTTAAAAGGGCACTCATCCTATTGCTTGGTGGCTCAGCAGTAAAGAATCTGACTGCAATGCAGTAGATGTGGGTTCGATCCCTGGGTTAGGAAGATCCCCTGGAGGAGGGTATGGCAACCTACCCCAGTATCCTTGCCTGGAGAATCCCATGGACAGAGGAGCTTGGTGGGCTACAGTCTATGGGGTCGCAAAGAGTTGGGCATGACTGAGCAATTAACGCTTCCAGTTTCACAATCCCATTCCTGAGGGCTCCACCCTCATGACCTAGGCACCTCCCAGGGTCCCCGCCCCCTCATACCATCACCCCTGGGGGTTAGGATTTCAACTTGTGAATTTAGGGGAACACAGACACTTAGACCATGGCAACTTCCTCCGTGGGTCAGGGTGTGGGGCACACTGTGCCCTAGATGGCAAGCTTCTGAGTCTGCCTGTTGTGGAGCAGGATGCCCAGGGTCTTGTCGTGACCCACATGGGCCTGGATCTAGCTTGGCCTGGAAGGGGCCTCCGCTCATCCTCTAGTTGCAGGGACGCCTCTAGCTTGAGGCTGAGTGAGGAGGGCAGTGTTGACTCCAAGCTTCATGGCTGAATGATCCAGCTGCCATCAGCTTGTCTTGCATCAACATGGTTCCCTAAGTCCAGCTCCTCCAGCTCCTTCTCCTCTTTCTCCTCCTTCTCCTCCTCTTCTTCTCCCTTCCAAAACTCTGCCTAGTTCTGGATTGTGTGCGGGGGCTACAGATTCCTCCTTACATTTCACCAAGCCTCTCCTAGTTACAGGGTCGGGCTCACTGTGTGTCCCTGACACACAATTATTGTGTCAGATCAAAGCCTCTGATTCTTAGGAAGAGGCTGCGTTTGTGACTTGTTTAAATAGCACTGGTACCCTGCTCCTGAGCATCGCTATCCTGGGGGCAGGGATGTGACAGAAGGAGGGAGAGGGGAAGAAAAGACTTGATTTTCTGACATCCGTTGTGTTCCTGGCAGGCATTGTACATACAGCGTTTCATCCAGTTTTCACAATAGCCCTTGGTCGTTTCATTCATTTTATTTATGAGGAGTCTGAAGAGATTTAGAAACTTCACCAAGGCCCATGGTTAGTAGTGGCATGTATGTATAGACACATACACACACACACACATACACATACACACACACCCTGTGCTGAGCTCTGCTTTAAGCACGTTATGTATGTTGGTATATTGAATTCTCAGAACAGCCCTGAGGGCGTGGTGGTCTTGACCCTCCCACAGGCCCAAGGGCCTCTGACTGAGCAGTGAGGCTTCTGTGTCCTTGCTGAGACCATAGCAGTCCACTGTCCAGTAATACGTAGCTGTCCTTTTGCGGCAGGGAATTCTAGAAGTACAGGGAAAGGAGAATAAAATGCACCAGAGGTTCCAGAAGATTTTAAAGTCAACGCACTCACCTATGAGGATGGCTGGTTGCAAGGCATGGTTGGGGGGGCGGGAGCGGGGCGGTCTCTGGGGATTATGGAGGAGACTAATCAAGCCCCTAGGAGACTAATCAAGGAGCCCCTCGCTCCTTGCAGGCCTGCAGGCAGGAGCAGACCTCTGCAGGTTCACCAACTTTGGGATTAGTTAGTTAAGTCACTCAGTCATGTCCGACTCTTTGCAACCCCATGGACTGTAGCCCACCAGGCTTCTCTGTTCATGGGATTCTCCAGGCAAGAATACTGGAGTGGGTTCCCACTTGCTTTTTAAATGAAAATTTTTTTCTTTGAAGAATTGAAGTACCACCAGGAAGTCCCGAGTCTCGAACTGTGCATCCGGCTCTAAGCCATCCCCCGCACAGGCTGTATCTGACCGCTAAGGAGAGGCGATTGGGAGGAAAGGAAGAGGCGGGGGGGAACCTCAGTACCAGAGGCTGCCCGGACCGCACAGATTCTTTAAAGAGGAATGTTTTGGGTTTACAGGAATGGATCTAATTTCCCATCAGATGTGGACAACGTGTGTTTTCAGAGCACAGGATGGAGGGCTGCTGTATGAGTTCTGGGCAGCTGTGCAAGGGGAACCAGCTTCCCCATAGCTGGAGTCTGCACAGGAGTGGGCTTTCAGAGAAAGGACATGTGTGGATGCATGTGGATGTGCATGTATGTGTGTGGGTACATGGGAATACATGTGGATGTGTGTGGACACGTGGGTATGTATGGATGTGTATGGATACGTGTGGATGTGTATGAATGTGTGTGGATACTTGTGGATGTGTGTGGATGCATGTGGACACATGTGGATGTGTGTTGGTGTGTGTGGATGCATGTGGACACATGTAGATGCTTGTGGATACCTGTGGATGTATGTGGGTGGGCGTGTGTGGATACATGTGGTTACATGTAGATGTGGTGGGTATGTCTGGATATGTATGGATGCATGTGGATACGTGTAGATGTATGTGGATGTGTGGATGCCTGTGGACACATGGATACCTGCGGGTATGTGAGGATGCGGGTGGGTACATGTGGATGTGTGTGGATGCGTGTGGCTGCATGTGGGCTGGACTGGGACCTAGGCCTTCCTGGCAGGGAGACTACAGTGCTGGTAATTTGAAATCTGGCCCGAGAGTCAGGTCTGCTGGGTTGTCTTCCTGCTCTGCCACCATTTCCTGACTCCCTGGGTGGCCTCCTGCCCGTCACATGTGGGGGCCAGGGGGAGGGTGTGGCCAGAGTTGATGCTGCCATTGTCTGAGGCCCCCTCCACGAGGCGAGCAGGAACTGTACATTTTGTCTGGGAAGCCGAAAGATGGTGGGGGCTGCTGCTCATAATGCAAATGACGTGAGCATGCCTGTAGCCCGAGTTTGTAGAACAATTCATTCCAGTTACATGGAACTTTTATTAGTAACACTGCTACTTATAATAGTTTTTTTTTTTTTTAATAACTGGCAAGAATTCCTTCCAAACTTGAGCTGTAGCTATGAACATCATCTCTTTCATTATTCCAGTTAATCCCTGAGCACTCATCTCTCCTTTTAGCAAGAAGCCCATACGTTCCTCTCCCTTTTTTGAGTTTTCTAAGAACCCAGCACCGTAATCCATGAGAAGGAAGGGAGTAATCATGCTCTTTGGGCCAGGTTTTCCCTCCAGGCCCCTTCTCCCCACCTCTCTGCTGAGGTCTGTGACCCAAGGTCCAGCAGATCGTATCATGGGCATCCCAAACCCAACTGTGGGCTGGGTTCAGCCGATGAGAAGCAGTGGAAGGAGCTTACCTGGTAGAGGAGATGGAATTGGGGCCATTTCTCCCTGATTCACCCTCACCTCTAACAAAACTGTGCTTTCATTAACATCCCTTCCTCTGAACCTTCTGGGGTGAATTCTGTTTCCTGCTGGGAGGCTGACCCTTTAGACCAGGTCAGGCCAACATCCATGCTTAAACAGGGACATTCCCTGGAGTGTGACCAGCCCTTCACTCCCATGTCTCCTTGCTACAGCACGTTGCTGCTGGATGTTGGCCTGTCCCATCAGACAGGGAAGGCTGGACCGCTGCTGAGCTGGTCTTGCCTCACTGCAGGTCCCGGACTGGCTACTGGGCTCTTCAAGGAAGCATGGTCCTCTCCATCGAGGGTCTACAGCTACGGGGGTGCCCTGCTTTCAGACATGTAACGCCTGTATCCCCACCCCCATGCTGTCATCCGTCACACAGACACGGACTCCCTTCTCCCTGGAAACCCACCCTAGCTGTGTACAGCCTGTCTTCATAAACTTTCAAAACACAGCAGACTGGGTGATACCACATCCCAGCTCTCTATGAGGGAGGTGACCCTCAGTGACTATAAGATAGGGGTACTCATCACCCTAAGTTATGCCACCCCAGACTTCTAAGAAAGAGGGCTCGTCAGAGATGTTGAGGTAACTTGGTGGAGCCTGTTTCACCAAAGAAGAGAAACACGTGTACAAATGAAAGGTCTAACAGAGTGCCTGCTACACCGTCTTCCTGACAGCAGATGTTTGTGACTTCAGACTACACCTGTGTAGCACAGGGAGTTCAGCCTGGTGGTCTGTGATGACCTAGAGGGTGGGATGGGGGACAGTGGGAGGCAGGCTCCAGAGGGAGGGGATATATATATATATATGCTGTGTGTGCTCAGTTGCTCAGTCGTGTCCAACTCTTTGCGACCCTATGGACTGTAGCCAGCCAGGCTCCATGGGATTCTCCAAGCAAGAATATTGGAGTGGGTTGTCATTTCCTCCTCCAAGGGATCTTCCTGACCCAGGGTTTGAACCGCTGTTTCCTGTGTCTCTGATATATGTATACATGTATCTGATTTTCTTCCTTGTGCAGAAGAAACTAACACAGCATTGTAAAGCAGTGATTCTCCAACAGAAAAAGAGAAGACGCGTCCTAGGGAGCTGACACCTGGGGCTGGACTGCTAGTGCACCGTAGGTCTCCAGTCCCTTTGTCTGGGGGCCGCTGTGGTCTTCCTGACTCTAAAGGTGGGGCCACATATGCTGGAATCTCTCCAGAGCTCCAGGAGTGTCTCAGGAACACCCATCCATAATCTCGCCCTCCAGCAGTGCACTGGCTGCCTGGTTACCCAGCTGGCTGGCTTCTGCAGGGGTGATTCCCTCCCCGTGGCGTAAACAAGGCAGCAACATCACACAGGAGGCTGGGGCCGCCCCCTTCCCTCCCCCACCAACATAAACATAAACCCGTGCACACACACAAATGACGGGAAGACCAGATGGTTGGGCTGTCAGGAAACACTGCTATTTGCAAAAGCTGGATCTGCCCTGGGGGAGAAGTGGGAAGCGTGCGGCACCTTTGCTTTCTGACTCAGCCTCCATTCCACCCCAGAGTGGTGTGAGGGCTGGAAGTGGCTGAAATTCACACCTGGAAGTCGCCTCAGTTTGTCTGGTTGCTGCTATGGATCTGTATCTGCTGGATCGCTGGGGACACCCCGTTCGGATGAGTTGCTCTTCCAAACTTCGGATTCCACAGCCGACACCCCCTTGCTCGTCATGGTTTCCATATGACGAGGATGGTGCTCCAGGGACTTTGAATTCTGAGCTGGCCCCCTGGGACTCACTTGGGCTTTCATACTAATTATTTTCCAAGGCAGTTTACAGCTGGGTCATTTATACTCATATTTTTTCATGACACAATGCACCAGACGTTTAACACTTAAAAGAAAGGGAGAAGGGTAAGGGTGCTGCACAGGAATTCTATCTCATGGTCCCTCCTGGTCCTAAAGTCTGCCCTTCGTCCAAAATCCACTCCAGCTGCTGAAATTCAGATGGCCTCCAGTCTACCTGGGGTGGCTTCCTGGGGGAGGTGAGGTTTCAGGAGCCTGTGAAGGTGGAGAGGGGTTGAGTTCTGCCCTCTCACATTCTCTCCATGTTGACTCCTCCTCTCCATCCGTTTTGTTGTCTAGTTGCTCAGTCACATCCGAATCTTTGTGACCCCATGGCCTATAGCCTGCCAGGCTCCTCTGTCCATGGGATTCTGCAGGCAAGAATACTGGAGTGGGCTGCCTTCCCTCCTCCAGGGGATCTGCCCGACCCAAGAATGGAGCCTGCATCTCCTGCTTGGCAGATGGGTTCTTTACCATGGAGCCACCTGGGAAGCAGTTGATGTCTAAAGGCACTTTATTTGAAGTTTTATAAAACACAAGGCTGGGCTATTTTCTCATAGGCTCAGATGGGGACCACTTCAGATTCTGTGTCCTCTCAGGGATGGTGCCCAGTGTTCTGAAGTGCCCTAGTTGTCCTGTAGACATCATTCCACCCCAAGGGGACCTTGAAAAACCTGTTCCATCTCACTGTCCCATGCAAGTGAGACTCCTCATGTTGGCTGTTGAAAGAGACTCGTTCTAAGATAGGCATGATGTTGTAAATCAACTCACTGTACTTCAGTTTTAAAAGAGAGAGACCCAAAGTTGCATGGCACTCCAGGGCCCCATCTCCCTCCCTCCCCTGGGGATATGTTCCCTTGGGGGCCCCTTCCCCAGAAACCTCAGCAGAGCACCCAGCATGGCCTCAGAGCTTCTCTGCCGTGGGCCCCGGGCTGATTTAGTGGACTATCAAGCAGATTTGGATTGTTTATTGGATATGCCCATTATTTATGATGGCTCACGGCCCTAAAAGCATAGGCACGGGCTGTTTATAGAAATAATCCTAATGAATAATAACCAGGCCCCTGATTTATTAGGATGGAAGAAGGGAGCCACTCATTTTCAGTTGGAGCAAAATGCTCTGAAGGGACCAGATTCTCCTTCCAGAAAGCTTGAAGGAAATTCCTGTATGAATTGGGAGATCTGAGTACCAAGAGTTCAAAGGCGATTATAAAAGAAAATCAAAGACACGTGCCTCTCTGGACCTCATCCTTAATCCCCTGCTAGTCACATTTACAAGGTGACTTTTCCAAATTTTCAGATCCTCAGACCTCATTAAGTAATATCACCTGATCACTTTTCAGGTGACATTGGTTTTCATTTTCTTACCCCTCAAATACTTAAAAGTGAGAGACAAGATGTGGTTAAGTTATTATTGAATTGATTGCTTCAGGTTCATGGAGCCAAGGCTCAAATTCCTGTTGAAAATGCCCCCTCCCTCCTTTCCTCCTTCCTTCCCTTCTTTCTTCCTTCCTTGCTTCCTTCTGTTGACTGAAAAAAAAATGTACAGCCTAAAATTTGAGAATTATGTTTTATTCGGTGGACTTTCTGAGGACTTAAGCCCGGGAGGCAGCCTCTCAGATGGCTCTGTGAGATTGCTCTGAAGAAGTGAGGGAGGAGCCAGGATAGGTAGGAGATTCTGCATCAAAAACCAGGTAGTCAGAACAGCAAAAGGTGACTGTTAGTTAAAGAAAAGCAGATCCTGAAGTTAATGAAGCTAGTCCTTTTCTACGTATGTCTGGGCTCATTGAAATCATCCCTTTGATGTGCACCTCAGCTACCTGGGGCCAGGACCCTGTGTTCTCCATCCTGAGTCCCCTCAGGGTGCACAGTCTGGGGTGGCTCTAGTCATCACTGACACACATGAGGTAGAGCTAGCGCTTTCTCTCTGTCCTTGAAGAGCGTGGCCCAGTAACCCCTTCTCTCTGCCAAGCTCTTTGTCACAGTCTGTGTAGACCCCCTGAGCTCTCTGCTCAGCTGTCCATGGAGCTCCATGGGTCTCGAGCCTTCTGAAGGCACCAATGAGGTCTCTGCTCAGTGTTTCTCAGGGTCTCTTGGGAACATTGGTTGACTCTCTGCTTGGGCCTGATAGAACCCATGGATGCTATGACCCCCGAGCCTGAGACCTTAGACTCAGGTTGTGTTTGTTTCATTTGCTTATCTGATGAGCCTCCATCATTTGAGTGAATGGACTCAAGATGTCTCAACCTGTGCCAAGGACATACGGGGAGGGCTCTCCTGCTAAAGACAGGGGAAGAGAGAAAGAGGAGCAATCAATGCCCTGGTGCCCAAGCCAAACCTTCAGTGCTTCTTGACTTCTGTTCACTGGTTAACAAACCATTTTGTCAGGGATGTTGGTTCTAGTAAAATCTTCTAGAAGTGACAATTGTGCCAGTAAAAGCTGAATTCCTCTTGATGAAGCAGGGGTGGTGGGAGGATATTCTTGCTTAGACCTCTCTTTGAGGAGCACAGTGTGAAACTGTCACTTTCATGGATCAGAGGAGGGAACTGAAAAGAGACATGTATTGATCCTTTATACTCTTGACCTTCTCTACCTGGTAAACCACTTGGGACCTCACAGAGGAAGTCAGTTCTAATGTCACAGAGCAATGAATCTCTGAGTTTCTACTCCGGAGCAGTAAATGGACAGATAATGGTTCATGTCACTGAGTGACCACTCTAAGAAGGTGAGAAATCTGTCTGATCAGCTTTGATCTTCCCTTTCAGAGGTTCCAAAACAGAGCAGACATTTGAAGAGCGCCTGATCCTCAAGGCTTTCTTACTGAAGTTTGTCAATGCCTACTCACCCATCTTCTATGTGGCCTTTTTCAAGGGAAGGTGAGTATCTTGGTGCCGTATGCAGAAGGGCAGTTGGTCACAAAGACAGTCCTCCACTAGGGTCAGCCTGTCTCCATTGTTAGTTTACATCTTCAGCCCCATGTCCCACTCCCATTGCCACCTGACTGCACTAATCATGCTGGATTGTCATCTTCAGATTCTGATAACATGGGGAAATCGGCAGTTATTTGGCTCTGGCCCTGAAGGGTTAATCTTAGAGGAATGTGTGTCTCCCAAGTTGAAGACATGGCAGGAGAAAATTTCATGTCAGCCAGCGATTCTTGGGTCTTGCATTGCAGGTCTGATGCTATCTACCCAGGTCAATGTGGGCTTCATAGATTAGGATACAGTCTCCCACAAGACTGCCCTCACTTCAGACACTACTGCAAGCTCTGGGACTTTCAGGTCACTGATGGTTCTGCCCAACTGGCGACAACCACTGACCCCTAGGGTTTGATAATTCACCAGAACAGCTAATAGTGCTTGGGATGTGCTGTCCCTAAAGTTACAGTGTTATTACAGCAAAGGGTCACAAGTCTGAACTGGCAAGTGGGAGACACATAAGGCAAGGTCTAGGAACATCCTCGAAAGAACCTTACGTGTCCTCAGGATGCTGGCTTCCTGGCACATCAATGTGCGCCACCAACCGCTCATCCAGGCTTCAGTGTCTGGAGTTTTTATTGGGGTTCCATTATCCAGGCATCATTGAATGAATCATGGCTTGTGTAATTGAACTTAGTCTCCAGTCCCTCTCTCCCACCTGAGGTCAGGCTGCCTTTACTTGGCTCGAAGCCCCACTCATTAATCATGTGGTTGGTCTTTCTGGCATTGGCCTCCATGATCTTGAATGAATGGATAAGGAATTGTGGTACATATATACAGTGGCATAATAGTCGTAAAAAGGAACAAAATTAGATCAGTTGTAGTGATGTGGATGAGCCTAGAGTCTGTCATACAGAGTGAAATTAAGTCAGAAAGAGAAAAATAAAAATTATATATTAATGCATATTTATAGAATCTAAAATGGTACAGATCTTATTTGCAAGTCAGGAATAGAGATGCAGATATAGAGAAAGGACTTGGGGACACGATGGGGGAAGGAGAGGGTGGGGCAGGAATTGAGAGAGTACCTTTGACATATATACACTATCATGTGTAAAATATATTTTAATAGTTAGTGGGAAGACGCTGTGTAATACAGGGAGCTTAGCTCAGTGCTCTGTGATGACCTAGAGGGGGTGGGATGGTGGGTTGGGGATGGGAGGAAGGCTCAAAAGGGAGGGGATATATGAATACATTTAGTTGGTTCATGTTGTTGTCCCGTAGAAACTAACACAGCATTGTAAAGCAATTATACTCCAATTTAAAAAATCTTAAAAAAAAAGAAAAGAAAAAGAATTACTTCATTAGCATAAACTTAGGTCTAGTCCCAGGGGCCCACCCTGAATAACAAATTTCCTATCAGGAAATTCCAAGGATTTAGAGATCCTTCCCAGGGACCAAGGACAATGACCAGTCATTTACTTTATTATATAATAGTCCTGGGTATAAATCACTTCTGATAAGTACCATTTGTGGTCAGATCAGCTAGGTACCTCCAAGCTTTCCCCTGAGGCAGCAGCTAAGCCAGGAAGCTTCCTTAGAACTGAGAGCTCATCAAGCAGGCAGTGATAGCAAGACTGTCATCATCCACACTTTATAATTCCCTATAAATGTGTTTGTGACCCAAACCACTACTCCTTCTCAGGACCTCTGCACTTGAGGCTCATGAAATTATAGTAGCAGAGAAGTTCTCCATATTAATGATTATATACTTCTTTGGTGATTCATGTCTAGATTTAATATAAATAGAAACTTGCATACATTTGATATTCCAGGGGGAAAAAAAATATCGCAGGGCTCTGACCCTTAGATAAGCTTTGTAGTGTACTGAGAGAGAGAGTTTTGGCAGCAGCACACTGCAGTCTGCAATAAGTGCTGTAAGAAAAGGTGGAAAGAAAGTGTTAGGGGAACTCTTAATTATGAACAGAGACAGAAAGACTGCACCGAGAGGGGAAGTCAAGCTGAGCCTCCAATAGATGGGCAAGATTTCAGGAGATGGGTGAGCGGATAACATTTCAAGAAAGTAGGATTCTTCTATTGGCCTCTCTGGTTCCATGGTTGGCTGGTACCTCTCCACCTCCCTGCTCAATCTTCTTATTCCCTAATAAATTAAACCCTTAGATCTTAGAAGAGGAATGAGACAGGCTTCTTCCATTCCTTTGAGTATTTTCAGTAAGAAGTCTGAATTTTTCATTTCTGGGCCCAAGAATCTCCACTTGCAGTTTTAGTCCATCTTGGCCTTCATTTCCTGGGAAATCAGAAGCCCTTGTGGAGGAACTGCAGTCAGAACTCAATTCTTTTTTAAAAATACATTTTATTTTGTATTGGAGTATAGCTGATTAATGAGCAATGTTGTGATGGTTTCAGGTGAACAGCGAAGGGACTCAGCCATACGTATGCATGTATCCATTCTCCCCCAAACTCCCCTCCCCTCCAGACTGCCACATAACATTGAGCGGAGTTCCCTGTGCTATGCAATATGTTCCTGTTGATCATCCATTTAAAATACAGCAGTGTGTACATGTCCATCCCAATGGATAGTTAGTTACAGAAATGAGTTCTTGATACAAGTTGAGGGAGGAAGTTGAAGAATGGTACACATAAAGACAAAGAGGGCGTGGCAGCCCACTTGGCTGGGAAATCCCATGAACAGAGGAACCTGGTGGACCGTGGTCCACAGGTCACAGAGAGTTGGGCACGACGGAAGCAACTTAGCGCGCATGCACCTGCTAAGATGATCCAAACTTTGCTGTGTTTAGTCTCTGAAATGATCACACACACACACACACACACACACACACACACACACACACACAACTGCCTCAACTCCACACCACACCTGGCCTCAACCCCTCTGCCCTGGGATGTGACCGAGTCAAAGGTGGGTGATTGTTAGCTGATAACTGGTGTGAACTCCTTCCTAGAGGAGTAGCATCGCCCTGGCCAGTTCTTCCTAGGAGGACATTGGGCAGTGACTGGTCCAGTGGGGAGACACACCCTCAGGCAGCCCTGACTTCCTCTCTCTTTGCCTAACTCTTCCCACACTTCTCCCTTCCAGATTTGTCGGTAGACCCGGAAGCTATGTTTATGTGTTTGACGGTTACCGCATGGAAGAGGCAAGTATAGCCGCTGGTTTCTCCTGCCTGGCTGGTGGCTTTAGGTGCCCCTCCCACCCTGGCCCCACCCATGCTTGTATCCCCACTGCAACTTGGCTTAGCTCATGCCCTTGCCTGTCTGATGTCCCTTCTTGCCTCTTCCCATCCTGCAGTGTGCCCCCCGGGGGCTGCCTCATGGAGCTGTGCATCCAGCTCAGCATCATCATGTTGGGGAAGCAGCTGATCCAGAACAACATCTTTGAGATCGGAGTCCCGTGAGTCATGAGCTCTGCTCACCCCTCTCCTGGCTGCCAGGGGGAGCCTGGCAGAGTCAGACTTCCAGAAAGACCTCAGGGCCTCTGCTCTTCTAAGATAGGGTGGCTGTTCACTCCTCTGTCTGTGCATGCTCAGTCGCTCTGTTGTGTCCAGCTTCTTTGCAAGCCCGTGGACTGTAGCCCCTCAGTGTCCTCTGTGCGTGGGATTTCCCAGGCAAGAATACTGGAGTGGGTTGCCATTTTTTACTCCAGGGGATCTTCAGGACCCAAGGTTAGAACCCATGTCTCTTGCGTTTCCTGCATTGGCAGGTGGATTATTTACCACGGAGCCACCTAGGAAGCGCTCCTCTATCCATTCTCCAACAGCTTCCCCATGACATAGTCCCCCTCCTGCGTGTTTTGTTTGCCAATCTGATTTGGGATGTTGGAGGCTCAGCAGGATTAAGCACTTGCTTCCCTGATGACTCAGTGGTAAAGAATCTGCCTGCAATGCAGGAGAAGTGGATTCAATCCCTGGATTGGGAAGATCCCCTGAAAAGGAAACCCATTCCAGAATCCCATGGACAGAGGAGCCTGACTGGCTACAGTCCATGGGCTCGTAAAGAGTCGAACATGACTGAGCGACTACAACAACAACAACAATTAGTACCCATAACAGTGACAGAGCTGAGAGTCAGATATCTCTGACTTCAAAGTGCATCATGTTTAATGCTGTGTCCTCCCAGTGAGAAAGTAAAAGAGCCTTTCAGTATGGTAGATGGCACTTCCTTTTGGCCCAGTGATTAAGACCATGCTTCCACTGCAGGAGGCTCAGATTCAATCCTTGGTTGGGGAACTGAGTTCACCCAAATTAAAAGAACTATAGTCGATGGGTGAATATGAAAGACTGAACCCCAATGTAATCATTTAGAAAAATCTCTAAGGAACTGTGGCACACATGTTCTTAAGAAGGGAAGGATGCATAGCTGGTGAAACACAGGCTGGATTTTCCTGTGGATTCTCTCCCTTCCCTGCCCACACGGTTTTATACAGATTGCATACAAGTCCTTCTTTTGTTAGGTTTTGCATTGAGATAGTCATGAAAAGAAACACAGACACACAGTCACTGGACCCAAAAGTGGATGCAACAGGTGAAGATCTACCTTCAGGCAGAGAAAATATGGCTCTCTCTGCCTTTTGTTTTATGGCTTTTTTTTTTTTTTTTTTTGGTGTAAAGAAATCTCTTTCAGGGGATATTTTCAGCTAGCCTGGCACCAGAGAGCCAGGGAATGACAGAGAAAATTGGGGTCACTCTTATAGGCTGAGCCAATCCTGTTTAGGATGACTGGACGGACAGTTTGTACCAGACCTGGAGTTCTTTGTAAACTTGCAAGATTTTATCCATTCTGGGATGCATTCACCAGACAGTCCCCATAAGGTTAAGTGAAGATACTGCCACTTGCTCTGTCTCCCTCTTGGATATTTACTCTGCATATTATTTGAATGGTTCTGAGAAGTCCTGTAATAAAGAAACTGGTTTAATCCTTTTCTTTCCAGCTATATTTTTTCATGTCATTGAGCTGGAGTCTCAGTGGCAGACCTCGGAGTCCACTCTGACTAGTATAAGCAGCAAAAGAATTTGAGAACAAGATGAACAGAATATGATTTGAGGGATAGAGAGCCAGGCTCTGAGCTACAGGACCAGGAACAACACTGTCCACACTGCAGGAGGGCTTGCAGGGAATGCTACTGCCTCCATCTCTCAGCTCAGATGGCTCAGAGTGAAAAATGAGAATTGGATATCACAGAGCTAAACCCACAAAAACTGCAGTCTGAGCCTTCCCAGCTGTCTTCATCAGCTTGAGTTGCTGTAACAGAATAACATTGACTGGGTGGCTTAGTGCAGACATTTATTTCTCAGAGTCCTGGAGGCCATGAAGTTCAAGATTAAGGTGCCTGCAAGTTTGGTTCTGATGAGGACTGCCACCCCATGTAAGCTCATGTGACCCATTCTCTGTATGTATATGGAGAGAAAGAGAGCTCTGGCACCTTCTTCTTAGAATATAAGGGCACTAATCCCATCACAGGACCCCATCCTCATGGCCTAATCCAAACCGAGTAAGTGAAAGTGTTAGTTGCTATTAGTTAGACTCTTTTATGATCCCATGGACTGCAGTCCACCAGGCTCCTCTGTCCATGGGATTCTCCAGACAAGAACACTGGAGTAACCATTCCATTCTCCAGGGGATCTTCCCGACCCAGGGACTGAACCCAGGTCTCCTGCACTTCAAGCAGATTCTTCGCTGCCTGAGCCACCAGGGAAGCTCCATCTAAACTGAATTAACTCTCAAAGGCCCCACCTCCTAATACCATCACATTGCCGATTAGGTCTTCATCATATGGATTCTGGAGGGGACACAGTCAGTCTAACACAAGCCCCTTGGTTTAAACTATACACAAAATGTTTGAGACTTCCCTGGTGGTCCAGTGGCTAGGACTCCATGCTTCCAGTGCAGGGGGCCTGGGTTTGATCCCTGGTTAGGGAACTAGATCCTGCATGCTGCAACTAAAACCCAGCGCAGCCAAATAAATATTTGAAAAAGAAGATCTATGGTCTTAAAAAAAAAAAAAATTTGTATGCAATAAAAATATATATGCGATGGTCCTTATCTTCTCAGAGATGAGTGTTTTTAGTTTGGGAGGCAAAATAGACTGTGTGTGACTGGGAGTTCTCTCTGTGGTTTGTCAGAATTCAGACAAGTGAAGGCCAGGCATTTTAGAGCCGTCAAGGAAGGCTTCATAAGCAGGCAACTGTGTCTATGTCTTGAAAGAAGGCTGTCACTGTCATATGTAACCAGTTGGCCTGCCATTTAAAGAAACAGTTTCCCTGGGTGTGGATATCTTCTCTAAACAAACAACATACAGATTTATCAGAACACTTCCTAACTCACATGTCGCTTAAAGGAGAAGTTGTGGTGGTCCCATGATGGGATCTGGGGCATGCCAGGGTCATGGCAGGAGCCCAGAACCTCTCTCAGTCTACTTAGGGTCGCTGAGGCCTAGGTTCCTTGAGCTGATTGGGACAATCAGCAAATATATATGTTCCAACTCCTTTCTCCAGGAAAAGCAAACCTAGTCACTGCTCCTATAGGTTCCCAGAGGAAGCTATTCTTTGGTCTTTCTCAGAAACACAGAGAGCTAAAATTATAATGGAGAAAACCAAAGTTGTCTGGAAAGAAAACCCTTTTTAATGAGAATCCTGCATATTTGCTCAGAACACTTTGCCGTCCCAGTGCTCAGAATGGGTCTCACCATCACCCGCCATCAGTCAGGCTGTTTTTCTGTCCCTACACTGGGACAGCCTCAGGGGGCACTTGGCAGGTGATCTTTCTTGGAGAAGATGGAGAACATTCACCAACATCTCTGTCTGCTTCAGCCAGCCTCCTGTCCTCAGTCAGGAAATCATCAGTCTTGAGAAGCTCAACCCTCTGAAATGATGCCTGGGTCTCAGCTTTCTGATTGACAGTCATTCCGTGATAGTCATCAAGTAACGCTGGTGGGACACATGGTGCCTGTGGTCTAGGAGCTTAGCATCTCAGAGAGGACACATTTGTTATGGACCAATATCCAGGACATAGACAGACTGGAAAAGATGTGCCCCTTTGAAGCTGTGAGACCAGCCTGTCCACCACTGCTATCCTCCAGACATCTGAGGAAAACACCTGTCTTTCTAGTACATTGGATGGAATTAGATACAGCTTATGGGTGTGAGATGCCCATTTTTTTCTTTCCCGGGCATCTGTTCTACCACTTAGCCCATCCACTCTGCATCCAGAAGTCTTTGTAGAATGTAAGAGAGGAAAAAAATCAGTCATGTGTTTGGGCAGTGTGTTGGATGTTCCGCAACTATCAATTCCATCAGCTCCATGACAGATGAAACCTACACGTGGCTGTTTTCCTTGCAGACTAAATTTTCTTCCTTATGCTTGATGTGTGTTTAATATGCCACCCTTTAATTGGTGGCATTTGCATAGTCCTTCATAGAGCTCTGAGCAAGTCACTTCCTATGTCTCACTGTCCTTATCTCTTGATGAAAAGGATATAACAATTCATAATGTAATATATGTTTAGTATGTAATAATGTAATAATCTCTAAGGCATTGTCATTTCAGCTGTAGCATTCTATGAACCTCTCCTCTAGTCAGTGAAACTGGTCACTGCTGATTCCAAAACAAGTCATTTCTACTTCAGAAGATTTTTTCCTCATTTTAGTTCTTTTTTATTATTATTATTTTCTAATTTTAGTTCTTAGTCTGCTGTTGTTCAGTCCCTAAGTTGTGTCTGATTTTTGTGACCCCATGGACTGCAGCACGCCAGGCTCCTCATCCTTCACTATCTCCCAGAGTTGCTCAGAGTCATGTCCATTGAGCTGGTGATGCTATCTAATCATCTCTAGTATGTTAATGGACACATATAGCCTTTGCTTTCTCCAGGGGATCTTCCCAACCCAGGGATCGAATGCAGGTCTCCTGCATTGCAGGCGATTCTTTACCAACTGAGCCACAAGGAAAGCAAAGTTCTCAGTAATTCTACAGATTGTGATTTTAATTTGTTCACCTGCAGTCACCGTGATTTTGGTTAGTAGGTCTTCCACGCTCCACTCAGAGCCCACTCTCAGTGATTAGACCCATCCAACCTGAAGTTCATGCACCTGGCAGTATCGTTATTTATGACAGAGTTGAGAAACATAAAGTAAGCAAGAAAAATGGGGTCTTTAACAGGCAAAAGAGAAATGGCAGTTGAGCCTGATGATAAGGAAGGAATATTATAAATTATAAAAACTGGATCTAATGGTCTTTAATTCTTTGATGGAGGCAGTGCATCTCTGTAGGATAGGGATTTTTGTCAACAGATCTGGTTTTAAATCTAGGCATTACAAAATACTCACTGTAAAACCTTGGGGAAGTTATTCTAGAAAGATACATGGTTATGTAAAAATGCACCTTGCTTCAGTTCAGTTCAGTTCAGTCGCTCAGTTGTGTCCGACTCTTTGTGACCCCATGAATCGCAGCATGCCAGGCCTCCCTGTTCATTACCATCTCCCGGAGTTCACTCAGACTCACGTCCATTGAGTCCATGATGCCATCCAGCCATCTCATCCTCGGTCATCCCCTTCTCCTCCTGCCCCCAATCCCTCCCAGCATCAGAGTCTTTTCCAATGAGTCAACTCTTCACATGAGGTGGCCAAAGTACTGGAGTTTCAGCTTTAGCATCATTCCTTCCAAAGAAATCCCAGGGTTGATCTCCTTCAGAATGGACTGGTTGGATCTCCTTGCAGTCCAAGTGACTCTCAAGAGTCTTCTCCAACACCAGAGTTCAAAAGCATCAATTCTTTGGTGCTCAGCCTTCTTCACAGTCCAACTCTCACATCCATACATGGCCACTAAGGTCCACAAAGTAATGTCGGACCTTAGTCGGCAAAGTAATGTCTCTGCTTTTGAATATACTATCTAGGTTGGTCATAACTTTTCTTCCAAGGAGTAAGCGTCTTTTAATTTCATGGCTGCAGTCACCATCTGCAGTGATTTTGGAGCCCCCAAAATAAACTCTGACACTGTTTCCACTGTTTCCCCATCTATTTCCCATGAAGTGATGGGACCGGATGCCATGATCTTTGTTTTCTGAATGTTGAGCTTTAAGCCAACTTTTTCACTCTGCACTTTCACTTTCATCAAGAGGCTTTTAGCTCCTCTTCACTTTCTGCCATAAGGGTGGTGTCATCTGCATAGCTGAGGTTATTGATATTTCTCCCAGCGATCTTGATTCCAGCTTGTGTTTCTTCCAGTCCAGCGTTTCTCATGATGTACTCTGCATATAAGTTAAATAAGCAGGGTGACAATATACAGCCTTGATGCACTCCTTTTGTTATTTGGAACCAGTCTGTTGTTCCATGTCCAGTTCTAACTGTTGCTTCCTGACCTGCATACAGATTTCTCAAGAGGCAGGTCAGGTGGTCTGGTATTCCCATCTCTTTCAGAATTTTCCACAGTTGATTGTGATCCACACAGTCAAAGGCTTTGGCATAGTCAAGAAAGCAGAAGTAAATGTTTTTCTAGAACTCTCTTGCTTTTTCGATGATCCAGCGGATGTTGGCAATTTGATCTCTGGTTCCCTGCCTTGTCTAAAACCAGCTTGATCATCAGGGAGTTCACGGTTCATGTATTGCTGCAGCCTGGCTTGGAGAATTTTAAGCATTACTTTACTAGCATGCGAGATGAGTGCAATTGTGCGGTAGTTTGAGCATTCTTTGGCATTGCCTTTCTTTGGATTGCAATGAAAACTGACCTTTTCCAATCCTGTGGCCACTGCTGAGTTTTCCAGGTTTGCTGGCACATCGAGTGCAGCACTTTCACAGCATCATCTTTCAGGATTTGAAAGAGCTTATATACTCAGCTTTCTAGAAAAGAGAAAACATGGGCAACTAAGAAAGGGAGAGCCATTCTTGGGCGTTATAGGCAGCCAAGGTGTTCCTGAGTGTCTCTGGCTTTGCGTTTATAAGTGATGCTGTCTGAGTGTTTCAAGTCCAGGGAAGAGACGTGGTCAGGACTCAGGATGACTTTTTCTCTTCTATTCTGGGTCCAAAGACTTGTGGCTCATGGTGGCTCTTAGGTACCTTCAGATACCTGCCTCCATTTTGTTTTTTTTTTCCTTCAGGGAGATAAATATTAATCTTAGAGGCCAGACTTGCTTTTTAAAAAACAAAAGCAAGTCTGAGGAGTTAAGTAGGTGATCATACTGAATAAGAATATTTGGTAAAAAATATGATTATACACATAAGATTGATCATCTTTTACATTCATTGTCTATTTCTGAAAGCAGTCTTCAAGATTTGTCCAAAGAAAATTTTAAGATGTTAAAGACTATCGAACTGACTCTTGTGAGTGAGCCAGGTGCTTGGCTCTAACTTATCTGTCTCTCTGAGGATGCAGTGTTCTCCTTCGATTCCCTGTGTGTGCATGCGTGCATGCCTGCAACGCACCACCACTACAATTCTGGTGGCTTCTCAAGTCGACCAGCCCAGCAGCCTTCTTTATTAGATTGTTTCCCAATCTTTAATCACTGTCAGCAACTTCTAAATTGTTTTCCATTATTTACCTAGACACAGAGAGTGGAACATGACTGAGTGACTTTCACTCACATTTACCTAAACAGCTATTTGCATATTAATTTCCTCTAAACCAATTCACTTTTTAAGTCCATCTCATTTCTGAAAATGGAAAACTAACCCTATCAGTCACCCTGAATAGCAAATAACAGTAGAAAGAAATACAATAAAAATGATCCATTATTAATCATTGATCTTAGTGTGAGACCTGCATTCTCTTTATTGAAAAGGAAGTCACGCAAGTGCCATGGAGCTACTAACGGCATGCCAGGGGTGGACTGGGGTTTTCTCCAGGCATGCAATCAGAGGGATGGGTTCAGAGCAGGAAAGGGAGTAATTCTCCCAGGTCCTCTAAGAAGATGTAAGACCGAGTCTAGTGAAAGTGAAAGTGAAGTTGCTCAGTTGTGTCTGACTTTCACGACCCCCATGGACTGTAGCCTACCAGGCTCCTCAGTCCATGGAATTTTCCAGGCAAGAGTACTGGAGTGGGTTTCCATTTCCTTCTCCAGGGGATCTTCCCAATCCAGGGATTGAACCCGGGTCTCCCACATTGCAGGCAGACGCTTTACCATCTGAGTCACCAGGGAAGCCCAAGACCAAGTCTAGAGACCTTCCAAAAACATCCCATGAACTGCAAGTGGAACTTGTCCTTTGCTTGGGAGATATTGGCTTAGAGCAATGTTCTTGCCTCTTAACCCCATGGATCTCCACTACCAGGTGTGTCCATGAATACTATACACCTGCCCTTTGGGATCTCAGATAAGCATCTTCAGCTTCCAGATTTCTCCCTTGTTATCCCTAAATTTTGTAGGGGCCCCAGTCAGGGCTCCCCATGGAAGGCCAGCTCTGTCTAGGCAGCATCCAAACAGAAGCGTGTCCCTGGAGGTGTAAAAATGAAGTGCTTTCAATGAAGGCAGCAAAACTGGGGGGCGGTAGGTGATTTAAAGGCAGCTCTGTAACCAGTGAGGACATGATGAGGAATGAAACTGAAGCTGTGTGGTCTGGCCACGCAGCCCAGGCTGCCTGGGCCTGACGTTGTGACACATGCTCTCCAGAGGGGGGCCAGGTGGTTTTCAACACAATGGGGCTCAGAATAGTGCTCACTGGCAGCTCCTTCTGACATGACTGCAGATGGGGCTGGCGGCAGGGCAGGACCCAATCCCGTGCTAGTTATTACCTGAGTCCCTTGATGGGGACTGTCCTCATCTCCCTCACCACACACACACACGGACACACACACACCACCTTTCCCATCTGTGTTTGTGCAAAATGGACTTTAGATCCCGAAACACACCACAGTACATCCCAGGTCTTCACTATAATTTTATCTCGAACTCATCTCCAGTATCCCATGAAGCAAATAGGAAATGGCCTTTTATCATTCATGGAGATGAATGTGTGTGTGTGTGTGTGTGTGTGTGTGTGTGTGTGTTGTGTGTATGAAAGAGAGAGAGAGGAAAAAAGGGTAAATGCTGTCTTTCTCAGGTTTCAGATTCTTTCCTGAGTAACATCTGAGATGGACAGAGCAGATGGATTAATATGTCCACTATCAAAATGTCTCCTGTCTCCTATTCTTGCTAGAAGCACCAGATCACATCCCCAAACAGCTGCAACATACCCCTGGACACAGCCAGGAAGATTTTGTAAACTTTCTTCTTTTTTGATAAATGTGATGTCTTATATTTCAGGACATAAAACAGTTTCTCTTTAAAGCCATCACAGGAGAGGGAGGTGTGTGTTCCCCTCAGTACAGTGGAATCTGGCCGTGAATCAGAGGTTTAAGGAACAAATTTGAATCCTGTCCCATGTCAAGAAGAGGAATACACAGCTCAGAGGTTGACGTGTTTCTCTTCTTGTGCCCCATCCCAGGCTCAGTTCTGCCTTCTTTCATGAGGCTTGAGGTCTGTGGAGCCAGGGGCATTGGAAGACTGCCTGGGCCCTGATTCCTCGGTTGAGGGCGAGGGGAGGGGGGCAAGTTGTGACTGAAGGTCACCATGGTCTCAGAGTGAGCCTGTAGGGGCACACACAGGAGGAAGGCTCGGCGTTCTGGACAGAGTTTCTGAAACTTGTCATTAACAAGGGACAGAGAAAGAGCAGATGAAAAGGAGACGAGGGTAACATCAAAGGAGTTATTTTAACAAGGGAGTGCATCGTACGGTCGGAATCACCATCTGAGGCTTTCCACACGGCCCATCTGTGTATTATACAATGTGCAGGATTCCTGTTAAATCCTGCGCTGGGGGGACTTCCTTTATTCATGTTTTTAATGGGGACTGGGATCTTCAGGAGGGAGGCTCCTGGGAAAGAGAGGGTCTGTAAGAACTTTGTGGACTTTGGGACCTGCCCACAGCGCAGCGCACGGCTGACCGCCCTGTGTTTCTTCCATCTGCCCTCCACGTTGGCCTTGGTTGCTGTGGGGTCTCATGTTTGAGCATCTGTTCCCATGACTCCTCTTCCTTCTGTTTTTGCTCCTTGGAAGGTTCCTTCCTCTCTACTCTGCCCACAGACATGTTTATTGTGAGGGCTTCTCTTCTCTCCATGACGGTTCTGGGTCTCTAGCTCTAACTTCGATCTGTTTGCAGAGCTCCAGGCCACATATTGGAGAAGGACATGGCAAGCCACTCCAGTATTTTTGCCTGGGAAATCTCATGGACAGAGGAGCCTGGAGGGCTATTGCCCATGGGGCTGCAGAGAGTTGGACACAATTGAGCAACTAACCAACAAGAGCAAGACCACATATAGCAAGGCTTACCAGACATCCCTACTTCATTGTCTCGTGAGACCATCCTTCTCAACACGCCCTCCCCCTCTTCTGTTGTGTCCACCAGCTTAGCCAGCTCTGCAACAAGGCGCACACCTGGCTGAGCACTCTAGAGATCACCCTTGGTCCCTCTCTCCTTCCCAACTGCAGTTCCCCACTTGCTTAACCCCATCTCTGAAGCATGTCGCCATCTCTCTGCTTCCCTTTGTGTCCATGGCAACCGTCCTAGCCTCTGCGACCCTGATCTCCCACTGGCACCCCTGTATCCAGGTGGCTTACAAGGGCATCTTCATGAGCTTGGCTACCTCTCAAGTCATCTTCCATCACTTTCTGTCTCTTACTCTATGTTCCCATCTTGAACTCCTTTCAGTCCTGCAGTGAGCTATGCTCACACCGCCTGTGGCTGGTGCACAGATAATTCTCTGTGTCTAGAACACACACCTTTCCCCATCACAGCACTCTCTTTCTCCTGCTGCTTTGCTCATCTTCTGTCATTTGATTGGTTTATATATTTCTTCCCGGGAAAAACTTGCAGGTTGGGTTGACCACTGTCTCTAAATCTCACCCTTTGTAATACTCATTACACAGGATGAGTGATGTTAGTTTAAGTGTCCACTGTCCCAGCTGAATTACCTCATTAAACACATCAAATGCCTTTCACTTCAGTTCAGTTCAGTCGCTCAGTCATGTCCGGCTCTTTGAGACCCCATGGATGTCAGCACGCCAGGCCTCCCTGTCTGTCACCAACTCCTGGAGTCCACCCAAACCCATGTCCATTGTGTCGGTGATGCCATCCAGCCATCTCATCCTCTGTTGTCCCCTTCTCCTCCTGCCCTCAATCTTTCCCAGCATCAGAGTCTTTTCAAATGAGTCAGCTCTCCACATCAGGTGGCCAAAGTATTGGAGTTTCAGCTTCAACAGCAGTCCTTCCAATGAACACGCAGGACTGATCTCCTTTAGGATGGACTGGTTGGCTCTCCTTGCAGTCCAAAGGACTCTCAAGAGTCTTCTCCAACACCACAGTTCAAAAGCATCAATTCTTTAGCATTCAGCTTTCTTTATAGTCCAACTCTCACATCCATACATGATCACTGGAAAAACCATAGCCTTGACTAGACAGACCTTTGTGGGCAAAGTAATATCTCTGCTTTTTAATGTGCTGTCTAGGTTAGTCATAACTTTCCTTCCAAGGAGCAAGCGTCTTTTAATTTCATGGCTGCAATCACCATCCACAGTGACTTTGGAGCCCAGAAAAATAAATTCAGCCACTGTTTCTACTGTTTCCCCATCTATTTGCCATGAAGTGATGGGACTGGATGCCATGATCTTAGTTTTCTGAATGTTGAGCTCTAAGCCAACTTTTTCACTCTCCTCTTTCACTTTGATCAAGAGGTTCTTTAGTTCTTCTTCACTTTCTGCTATAAGGGTGGTGTCTTTAATAAAATATTTATTTATTTGACTGATCAAGTCTTAGTTGCAGCATGTGGGATCTTTCATTGCAGCTCACAGGCTCTCTAGTTGTGGTGTGTGGGGTCAGCAGTTGCAGAAAGAGGACTTAGCTGTCCTGTAGCATGTAGGGTCTTAGATCCCCCGATAGGGATCAAACTCACATCCCTTGCATTGCCAGGTGGATTCTTAACCACTGAACTGCCTTAGGGAGTTCCCCATCAATTATTTTTCATTTCTTATGTAGCTTTGGCTTTATTCTATCACTTTTAAAATCAAAATATAAGTGATTTACAATATTGTGTTAGATTCATGTATACAGCAAGGTGATTCAGCTCTGTGTAGTAGTATAGTAGCAGTTCAGAACTGAATAGGGATATATGCATGTGTTTAATTTCCCATGATTAATTATAACCATTTATTATTCTTTACTAAAGATTGGGTGAAGTATCTGGTTACTGGCACTTGGAGGGAAAGTCTCAGTTTGAGTTCTGGTCCTGGACCTTCCCTCCCTCCTTCCCTCTCTCCTTCTCTTCTTTTCTGTCTTGTTTTCATCTCTCTCTTCTTTATGTTTTTTTTTTTTCCTTCATCCTCTCCCTCTGTCCTGAATCACAGTCAGGGTTTCAGCTAGTTCCTAAATTCATAGTTTGACTTCAGAATCTTTAGGCTTCCTTTTGGCTTCTCTTAATTTCTTGTGATCACAGAATTGTTGCTTGCTATCTTATTATGAAATATTTTATCTAACTATTGCATCTGTGGATCTCAACCATTCTTTGCCTCCTCCTGTGATGAAGAGAAGGAGGAGGACAATGATAGATATATTTATGGAGCTTTTGGCATATAACAAGCCATAAATTAAGTGTATTACATAGATTTTCTACTTTGATCCAATGGACTAGTTAATATTTATTTCTCATCTTATAGGTAAGAAAACTAAAGCTTATGGAGTCTTCAACTTCATACCAACCCCAAGAGGCTGGGCCATTATTATCTTGTTATTATTTTAGACCAGAAACATCTTGAATGAAGTTGACTCATCTGCTTGGGCTGCTACCGCATGGCTTAAACTACAGGAGTGTATTTTCTCACGCTTCTGGGGGCTCGATAGTTCAAGATAAAGGCTGGCCATGTTTGGTTTCTAGTGAGGGCTTCTTCCTGGTTTTCAGATTACTGTCTCCTCACGGTAACCTCATATGGTGGAGATAGATTAAAATTTTAGTTGTATTTATTTATTTGGCTGTGCTAGGTCTTTTCTTAGTTGCAGCACATGGGATCTTTATATGCAGCATATGAGCTCTTAGTTGGGGTCATGAGATCTAGTTCCCTGACCAGGGGTTGAACTTGCATTGGGAGCACAGAGTCTTAGCCACTGGACCACCAGGAAAGTCCCTCTCTTCCTTTTCTTATAAGACAAACAACCCTCTAGAAGACGATCCACCTTTATGACCCCATTGAACTTTAATGACTTCCTAAAAGCCCTGTCTTGATATACAGTCACACTGGGACTTAGAGCTTCACACATATGAATTGGGGGTGGGGGAATGGGTGCAGCTTATCCCATAGTGGTGGTTAGACAATGTTTAGGTTGGCTTTAATGGACATAATTGAAGGCAGGAGGAGAAGGGGACGACAGAGGATGAGATGGTTGGATGGCATCACCGACTTGATGGACATGAATTTGAGCAAGCTCCAGGAATTGGTGATGGACAGGGAAGCCTGGCGTGCTGTAGTCCATGGGGTTACAAAACGTCGGAGGTGACTGAGTGACTGAACTAACAGAATGGACATATGCTATTTATATTATTAAGACCTGAAAATGTTTGAGCTGGTAAGAGAGCATCATTTCTAGTATTTTCTAAACACTCCCCATTCTCCATGAAGAGGGTGGGTAGTCCACCCATTAGACAATAGGACTGTCTGAACATCTGACAGGTAGGGCTACTTCTCTGTTGCTTATCCAACAGCAGAAATAATTCATTTTCTTTGGATTTGAAGAAACTTGATCCTTTGTGGGGGATTATTTTATTATCCTAACAGAGGACCGCCTCAGATTGTCTCTTTGTTGTTCCTCTCTCTTGTCCTTAGATCAGAGTGGCTTCAATATCAAGACAGTCATTTTTCTCTTTTCTGTCTGCAGAACGCACTGTCCCTTCTAGAGGCTTCTGGTGACTTGTCCCTTTCTTTTCCAGAAAGCTAAAGAAGCTATTTCGGAAGCTGAAAGATGAGACAGAGCCTGAAGAAGCTGACTCTGCCCATTCAAAGCATCCAGAGCAGTGGGACCTAGACTACAGCTTGGAGCCGTACACTGGACTGACACCAGAGTATATGGAAATGAGTAAGATCTTATGGACTTTCCTTCTGCTGGAGGTGGGTTCAGATAAGGGGTCGAGGGTGGAGGGGAGGATTAGGAAAATCCCCGGGGCAGCATCTACTCCTTTGAAGGCTTCATGGCTACCCAATGTTGCCTTCAGGGCCACGTGGAAGCTAAGGAGGAAGGGGCAGAAGGAGCCTTGAGCTGAAGCACCTCATCACCCACATGGAGCCCTCTTCTCTTTGCATCTCCCCTCCTCATCTATCATGAGAAGCTTTGTCTCTAGGTTTCTTTCCATGGTTTCTATCATGAGAGGCAATTGAGAAGTCTGAAATTTAAGAA
This sequence comes from Nanger dama, assembly GCA_917880005.1. NCBI lineage: Eukaryota > Metazoa > Chordata > Mammalia > Artiodactyla > Bovidae > Nanger > Nanger dama. Next base: position 15,578,793 of record CAKJTW010000046.1, on the reverse strand, counting down.
TGGACTTTCCATTAAAGAAGAGTAAAGTAGTCCCCTGACATTTGGGACAAGGATTTTCCATCTTGACAAGGAAAATGGAGGAGAGTCCTTCCCTCTGATCAGGCAGGGCTCAAAACATGTGAGCTTGTCTCTAAAAGTGGTGAGGATGTTTTGGGTAGGCGGTGAGAGGAGGATTTCTAGTTAGAATCTCTGATTGCCCTCGGATGAGCCTTGAGAGTGGGAGCGTGTGTAGCACAGGCTGGTAGACATGGTCATCTCAGATGTGGTTTGGGGAGCCATGCGTTCTCCATCTTGAGCAGTGTCCCAGCTTGGACCAGCTGCCTTCCAATGCTTGGCCACTTGTGAATAATCCTGATCTCTCACTGGGGTGGATATTTGAGAAGACTGTTTCCAAGACTTGGAACGAATGAATTAAAAACAGAGGACCAAGACGGCAGATGTACCATCTAAATATTGACTCAATCTAGAGTGTGTGGAGGAGCATCAAAGAGATCCCACGACAGAATCACTCAGTACTTTCTATCAATAGACCCTCACTGTGTTTGCATAATGGTTCCAGCCTCTGGTTAATCCCTTCTCACAGGGGGCCATGCATGCCTCTGTGTATCAGGTACCTCACTTGTTATTTCTAATTGATATTTATCCTGTCTCTTCATAGTGTGTATGTGTGTGTGTATGTGTGTGCATGTGCACATGCATATGTACGTGTGTTAAGGGTACAGCAGTGGACAAGGTCTAGGTCAGATGGCTAATAACATTCTGTTCTAGCCCTGGGGTCTCTAAACAGATGTGTTAGCTGCTCAGTCATGTCCAGTTCTCTGTGACCCCACAGACTGCAGCCCACCAGGCTCCTCTGTCCATGGGATTCTTCAGGCTAGAATACTGGAGTGGGTTGCCATTTCCTTCTCCTGGGGATCTTCCCCCACCCAGGGATTGAACCTGGGTCTTCTCTTGCATTCTTTACCATCTGAGCCACCAGGGAAGCCCAGGGTCTCTTAAAATTCCAGGCAAATCCTGAGCTTTGTCATCTAAATAAACTTGCCAAAGAAGAAACAGTCATTAGGCCTGCCTCCAGGAGCAATAGGCACAGAAAATATCAAGATCCAGTTTGTGTAAACACATGGCCCCCTGCTGCTTCACGTCTCACCAAGTTCTACCTCTCATCCCTCTCCAACATTGAACCAGGCATTAACACAGATACAGCCGTTTGGATTTCAGATGTCCTTATGTATCTGCCATCCTCTCGGGAAGAAATTGTTGCCAGATTGAGGCTTCTATTGGGGGAGAGGCTTGCTCCTTACTCCAGAACCCCTGTAACTCTGTCTTTAAACCTCCACCTTCCAACTCAAGTGCCTCCCCTACCACTCAATTATTTGCGTAGGTATTTACATAACTGTCTGCCTATCTCTCCAGAGCTGACTATTTCAAAGCTCCCTCTCTTGAGTGATTAAGAGCAGAGAGCCTTGAGCCATACTCCCTGGGTTCAAGTCCTGGCTCTGTCACCAGTTAGCTGGATAGCTTTGGGTAAATGGCTAACCCTAACCCTGAGCCTGACCCCGACCCTGACCCTCACTCTAATTCTGACCCTGACCCCAACTTCACTGGATAGTTGTAGTCGTAAAACACTTATAAGGCACTCGGGGAGAAATTGTGGTGCTGGAAAAGACTCTTGAACATCCCTTGGATGGCAAAAGATCAAACCAGTCAATCCTAAAGGAAATCGACCCTGAATATTCACTGGAAAGACTAATGCTGAAGCTGAAGCTCCAGTACTTTGGCCATCTGATGTGAAGAGCTGACTCACTGGAAGAGACCTTGATACTAGAAAGAGGCAAAAGGAGAAGGGGGCAACAGGGGATGAGATGGTTGGATGGCATTGTCGACTCTATGGACCTGAGTTTGAGCAAACTCCAGGAGATTATGAAGGCCAGGAAGCTTGACATGCTGCAGTCCATGGGGTTGCAGAGAATCAGACACAACTGAGTAACTGAACAACAGCAGAGAAAGGACGAGTCTGGAAATACTGTCTGAAGGACAGTATTTCCAACAATTCAGGTTGATACTGATTCAAGCTTGAGTGGGGGAAGAAGCCTGGGCCACACAGGGGCTTTCAATGCTGAGTTCCACAGAAACTCACTCACAGAACCCTTGAGGCCATTTTGCTAAGCTATTAGCAGTTTTAGAGACATGATTATTTTATGATAAGTGAAAGGACAGTGTTTCTGACTTAGATATCCTTCATTCCTAGTATCTTTGGGTTATCCTCTTCACCCTTTATGTGACCACTTGCCCCCAGTGTGATCACAGATGAGGTACAGGATAAACTTCACCCAACGATGACTTCATCTAGTTGTGTAGGTGACATGTGGTTGGAGGATGTTCTGGGGTTCAGCCCTAGGTATGCTGTGGCTGGTTACATAGCTTAATGCTTTCAAGTCAGCCAGGCCTTATTTCCTCATCTGAGAAGTAGCTTTGATGAAAATAGCACCTACTTTGTAGGATGCTTCTGAAAACTAGAAGATGAATCTGGAGTAGTTAAAAATCAGTACTTGGGAAAAAAAAAATCAGTACTTGGGAAACTCCCCTGGTGGTCCAGTGGCTAAGACTTTGCATTGCCAATGCATGGGGTGTGGGTTCGACTCCTAGTTGGGGAATTAAGATCCTGCATGCCCTGTGGCATGGCCAAGCAAATATAAAACAAAACAGTCCGCCATCTAGCTACGCTTTCAGTGAGTATCAGCCACTATTGTTAGTGTCAAGAGTCCAGTTTCTTTCTCTTGAATCAAGAAATTGACTAAAAATCATCTGGAGGATGCAGTGAGCCCTGGAGGTTTTCCCCCATCCCATCAGCGTAGGATCAGGTGTTGATTTAAAGACTGAGGGCATGAGATTCCAAGGCAAATCTAAGAATCACACTGGAAACCTGAGACATAAGCATTCTAAGATACTTGTCCTTCCAGAGAACATGGAGGCCTTAAGGCTTTGCTTGTCAAGTCTGGCATCTCACATGGGCTCCTTTTGGCGTCTGTTGATCTCAAACCCACAAACTTTTGTTCCTCTAGTCATCCAAAAACTAATCACTATTGTCTTCCTGACTTAGGAATTCAATTATCCCCTGGTGGAGCCTCCTCTAGTTTCTTAAATGCAGCCCAGGCTTTGAGGCCCTCAGGCTATTCATGTGGGTGAAGAGCCACATTTCTTCTTGTCATTGACATTGTCATTACAGGAGATCTCATTTTTCTTAGTTGCAAGCTTATGATCCTGTCAAATCAAAAAGGAGGTGCACGGGTGAGGTGCACATTTTCGAGTAAGTGCCAGATCCTTATTTTGAAAGACCAAGAGCTGTCAGTCTCCCTTGCTCTCTAGATAAGCCCACAGAGTCATGTAAGAATTACCCAGCTGATAGAAACAAACGGGACACTTTCCCTCCCTCCACCACCAAGAGACTCGGGCATCCACACCTTGCAGCTGCATCCAAGTTATCTCATGAAATGGCAGATTGGAACTTCAGGGTGCAGGAGGCACGTGGATTGGTGTAGGCTATGACTTCTCCATGACTCCTCTCTGACTTTGCCTCATCTCTAGCTGGCAAGAGGGCTGCTTAGGATGATCCAGAACTTTTTTTAATCCATGACTCCTTACCTCACTGACTTTGCTTGTTGACTGAAAAGTAAAATTGCACCACCCAGGTGGTGCTAGTGGTAAAGAACTCACCTGCCAACACAGGAGACATAAGAGATATGAGTTCAATCCCTGGGTTGGAAAGATTCCCTGGAGGAGGGCATGGCAACCCACTCCAGTATTCTTGCCTGGAGAATCCCATGGACAGAGGAGCCTGGCAGGCCACTATCCATGGGGTTGCAAAGAGTCGGACATGACTTAAATGACTGTGCACGCACATGCAGAAGTTGAGAATTATGTTTTATGTGGCAGGCATGCTAAGGACTTAAGCCTAAGAGACAGACTCTTGGATAGTTGAGAAAAACTATTCCAAAGAGGTAAGGAAGGAGCCAGAATACATGTTTTTTTTTTTTAAAAAAGCAAAAACAAAAACAAAAAACACACATACAAAAAAGGTAGTTATAACATCAGAAGATTACTGTTAATTAAAGAACAACCAGACATCTCAAATTAATAAATTTAGCACTTTTCTATGTCTGGGAAGGAAAGCTATGTCAAACCTAGGCAGTGTATTAAAAGTAGAGACATCACTTTGCTAACAAAGGTCTGTATAGTCCATGCTATGGTTTTTCCGGTAGTCATATATGGATGTGAGAGTTGGACCATAAAGAAGACTGAGTGCTGAAGAATTGATGCTTTCAAACTGTGGTGCTGAGGAAGACTCTTGAGAGTCCCTTGGACTGCAAGGAGATCAAACCAGTCAATCCTAAAGGAAATCAACCCTGAATATTCATTGGAAGGACTGATGCTGAAGCTGAAGCTCCAATACTTTGGCTACCTGATTCGAAGAGCCAACTCATTGGAAAAGACTCTGGTGCTGGAAAGGACTGAAGGCAGAAGGAGAAGAGGGCAACCGAGAAGATGGTTAGAGACCATCACCAAGTCAATGGACATGAATTAGAGCCAACTCTGGGAGACAGTGGAGGACAAAGCAGCCTGGCGTGCTGCAGTCCATGAGGTGGCAAAGAGTTGGACACAACTCAGTGGCTGAACAATAAAAACAAAATATCTGGGAAGATGCTAAAGTCTAGGGTCACTGAAATCATCTCTTTGATATACACCTTAACTCCCTGGGGCCAGGACCCTGTTTTCTCCATCCCGAATACCTTCAGGCTGCACAGTCAGGGTGGCTGCAGTGGCAGATGGCTCGATCCCTAACATCTTTTGTTGGCTGACTGGCAGGTGAATTTGTTGGTCTGTAGTCTCTACTAAGAATTTTGGATTGCCTTGTAAGTCCTCAACGTTTCCTCTTTGAACAATAGCAGGTACGTCCTAATTGCTTTGTTTTCTACTAAGTCTTCCCTTTTCCCTTCTCAGCTTTTAAAAGATTTATTGATTTTAATTGGAAGATAATTACTTTATGATATTGTGATGGTTTTTGTCATACATCAGCATGAATCAGCCATAGGCTTACATGTGTCCCCCTTCTCAGCTTTTAAAATAGCTTTTTAAAAACACAGTGTATGGAGAGAATGACATAGAAACATATACCCTACCATATGTAACATAAATAGCCAGTGGCGATTTGCTGTGTGATTCAGGGAACTCAAACTGGGGCTCTGTAACAACTTAGAGGGATAGGAAGGGGTGGGAGGTGGGAGGGAGGTTCAAGAGGGAAGGGACATAGGTAAACCTAGGGCTGATTCAGCTGATGTTTGGCAGAAGTCAACATAATATTGTAGAGCAATCACCCTTCAATTAAAAATAAATTAATTATAAAATAAAAATGAAAAAAAAATGTGATCCAGAGTGTACTATCTTTTCTACCTAGAATCCTTCAACATTAGTGACTAACTCCCTTTCAGATAAACTTCAGATGCCCTGGTGCAGCATCCAGGGGTATCCACATGTGCTCATTTGGTGGGTCTAAACCGGTATGTGCTCGCCTCTCTGTCACAGCAGGTTCTTGCTGAGCATCTCCTAGAGGCATTGCTCAGCTCTGCCATCCTCAGTTCCTCTCTTCTCCTGTACCTGCTTTGGCACAGGAGAAAATGGGAGCACTCTAAGGGATGGACAGTGAGTCCTTGTCTTCTCTTGTGGCAACCTCAGCCCAGTTCCTGGAACACAGGAAAGATTCTATAAACTACTTCTGGAATGAATGGCCCTCTGACTCTCTTTCCTTCCACAGCAGGGAAATAGAGGCCTCCCTGCTCTTTATCCTGTGGTATTTGGACTGGCCTCCTTTTTCACAGTGGAGATACACACAGGTACACACACACACACACACACACACACACACACACACACACACACCGGGCTTCCCTGGTGACTTAGTGGTAAAGAATTCACCTGCCAATGCAGGAGTCACAGGAGACACAAGTTTGATTCCTGGGTTGGGAAGATTCCTTGGAGGAGGACATGGCAACCCACTCCAGTATTCCTGCCTGGAAAATTCTAAGGGCAGAGGAGCCTGACTGGCTACAGTGCATGGGGCTGTAAAAAGTCAGATACGACTGAAGCGACTTAGCACGCACACCCTTGAGGCCAGGGAGAGACTCCATCCAGGGGAAACACTTCTGAGCCCTTCTGCTGGGAGACTTGGTCCTGAGACTGTTCTGGGTTCTCTCACCACCCTCCAGGCATCTCTGTGCAGTCACACCTGCTCTGTCTCTGCACCTCCCCTCTGGTGGAGCTAGTCTTTGTCTGTAGCGTCTCTGGAGGCTGCTCCCTCCATTTGGTTCAGCCTCTTTGCCCCCACACACGGTGCTTCCCCAGCTACACCCTCCGCACCATCTCTCACAAAGGCCAGCGTCTCCCTGCTGCCCTCTGGATTCTTTCTAAGGTCGTGTCGGTCTTATCGTCCATTGTTCAGAAACCTCCAGGTCTCCCACATCCTGAGCAAGGCCTCAGGGAGACATCTTTTCACTGTATTTACCCTTAGATTCTTGCCCACACTCGGTGTGACCACAGTGGACACAGAGCTCTCCCCCACCCTCAGCGCACACACCACTCTTTTTGTGCCTGACTGTATGTGCTGTCCTTGCCCTGGAATGCCCTGTGCCTTCTTGCTCCCATGGCAGCCAACACACATTCCATGTCGCCTCCTCCTAGAAAGGTCCCTGCCCTCCCACCTGCCCCCCACAGCACAGTACTTTAGCCCCCTTTCCCCACAGTTTCAGACAAGCTGCCTCCTAAGACAGCCGTGGCTGTTGGCAGCTAATTTCAGGGCCTTGCATGGGCTCTGAGAACCTACTGGATAAGTCTGCAGAGGGGTGGCTGAATAAACTGAGGGTATCCATTTATCTCGCTTTGCCTCATCCAGGCTGTAACAATCTCCTTTCTAGTAGTGCTGGCATCAACTCTCATTTATGATCAGGCTGGTAATCCAGCGAGTGGGTTATCAACAGCGGTGGTTATCCTTCTTTCTCTTTCTTTGCCTCCTCCTCCTATAGTTCCCCCTACCCCTCCCCTTCATGGCTGCCTTCTCCTCTGTCCCATGGGCTCCTTTCCAGGGAGCAAGTCAGGAAAGAGAAGAAGGCGTAATGCAAGTCCATCTACGCTGCTCACAGGTAGTGGGAGAGAAGATGCAAGTCTACACATCAGAACCTTGTTGGAGGCACTGGTCTCTGCCTTGGGCCTCCCTGGTGGCTCAGGCGGTAAAGAATCTGGCTTCAATGCGCGAGACAGGGATTTAGTCCCTGAGTCAGGAAGATCCCCTAGAGAAGGGAATGGCAACTTGCTCCAGTTCTCTTGCCTAGAGAATTCCATGGATGGAAAAGCCTGGTGGGCTACAGTCCATGGGGCTGCTAAGAATCAGGCACGACTGAGCGACTAACAGCAACTCTATGACAGGATTCACACCACGGCCTCTGCCTTCTCTGCACTCTGTCTCAAAGCCCTTTGCTCTTCAGATGGTCACTATAGGGTAAGGGAGCAGCAGCTCTCCTTCCCACCTTCCCAGAGGTTTTGAGGGAAAATCTGGCTGCCTGCATCCAGCAGGGTGACCTTGGACATGTCACAGCGTCTTTCTGGGCCTTGTTTGGTCCTCGACATCAGAGGGATTAGACCAGACGGTGCGTTTTCCCTTGCAGAGGTGCAGCCCACTGGCCTGTGGCCCTAAGCAGTTGTGTAACGTCTCATCAGTAGCGTGCTACTACTAATATGTTTTTTTAAAACATAAGGTAAGAAGGACCAGTGTCACCCTAGGCTTCTCATGCTTCTAGATTAGGTCTGAGTGAGAGAGGAGGGAGGTTTCTGCACAAAACCTCACTACCCCAGTGGAGCTGGGTGATGTGCAGAATAGTCTTTCATTGAATGTCATGATGAGAGTTAAGACTTTCAAGCCAGGTCACCCCTAGGGTACCTTACCTGCGTGAGGTCACTCCATGGTCCTTTATCTGTACCAGGTAACCCTACCAGGGTCCCTTACCTGGGCCAGGTCACTTCCAGGGTCCCTTACCTGGACTAAATCATCCCCAGGGTCCCTTACCTTGCCCAGGTGACCCCAAGGCCCCTTATCTGGACCAGAGTCATCCCAAGGTCCCTTCCAGTGCTGACATCCTAGCCCATTCATACCAGTTGGACAGTACATCTCAAAACGGAGAGGCCCAGAGAGTGCTCCAGGTGGCTTCAGGCCATCTTGAAGACCCATTAGTGAAACTGAGGCTAGAGACTGTCTCCAGACCATCCCACAGGAGAGTCCCATTAGGACCTGTGGCATCTGGTGCAGTGGGGGTGGGGGGCAGAGTGGGTTTCCCTTTTCCTTCCTGAAGGGCTAGACCTCCCCAATCCCAGAAAGACCCTTGACTTGGGCTTTGAACAGAAAGGAGAGCCGTGAAACCAAAGCTGCCCGCTGCTTCTGGCGCGGCCCAACACGGTGATCCCTGGCCCCGCTCTCAGCTGTCAGCTTCCTCCTCCAGTGATCCCTGGGACCACCCATACCGACAGGAAGCGCGCTGAGCCCATTCGGGGCCTGCCGGTTGTAATGGCGAGGCAGGTCATCATCTAGGGGGCTGCCCCGAGAGATGTATTATATTTGTATTTTTTTCTAAATGGAGCTGGAACTGTGGCCCAGAAGGCCTGGGGGAGGGGGCCTCGAGCTGAAGGGGAAGCCGGGAGTCTGGGGGCGGCAGGCACGGGATTGGTGCTGAGGATGGGCTGGCTCCAGACAAAGAGAAACCCGAGAGTGAGGGATTAGGCTGCAGAAACCTGTGAGGGGAGCAGCGGGCCTTCCAGGGAATCTCCAATATCAAACCCTTTTCCTGAAGAGCTTACTAGAAAGGACTTCAAGGTAAATCCCCCTCCCCGGCTCAGAGCTGAGGTTAGAATGCTGGGGCCAGGAGCAGCCGTGACATTAATCATCACAACCCGTCCACAACCCGTCCCCAATCCCGGCGTGGGCTTCGAAGCTCTTTAGCCGCACACCCCTCCCAGCCCAGTTGTGGGGTTTTCCTCAGGGCCCTGATGAGAGAGGAAATCCTTTCTTTGCTTTTAGAGCGGCGAGCGAAAGTCTCTGGACACTTGCAGCCTTCGACTTAGGCAGCATGGAAATTTGGCATAAAAACATAGACTGGAATTTAATCCTCTAAGAGGAGTTTGGGGACACGTTCCAAAAGAACCTCTTGATTAAGTCTTACCACCGTTTTATCAAACAAATTGTTGCTGTTGTTTCACCGCTAAGTCACGTCTTATTCTTTCCAACCTTGTGAACTGTAGCCAGCCAGGCTCCTCTGTCCATGGGACTGTAAGTGACACAGCTGAAGGGCAATGGCCTAGCTTCATGTTATTCACTAAATTGTGATGTGAGCTTCTTGAGGGAGAGACTTGTGTCTTAGTCACCGGGACCTGGCATACAGTAGGTATTCAATAAATGTCTGAAGATGAAGGAAGAAGAATAAAGACTGAAAAAGATGATCCTCTGCTGAGGAACTTGAAGACAAGCTGACAGCTGGATTCTACAGACGTCATCATTTTTCTTTTTTGAAGTCTTTATTGGATTTGCTACAATATAGCTCCTGATGTTTATATCCTGATTTTGGGGCCTGTGAGGCATGTGGGATCTTAGCTGCATCCCCTGCATTGGAAGGCAGAGTCTTAACCACTGGATCACTAGGGAAGCTCCCGGACATCACCATTTTTCAAAGCTGTCCAGACACCCTGGCTATATTGATTTAGGTGAAACAGTCTGCCTCTTCCCCTCCCCTCAGGGGCCAAGATTACTTATTTTGAGGTGCTTTTAATTAAGAGATGCATGCATGCATTCTTAGTCGCTCAGTCATATCCAACTCTTTGCTACCCTTTGGACTGTAGGCTCCCAGACTCCTGTGTCCTTGAGTCAGGTAGGAATACTGGAGTGGGTTGCCATTTCCTCCTCCAGGGGATCTTCCTGACCCAGGGACTGAACTTAGGTCTCTTTCATCTCCTGCACTGCGGGCAGATTCTTTACCTGCTGAGCCACCAAGGAAGCCGGTTCTTATCATCGTGCATGCTAAGTCACTTCAGTCATGTCTGACTCTTTGTGCCCCCATAGTCGGTAGCCTACTAGGCTCTTCCGTCCATGGGATTTTCCAGGCAAGAATACTGAGTAGGTTTCCATTTCATCCTACAGAGGATCTTCCTTACCCAAGGATCAAATCTGAGTCTTCTACATAGCAGGCAGATTCTTTACCTGCTGAGCTACCAGTGAGTGATAGTTGCTCAGTCATGCCTGACTCTGCAACCCCATGCCAGGCTCTTCTATCTATGGAATTCTCCAGGTGAGATTACTGGAGTGGGTTGCCATTTCCTTCCACCAGGGAGCTACCAGGGAAGTCCTTAATTAGGGGAATCCTATCCCCTTAAGGGCAGGTCTTATCCAGCAATACAAGTGGATTGACCTGTAAAATTATCTGGATAGGCCAGGCAAAATACCCCCATGTAATAGTCAACTCCTGATATGATTATGCTTCATAACAAACATCCCAGAGTCTCAGTGACTTGCAAATGTAGCAGAGAATAAAGAACAATGGGAAGAGCTGGCTCCAAGCATCACAGAGTCGTCCACTGTCGAAATGATCAAGTAAACGTGGCCCCTTATAAAATGTGGAAGGGAATGAGGCTTCAGAGAGAGCAATGACTTAGGTGGCATCCAAGATTCTTTCCAACAGTTGTATTGTTTGGTCATGGATAGTAGGGACCACACTGGGTAATTTCCAAGTTTTCAAGAGAGACTGATATAGAAAACAAGTCTCAAGGCTGCCTTAGCTGTAAGTGATGAGAATTTCCAGAATATCTGTCCAACATCAGTGCTGAAGCCTGAATATTTTGTCACACAACCCTAAGTGTGTGTGCTGCAAAGCAGTGGCTCCGAGAACCAGGAAATTCCTTTCCTGGAGCCATCCTGTTTATACAAACTGAATCATCCCACTGGAAAATCAGGTACCTGCCATCTTCTCCAAATGCCATTTAAACACAGTTCGGGCAGCATCCAGGGTCTCATTGCGGTATTTCTGGGAAGGAGGGTGAGTCACAGGTCATGTCTCTCCTTTTCTTTTGAAGCATACGTTGCTGTCATTGTCTGTGCTCGGAGCCCCTTTCCCCACAAAGACTTAAGAGAAAAGGCAAGGGTGTATTTGGATACCATGTCTGGAAGGCTCCTGGCATAGAGGAGATGCCCAGTTATGCTTGAGAAATGAATGAGAGAGGGAGGGAGTGAATGGAGGCAGTATTTTAGGTTAAGATACTGAGAACTCGCATGTGTTCCCATTTCTCTTCTTGCTATCAGCCAAGCTAAGAGTACACTCATGCAGCCCAGTTGTGGGTCCTTAGAGGTTGTGTATTTGTGTCTCCCTCCTTTGTCTTGTCCTTATTTCCTTTTCTGCAAAACTCCATACACTTACATATGTGTTCTTTTCATTGACTTTGCCCTCACCCTCTAAGAAGATGTAAGGACAAAGGGATAAAGTAAATAAAGATCCTCAGGTAGATCTGGGGGATTTGTTGCTTGGGAATTTCTCTCAGGCTTTACTATTTTCATTGCTTTTCCACCTCACTGACTGCATCACCCCTGCCCGGATGGGTAGGTGGGAAGATAGATGATGGATAAATGGATGGGGGAGTGGAGGAAGGACACATGGGTAACTGGCCTTCACTTCCCACTTTGGAGATGAAAAAATAAACAAGAGCAAGTCAGCCAAGCTGTTCATTTGTTTACTCAAGAAACATTGGTTGGAAATTCACCAAGTGGTTCTCTGAAAATCAGAAGTGAATCGATAGAGTTCGGAAACTCAATGCTCTCTAATTTTAAGAAGCTGATGTAAGATTTTTAGGTGCCATGAATGCATAGCAGATGGAGCAATGGCACAGAAAATGTCAAGTTCAGCCACTGCGTGCCCCTGCAGAAGACGTGCATATGTGGTGAAGACCCCCTGGGAAGGGAAAACACCTGTATAGACTGATTGGGATGCTGGTGTTCATAAAAGTTCATTCTCTGACAAAAAGATTAGAAATCAGATTGGAGAAGCTCCCCCAAAGGAAACCTAAGATGCTTGAGAGTAACTGAGGTGGGGGTGCAGGGGGAGGGAATGCTATAATTTTAGGGTTGAATATTTACATTTCTGTGCAGCGAAAGGACCTTGAACTCCATTGGCATCAGAAACTGTCTTTGTTTCCCAGCTTCATCAGTTTCTAGGTGTGTGGCCGTGGGAAAATTATTTCACCTCTTTGAGTCTATTTTCTCGCTTGTACAGTGGAGATAATAATACTTAATACCAGAGATTATTTTATGAACAGGAGAGCAAGCTGCCTGCACATGGTGGGTGTTTAGGAATTGTTGACTGAAGCTCCATGACCTCTGAGGGTCTGGAATTTTTCTGATAGAAGATAGGAGAAATGGAAAGATTTTCCCAGAAGACCATAGTCTCCAGGCCTTTAAGCCCCCTGTGGCTGAGAACCAAAATTTCCTGCCTTTTTCTGTGGCCATCAGTGGAGTTCACATCTGAAGACACCCACGACCCTAATCTCTATTTCCAGGGTAGCCAAGAGCGATGCTTATGGACTGGTCTGTATCTACCATCAACCTGAGATCGACTGTTATAGCCAGACTCTGAGCTCATGAGGAGCAGAACTCTCAGAGAGGCATTGGTCCTTCCATCTTCATCCAGAGGAATTACTATTTCACAATTCACAAGTTATGAGGAACAGTGGGGACTGAGTCTCTCTTAACCACAAAGAAATGAAAAAAATGTGTCCTTGCTGATCTGTCCTGGTGCTGTGTTGATTTGTAGGCAGTAAGTTCTTAATACTTAAGCCATGACTTCAAGGCTGGTCTTTCCTGTTACAACTTCCAGGGTTTCTGAATTGAGTCCAATCCATTGTATATGGAAATATATATATAATGAGAGCTGGACCATAAAGAAGGCTGAGTGCCAAAGAATTGATGCTTTTGAATTGTGGTGAAGACTCTTGAGAGTCCCTTGGACTGCAAAGAGATCAAACCAGTCAGTACTAAAGGAAATCAACCCTGAATATTCATGGGAAGGACTGTTGCTGAAACTGAAGCTCCAATACTTTGGTCACCTGATATGAAGAGCTGATTCATTGTTAAAGACTGATGCTGGGAAAGACTGAAGGCAAAAGAAGAGGGGGCAACAGAGGATGAGATGGTTGGATGGCATCGCTGACTCAATGGACACGAGTTTGAGCAAACTCCAGGAGATTGTGAAGGACAGGGTAGTCTGGCGTGCTGCAGTCCATGGGGTTGAAAAGAGTCAGACATGACTTAGCAACTGAACTTGCTTAGCAACAGGCTTATATAAACCCCAGGTGATCCTTTGGAGATTGAAAGGGAATTCCACCTGTTGTCTTTATTTCCTCAGTAGTCTGTGAATTTGATGAATGGATTGGCAAGAGAGACCTCAATTACCAAACACACCAGGGGCTTCCCTGGTGGCTCAGATGGTAAAGAATCTGCCTGCAATGCAGGATACCCAGGTTTGACCCCCGAATTTGGAAGATCCCCTGGAGAAGGGGATGACAATCCACTCCAGTATTCTTGCCTGGAAAATCCCATGGACAGAGGAACCTAGCAGGCTACAGTCCATGGGGTCACATAGAATTGGACATGACTGAGCAAGTTACACTAACTAATCAACCAAACATGCAGAAAACCTTCAGAGGTCTCTTTGGCTTGTTCTTCAAGTCAAACCCAATGGCTGTGGGTCTCTCCGTGTTCCTTCTGGGGAGGGTGAGTTACTCCTGTGACTCTGTTAATGCTGCCCTTTAAAGTCTGACTCCAAGACATCGCCAGGATTTGCTTACTTGTCCATCTTCTCCACTGTATCCTGTGAACTCTTGGAAGGACAGAGTAGCCTGGCGTGCTGCAGTCCATGGGGTTGCAAGGAATCAGACATGATGCAGTAATCTGTTCATCTTTGCTTCGTTAGCAGTGAGCATAGTGCTCAGTATCTAGACTGTGCCCAGTAGATGCTTTTTCGATGAATGAGTGAATGAATGAATAAGTAATGGATGATGGACACTGAGAGCCTTCTTATGCTTCTACTGTCAAGACTTTTACTATTTTCCTAGGCAACAGAGGTCCATTCCAAGAAAGCCGCTCATGTGCCTTCTGCTAACTCTTCCTGTTTGTGTGGTCCATCAACACTTACAAATCTCTTTCACACCAGACCCTGAGTGCTGAGCACAGTTGTCTCCCCTTGTCCTTAGGAGAAGGGGATCACTGGACACTGTCTGGAATTGCAGGCTGATGAAAGAAACAGTGAGGACTTTCCATGCTTTATTTTTACCTAAGTGTTTATATTCATGGGCTGCTTCTAGCTGAATCTTTTCAGTGACTACTTCCTGAGTGAGGAGACAGACTCATGCCAACATATTTCTGAGTCCTTCCCTTTCATTGCTTATTAGAGGCTCATGATGGGGAGAATTTTTTTTTTTTTCCAGCCTCACCATATGTGGGATCTTAGTTCCTCCACCAGGGTTGGAACCAGACACTGCATTGGAAGCACAGAGTCTTAACCACTGGACCTGCAGTGAAATCTCAACAGGGATTCTTAAACTTTCAGCTTTTAATCTCTTTAAACTGACTATATTATACAATTACTAAATTATAGAAAGTGTTTTAGAAAGCTAGTTATTTTCTTTAGAATTAGACTCTTCTAACTGATGGCTTTTACAACTGGCGTTCTTCAAAGCCTCTGTGCGCCTGACGGGGCTGAGGCTGTCTGTGTGGATGTGTCAGAGCCACGTTAAAAACCTCACGGCCCCCTCTCCCTCCCTGTCAGTAAGCACAATGATTTCCATCCACACATTTCAGTTGTCTGCTTCTTTTCGTGTTTGTTTTGTATTTACAGCTGGTGACATTAAGTTCATATTCATGAAACAAGATAACCGCTCAACATCTACTACAGGAAGGACGTCACACAAAATGGTGGGGCCTTGGAAGAGTCAAAAACGTCCGTGATCTCAAAGGAGTTTGTGGTTCAGGGTGCAAGTCAGATAAACAAGGAGAGGGACGTGTGCAGGGCATGATGGGGAGTGGGGGAGGAGAGGTGCCCGGGCTCCCAGTTCTGCCTGGAGGAGGGATGGGGAGTGCAGTGAGGGAGACCCTTCACAGAGGAGGTTCAGTGGAACCTGGAAATAGAAACGGTAATCCATCCAACAGACAAGAAGAGGAGGAAAATGATAGATTGCCATGGCACGTACCAAGCTCAGGAATATGGGAAATGTGGTGAGTGTAGGGAAGTCCAGGTGGTTTTGAAAGGCTTGGAAAGCTGGCAGATTTGGTCTCCAAGTGCTGTGGCTCAGTGTCAGCTCAGAGTGTGGGTGGGGAGCACGTGGGTCTGCAAAACTAACTCAGGGTCATATCTCAAAGGTCTTGAATGTCGTACCAAAGATCTGGGCGGTATCGTGTGTGAGGATGTGTGTGCATGTGTGATGGAAGGGTAGATATGTTCACTGAAGTATTTTGAGTAAATGAAAAACAACTTGTGTTCCATCAAGAGCTTTTCCACCAGTCCCGGCTGGTCCACTCTATCCCACTTGATACACTATTTCTTCCTTAAGCTGATTGTCCTGAAATGTCCTTCCTGGACAATGTTGAGTGTAATCCACTCCTCCTTGTTATTTTAACCTAAGCCCAGGTAATTAAGGCCAAGATTTTAATTGCATCAGGCAGCACAGGGCTGTAGCTGCATATTTTCAAAGGAGAATGGTTGCTGGGGATTGAAAAGAGAAAACCAATGGGGTCTGTGCTTACGAGGCTGTCCAGTCTCTGTGCTTTCAGCTAGGCGTCTCTGGAGCACTTGCCAGCAGGCTTTGTAAAGATTTTGTTGAAAATCAACTTATGAATTCCTCCCTAATTGGCTTGGCCCAGGTCTAATCTGTTATTGGTGGAGCCAGCCTGGCTTCTATTATGCAGAGTGCTGAGGATTTCCGGCCCTGCTCCTAGCCTTGTGGAGGCTGGCTATTTTTAGAAGCCAGTCTTGGTGCTGGTGAAGGCTGGTATCACTGCGTCCTCTGAAGTGACCCCCAGAAGGCTGCCCATCTGATACAGCGTGTGGACCTCTGACAACAAAAAGCAAGTCTTGGAATTGACATTTGTATGCCAGAGGGTTATGGTTTTATACATTTTTTTTCCCTCTCCCCAAGATGAAACAAAGCTTCCTCTTTGTTCCTGCCTTTCTAAATGGATTCCTGGAAATGGGCCATGTACTGGTCCAAGCCGGTAACACCTGTGGCCATGGAACGTCTTCAGAGGGTGGTTTCTCTTGGCCCCAGGACACCCTGGAGAAGCATCAGAGGAGGGACAGGGTGGTAGCGTCACTGGCCTTTGCTGAGTTCACCCTCTTAAGGTTGTCCCGTGTAAAACACACAGACATGCCTGAAAGAGGCAAGAGGAGAGACCCAGTGTATCATTTCTGGGCACTGTTAGCACCGAATAGACCCAAGACCTAGGACTGAGACCTGGTGATGGAGAGTTGGTGAAAGGGAAGATGCAAAGATCAGGGCAGCCCCCTCAGAGGACAAGGCTCAGGTCTGCCTTGGGAATTCATGAGGGAGAAAGCCGAGGAAGTGGAGAGCCCTAACTTTTCCTAAGATCCTGGAAGGAAGGACATTGGATTTCTGAGTGCCATTTGCATGAGTGTGGAGAGGACAGGCTGTATCAGTTTATAGTCTCTCAGACGTAACCCACCCTGTCTCTCCCCCATCAGCCCTCACACTAAGTCCTCCAGGGGGCTTTGTAGAGTTTAAACAGTTCTGTTGGAGGAAGTCACTCATACAAACATCACCTCTATAGACCTGAGCTCATTAGAACCAAGGAGACCAATTTAGAGCCCCAGGAATAAGGACAGAGTCATCTATATACTTAAATACAAACATGCATTTTACAAGCTTCGGAAAACTAGTCTGACATCTGTTTTGCTTTCCTTGTTAATTCCACCCTGTTCCACTCTCTACTTGCCCTCACCCTACCCCTGACTCTAAAGTGAATTCCTCAGCAAAGCCTGAATTAAAGGATGTGATAGACCCTGCATTTGGAGCTGGCTCCCAAAGCTTGCTTTGGAAGATTTCTTCTCCTGGAGAAGGAAATGGCAACTCACTCCAGTACTCTTGCCTAGAAAATCCCGTGGATGGAGGAGCCTGCCAGGCTACAATCCATGGGGTCACAAACAGTCAGACACAGCTGAGCTGCTTTACTTTCACTTTCACTTTCAGCCAGCTAGCTAGGCAGGCAGTTGTTCATCTCGAGGACCTGACCTAGACAAACCTGTGCGTTCTGGTGTGTCTTGCCACTAACTGGTGGCTGCTGGTCTCCTAGAGCCCGCGGGGGAATCCCGTGGGCATCATGGATCATGGCTAGGATAGCACACCAGTTCAGAGAGAGCCACAGCTCTTGACCGTGGCCCAAGCAAACTGCCAGACCAAAACAGGTGTGCTGGTGAAGTTCTGTGCATTCTCTCTGTTTTGAAACTTCTGCTTTAGTTTTCTTTCATTTTGTTAACTTAACTTTGGATCCTGATTTTTCTCCTTTTTTAAAAAAATAATTAATTTATTTTTGGCTGTGCCAGGTCTTCATTGCTACGTGGGCTTTTCTCTAGTTGCAGTGAATGAGGGCTAAATCTTCATTGAGGTGCCCAGGCTTCTCATTGCGGTGGCTGCTAGGTGCAGACGCAGGCTCTGGGGCATGTAGGCTCAGTAGCTGCGGCTCCTGAGCTCTAGAGCACAGGCTCAGTAATTGTGGCACATGGGCTTAGTTGCTCTGAGGCATGTGAGATCTTCTGGGATCAGGGATCGAACCCATACCCTGTGCTAGCAGGAGGATTCTTTACTGTTGAGTCACCAGGGAAGCCCCTGTTTTTTTCTTTCTTTACATGGATATCCTAGAATCTTGAAGGTTCTCCAAGAGAATGGGAATCACAGCACCACGGCAAATCAGACCTGAAGGGGATTTAAAGTGGTTTCTTCAATTTGAACATGAAGATGCAGAAGCCCAGTGAAACAGAGAATTGCCTAAGGACCTGGGCTAGTAAAAAACACATCCAGGGCTGGAAGTGAGGCCTCTGACTCTCATTCAGTGTTTATACCTTAAATATGTGTCTGTTTAAGGTACACATATGCAGGATACATTGCAGCCATCTGTACTCCAGTAAGAATTAACAATACACAGGACAGGTATCACTGAACAGTTATTAAGTGACAGACATTGTTGTGAGCACTTTATATATGCAATATTATTTACCCTTTTGTCAGCCTACTGGGTAGGTATTTTTACTGTTCTCAATTTGTAATTGCTTAATAACTTGCCTTAGTAATTAGGGACCTCTTGGTGGTCCAATGGCTAAGACTAGACTCCACATTCCCAATGCAGGGTGCCCAGGTCCAACTCCTAGTCAGAGAACTAGATTCCAGAAGCTGCAACTGAGAGCTTGTATGCCTCACTTAAAGATCCTGCATGTTGCGATGAAGACCTGGTGCAGCTGAATAAATTAATAAATAAATAAAATATTTTTTAAATAGGGAGGTGTTTTTTAATAATTTGTATATTTTTTTCTGTGCTGGGTCTTCACTGCTGTGTGGTTTTTCTCTACTGCAGTGAGCAAGGGCTACTCTCTAGTTGTGGTATATGGGCTTCTCATCGGGGCTTCCCTTGCTGGGGAGTACAGGCTCTGGGCACGCAGGCTTCCGTAGCTGCAGCACCTGGGCTCAGTAGTTGCAGCTCTCGGCTCTAGAACACAGGCCCAGTAGTTGTTGTTCATGAGCTTAGTTGCTCCACGGCATGTGGGATCTTCCCAGACCAGGGACTGAGCCCATGTCTTCTGCGTTGGCAGGCAGATTCTATACCACTGAGCCACCAGGGAAGCCCTAGGGAAGTCTTATTACATTTACTTTCTTGAGACTCAGTTCTAACTTTGCATCAGCAAATCTATACTGAACCACTCCAAGGGTTGGAGCCCTGCCTTCAGGAGAGCAATCACAAGCAGATCAATCACAGCAGTGCACAGTGGCAGCTATAATGAAGCAGCCACTTTGTTGGGGGCGGACTTCTCCAAGGGGATAGTATTTGGCTCTTCCTGGGGATGAATAGACTTTTGCTAGCTGGAGAATAAGTGCTTGTGTGCCAGTGAAGGGAGATGCCAAGGGGTTCAGGGAGAAATCTGGAGGTGAGGAGCTCGGGGTCCTGGAATTCTGGCAGAAGCATCATGGCTGTGGGAGGTGCTGGGAGGCTGGCTAGAGAGGTAAGATAATCCAGTACCTGTGTCCCGAGATAGGGAACCTGGATTCTATCCAGTAACAGAGAAGAGCCAACAGAAAGGCTTGTGAGTAGGTTAGGTGATGGTCTTGGACTCCTGGAGACGTGGGGCTGGACGGATGTACTGTGTGTGTGCCTGGTTGCTCAGTCGTGTCCAGCTCTTTGAGACTTGGTGGACTGTAGCCCACCAGGCTCCTCTGTCCATGGGGATTCTCCAGGCAAGAATACGGTAGTGGGTTGCCATGCCCTCCTCCAGGGGATCTTCCCAACTCAGGGATCAAATCCAGGTCTCTCACATTGCAGGTGGATCCTTTACCATCTGAGCCACCAGGGAAGCCCAGGAATACTGGAGTGGGTAGCCTATTCCCTTCTCCAAGGGATCTTCCCAACCCAGGAATCGAACCGGGGTCTCCTGTGACAAGGAAAGCCCGTAGGAGGAGGTGGTTGCAATTGTCCAGGGAGAAGCGATGGGGGCCTGGACTCCTTACAGCCATCTGACTGACACAGGCTGCCGCCACTCCTCTGCCCGCACTGATTTTGGAGGGGAGGGGAGGGGGGATGCTGTCTTTAATGCATTCTGCCTGCAGGGACAGCACATCCGCCAAATCTAAACTTCCGTGTCCATATGGAGACTCTCCGTGGTCCCTACCCTAGCAGGCTTGAGCTCTCTTCTTCCGGCCTCTACTGTGTCTAGTACATTTTTCTTTCTCTCTTGGTGCACATAGAGTTTCCTTGCACATCTTCATACATTTCTGTCTTCTGCTTCACACCCAGCTCCTTGAAGGCAGTCCAGATCTTTGCCTCCTTAAATATTTGGCACCATGCCTGACATTTAATGAGCTCTCAGTACACGTGTGATGAATGAATCTACTTTCTAAATAAGGCAGTGACTACAGATAGGGCAAGAAGTGGGCAACTTTGGGAGATTTTTTAAAAGTTTATTGAAGTGTAATTGATATATAATTTTGTGTTAATTTCTGCTGTACAGAACAGTGATTCAGTTTTATATATAAATAATATATATATTATTTTTCGTATTTTCCCATCATAGCTTATGACAGTAAATTGAATATAGTTTCCTGTGCTACAATAGGACATTGTTTTCAAGTTACATCAAGGGTCAGCAAGTGAATCCAGCCCACTTTATTTACTGCTTTTGTAAATAAAGTTATATTGGAACATAACCAAGCCTGTTGGTCCATGTTTGGCTCAAGCTGTTTCACTCTGCAAAGGCAGAGTTAAGTTATATGACCAGACCATACAAAAATAGTTACTATCTGCTGCTGCTAAGTCGCTTCAGTCATGTCCAACTCTGTGCGACCCCATAGATGGCAGCCCACCAGGCTCCCCTGTCCCTGGGATTCTCCAAGCAATAACACTGGAGTGGGTTGCTTCCTTCTCCAATACATGAAAATGAAAAGTCAAAGCGAAGTCGCTCAGTCGTGTCTGACTCTTAGCGACCCCGTGGACTGCAGCCTACCAGGCTCCTCTGTCCATGGGATTTTCCAGGCAAGAGCACTGGAGTGGGGTGCCATCTGCGCAGCCATAAAAAGCATGCGGGATTGCCATTGGCAGCACCATAGATGGACCTTGAGATGATCATACTAAGTGAAGTGAATCAGCCAGAGAAAGCAAATATTATATATCTCATATGTCAAATCTAAAAAGTAATACTGGGACTCCCTGGCAGTCCAGTGTGGTTAAAACTTCACCTTCCAATGTAGGTCTGGGGGAGGTTTGATCCCTGGTAGGGAAGCTAAAATTCCACATGCCTTGTAGCCAAAAAACCAAAACATAAACAGAAGCAATATTGTAACAAATTCAGTAAATATTTTTTTTAATGGTCCACATCAAAAAACACTTAAATATATGATACAAATGAATTTGTTTAGGAAACAGACTCTCAGACAGAAATTTATCAAAGGGGAGAGTGTCAGGGGAGGGGTAAATTAGGAGTTTAGGATTAGCAGGTACAAACTGCTATATATAAAACAAATAACTAACAAGATCTTCCTGTAGAGCACAGGGAACTCTATTCAACATCTTGTAATAACCTATAATGGAAAAGAATATTAAAAATTATATGTATATATATTTATGGGCTTCCCTGGTGGCTCGGTTGGTAAAGAATCGGCCTGCAATGCATGAGACCTGGGTTTGATCCCTGGGTCAGGAAGATCCTCTGGAGAGGGAAATTGCAATCCATTCCAGTATTCTTGCCTGGAGAATCCCATGGACAGAGGAGCCTGATGGGCTACAGTCCAAGGGGTTGCAAGAGTCGGACACGATTGAGCTACTAAACTACCATATATGTGTATCTGAATGCCTTTGCCATATACCTGACACAATATTGTAAATCAACCGAAGTTCCATTAAAAAAAAAATACTGACTATCTAGCCCTTTGCTGAAGAAGTTTGTTAACCTCTGAGTTCAATGAGCAGAATTAGTGACTGGAGATACAAGGTGATAGAAAGGAAGGAGTCGAGACTTTTCCTTTTCTCATGTCTTCTCACCTAAACAGAGATTTGCACCCAAGTGATAGCACTGACCCCTAGGCCTGCAGGTGCTGAGAGAGACACCCCCGCTGTGGGGCACGCCAGAAAGGGTGTGAGGTGTGAGGGTCTGAGCCTAAGGAGGATGAGAGATCTGGGTCAGAAGAGACAGGGGCCAGGGATGCCCGGCAAAATCCACCTAACCCCCGCTGTCTCTCGTGCCGTGCTCTCTCGTAGTCATCCAGTTTGGCTTTGTAACCCTCTTCGTGGCCTCCTTTCCTCTGGCACCTGTGTTCGCCCTCCTCAACAACGTCATTGAGGTGCGCCTGGATGCGAAGAAGTTTGTTACAGAGCTGAGACGGCCAGATGCTGTGAGGACCAAGGATATCGGTATGTCTGCTGCCCAGAGGCCATGCCGCTCCTCCCCATCCCCTCCCTCCGACCCTCCCCATATCTCCCAGGCTGCCTCCCTCCCACTGTGTCAGGCATCCAGGATACTGGGGCATCCATCTCTTGCTTCATCAGCCCCTCTGAGCCCCCTCATCCTCTTCTTCTCAGGTGCTGGGAGGTCAGATGATTCACACACACACACACACACACACACACACACACTGGCCCCCCAGGTTTGCAGACAGGGCTGCCCCTAAGCCTTTCCAGACAAGCCCATCTCTGGGGGCCCCGGCAGAGCTCCTCTGGTAACTTGCCTGCAAAGCGTCATCTGGCTGCAGCCTTGTCATCACTGGGCTGGGGGCGGGAGGGAGCCAGACGCCCTTCTCTTTCTGTCTTAACAGGGATCTGGTTTGATATCCTCTCTGGCATCGGCAAATTCTCTGTTATCATCAACGTAAGTGCTTGCGTTCCTGACACCTTTTCTCTGTGGGAAGGGCTTTCCAGGGGAGCTGAGGTCTTCAAGGCAGGAAACCAGTTCTGTTACCTCCCAGCTTCTTCCGTTTGGAGCTCTAATTAATGCAGTTGTTGTTGTTCTTATTGTTTAGTCACTAAGTTGTGTCTGACTCTTTGTGACTCCATGGACTGTAGCCTGCCAGACTCTCTGTTCATGGTATTTCCCAGGCAAGAATACTTAAGTGGGTTGCCATTTAGCCCCTCTAGTTAATAGCAAGTACACACCTTCTTACGCATCAGGCTGTCGCCAGAGCTCTGCAGCTTTGTCCTTCATTTCGCTAAGAGAAAGAAAGGTAATTACCCACCAGAATGCGTACCTTGGCCTTAAGAATCCAGATCAGATCTTTCTTCAGAGCCAAGAATCACGAGGAAAGAATTCCCCATATCTATCCATCTCTTCCCTTTCTTTCTCTACTCCGGAGCTGAACAATACCTGGAGCATCGCCCAGGCTGCAGTTCCTAATTACCGTTCCTCCAAGTTGTCAGTGTGAAGTCTTAATTATCCCTGTGGACTCTGGCGCTGCTTGCTTAAGATAGGACATGGAAGAAGAGGGGTCTTGCCTGCTCTGACCTCCTTAACTGCCTTGCCAGACGTGTCCAGGTTTCAGAGGAAATCCTGCTGGACCCAAGCCAACAAACAGCTCTTTTGGCGTCTGCATTCCTTACAGACGGTGGCCAGGCAGGGTCTCCGCTTCCATCTCCTGAGACGACATCAGTCAGCTCAGCGCACAGCAAGAAAGTCACGGCCCCTGTTCCCTGGGGAGAGAAGCACTGACTCTTCCCAGGCTCCCCACTAAGAACACATAAAGTGACATGAGGTGTGCAGAGGGGCAGAGAGGATCAGCCTGTCACACATGGGATGTTTGATGTAGGAAGTGCAGGTCTCAAGGCTGAGAAATCAGGTGCCGTTTGGAAAATAGATCCATAGCTGCTTTGGAGTTGAGGCTTCTAGGAAAGAAGTGATTGCTGGTGCTAGTGGCTTCCCAGGTGGCTCAGTGGTAAAGAATCTGCCTGCCAAGGCAGGATATGCAGGAGATGCAGGTTCGACCCCTGGGTTGGAAAGATCCCCTGGAGGCGGGCATGGAAACCCCCTCCAGTATTCTTGCCTGGAGAATTCCATGGACAGAGGAGGCCTGGCGGGCTACAGTCCATGGGGTCTCAAAGAGTCGGACACAACTGAGCACGCATGCTTCTGGGAAAAAGCCCTTGAGTACCAAGCACTTTTCAGCTAGACAACAGAATGATGGAAGCTTTACTTCCCTGCCCTTCTTATTTGTTAAAAAATGGGGGTGGATAAGAGTCTCACCAAATCATATCATTCTAGAAATTAAAAGAGATGATGAAGGTATGTCTGATCCATGTTCTGTTAATTGCAGCTGTGATTATTAGAAGTACGTTTCTCACTGTCACACATGGCTATGGCCCTGCACACTCACATATACATTTAGAAAACAATGCCTAAACTGCATTTTTTGAAAGAGCTTTAATTATTGGTGCTGGGGACGGTATAAACACCTGCCAAAAAGATTTAAGATTTTCTTTGCAGAAAGTCCTCCTGCATTTAAACAGGCAATCATTCGTTTGTCGTTTGGCTTACTCCGCAGACATTTATAGAGGACTTGGATACACCCAGGGTGAGGTTGGGTGTGTGCGTTTCATCCAGCAAGACCTATTCCTCTCCCTCGGTGTCTTACTTTTTCTAAGCAAAACGGGTGAGAGTGACTTCCATCATGTGACAGGATAAAAGGCACTGGGAGACGGTGGTGAAGCGGGCTCCCTGTGGAACCAGAGCCGCAGGGTTCCCGGTTTTCTGGTGTCACTCAGGGGCAAGTGTACCATTCGATGTCTTTGCCCATCACATTTAAGTGGCCCTCTGGACTTCCCAGGTGGCGCTAGTGGTAAAGAATCCACCTGCCAATGTAGGGGAGATATAAGTGACGCATGTTCGATCCCTGGCTTGGGAGGATCCCCTGGAGGAGGGTATGGCGACCCATTCCAGTAGTCTCGCTGGGAGAAGCCCATGGGCAAAGAAGCCTGGCGGGCTACAGTCCATAGGGTCGCAAAGAGTCAGACATGACTGAAGTGACTTAGCATGCGCACACTCATTACTACTGACAATTTTCTCAGAAAGTCTTCCACTCCTTTTTGAAAAATAGTTTCATTGATTTATTTATGTTCAGATGTGCTGAGTCTTTGGTTCTGCGTGGGCTTTTCTGTAGTTGCGAGTGCTGGCTACTCTCTAGTTGTGGCGCCTGCGCTTCTCATTGTAGTGGCTTCTCTTGTTGCAGAGCACGGGCTTTAGGGCACTCAGGCTTCAGTGGTTGCTGCCTGTGGGCTCAGTAGTTGCAGCTCCCAGGCTGTAGAGCCCAGGCTCAGTAGCTGTGGCACAGGGGCTTAGTTGCTCTGCGACATGTGGGATCTTCCTGGACCAGGAATTGAACCCATGTCTCCTGCATTGGCAGGCAGATTCTTTACCACTGAGCCACCAGGAAAACCCCATCCACTCCTCTTTGGTGTGGCCAATGCCAGCATCAATTCAAATATCTCAGAGATGTTTATGCCCTCCCTTTCCAAATGGTCCAAACTGGCTTAGTATCCTTTTCTTCGGTGGTCGTAATTCACTCTCTTGACAGCCAGTGATTTCCTGCTGTTGCTGCTAAGTCACTTCAGTCATGTCCGACTGTCTGCAACCCCATAGATGAAAGCCTACCAGGCTCCCCTGTCCCTGGGATTCTCCAGGCAAGAACACTGGAGTGGGTTGCCATTTCCTTCTCCAATGCATGAAAGTGAAAAGTGAAAGGAAAGTCGCTCAGTCCTGTCCAACTCTTAGCGACCCCGTGGACTGCAGCCTACCAGACTCCTCCGTCCATGGGATTTTCCAGGCAAGAGTGCTGGAGTGGGGTGCCATTGCCTTCTCCAAGTGGTTTCCTTCCACGTGTCAAAGATGGAAAAGCCAGGTAGGTCAGCAACATGAGCTCAGGGACGAGGATTCTATTAGTCAGAGCAGCACCTCTGGATGGGGAGCCCAGGACGGGGGCGGTCTCTTAGCCAGCTGGACCTGTGCCGCCTGGACGGTGTCCGTCCTGACCGACCCTCAGGTGCTTGTGGTTCTGCCCCCAGGCTTTTGTCATTGCCGTCACCTCCGACTTCATCCCGCGCCTGGTGTATCAGTACTCCTACAGTCACAATGGGACTCTGCACGGCTTCGTCAACCATACCCTCTCCTTTTTCAACGTCAGCCAGCTGAAGGAGGGAACGCAGCCCGAGAACTCCCAGTTTGAGCAGGAGGTTCAGTTCTGCAGGTAAGGTGATCGGGAGCAGGAGGACGGTGGAGGACTGGAAGCGGCAAGTCCAAGTAACTCTCCAGATGACCTAGAATTGTATCATTGTCCTTCTCCTTAGCCTCTGTCTCCTACCCCCAGGCCCCAGATCCCAAGAAATCAATTTCAATGAATCAACCAAAATTTCTTTTACCTGGAAGGTTTCTACACTTTTTTTTAACTTTTAATTTTGTTTTGGGGTGTAGATGATTAACAATGCCATGATAGTTTCAGATGGATGGCAGAGAGACTTAGCCATACATGTACACATATCCATTCTCCCCAAGCTCCTTTCCCATCCAGGCTGCCGTATAACACTGAGCAGAGTTCCTTGTGCGATACAGTAGGTCCTTGCTGGTGATCCGTTTTAAATATAACAGTGTGTCCATGTCCATCCCAAGCTCTCTGACTATTCCTTCCTCTATCCTTCCCCCTGGCAACCATAAACTTGTTGTCTAAATGAATCCACCAACATTTGTTGAGTGCCTTTTGCTAGACACTGGGAAGGTCTGGCATCAAGGGAAGGTCTGGTTTATGGTCTGGTTGGGAAGAAAACAGAACTCTCTAGGACATTGCACATTGTTCAGTGATTATGTCTAGTACAGACCATGAGCCTCATGGGTGTTTGGAGGAGAGGGAGAACGGGAGAGGGAGGAGCCATAAAGAGTTGTAGGGCAAAAAGCATATCATTGGTTGGAGTCAGCACGAGCCAGGTCATGGGGGTGGGGATGAACCTGGGATATTCGATAAATGCTTAGGGGCTAGCTGGTAGAGTCTGTGAGGAGAGTGTTTGGGAGATAAACATAGGGAATAATATAAGAAATACAATATATACAACAACTCCTTGGAGAGTGTAAGCCAAAGTGTTGTTGGACTTGAATAGGTAGGATGAAGTAGATACTAAGAAACCTTGAAATCTTATAGGAATTTTAATGTGACGCAGTAGAAAGTTATGGACTTTTACAGGGCCAGGTAGTTAGAAGTTAAAGTGTAGGCTTGGACTTCCCTGGTGGCTCAGACGGTAAAGCATCTGTCTACAATGCGGGAGACCTGGTTTTGATCCCTGGGTTGGGAAGATCCTCTGGAGAAGGAAATGGCAATCCACTCCAGTACTATTGCCTGGGAAATCCTATGGAGAGAGGAGCCTGGTAGGCTACAGTCCATGGGGTCGCAAAGAGTCGGACGCGACTGAGCGACTTCACTTTCACTTTAGGAAAATTAATTTGGTCTCAGAGTGGAAGACGGGGAAGATGGGTTAGAATTGAGGGAACTCAAGGAAAGCTGCTAAGATGCTACATCATTCAGACATGAGCCATGGAAAGCCTGGAATGGAAATGTGGAAGAAATTCAGAGTGGGGGACCACTCTGGTCCCCTTACAAAGCTGGGGACCAGAGGCCTGAGAGAGAGCCTGAGTCAGGATGATTCTGAAGTTTGGGCTGATGTCAGAAGACTGGGAAATTGTGGGTCCGTTGACAGGGATGGGGAAGATGCTAAGAGAATCTGATTTTACCATCCATGTGATGAATTTGGTCCCAGTCATGTTGCATGTAAAATGATGGTAAGAAGTCTAAGAGGGGAATTTCCCATCTAACTCCTGGAGAGAGTAGCTGGAATTCCCAGGAGGACCAGGTCTGAGTCATGATTGCAGTCTGTCAGCACAGGGATCACTGAAGCCGAGAAACAGAGAACTCTCCACTGCTTACCTGGGAAGGGCAAAGAAAGAGAGAAAAGAAGCAGAGGGGGAGTAAATTCTCTAACCCTCTTGTACCTTGGTTAAGTGATGGTCCCTGAGGACTTGATCCAAGAGCATACCTCTTGTATTTAAACAAATAGAACACGGGGACTTCCAGTGGTTAAGAATCCACCTGCCAGTGAGGGGGATACAGGTTGGATCTCTGGTTCAGGCACTAAGATCCCACATGCCACAGGGCATCTAAGCCACACCTGCTGAGCCTGTGCTCTAGAGCGTGTGAGCCACAACCACAGCTACTGAGCCCACACTCCCTGGAGCCCGTGCTCAGCCACCAGAGGAGCCAGCAGAAACCTCTGTGATCCTAGAAAAGTCTTCAACTTTCTAAGAGGTTTCCAGTGACAGATCCTGAAGTAAGACTGACATTTGTTCAAGAATGCAAGCCTCAACCCCTACTCTCAGCCATGAACAGCACAAGTGTGACTTGTTGCCTGGGGAAGCCAAGGCTAGCACTGCTCCTTTGGTTGGTCTAGGAAGCATATAGACCTTCTAGAAGTTGGTCTGGAAGGTCTATCCATAGGGACCTTACCCTTGATTATCAGATCTTCCAGTAACCCTCTGAATATATTTTCTAATGGATTGAACTGGCTTAAACACGGAGGGACTTAAATGCCTCCATATTGAAAGTTGAGGGTAGTTCTAGTTGAGTAGACTTGGTTCAATCTGCCCAAACCAAATCTTGCTCCATCTTCCAACTCTTCTGTAGTCAATGGTGACTGTAGTTTTAAGGAAACTATAGACCAGAATTATACTGGGCCCAAATCTGTGGGAAACAAGCCTTCTACCTCTTTCCCAACCATATCAGCAAAAGTGTTGCTGAAGCTTGTTGGGTAGGATCAGTGCATGCTTCCTACCCAGAACCAATCACTGCAGCCAGAAGAATGTGATGCTTTCCGTGGTCTTTGGCACTGTGGGGCTTGGGAGTGGGAGGTAAAATGATCTCCATCTAAAGCACATGGTCTCAGAGTAGGGGGTCATTCCCTCCTCCTCTGAGATCCGAAGTCATGATGAACAGATGCAGCTCAGCCAAAACAGCAGGTACCCAGGAGAGCAGGCATTATTAGCACACCTGAATGGCACTGAGCTTTGCTGTGTCCACTGTCAGAGTCACTGGACTTTCCAGGCAGCCATAAAGCCCTGATAACTCTTCTCTGCAATGAAAGAGAGGGGACCGTGGCTCGTGTGTGGTCCATAGAGTGGCGGAATTAAAACTAGCTGTGTGTGTAGGAAGTGCATTCTATATTTCTGTCAAGAAAATGTACCTGCAGAAAATAGATTGAACTCAAAGAGTTTGGTTTGATCTTACTCCGTACCAACCAGGATCATAGGATCATTGTACACCTACTTTTTATATACTTTATTCATTTGCTTTTGGCTGTGCTGGGTCTTCATTGCTGCGCATGGGCTTTCTCTAGTTGCAGGGAGAGGGTGCTACTCTTCATTGTGGGGCATAGGCTGTAGGTACACAGACTTTTGTCACTGTGGCATGTGGGCTCAATAACGGTGGCGCACGGGCTTAGTTGCTGAATAGCATGTGGGATCTTCCAGGACCAGGGCTCAAATCCATATCAGCGAAAGTCTTGCAAAAGTCCCCTGCATTGGCAGGTGGATTCTTAACTACCAGACCACTGGGGAAGTCCTCACGGTGTGCCTGTTTTTGAGGCTTTATGATAGGCTTGGCATCGGTCATATAATAGGGAGCAAGACGGTGCCTCCCTCAAGGAGTCTAGATGAATGAGATGAGTAAGCAATGAGAATCGAGCTTCTGTGACTGCAATTGAGAGACTGCAGGACACTCTCCTAGCCCTGAAGGAAGAAGAGGCCATGTGCCTAACCCAGACCTCAGTGTCCAGTGCAGAAGTGGCCAGAGGGAGAATCCTATTGAATCTGCTCCCTCCCAGGAGGGACCAGGGTGGCCTGGATGGTGAGCAGGGTTGGAGGAGCAGTGATGGGCAGGAAGGGGTTATCAGGTGGTGTAGGTGGTCCAGGGAGGACAGAGTGTCTCATGCAGAGGGGCTGGATTGTGCTCAGTGGTTGGAGATGGAATAATGGGGTTGAACTAGGAGAGAGAGACCAGGCAGGCACGGGAGGTGTGTGGACTCCTCTTATGGCACTGGGAGCCGCTGTGGGGATCGAAGGGACTTCTCACCAGTGTCATCTCTGACTGCCCTGTGAAGAGAAGCTGGTGACATTGGAAATAAGGGGCCGCCCTGCTCTGAAACAGATGCCTGGAGAGTGGGGTCAGCATATCATTTAGACACACACCATCCCAAATGGGTATACCATGTGGGCTGCCTTTTCTAGAAGAATGAGGAGTGCTGATGGAGATCTGTACCCACCCCAGCTGGGTCCTGCTCACCGCATGCCATGGGGTCCTGGCTGGCTCGCCAAAGTCTCTGGAAATTTAGGAAGTAGAGACATAAATTACTGATGTCCTTGTAAGCCAGGATTTGTCAGAGGCTGTCAGAAAGAGAAATGAAAAATGAGGATGAAGAGAAAGCGAGATTGTGAGAAACACAGACACACAGACCACGTCAGAGCTAGCCCCAAAGCCAGCGTTTAGAACGGCTTCCATGGTGGGAAATGAAATTTGCCCTGATTTTCTGGCAAATAGTGTTGGGAACTCACTGACCCTTCTTATTCTTAGTTTTTCATGACCTCTGGAGATAAATGTGGTCAAATAAATCTGAGGTCTCGGGCTCCAGCCCAGCCTCGCCAAGGATAGAGGTATCTTAAAAATAGCAGTAAAAGTTAGGACAAGTCTCCAACTGCCCATTCGAGATGCATTCTCAGCATTTTGGAGCCATGTCTGCCTCGGCCATTTAACTGACCATGCAGGGCTGCTCGATAGACAGCCCCATGGCGTCAGTCTGTGGCGGGCTTAGTGGCCATTTAACAGGGTCGAGGTGCCCCTGTATTCTACAGGCTGGATGGTGGCTCAGGCTTCTGGCTCAGCGGGAGGAGAGCAGAGAGGTCAGCAGGTCAGGGACTGGGGTCTCAGAGCTCAAGGAACCCACCTGGGCTTGGGCAACCCACTGGGTCTGTTTGGAGATGCTAAGTAACCTGAACCAGCATCCTTGGGTGGTGCCTGTGGACTTGTCTATAGGATTCAAGTTCTCTCCTGTCCCCGGGTCCTTCAAGTTCCTTCTGGGGCCTGCCTGCATCTCCTCTGCTCCTGGCTGAGACCAGAGGGAAAGCTAGCTTTTTGGGTACCTCTGCTTATCTTTATCAGCCACTAGATCAACTCGGGCCTGGTTAGTTCTTAGTGGGCTGGGCTCTTTTTCCCTTGTTGAAGGGAAAATTTCTAGACATTTGTAAGCAGCTCGGGTGGTATGAAAATATTGTGTGCCGTCTTGTTCAGCGTTAAGACATTACTTTCCATTGGACTGGGACTATTAAATTTCATTTTTACATACCAACATTTGGGCTTGAGAAATGCATTTACTAACTGATGTATAATGACTAAAAGATCATATTAGAAAGCTGTTTCGCATATGTATGGAGTCTAGAAAGATGGTACTGATGAAGCTATTTTGCAGGGCAGCAATGGAGATGCAGCCATGGAGCACAGACTTATGGGTGAGGGCAGGGGGAGGGAGGAGAGTGTGAGACGGATGGAGAGAGCAGCATGCAGACATATACACTACTGTATGGACATTGATAGCCAATGGGAATTTACTGTATGACTCAGAGAACTCAAACCAGGGCTCTGTAACAACCTAGAGAGGTGGGATAGGGTAGGAGGAGGGAGGGAGGGTCAAGAGGGAGGAGACATAGGTATACCTATGGCTGATTCACGTTGATGTATGGCAGATATCAAGCCAATATTGCAAAGCAGTTATCCTTCCATTAAAAATAAATAATTTAAAAAAGCCATTTCCAGGACGTCCCTGGCGGTCCAGTGGTTAAGACTCAGCACTTGCACTGCAGGGGGATGGTGTCCATCCCTGGTCAGGAAGCTAAGGGCCCACGTGCTACAGAGAGGGCCCCCACCCCCACCCAAAAAAAAAAAAGCCGTTTCTGAATGTCAAGGACCAGCCCCTTGGTTTATTATGTCAGCTGCTGCAGTGATTCTGTATTGTGATGACCTGTGGCAGGTGTCACTGTCAAGGTCACCCTGCAAGTAAGGATGGGAAGGGGGCATCTAGGCCAGGAGCCTCTCTTCCCTGCCTACACCTCAGTTTCCCCATCTGTAAAAGTGGGGACTTGAAATAAATCACCTCCTTCACCTCCTTACCTCATCTTCTTTTCTACTTTGTGCAAAAAATCAACAGTGAGCGACACGTGTAGTATATGAATTTGTTCCTGAGAAAGTTTTAAACATTGCAGGCAACCTCTCTAACTCGGTCCCACATCCACACAGCCCTACCCAGCCCTCGGCATCTTTCCAACTGTAGCCCTGGTGACACATTTGCGTGACCCTTCCTCAGTCATTTTCCCATGTGTTAAAATAAAAATGAATTTATAGAACTTTTAAAGACACTTCACAGGTTCTCTTTCTAATAATAAACTATATTTTGAGTTAATAGGAACCTTATTTCTTTAGGTCATGTGTACATTCAATGTGATTATTTCATAGTGTTCAAACAATCTAGGTAAAATATGAATGCATTTTTAAAGTTAAGAGTTAGTGTTGATTTTTGTACCTCTTTTACTTAATGTATGTGAGTTTGCTTCACTTAACCCTGTGATTTGGCTCCTGGAAGCTCAATGTGAAAATATATTTGGGTCACTGAATATTGTCATTAATTGGATCTTTTTAAAAGATATTTTATTTATTTTTGGCTGTGCTGGGTCCTCATGGGTTTGTGCAGGCTCTCTAGTTGCAGTGAGCATGGGCTTCTCTCTAGTTGGGGTGTGCAGGCTTCTAGCTGCAGCGGCTTCTCCTGTTGTGGAGCCCAGGCTCTAGGGTATGTGGGCTTCAGCAGCTGTGGCACACGGGCTCAGTAATTGCAGCTCCTGGCTCAAGTGCACAGGCTCGGTAGTTGTGGGTGCATGGGCTTAGTTGCCCCGCAGCGTGAGGAATCTTCCTGGCCCAGGAATTGAAACTGTGTCCCCTGCATTGGCAGGTGGATTCTTAACCACCAGACCCCCTGGGAAGTCTTGCATCCTTCTTTTGCAATTAAGAACTTTTTGTTATAAAAGTCATTCTTTACAGATGTATGTGCATATATATGTATATGTATGTGTAGGTATATGTAAAGGAAAAGACTCTCTTCTCAGCTCCCACCCCAGTGATTCTCTTCCAGAAGAAACTGTTGTGTCTATTTCTGTCTCCAGAAATCACACTCACATGAGCCGTCTCATTTACTGCTGACTGTATTTTCCTTTGACATTCAATGTAAATACACACACACACGTACTCACGTTCCTTTGTTCATGGTGGGTCGAGAAGGCTGTCCCGTGCACACCTTCTATGTACCCAGCCCGGTGATGCACATTTTGTGGCTCTGTGAAGTTAGAATGACGAGGTCCAGAAACATGGAATAACTTTCTCGGCTTCTTACAATTAGTAAGGGGCCCAGCCGCTCCAGTTCAGTTTTAGACAACTCTAGTTGTCTCATTATTGGAAGACTCTCCTTATTACAAAGACTCCAGGGAACTCTCAAACTCGAAGTTAAGGCTCAAAGAAAATAAAGGAAGACTGAAGGGATGAGGGTAAGATCTGGGAACTCTTCCTAAAATTATAACCCCAAGCTTCAGCCCCGGCCAGCAGATGCAGGAAGTGAGCACACGTGGGTTCTCCCAGTGCTGGGTCACCCAGTGGGACTTTGGGAGACCCAGAGCTCTCAAAACCAGGGGAAAGGGGGGTGGCTTTGGGAAGCATCTGAGCTGATGGGAACAGAACAGAAGCTCTCCTGCCCATCAGCCTGACTCTGGCCTGCTTCGGGCCTTCACCTGGACTGAGAACCTGAGAAAAGCTGCCTGCAGTTGGGCATCAGCTCTATTTGGTTCATCTCAGTATCATGGGACACTCAGGGCATCTGAGCCATGCTCAGAAAGCCATGCTCCTGGAAAGCCAGGAGGAACTGGGGGCAGGGGTGTACCTGCTCTGTCCTCTTTTAACAGAAAAGGTGTACTTCTTAAGTCACCTTCAGTTAAAGGAGAAAGAGCAGCTCTGATGTATTGGGTCCTCTGACATGTCTGGCAGTGTGCTGAGCGGTCTTCATTGCAGCTCTGTGAGATGGAACGTCCATGTTTCATGGACGAGGACCCCAGCCATCAGGCCATTCAGTAACTTGCTGGAGGACAGAGAAGTGAAACAGTGGGGGTGGGATCAAGCCTTCCCCTGCTGACTCCCCACGCTTTTGCCAGTGCTGTTCTCTGCGCTGGGCTGGAGGTGAAACAGGCCACTGTTCCTGGGCTGGCCACAATCAAGCTCAAGAGCCACTCTGTCTTTTCTGAACACCTCTAGTCTTAAGACTAACGATCTCTTTGTTTAATTAGTGTCTTCTGATTACTCAGTGAAAACATTTGATACACTTGCATTCTTAGGGTGGATTTTTTTTTTTTAAATTCTGAAATCTGAACTTTGTTGTTCAGTCGCTAAGTCGTGTCTGACTCTTTGTGACCCCATGGACTGCAGCACTCCAGGCTTCCCTGTTCTTCACTATCTCCCAGAGTTTGCTCAAACTCATGTCCATTGAGTCGGTGATGCCACCCAACCATCTCATCCTCTACTACCCTCTTCTCCTTTTGCCTTCAATCTTTCCTAGCATCAGGGTCTTTTCCAGTGAGTCGGCTCTTGACATCATGTGGCCAAAGTATTGGCTTCAGCTTCAGCATCAGTCCTTCTAATGAATATTTAGGATTGATTTCCTTTAAGATTGACTGGTTTGATCTTGCAGTCCAAGAGACTCTCAAGAGTCTTCTCCAGCATTCACTTGACTTCTTAGGGTGAATTATTTTTAAATTATGAAATCTGAGCTTATATTGGAATGTAAATGAGCAATCATTTACCTGGTGGCAGAGGCTTACTGGAATCAGTGTTCTTCAAACTGTGAATCATGGTTCATCAGTTGGGAAATGGCTTAGTGTATCATGAGCAGCATTTTAAAGACTAGGAAAGGAGAGGACAGCAGAGAATAAAAGAGTATCAGAGCATGGGATACAGCAAGGATGAGTGTGCTCTGTGTGATTTTTATTTCTGTGATACATATGCATGTGTGCATAAATGTAAAATGCATTGCTTACTCCAGGTCACAGTTTTTATTTAAAGTTAGCTTTGGAAAGAGAAATGTGAACAGATGCACAAATCATTAAATTGCACACTGCTCTTTTCTGGGCAGTGCTGGCCTGTAGTTCCTGACAAAGCACCCTTAGTCCACTGGCACAGCGGGACTGCGAGTTGAGCTTTCTGGACGGATCTCTGTGTTAATCTTTCCCCAGACCCTTGATGAGATGGATGTGCCTGCCAGATTCAAAACATGTTTTGGACACTCAGGGAGGGTAAAGTGACATTTCCAAACGCTGTGGTGAGTTAGTAGCAGAAGTGGGACCAGAATTAGATTATTTATGGATTCTTTGCAGACTGGAAAAGAGAGGGGTGAGCGATGGCTGTCTTACTGAGGTCAGTGAGCAGCTGTTCCTTCATCGATGGAGCTAGAAAATGAGCGGGAGTGACTTCGATTGTGGTGGCAGGATCAGACTGGACCTGGGGGGATCTTCCCCATGGTCAAAAGGGCGGGGGCAGGGGTGTACAGCACCCCTCTTCCAAGGGTCTTGAGAAAAGCAAGACAGATTCCTGTCTGCCTGGGATTTGAGGGGCAGAGCAGGAGGGTGGGAAAGCCTGAGATTTTTCCCCACCCAAGCACGGAAGAATTGGTGCTTTTGAACTGTGGTGTTGGAGAAGACTCCTGAGAGTCCCTTGGACTGCAAGGAGATCCAACCAGTCCATTCTAAAGGAGATTAGCCCTGGGTGTTCTTTGAAGGGAATGATGCTAACGCTGAAGCTCCAGTACTTTAGCCACCTCAGTTGACTCACTGGAAAAGACTCTGATGCTGGGAGGGATTGGGGGCAAGAGGAGAAGGGGATGACAGAGGATGAGATGGCTGGATGGCATCACGGATTCGATGGACATGAGTCTGAGTGAACTCCTGGAGTTGGTGATGGACAGGGAGGCCTGGTGTGCTGCGATTCGTGGGGTTGCAGAGTTGGACACGACTGAGTGACTGAACTGAACTGGCTGAAGATGACCTTATTCCCTTGGCCACACCCTCGCCCTCTCCCATGAGTGGGCGTGGTCTAGAGCTGGTCTTGTTTCTGTCCTCAGCCGTGGATGGCGAGGATGAACCCTGTGGTGCTTTGCTGGGCTGCAGTTAGCTTTGCTTCTCATCCGGATGTCAAACCAAGCCTGCAACAGCTGTGATCAGCTGTCGGAAGAGGGGAGCTGGGTGGGAGGGGGCGGCTCCTGGCCTCTTGCCCAGCCCCAGTCAAACATTCAGCCTCCACCTCTCCTTTTGCCTCTCTCTGTGGCTGACTCTCCCGCTATGACTTTTTCTCCCTTTTTGCCTACATCTCTTTTCATCTTCCTTTTTCCTCTTCTCCCCTCTTGAGAGAGGATCTTCTTGGGCCATATCTTCTTGGACCGTCGTGCTTCTGTGTGGATCTTTTAGAACCGTGAGTTCATTCAGGACAGGAAAGGGTTCAGAGAGCACTCACAGTAGAGTCCCCCACCCCAAATTGTAGCTGGTGGCCCGGAGCTTCCCGACAATGGAGGAAAGCCTGGATTCAGGCAGACTGGGATTCTCACCTTGAATCCACCCCTGGCTGGCCAAGCATTGAACTTCTCTGAGCCTCAGTTCCCTCCTGGGTTACATGGGGATACCCACGCCTGCCCGCAGATCTTGTTCTCAAGTGAAGAAGCTTCAGAAAAGTTCCTTGTTGGGGGTGGATACGTTCAGTATATGCTTGTTTTTCCTTTTGGGTGCCCCCAACCCTCCCCCGCCTTCCTCGGTGTCCCTGCACCCGCCTGGTGGCCTGATGCTACCCCATCTCATGCTTCGGCCCAGGGCTTGTTTTGCTTTCACTGAGCATCGAAGATTTGTTGACTTCCATGGAGAAAATAGTTCCATGACGGAACATAAATCTTCTGTACCAGCTCTTGCCATTTTTCCAGGCTTAGAAAAAAAGTGATTCTGAGAAAATAAGCCATTTTTAACATGAGTCATCTCAGGATGGGAAGTAGGGGGAGGGGGGAAGGCAGCAGCTCAGACAAGCCCTAGACCTCTCCATGGTCTGAGCTTGAGGCAGGCACTGACATTTTGTTTTTCAAACTCTTTGTGTGTGTGTGTGTGTGTGTGTGTGTGTGTGTGTGCAGTTGCTCAGCTGTGTTTGACTCTTTGCAACCCCATGGACTATAGCCCACCAGGCTCCTCTGTCTATGGAATTTTCCAGGCAAGAATGCTGGAGTGGGTTGCCATTTCCTCCTCCAGGGGAGCTTCCCAACCCAGCCGTCGAACCTGTGTCTCTTGCATCTCCAGCACTGCAGGAAGATTCTTTACTGCTGAGTTACTGGGGAAGCCTTAAACAATGTGGGCAGATGATCAAGATGGGCAGTTAAAAGAGGGGGCTACTGCCCACCTGTGACCATTACCACTGCTCCCCCAAATCCACTCAGCCTTCAGCTTGGTCTGAATCAGCTATCAAGCAAGGCCAGCCCCTCTCATGGCCAGGGTCCCAGAGCAGACCAGGCTGGGGAGGCCCCCTGGACTCTGCTGGCTTCTGCATCTTCACTCTTCACTGAGTCCTGGGCCTCAGAGCACTCTGCCGTGTGTCTGCGGGTTCCCCGCCACTCCCAGAGCCCACAGTCAAGTGGATCCCAGATGGATCCCCTGTCCTGAGTTTCTCTCATGATTCCTGGACCCCTCATGGCAACCCATTCCAATATTCTTGCCTGGAAAATTCCGTGGACAGAGGAGCCCAATGAGCTACAGTCCATGGGGTCACAGAAGTGTCAGACACAACTGAGCACACTCAGAGACACATGCATGCACACGTGCATGCACACACACACACACACACACACACACACTAGAAGGACAATCCAAAGGGAAACTTCTGGAGATGTTGGAGAGAGTGAGAAAGACACTTCTAGGCTGACATTGGCTCTTTTGGAGTTTGGGGTTTCTTGGACGTTGTTGGTTGGGCCCTGGGTTCCTTACCTCTGTCCCCTACTCCCTAGGTCTAAGAGCCAAGGCCCTGCCTGCTGCTCTGACTTTTGAGGTGATGGCCAGAGAGGTACCCCCTTCCCTCCATCTCCTCCCAGTCTTCACATCGCCTTCCTCTCTGGGCAGGTTTAAGGATTACCGGGAGCCGCCGTGGGCCCCGAACCCGTACGAGTTTTCCAAGCAGTACTGGGCCGTTCTGTCTGCACGTCTGGCTTTTGTCATAATCTTCCAGGTGAGTTGTTCAGCTAAGTTAGGGACAGCTGGTTAGGATCCAGGCTCAGGGATCCAGACAGCCCTGCCTCCGGGTTTTGAGGGTGCTCTGGTGACCCTCTGCTGGGTGAGGGCTTTCATGAACGCATGGATGCGCAGAAGCAGAAAAGGGCAGAGTCAGGTTGCAAGGCAGACGTGGAGTGACGTGCAGGGTGGAGAAGGATTCCCACGTAAACTTCAGACTGGAAAGTGGGGACAGCAGAGAGAGCAGAGCCTCAACCCGAAGGCAGACAGGCAGCCCCCCTACCAGGCCCCCGCCGGTCTCCACGCTCAAGAAAGGGCTCCAGTTCTAACCCTTCCTTCCAGCTCCCCGCCGGGCCCTCTTTGTTGTGTTGTTTGAGACCCCTGGTGGGAAAGGGCCCCCAGGGCCCCACTAGGCGCCCCTGCTGAACAGCAAACCGGGAGCTGGCTATCCCTATCTCGCAGACTAGCTGAAGCACAAAGATTCTCTGGGCATGAGGCCCCCATTCCCACTGCCAGCCTTGGGGGCAGAGCTGGGGTATCAGCCGAGATACCCTACCCATCTCCCCCACCCCAGGCTTTTGTATTCCCCAAAGGTGGGTCCCTGGAGGACTCCGAGGTATCCTGACCTGGACCGCAGCCCAGGAGGTGGGGAAGACCCCCAGCTAGTCCTTCACCTGGAGAAGCAGCATTCTTGCTCCGGGCGATGGCGGGGCGGGGCGGAGCATGTGCTGAGATTCCTCACCCGTCACCGGGTGCCCCCGCCCTCAGGAGCCGCCTCACTTTACCACCGCGAGTCAGGTGTTGCTTCCACTCCACTGGGAGGACTTGGTTTAAGAGGCGAGTGTGGGACTCGACTCAGCAGCTCCAAATGCCCTGAGGTGCCCAGGGGCCCCTGGGAACAACCTTGGTTCCCAAGTCTTCCCTGGGCCCTCGTGGGTTCAAGGTCGAGCTGGGGGCACATTTAGAGCCTGGAAGACAGAGGGCAGGGCTCTGGTGTCTCGTGCACTGTCGCTGACCTCGGGTCTAGGGAGAGGAGGCATGTGAGCAGAAGATGGGCAGGTGGAGGAGGCCACAGCTGGAGGTTGGGGAGGTCGGGGGAGGACTGGGAACCAGAGTACCCAGGAGGGGCCCTGAACTGGGCTGTGCACCACAGCTGCCCGCGGGAAATAGTCACCCTCTTAAGTAGAAAATGCTCCCATGAAGAGGCAGGGGGTCTCATCCTACCTTGGGGAGGGGACGTGGCCTCCCAGGGAAGAAAGGAGCCAGTTAGAGGTGTGTACACAACCTCAGAACCCATGAAGGCAGGCGAGAGGCGGGGTCCAGGCAGGCTTTGTGACTGGAGATGCTGTGATGGTTGAACAGGGCCCACCTCTGATATGGGGGCAGAGGGCCAGCTGGGAGGGAAGACAGGGACCGCTGGTCCAGGGAGAGACCCGGAGGGGCCATCAGGCCTTATGGCCACTTCCTGAGAAGTTCAGGAGGGAGGGGTCACATGTATTCCTATGGCTGATTCATGTTGATGTATGGCAGAGGCCTTCACGATATTGTAAAGTAATTATCCTCCAATTTAAATAAATAAATAAATAAATTTAAAGCTCTGGAGCCAGAGGCCTGGAGGGAAGAGCAAGACATGAAGGGTGGGCGGGGGGGCAGACTGAGAGAGGAAGAGTGGAGGAGGCAAAGAAGGCATGGCTAAGAAGGGAAAGGCTACCCACTCCAGTATTCTGGCTGGAGAATTCCATGGATGGTATAGTCCATGGGGCACAAAGAGTCAGACACAACTGAGTGACTTTTGCACACCACACATGATGCTGTCAGGCTGAGCGTGGGAGGGGGACCCTGTCACTGCTCCACTTTCTCCTGGGGACCCCGAGGAGCCATGATGCTCGTTCAATGGCTGAGATCAGCCGCGGAGCCAGAGGAACTCAGAGCCGCCTGCCCCCAGTTCTAGGTCTGTGTCATCACCAACCCCCACCCACCCAGGGTCAGAACCCTCCAGCTGGGCCTCACCTCTCACCCCTCCCCAACTCTCCCAGAACCTGGTGATGTTCCTGAGTGTCCTCGTGGACTGGATGATCCCTGACATCCCCACAGACATCAGCGACCAGATCAAGAGGGAGAAGAGCCTGTTTGTGGACTTCTTCCTGAAAGAGGAGCATGAGAAACTCAAGCTGACGGAAGAGCCGGCCCGGAGGAGCCAGAGCAGTGGCCACCACAGCAGGAGGGGCCCAGCAGCCAGCCCGGCGCCCTCGGGCCGGAGTCAGCCGGGCAGCAGCGCGTCCTCGGGGTCCCAGCATACCAGCGTGTGAGCCAGGGTGCGGGGGCAGCAGAGACCAGCATGGGGCTGTGCGCCAGCACAGTGGGGTGTCTGTCCTTCCACAGGGTCGTGAAGACAGAGATTCAAGAAAGAAGGCGGAGGATGTGCGCAGGAGGAAAGGGAATGATTCTGCTTCTCAGAAGCTTCGGCTTGGGTTTCTTTTAGGTCCTCTTTGAGCTGTATCCCTTGGGGAGTTGGTACCCCCTTTTGCATCCATTGGTGAAAGAACTGGGTCTCTCCAGCCCAGGGTCCCAGGCACCTTGAGCCTGCCCTGTGCTGTGCCTCCTCCCCAGGTCCCCTCCCCGCATTTTGATGGCCACAGGCCGTGAGCAGCACAGTCCAGGCCCTATTTCCACCCCATCATAAGTGATCTCACCTCCCTTCCCAGCATCACCCCCAAGAAAACCCTCTGTGTCACCATCACAGCCTCAGTGGATGCAGCTGAAGCTCCCAGGCTGATGGCGATGACCTCTGGACCCAACTGAGGAGCCAAGGTCCAGCCCTGGGCTTGTCTCCAGTCCATGTCCCGGGGATGCTTTGAGCTCAGTGCAACTAACCATCGTTTTATGCAGGTTCAGGTTTAAAATAATAAACTGAGACATTCTTTATAAAGATGCATCTCCTTGTCTCTCTCGCTTACTCTGCACTGGTGTTTATGGAGCCCCTACTGTGTGCAAGCATGGTTTTCAGACTAGCGATCCAGAAGAGAAGAGGCAGAACGCCCGGAGCTACATTCTGGGAGAGACAGACAGTGAGCTGATGTATGTGCAGCATTTCAGACTTAATAAGAAACGTGAGATAGAACAAGGGAGACAGGAAATAGGGAGGGAGGGCACGGAAGGAGGGGTTTGCCACTTTATGTCTGAATTAACGACGAACCCACGAGGGTCCAGAGATGACATCTTGCACAGCTAGCGCTCCTGGGAGGTTTTCAAGTGCAGTTGGAGGCAGAGGCCAGCGTCACTCACCGTGGCCCCCACATGCCTCCGCCCACCGGCTGCCCACAGCCAGCTGTGGTGCCCCTCCTTGGGGACCTGGCCCCAGTTCCCTGCAGGTCAGAGTGGCCGGCGTCCAACTCAGTCACAGTGGGAGCTGTCAGGAAGGTCGCACCCTCCTGGCAGGGGTTGGTTACTTTGACACACCAAAGTTTTAGATTGGTTTTCCAGTCTTTGGTGTTTACGCCCACCATCTTTTTTCAACATTTTATCTCCTCGTCGGAGTCCTCTGTACTTTAGGAACATATTCTTCCCAGAATAATGTTACTCTCCCTGACACACACCCTTCCATCCATGTATAGTCTACAACACAGGAATCCAGCAGCGTCTAAACTCTTACCCGAATCTATCATGGGTAATCTGGAAGGGAGGTGGACTCCCCCAGCCCGCTATAACCTTCCTTTCTCGCATTTCCTGTGCCGCTGAAGGCTGGACCTTATCCTGCAGTGTTTTCTTTTTTTTTTTTTAACTTTTAATTTTATAGTGGAATATAGCCGATTAACAATGCTGTGATAGTTTCAGGTGGACAGCAAAGGGACTGCATGCATGTATCCATTCTCCCCCAGACTCCCCTCCCATCCAGGCTGCCACATGACATTGAGCAGAGTTCCATGTATTGTATAGTAGGTCCTTTTGCTGGCGATCCATTTTTAATATAGCAGTGTGTACATGTCCCGTCCAAACTCCCTAGCTATGCCTGCCCCTGACCCTCCCCACCTGGCAACCACAAGTTTGTTTCCTAAGTCTATGAGCTGAAGTGTGTGTTTTCTGCGATACAGTCTTGCTGGTTGATGAGGTTAAACTGGGTACCACTTACGTCCTTTCCCACCCTAACAAGTACAGTTCTGTGGACTCCCCACAGCACGGCACTCATAAGGAGTGTGGACCAGTGTGGATAACTCAGTTTACCTTCCATGAAACCAGTCTACTCACCTTTGTATCCTGGCCCTGGTCAGCCGCATCTCAGGTCTCCTAGCTCCCTCAAACCCAGGTACAGTGCGTGGGTGTTCAGTCGTGTTCTACCCTTTGCAGCCCCAAGTAATGGGATATCCCCTGCAGGATTACTGGAGTGGGTTGTCAATTTCTGCTGCTGGGGATCTTCCCAACCCAGAGATCGACACACATCTGCATTGTGAGTGGATTCTTTACCACCGAGCCACCTGGGAAGCCCTCAGCCCAGGTACATGCGTGTGTGTGTGCTAAGTTGCTTCCGTCATGTCCGACTTCTTGCCACTCTGTGGCCCATAGCCCACCAGGCTGCTCTGTCCATGGGATTTCCCAGGCAAGAATATTGGAGTGGGTTGCCTTGCTCCCCTCCCGGGGAATCCTCCCGACCCCGGGATTGAACCTGTGAATCCTGCAACTCCTGCATTGCAGGCAGATTCTTTACCACTGAGCCACTGGGGAAGCCCTCATCCTAAGTAAGCCATGGCCAAATTTCCACTCCTGCCCCTCCCACGGGTGTATCCGCTCCGCTCAGCCACAGCAGAGGGCGCC
This sequence comes from Nanger dama, assembly GCA_917880005.1. Lineage (NCBI taxonomy): Eukaryota > Metazoa > Chordata > Mammalia > Artiodactyla > Bovidae > Nanger > Nanger dama. Next base: position 15,535,747 of record CAKJTW010000046.1, on the reverse strand, counting down.
AGAGAGCAGAACCCACCCTTCAAGGTTGAGCCACAGGTTCTGCAAAACAGAGCAGATGTTTCTTCACCAGGCAGCCCTGTCTGCACACCTGGCTCCCCACTCACCCTCCTCCACCTCCCCCTTCCTCCTCTGCCCTGTCCCCTGCACAGCGGTGGATAGAAGTGCCCCGGAGCCACCTCCCTTCAGGACTAGCTGGGAAGACAGACTGTCACCCAGACCAAGTGGATCACACCGACCCTTCCTGCCTCAGCCGTTCTTGCAGCTCTCTCTGCAGAAAGGAAGTGCAAAGCGAAAGCCAGATGGGGATGCCAAAAGACAGCTCTACATATGAGTTCAGGGACCTTCATGTTTCATGAAGCTTCTTTCTCTCCCTTTCTAAGAGAGGCCAGGGGCTTCCCAGCCCGGATGTCTCCCTCAATTAGGGGGTGAAGCCGCAGACCGTAAGGGGAATAGGCAGGCTTTTGACTCGGATCCCATATCATAAGCTGCTCTGAGTTTTCTCCAGCTCTGGTTGGCCTGCCTCGAATTCCTCAGGGAAGTGTGTGTCAGTTTCTATCAGGAACCACATCTGCCTGGTCTGAGCGGGGCTGCTCACTGGGAAACGGATGAGGCCCCTACATAGGCCTCATCAACCCTCTTCCCTGGCCCACCTTCCTGCAGTGCTCTCGGAAGTTTTTCTCAGTGTATCTCTCAGTTTTAAACTTGGTTGTCTCAGCTGTCAACCCCAGACTTTACTCCACTTACGTCCTTCCAATCTTTGCTTCTTGCTGCAGTTTCTTGCCCACTGTCTTTTCACGAGACTTTTCCCGCTTTATCTGTCTTCTCAGTGGCCCCTGTCTCCTTCCAGAAACCCCCTGGAAGCTCCTCTCCACATAGCTGGGCAACATAGGTGGAGTACTTTACCAGATCATTATGTTGAAAGTAGATGGTGATGGATTTCCCTGGCAGTTGGTCCAGTGGTTCCCTTGGACTGCAAGGAGATCCAACCAGTCCATTCTGAAGGAGATCAGCCCTGGGTGTTCTTTGGAGGGAATGATGCTGAAGCTGAAACTCCTGTACTTTGGCCACCTCATGAGAAGAGTTGACTCATTGGAAAAGACTCTGATGCTGGGAGGAATTGGGGGCAGGAGGAGAAGGGGACGACAGAGGATGAGATGGCTGGATGGCATCACTGACTCGATGGACATGAGTCTGAGTGAACTGCGAGAGTTGGTGATGGACAGGGAGGCCTGGCGTGCTGCAATTCATGGGGTTGCAAAGAGTTGGACATGACTGAGCAACTGAACTGAACTGGCTGGAATGTAGGGGACACGGGTCGATTCCCAGTCTGGGAGGATCCCACATGTCCCAGGGCAGCTAAGCCCGTGCACCACATCTACTGAGCCTGAATGCCCTAGAGTCCATGTTTTGCACCAAGAGAAGCCACTGCAATGAGAAGCCTGCTCACCGTAACTAGAAGAACGGCCCCCACTAGTCACAACTAGAGAATGCCTGCTGGCAGCAAAGGAGACCCTGCTGCTGCTGCTACTGCTGCGAAGTCGCTTCAGTCGTGTCCAACTCTGTGCGACCCCATAGACGGCAGCCCACCAGGCTCCCCCGTCCCTGGGATTCTCCAGGCAAGAACACTGGAATGGGGGTGCCATATCCTTCTCCAATGCATGAAAGTGAAAGTGAAGTCGCTCAGTCATGTCTGACCCTCAGCGACCCCATGGACTGCAGCCTTCCAGGCTCCTCCATCCATGGGATTTTCCAGGCAAGAGTACTGGAGTGGGGTGCCATTGCCTTCTCCAAAGAAGACCCAGCACAGCCAAAAATAAATATAAATAAATAAAACAATAGAAATGATGGTAAACAAGCTTTTAAAAAAGTAAGTGGTGTTATTAACATTGGCCGATCCTAGCTTCGTGGGGCCAAAAGCTTCTATGATTTTTAGGAACTATCTTTAAGAAAAAAATACCCCAAATTAAGAAATAAAATTAGTTACCAAGGTGAATATTTGTCTAGTATGAAAAGGCACATCGCAGCAAAATACACATTTTTAGGCTAACTCCAGAAACACTGCAAAAGCCATAGCAAATAATTTCATTTTTAATTAATTAACTGACTCACTCATCCTTATTACAATCCTGGCCCCTCCAGACTGTTTGTTTCAGGCTCTTAAATTGTCTTTTCATACCAATAGTTCCCAGCATCAGGGTCTTTTCCAGTGAGTTGGCTGATGAATGACTGATGCTGGGAAAGGTTGAAGGCAAAAGGAGAAGGCAGCAGCAGATGTTGAGATGGTTGAATAGCATCACCGACTCAATAGACATGAACTTGAGCAAACTCCAGGAGACAGTGAGGGACAGGGAGACCTGGCGTGCTGCAGTCCATAGGGTTAAAAATAGTCGGACATGACTGAGCAACTAAACAGCAACCAATATTTCCAATAAGGAGAAGAGAAAGGAATCCAGCTTTTTCCTCTAGCAAGTCTGATCTACATTTAGCATTTTATTTTCGATAGACTTAAAACATTTTGTTTAAGTTCCACAACTTATTGTTGGTCATTTCATGTGAATTTGAAGATGATGGTCAAATTTGGGAAAACATCTATCAAGTACTTTACATAGATAACCTCTAAGATTGGAAGGAAAGTTATGACCAACCCAGACAGCATATTAAAAAGCAGAGACATTACTTTGCCAACAAATGTCTGTCTAGTCAAAGCTATGGTTTTTCCAGTAGTCATGTATGGATGTGAGAGTTGGACTATAAAGAAAGCTGAGTGCCAAAGAATTGATGCTTTCGAACTGTGGTGTTGGAGAAGAATCTGGAGAGTCCCTTGGACTGCAAGGAGATCTAATTAGTCCATCCTAAAGGAGATCAGTCCTGAGTGTTCAACTGGAAGGGCTGATGCTGAAGCTGAAACTCCAGTACTTTGGCCACCTGATGCAAAGAACTGACTCCTTGAAAAAACCCTGATGCTTGGAAAGATTGAAAGTGGGAGGAGAAGGGGACGACAGAGGATGAGATGGTTGGATGGCATCACTGACTCAATGGACATGTTTGAGTAAGCTCCGGGAGTTGGTAATGGACAGGGAGGCCTGGCATGCTGCAGTCCATGGGGTCACAAAGAGTTGGACACGACTGAGTGACTGAACTGAACTGAAGATTGAAAAACATTGTTTCAGACTTTTGAAAGCAGATTCACGTCTATGCTCTGTCTGTCCTTATAGGGCTGGGCTCCTTGGGAGGGGCCTTGGAGCTAAAACTTCACTAACTTCACCATCATGTACCTCTTGGCAACTGCCCTGTTTTGAGATCCATTGCAACTGAAACATGGAGTTTACACCAACTGTTAGGACTCCAGCGTCAGGGTGCAGGCTTCTGTTTCTTGGATATGACACCTCCCTCAGAGGTCCACTGCCCCTGGGTGCTCTCCTGGAGGCCCATGGAGTTAGGTCAGTGATGTGGATAATACAGAAAGTCCCCTACTATGAACAAGAGTGTGTTCATAAGTTGAGTTTTATCATAAGTCCAACAAATTTAGCCTAGGTACCCAACTAACACAGTTGGCTATATCGCATTGCACTGTAATAGGGTTACAATACTTCTCACATAAAAACAAACAGAAAAAATAAAGAAAACATTTTTAATGTTACAGTACTGTACCTTGAAAAGTATGATTGTACAGTACAACAGCTGGCACACAGGGGCTGGCATCGAGTGACGAGGCAACAGGAGTTACTGGCTGGAGGAGGGAGAGGAGGCAGGAGATGGTAGAGCTGAAGGATCGTCAGCGATGGGAGACGGAGGGCAAGCTGCCATTTCACTCACTTCTGATTTGATGGAACGCACGTTCGCATCTTTAAACGTTCACAACTTGAAGGTTCATATGTAGGGGACTTGCTCTGGAAGGGTTGCCACTCACAGAGCAATTAGCGGGGGCCAGTTCCTCACTAAGACCTGCACACCCTTCACCATCTTTAATCCTCACAACCTCGCGGGAAGTGTCTTCATTCCCACCTCACACAGCAGCCGCGGGAGGCGCACCACCACCTCGGATTGCAAGCCCTCCTTTTCCCGTGAATCACTTGACTGTTAACAAAGTTGAACCAAGAGGCCATCAGTATCTCCTCATCCTGCCTTGGGTTCCTCCAGGTTCCCCAGGACCTTCTCATTCCAAGGGGCCTTCTGGAGACCCCCTGAGAAGACAGAAGGGGTATGCCATCTTCTTCGGCTGGTGTCGCACTATGCTAGGAGAGTCTCATGTGCTGCTGCACATCAGCGCCCTTGCTGAAGTACTTCCTATTTATTTATTTATTTTTGATGCACTGGGTCTTCTAGTGGCCTTTTCTAATTGCGATGAGTGAGGACTATGCTCTAGTTGTAGTGAAGAGGCTTCTCATTGTGCTGGCTTCTCTTGTTGGGGAACAGGGCTATAGGGCTCGAGGGCTTCCCGTAGTTGCAGCTCAAGGACTCAGCAGCTGTGGTATATGGGCTTAGTTGCTCCACGGCATCTTCCCAGACTAGGGACTGAACCTGTGTCCCTTGCGTTGGCAGACAGGTTCCCAACCACTGGACCACCAGCAAAGTCCCTGAACTATTTCTGACTACAACAAAGTCGCATCCCACAGTTATCCCCCAGGGCTCTCTGCCTCACCCCCAAGTACCAAACTCAGGCCCTTCTCAGAACTCCCAGGTCTTGAAGCCAGTTCCCTCTGGCACTAGTGGAAGAGGATCTGCCTGTCAATACAGGAGATGCAAGAGACCAGGGTTTGATCCCTGGGTCGGAAAGATCCTCTGGAGGAGGGTATGGCAACCCACTCCAGTAGTCTTGCCTGGAGAATCTCATGGACAGAGGAGCCTGGCGAGCTTTAGTCCATGATCTCTATTTGGGATTATGAGTTGGGGGCGGGGGTGGATCTCTGAGTGTCAAGGAGAATCAATTCACTTCCTTCCTCCAAACCAAACTGAACCAAAGCGTTCACCTCTCAAGCTGCAGAAGCTCCCCAATTCCCTCTGCTCTGGGGTATCCAGAAGGAAAGCTCTGTGCAGCCTTCCCTGAACTCAGAGCCTCTAACCTCAGAGGGCAGTGCTGGTGGGAAGGATGGGGCTGCAGGGCTAACACCATCACACAGAGGACTGTGGGGCTAGGGAGAAGCTCTGTCTCTGCTCAGTGAGGTGGAAGCTGCACCTGCCGGCCCCCGAGCCTGGGCCCCCATCTCTCACTGAATAAAGAGAAGGTTCAGCCCCCAGCTGTCTGGGGCCAGCCCCATGGGGATGGAGTCTTTCAAGTGATGCCCAGGAGATACATTCCAGCAGGACACTTGGTGCTCTAAGACATTTTCCAAGCTGCTCAAGGACACACAGAATACATTCGTGAACCGAAGGTGAAATTTGGTCTGACCAGAAGGTCATGCTGTTTCTTCTATGCCAGGCTGCCATCGATTGTTTCTGCAAGTCTTCCTGCCAATTATTTAATTATATAAACTCTCTGTTTTGCTGGACTTATTTGTCGTCATCTCTTCTGTATTTCTGTGTTCCTTTCCCGGGCTTTTGCTACATCTGGTTGCTCCTTTCTGGTTTGCTGCCAGGAACCGCTTGGTCTTATACCTGACCTCTGGTTCCCACCCACGGCTGCACACCTTGACTGGGCAGCCTTTCCTTCCACTGCATTTCACGGATCCGGTCCTCTCCCAGCCCCGAGTCTTCACTCTTCCATCGCTGAGCCAGTACAGCTCTGCCTGTGACCGGCAGGCTCGATGTTCCAGCACCCACCCTGCGGAAAGGTACACACACTCACTCGTGGGCTTGACTTCAGGGGAAATGGACATGTGTCCCCAAGCCTTGGGACCCAAAGCCTGGACACAGTCCCTGCCTCAGAATCATCACTGCCAGGGATGAGGGTAGGGGGAGGGAAGGCTGACGCACCCACTGGTTGGTGAGAAGATGGGTCAGTAAGGAGGTTTTCATCAGAAAGTGACAGTGACCAGCCACGGCCCTCCCCTCTCCAGACCCCATTGCCTCAGGTGCCTCAGCTTTAGCACAGAGAGCCAGAGCTGGGACTTTCTGGTGGGCCAGTGGTTAGACTCTGTGCTCCCATCGCAGGAAACACAGGTTCCATCCCTGGTTGGGGAATTAAGATCATCCCCAGTGCTGTACAGCCAAAAAGGAAAAAGGAAAAAGCCAGGCCAGGGACGAAAATAGTGAAAATTACTTTTTTTGTTTGTTCATTTAATGAAAAAGAAACTCAAGTGACAGTAGCATTTCTCTCTTCAGGAGAACTATCGAGGACAAAGATATAATCAGGCAATTCACAGAAAGGAGAAAACTCACCTTTGCTGGTAATTGTAACAAACTTGGGCCATGGGAGCTGTACAGATGGGCAAAATGTTTTAAAATGTGGCTAAAACTGTTGTATAAACCTTTTTTCATTCTGTGCTATAATCAGCTTTATTTTTTGAATACTTTTTAAAAATTGAATTATAGTTGATTTACTATGTTGCATTAGTTTCAGATATATAGCAAAGTAATTCAATTATATATATGTATACACACACACACACACACACACACACACACACACACACACACACCATATATATATATATTCTTCTCAGATTCTTTTCCCTTATTTGTTATTACAAAATACTAAGTACAGTTCCCTGTGCTGTAATATTAAAATAATTTTGTCCTCAATAACAAATAACCACTGTTCCCCCAAGTCCCCCAACCAAAAGTATTCTGAGGCCAGCCCAATACTTCCTCCAGGCCCCCTGGTCTTCAACATGATCCGGGAATAAAAGAAGGATGCTTGTCACAGCAGGGGACCTGGGGACCCTGGAATCAGTAGGCAACCAGGCTGTACCAAGTGCAAAGTGTTTAATCAAGTCTGCATAAAAGCACCATTTCCCAGATGCCTAACCCTGGAAGTCCCATCAGTCCCTGCTTGCCCACCACCCTACCCGCCCAGAGACTCCCTTCTGGCAGCTTAGAATCCTTGGATTTGTTCAGGGCCTGTGAGTGGGGTTGCCCCCTCTTGTCTCAAGGCTCTTAAGCCACTGCAGGCAGCCAACGTAAACAAACTCGAGCGCAATTGGCTGACTCCATGCCAAAGGAAACAAGCTGGGTAGCTGCCTCCCTTCGCCTTGATTCCAGAACACAAGCCAGATTCAAGATGGGAAAAGCTTTGGCGTCTGTCAAGTTGGCTTCTCTGTGGAAATCTTATCAAAAACTTTTGGACCTTCCAGATTTCCTGCCGAGTCTGTAGAAAGGCAAAGATGGGCATGTCTCCAGCTCCCTGTGTGCGTGTTCCCCTCTTCCTCCCCCACCCCAAACCCCTCAGTCCTAGTCTCTTCTTGAAGGAAGAGGTGATTATCATTCCTAATCTAATCCTGGGGGTGTGTATTAATCACAGCCGACCCTTATCCACATCCCCAAAGCCCTGGAGACCCTCTGCCTTTACTATGTTTTAGTGAATATACTCTGAGCCAATTTGGGGCTTTCCAATTGACTCTGAGTATGGTGGCTAAGACCCACTTGCTAAGATCCCTCTGTATGGTTGTGTAGACCAGTTGAAGCTGACAGTGATCCAATCAAGACATTAACTGAGAACAATCAACATTATACCACTTGGGAGATAGCTGACGTACTCAACACATCCAAACCCAGCGTTGAAATCATTTGTACCAGCTTGGTTATGTTCATCGCCTTGATATTTGGGATGTTTGGGGACCTTATGTTTTCTCAACAACATATGATGGGCTTAAGCACCAAGGAGCTCAGCATATGTTTATGACCACCTGCTATCTTTTCCATGTGACACATCCTTTGCAGGAGAGAAAGGATAGTGCCCACTATTTTCCCCCACCTATGTGTATTCAAGTCCATCTCCCCTCTCCCTTCTGCTCCAAAAGGACTTTGAGATGCAAAAATGTACCAAACTCTGGCCCAGGCAGTGGTGATGTGACTCAGAGAGACACTCTGATAGTCCTCTTGGCTTGCAGGTCCCTCTGGAGGTCATCTCACTCATCCCACTGCCTCCAGGCCAGGAACCATATCAAGCTCATTCCAGACTATATGCCCAAGACCAAATGGGCAAAGGAGCCAGGGACCTGGGATCCATCAGTCTGAGATGACAGGAAACCATGTTCCAGGAAAAAGAGAATGGCCATTGGCATGGATCATGCAGACCAGCCTCCTGACACCACATAGCCTGTGACCAAGGGTGGCCAGCTACAGCCCAGCATCTTTGCAGCCTTGGCCATGGTTGATTGGTGTAGGAACCATGGGTGAGAGAACAGTGGACTGATTACAGAGAAATTAATGCAGCGTTTATCTGATTCCAAGTTGCTTGTAGGCAGTGAAATTGCACAGTTACTAGGAAGGATGTCCCAGGAACAGGGGGTGGCTTTGGTGGGAATTCTGAGGATCGTGTTCCTGGGGGTGAGGGACAGCCCCACAGCTTCAATCTTTTCTCTCCTGAGGCCTTTGTGCTTGAGGATCCTTTGCCTGAAGCTCTCCCATCACTAGGTCCCTGATTGTATTTGAGTCTCAGCTCCAATATTACTTCCTCAGAGTGTCCTTCCCTGTCATCTTCCTGGGGTGATTCTGAAGTTGGGGGAGCACACCTTGGTGATGTGGCTTCCTGTTGGGAGGACAGACACAGGAAAGGAGCTTATGGGCCCCAAGCTTTGCCATCTCTTCCAGGTGACCTGAGGGTCCTCACGTCAGTTTGCTTCCTGGAATTCTTTCCTGACAGGCCCGAGGTCCCCAGGCAGTGACACAGAATGGCCTCTCCCCGCTGTGTGCTCAGAATGAGACAAGTCTCATTTAGAAAATGAGAACGTGGTGGTGGCTCCAGATGGACTTTTCATTTGCCTTCTGACATCCACAATCTGTGCATCCAAGATGCTGAAGATGTTTGAGAAGAGTAGGTTACTCTAATCCCAGGTACTGGTTTGGAATATGCCTAGGATTGGTATACGGAGAAGGCAATGGCACCCCACTCCTGTACTCTTGCCTGGAAAAATCCCATGGACAGAGGAGCCTGGTAGGCTGCAGTCCATGGGGTCGCTAAGAGTCGGACACGACTGAGCAACTTCACTTTCACTTTTCACTTTCATGCACTGGAGAAGGAAAAGCCCCTTGATGGCAAGTCTGAGCATCGCATCCAGGAAGCTGTCCTCCATGCTTCTCCGGGCACCATGGTGGCAGACAGTTATCATCTCTATCTTACAGATGAGGTGCAGAGACTTATCTCGTTCTCGTAAGAGGGAAATTAGCCCCAGAGACCACCACGTCCAGTGTTCCCTCCCTCCGGCACATCAGCTCATGTTCTTAGCCGGATGGCTACCGCATCAGGGCCTTCCTGGTGGCTCACATGGTAAAGAATCTGCCTGCCATGCAGGAGACCTGGGTTCGATCCCTGGATCAGGAAGATGCCCTGGAGAAGGGAATGGCAACCCACTCCAATATTCTTCCTTGGAGAATACCATGGACAGAGGAGCCTGGTGGGCTACAGTCCATAGGGTCGCAAAGAAACACAACTGAGTGACTAACACTTTGATTTTTCAGTACAACATTCAACAAAGGGCTCTTGCTGACTGGCTAGGAAGATACCTGGAGAAGGGGGTCAGTCCTGGTATGTGCTCTTTGCCCTCTCGCTAACCTCAGACACCGCTCAGCCTGGGGCCACCAGACCTTCTGTGACCCTTAAGATTGGGGGTAGCATGAGTGCTATTCCCTCAGATCTCTCCCATTTTCACACACACATACACACACACGCACATGAGCTCATGCCATGGGGATCATAAAGGCCTTCTTCCAAATTTTCTCTCTGCTCAGATGTTCTTTCCTGAGTTGTACATGTGATGACAAGGGGGAGATAAGGGAGTGAGACGGAGGGGAAAGTACCTTCTAATCTCATTGTCTGTGCTGTCTGAATGTGTCAGAAGAATTCCACTTGTGTTGAGTTACCTACTGATGCAGGCATGTAAGAGATTGTTGGTCCAGGGAATATTTTTTTGTGAGTGTTATACTCTAATCTATTAGTTGACAAGTCAGCACTGAGCCTCTGCCCTCTGCATGGTTTGGAACAAAGTGTTAGCAGGATACAGAGCATGAAGGTCCTGGTAATTAGATGGGAAATTAGATTGATGTATTTGAGAAAACATTCTCAGGAAGCAACACCCAGTGCTAACTTTGTGAACAAATGAAATCTTAGTGGGCAAAGAAGGGGTGACTGTTGCCATATGAACTGAGCCAAGGCGGGTGACTGGGTTTTCTACCAATGGAAAAGTGATGGGAAGTTTCCAGTTGCCCAGGCAATAGCTTGCGAGGCTAGATGGTGTGGTGACTGCAGAGGCAGAGAGGGCCATGTAGATAGACAATGAATAAAATATGGATTAGGGCATGGTGCTTTGTAAAATTCTAGAAATCTCTCAGAAAGGGCTATGAATCAATCATCAAATCAGTAAGCATTTGCAGAGTTCCCACCACGGTCTAGTAACTGGTGGTTCAGAATATATGGGCTTCCCAGGTAGTGTAGTGGTAAAGAACCTGTCTGCCAATGCAGGAGTCCCGGGTTCAGTCCCTGGGTTGGGAAGATCCTTTGGAGTAGGAAGTGGCAACCCACTCCGGTATTCTTGCCTGGAGAATCCCATGGGCAGAGAATCTGGAGGGCCACAGTGCATAGAGTTGCAAAGAGCCAGACATGGCTGAGCACGGCACAGTAGAAATGTATATGACTCAGGCTGAGCACTGACATGAAAAATAGAATCACTGGAGAAGACATTTGGCATAATGAAGTAAATCTGCATAAATCAAATGGGAAGCCATGAGTCCTGGCCTGGAGATGTCTCTGGTAGACCATGCTCCCCCTTGCAGTCAGGGGTAGCTCAATAACTGATTCTCCTTAGTGGGTTAATGTGAGTGCTCCCAGGTCAAGGTGTTACAAGGAGGGTGTGACTTCTCCGCTGCTGTTCCCACTGCCACTTGGATGCAGAGTGACCAGTAGCAGGAGACTGGACCCTGAGTTGGAGTCTTGCTGACCAGGAGCACCTTCACTGGACGGGGAGTCAGAGGTATACTCCTATTGTGTCCAGTTACAAAGTGTTCAGTTCAGTTCAGTTCAGTCGCTCAGTCGTGTCCGACTCTTTGTGACCCCATGAATTGCAGCACACCAGGCCTCCCTGTCCATCACCAACTCCCGGAGTTCACTCAGTGTCACGTCCATCAAGTCAGTGATGCCATCCAGCCATCTCATCCTCTGTCGCCCCCTTCTCCTCCTGCCCCCAATCCCTCCCAGCATCAGAGTCTTTCCAGTGAGTCAACTCTTTGCATGAGGTGGCCAAAGTACTGGAGTTTCAGCTTTAGCATCATTCCTTCCAAAGAAATCCCAGGGCTGATCTTCAGAATGGACTGGTTGGATCTCCTTGCAGTCCAAGGGACTCTCAGCACCACAGTTCAAAAGCATCAATTCTTCAGTGCTCAACCTTCTTCACAGTCCAACTCTCACATCCATGCATGACCACTGGAAAAACCATAGCCTTGACTAGACAGACCTTAGTTTGCAAAGTAGTCTCTGCTTTTGAATATGCTATCTAGGTTGTTAAGAGTTGGTTTATTAGAGTAGGGAGTACTTTCTCGGCTCTTTGCATTATGTACCCTCTGCAATAAGATCAGGTAATCTTTTAGCAGCATTTTCTGGGACCCTGATCTAGGACTGAGGATACACAAGTGGGCTTATATGAGGAGTTAGTGAAGAGTAGGAGCTTAGGTCAAAATGACTGTCTGTTGCTCAGGGCTTTCTCTTTCCTTCTCCTTCTTGTGTGCCCAGGAGTGCACCACTCCCTATTCCTGCCCACTTCTTTACCCTCAAAGCTCAGAATGACCCAGACAGATGACACATTCCCCGTTCTGTTTCCGATAGACCCTCTCATGGGAAAATCTGATCGATTACAGAAGAACAACCTCTGATCTTTTCTTTGCTTCCTGTTGACTATTAGAAGATCCTAGATTATGTATATACATTTGCCACAGGGTCATCAATACACTGAATACAGTTTCATAATTTAAGATGCTACTTGTACCACACAGCTTTCCGAAAACCATTTGCTTCATTTCTCCAGAAGGGCATAATGAACGGGAGATGATTATTAATTATTACTAATTATTCATAATTAATGAACCAGAAGTGGATCATGAGGAGAGGGGAAATAAAGGGTTCGAGTGGTTGAGTGAGTAGGGAGTGGGTGTGCTCAGATTTGAAGGACCCTCCAGACCCCACAGGCAGAAGGTCTGCAGGCCTCCCTGTGTGGACAGCCTTGGCAGAGGGGGCAGCATGGCCTCAGAACCCTTCCTTTCTGCATTCCAAACATCCCTCTCCTGGGTCCCCACACCCCTGATCCAGTTCCTCACCATTGCTGCCTGGAGCCCATAATATCCTCTTCCAGGTGCCAGGTGATGATGCTAACTGTTCCAGGCTTAAATTATTTCTCTTCTCAAGATGAAAAACTTTATGTATAAAGGGTCTTCTGAATTCTGAAAAAATAAGGCTCCAAAGAAGGAATTAGTGTATAATTCAACAATGTAAGATACTATGACATAAAATGGTGTAATCACTTTAGAAAATTGTGTGCTGTTTGTCCAAAAGCTAAAATATACATTCCCTGGGGGCCATTCCCTAAGAGTCCACTCTTCAGAATACACTAAACAGATATGCATATGTTTGTGCAAAAAAGACAGATAAAAAATTTCATATGATTCATAATAACCCCAGCTGGAAACAAGTTCATGTCCATCGTCAGTATGTGTATAAATAAATTGTGGTCAATTCATTGATGAAATACTATATGGCAAAGAAAAATACAAACGTTGCTGTATCCAACAACAAGGATGAATCTCTTGGGTATGACACTGAACAAAATTAGCCAGATATACAAGATATTTACAGTATAATATCATTTATAAATATCTTAAAGATGGTAAAAAAAAAAGTATTTTTATGAAAAACAAAGAGTACTGGCTGCTTTTGGAAATCATTGGCTGGGAGGGCAGGAGGAAGGCTTCTGAGAGCATGAAGGTGTCTCCTTGGGGTCCAGAATGTTCTGTGCCCCTGACTTGGGGATGGTTTCATGTGCTTTAGGTTTATGCACCTTATTGTATGTATAGGGCTTCCTCGGTGGACTATTGTGTAAACACTGAGTATCCTATACTTTTTCAATAAGATTAAAGGAAGGTTTGGGCCTTCCCTGGTGGTCCAGTGGCCAAGACTCCATGCTCCCAGTGCAGGGGGCCTAGGTTCAACCCTTGGTCAGCGGTCTAGATCCCAAATGCTGAAACTAAGACCCAGTGCAGTCAAATAAATACATATTTTTTTAAAAAGATAATGGCAGGGGGCAACTGAGGAACTTTAGGCCTAGCAGCCCCCAGTGGAACAGAAGACACTGGCTTGCATTGAGCCCTGTGGAGGAGCTGGAGGCTCCATCATGGCAGACTTCAAGAAGCTCTGGACACCACACGGGAGGCCCTGCTCTTCGCCTCCTATTCCTTCTGTATGAGAACTGACTGCATCTCAGAAGGAACCAGACTCTGCCATTCTGGGCAGAGAAGCAGTGCTACCTGCCCGGCATACTCCTCTGGTCCATCCACTCTCCCACTTTGCCAAGTAAACGTTTCCTTATCTCTTTTCTCCCCTCAGACCTTCAGCGGCTGCTGCCTTGTACTCACTCTCCTTCACTGAGAAGCCAGGAGCCTTAGGAAGTCAGCCTCTTCCCTACACCCACCCCAGAGCCTCCAGCCTCCAGCACTCTCCCAGGTGGCCATACCCTTCCTACCAGACGCCAGTCTCTCCTCTGCTCAAGTGGGCAGCCGGCCCCTCCTGTATCACCAGTTTTCCTCTCTTGAGTCATTCCTGTTGGCACACAGCAAGGTATAACACCTCCCATCTTAAAATAAAAACTCCTCCCTCCAACTGTTGTTCAATTAGTTTCCATCCTTGGGTCAAGAAGGTCCCCTGGAGAAGGGAATGGTAACCCATTTCTGTGCCTGGAAATCCCATGGACAGAGGAGCCTGGGGGCTACAGCCCATGGGGTCGCAAACAGTCGAACAGGACTGAGTGTCTAACACCTTTAGAGTAAAAGCCCTCCAAAGATTTGTAAGTCTTCCTTGTCTCCACTGGCGAGAATTCCCCCATTCTCTCGTGAGCCCTCAGCATCTGGCCCTTATCCTCACTGCCTGATATGGTCGCAGCATCCAATGACAGTTCTCGGTCTTCATCTTAGTTCATAAACAGCCGCATCAGTGGGTCGTCCCTTCTGCCTCCTTATTGTGTGTTCTTTATCCATGTGCAGAGCATGCTTCTCTCGTAATTTCCCCCTTCTTCACTGATGAGTCTTGCTTCATCTCCTTTCCTCCATTTTTGTTTGCGGTGTATTGTCTCCATTCCTTGGACCTTTTCTGTTCCTTGTTAATTATTCCTTGGCTGTGCTGAGTTTTTGTTGCAGTGCCTGGCCCCTCCAGCTGCGCTGCACACGGCTTAGTTACCCCGCAGCTTGTGCAACGTTAGTTCCCCGACCAGGAATGAAAGTCACCTCCCCCGGCACAGGAAGGCAGATGCTTAACCCTGGACCACCAGAGAAGTCCCGAATCTTTTCCTTTCTCTCCCTCCCCTTACTGCATTATTTCTCATCCAGTGTCAGGGTTTTTAAATACAAACTCCAAACATTTATATCTTACTGCCCACTGGGCATATGAATATCTAATTTTATCTCAAATTTCATATCTCCCAAAGCAGATTCCTCTTGCTGGCTTCTGATCACAGCATACAGTGACCTTGCTCTCCAGTCGCTTGGGTAAAAAGCCTTTCCTCGTCTCAACCCTGTAGTGCCCTTTTCAGTCCAAAGAGTCTGTCTTTCATCCAAATGCCAGGCGAAGACTCAACGGCCACCCACAGCCTTCTTCATCCCTGTTGATGGAAACTCCATCTTGCCAGTCGCTCAGATCAAAGACTCTGGCCTCGTCCTTACCTTCGCTCTTTCTCTCATGACCCATATTTGCACCATCAGCAAATACTGTCAGCTCTACTTTCCAGAACCTGCTGGCCAGCTCTGACACTTTTAAACCACTGTCACCCCTGCAGGATTATGACAACAGCCTACCAGGCTTCAGACCCGAAGCAGCCCTGCTCTGCCAGGAATTCCTCAGTAGCAGCTGGATATGGACATTCCAAGTGGGGGAGGGCTTTGTAACAAGGTCGTGGTGGGTGGCATTGGAGAGCTTGGAAAAGTGGCCCTTTACCAACCAGTTTGGAAGGTTTTAGTGTATTAATAATCAGTACTCCTATATATAGCCTGTGTTGGGCTGAATATCAGCGTTGCTGTTCCCATTTTTCCTTTCACTGACCTCCTTCTTGCCACATGCCCAGCATCCACGTGGGGTATGCTCCTCTCCACTGGGCTCTCTCCTGAGTCTTGCAGACCTCTGCTCAGATGTCAACTTCTGGGCTTCCCTGGTGGCTAAGTGGTAAAGAATTCGCCTGCCAATGCAGGGGACATGGGTTCGATCCCTGGTCCAGGAAGATCACACCTGCTGAGGGGAAATGAAGCCCGAGCACCACAACTACTGAGGCTGTGCTCTAGAGCCTGGGAACCACAACAACTGAGCCCACATGCTGCAGCTACTAAAGCCTGAGTGCTCTAGAGCCTGAGCTCCGCAACGAGAGAAGCCACCTCAGTGAGAACCCCGTGCATCACAGCTAGAGAGTAGCCCCCTCAGTGCAACTAGAGAGAAGACCATGCAACAGTGAAGTCCCAGCACAGCCAAATAAATAAGCACGTGAGTAAGCTTGTTTTGAAATGTCAACTTCTCAGAGAAGCCCGTCATGACCACCAGAGCATCTCTATCCCTTCCGTGTCCCTGGTCAGTATCATTTTTCCAGAGCTCTCTCAACAACCTTCTCTGCCTTCTGTCTGCTTGCTTAATTTTAATTTTCTCTCTTCTACACTGGAATCTGCTTTCTGGGGGAAGGAGCTTTGTCTTTCCCTCTGCTGCAGGTCCAGTGCCTGCTCCAGAGGAGGTGCTCAGTGAAATTGTTGAATGAAAGAATAAACGATCACTGTGTCACTAAATAAACCTAATCATCAGTACCAACCATCCCTCATGCTAGGTTAAACTCGGGATAAGAAAGAGCTTTTGGAGAGTCGGAGCTACCCACCGGAGGAGTGAGCAGTTTCAAAGCTAGGGAGTGCTTCTCGTTTGGGGAATCTGTGCATTATGCTGGGAAATCTGGGCTCCATCCATCTGGGCTTCAAATGATGCAGCTTAACCTCTTAGGGCCTCTGTGTTCCCATCTGCAAGATGGGGTGATAACCCATGACAAAGGGTTGTGGTGACAGAGTGTGCTAAGTCCGTATAATAACATCCCACATATAGTAGGTGTATAGGGGGTGGTTCCCTTGTCTTCCTTCTCATCCTTCCAAGGGTGCAGCGGTCCTCGTGCATGCGTAGTCTCTCAGTCATGTCTGATTCTTTGTGACCCTATAGACTGTAGCCCACCAGGCTCCTCTGTCCATGGACTATTTTTAGTGATTTTATTTATTTTTGGCTGTGTTGGGTCTTTGCTGCTGTGGAGGCTTCTCTTGAGTTGCGGTGCACAGATTTCTCATTGCCGTGGCTTCTCCTATTGCGGAGCACAGGCTCTAGGGTGTGCAGACTTCAGGAGTTGCAGCAATGTCAGTAGTTGTGGCTCCAGGGCTCTCGAGCTCAGGCTCAAGAGCTCCAGGCTCAATAGTTGTGGCACACAGGCTTAGGTGCTGCACTGCCTATGGGATCTTCCTGGACCAGAGATCACACCTGTGTCTCCTGCATTGGAAGATGGATTCTTTGTCACTGAGCCACCAGCGGAAGGCCTTATCTGTGGAATTTTTCAGGCAAAGAATACTGGAGTGGGTTGCCATGCCTTCCTCCTGGGAATCTTCCTGACATAGGGATTGAACCCACATCTCCTGCACTGCAAGTAGATTCTTTACCTGCTGAGCTACTGGGGAAGTCCCGTGGTGGTCCTTGGTTGGACACATAGCTTCAAGGATGCAAGGGTAGGTGGGGCGGGTGTGGAATCAGGCCGGGGCTGGAGATGGGGGTGGGAGCAGGGGGTGGGAACCAGGCTTGCAAAGTTGAGGGCACAGAGCAGGCCCCATCTGTGCTGCCAGGCCTTCTGTGATGATCTGGGAGAAGTGACAAGCACGAACCCAGATCATGCATATTCAAAGCCCAGTCTGGTTCTCTGGCACAATGGGCAGAACAACCCAGCAGGTAACAGCTTGCCTTCTTGAGTCAAGCACGGAGTAACTGGGTCGTTTAGGTCTGAAGTGAGGGAGCAGGTGGGATCCCAAACACTATCTTTTCTTGGAATTCAGGTGGACTGTCTCTAAATGAAGGGTTCATCCAAGATTCTCTGACTCCCAAGGTATGTTTGGATAGAATTCACCCAAGAGCTTGGAGGGGAAAATGCATCTTTCTTTTGCTAACTGCTAACTGAATTGGAGCACATTCTTCTATTTTAGGTCCAGGCAACAATCCACATTACTGTTGGTGGTGACTCTGTACCGGTGACTTTGTCTCCAGCAGAGTTCACAGTTTCATGTCACACTCTAGTTGCTGCAAATGTCACAAAATATCAACATACTCATCATGACTTTGAAACAATGGTAGTTTTTAGAACTGCTATTGAATGCTTTACTAAAGACCTTGTTTATCTTTTTTTTCATCCTCTCTTGGTAACTGTGTTTCAATATCTTTGGTTTCATTTGTAATCCTACGTGTTTCATTATATTCTTTGCTTTTTAAAAGCATCACTCTGAGAAGTGTCTATGGATTTCAACAGACTGCCAGAGTGATCTATGGCTCAGAACCCTTCTCTAAACCACCTGGAAGAGACAGATGAGCGTTGTGCTGTGTCTCGTGTGTGTGTGTTTGTCCACGGAACATGTTCACACAAGGATGTGTTAGCATTCCTAACTCAGAATAAACCATCAATATAATTTCAGGAACTCCCTCCTTCAGGTCAAACTTGGATCTTTTCCTCCTGTTCCAAAACCAGGTTTCCGGGAGTTAGCCTGCCTGGAGAACAGCTACCTAGCCCTCTACCATCACCATGGAGCCAGCTTCTCTTGAAGGTGACTGTCTGGGTCAACGGACAGCTTATTCCTGAGCCCCACTTCCCTGCCCTCATTCATCCATCCAGGATCCCACCGGCACTGACAGTCATCCTGAGTTGTTTCCTCTTTCCCCATCTGTTATTCACAGAAGGTCTGAACTTCTTTTTAGATTCCCAAAACTTCATTCTTCTAAGAGAAACAGGACATGGTACCCTCAACTGAGAACTAGTGAATTGCCAGGTCCTTGTTTAAAGAGATGGGGGCTTCAGAAGGGCTCAGAAAACTGCTGACATCAGCGTCCTTGTCCTCTGTCTCCACCAATACTTCTCCAGTGACGTTGGCAAGTCTCTTTGGTCTGAGAAGACATCTTTGCTGTTTGTTGATATGCACATATTTTTGGTTGCATCCTATGGTGTGCTGAATCTTAGTTCCCCAATCAGGAATTGAACCCATGCCCTCTGAATTGGAAGTTCAGTGTCTTAACCACTGGACCACTAAGGACATCCCTGCTGTTTGTTCATTTTAATGAGACAGGTAAAAGGTCAGTGAAGATAGGAGACAAGGATGGCAGAGTGGGATGTTCAGAATTGATCAAGAATACCCCAAATTTGGAGCTACTGAAGGCCAAGAATTTCCCTCCTCTCCTTTTCTGTCTTTGACTTGGCTCTAGAGAGAGGGATAGAGAAATAAAAATTCAGAGATATAATGAGCAAATGACTCAGGGGTGAAGAACCCACCTGCCAATCAATGTAAGGGACATGAGTTCGATCCCTGGGTCAAGAAGATTCTCTGGAGAAGGAAATGGCATAACAATCCAGTATTCTTGCCTGGAGAATCCCATGGACAGAGGAGCCTGGCGGGCTGCAGTCCATAGAGTCACAAAAAGAGTCGGACACCATTTAGTGATTAAACAAGAACAACAATGATCAGATACTCTCCTTGGCCCTGAGGATACAATGATAAATAAGAGAATGACTTTCCTCCTCCTCTGGAGGGGAAGATGAAATGTAACCAATGAGAAGAAAACAACATAAAGGGGCATATTAATGACAACCTTTTAGGTTGCAAAAGACAGAAACCTAATTCAAACTAGTTCCAAAACATGATTTCTTGGTTTATCAGTGAACTTAGTGAATGTGTTAGCTTTCTGTAGATTTTGCTGCAGTAACAACCACTCCCCCAAATCTCAGCCTCTTCCATTTGCAAAGGTTTATTGCTTAACCAGGTTACATGTCCTTCAATAGGGTGAGAAGGACCCAGACTTTTCTTACTGGGTGAGATTGAGAGACTGGTCTTTTCTGGGTCTTGTGGAAGAGGAACAAAGCAACAGTGAAATCAGACATTCATTCTTCAAGCTTCTGACCCATAGCTGCATGGGTGGCTTCAGCTTGCATAGGTCAAATTCCCTCAGTGGTCAAAAGAGTCAGATAGTCCAAGCTAGTGTCTGTGGTTGGGAGACCTATCCTCTTCCTACAAGAAAGAGCCTCATGGAGGCCAGTCAGAAAGGGTCCAACCCTGAAGGGCAACACACATTTTAGAGGATACTATCTTCTAGCACGATGAACAGGTATTAAGCATCTATTTTGTGACAGGCACAGTTCTAGGCACTGGGAAACAGCAGTGAAAAATACAAATAAGTTCCCTGCTTTTACAAAGTTATTGAATTCTTCATGATGGCAGGCTTTGTGAGATGATGTGAAAGAGGCCAATGAACAACGAGCAGGGACTCCCTGGCAGTCCAGTGGCTAAGACTCTGGGCTTCCAATGCAGGTGACCCAGGTTCCATCCTTGATCAGGCAAGTAAAGATCCTGCATGCTGCAATGAAAACCGAGGATCCTGTGTCCTGCAACTAAGACCCGGCACAGCCAAATTAAATAAATATTAAAAACAATAAGCAAAAGAGTCAGATCATGTTAAGAATTGCGAAGAAAATCATGCAGTTTGATGAGACACAAGGACTTGGTGGGCAACTTTGGCTTCAGCTTTCAAAAAAGGTGATATTTAATTCCAGATCCAAATGAAAAGAAAGGCTTAGTCATGTGAAGCCCCTTTAGTGTTGTTCATTCCCTCAGTCATGTTCAACTCTTTGTGGCCCCATGGACTGCAGCACACCAGGCTTCCCTGTCCTTCACTATCCCCCAGAGTCTGCTCAAATTCATGTCCAGTGAGTCAGTGATGCCATCCAACCATATCCTCTGCTACCCTCTTCTCCTTTTTCTCTCAATTATTCCCAGCATCAGGGTCTTTTCCAGTGAGTCAGGTCTTCACATCAGGTGGCCAAAGTATTGGAGCTTCAGCTTCAGCACCAGTTCTTCCAATGAATATTCAGTGTTGATTTCTTTTAGGATCGACTGGTTTGAAATATATATTTCTTATAAATATATAAAAATATAAGGCTTTGAAGCATGTAAGTTAAAAAACTGAGACATAACTATTGAACAGAAAAATCACTTATTGTAGTTGGTAATTTTAACACATTCCTCCATGAAACTAACCAATCAAGCTGACCAAAATTTTCGAAAAAGGGAAAGATATGGTAGATTTGAATTATACAACTATGCAATTAATAAGCCTGAGCTAATACATATGTATTTCACACCTAATAAATATAAAATGCGTATCTTTTCAAGAACACTTGGAACATTCGCACAAGCCAATATTAAACTTGAGTGACAAAGGAAGCCTCAATAAATTCCAAGAAGCCCACATCGCACAAACTACAGCCTGACCATCATGCGGTAACTTTGGGACTCAGTAACAAAAGAGCAGTTTTAAAAAACCCCATATGCCTGGGAACTGAAAAGCATACTACCAATAACACTGGTTAGAGAGGAAATCGTGGGGAAAATTATGAAGTACTTAGATGGAACAAAACGAAAGGGCCACATGTCAAAATATGTGGGGCACAACTTCTTTGAGGGAAATTTACAGCTTTAAATACATCTATCACAAAGCCAGAAAGAACAAAAACAAATGAGCTAAGCTTTCAACTCAAGAAATTAGAAAAAGAGCAATTGTGTAAGCCCAAAGAACTAAGTAGGACACAGAAAATTAAAATGAAGGCAGAAATCAGCACAATGGTGAACCAAAAAAAAAGTAGAAAAATTAACCAAACTAAAGGCTGGTTTTGTGAAAAAGTTTTTACTTCTTATGTTTCTGAAAAGACATCAAAATTCTATGAAAGGAGACAAGGGAATTCCCTGGCTGTCCAAGGCCCACTCCCTCAGTGCTTCCACTGCCCAGTCCAGGTTCCATCCCTCTTCAGGGAACTAAGATCCTGCAAGCCATGTGGTGCAGCCAAAAAAAAAAAAAAAAAATAGCGGACATAAGATACAAAATTTAAAATACAGAATGAATGAAAAAATAACTCTAGACACAACTGAGATTCTAAAACATAAAAGAACTACCATGAAGTAGGATAATGAATGAAATTCTGAAAAAGGCAACACCAGCAGAAGGAAAAATTTGAATAAATTGATTGCTGTTTTAAATGCTTAAATATCAAATGCTCTCCCCGCGCCCCCCCATTCACATGTGTGCCAACAAAGCCCTAAACTCAAATAGTTTTATAGGCGAGTGCTATTAAGCTCTGAAGCTCTCTCTCTCTATATATATATATATATGCATATAGATATATAATCTGTCTGATGCACACTATTTCAGAAATACAGAGAGAGGAAAAAAACTGTCCAACTTTTTATGAGGTTGATATAACCTTGATTACAAAGCCAGCAAACGTCAATTCAAAAGACTCATTTTATTTCTGGACATATATATGACTCTTCAGACAAAGAAAAAGGAGTATTTGCTAATTGGATCCAACTGTGTACTTAAAATAATACATCATGATCAAAGTGAATATTTTCAGGGATTGACAATTTAAAAATTCTTTCAAAATAATTCACTAAAATAAAGGGCTAAAAGAGAATAAAATGACCTGATTATCTTGATAGATATGAAAAGGGCGTTAAATAAATCTCAACACCTTTTAGAAGAATAGTGAAAATAGTAATAATTCTCACAAAACCAAGAATAGAAGTCTATTCGATTAAGAATAGATACCAGATTCCTACAGTGAACATTATTCCCAAGAAAGAAATTTTAGACTCATTCTATTTAAGCTAGGGTTCAGTATAAGAAACGCTCCTGGTTGGCTACTTCTCTTCAACGCAGCGCTGATATACTGACCATACAATGCTGCCGCTGCTGCTGCTGCTGCTGCTGCTAAGTCGCTTTCAGTCGTGTCCGACTCTGTGCGACCCCATAGACAGCAGCCCACCAGGCTTCCCCATCCCTGGAATTCTCCAGGCAAGAACACTGGAGTGGGTTGCCATTTCCTTCTCCAATGCATGAAAGTGAAAAGTGAAAGGGAAGTCACTCAGTCATGTCTGATATAACCTTGATTACAAAGCCAGCAAACGTCAATTCAAAAGACTCATTTTATTTCTGGACATATATATGACTCTTCAGACAAAGAAAAAGGAGTATTTGCTAATTGGATCCAACTGTGTACTTAAAATAATACATCATGATCAAAGTGAATATTTTCAGGGATTGACAATTTAAAAATTCTTTCAAAATAATTCACTAAAATAAAGGGCTAAAAGAGAATAAAATGACCTGATTATCTTGATAGATATGAAAAGGGCGTTAAATAAATCTCAACACCTTTTTAGAAGAATAGTGAAAATAGTAATAATTCTCACAAAACCAAGAATAGAAGTCTTTTCGATTAAGAATAGATACCAGATTCCTACAGTGAACATTATTCCCAAGAAAGAAATTTTAGACTCATTCTATTTAAGCTGGGGTTCAGTATAAGAAACGCTCCTGGTTGGCTACTTCTCTTCAACGCAGCGCTGATATACTGACCATACAATGCTGCCGCTGCTGCTGCTGCTGCTGCTGCTAAGTCGCTTTCAGTCGTGTCCGACTCTGTGCGACCCCATAGACAGCAGCCCACCAGGCTTCCCCGTCCCTGGAATTCTCCAGGCAAGAACACTGGAGTGGGTTGCCATTTCCTTCTCCAATGCATGAAAGTGAAAAGTGAAAGGGAAGTCACTCAGTCATGTCCGACTCTTTGAGACCCCCTGGACTGCAGCCTACCGGGCTCCTCCATCCATGGGAGTTTCCGACAAGGAAAATAAGCATTAGAGATAAGGATGGAAATGCTACCCACGGTGGGGGGAGGTGCATTTTCAGCCTCCACATCCGCTATCTTCCGTACTTCCGGTCTCTGGCCTCAGTTTCCTCGTTTGTGAAGTTGCCTCTGGAGCCCTTCGTTCACCTCCCTCCGTAACTGCGTCCCCTGGGTGGCCTTTCCCTTGTCCCCTTGCCCCTCCCCTGGGTCTCGGGGGCCGTGTCTGCAGGTGGGGCACCTCCCCCTCCCGGGGCTGCGCCTCAATGGCCGGAGGTGTTGTGTGGGGACTGAAACCCTGAGAGGCCCACGCTCTCACCTGGTGCCTGTCAGATCTGTCAGACCCCTGCTCCGACACCTGCCCCCAGCTCAGGAGCTTTGCTCCGGGAAGGTTGTTGGCAGTGGAGTGGGGGCGGGGGTGGGGTGGGGCGGGGTGGGTGCAGGGAGGGGCGGGGGTGTTGCCCAGTCCAGGACAGTGAGGAGGAGATGAGGGCAGAGACAGGAAGGCAGGTGGGTAGGACCTTTCCTCTCACCCAAACCCAAGGCAGTTCGGGGCCGCCTGGAGCCCCTCGGAGCACTGAGATGTGGCCCAGCCCCCCTTCTCAGCTGCCCCCTCCCTGACACCCCAGCTGCACGGCTTCCTCTCATAAATGCATGACCTCATGTCTGGCTGGCTGGCATCCTGGAGACTGTCCAAGGAGCCCAGGCTGGTGGGCACCCCAGAGCCTAGGCCTGGAGCAGCCACCACCCCAGGCAGTACTGTCAGCCTCTCGCTCCGGGATTTTAAAGCTGGCTGCAGGCCCTGGGCCCGGCTCCCTCTCTGCTCCAGTGACATCGCGTAGGGTCTCCTGCACTGTGACCTCCTATCAACTCCCTCCCGCATCCCTGGGTCTCTTCTCAACCCCCCTACCTTGGCCGCTGGGACCCTTAGCACCATCAGCCATTATTCAATCACAGTTCTGTGTCTGGAGTACACGTGCTTTCCAATTATTCCTCAAACAAAACCCAATAGGTTTGCATTACTCCTGCCTTTTATACACATTAAGAACAGAGGCTTGGACTTTCCCAGTGGCTCAGTGGTATAAAATCCGCCTGCAATGCAGGAGAACTGAGTTAGATCCCTGTGTCAGGAAGATCCCTGGAGAAGGGATGGCTAACCATTCCAGTACTCTTGCCTGGGAAATCCCATGGACAGAGGAGCCTGGTAGGCTACAGTCCATGGGGTCGCAGAGTTGGACACGACTGGGCAACTAACACCTTCATTTTTCTTTTTTTTTTTTTTAAGAGAGGCTCGGATAAGTTGTAGATAGGCCTGTGGTCACCAGCCTGGGACCCGAACATCACTTGGCCTGACTCCAGGCTGGGCCTTTACCCCTGCCTCCACCTCTGAGCCGGACCCTGAGTGGTCCTACCCCAACCCCTTTGGCAGACACTTCCTTCTCCACCTTTCAAGCCTGAATCATCTCTCATCAGCATCATCCTGACCACTCTTTTCAATAGTCTCCTGGCTCTTCACCAGCTTCTTTCCAGCCTCACCTGTCCTCAGTGTACAAGTCCCCGTGGATGCTGGGTGAATGGTGACCAATGCCGGTGGGACCCCGGCCGAGTCTAGGCCTTGGCTTTCTGGCCTGTGGGAGCTGGACTAATCTGTGACCCTGTGGTCCCCACCACTGCCCTTACCACCTCCAGCCCCCACCCTCAGGCCCACCCACCATGCCTGCTGGAGAGAGAATGGGAGAGCTGGGGACTGCCTCTGCACACCCCTCCTAGCCTCATGGGCCTTGCTGTTACCAGCACAACCTGGGGTCTGGGGGTCTGGAAGGCTGGGGGAATCTCACCTCCCACACCAACTCCAGTCTTGGGGCATATCATGTAGAATGATTTCTGCCCAGGCTCCCACCCTTGACAAAGCACAGGGGCTCACACAGACTGGGGGTTTGAACACCAGCTCTGCTACCCAGAAGTCCCATGCTGGTGCCCCTCTATGCCTCAACTTCTTCCCCTCTAAGTGGGCATCACCTGGCTTCAAGGCATCATAAGGCGTGAAGGGGCCCAGCATCACAGCTCATAAGAAAGGACTGGTTAAGGGTGCTTCTCTACTGCCTCCCTCATCCTCCCACCCAAACCTAGAGCCTGGGGTATGTCAAGCCTTGTCCTCGGGGCTGGACCCTGGTGTCCAGCTTCTGCCTGAGGCTCTGAGTAGAACTCTCAGGAGTGCCGACCCCCTGGCCCTGCCTGCTGTTGGACCCTGTCCACCGGCCTCTCTCTAGGATGGAGCCCAAGTACCATGTGTGCCTCGGACCTCGTGCTTCTCATTCTGGTCCCTTTGCAGGATCCTGTCCCATCCTGGCTTTGGTCCTTGACCTGCCCTGCCTAGTAGGGCCAAGCCACACCCCCAACATCCACGTCTACCCCCTTGGCTTCTGCTTGTCCCTTTGCCCCAGACCCTGTTGGTACCTCCTATCCCAGCTCCGACAGCCTCCCCTCAGCCAGGTGACCACCTCCTGGGGAAAGATGCGACCCTTGGGGGCACCTTTGCTGTTGCTGTTGTGTATTCACTCAGGCGTGTCTGATTCTCACTGACCCCCATGGACTATAGCCTAAAAGGCTCCTTTGTCCATGGGAATCTCCAGGCGAGAATACTGGAGTGGGTTGTCATTTCCTCCTCCAGGAGATCTTCCCGACCTAGGGATCAAACCCATGTCTCCTGCATTGGCAGGTGGATTCTTTACCATCTGAGCCACCAGGGAAGCCCCTGGGGACACCTGCTTTGTTTCTACAAAACAGCCATCTGAGCAAGAAGCCACAGCTGCACACAAGTGGCTCATAAGCTGCTTCCAGGCCCCCGTGGGATTCTCAGCAGATGGAGAGGGTGCACGCGATGTTTTGGTTGTTGTTATTGGGACAACTTTTTGATCAGTTATGATTGGGTTTTTACAGTGTTAAATGAGAAGTGAAGGAATGTCAAGCATAGCAACAGTCAAGATGGTACAGAATTCTGATGGTGGTAGAAATAAAAACCAGCCAGGACTCTGAAGAGGCTCAAAACAGAAAATTCAGTTCTTTGTTCTTTGCAGCTACCACAGCTGTTCTTACACCATCTACGCCTGTGCTGGAAAGGCTCCCTCCCTCTCTGCCCCTCTATGAAATCCTGCTCCAAATTTGCAATCTCTAGAGCATATCCCCACAGAGTAGGAGGGAGCTGGAGCCAGGGCAGAGAGGACCCAAGAAAGTGAAAGTGAAGTCGCTCAGTCGTGTCCAACTCTTTGTGACCCCGTGGACTGTAGCCCACCAGGCTCCTCCATCTTTGAAATTTTCTAGGCAAGAGTACCGGAGTGGGTTGCCATTTCCTTCTCCAGGGAAGAGGACCCAGGAGACACCTAGACTCCTGGCTCCCAAGCATAGGTTCCCCTCAAAATCACAGCAGGTGCTTGTAAAACATACAGATTCCAGGGTTGTGCTCCAAGCCCACTGACTTGGAACCTCTAAGGGCAAAAGTCCAAGAAACTAGATTTGAAAAGACCCAAAACTTCTGGGTTTTTCTCCTAAACACCCAGACTGTGAAATCGTTGGCCTGGCCCAGCCCCCTTACCACCAGGTGAGGGGAGGGGGAGGCTGAGGGGTGGGGTGGCTGGCTCAAGTTCAGAGCCCAGCACAGCAGGACTGGGTAGACCCCCAAGGCGGGTCTAGGTTGCCCTGTGCTTTCTTACAGGGGTGGCTGTGGCTTCCAGTGCTAGGGCCCTGAGGTCACATTGCAGCTCCAAGTGTCTTTCATCTGTAAACTGGGGGTGGCCATGCAGTTTCTGCTTTCCACTGATTCTGCCCAAATGGCCTGGGACTGGGCTCTGCCCAGAGGATCCAGTGATGGGATCTTTCCAACTAATATTGCCTCCAGGAGAATAGGCCATTGGAAATAGTCCTCTGTGTCATTCCAATGCTTTGAACATTTTAGATGTATCTGTGTGTATGTGTGTGCGTGCGCGCATGTGCACACATGTGCATTTGCTCAGTCATTCAGTCATCTCCAACACTTTGCAACCCCATGGACTGCAGCCTATCAGGCTCTTCTTTCCATGGGATTTCCCAGGCAAGAGTACTGGAGTGGGTTGCTATTACTTTCTCCAGGAGATCTTCCTGACCCAGAGATCAAACCTGTGTCTCCTGCACTGGCATATGGATTCTTTTTCACCGAGCCACCTGGGAAGCCCTTCAATGTGTTTACATCCTTCTATATTTGGAAACTTTTCCATAAAGGGCATATTCTTCTTGGGACAGGTCATTCAAACTGACAAAATCTTGAACTGTCCAGGTAACTATCTCTTTTCCCCCAAATGTAAAACACTTTATTGAATATTACATCCCTTGCTATGCCTGCAAGGAAGTTAAAGAGATAAAGGGGGACACGGATCTCAAATATTTCTATAAAATAGGAGAAAGTTGGTTACTACAGTTCTTAATTCCTTACTTCTGGATGGTAATATTCTGTCCAAAATGAACGATTTCCATGGTATCCTAAAATAAGGGAAAAATTTCTGCATCCGATTTCAGAGTAAAGAAGACAATATGTCCCCATAGCTTTCATGTGGTTTTCTGTTTTGATGATGAAATGCGTACCAGCTCTCCCACCCCAAGTAGAAAAATTAACTCGTTTCATAGTTCACAAAACACTTTCACATGCACTATCTCTCTCTCTGCCCTCAAAATCCCAGCGAGATAGGCACCATTCGATCGCCATCAGACTCTGTGCAGACAGGGAAATTGAGGCTGGGTTTAGGGGGATAGAGGTCAGTTAGTCCCCCTGCTCTTCCTCTGAAGTTAGAGTCATTCTTCCTGGGGTCAGTCCCGCCATGTTGGTCCCATGCAGCCTCAGGACTCCACCTGCCTCCTTCTGACCTGTAAGCCCCTTGCTCTGCTTCTAGCAGTGGTTATTGTCTTTCAGTTGCTAAGTCATGTCTGACTCTTTGCGACCCTATGGACTGCAGCACACCAGACTTTCTGTCCTTCACCATCTCCCAGAGTTTGCATAAACTCATATCCATTGAGTCAGTGTTAAAATCCAAACACCTTCTTATCTGTCGTCTCTTTCTCCTCCTACCTTCAATCTTTCTCAGCATCAGGGTCTTTTCCAATACTTTATTTTTTTAAATATAAATTTATTTATTTTAATTGGAGGTTGATTACTTTACAGTATTATATTGGTTTTGCCATACATCAACATGAATCTGCATGGGTATACACGTGTTCCCCATCCTGAACCTCCCTCCCTCCTCCCTCCCTGTACCATCCCTCTGGGTTATCTCAGTGCACTAGCCCCAAGCATCCAGCATCACGCATTGAACCTGGACTGGTGATTCATTTCATATATGATATTATACGTGTTTCAATGCCATTCTGCCAAATCATTCCACCCTCTCCCTCTCCCACAGAGTCCAAAAGACTGGTCTATACATCTGTGTCTCTTTTGCTGTCTCACATACAGGGTTATTGTTACCATCTTTCTAAATTCCATATATATGCGTTAGTATACTGTATTGGTGTTTTTCTTTCTGGCTTACTTCATTCTGTGTAATTGGCTCCAGTTTCATCCACCTCATTAGAACTGATTCAAATGTATTCTTTTTGATGGCTGAGTAATACTCCACTGTGTATATGTACCACAGCTTTCTTATCCATTCATCTGCTGATGGACATCTAGGTTGCTTCCATGTCCTGGCTATATAAACAGTGCTGCGATGAACACTGGGGTATATATGTCTCTCAATTTTGGTTTCCTCAGTGTGTATGCCTAGCAGTGGGATTGCTGGGTCATAAGGTGGTTCTATTTCCAGTCTTTTAAGGAATCTTCACACTGTTCTCCATAGTGGCTGTACTAGTTTGCGTTCCCACCAACAGTGTAAGAGTGTTCCCTTTTCTCCACACTCTCTCCAGCATTTATTGCTTGTAGACTTTTGGATCGCAGCCATTCTGACTGGCATGAAATGGTACCTCACTGTGGTCTTGATTTGCATTTCTCTGATAATGAGTGATGTTGAGCACCTTTTCATGTATTTGTTAGCCATCTGTATGTCTTCTTTGGAGAAATGTCTATTTAGTTCTTTGGCCCATTTTTTGATTGGGTCATTTATTTTTCTGGAATTGAGTTGTAGGAGTTGCTTGTATATTTTTGAAATTAGTTGTTTGTCAGTTGCTTCATTTGCTATTATTTTCTCCCATTCTGAAGGCTGTCCTTTCACCTTGCTTATAGTTTCCTTTGTTGTGCAGAAGCTTGTAAGTTTAATTAGGTCCCATTTGTTTATTTTTGCTTTTATTTCCAATATTCTAGGAGGTGGGTCATAGAGGATCCTGCTGTGATTTATGTTGGAGAGTGTTTTGCCTATGTTCTCCTCTAGGAGTTTTATAGTTTCTGGCCTTACATTTATATCTTTAATCCATTTTGAGTCTATTTTTGTGTATGGTGATAGAAAGTGTTCTAGTTTCATTCTTAGTTGACCAGTTTTCCCAGCATCACTTGTTAAAGAGATTGTCTTTAATCCATTGTATATTCTTGCCTCCTTTGTCAAAGATAAGGTGTCTATAGGTGCGTGGATTTATCTCTGGGCTTTCTATTTTGTTCCATGGGTCTGTATTTCTGTCTTTGTGCCAGTACCATACTGTCTTGATGACTGTGGCTTTGTGGTAGAGCCTGAAGTCGGGCAGATTGATTCCTCCTTCCATTTTTCTTTCTCAAGATTGCTTTGGCTATTCTAGGTTTTTTTGTATTTCCATACAAATTATGAAATTATTTGTTCTAGCTCTGTGAAAAGTACAACATTATCTTGATAGTGATTGCATTGAATCTATAGATTGCTTTGGGTAGTATACTCATTTTCACTATATTGATTCTTCTGATCCATGAACATGGTATACTTCTCCATCTATTAGTGTCCTCTTTGATTTCTTTCACCAGTGTTTTATAGTTTTCTATATATAAGTCTTTAGTTTCTTTAAGTAGAGATATTCCTAAGTATTTTATTCTTTTCATTGCAGTGGTGAATGGAATTGTTTCCTTAATTTCTCTATTTTCTCATTATCAGTGTACAGGAATGCAAGGGATTTCTGTGTGTTGATTTTATATCCTGCAACTTTACTATATTCATTGATTAGCTCTAGTAATTTTCTGGTGGAGTCTTTAGGGTTTTCTATGTAGAGGATCATGTCATCTGCAAACAGTGAGAGTTTCACTTCTTCTTTTCCAGTTTGGATTCCTTTTATTTCTTTTTCTGCTCTGATTGCTGTGGCCAAAACTTCTAGAACTATGTTGAATAGTAGTGGTGAAAGTGGGCACCCGTGTCTTGTTCCTGACTTTAGGGGAAATGCTTTCAATTTTTCACCATTGAGGATAATGTTTGCTGTGGGTTTGTCATATATAGCTTTTATTATGTTGAGGTATGTTCCTTCTATTCCTGCTTTCTGGAGAGTTTTTATCATAAATGGATGTTGAATTTTGTCAAAGGCTTTCTCTGCATCTATTGAGATAATCATATGGCTTTTATTTTTCAGTTTGTTAATGTGGTGTATTACATTGATTGATTTGTGGATATTGAAGAATCCTTGCATCCCTGGGATGAAGCCCACTTGGTCATGGTGTAGGATCTTTTTAATGTGTTATTGGATTCTGATTGCTAGAATTTTGTTAAGGATTTTGCATCTGTGTTCATCAGTGATATTGGCCTGTAGTCTTCTTTTGTGTGACATCTTTGTCAGGTTTTGGTATTAGGGTGATGGTATTAGAATGAGTTTGGAAGTTTACCTTCCAATACTTTCTTTTTAAAAGAAACTTTTTTATTTGGTGTTGGGATATAGCCAATCAACAATGCTGTGATAGTTTCAGGTGGACAGAAAAGGGACTCAGCCATACACATATTTGTATCTGTTCTCATCCAAACTCCCTTCCCATCCAGGCTGCCACATAACATTGAGCAGAGTTCCATCTGCTTTATAGCAGGTCCTTGCTGCTTATCCATTTTAAATATAGCAGTGTGTACATGTCCACCCCAAACTCCCTAAATATCCCTTCCTCCCATCCTTCCCTCACCCTCCCACCAGCAGCCATAGGTTCAGTCTCTGTTTGCAAAGTTGTGTTAGGTTCTGCCATACAGCAAAGTGAAGTCAGTTATACATATATAGGTATTCACTCTTTTTAGATTCTGTTCCCACATAGGTTATTACAGAGCATTGAGTAGAGCACCCAGTGTTATACAGTGGGTCCTTATTAGTTATCTATAAATGAAACATTTAGAACGATTAGGAGAACTATTGTGAACACGCAAGCATTCATTCCACAAAAGTCTATTTCATGATTGGAAGAGCAAGGTTACTGACCTATGTTCTAGGAATCTGTGGGCACCCAGGGCCTCTGAGACCTCTGCACTCAGGTGTCTCAGATTCAGCAACAGATCAGCAAAGAAGCAAATGGTTAATAAAATAGAAGGTGGTGATGAGCAAGGTTCAAGAACAGAGAGAGCAGAGGATGCTGTGGAGGAGAAAGGATGGTGGTGATAGTGTTCATTTTAGCTCTGATGATAGGGAAAGTTCTTTCTGAATAGGTAGAATTTGAACAGAGATTGAAAAGCCATGAAAAGTGGTCCATGAGAAGGTCTGGGTCAGGAGGGTCCCAGGTAAGTGGCAAGTACAAAGGCCCTGAGGTGGGGAGGTTTGGCAGCTTAAGGAAAGTCAATTGTGCCTATGACTGGAGCAGGTTACCAAGGGGGCAAGGGAAAGGGATGGGAAATGCAGTTAGGCAGGTGGTCAGGGCCAGGCCACCTGGGGTCCAGCAGGCTCTGATAAGAAGTTTGGGGTTTATTATGGGTTGGTTGGGAAGTCATTGGAGGATTTTGAGCTGAGGATGAATGTAATCAGACTCATGTTTCATCAGGATCTTTCTGCTCACTGGTTAGAAAAGCATATAGGGGAGAAGGATGTGAGTAGGATGACCAGTCATGAGATTTTTTTGTGTGAAAAATCCAGGTGAGAGGTATGGTGGCTTGTGTGAGGATGGCGGTAATGGAGGTGGGGAGAATGGTTGGATTCTGTATATATTGTAGAGATAGAGTTACATAGGTAATAGATACAGTATAGAAAAGAATAACAATACATTTTATATATAAATATTTAGTTCATTTTGTAAATAATCAAAGGCATTCTTTTAAAATACATTTTTAGTTTATCTGTTAATTTGGCTGTATCAGACTTTAGTCATGGCACGCAGGATTTTGATGCTCCTTATCGGACGAGGAGTCTTTAGCTGCAGCCTGTGAAGTTTCAGTTGCAACACACAGGACCTAGTTCTCCAATGAGGGATGGAACTTGAGCCCATCTTTCAGTGGGAACATGGAGTCTTAGCCACTGGACCACCAAGTATGTCCCTCTCTAGTTTATTTTTACACAATATGCCTGTACTTTTGACCTGGAGCCATTACATGAACAAAGGAATCATTTACAGAGGTGGGAGATGGGTTTGAGGAAATGACTGTGAACCAAAAGCTTGCCTTTGAATAGTAACGGTATTTGCAAAGAGAAACACAATTTGAGTAAGATTTGGAGAACCGTAAACGCCTCTGTAATGTAAATATTTTCTGATTTAGATCTTTAACTGACGATCATTTATTTTAGCTTTATCTGCAAACTTTGAGAAAGTTAAGTGAAGTCGCTCAGTCGTGTCCGACTCTTTGCAATCCCATGGACTGTAGTCTACCAGGCTTCTCTGTCCATAGGATTTTCCAGGCAAGAGTACTGGAGAGGGTTGCCATTTCCTTCTCCGGGGGATCTTCCTGACCCAGGGATCAAACCCAGGTCTCCTGCATTGCAGGCAGATGCTTTACCCTCTGAGCCCAATCTGAACCTAACGATGAGTGAAATACACTCCTAAAGGTTTTCTGCACCTTTGGGATTATGAACTTATACGTTCCTTGAGGGCAGGGACTCTGCTTCATTTATAATAGGCTTCTGACCAATGTGAATTGAAAAGACCAGGGGAATGGAATGATTGCACAAAAACCAGAGTTGGTCCTCAGCAAAACTGGGGGTGAGGACTTGCCTTAGGGCTCCTCCTTCCTTGGCATGCTTAAATCCAGACACCCCACAGAGATCTCTACCGGGGCCCCTGGCAAATCGCACCCCTGGAGGGGTCTTTTCCCAAGCATAAGAGTATCTGATTTCCCCTTCATCTATTAGCTCCTGCCCCTGAGACTGTGAAGGGATGTCTGCTCATCTGTATGGTGTATATAATATGTATCGCAATTCAAAAGTGATTCTTTAGATGTGCTACATATATACAATGGAATATTACTTTGCCATAAAGGAAACTAAATTGTGCCATTTGCAGAGATGTGGATGGACCTAAAGCCTAACATACAAAGTGAAGTAAGATAGAAAGAGAAAAACAAACATTGTATATGAATGCATATGTGTGGAATCTAGAAAAATGGTATA
Source organism: Nanger dama (assembly GCA_917880005.1). NCBI lineage: Eukaryota > Metazoa > Chordata > Mammalia > Artiodactyla > Bovidae > Nanger > Nanger dama. The sequence continues at coordinate 15,501,998 of CAKJTW010000046.1, read as the reverse complement.
GATGATCTGATTTGCCAAACAGAGACACAGACCTAGAGAACAAATGTATGGACACCAAGGGGGAAAGGGGTGGGTGGGAGAACTGGGGAACTGGAACCGTTTTATATACACTATTGATACTATGTATAAAATAAATAATTAATGAGAAGTACTGTAGAGCACAGGGAACTCTACTCAGTGCTATGTGGTGACCTAGATGGGAAGAAAATCCAAAAAGTGGGAATATATGTATACATACAGCTGATTCACTTTGCTCTACAGCAGAAACTGACACAGCATTGCAAAGCAAGTATACTCCAATAGAAATTAACTTTTAAAAAGTGCTTGTTTATAAGCAGGTTATTCTGGAAGAAAAAAATGGCATTATTTTTCTTTCCTGATTCAAGTCCATCTCCTTATTCCCCACTCTGCTGCCCTTGTTATATTCTCTCCATCTCTTCATTAAAGAAAACGAACAGCCTAGGTGTTAGGCACCACTCATTTGTTCAACATAATAAAATGTATTTATTGAGTGCCTGTGAGAAACTGAACATTTCCTGCCATATCAGTAGACAAGGATGTCACAGTTATCAATGATTGCAACCCTCCATCATGAGCTGATGAGCCCTAAGGATACACAGGGAAGAGAGGAATGCCTGCTATCTAGCAGCCATCAGACTGCAGCCACTCCCGATGCTGAACCCTAAGGGAGCTCAGGATGTGAAAAAATATATTGTGCCCAGGATAGCTGAGATGCATATGAAAGGAATGATTTTAGTGAGCCCAGACTCTTGCATCTTCCCATACATAGAAAAGCGCTATGTTCCTTAACCTGGGATACTTGGCTTTCTTTAATTAACGATAATCTTTTGATGCTCCCCTTTGTTGGAAGACTTCTGTATAACCTGGCTCCTCCTCTCGCCTCCTCAGAGCAGTTTTCTCAGGATCACTTGAAATGCTGTGTCCTGGCCTTGAAGTCCTAAAAACCCTAGAACAGAACTCTCAGCTTTTAGGTTGGGAATATTTTTTTAAGTCAACACCTGTGATGTGCTGGGCAGTCCTCAAGATGCTGGTAACAATGCAGCCAAGAGAACAGAAACCATCTTTGCTCACAAAGTGCCTGCCTTGTCACAGGCAGAAGGTATCGGGGGACCAGCAAGGGGGTGGCAGTGAACCTGGGGGGTCAGGGAAGCCCCCTCGGGGAGGTGACCTTGAAAGCTGCAATCTGAATGACAGGAGAGAGATGGCCCCATGAAAACCCACAGAGAAAGGTCCCAGGTGGGCAGACCAGCCAGCGAGAGCATGCCTAACAAGCAGGAGGGGACATTTCCTCCTGCAGCAGAACCTAACCTGTCACCTCTAACACGGAACAGGCTTTGCTTTCCAAAGAGCTTTAAAAAGATTTTTTTATAAACTTCGTCCCATTTGAAAACAGACTGTCAGAGCTGGCCCTGACACCATCTCCCTGGCTGATGGGGATTAAAACACTGGGCCCCATGTCCTGATGGCTGTGAGTGGAGCCAGCGTCCTGGGGTGTGGGGCAAGAAAGGGTTGGGCCCTGGGACTGCATCCACTTCCCCTCAACCCCAGTAACAAGATCTCAGCTCCTTGACAAGGGGTCCTCTCCCCACTTCCCGCCCCGTCGTCCTTGCCCCCTGGAATTCTTGGGCAGAACAGCTGCGCAGGGGGCTCAGCTTTCAATGAAACCATAAAATACTCCTGCGGGTCCCTAAGAGGATGGCATTTATGACTGGGGTGGGCCAGTTTCCCTGTGCAGACACCCCCTCCCCGATTCCCAGGCTCACCAGCCCAGACGCCCACATGTCCCCCAGCCTGCTCTTAAGCCTCTGGGAACTGCAGCATGGGTGCCTCAGATAGTCCAAACCCAGAGCACGCTGGCGGAGGAAAAACATACGTAGATCCAGGGACCGGGAGGAGGACCTTTGCCAAGAAGACAAGAAGGCTTCCAGCAGGGCACCTGCTTTGGCCCTGTACCTCACCCAGAGTCCCTCCCACCCCAGGGAGTCTGTCTGCTCTCTGGGTCGAGGACAGGAAAGCCCTCACTGGCTCCCAGAAGGGGAGGGAACCACATTCCTCCCGCCCTCCTGGCCCCTCCCCTGGGCAAGTCCTGGGCTTTCATCAGTTTCCTTGGAATTGACATGCATATGGGGGACTTCCCTGGCCATCCAGTGGCTAAGACTTCGCCTTCCAATGCAGGGAGTGAGGGTTTGATCGCTGATTGAGGATTCCACATGCCTCGAGGCCAAAAATAAAAGAAAATAAAACAGAAGCCATATTGTGATAAATTCAAAATAGACTTGTAAACAATGGTCCACTTTAAAAAAAAATTAAAAAAATACCACAGAGCAAGTAAAAGAATTAGATTGGTATTTTAAAAGATGCACATTGGACGAGGTGTGGTGATATCCCCAGACTCCCTTTCAAGTGCTGACTGAAACATCTTCGCCGGGGGCCGCACGTTGCAAGCTCCCACGTGGGAACTACAGGCAGCAGAGCGGTGGCAGCTGACTCCTTTGCCCTGGGCCTGGGCACAGAGCTTGTATGGTTATTTTACCCATTTACTGTAATTGTGTCCATGCATGCATGCATGTTAAGTCACTTCAGTTGTGTCCAACTCTTTGTGACCCCACAGACTGTAGCCCACCAAGCTCCTCTGTCCATGGGATACTCCAAGCAAGAATACTGGAGTGGATTGCCATGTCCTTTCCCAAGGAATTTCGTCCATACTGCTTTATAAAAACAAAGCAGTGGGAAGCAGGGATAAAAAGCATAAAACACTATAAATGGGGTGAAGATAGGTGTCCGCAGGGGGTGCCCCGGGAAGAGTGAGGCAGCCGCAGCAGACCCTCCTTTGCAGGAAGCCCATTGCCTGAAAGGTGACATCTTCGTAGTAAACCTAAGCATAGACTTAAGCAGTAAGCATAAATAGTATACATAAGTGTATACCTCTATGCCACATAAGTCTGTGATTATGCTTTTGAATATTTGATTCCAGTGCACAAGTTCAGAGCCACACTAGGTGTGGCGCTGGAACAAGCTGAGCCCAGACACAGAGCCGGAACAGGTTACGGGCAGAGTTCACGGCAGGAGCACACAATCTGGGAAGACCTCTTGAAAGCAGCAGTGTGACCTGCCCTGCTGGTGGCTGATGTCCAGCACGCACTGGGCTGGGATTTGTAGCAGGGCTTTGCTGAACAGAAATGGCCTGGGCGCGGCAGCCTAAACCTGTCTGGAACAGGGACTGTCCCATCCCGCTGCCATTCCCCCCCGATTCTCCAGGTCATGCCCCTAATCAGAACACTGACCACCCCACAGTGAGCACCTGAGAAGTGTTCGTTCAGTCCCGAAGTTAAGTGCCTGACCTGCAACACCTCTCACCTCTCACTGTTTAACACTGATCCCCGTGTTACTGGATACTGTTTCCTCCATTTTATAGATGACAAGGGCATGACTGGAGGGGCTAGTTTGCCCCGGAGTTACATGGCAACTGTAGGATGGAGTTCAGATCAGAGCGCCAGCGGCCTGGCTCCAGAGCCCGCACTGTGACGTCCACAAAGGCCACGGGCCATGCAGGGGAACCGGTGGGACTCCTCTCACCCACCTCTAACAACTCTCCCACCCCCAGGAAATGCTGAGGTTCTGCCTGGAAGGGATAACAAAAAGCAAACCCCTTTCAGGCTGCTGAAAATGACAGCGGAAAAACCCTCTCATGCAAAACCAGAGAAAATCTTGCTTGTGCAGACCAGGTGAGCAGAGTAGACGAAGCCACCTTCATCTGGGCTCAGCCAACTGTTTCTTTCTTTACTCACAGACACTGAAAGTGGGCATAAACTCATCCTAAGCTCACAATTTGTTCCAGCCTGAGACCACAGGTCTGAAGACCTCTTGCTGGCTGGGGCAGGTGAGATGGGGCAATGGGGTTGGAAGTACAGGTATATGGTTCAGTTGTTCTGAGACACATCTTCAACCCTGGCCAGGGCTGACTGACCGGGAAGCTGCTGCTGTTGTCACTAAGTCGTCTCTGACTCTTTGTGACGTCATTGACTGTAGCCCACCAGGCTCCTCTGACAACGGGATTTCCCAGGCAAGAATACTGGAGTGGTTGCCATTTCCTTCTGCAGGGGATCTTCCCGACCCAAGGATCAAACCTGTGACTCCTGTGTCTCCTGAACTGGCAGGCAGATTTTTTTTTTAACTCTGAGCCACCAGGAAGCTAAAAGCTTCAAATTCTCTCATTTGTTCCAGCCCATTCCAAAGGCTGGGAGGAGCCTCAGCAACATATTCCTGTGTTACATGGTTTTGAAAATCTTGTAAAAGTAAGATTAAAATTATTCTGATCTTTAGAAACAAATTGTAAGAAAATTTTCAGATCACACTAAAGTGTTAATTCATTAAGAGGAAGAGAGAAATTTCCAATAGAAATGATACATTTCCAATAGAAGTGATGTGTAGGCTCTTAGATTGTTATATAATCCAATTAAAGGAAAGGGATGAATTACAGGTTCATATTGGAAAAAGGATTTTCCTTCTTTTGCTGAATCAACAGAAACTGCCATCATTGATAAAGATAACATAATCTTACAATGAGAACAATGATGGCAGGCTGGTTAACAAGGCATTTAAGATGAATCATTACATTTTAAAAAAATGGACACGTTCTGATATTTTTCAGTTGATACGTAAAAGAAATTACTAGAGGTTTTCCTAAATTTGGTAACAGTTCTGACATTGTACTTGTCATTACCAAGGATACAACCTGCCAAGAACTTTTCTGAAATATTAATATTAAAAACCAAAATGTGATCAGTCATGTTTCAGGAGAAACTGAATTCTATTGCTATTCTCTATAGAAGATGATTTGATAAAACCATTGTTCAATATGAAGAATAAGTAGACAGAAATTATGGGAAAGTATTACAGAGGCATGCCAGGCAGTTCATGAAACTTGGTATTCAGTGTTCTGTATTTTCTGATTTCTTTAAACGGTAACTGTAAGCTTTTAATGTTTATAATTTGCTGTGATTTCCAGATGGCCCTAGTGGTAAAGAACCCGCCTGCCAATGCAGGAGAGGTAAGAGACATGGGTGTGACCCCTGGGTTGGAAAGGTCCCCTGGAGAAGGGCATGGCAACCCACTCCAGTATTCTTGCCTGGAGAATCCATGGACAGAGGAGCCTGGCGGGCTGCAGTCCATGAGGTCACAAAGAGTTGGACACGACTGAGTGACTTAGCACGCAACACAAATTTTCCTTTTTAAAGTATCTGTATTCATTTGCTAGAGCTGCCGTAAGGAAGGGCTAGACTGGAGGGTTTAACTTAAGGAATATATTGTTCCACAATCCTGAAGTCTAGATGGCCAAGATCAAGGTGTTGGCTGGGTTGATTTCTTCTAAGGGCCATGAGGGAAAATATCTGTTGCAGGCCCTTCTCTTTGCCTTGTAGATGGCTGTCTTCTCCTGTGTCTTCATATGGTCCATTCTCTCTCTTTCTCTCCCCCACTCCCTTCTCCTAACCTCCTCGTCTTTTAAGGATACCGGTCAAATTGGATTAAAGATCTTATTTCCAAACACAGAAGGGCCTGGACTCTGGATGATGGGGAATCCTGGAATCATTTGGGTGGAGCCAGAAGAAAGTGGCATTTGATGTCAGTTCCTGTCTGGGAATACTCCCAGGCAGCTCCTTTCAAGGCTGGATCCCAGAGAAGAGTCAGTTTGGCTCCTCAGGCTGGGGTGAGACCCTGCCTTGTCTGTCCCGCAGCACAGGGCATGCCACAGGGCCGCCCGGAGCCTCATGCTGCCAAGGCCACCGGAGCTGTGCTCTGTCTTCCTCCCCCTGCTCTGCAGCCCAACTACCCTGGGGGTAAGAAGGGAAGCTGGGGTCTCCAGCCCCACAACAGGGCCTGTTTGCGGGTTCCAGAGAAGGAACGAGGTTGCAGAGCCCACCCCAAGCAGGCTGACACCTCCAGGCTGACAATCACACTGACATGAAAAGGGGGTTGTGTCAAAAGTTCAGGAAGAAGGATGACAGGATGAAGAGGAGAGGAAGCCACACAGACAGCACCGTGATCCTGGGCCGGAGACCCGGCATCTGGACTTCCAAGCTGCAGGAAACCAGAGGGGCCGTGACCAGAGCTGGTCCTCCCTCTCACCAGGCCAAGGGGACCAGGGAGTGGGCAGGGTGCTGCCGAAGGATGGGTCAAGCCCAGATGAGTGATTAAGTGGCCCCACCGAGTTCTGAGTGTCAAATCTGCTTTCTCCCACCCTGCCCAGATGTCCCGAACCTCAGGTCTTCCTGTCAGTGTGACTCTCAGTTAACTCCATCCTCCAGAGAGGATGTAACAGAGCATCCTGGGGTCTATACTGAGGCCACCGCAGGGATGGCCACACCATTCCTCCCACTTCAGGCAGACCTGGGTCTGCCCAGATGCAGTGGGCAGCTAGTGCAAGTGGTCCGGGGGAGCAGGGCACCAGAGGGTGGATGGACAGAGGCAATGCTCAGAGTCCTTCTTGACAGATGAAGCACTGGGGCCCATGGCAACCCAAGTGGAGGTCATTCTCCTGACCAGCTCCCGCAGGACACAGGCTCCCCCTCTTCTGTAAGGCTAAGTCAAGCTCCTGAATATGCTGAGGTGAGCTGCCATGACTGGCTCTTGCTGTCCTCAATCTTTATATCCCAACAGCACAAACCTATTAGTTGGCCTGAGGCAAAGAGCCCCCTATGCTGTGCCGTGCTTAGTCGCTCAGTCGTGTCCAACTCTTTGAGACCCCATGGACTGGAGCCCGCCAGGCTCCTCTGTCCATGGGGATTCTCCAGGCAAGAATACTGGAGTGGGTTGCCATGCCCTCCTCCAGGGGATCTTCCCGACCCAGGGATAGAACCCAGGTTTTATAAATTGCATGCAGATTCTTTACTGTCTGAGCTACCAGAGAAGCCCAAGAATACTGGAGTGGGTAGCCTATCCTTTCTCCAAGAGAACCTCCAGACCCAGCAATCGAATCAGACTCTTGCACTGCAGGCTGACCTACAGGGGAAGCCCAAAGAGCCCTCTATCTATGTTCTATGATAAGCTGCCACAGAAGCTGCTTGAACCCTGGTCACATTCATCATAGCTATCTGGGTTCATCTCTCCAGGACACTGTGCTGAGTCTGTATCTCCAGGCAGAGGTCTAATACAGAGCTGGTGCAAAGGATAGGAGGGAAGTGGACATGGCCCTTCTGAGCTGCACAGTGGGAACCAGGACTCCGGGATTCCTACTTGCAGGTCCTGGCAGGCACCTGGTCTCTGCTTCTCTGCTCTCCATCTCTCTTGCCTCTTACTAAAGTGAAAGGACCATGATGGGCGGTGGCTCACCAGCAGACGGGGCAGGAGTGAGCCTAGCGGAGGCACTGTCTATTGGAGCATCTACTGAGGAAGGGCAATGCCTCAGGACTCCTCCACTTCACGACCTCCTTTCGCATCCCACTGGACTGTGCTTTTGGAGCCTAGGACTTTAGAAAGCTTCCAGATTTGGTCTGTATTTAAAAATCAAAAGCGCTAAGAGACTGACTCGGGCTGCAGCGTGAGGGATTTGGGCAAGAAAAAGAGACTCTTTCCTTGAATGAGGGTCACGATGAGCAGCCAGGAGTGTGTGTCTGTGTGGTGGAGCTAGCTCACTGGGTCCCGCCTCTCAGGGGAGACTGATCCAGTTTCAGCACTACTTTTGGGATGTCGGCTGCACTGCCTGGGGCCTTTCACGACTGCCTTCCATCCTGACGACACCCAGTGAGTTGGGCAGATCAGGTGGCAGACTTGGAACTCTTGCTGAAATATCAGATGATGGCTGTGCCAGTTGCTAATGACTGTGGTGGTCCGAAGCCCCGGAGGGATGTCCCACTGCCATCCCCTTTTCTGGGGGTCCACAAGAACTCTGTATGCCCAGACTCTTAAGGCTCAGAGGAGCCCCCATAACCCTGCACCAGCCTACCACTCTCCCCTGGTCCACACTCCCTGTTTCAGCTACACACATTTTCACTATCATCCCGAGAGGTAGGTCCTAATATCAGCTTCATTTTATAGGAAACTCAGGTGTGTGTTAGTCGCTCAGTCATGTCCGTCTCTGTGATTCCATGGACAGTAGCCCTCCAAGTTCCTCTGTCCATGAAATTCTCCAGGCAGAAGTACTGGAGTGGGTTGCCATCCCCTTCTTCAGGGGAATCATCCTGACCCAGAGACTGAACCCAGGTCTCCAGCATTTTAGATAGATTCTTTACTGTCTGAGTCACCAGGGAAGCTCTTAAGAAACTCAGGACCGAATGAAATTAGGAAACTTGCCCATGTGATGCCGGGTCACGTGATTATGAAGGTGGGGTGGAGTCAGAGAAGGTGCTCTGGACTCGATGAGCGAAGGTCTGGTCCTCACCCCCATTCTGTCCTACATGTTAGCTGTGTGATGTTGGCTAGTTTGCCTAACCTCTCTGAGTCTAGCTGACTTTAGTACATCAGAGTGGGGAAGCAGTTCTAATAGCCTCCTGGAGCTTCTGAGAGACCACCCTGCTTGCCTCTCCTTCGATACTGTCTCAAGGCTGAACCCTCTGTCAATCTGTAAGGTAGGCTGGGTCTGCACCCAGGTACTATGAAACTCTTTAGGGATTTTTCTTTTTAAGACTTTTTTTTTTACATCGACCATTTAAAAAGTCTCTTTTGAATTTATTACAATATTGTCTCTTTTATGTTTTGAGGGTTTTGGGGCCGCGAGGCAGGTGGGCTCTTGGTTCCGCAACCAGGGATCGAACTCACACGCCCTGAATTGAAAGTTGAAGTCCCAGCCAGGAATTCTGGGCAGCGGCCCTGCCCACTGCTGCCCCCTCAAGGCCTTCTAGCATCTGGAGGGGGACTGGGGCAGAAGGAGGGAGGAGTCTGCTTTCTCAGGAATGAAACAGGTTTGACAAGGAGAAAGGTGCCTCTGACAGAGGGGAGGCTGCTTAAGCAACACTGCAAAATGCTAGCCTCTTAGGGAGCAGGAGGCCTGAGGTTCCGAGAGAAAGCTTCACAAAACACAGGGATGGTCCATGGACTGGGCCCTGTTTGTGCTTCTATTACCAAAGCTTGACATCAGATTGTTGCTTTAAGATCCTCTGCGGTAATTAGGCCATTCATCTCTCAGGGTGTACGGACATGTGTCTTACTTTCCTTAGGAATGCTGACATTTCACGTCTTGAATTTCATAAGCAGCAAGCATTTTAATCATGAAAATATATAGTATCTCATCCCCCACCACCCTGCTCTCAACCTCCTGTTTACCCTATGTATTCCTTCTCTGTCCTTTCACTGTCTTCTGTTGATTTCTTCTGAGTGGTTAATGCTCCCTGAAATTATCATATATGCAGATTTGCTTATTTCTTTCTTATTTTTTTCTGTTACATCCTCTAGATAAGAAGCTCCATTAAGGTGCAAACCTCTCCTTTCCCTTTATCACTACACTGGTCCATGTCTAGGAGGAGAGTGGGCACATCATAGGTCTCCATCAGCACTGGCTGAATGAACATGAACTTGAATGGATGGATAGATGCTCTACAGTACAAGGTGTTCTTTACCTAAGAAGTGTTGACACAGCCTGGCTCCTGGCCTTGTGTTTTCTTTTTATTTATATGTAAATACAGTTTTCTTCCAACTCAAGCCCTCCCACCAACATTTTATCGATGCAATAATGACATTGCAAAGCTTTGCACTGAAAAGAACAATGTTGTTGTTCAGTCTCTCAGTTGTGTCCAACTCTTTGCAACCCCATGGACTGCAGCATGTCAGGCTTCCCTGTCCTTCACTACTTCCTGGAATTTGCTCAGACTCTTGTCCGTTGAGTTGATGAATTCTCCAGGCAAGAATACTGGAGTGGGTTGCCATTCCTTTCTCCAGGGGATCTTCCTGACCCAGGGATCCAACCTGGGTTTCCTGCATTGCAAGCAGAATTTTTTTACTGTCAGCCTCTGAAACTTTCACTGAAAAGGACATTATGATTCTATGCTGCTCAGCTTCTTGTCTCCCAGAAATATTCACCACCTCGTCATAGCCATCTATATAACTAAACGGCAACAGAGCCTTCCATCCTGATCCATTCTCCCTTCAGTTCAGTTCAGTCACTCAGTTGTGTCCGGCTCCTTGCAACCCCAAGGACTGCAGCACACCAGGCTTTCCTGTCCATCACCAACTCTTGGAGCCTGCTCAGACTTATGTCCATTGAGGTGGTGATGCCATCCAATCATCTCAACACCATCTCAGCTTCTGTCGTCCCCTTTTCTTCCTGCCTTCAATCTTTCCCAGCATCAGGGTCTTTTCCAATGAGTCAGTCCTTTGCATCAGGTGGCCAAAGTATTAGAGCTTCAGCTTCAGCATCAGTCCTTCAGTGAATGTTCAGGACTGATTTCCTTTAGGATTGACGGGTTTGATCTCCTCGTAGTCCAGGGGGTTCTCAAGAGTCTTCTCCAGCACCACAGTTCAAAAGCATCATTCTCCCTTAGGCTTGACCCAAGTCCTCCCTGTTGCAGCCCCAGTGTCATTCATCCATTTGTGTAAAAATACTCTCTGACTGCCTACTGTGAGCTCAGTGCCCAGCATTAGGGCTATGATTCTGACAAAATCAGCATGATTGCTCCCTAGGGAGATCAAAGTCAAATGGGGTGACGTACCAAACAAAGGCTCACACCAACACCCAGACAGCTGCCATTTCAGCTGTGTCATGAGGTATAAATGCCGGGTGAGAGGACCACATGAAAAGATGGGGAAGGCCAGACTCTAGTGAACTCAGGAGGAGGTGTCAGGAAAGGTCCCCCAAGGAAAGAGGATGGATGACCTGGGGAAAGGATTTATAAACAGAGGAATTTGTAAACCAAGGAGGAAGCAACCAGATGAAGGGAGTAGCAGACAGAGAACCAGCTCCCAGGCAGAGGGAATGACACCCATGGAAGCCCAGGAGCAGAATACAGCTTGGCTCCTTCCAGGATTTCCCTAAGAGAGAACGATCTTTTATTTTCCTGATTGACAAAGTTTCAAGGAGCCGGGGCAACAATAAGGAAAGGTTCTAGCCCGGAAAACAGAACCACACGATGTCTTTTTGTAACAGAGTCTTTAGGGTTTGGCTTCCTAACATCTGATTTGTTCTTCAAATGAAACCTGGCATACACACAGGTGCACTTCAAGCTTCCAGCTAAGCCACACTCCCGTGAAGTTGTGCTGGTGTGAAGACACAGATGCCCTGGACCTCAGCATACTGTGACCATCCCTTGGGTCATCTGAAGTGGAGGTCTGACCACAGATCCCTACAGGGGTACAAATTCCACACCCTAATTTGCTTCTAGGGGCTTCGTCTAGACCCGCTTGTAAACTGAGAGGCTTACCTGTGCCGTATTATTTCTAGATGAATAACAGCTGTGCTTTGATCTTTTCAAGTGTGCTTCTATCTTGACAATGAGTTGTCTATTGGCTATCTCGACTTCAAACTCCTTATCAATCACCCCCATCTTCAAACCGACACATCTTGCAGTCTTCAAATTGGATCTAGAATCATTGTGCCTCCAGAATGTAGTGATCATTTCTGTATGCCTTCCTCTCTCATCTTCCACATCCAACTGGGTACCAAATCCAGTCGATGCCACCTGAAAAATGCTCCTCTCATCCAGAGTTCCTGCTTGCTTCCTCTGCCTCATCCTAGTCTGGGTTCTCCTGTGTATAATTTATTGCTGATTTTCTAGCTCTCCCTCAATTTGCCTCAAGTCCACCCATCAGTTATCCTACCACCAATATCATATCCTTAAAAATTAGAGGAAAAAAACACCCTTGTTGATCCCTCATTATGTAATAAACCAGTGATTCTCAAAGTGTGCAGCAGCATCTTCTGGGAACTTGCTAGAAATGCAGATTCCCAGATCCCACTCAGACCTAATCAGTCAGAGACTCAAGTGACGGGCCCTTCAGGTGATAAACATTCTTCTTTGTCAAACTCTTACTCATCCCTAAGAGACAGCTCAGAGTTGCCTCCTCAGGGAAGCCTTCCCTCACTGTTCCCAGCAGCATTTAGTTGCTCATTTTCTGGGTTCCTGGAGCCCCTTTTGTCGACAATCTTTTTACAGCTGTTTTATCATAGATTTGACTTCAATGTAGGGAGTGGATTTCTATCAGATAATTAGAGTTTCTTTAAAACAGTACTAACTCTTGTGAGCAGGTGCTCATGGAGAGGACGTGGATGGCTCCTCTATCCATGGGATTCTCCAGGCAAGAATATTGGAGTGGGTTGCCATGCCCTCCTCCCAGGTTGGGGGATCCCCAGAGATCCAGGGATTGGACCCTGGGTCTCTGCACTTCAGGCAGAGACTTTACCATCTGAGCCACCAGAGAAGCCCCCAAATAGCACCAACTCTTTGTGAGCAGGTGCTCATGGAAAAGATGTGAGAGGTATCAAGGATACTCGCAGTGATTATACTTGAAGGTCTCATCCCTTTTAATTCACTGTTCTTTCAGGAGAGATGACATCTCTTTTGCCAAATCCATAGAGTTGAACAGGGTGCCTGCCGCCTACTGAGTGACGTGAAAGTCACTCAGTTGTGTCCAACTCTTTTCTCCAAGCCAGAATACTGGAGTGGGTAGCCTTTCCCTTCTCCAGGGGCCCTTCCTAACCCAGGGCTTGAACCCAGGTCTCCTGAATTGCAGGCTGATTCTTTACCAGCTGAGCCATCACGGAAGCCCAAGAATACGGGAGTGGGTAGCATATCACTTCTCCAATGGATCTTCCTGACCCAGGAATCGAACCAGGGTCTCCTGCATCGCAGGTGGATTCTTTACCAACTGAGCTATCAGGGAAGCTGCCTGCTGCCTAAAAGGTGTTCAAAAGGATTTTAAAATGAATTGAATGGATAAAGATTGTAAGGGAGGATAAAAATTCTGCCCCAATTTGAAATTCCTGTCTTCTATCCTTTTGCAAAAGATAGAAATACTGCAGCCATGCTGCTTTTTATCCTTCAGGGAAACGGTACAATCACTTTCCAGCTAGTAAGTTACCAGGTGGGGGAGGGATGGTTTGTGGAAGTTGGGCATGAAGATTCTAGATCCAGTTCAAGTCCCCTCTGCTGTGAGCCACAGTGCTGGTGAGTCTGGGGTCTCCCTCGGGTAGAACAATTGCTGGAAATCCCTGTCGTGTTGACCTGTTAATTGTTCCTTGTGCCACATGCCTGCCACTCATCTCACTCACATCGAATTCAGGTCAAGGTCTCCTAAGGCACTCAGCGTCTTCCCCATCATGGTCTTCAGAGGAAGTGCTTCCAGACTCTCAGGCTGTCCTCTGGGCATGTCCCCTTACCAGCCGTACCATCTCTGGTTAAGTTACCTAAATTTCCTTAACCTGTGTCCTTAATGGTACAAAAGAGTTAAAACTCCTGGAGTGTACACACAGAGCCTTACAGGGAAGAAGCCGCCGGTATGTGATAACCACTGCTGTGATTATTTATTCTTCAGGCTGACCTTCCCTTTCAGCCCTTCACCCCAGCACCAGTCTCCAGCACTTCCCTGTCCAATCAGAAAGCACACAGCTTCAGCCCCTTCTGTTTAGGCTGCTGGAAACTGCCTGATGCCATTTCTGCCTGTAAATCCTCAATCCCGGCCTGCCTATTTTCTAGTCCCAAGAATGTTTGTTCCATATGCTCCCCAGCTGGCTACCAGCTCAGTCTCCTAAAGGTTAAACTCATGTTCTGGAACATTCTTTTCAAGCATTACCTTTCCTTAAAAAATGCAATACATCAATGGTTAAGAAATCAAAGCAGCTACACACACACACAAACATGCAAACACACACATGCACGCCAACCCACCTCCTTGTATCTCCATGTGAAAAGCCATCTAACCCAGTAAACTGTGCTTCACCATTTCCTAATAAACTTTTATGTTTTCTTGCCACTGAAGTTTCTGTAACCGTACACACAATGCCATTATTGAGCCCTGCACCAATTCAACTCAGCCAGATGCCTCAGTGGCAGCCAGCTTCTAGAAAATTCTCTTGATATGTGTGCGCCTTTGCCTCTCCATCTCCTGGGCCCTCCCTTCCCCTGGTCCCCACCTCAGACCATCCGTGCTTGGTCTCTTGGCCTTTTGTACCACAAGGCCTAGGGTGGCAAGAAACAAACCCACTGCCCTTGAGAGCACCTGTGACCTCCCTGTGGTTCTGCTCGACCAAGCCAGGCCATCATCCATCTGGAACTAGACAAAAGCCCAGGGTTTCTGGTCAACCCAGAGGCACTTGCCTTTCAGCCTGTCATGAAAATGGGTGCCTCATGAGCAGGAGGAGTAACTTGAGAAGATGTGTATAACGGGTTTGGGTCTCCTTAGATCTGGGGGTGGGAACTTGGAGGTAGGGGGTTAGGCTGACGAAGGTTCCGGGGCATAGAACCAGTCTTCGGGTTGTGGCTCCATCTGGATTTGCACAAAGAGCACTTTCGGGACCCTTGAGCGGCGTCAGGGGGTGGGCAGGGGGCTCTAGATAGTCGGCTGCCTCCGAGGATGCCTGCTGAGGCTGTTGGTGGGGCAACCCGGGAGGCTCTGCATGGCCAGGGTCATCCGAGCTGGAAGCCTGGGGAGCTGTCTTCCTGGTGAAGTCAGACAAGTCTCCAGGTAGCCGGGAGCTGAGGACACGCACTCATTCCCGCACACGTGTTCGGAGGTGATAAACATACCATGCAGATGGTTTCTCTGAGCCGCAGTGGAGGGTTTCCACACAGATTCAATGAACTAAAAAGCAGATGTAAACACATACACAGGCTCACGCATGAATGGGGGAGAAAGAACCAAGTTCTTAAAAAATGCCAAACCCTGATCACCAACATGGAGAAAGCATTGTTGGACCTGAGACAGACAGACAGACACACAAGACGAAAACAAAGCAGTCCCATAAATTTTCAAGATGGAATCACCCCCCCAGCCCCTGCCCCCTGACTCTTCAGAAAATCACGTGTGCTGCTTGTATTTCTGCTGAAAAGAGTTCAAGAAACCCGTGGAAGGGAAGCGGGTGAACACGAACCTGGGGAGTGCCTCCAAGGACGTGGATGATTTAGACTCTTAAGTAAGACCAATCCTCCACTGTGAAGTTGGGAAATTCCTCCTAGACTTCCAGAGTGAGGGCACCTAAAAGTCTCTCCAAGCCTAAACACCAGGGGTCACTCTTAGGGGGCTTCTGACAGGCCAGGAATGGGCTGTTTTCATGACATTGCAAAATGATCTAATGATATAGGCACTCTCCTCATTTTCAAGACAAGGGAACAAAGGCTCAGAGAGGTTAAGTAACTTGGTCAAGTTCACATGGCATGAAGTGGCCAGGGGGACCTTATGCAAGTGTACAAAGAAGCCTCCACCAGTGGCCAACAGAGCTTTTGAGCATCCGTCAAGGAAGAGAGGACTGACAGCCTGGACACTGGCCCTCTCTGTAGTAGGAGCTGAAGATGCTGAAAGCCCCTTGGGATGGGTGAGTTAGCCAAGGTCGTGCAGCCAGCCACTGACAACAAAGCCAGGCTAGAACCCACCTGTCATCCAGCCAGGCTCCTCACCCGGTAGCACACCTCTCTGCTTAACAAAGTTCCAGCCAGAAATCAGGTGCCAGGGAGGGTGACGGACACCAAGGGCAACTCCAGGAGCCAGACCCCTGCCTTCCATGGCCCTCTTGTTTCAGAGAAGAGTTCAGCCATCAGCCATCACAATGGCAGAGGCGTGCGTCAGATACACAAGGTCTCCTGCAGACTTTATGGAGGAATCTGCCCAGGTCTGTGAACCTAACACATTGGCCTTGGCTGACCTTGGATGTCCTCTGATGCCAGGACAGTTGCCGAGAGGGAACTGTGACCCCCAGCATGAGGAGGGCATAGCTTGCCATGGCCTGAAGCTGGAATTTCTCTGAGGCTGGTTTTCATCACCCCCAGCTTCACTCTCGCCCCTACGTACACTCAACCTGGAAGCAGGCTGCTCCAGACACGCTCTTGACATTAAGGCAAACTCCTTCCCTTCAAGGCGGGGCCAGGGGAACTCAGCCCTGTTGTTTAGGGACCGTGCCTTCCCAGGCTGGACTCCAGGGTCTCTGTCCCTCAAGCCCATCTTCCCAGGTAGCCAGACAGGCCCTAAACCCATGTGCAGTGGACATTCCAGAATAGGAACCTAAGGGCTCCTTAACTCCAACCTGAGAACCAAGATGGGCCAATTACAAGTCTTGCAGGATCCTACTTGTGGGCTTCCCTGCTGGCCCAGTGGTAAAGACTCCAACTGCCAGTGCAGGAAATGTAAGAGATGCAGGATCGATCCCTGGGTCAGGAAGATCTCCTGGAGAAGGAAATGGCAACCCGCTTCAGTGTTCTTGCATGGGAAATCTCATGGACAAAGGAGCCTGGTCAGCTACAGTCCGTGGGGTCGCAAAGAGTTGGACATGACAGCCTCTAAACAGCAATAACAATAATCCTATGGGCAGGCTTACTGTGTTCTTGATATAGGCTCCTGAAGCAAGAGCTTCTGCAGGTTTCCATGCAGAGAACAAGCTTTCCATTTCCCTAGGACTGTGCTGTTCATTCCAAAATGCAAGGCTGCATTGGGTGGGGGGACTAGTGATGAGGAAACAGGACTGCGTCATCTCTCAAACAGAGACTTCGTCTTCCCTCTGCCACTTACCTGCTCAGTTAAATCCTCGGGCAGGTTAAATCCTCAGGCCTCGGTTTCATCACCTGTAAACACAAGATGACAATCGCCACCTCCACACATTTGTGAAAAACCATGGAGGTGGCAGAGTCTGAGAGTACCCAGCCCGTGGCAGGTACACAGTCAGTTCTTCACTTTCTGCCCTCGGTTTTGACCATCCAGAATTGAGTGTGGGCTGACCATGCTCTTCAAAGCCACTGCTGTTTGCTGAGCCTGTGGCAAGAGGTTCACATTCTATAAAGGACACAGACTCTGGTATGTGTAATAGCCAGATCTCAGAGTGCAGGCTGCTTCAGGTAGAGGGTACACACAGGCCTGAGCAGAAGGCAGGCCAAACCAGGAAGAGACCAGACAGGGTTTCAGGATAGGAATGCAGGGTCCATAGTGGGTTGGTGGGTACCCTGCGCCTCTGCCCAGATTGGAGACTGGAGTCCTTAGGCTCCAGACCCCAGGGGACGAACTGCTGCCCAGTTCCTCCTCTGCAGTGGGAGGGGTCGGTAGGGGGGTGTCCCAGTTTTCTCAGGGGAAAAGTGCCTGAAGGGCATCACTAGTGTCTGCCTTGGCAGGACAGGTGTGACCATCACCAAATGACCCCTTGGGCTATTGTGGACACTCCTGGGATTAGTAGACACCTGGAAGACTCCCTCCAGTTGGGGTTTTTACATCCAAAGAAATGAGTCAACCAAAAATGATACAGAGCTCAAGTACAATAGACTAAAAACAGCTGGTGGCTCAGTGGTAAGGAATCCACTCGCAATGCAGAGGACCTGGGTTCCATCCCTAGGTCGGGAAGATCCCCTGGAGAAGGGAAAGGCAACCCATTCTGGTACTGTGGCCGGGGGAATCCCATGAGCTGAGGAGCCTTGTGGGCTACAATCTATGGGGTTGAAAATGAGTTAGTCACGACTGAACTAAACAACAAGAAAGTTGAACTAATAGAAGCACAGAGCAGAATTTCGGTTGCCAGGGTTCAGGGATGGGGAAGAAGAGGAGAGTAGAAATTTCAAATTTTAAGAGGAAGACGTTTGGGGGATTGAATGTACAGCCTGGTGACCGTGATGACAATACTGTATTGTATACTTGAAAGTAGCGATGAAAGTAGCTATGAGTAGGAGAAGGCAATAGCACCCCACTCCAGCACTCTTGCCTGGAAAATCCCCTGGATGGACGAGCCTGATAGGCTGCAGTCCATGGAGTCGCTAAGAGTTGGACACAACTGAGCAACTTCACTTTTACTTTTCACTTTCATGCATTGGAGAAGGAAATGGCACCCACTCCAGTGTTCTTGCCTGGAGAATCCCAGGGACGGGGAGCCTGGTGGGCTGCCGTCTATGGGGTCGCACAGAGTCGGACCCTGAACGGACGATTGAAATGACTTAGCAGCAGCAGCAGCAGCAGCAGCGATGAGTAAATTTAAAATGTTTTCACAGTAACAACAATGGCAATGACATGAGGTGAAGGATGTGCTAAGTAACCTTACGGTGGTAAACATTTCACAGTATGTACATGTGTCAAATCATCACATGGCACACCTTGGACTTACACAGCCTTACATGTCAATTACATCTCAATCAAGTTAGGGGTGGGGGTGGGGAGAACAAAATGAAACCCTCAAACAAAAACCACAGAGAGGAGCACAATACTTAATTAAGGAGAAGGAGAGGAGAGGGGGAAGGAACTTTTGTTCTTGAATATCTAGACCATGCTGGGACTCTGAGATGCCTACCTTGATTATGGGGCCTAACCATGGCCGCCTGTGGGGTAGGCAAGCCCCACATCTGACTCTCTGACTCCAGGCAACCTGGGCTCAGGGTGCCTTCAAAGCCCTGCCCACAGTCACAGGGAGGAGCTGGAATTTGAACCAAGGTCTGACTCCCTCCTGCGGCATAAGCCTTTATCCTCAGTTCCCCCTGGGGCTGCAGGAAGTCAGCAGAGGATGGGGAGGCAGAAGAAATGCCTGGAGAATCTATCAGGACCACATTTCTCTTCTGTGCACAGATGACTCACCATCCACTTCTGCTCCTGGGTAACTCTACAGTTATTTCTCTTACAAATAGTTAAAAAAAAATTTTCCTATGTGCCTTGGAAGATGAAAACCACTTTTACACAGAGCAAAACAAAAACCGAAGCCAAGAAAAGAAAAATGAAAAAAGAAATTCAACCCTTAACCATCTCAAACCCCCAAACAACAAATGAGCTGAAAAGAAACTTCCAAAATGAAAACTGCGAGATTCATTGTTATTGTTCTGGGATCATAACATCGGAGCAGATCATAATTCTAATTGGCAAAAACTGACAGCAGAGGAAGGTGGGGAGGTTCTTGGACAGTGAGCTTGCCGGCCAGAATTAAGAGCTGCTGAGCATCCCTGTGGTGGAAGTGGTACCAGTTCTTTTAATTAATGAATCAATTATGATGCATCCTGAAAGGGGGTATGGAACAGTGTCTACACACAACTCTGACATCAGCCGATTTCAACAAGTTTACTAAAACGACAGTCACGGCCTTTGACAATACTGAATGCAAAATAGTGGTGTACACAGAGTTTACAGGGCAGCTCCCGGGAGCCGGGTTACAGAATCAGGTTTAACAGATGGGAGGAGGCCCGAGGGAAGCCAAGCACACGGATTTTATTGAGAAAAAAGCTTATATACTGTAAGGGTCGCGAAAGTTTAATAAATAAAGGTCAACTTATAATATATAAAAACAATATAAACATTTGTATGCTACATGCATATCATATAATTTAAAGTAATAATTTATATATGGGGAGAGATGCCAAGTTATGTTCTTCCGATCTTCCTCGACAAGGCACACACACAGGACGTGTCTATCCGGATCCACCGCCAGCCGACCAGTTTGTTGTTTTCTGACGTCAGCGCGCGGACGTAGGTTTGGGAGGTTTTGCACTGCGAGTTCCAGTGTTTGTCATCAATTCCTCTGCAACCGTTCTTGACAGGCCTGGCCTCCTTACATCTCGTCTCATAAAAATATTGTTTGACGGGGAGTTGCCGGTCTTGATCTCCCCCAGCACCGTGACCTGGTGTCCCCGAATGTCGATGGCCGACGACTTGTCCCGGTCACCCAGAGGCTCTCGCTGTCGCACACGGAGTACTCGCCCGGTGGCTCTTGTGCTCCGCGTACCTCTTCCTCCGTGATGTTCTGTTGGCCACCACGGGGCTGCCCACGTAATCCTCCATGAGGTACAGGGGAGGGGGCTCCAGGGGGTGCTGTCACTCAGCAGGACCCGGGGCGAGTTGTAGCGTCTCTGGTGCCGCAGCAGTTCGGGGCCCACGGCCGACACCGGCTGGAATTCCGACTTGGCCGGCTCTCGGGGCAGGGCCTCTGCTTTGGGCAGGGTGCTGTGGTAATTCTCCTTAACGTCCACCATCTGTTTGGAGAGCTTGTTTTTAAAATATCTGCCTGGATCAGCTTGATTATCAGGGAATTGAGTGAGTCTTCCGGCAGACTCCTTTGATCCATGCTGTTCCCTTGGACGCCACGGAGATAAGCGAGAAACATCACATAAAACAAGATGGACATCACCTTGTTCACCTGTAAGATCTGAAAAGGAAACACGGGTGTTACTAGTAGGTGGTGGCGGCTGCATCCATGTCATTCCTGGACCAGATACCTGAGCCTGGGGATCCCTGTGAGGCAGGATGGAGAGCTGAGTACCACCATCCAAGGAGAGCATCAGAACGCCCCTGTGATGGCAGAGACAGAGGCTGTCTATTCCTCTCGCCTTCCCCTCTTACTCTTCTAGTTATCCAAGTGCCTTCACCCTAACAGTCCTTCTTTCAGCAGCATGGCTGGGTGAGAGGGAAAGAGATGTGTGTGTGTGTGTGTGTGTGTGTGTGTGTGTGTGGTGTGAGAGAGAGAAGGCTAAATAATCTGTCTCACAAAGACAAAGAATATCACTGAAGGGCTATAGCCTGGGAGAGTCAGGTCTCTCCCGAGGACCTAAAGGGGCAGAGGAGGTCCCCTCTGGGCATTCAGCCTGGATCTTTCTCGGATGGACAGCACCTGTCTCCTGTGCACCTGAGGTCCACCATCTGTAGCTTTCTGCTGGGTGAGCCTGACATCCTGCTGTTTCTTTAAATGTCCGTTGAGCCTGAAAAGACCACCTCTCTCTCCACCTCATGAAACTACAAAGAAATGAAACTACAAAGAAATGGAACCTGGAAATTCTGAAGGTGCATACACTATGTTTCTAATAAAAATATCAGCAGTGGCAGCATTGCCATTGTGTCAAGAATCAGAGTTCTCTTGCCCACTTTGCTGCAGCCCCTGGGGTCTCTGAAAGGAGTGAATACTCTGAGGCTGGGGGTTGGGCCAGCTGCCCCTCAATCTACAGCATCAGAGAGGGGTCATCATTAGCTAGCCCGGCAGAGCAGCCCTCCTGCCCCTGTAATGACCCACTCTGTGAGATGGCCCGGGTGTCAGGGTTCTCTGCTGAGCTCTCCGATGGACATGCTTGCCAGCGTGCCCACCTGATCCCCAGATGCCCCCTTCCCAAGACAGCAGACCCCCCCTCAAAGCACCGCCTGCCGAAGGTGGAGACTCAGCTCAAATTAATGGGCTGCAATTGCCCCGAAGCGCAAGCTTCCCTGTCGATTTCTCTTGTCTGATGTTTTAAGTTTCCCACTATGAAACGCTCCTTTTTGAGTGGTTCTATTTCTAATTCTGCCATCTCCTTGGTTCAGTGGCATCTTAGCCCATCAACGCTTTCGTTCTGTTGCCATAGTAGAGCCTCCACTTGGGGTTTCTGCCGAGTCCATGTGGAATTAGAGGGTTGATCTCCACATACCTTCATGCTGGTCACTCCCTCCCTAGAGCACAGCCCTGGAAGCGCAGCCCTGGAAGGAGAGGGCTCTGGTGCGGGAGGGGTGGCCACGAGTTAGAGCCCTCCCCAGTGCCCTGCACTTCGCCCCACCCGCCACGAGTGCTCTTTCTGTTACCACCATTGCAGCTGCCTCACCGTCCCTGGGGCTCTGTCGTTTCCTCTTTAAAGCTTTAAGCGTGGAAAATCAAATCCTTCCCTTGGCTCACCTTCGGTATTTCCAGAAAGACTACAAAACCCAGGGGAAGAAGAGAAGGGAAATAAACAAAGGTGGCACAAGACCCAGAAAATCAGTCCTGGGACTTCCCTGCTGGTCCAGGGGCTAAGGTTCTGCACTCCTGATGCAGGGGACCTGGGTTCGATCCCTGGTCAGGGAACTAGATCCCACATGCCACAACTAAAAGTTTCCATGTCACAACGAAAGAGTCTGTGTGCCACAACTAGAAGACCCTGTGTGCTGCAACCCCGCCCAGCCAAATAAACAAATGAAAATAAACAGCAGTTAAAAAAAGAGGAGAAGAGCCATCCTGCTTACCCATGACTCAGAACCTGTCTGTGTCTGAGCCCGCCCAAGCTAACTGGCTCCCAGGACTCACAGATGTGGCCTCTTTCCACATCTTGCCTGAAGAGCTGCTCTGGTGTCCCCAAAGGCCAGCAAGGCTGCTGTCACTTCCCTCCAGCTTCCTCCTCCTGGCTCCCGGCCTGTTTCTCTGATAAGGAAGCATCTTCCTTCCATGGGAACCGCTTTCTGGACAACTGATTCTTTCAAGGTCAAGACTGAGCAAAGGATTCTAGCTTTGCTGCCCCCATCTAGAGATGCTCCCCCCGCCGCCCCGAAGGAATGGCATGATCCTGGGAAAATGGTTCCCATGGAATAACTAATCTCCCCACCCCAACTCTACATAAAAGTGATTTTTCCCTTCAATCTTGCAGGCCCAACAAAATGAAACTTGAACAACACAAAAGATATGGCATCCATGCAACTAGAATTATACTGCCTTCTCCCTTCCAAAAAGAAGACAGATGCCATGAAATAATTTGGGATGGAGAGGCTATCAAAAACATGTATAATATCATATATGAAACGAATCGCCAGTCCAGGTTCGATGCATGATACTGGATGCTTGGGGCTGGTGCACTGGGACGACCCAGAAGGATGGTACGGGAGGTAGGAGGGAGGGGGGTTCAGGATGGGGAACATGTGTATACCTATGGTGGATTCATGTTGATATATGGCAAAACCAATACAATATTGTAAAGTAATTAACCTCCAATTAAAATAAATTTACATTAAAAAAACAACAACTTATGAACCCCCTCCCACCCCGCCCAAGCCCCATCACCATCAATTAAGAATATGCAGGCTACCTGGTCATATGGAAATTGAACAAGTGAGTGGAGGGAGGTCCCAGGTGGAATAAGAGTCCATGTCTAGATTGGTAAGGTCACTGCAAGGGTGAGTTGGAAGGAAGAGCCTTGATGGATTGGGCTGCTTTATGGGGAGTGGTCTGTGTATGGAACCAAAGGGTGTTAGAAGCAGAAAGGCATTTACTCCAACTCCTTTATTTTATATGGGCTTCTCTGCTGGCTCAGATGGTAAAGAATCCTCCTGTAAAGCATGAAATTGGGGTTTGATCCCTGGATCAGGAAGGCCCCTGGAGAAGAGCATGGCAACCTATTTTAGCATTCTTGCCTGGAGAATCCCATGGACAGAGGAGCCTGGCGGCTACAGTCCATGGGGTTGCAAAGAGTCAGACAAGACTGAGCGATTAACACTTTCACTTTTCACCTCATTTTATAGATGAGGAAACCCCAAACTGCAGTTTAAAGAAGAGGAGAGACACAGGAAGCAGAGAAGGGGAGGTCTCTGCAGTCCAAGATCAGTGTTTCTTTTCATCGCATGACTGGGCTCCCATGCCCCATCTGCAGCCCAACTCACTGTTAAGCAGCCACTTAAACAAGCTTTATGACATATGTGACCCTTCCCTTTGCACAACCCTTCCCTTTGCACATTCTCATCGCCTCCTCTTGTGCTGAAATGTTGTTCACTCTTCAGCACCCAGTTCAGAAGCTAACTTTTCCATCATGCTCCCCGATAGCAGCAGCCCAACCCCCTCTGCATGCCCACATCGTGGTGGCACATGTCCCAGCCCTCTCGGCACGATGCAGTTTACTCACTAGACTCTGTCCTCCAAGGCCAAGGGCCCCCTCCTTCTTGTCTGTGTCCGCCTCTCCCATGAGTCCACACCACAGCGAATATAAAGTGGGTGCAGTGAGTCAGAGATGGACCGAGGGTGGCTGAAGGCAGAACCAGCTCCCAAGGCTGCAGGGCCAAGAGCAAACATTTCTGAGAGGCAGCGTGGTGTCAGGAGGTGTGACCATGTTAGAAGCCACGCTCCAAATCCCCAGGCGCATGTTCCTCGGTCCCATGTGGCTTCACTTACAAAACCCACAAAGATAAAATTCTGCAGAATCTCAAGATGGTGACCACAGAGTGTTACACTTTGAGTTCAAGGTCCCCTTTCTGGGTGTGGGCCCCTGTGCGATGCCCTGGCTGTAGGAACTAAGATGGTTTGTCTTGATGAAATTGTATGAATGTAATAGATGGGGGAAAAATGGAAACAGTGACAGACTTTATTTTCTTGGGCTCCAAAATCACTGTGGATGGTGACAGCAGCCGTGAAATTAAAAGGTGCCTGTTTCTTGGAAGAAAAACTAGGGCAAAACTAGACAGTATATTAAAAAGCAGAGATATCACTTTGCCACCAAAGGTCCGTATAGTCAAAGCTATGGTTTTTCCAGTAGTCATGTACAGATGTGAGAGGTGGATCATAAAAAATGCTGAGTGTCAGAGAACCGATGCTTTTGAACAGTGGGCTGGAGAAGACTCTTGAGAGTCCCTTGGACTGCAAGGAGATCAACCCTGAATATTCACTGGAAGGGCTGATGCTGAAGCTCCAATACTTTGGCCACCTGTTGGGAAGAGCTGACTCACTGGAAAAGACCCTGATGTTAGGAAAGATTGAAGATGGGAGGAGAAGGGGATGACAGAGGATGAGATAGCTGGATGGCATCACTGACTTGATGGACATGAATGTGAGCAGACTCTGGGAGACAATGAAGGACAGGGAAGCTTGGCGAGCTGCAGTCAGTGGGGTCACAAACAGTCGGACACGACTTAACAACTGAACAACAACAAAGGAGTGGAAAGTCATTGCTCGTCAAGAGAGATGCGCAAAGGCCACAGGGTACCATGAGGCCGGATGACGCGAGCAGGGCTGTGGACAGGAGCTGCGACTTTAGTGTGACCTGGCTGGGAGGGCCTCGGGTTGTGGACCATGAGAAAGGCCCGTGAGACCATCTTCTTTGCTCTCCTTGGCAACAGGGGTAGGGGGAGAGGTCAGGGTCGTCAGGGAGGAAGATTTCATCACGAACACTGCAAACAACTGCCCAACCCTGTGATCATATCGCACAAAGCAGACTGATTTGCATTTGATTTATTGCTTTTCAATTTTTCACAGACACATATGGAGGCTGCACTGTTTCTACCATCCCATCTACCTCTGGGAGCCCCAGGGCAAACCCTGCCACCCCCTTGGGTTCCAGGCACACAAATTCTGCAGAAACATCTGGCCAGCACTGGTGAAGGCGGGGGACGGACAGATGAACAAAATGAATGACGTAAGAACTCCCAAATGCCCCTCGGCACAGGTCCTGCCCATTTCTGGATCTAGACTGTCTCTTGGCATCAAGTCCAAAAGCCTTGTCATGATACTTTGGAATCAGCTGCAGGTTGGGAAGTGTTTCTAGAGTATTTGCAAGGCTGCATTAAAACCCAGCAGGCTTCCTGCAGACTTCACTTTGATAATCTGCTTTCAGCTTTTTCACACAGAGCAAGCCCAAGAATGTTGCTAATAAAACGCGACCTAACACAGATGCTGAAGCCGGAAGGAGCTGTAGATAACTATCTCATGTTTACCATTAAGGATGCTGAGCCCCGCTGTGGTGTAAAGTGAGTTGCGTAAGGGTCACACAGCTATATGACGCAGGGACAGACAGGGAGATTTGGCTCTTTTTAAAAAATTATTTGAAAATTTAATTTAATTTATTATTGGCTACGCTGGGCCTTCATTGCTGCTCAGGCTTTCCCTAGTTGCAGGGAGCTGAGGCTACTCTTTGTTAAGACGCTCCGGCTCCTCAGAGCAGTGGCTTCTCTTGGTGTGGAGCACGGGCTCTAGGGCACAGGCTCAGTAAGTTGTAGCACATGGGCTCAGCTGCCCCAAAGCTTGTGGAATCTTCCCGGACCAGGGATTGAACCTGTGTTCCCTGCGTTGGCAGGCAGATTCTTAACTACTGGACCACTTAGGAAAACTTGAGACTTGGTTCTTAAGTGTAACAGATATCACAAGGCTCAAGCGTGGTCAAGGTCACTGTTGGGGTGGATCACGACATTGCTAGGAAAGCTCTCAGCACCGTGCCTGGCACACAGTGATCCACTGGACATGCTGGATCAATATGAACTTGAGTTATCGGTGGCAGCAGAGATGCTGCACCCTTGCCCTCCAGGCACACACACTGGGTACCAGAGGTCTAGCTCCCTGGCATGGCGAGTGGAGAAGGAAAGACAGTACTCGGCAAGGCACATCAGTGAAGGTTTCGATTCAGAGAAACTCCTATGCTCCCTTGCAAGTGGTGACTGCTGGGTACAGAGACCTTCGTTCAAGCAAAGATCCTACCGTGTTATCCTTGTCTGCATGTCACCTCTTGGATGACACGGCCACACCCTTCTCATACCCTAGTCCCTGTTGTCCGGCCCAGGGCTGCACTGTCATGGAATCTCCAGGTCTGTTTACTGAATGAGCATCTACAGCAGGCAAGACCTACCAAGACACAGCTTCCTGGCCTGGGATGCTGTTTGGGCTTCTGCCAAGCCTGGTTTGGAAGCCAATCAACTCTGCCTTCTTCTCCCAAAGAAAATAGGGGCCTGGCTCTGCAGCAGGCCAGGGTCCCCAGGCTCTTCTCAGCTATAATTGGAAAAAGACCTGTTAAAGAGCCTGGCAAGCCCCCTTCCTGCACTCTCCCCAGTGCCCCTTTCCCCAGCTCAGACTTTTCCAAGATCCCGACCAACTCGCAGATGCTATTTTCCTCGCTCAGAAATGCTTTCCCACATATGGTGTTTTCCCAGTCCCCGAGCAACATTCCTACAAGGTTTCACCATCCCTCAAAATACTCAAAAGAGAGCAATTTCTGATTCCTCCTTTCTGGCTCAGTGTGCAACACACACAGAGGGTTAGGGGTCTGCAAGAAGCAGCTGAAATGGAAGAGAAGCTGATGAGGACAGAGGTACAGGGTCTGAGGCGACTGAAGGCCGGGTCTGTCGGGCCACATGCGGCAGATGGTGGCTGTCGCTGCTGGGTTCCACGTCACCACTCCACGACTCGCTCCCTGGCACGGCGCGCCACCTCCTGGTCACAAACCTGGAGACCTTGCCTTCTGCGCCTGTGTATGCGTACTCGGCTGCTTCAGTCACGTCCGACTCTTTGTGCTCTCATAGACTGTAGCTCACCAGACTCCTCTGTCCATGGGACTTTCCAGGCGAGAAGACCAGAGTGGGTTGCCATGCCTTCCTCCCAGGGATCTTCCCGACCCAGGGACTGAACCCGTGTCTCTTACGTCTCCTGCATTGGCAGGTGGGTTCTTTACCACTAGTGCCACATGTTGCAACTGTACTGAGTGAATTTGCAGCCTGGGCATTGGGAACCCCAAAGGCAAAAACACCCCGGGTGGGGTACTGACCCCGCATCTACCATCTTGGTAATAACCCCTCGGAGGTAGGTACTAATGATGGGGAAAAAACGAGGCATGCAGAGGTTTAATAATTAGCCAACAAGCAGCAGAGCTCAGATGGGATGGCCATCTGGCTCTGCAGCAGAGGCCCTGTGCTGTCTGTCTGTCTGTCTGTCCTGGCTCTCACATCTTCCAGAGGATGCTCAGGTTCCAAGCCTGGAGTCAGGACAACTCAACCTGGCAAACGGATCACCTCTCCAAGAAGCTTCCAGGCAGCTCTGTGCAGAGGTTCCAGGGTTTGAGGCCACCACTCCTGTTTCCTCCTTGCAGACTCCCTAGCAAAGTGTTCCCCAGGGAACAAAACAAAACCTGGTCTCCTCCCGTCTCTCCTGCAGGTGCCTGTCGCATGCTTTGCATTGTGGGGCGTGAACGTACCACCTCAGACCCTGGGTTTGGTCCCAGTGCTGGAACTCCGGGTGTGACTTACGCAGAAGGCCCAGAGGCTCTGTTCTGGCTTTCCTCGGGCAGGAGGCGTGAGATCAAAGGTGGAAATGCTTTTTAATGTGCCAAGTATTGAATATGCGAATTCAAGAAGTTTCATTACATCCAGGGCAGCCACATCTGTCTGGGATGAGAGTGCTTTCTGGCTGGGGTGAACCAGCATACTGGCCAGCTGCAGCCAGAAGGACCTCATTCCCTGGAGACTTGCTGCAGCGATGACCTGGTCTCTGACGAATGCCAAGGGCTCCAAAGACCACATCCTGCCAGATAATCCTTATATCTTGTTCATCGAGTGGAAGAGGAGAGAGGTGGGAAGGCGAGAGATTTAAAGCCGAATGACAAAAGGGAAAGGAATGTGGTGGAAATATTAAACTAAAGCCTTTATATAAAAGGACCAACTAGGCTCGTTCCCCTATCTTAATTGCAAAATTAATTCAAATTGGCTTTGTTCTGAGCACGGGTCCCAAGGCCTCAAAATGAGTCGGCTGGGACCACATGAAGGTGTTCTGACCCCTGACAAGGCTGGGAGCTGGGGAGAGGGGTCCCAGCGGAGCCTCCGCTAGGGATCAGTCTGGTTTGGCTTAATCTCTTTATTAATGATCCGGAAGCAGGAGAGAAGAAAAAAGTGGCAGATTAATTAAAAAGCACAGATGACGCATAGGGGGAAGGCGCTACAAACACGAGTGAGGACAAACCAATTACTCCCCAGTCCCCCAAGGGGCTGGCGACCTGGAAGGAGCGGGATGAGATTAGCCTGGAAACACTTAGGCTGACTCTCTGGGGGCGAGATGAATCCAAAACCAACATAGAGGGAAACACTTGTGGAAGGATGGAAGGAAGGAGTGACTTAGGGTGGCTGGAAGGATCGGATGAGAAATAAGCTCACGTGTATGGGCCGGGCGGGTGTCCGGGGCCCCATTTCCCCGATGGCCCCATGTGTGTCCCTCAGACCTGCCTCGCTTACTTTTAGCTCATCTCCGAGGGTGGGCACTCTGACCACTCCCTGTCTTAGGAAGCACGTGTGTGCGTTTTCAGTCATGTCCACCTCTTTGTGACTTTATGGACTGCAGCTTACCAGGTTCCTCTGTCCATGGGATTCTCCAGGCAAGAATATTAGAGTGGGTTGCTGTGCCCTCCTCCAGGGGATCTTCCCGACCCAGGGATCGAACCGCACATCCTGTGTCTCCTGCATTGCAGACAGATTCTTTGCCTGCTGAGCCACTGGGCAAAAATACATAAATCGAGCTCTAGGGAGGGTAAGAAATGGAGCTGAGGTCAGATAACTAGTTCACGAATCTCAGCGAAGATGCTGGCGAGCCTGGTCTAAATTCCCCACAAACCAAAAGACTCACCTCTCGGCTGTATTTGGTGAGACTACATGTGAGACCCCTGATACCTGGGTAGGTATGCATCACATAGTCTCAATATAGTGTGACAGCAGAGGCAGGGAGATGGATTCCTACCCAGTTCTTTAAAAGCAGCTCATTCTACATACCTGGAGGCAGAAATGCCAACCTGCTCCTGTATTCTTGACTGGAGAATCTCATGAACAGAGGAGCCTGTGGGCTACAGTCTGTGGGGTTGCTGAGCGACTTTGAGCATGCACTCTGCATAGCTCCTCTTTCTGAAACTTCCTGGACCCAGGTTCTGAAACCCACTGGCACAGACAACCCTTGGCCAGTATCTAAAGGAAGACAAGGTCTTCAGATTGCAGGGGATACTGGCTTCCTGGTGGAAACGAGACATGCGGTCAACAGGGAAGGCGTGTTCTAGGATGAGGGAAGATGAAATAGAGACCTGAGAAGGGTGACACCTTCTTCAGAAAGGAATTGCTGAAACTGGTCCCTCTTGGAGGCCAGAAGGTGAGGACTTGTGGTGGTTTAGTTGCTAAGTCGTGTCTGACTGTTTGCACCCACATGGACTGTAGCCTGCCAGGCTCCTCTATCCATGGGATTTTGCAGGCAAGAATACTGGAGTGGGTTTCCGTTTCCTTCTCCAGGGGATCTTCCCCACCCAGGGACTGAACCTGGGTCTCCTGCATTGCAGGCAGATTCTTTACCAACTGAGCCACCAAGGAACCCTGTAAGTGAAGACTGGAGACCCCTGAATGGGATGAGGAACCGACCTCCCCCAAAAGCAAGCTAAACGCCCTGAGCTGGAAGTCAGTCGAGAGCTGGGAATTGCTTTGGCACAGCTACTGGAAGAGAAATTTTACATCATTCAAAGCAGCCTCTCCTTGGGCCCCAAGGCCGTGAGAGACGGAAGGTATGGCACATGTCAAAACAAAGCGCACTGCAGCGCGGAGAGGAAGGTAGCATGGCCCCTCCCCGGGCAGGGAACCCTCTGGCTTGGCCCTGTCTTGGCAGAGAGATCTGAAAGGAGCCTGGGATGCCGACACAAGCCCCAGGAAACCTACATTCACTTTATCCTTTACGTCCTACCAACCCTCATTTCATGGCTGGAGGGTGACCATGGAAAGATGTGCAGAGAACGTCTGAATCAATCCAGCTACTGGCCATAATGGTAATTATAGTAAATTCTGTTTTCTTTGTTCTGGGCACTAATACTCATCTGCCACTGTGCTCAGAAATGTGTGTGCATGGGCTTATGTGTGTGTGCATACGCACACATAGACACACACACTCCACACACACTGTAGCTTCCCAAGATAGGCTAGGTTACAGTCGAGTTATTTCCAAATTCCTGTATCCTTTCATACACTGAGGCATTTTTATTTCAGTTTCATTTTCTGCATCTGGGTTAACTCCATTTTCCCAAGTAAGGAAACCCATAAGGGGGAGGTCGCTTCCGTTACACAGACAGTTGGGGGTATGGCTGGCGTGAAACTCTTAGCATCAGAGAGTAATCACCCCAAGCAAGTGAAACTTCCTGTTCTAGACCTTTGCCTTGCATCTGAGCTAGGTTTCTGTGTCAAGCATACACATGACACACCCAGCTGTTAAGTTAACTGTATTGGAAGGCGTCTGACTATCAGTCTTTAATCATTATAATCACGATGATGATCAATTATCTGCTTTGTCTAACCAGCCAAGGGTGGGTCTCAAAACGGCAGGATTAAGGAAGTCGGCTTCATCCCGAGAGCTGGGAGAGAAGGGAAATCCTAAGGCAGGACTCCCCTTCGCCCTCGGGATGCCTCTTCCAAACCAAGACCACAACTGGCTTGGAAGGCCCAGACCTATGGCCACACCCGCCAGAGCAGTGGCAGCAAGGCCGGGGTCAACCCAAACCACTATGGTTTGGCCCCATGAGGACTTGGCCGCAGTGAGGGTGGTCAGGGGGGAAAGACTGTCTCCTCCCCGGCTTGGCCGTCAGGCTTGTGTCAAATATAACCCCTGGCCCACAGCCAGCCTCTGTTCAGGAGGATGAAGGACTTGCACATGGTCCTCGTCTGTCTTTGGTTTGGATGCCTGTTCCAGGAAACTGCGCTCTCTGGGGACTTGGAGGGACAAGACCTCCTTCCACGTTGCTGGGCGTCCCTTCCACGGCTCACCGGCCACCATCATTCACCTGAATTCCCTGCCAGGTCCAGAAACCAGGACAGGAGAGGTGCCTTCATGGAGGTTTCGTGAGGGTCTCTGTGCCCGCTTGTTGAGGGAGGCTGGGATGAACACACAGAAGAAAATCCATCTTCCACCCAAACCCAGGTGTGTGGCAGGCACTTCATGAATGTTACGATCCAGTCCCACACTGTCGACCGACTCAGGTTCTGGGCAGCTGGGCAGGACCAGGAACCAATCTAGAGCTTGCCCTCTGAAAGCAATTTTGGCACCAACACTTTGGACCCAAAGCTGTCTTTCATCACGGACACAGTCCTCATAATTGCTCATAAACAGCTAGTATTCACTGAGCCCCACCATATGCTGGGGACTTTGAGAGACACTACATGGATTATCTTAATTCATCTTCACATATACAATGACCAACCTCACTTGTCATGTCAGGAAACTGAGGTTCAGACAGATTAAGTTGTTGTTTCTGGAGATCACATATCAACCAAGAGGCAGAGCCAGGATGCAGAGCCCTGGGTGACCCTCAGGCTGCAGTTTTAGCCAGTACTGCAGACCACCTCCAAACTCCTTCCACAGAGGCTAAGGCACCTGCCACTTGCTTGCAGGGAACAAGGCGGGGGAGCCCCATGCTGGTACCCTAATGCTTCTTTCCTTATTCAGAGAAAGAGACCTCCAAGACAGGTCCTCTGAAATGTAAGGGGTCATTGCCCCATCTAAAGCTGGGCATCACCAATTCACAGTGATTGAGAAGCATATCTGTGCAATGCCAGGCTGGTGGGCTCACTTCTTTGTGCTTTTAGTTTCCCCAAATATTACACATTCCTTTCCTCCATCCTTACTGGATGGTGAAGAAAACCAAGAACCCAGAGATTTTAAAAAAAATTGCTGGATTTTGGAAGATAAGACAGCTTTCTGATTAGTTGGTTTTCATAGATTTTAGCATATTGACAAGGAGGAGTAGAGATACTGTGGACTCAGGACTTCTTTGCTGGTCCAGCGGTGAAGATGTCACCTTCCAGTGCCGGGGGTGTGGGTTCAATCCCTGGCTGGGAAGCTAAGATCCCACAAGCCTTGAGGCCAAAAACCAAACCATAAAGCAGAAGCAATATTGTAACAAATTCAATCATGACTTTAAAAATGGACCAAAAAAAAAAAAATCTAAAAAAAAAAAAAATGGACCCTTGCTTGGCACTCTTTATGAATAAAAAACAACTCTGCCCCTGACCAGCTTTGTGGCTACTGAGGAGCCCATACTCACTGCTCATGCCGGGGTCTCAGTTCCTAACAAGCTTTTTCCACAGGGCTGATGCTGGTATTTTGGGCAGGACAGTTAGTTCCTCATTGTTCGGTTCTGTCTCTCACCCATGAAGCTCTGCCCCCACCTACTAAATGTCAATCATGTCCCCCAGACGTGGTGACAACCCAAAAAAAAAAGCTCTCACACTTTCCCAAATACCATCTGGGGAGGCCTTATCCCTCCTGGTTAAGAATCACATAACAGAATGCTGGTGGACTAAAGTGGTCCTCAGCCATTTTTGACCTTTTTAGAATGTGATAAAAATGAAAGAAACTGTCCCCTAAAAAAATACATGTGCACAAACAGGAGACAGTTTGCATAAAAATTCTAGGCAGTTGACAGGCTCCCCAAAGCTAATCCAGAGACCCACAGATCCTAGGTGAAGAATTCTTGAACTTAAGAGTTTTTCAAAGCTTCTAATACACTGTGCTTCTTGGTCCTCCTGCCAGCCCTGAGCCATTTCTTCACCAGTCAAATCCTCCTCAGTACTGGTCTCATTTTCTGGTCTTTCCTGCTTCTCTTTGTTCTTTTAAAGCTACCGAGCCAAGCAGCACTGGCATCCTCATTTACCAGCATCTCACATAATGTGAAGGTTAGAGCAGGAAAACAACCTGCCCCACATGCAGTGATAAATTAGTGAAGGAGTCAGAACCAGAGCCAGCTCTCCAGAGGCCCAGAGCTGCACTGCCTGTCTGGAACAAACCAGAAAAGTAAACATAAGGATACTCAGAGGGAAAACTGCCAACAAGATGTGAACACCAGCAGGACTTCCTCTGGGAGGCAGAGGGGGAATCGGGATCAGTATAACATATGAAATGCTACACTGTGAGACAGCTGGAGCCCTTGCAGCCTGACTGAGCCCAAGAGGTAGCCCATAACGTAGAACCCTTCCCCTTTTTCTTACATAGATCTATGCAGCATCAGCACCATTGTCTAGTGACATCCCCATGCCTCAAGAGCTTTGGGATTTCATGCTGCTTCCTTCCTTCTCTAGCCCTGCCAGCACTCTGGATGACTTCACCTCCAGCCTGATGGCTCTTCCGTCCTTTTCTGTCCTTCTGGTTTCCTGACTTCCAAGGCTAGGCTGTAAGTGGCCAAGTGGCTTCTGTCTGTTCTTGAGGCCCCAAGCCACCATGGGGGTTACTGACCGTCAAGGAGGCCCACCCATGCTAGAGACCCACCCTCCTCTACCATGGTTTTCCAGTCAGTCTCGCCAAGGCACTCAATCATCTTGCAGGTGGACTGGCCTTGGTGGTCCATGCCAAGCCATCAGTCAACTTGTCAAGGCCACCTGACACAGAAGATTCTCCCAACTCAGCTCTAATCAAATCCCTGACCCGTGACATCATAAGAAATGATACATGGTGAGTTGCTTTATGCTGTCAAGCTTACGGTGGGTTGTCACACAGTGGAAGATGATTGGAAAAGTACAGAGGACAAGAGGCGTCACCTTTTAGTGTCACTGATGACACTTCATCGTTTGCTCAGAAGCATCTGAGAACATTCCTGGAGGATGGATCTAAATTGGAGCTCTAGGATCATAACTTGAACCACGAAGAACAGGGCAATCCCCACCAAACAGGCGAGCGGTCAGGCAGCTGAGGCTCTGACTGCAAAGGGGGCGATGCAGAGCCAGAGGGCTCTTCCATAAAGTGAGGGAATCAGGATAAATCTTTGCAGGGCCTGTGCTCTGCCCACCCTTGGGGACTGAGACAAGGCTCTGGGCTCCCTGCTCTCTGTCTGGTCCTCGTGGACACAGAGGGTGGGAGATGGCTCTGGGGTCCTACTGACCCCCTGCATGTAGGGAGGAAGGCACACGGCCCCAGGGGCTCTCTGGGGTTCCCCGGGAATTAGAAACATGTAAGGACAGGCCGGGGAGCCCTGGAAACAGAAAAGAGAAACTCTGGGTCAAGTTTGCATTTCTCATTATTCCTCCAACCCTTCTCAAATTCCTTTTGTTTAGAAACCTCCTTGAGTTTCGGAAGGCGGCCCCTCCCCCATCCCACCCTGGAAAAGCCTAGGAGCTTTCCCCCAGCCTGTAACCCTTCTGGATAACACGTTCCATATGTCGGTCACTCTCGGCAGGAGACTCACGCTCCCTTTCCCGGTCACCTCCTCTGTGGTCCCCCATCAAGCCTCTCCCTCAATAGCACAAGAAGCAGTGAGGGTTTCCATCGGATTGGAGCCCATGGAATCAGGGCGTTCCTGCCACTTTGCCTCTCAGTGCCCGGGAGCGCCTGCCTTGGCCCCAGCCCACCACACCGACAGCTGCAGGAGACCCCCTTTAAAGCGCCAGGGCCAACTGAGCCGCACTGACCCAGCTCACCACGTTGCTGGCTGAGCACAAGGCACACAGCCCCTATTGTTCTCCTCTCTCACCCACCCGCCCCTCCTCCTGTGGCTACCCATCATGGTAAATAAAGGCTGAAGATTTTTCCAACACAACTTTCAATGCTTTGGTGAGGAGACATGAGCAGACCTTCCATCTCTCCTCCCTTGACCTCTACCCCACGCCCCTGCCCCCTCCTCTGCATCTTATGTGACCTGAGCTTGACTCTTGAAAAATGCAATGCACAGCTTCACACTAGTTTTGCTGGATTTCCCAAAAGACCCAAGAAGATAGGTTTTTGCTGCTCTGGAGGGGCTGAGTTGGAAGGACTGAAGATGACCATGAAGAGGTCCAGGGACAGAACTATGTGGGAGCGTCTCTTCCTCAAAAACATAATTTTACTTAAAGGCTCCAGATCTCCATGGGTGCTCAGGAGAGCAAGCAGAGGCTGCCGTGAGGCAGGCAGCGAGGCAACCCCTTAATCCAACCAGCACAGACAGGAGAAGTGGGCAAAGCATCCATCAAGAAGCTGAAGGTGTTTCAAAACAGACACCGGTGGCAGGCAGAGAAACTGGGGACATGGCAGAGCCATTTATTCTCTTAAAGAAGGAAGGAGGCTTCATGGAGTACAGACTATATATGCCAAGGACTGCAGTTCAGAACTTACATCCTATCTTTTGTAGCTTTTTGGACAGAGGGTGAACTTAGGGAAAATTATAAAGAGAGGGTATTGCTATTTTAATGGAGTTCCAGGTGGTGCCAGTGGTAAGAACACTCCTGCCAAGGCAGGAGATGAGAGAGAGGAGGATTCGACCTCTGGGTGGGGAAGATCCCTTGGAAGAGGGCATGGCAACCCATTCTCTTGGAGAATCCCATGGACAGAGGAGCCTAGTGGGCTACAGTCCATGTGATTGCAAAGAATCAGACAGGACTTATACGACTTAGCACACATTGCTATTTTAGAGCTGAGAAATTTAGGGCATAAGAGGAGGTAAGCAACGGGTTCAAAGCTATCAGAGCCAGAACCAGAAACCTGCTCTCTGACTCCTGATCCTACAGTCTCGAAAAAGATAACCCTCTCTATTCTCAAAGTCTTGAAGAATCCAGAAGACAGAGCACATGCCTATAGTTGTCCAGGAAGTAGAAAACCTCTATTTCTTTTTAAAAAATTAACGTTATTTTTGGCTATGCTGGGTCTTTGTCGCTGCACACCAGGCTTTCTCTGGCTGCAGCCAGCAGGGGTTACTCCCTGGTTGCAGTGTGCAGGCTTCTCTGGTTTCGGAGCACAGGCTCTAGAGTGCAGGCTCAGTGGCTGTGGCTCACGGGCTTAGCTGCTCTGCGGCATGTAGAATCTTCCTGGATCAGGGACCGAACTCGTGGCCCCTGGATTGGCAGGGAGGATTCTTGACCACTGGTCCATCAGGGAAGTCCAAGCTCCTCCATTTCTTGGTGAACTTTAAGAGAATCCCTATAGCTACAAAATGCACACTGTGCTCTAGGCTTGCCGCTTCTTTGATGCACCCACTTAACAGAAAGTGGATTATTTCCCAAGTCGGGCCAAGTGCAGGAACATCATTGTGTGGGGGAGATGGGCTGGGCTGGTCCTTGGCTCAAGTTCTCCACCTACTTTTCTCTAAGCCTCCCTCAGTCTCCCTCTTCTCCCATTCCCGGCTCCGTTTCATCTGAGGATTTATTGTACTCTGGAGATCAAACAACTGGCTAAGCAAAAGTGTTTGTTAAAAACAATCTTTCTCAACAATACCTGCATTAAGAAAATGACAACAATCATGAAGGAAAACATGTCTGAAGATGGGCTTGGATGATACACGAGGCTAATGAGACACCCGAACGAACGTAATTGGGGGATCTGACTTCAGAAGCTCCAATTATGCTTGATGGGCTTGGCAAGGAACCCTGCAATTTGGTGCTAATGAACGGATTAACAGAGAGGGGAAGTTGGAACCCAAGAATGTGTAGGAATGTGAGTCCTAACCCTGTGCTGGGCATACAGTAGAAGGGCCACCGAGGACCTGATGAGCTGAAGAAGGAGAAGGTTAGGGCTTTATGACAGGAGGTCATTCCTGGCCAAGGCATCAGCTCTTCTGCCTCTGGACCAATCTGCAAAGCATTATAGGCCTTCTACTTTGGGGAGATCTATTTTGGTTTACTAGAAGGAACATTCTAGTGAATTTCCAGGCATGCAGAAGAAATGACCAGCTTAACTGGATTTAATAGAGAGGACTGCAAAACAGTTCTTTCCAGACCTGAGGCTCTGGAAGGCAAAACACTCCTCAACTGTTGGGGACACTGGTGGGGCCATGGTGATGTGTGGGAGCAGAGAGTGACCTCCACCCGGAAGTAGGTGAGTCATATGGTGGGGAGAGGGAAATGGCTGCAGACTCTGGTCAAACTGAAGGGTCTGGAAATATACTGGCGCTGATTCAGAACGTGGAACTTTTGATCCTACAACATGATACGTTTGAATTCCCCTTGGTGATGTTAATAACACAGTTGGCTAGTGCCACACTGACAGAATTTATGAAGCAAGGACTCATCCAAGAACAGGAAGGAATGACCTCAGTTTGTACCCTACTTGCGCCTCTGAAAAGGCTGAGTGTAAATCACATTTCTGTGAATTGAATTATATGTTAAAGATACTAAGAGGGTTTGCAACAAAAAAAATGATATTATGAATTCCTATGGAAAGCAGTAAATAACTACTTTCTCATCAAATATGTATACACACACATACACGTATATTTTACTACTTTTAGCTTGAAGCAAAGTGCATCTTTAAATGTAGAGCAAGTATGCTGTAAATATGCTACAATTCCACAATGAACACGTGTGCTTTGAAATATAATTCTTCACCAAGGGAATAAGACTTATTCTTTGATTAGATCTTCACTTATCTGGGTGCCCTGTTAACATGCATGATTCCTTATGGCTTATTCTTGAGGCAACTAGAAACTGGGAAGAAAAGAGGCAGGAGAATTTTCTGCTGGAAGTTCCCATATTTTCCACTCCTGTGCTTTAAACAATATCAACCTGAGTGCCCCAAAGAAAAACTATGACAAACCTAGACAGTGTATTAAAAAGCAGAGCCATCACTTTGCTGACAAAGGTCCATCTAGTCACAGCCATGGTTTTTCCAGTAGTCACATATGGATGTGAGAGTTGGACCATAAAGAAGGATGAGTGCCGAAGAATTGATGCTTTCGAACTGCGGTGCTGGAGAAGACTCTTGAGAATCCCTTGGACAGCAAGGAGATCAAACCAGTCAGTCCTAAAGAAAATCAACCCTGAATATTCACTGGAAGGACTGATGCTGAAGCTGAAGCCCCAAAACTTTGGCCACCTGATGTGAAGAGCTGACACACTGGAAAAGACCCTGATGGTGGGAAAGACTGAGGGCAGGAGGAGAAGGGAGAGACAGAGGATGAGATGGTTGGATGGCATCACTGACTTAATGGGGGTGAGTCTGAGCAAACTCTGGGAGATGATGAAGGACCGGGAAGCCTGGCGTGCTTCAGTCTATCGGCTCGCAAAGAGTTAGACACAACTGAACAATTGCCCAAAATAAATGACACGTTTGTCTTCTTCTCAAAGATCCCAATAATGAAAAGAATGCAAGGAAAAGAAAGCAAGCAGAAATCACACATTATGTACATAGTGACGGCTCAAGAATAATTATATCAATAAAGATGATAGCTAGTCTCACTGAGGATTGGCTCCTGCCTCAAACTGCGCTGAGACTGAATTCTGTACAATCTAATTCTGAGATAACCCTGAGGCAGATCCCATAGTCAACAGTGTCTTATCTGGAACCTTGTATATTATTCCATATTACCTAACACTCTCAATGGGTCCGTGACAGCACCCGTGATTAAACAAGGTGGCATTTCTGTTGCAAAATTATAAATACTCACTTAAAGGAAATAAAGATGATGTCAATTCAGGTCATATATTGCAGCCAAATGAATCTGCTGAAACCTTAAGAAAGGACTCTGGGTTTTCAGAGCTTGGTGGGTTTGGGAAATGTAAAGAAACTGAGGGCATGCATTATTCTCTCTATTTGGTAAATAAAGTAACTGTGCTGGGCTCATTCGTGCCTGAGTCTTTGTGACCCCATGGACTGTAGCCCACCAGGCTCCTAGTCCATGGAATTTTCCAGGCAAAAATACTGGAGTGGGTTTGTTGCCATGCCCTCCTCCAGGGGAACTTTCTGACCCAGGGATCGAACTTGTATCTCTTGCGTCTCCTTCACTGGCAGGCAGAGTCTCTACCACTGAGCCACCTGGGAAGCCCTAAATAAAAAGACAGGGCCCCAGAGAAAACAACTTGCCTGAGATCACACCACTGACATACTAGAGCTGGATTTAAAGCCAGGTGTGTTTGACACCACAACCCACTTCTCAAACACCACACCATTTTCAGGGTGATGTTTCCCATCAAAGAGACCAAGAGAAAGCAGAGACCAAATTAATCCATGATTGCATACACTCTTTCTATGTTTAAAGAATTTTTTCCTTGAATAAATTTCCCTAGAGAGATTCTTTTCCCATGTTATAAAAGTCCTAAGAGCATATTGGAAAACATTCTAAAAATACAAAAATACATACAGAAACCTATCACTTCCCACAAATATCATGATAGAATATTCAAACCACTCTCTTCTAAACACATGAAAAATTTTTCTATGCATC
The DNA here is from genome assembly GCA_917880005.1 of Nanger dama. NCBI lineage: Eukaryota > Metazoa > Chordata > Mammalia > Artiodactyla > Bovidae > Nanger > Nanger dama. The sequence continues at coordinate 15,462,318 of CAKJTW010000046.1, read as the reverse complement.
ACAAAGATGAGACTATTGAATGTACATTGTTCTTTGGCTTTCTTACTTAATCTTATAATCTAAGCGTTCTATCATATTAAAATTCTACCTAAACAATATTATGGCTGCATAATATTCCACTCTAGGAATGTGACACAATTCACTGGATTTTATCTTCTTTGTAGGAAGTTTATAATCTCCAAGTCTCCATTCTCATAAATCCACGGAGAAGGAAATGGCAACCCACTCCAGTATTCTTGTCTGGGAAATTCCATGGACAGTGGAGTCTGCTGGGCTACAGTCTACAGAGTCGCAAAGAGCTGGACAGGACTGAATCCACTAAGGGTGCACGCATTCTCATGAATGGGACTTCCCAGGCGCCATCAGTGGTGAAGGAGCTGCCTGCCATGCAGGCTAGACACAAGAGACTTGGGTTCGATCTCTGTGTCGGGAAGATTGCCCTGGAGGAGGGCATGGCAACCCACCCCAGTATTCTTGTCTAGAGAATCCCATGGACAGAGGAGCCTGGAGAGCTACTGTCTGTGGGGTCACCAAGACATGACTGAAGCAACTTAGCACACACACACACCTCATAAATAATGCTTCAATACATGTCTTCCTGCACAGAGCTGACCATGGGTCTGAATTTTTCCATGTTCCTCTCTTCAGTCCCTCTCCTACGCTGTCCCTGGTCACATTTGCCCTGCATACCCTCAACCTCAGGTCAATCAAGCATCTGATTCTCCAACCGTCATTTAAGCTGGCGGGGAGAGGGGAAGGGCGGCTTGGGCACTCTGGTGCTGAGCAAATTTATGTTCTCAGGTTTAGCTTAGCCCTTGCTATAGATCAGGTTTGTTGCTAGTCTTCCTGCATCAGGTCTTTCTTCTGTTCCTCACAACAGTTCTTTCAAAACTGCATTTATCCAGATACACCCGAATTTGAAAGGATGCACGTGCCCCGATGCTCACTATTGACAACAGTCAGGACATGGAAGCAACCTAAATGTCCGTCGGCAGAGGAATGGACCCAGAAGACGCAGTGCATGCACGCAGGGGAGAGTTACTCAGCCAGGAAAAGGAACACACCTGAGTCAGTGCTAATGAGGCAGATGAACCTCCAGCCTATTGCACAGAGTGAAGAAAGAAAGAGAAAGACAAATACTGTATAGTACCATTCACATGCGGAATCTGGAAGAACGTACAGATGAGCTTATCTGCAGTGCAGAAATAGAGACACAGACATAGAGAATAAACATGGGGATACCAAGGGGGGAGGTGGGATAGGATGAATCGGGAGATCTGGATCGACATAGACGTACTGTTGATATGGTGTATAAAGAGGTAACTAGTGAGAACCTACTGTGTAGCTTAGGAGCCCTACTCGGTGCTCTGTGGTGACCTAAACGGAAAGGAAATTCAAAAAAGGGAGGGATATGTGTATATATCCAACTGATTCACTTTGCTGCACAGCAGACCCAACATTGCAAAGCAACTGTACCTCCAAAAATTAATTTAAAAGCACATTTATATTTTGAAGTCTTGAGCACAGAAAAGCTTGTCTCCTACTTCAGAGAAATATAAGAAAGGGTCCCCCAGATAGGAACCCCTCACTTTGCACCCCCAGGTCTCCCTGTATTCTTGCCTGGAGAATTCCATGGACTGTAGAGTCCATGGGGTCACAAAGAGTCAGACATGACTGAGCGACTTTCACTTTTCATCTCCCTGAATGCACACCACATTCAGTGACCAGATGCTTTAATCAAACAGTCAACTTTCTCAAGTGAAAAGGGACGCCATTCATCATTTGCTTGGGGGTAGTCACGGCACTGCAGGCCTTCCCTGGGTCAGTCAGGACCCATGCTCACCCTGAGTGCGGCTACAATTTCCTCTGAGTGTCTGACTGGCCCTTGTCACATTCCCTCTCTAGTGGCATCTTCAGTGACATCATTGGGCCCACTCTCTCCGCTTCCTCAGAATCCTCCTGGTGTCAGGGCCTCCTTCCCAGCCTTATCATCAGCCAGCCTCTCTCTGCAGATTTCCTCTCCTCCGGAAGACATAGGCCAAGCACAGAGACACTGTCTGTTCAGTTTCAGATCACTTGCAACAAAGCAAATATGACAGTAAAGAAAGTCACACAAATTTTTTGCCTACCCAGTGCATATAAAAGTGTGTATAAAAGTCCACGTAGTAGGCAGTAGTACTATGTCTGAAAAAACCAAAACACATTCTAGACACAATGCTACTACCTACTTCATCTAGAAAACCTAGATGAAGCAGACTTATATACAATCTAAAAAATGGTATAGATGAACCTATTTGCAGGGCAGGAATAGAGACGCAGACGTAGAGAAGAGACTTGCGGACACAGAGGTGAAAGGGGAGGGGGTGGGATGAACTGAGAGAGCAGCATTGACGTATGTACACCACCATGTATTAATTAGAAAGCTAGTGGGGAAGCCGCTGCATGGCACAGGGCGCTCAGCTCGGTGCTCTGTAATGACTGAGGAGGGTGGGATGGGGGATGGGCAGGGAGGCTCAAGAGGGCGGGGATATATGTATCCATGTAGCTGATTCACTTTGTTGTACAACACTGTAAAGCAACTAACTATACCCCAATTAATAAAAAGTCCAAACAGCAAAAAATGTACATGCTTTAATTAGAAAACACCTTATTGCTAAAATATGCTATCACCCGAGCCTTCAGTCACATCAAAGGTCACTGATCACAGATCACCATCACAAATATATTAAGAAGACAGAATGACCCAAATGTGACACAGCAGCATGAAGTGAGCAAATGCAACTGGAAAAAATGGCACTGATGGACTTGCTCGAGAGTAGGGTTGCCACAAACCTTCAATTTGTCAAAACAAAACAAAACAAAACAAAAAAGGTCTGGGGAGGGGTGAGAAGGTACAGCACCATAAAACGAGGTGTGCCCATAATGCTCATGTGTTGCCAACTTAAACAAGGAAATAAACATAGTTCTCCCTAAGCTGGCCCCAGCCCAGATTCATTTAGAAGCACCTGCGCCAGTTACCTCTGCCCCCTCCACCTGCCATGGCCTTGGGCAGGGTCCCCTCCATCCATCCTCACCTCCAGCACCCTCCCAGAACAGCCCTGGGCACCTCGCTTGAAAATCAGGCAGAAGTCTTGCAGCTCCTCCTTCTGTAGCCTCCTGACCCGCCTCCTCCAGCCTCTGTGGATCTCCCATGGTTTCCAATCGTTGCCAGTGTTCACCTTTGCACTCTTTCAGTGTTGTTTCCTCAAATCCTGTCTCTGGCTTGCCTATGTACCTTGGGCTGTGCCCCCGTTTGTGTGGGGGTCACGTGCACGTTCACAGCCCCAGCACAGATCTCCCTCCTAAACTCCAAACCCATGGATCCAACCTCCTCTTGGACATCCCTACTTGACTGTTTCAGGGCATCTGAAGGGCAATGTATCCCAAGCTGGAGTCACCATCACCCCACCCCCAACGTTCCTCTTCCTCTTCCAGCGCCTCTGCGTGCTCTAGGGTAAGGGTATCAGCATTCACCAGAGATGATACTTGAGTCCCTTGTCTTCCCTACACCACCCCCATAGCACACGCATGCGTGCTAAGTCCTTTCAGTCGTGTCTGACTCTTTGTGACCCCAGGGACTGTAGCCCACCAGGCTCTTCTGTCCATGGGAGTCTTCGGGCAGGAGTCTTAGAGTGGGTTGCCATGCCCCCTCCAGGGGAGCTTCCTGACTCATGACACACTGATCTTCCATTTCAGTTGATTCTGCCTCATGGCAATCCACACCTCTTTCCCTACAGTCCACGCTCTCCTGCCAGAATTACTCCCGTGGGCTTTCAGTTGGCTCCTGAGACCCTGCTTCCACCCTTTCCCAGACTCCTTTTCATTTCCTTTCCACACTGAAACTGAAGAATCTTTCTAAAGTGGAGCCTTACTGGGTCACTCCTGAGATGGAGAAATGTCTGTTCTCTTCTATTAAGAAAGCCTTCACGGTGAAGCCCAACCTCCTCCACCTGGCATGAGGCCCTTCCTGGTCCAGGCTCGGGTACCACTCTTAACAGGAGGGGCTCAGATTCTATAAACCCACCAAGTGCTCTCTCACCTCTTTGAAGGTCCCTGATGACTCCCTGGCGCAGTATCCTGCCCCTGCCCTTTAACTAGCTGGTCCTCTGACCTTGATCATAACATCATCTCCTTAACTGCCTTTCAGCACATTCTCTTAAAAAAATTTTATTAATTTATTATTTTTGAATGTACTGGGTCTTCATTGCTATGCATGGGCTTTCTCTAGGTATGGGGTGCAGGCTTCTCATTGTAGTGGCTTCTCTTTCTGCAGAGCATGGGCTCTAGAGTTGCGGGCTCAGTAGTCGTGGTGTACAATCTTAGTTGCCTTGCAGCACATGGAATCTTCCTGGGCCAGGCATGGAACCCTCCTGCCAGGCCAGGGCCCTGAGTGACTCTAGATGACCACTGGCTTGCATGTGCCAGAGGACAAGGCCCGTCTCCCTCAGCCCTGCAGCCTCAGTGCCCAACATAGAGTCTGGAACAACGTGGGCTGCAGGGTGCCATGTGTGGGTCAGAAAGAACAATCCCCAGGAGATGGACAAGCATCTGGGAAGAGGTGAGTAGGTAAAAGGTAAAGAGAAAGAAGCCTAACTCAGTGACAGAAAGAAGGTTCGGGGTCACGTCTTCAGCAAGAGCTCTGAGGGGGAGGGGAGGCTATATTTGAATCAAATAGGCCAGGATCTCTGCTGGATCCTCCCAGGAATACACACAGCTGACAGGTGGACCTCAGACACAGCACTCTCCCCACCCAAAGACAAATAATGCTGGACAATTTTTTTTTACCCTTAAAAAGTTCACTGTATAACAGATCTGGGGGTAAATTAACACAGGCGTCAGCATAGAAATCTGAGGTCACTGATCCCTGATCTTCTAGAATAGAAAGCAAAAGCCTACTTCTTCTTTTTAAATCACTCCCACTTTTTATTTTTTCATTTTTTAATTGGAGGAAACTTGCTTTACAATGTTGTGTTGGCTTCTGCTGCACAATAACGCAAATCAGCCATAATTAAGCATCTATCACCTCCCTCTCGAGCCCGCCTCCCCTTCCACCATCCCACCCCTGCCGGTCAGCACAGAGCACCAGGCTGGGCTCCTTGTGTCATGCAGCAGCTTCCCACGAGCTGTCTGTTTCACTCGTGGTAGTGCATGTACGTCAACGGCATTTTCTCGCTGCGTCCCACCCTCTCCTTCCCCTGCTGAGTCCACAAGCCTGTTCTGTGTATCTGCATCTCCATTCCTCCCCTGAAATAGCTTCATCAGTACCATTGTTCTAGATCCTCTCTCTGTATATATGCATTAATATATGATACTTGTTTTTCTCTTTCTGGCTTATTTTACTCCATATAACAAAACGCCTACTTCTGAGCCCAGCTCCTGGTCTCTGATCCCGCCACTTCCCACTGCCGTGGCTTTCCCCCTCAGCATCTCAGGAACTGAGGACCATCAGGGAAAAGACAGGGGCAGATGAGAAAACAGACTAGCGATGAGGGTGAAGCCTTGAAAACCTGCCCAGTCGCTGGGCATCGTGGAAGATCAGCACCTCCCCTCCCCCACCCCAGGCAGGTTCACACAATAGGGGCAGATAACCGACCAGGAAGGACAGAAAATCAGTAACCACTGAAGCGGAAAAGTGAGGGTGGTGGCGACTGTGGCTCCCAGTGTCACCATAATAATTCCTGACATATACACTGTTCGGTATGTTTTTGAATTGATCGTTATGGTAGCTCCATGAGATATAAGCCCCAATATTTATCTTATGTTTAAGAAAACTGAATTCTGGGAAGATGAAATGATTTGTCCAGTGGCAAAAAAGCCACTCAGTGACAGAGCTAGACCTCCATCTCCACCCACCGACGCTTAATCTTTTTCCTAAATATTCCATTGGCCAAAAAGTTCCTTTGGATTTTTCTGTAGATGCTATGGAAAACACCTGAATGAACTTTTGGCCAACTCAATACTCATGCCTGGGCTTCCCCAGTGGCTCAGTGGTAAAGAACCCACCTGCCAGTGCAGGAGACGTGGGTGCGATTCTTGGGTTAGGAAGATCTATCTCCTAGAGAAGGAAATGGCAACTCACTCCAGTATTCTTGACTGGAAAATCCCACGGACAGAGCCTGGAGGGCTATATAGTCCATGGGGTTGCAAAGAGTCAGACGCGACTGAGCGACTGAACGGCAACGGCAACACTTACACACGCCCCACGCCTGATCCCACCTTCCCCACCACACCAACCCCGCGCCCGCTTTTCACCCACGTGGTCCTGGGATTCTAACCGATTGAAACATGATACTAAAAACTAATTTCAAGTTATTCCCTCTTTAGTGCCCGATTCCATACAGATGGCACCCTGACTCTCAGCTAAATCACATCCCTCCTGCCAGGTGATGCTTTCTGGACCAGATCTCAGAGATCACAGTTATCAAAATGAAACGAGGTAAACACTGACAATACACAGACAGAGGTCCAGGCCCCCAACTCGGTTTTCTGTCTTGGACATAATGCATTCCTGCACCAGATTCATGGGATCCATGCACCACATTAGGGAGTGAGGTTCCTCATCTCTCTTGCGCTTCCTTCCATTAACCAAGACACAACCCACAGGATGCTAACCCCCAGTTTCTCCTTCCCTAGAAAGCAGAGACTTTCCCACCAAGAAGTCCAATTTTTAATTCTATAGAGCAGCAGTCCCCAAGGTTTTTGGCACCAGGCACTGGTTTCATGGAAGACAACGTTTCCACGGACCAGGAAGAGAAGGGATGGTTTCAGGATGATTCCAGCACATTGCCTTTAGTGTGCACTTTATTTCTATTATTATTTCATCAGCTCCACCTCAGATCGGTGGCATCCCTGATGGCTCAGATGGTAAAGAATCTGCCTGCAGTGCAGGAGGATCCCTGGGTTGGGGAGGTCCACTGGAGAAGGGAATGGCAACCCACTCCAGTATTCTTGCCTAGAGAATCTCATGGACAGAGGAGCCTGGCGGGCTACAGTCCATGGGGTCGCAAAGAGTCGGACACGACGTGAGCGACTAAGCATGCCTGCATGCACCTTAGATCATCAAGCATCAGATTCCAGAGGTCGAGGACCTCTGCTCTAGAGGAACAAATCCAAGTCTCATGCAAAGCTCTTCCCTTCTCTCCAATGCCTCTTCATGCAGACTTCCTGCTCTTTACCACTGGCCCCCACCAGACCCCCTTCCATGTCCCCAAGAAGAGCTCCTGAGCAGTTCAGCCACAGAAGGAGATCATGTAATAAGCAGCTGATTGCAAAGCTGACCTTTCTGAAAGGCGTCTGGGAAGGGTGACAGCTCTCATTAGCTGTCTGTACCCCATACACCATATCCATCCCCTGCTGTCTACCCCGAATCTTCATACTACAACTTTCAATCCTTTTTCTTTTGAGTATAGTTTTTCTTTTATTTGGGTCTCTCTCTCTCTCTCTCCTTTTTTTTTTTTTTTGGCTGTGCTGGGTCTTTGTTGGAGTATGCGGGCTTTTTCTAACTGAGGTGAGAGAGTATACTTGACCCCTGGCATGTGGGATCTTAGTTCCCTGATCAGGGATTGAACTCTTGTCCCCCACATTGAGAGGTGGACTCTTAACCGCTGGACCACCAGGGAAGTCCCTGGGCATGTTCTTGGTGGGTACAGAGCGCCCACAAGATCACGCCTCTGTGTTCCAGGATGACCAACTAATTTCCATACACTACTGCACAAGTTTCCCAAACTCACATAGTGTGATGGATGAGGAGGCCCAAAGAGAAAGGCGACTCATTCAAGTTCACTCCCTGGTGGATGAATCCAGGTGTCCCAAACCCTTGCAAATGGCTGTTTGCAGAGGCTGTCTGCTCCACATTAATAGCCCGTGAAACAGTCTATAAAAACCAGAGGGAGTTTTAGTGCCTTCAAGTCTGTGAGTCTTCACACAGACTACACTGGTGGACGAATAAACTATTTCAATATTCACTGCACCGTCACGGGGAGCAGAGGAGCCCGTGACGGAGGAAATGCACTGTAGTCTGCATTGCCAGAAGGAAGGGTGGGGACGGGAAGCAGCTCCGGGCAGGTGTTGACAACATGCCCAGATTCTGTGAACACCAGCGTTGGGAGACAGGCACTGTGCATTTCAAAATAATAGCCTTTATCAGAAGTCATCTGGGTGACACGCTCATCCCACAGCCAGACCTGCTGGGGAAGAAGCCTCCGGGCTGGGTGGCATGCCCACAGGGTGCTTGGGGCTTTGCATCGGAAGAGAAGACAAGGCTTCTGATCTCGCAGCCCTGCTGGACCAGTTGGGGTGAGCAGAGGCAGGGGAAGGAAGGATGGTGTCGAAATGGCATCTCTGGTTCTGGATCCCCCTTCTCCAGCCCTCATGTTGGGGACCGTGGGGAAGGCAAGGCATGCTCTCAAGGGAGGGAAGGAAAGAGGAGGGCATAGCCCCTGCCCTGCAGCCAAGGGAGGGTGGGTGGGCAATGCAGGTTTATCACCTGCCCAAGTGGTCACTCAGGCACCAAGAAGAATGCCCGGGAAACACGGATGTCCTCACTTCCACCTCAGCATCCAGACTGTGGCAGAGGCTTTAGGAATTAAACTTCAGGCTGAGAGTGTGTTTTCCTGCAGCAAGACTAGAAAGCACTAGACTTAGAAGCTGGGCATGCTGTCACATGTGCTTGGAGCCTGTGGCCCCTTCATCCAGCGCCCGCTCTCGGCAGAAATAAGAAAGAGGTCCTGTCCCTGATGAGTAATTATGCATGGATGTGAGAGCTGGACTATAAAGCAAGTTGAGTGCCAAAGAAGTGATGCTTTTGAACTGTGGTGTTGGAGAAGACTCTTGAGAGTCCTTTGGACTGCAAGGAGATACAACCAGTTCATCCTAAAGGAAATCAATCCTGAATATTCATTGGAAGAACTGATGCTGAAACTCCAATATTTTGGCCACCTGATGTGAAGAGCTGACTCATGTGAAAAGACCCTGATGCTGGTAAAGACTGAAGGTGGGAAAAGGGGACGTCAGAGGATGAGATGGTTGGATGGCATCACCGACTCAGTGGACATGAGTTTGAGTAAACCCTGGGAGTTGGTGATGGACCAGGAGGCCCGGCGTGCTGCAGACCATGGGAGTTGCAAAGAGTCAGACATGACTGAGTGAATGAACTGAACTGAACTGACCTGTCCCCAGTTCAGAGGAGGGGCATCATCCCAACCCTATGATTCTTCTCGTGAGAACTCTGACTCAAGTCTCCCTTAAAATGAACTTGTGAATCAGTGACAATGCCAAAGGGGAATGAGGTTCTTCTCATTCTGGTTGTTAAATACTGGCATGCTGCTGCTGCTGCTGATGCTGCTAAGTCGCTTCAGTCGTGTCCGACTCTGTGCGACCCCACAGATGGCAGCCCGAAATACTGGCATGCATGGGTGCTAAGTAGCTTCAGTTGTGTCTGACTCTTTGCAATGCTATGGATCACAGCCTGCCAGGCTCCTCTGCCCACAGGATTTTTCAGGCAAGAATACTGGAGTGGGCTGCCATGTCCTCCCCCAGTGGATCTTTCCAGCTTAGGGACTGAATGGGCATCTCTCACATCTTCTGCATTGGCAGGCAGCTTCTGTACCACCGGTGCCATCTGGGAAGCCCTTTAGCTGCCGAAGATCTCACCAAATCAAAGACAGGGATAATTAAAATCATAATGGGTGACTCAGGTCTAAAATTATCTCAAAATTGAGAGAAAAATTAAATGCAAGGTGCCAAGATTATTTTTACATTATTCTGGAATGTGAAAGAGGCACGCCTTCAATAAGATTTGTGACCATCAAGGAAGGGCGGCCAGTATTTCTACATCTTGCCTTGCTGGTCAGGGTTAGTTCTAGCCTAGTTGTAAAATTCCATCTAATTCTAGGTTCTTGCATAATCTGGTGAAGAGGCATGAGGTTCTCCTTGTCCTGTGCACTGTAAGAGAACCACTGTACCCGGGAACACTGCTGACCCCACCATGGTGAATCCTTCCTCTCTCCACAGGACTCTGTCCACTCCAGCCCTTCCCCCTAAACTGGGTCCCTCCCCTACCAGCCTGCCATCTGAGAAGGCAACTCTGAAGTCCTTGTGCTCCGAGTCCTCTGAACTGCAGCTCTAAAAGGGGTAAAGTGAAATTTTCAGAGTTCAAGAAAATATTTCTCTCTTAAGTGCCTGCTCTGGCCAGGAAATCTATGACTTGCTGGAACTCTCTGTTATGGATTTACAACATCAATTCAGTAGTTCAGCTGACTTCTCTTTTCTAGGGGACCTCCACCTTTTCTAAGGTGATGAGTGTTGATGAGTCAATAGGTTTTGTTCTGGGTTGGGGGAAGAGCTTCACCATGGCCTGAACAAGTGTCCTGTTTTGCTGTATCCTGACATAAACAGGGCAGTGTTATTACTGGCTAGTAGAATTCAGTATGGGCTTCCCTGGTGGCTCGGGGGTAAAGAATCCACCTACCAATGCAGGAGAAGCAGGTTCGATCCCTGGGTTGGGAAGATCCCCTGGAATAGGAAGTGAAAACCCACTCCAATATTCTTGCCTGGAGAATTCCACAAACAAAGGAGCCTTGCGGGCTACAGTCCGTGGAGTTGCAGAGTCAAGACAGGACTGAGCAATTAAACAACAATAATCTTCTGTGTGTGTGTGGGGGGGGGTTTACTGAGGTTCTACCACTGATCTGCCAACCCTGACCTCCTACCTGTGGGCTTCCCAGGGCTGCCTCAGCTCTCTTCCTCCAGATGAAACAAAGGACTTAGAAAATGAACGAAGACCAAGGAGAAAAGGCTCCACAGTATGGGTAAGGTGTGTGTCAGACAGACAAATCGCCCACCTCACTCTGCACAACTCCATTAGGTGCATGGGACTTACACTGGGAGATAAAAGAAGTCTGCCCACAGTTTATAACTCCTTTGTGACCCAGATTTACATAGCTGTTCTTAAAAAAATAAAGAGAGCCCCAAGGGTTCTCACAATGCGCCCAGTGGAGGTGACGTGCGTTAGGATACTGACTTGGAGGAAGATGAAAAGAAATTACAGGCATGATGGAAAGCGTATTCTTCTTTCAATACACGATATCCATACATTACATGTAATATATACACACATATAGGCATTTGAGTGTGTGTATATAAAACAGCCCGAGGGGTGGAGGCCAGAGCGTGAATTACATGAACAAATCAAGGCAGAGTTGATATCACTGAACAGACTGTGATTATGTTGATTGAAACCAGATTGAAAGAACCAGGGGAATTTGTTTGGGAACAGAGAACAGGACCAAAATATTCCCTCTGAGAGGAAATCTCATCAGAGGAAAATCGTGGGGGAGGGGGCGGGGAGGGGAGGTGGGCAGGAGTGGAAGGAAGGGGCAGAGTTTGGAAGAGTAGGAAGGGAAGAGGCATTTTCTCCACTTTCATGGGGTATGAGGTGCCCAGCATGATGGAGGCTGCAGAGGGGTGCTGGACGGAGGAAGTCTGGGCGGTGTGGAGAGGGGAGGGCTGGAAACACAGCCAATTAGGACCAGTCGTCTGTCCCTCCGTGGCCTTGTGCACTGGCAAATAAATTCACCCAATTTGGTGATCGAACAGTGAAACATACCTCATCTCAAACTGTCGGAATTCAAGGATGGACATTCATCACGTGGAGGTTTGAAAGAAGCAAGATTAATGGACAGGTCTAGCAGGAAGCTTCAGAAGAATCTTTTTCTACAGAACATTTGGGGGAGGGGGTAAGAGGGAGGAGGCAATAAGGGTCTGGCATTGGGCCAGTCACTCGGAGAATTCAAAATTCTACCTTCCAAAGGAGGCAAGGCCCTAGTCAGTCATGACAGGTGACCACAGTCAGACCAAAGGACAGACTCCCTCGGATACAACACTGGGTCATGCTCACCTGGGGGATTGCCCCAAATACATGATTTAAAATGGGATGGGGACAGTTAAGAAAAAAAATCCTTAGGAGGAAGATTTCAGCCCTCAGAGGAACTTGAAAATCATTTAAGCTCCCAGACTTCATTTTACAGATGGAAAAAAAAAAAAAAAGACCATTTTACAGATGAAGAAACCAAGGTCAAGGTGTTGCCAGCTGCCCAAGTTTATGGTGGAGTATAAGGTGGGGTCTATGACCTCAATTAGATGTTTCTATGCTTTTTTTTTCCCCAAATTTTGTGCTCCTCTTGTGACAACTTTGCAACCCTCTATGAGTGAGTGAGTGAAGTCGCTCAGTCGTGTCCGACTCTTTGTGACCCCATGGACTGTAACCTAACCAGGTTCCTCCGACCATGGGATTTTCCAGGCATGAATACTGGAGTGGGTTGCCATTTCCTTCACCAGGAGATCTTCCCAATCCAGAGACTGAACCCAGGTCTCCCGCATTGTAGGCAGATGCTTTACTGTCTGAGCCACCAGGGAAGATCCACCCTCTATAGATCGATTAAATCATAAAAGACACTCAAGGGAATACAGAGTAAGAATAGACGAGTTAAATGCAGAGGAGACCCACCAGCACATGAAAGGCTGCTTCTTCCCAGGCATTAGGATGCTGACATTTGTAGAACAACAGCCTTCTCTTTGGCTGTGATCTGCCATTCCCATCACCGGGAAGGACAGGAGACAAGATCTGATGCAGATCGCAGAACCCAAATTCAGGCTAGCCCTTCCCAATGCTCCATGAAGAGGAGCCTGGTTCCCCCTGCTCCTGCAGCCCTGCTCAAGGACACAGAGGAAAAGTGTAGGGGTGGTCTGGTCCTGCTGCTCCTTCCCTGTCCCCACTCTTCCCTTGGACTTGAATAAGTACAGAGAGTTCAAGTTCCCCTGTTCTGTCCCAGGGCGGACAGAAGGCTGCCAGTCCTCCTGGGAAATCCCAACCTGCAGCCATTCTCCTCTGCTCGTTTTGAAGCAGAGGGAATTTCCATGGACAAGTTTGAACGAGATTCTACAAAGGAAACAACAACAAAAAAAAGGCAAATAACATTCCGATGAGCAGTCAGCACTCTGTGGATAGGTCTCTCTACCACATCTGAGTGGGCTTAGAGCTCCCGTTTCTCCTCTCAGCCCCTCTCCCAGATCCACCTTGAGCACGTATGTGTGTACACACATCACTTCTGGAATGAATGGATGGCTAAGAAAGTCTTGATCAAAAGGAGAATTTTTCAGAAGAATTACGCGGAACCAGAAATTGTTGCAAAGACACCCCAGGGGCTGGCAGTGCATTCTTCAGGTGTCATCCTTGCAGGGTGGGTTCTGAGGCAAAGAAGGGGCTCCAGGAAGAATACCTGGACCTGGCCTCACCATATACATCTTACCTCTGGCCGCAGCAGGACAGGGCTGGGCTAGACAGTCAGAAGAACATACTTAAAAGCTCTAGTATCGACCCCTGCCCAGAGTAGGCTAGAGGCAGCTCAGTCTCGAGACTGGGGCATGACCTTGGATGACCCCCACAGATCCCTGCCAGACCCCGCTTCTGGCTACCCTGGCTGGAAGACATCTGGAATGCTCAACATCCTTCACGGAGACTGAGCCACATTTGGTGGACGGATGGCTGAGTCAGGGACCTGCCTTTAGTCCCAGCCCTGCCACTTATAAGTTAGATGGTCTTGAGAAACTTGGGTCATCTCGACAGGGAGTTAAGTTTCTTGGGACAAGGCTTGAGCAGCCCCCACCTGATGCACAGTTCCTAATGCATAGATAAGCAGGAACGCCAGTGTGAACAACGTCGCGGGCATTTGATGAAGCTGCTCTCTTGAGGGTGTGCTTGATGGAGCAGCTTACTGGGGCTACTGACTGGGGACTCAGAGCAGTTCCACTCGGTGATCAGTGCAGAGTGGGCTCTGGGGCAAGAGAGTGGTCTGGGAGATCAGATAGGCCCACACTCAGAGTCTAGCTCTGCCATTTCCCCCGTCTGGCTGTGAGTAAATCACACACTTTCTGTAAGCCTCAGTTTTTCCAACCATAAAATCAGGCTGATGATGCCTACGCCACAGAGCAGTTAGGGGAATCAATGAGGCATCGCATGACATACTTGTAGAGGGCACGCTGCCTGGCACACGGCAGGCGTGGGATAAAGAGTCTTTCCGTTCACTGAGGAAAATTCCTACCTTCAACATAAATTCTCCCACTGGTAAACGGGGGTGATCAGCTCTGCCTTCTTTCTGCCTCACGTGAATTCCAGGCAGATGAAATAACATAAACATAGGTTGTCATGGTGTTACTGCCTTACAAGGCAGATGTAAGGAGCTGTCATTCTCAGCAGACAGGATTATCCCAGATCAAAGTGGTGGCAGCCGTCCTGCTCCTGGGGCAGGCTCCAGCTGCAGGCCTCTGCCACCTTGAATCAGCTCTCCATGAAGCGCTCCCCAACCTTCCCAGCCCATGCTGCCCTCCACCAGCTCCAAGGTCCTAGAGCTCCGGGGGACGAGGATGCTTCTCGGTGGGCACAGGGGAGTGGCAATGAACTCACGGAAGAGTTGAGCTTTGCGTCTTGTGTCTTCCACTTGCTACTTCTGTGAGTTTGAAAATATAGATTCCTTTCTCGGAGCCTTGGGCTCCATATCCAAAAGAAAAGAGAGATAAACACCTGACCTGTCCACCTTAGGGAGCTCTTTCCAATCTCAGCTGATACAATGCGAGTTTTAAGTGAAAACCTAAGAGAATGGTGTGGGTAGGAATCATGAATGAGGGCATCACTTCATGTGGATGACCTGCCTGCTAATGAGGTTGTTCACTGGGCACGTGCTCAGAAGTGGAAGTCTCATAATATTATAGCTTAGGAGTCCTCCTACACCTCCTACCTCTGGGATATAGAGGTCTATATCAAGCACATAGAGAAAAAAACCAACAGCAAATACTCAATACATCCAAATAAATACAACTACAGTAGTGACAAATTTCCTCTTCTTAGCCTCCAAAATCACTGCAGATGGTGACTGCAGCCATGGAATTATGGCTTCTGAAAGGAAAGCTATGACAAACCTAGACAGTGTACTAAAAGCAAAGATATCACTTTGCTAACAAAGGTCTGTCTAGTCAAAGCTACGGTCTTTCCAGTAGTCATGAAGAAGGGTGAGTGCTGAAGAACTGATGCTTTCTAACTGTAGCACTAGAGAATACTCCTGAGAGTCCTTTGGACAGCAAGGAGATCAAACCAGTCAATCCTAAGCAAAATCAACCCTGAATATTCATTGGAAGGACTGATGCTGAAGCTCCAATTCTTTGGCCACCTGATGTGAAAAGCCAACTCGTTAGAAAAGACCCTGATGATGGGAAAGATTGATGGCAGAAGAAGAGGGTGACAGAGGATGAGATGGCTGGATGGCATAACTGATTCAAAGGACATGAATTTGGGCAAACTCTGGGAGATGGTAAGGGACAGGGAGGCCTGGCGTGCTGCAGTCCATGCAATCACAGAGTCGGACACAAGGCAACTGGCCCAACAACAGTCACTCTGAGTAGTGATGGCTGAGCATCTTCCTTTGATTGGAGTTCCCTAAACATGGGCCAGGGTCAAAGTCATCTGCTGCTGCTAAGTCGCTTCAATCATGTCTAACTCTGTGCGACCCCATAGACGGCAGCCCACTAGGCTCCCTGTCCCTGGGATTCTCCTGGCAAGAACACTAGAGTGGGTTGCCATTTCCTTCTCCAATGCATGAAAGTGAAAAGTGAAAGTGAAGTCGCTCAGTTGTGCCCTACTCTTAGCGACCCCATGGACTGCAGCCCACCAGGCTCCTCCGTCCATGGGATTTTCCAGGCAAGAGTACTGGAGTGCGTTGCCATTGCCTTCTCCCAAAGTCATCTAGGAGCAGTTAATCTACTCCAGGCTTGCCGAGGCAGCATCATTAATGAATGTACCCAAGAATTCCCACTTAAAAAAGACTCCTCCATGATGGCTCTGATAAGCACAAGGTCTGGGGCCCACTGTTCTCCCCTGGTTGACTCGTCTGCCTCGAGGGCAGCAGGAGTGTCTACCCTACTCAACCCCACACAATGGTGAGCTGGAGAAGTGGTCAGAAAGTGTCTGCTGAACTAAGTGGAAGTTCCAAGTTGATGGGTCTGCAATAAGGAGCCTGTTGGGATCTCATGTTGGGAAGGAGCATCCATGCTGACTACCTGTGTCAGAGCAGAAAACAGACCAAGCCCAGAACTGGGCTCCTGACTTCCTTGCAGAAATGGATGTCACTTTGTTTCCACTCCCATCTAAAAGAGGAGAGGTAGATGAAGGAAGGAAGGAAGGAAGGAAGAAAGAAAGGAAAGATATTCCCAGAGCCTTTCCATTATCATCACAAAATCATAGATGTCAGACCTAGAATTGGTTAATTCATAAAATAGATGACTAATGAAAACTTACTATAAAGCACAGGGAACTCTACTCAGTCCTCTGTGGTGACCTAAATTGGAAGGAAATCTTAAAAGAGGGAATATATGTATATGTATAGCTCAGACAGTAAAGAATCTGCCTGCAATGCAAGAGACCTGGGTTTGATCCCTGGTTGGGAACATTCCCTGGAGAAGGAAACAGCAACTCACTCCCACATTCTTACCTGGAATATTCCATGCACAGAGGAGCTTGGCAGGTTATAGTCCATGGGGTTGCAAAAACTCAGACATGATTGAGCAGCTAACACACACACACAGCTGATTCACTTTGTTGCACACTAGAACTAACACAGCATTGTAAACCAACTATACTCCAATAAAAAGTGTTTAAAATAGTGCTGAAGGCATGATATAATGATATTTTTTGGATACAAAATCTGGCCACTTACGTATAAATTTCCCTTTTCCCCCTGAAAAGTGGATGATGCAAAGAAATCAATGTGCCATGTCTCTCGGGAATTCACTGCAATCTTCTGTTTTCCCTTAAACCCACTGGACATATCTTCTTATTCAAACTTACATCAAATTAAAAATGCTTCTGGAGGCAAACAATAACAAAAGCAAAAACCTTCCTGATTTTGAGCGTAGCAGCTGAAGCCCAGAGAAAGGCAGTGGCCTGGCGAGTCCTCATAGCAGATGTTGTTACCGTTGTTATTCAGTCACTCAGTCATGTCCGACTCTTTGCAACCCTATGGACTGTAGCAACCAGGCTCCTCTGTCCTCTGCTGTCTCCTAGAGTTTGCTCAAATTCAAGTCCATCAAGTTGGTGATGCTATCTGACCATCTCCTCCTCCGTCGCCCTCTTCTCCTTCTGCCTTCAGCCTTCCCCAGCAGTGGGGTCTTTTCCAGTGTGTCGGCTCTTCATATCAGGTAGCCAAGGGATTGGAGCTTCAGCTTTGGCAGCAGTGTGGCATAATGGCAAGTGGACTGAGCCAGGACTGCGATTATTCACGTACCCGCAGACCTGCCAAGATCCCACAGGGGACTTGTCCTAGTGCCTTAGGAACGCACACAACTGCTGCTTCTGAAACCCAACCTCCGCAAGATAAAGAGCCTTGTTTCTCAGACCATGCTTCTTACAGAAAGCTATCTTCACTACAGCCTGCACCCTTCAGGGCTCTTATCTCCACATCCTCACTCTGGTGGCTCCTCAGTTCTACTGTCACTCTTGCCCCATCCCAGCCCATCCATCTGGAGCTGATGCAGGACTGATCTCAAGGGCTACATTTGCCACCTCCTCCAGGAAGTCTTTGGGGATCTGCCTCCTTCGCACTCCCAGGGCATTTTCATGATTTTCTATTTTGCCATATCCTTTGTGTCATGAGTTTTCAAGTTGTATAAAGGCAAGGACTATGTTTTACCCTTTTCAATGCCTCCCATATTGCCTTGCACAAGCAGGTAGTCAATACCTATTTGTTGAATCACAATGAATCTTTCCTTGAGGCATTGATCTGAGTTCTACTCCTTTCATTCCAGGAGGAAAAAAAAGGGACATAAGGGCCTTGATTAATTTTTGGTATGAGCTGCCCACATCTGAGTGGAAAGATAAACAAGGGAAAGTCCAAAGAGAATTTAAAGCCACATGGAAGAGATCTATTTTCACTGCAGATCAGTAGAACAGGAAGTAAAATGCACTATGTGTAATATATATATAATGAGAAAGGCATTTGGAAGTCATTGACATCTTAAGACGTGTGAATTTATGACCCCAGGGGTTCGGTTTGCTCAAAGAATGTCCCCTGAGGCTGCTGCTCTGAAAAGAACACCTCCCCAGTCTGAAGGTAGCGTCCACTGCCAGTGTGACGACACTTAGGAGAAGGTGGCCCTCGGGACACGCCCACACCCCCTTCCCAGTCTCCTGACCTCGGAATGGGTGAAGTACAGTGAAACCTCTTCCAAAAAGCCTGTCCCACCGCCTCCATGGGTCCCCAGGTCTCTGTTATCACCACCAGCCAGACCGCTAGGACAAGGAGCTGAACAAACATCTCAACCAAGCTCTCTTCCAGGGCTCTCCTTAGTCATGGTGAAGTTGCCGGGCACAGCTAAGGTCTAATGCAGGTCTGGTATCTGCACATGGCTATACACGCAGTATGTCAGGTCCCAACACGTGGGTGTGAACTCTGTGTCTTCCCAGGGTAGCAAGGGACCATTTTTTAAGTTTGTGAAAGGGAGATTTCATAAGAGTCTTAACACTGTGAAGTTAAAATGAGGCAGACACAGCCCCAGCTGGTCTCCATCTGCCTTTGCTGAGGACATTAAAAGTAGCAGCAAGGGTGAGAGAAGAACTATCTACTGTTATACACGTGGGAGGGGTATGCCACTGCAAATGTATATTTGGTCATCCCTTGCCGAGCTGTTACAATGCACCAGGCTCTGTCCTAGACAACCACAAATGCTATGTTACGTGTTATCTTACTTATAACCCGTGGTTTCCCTGGTGCCTCAGATGGTAAAGAATCTACCTGCAATGCAGGAGACCTAGATTCAATCCCTGGGTGGGGAAGATCCCCTGGAGAAGAGAATGGCTACCCACTCCAGTATTCCTGCCTCGAAAATTCCATGGACTGTAACAGGCAGGTTATAGTTCATGGTATTGCAAAGAGTCAGATGCGACTGAGTGACTAACACTTTCACTTTACTTAACCCTTACCTCAAACCTCTGTGTTAACCACTGTTCTCTTACTAGAGAGGAAGAAATTGAAATTAGATAATCATTATGAATAATTAGGCATCAGTGACTAGTAGGTTGGAGACTAGAATTCAGGCATTCTGACTCTAAGCCTACTATTCTTTCCAACAAAATAGAGATGCCAAATGGGTTTCAATCTAAGTTCCAAATCCAACTGATTGATATATGGCTCCCTGGAGATCTGTGCTGAGGATTAAAGGGCCTTGTGAAGCTCAGTGGGAGTGAGTGTTATGATTGACTAGGGATGTCTACTATATGCCAAGATGTGACAGTAGAAAGGAGTGCTGTGATTGATTAGTGGTGTCTGCGGTGAGCAAAGAAGTGACAGTGAAAATGAGTGTTATGATTGATAATGATGTCTACTATGCACAAAGAAGTGACAGTGAGAAGGAGTGCTGTGATTGATTAGTGATGTCTTGATTAGTGATGTCTGCTGTGAGCAAAGAAGTGACAGTGGGAATAAGTGTTATGATTGATTAATGATGTCTACTATGTGCAAAGACGTGACAGTGGGAAGGAGTGCTGTGGTTGATTAGTGATGCCTGCTATGGGCAAAGCAGAGAATGGTAGTGTGAGTGCTGAGCTTGTCACCACTGCACTAAAGCACACTTCAGTGAAAGAGCAGGTTACCCTGTTACAAAGTTGGTCATAAATCTAATTCTCCACCACAGCCTTTAAAATGTTTCTGCACACATACCCCTCAAACCTTTCCACCATCTCTCAATTTTCTTTTCCCAGGTCTCTACATTTCTCTTTCCATGACCAGCCCCCAGATAAGTCTTGGATCAGCATGGCTTATGGACACAGATTTCCCCTTTCCTGGGCTTCTTCCTGTATGCTGCCCCAGTTCGACCTTCCTCATTATCCAGAAAGGCCCTTTGGGGATGGAAAACATTCTCAACACACAGAGGGAGGATGTTTTACATGACCCTTGACAACTATTCCCCAGGACGACTGTTACTGAGGCAGGGCTGCAGCTGCCAGGACACGAGGGGTGGAGGCTGGAAAGTGGGTGTGCAGATGGAGAAGGGGGAGGCGTTGGTGAGAAGGCAGGATCAGCCTCAGGGGCCAAAAGGCTGAATGCGGGCAGTGGAAAAAGTGGCTTTCAGAGTTTAGGCGAAACAGCATGGTCTGTTTTGAGCAGGGAGCTGATGAGGGCAGAGGGCAAGTTTAACAACCAATAGCCAAACAGCCTAGGGTGATTTACTGCCTTCTGCAGCTAACCATTAAAAAACATCAGGAGGAAAAAGAAGGGGAAACGTCTCTTCTTCATTTTAATGCCATTGTCTTAATCGCTGTACCGCGGACAGAACTGACCGCAGCTGAGAACCGGGAGAAACCAGATCCCACCAGGGGCCCCTTTTAAGCGATTAAACTCCTATCAGATCCAGCCGGACCCCCTGACAGCAAAGACGTCATGCTTGGAGCAGCAACCCTGGGAAATGCTCATTGGGCAAATCAAGACCTTAAAAAATAATTACAGGTTCACACATCCTGAAGCAATAATGACTTCAAAACTGCCTTCACATGTGATTTATATATAAACCTTGAACCTTCTCCCCCATTCCCCTTCTGCTCACTCCACCCAAATCCAAGTGGTTAGAAAGTCAATATTCTTAGGTCCTGCTAAAAAGTCCAGATGGAAAAACCCTGGTCTGCATCAGGAGGAAAAGAACTGCTACCACCACCTGCCATTAAAATTCTTCTACACCCAATTGTGCATGAATGTGAGTATGTGTGTGTATTCCAAGAGGTTCAAAGGGAGAAAGAGAAAAATTAATTAAGCCTATGCCTCTCTGCCAAAGAATCAAATGGTCTCCAGGGCCTGGTTTTGAGGCAAAGAAATGTACTCCTACAGGGCTGTTGGTTCTGATCCAGTTTACTGTAGAAAGAGGAGAATGAGGTTAAACCCGAACTGGGGGCACCGGAATCCACCTTGCCCTCTCTTGTCGTCCCTGCAAAGGGGGCCCAGGTCGTGGCCACTAAGTGTGTGTCTGCTCCACGCCAGGCCCTGGCCCGTGGGGAGGGGAGAAAGGAACACACGAAGCTGGAGAAATCCCTTGAATCATTGGCTTTGTGGTGACAAAGAACAAAATGGAGACAAGCTCTTGCTTTTGAGAGGTCCCAAGGGGGGACTGACAGGTGGGATCAGGAAAAGGGAAAAAGTCAGAGGATAAGCTGGCCCCTCAGGACAAACTGCAAATTGAAATGAGCATCTGGAACAACAAATATCTTTCAATGTCAGCCTTAAAGACAGAAACCAAGAGTTCATGCCTGCAAAGGACAAAGAATTAGAGCCTGAGAAACCAGAGAGAGGGGGCTTCCCAGGTGGTGGTAGTGGTAAAGAATCTGCTGGCCAGTGCAGGAGACGCAAAGACGGTTTGATCCCTGGGTCAGGAAGATCCCCTGGAAGAGGGCATGGCAACCCACTCCAGTATTCTTGCCTGGAAAATCCCTTGGACAGAGGAGCCTGGCAGGCTACAGTTCAGAGGGACTGCAAAGAGATGGACATGACTGAGCGACTTACCGTGCACACACATAAAAGAGAGAGAGAGAGAGAGAGAAAAAAGATGGCCCCACAAAGCCCTAGCTGATGAAATCTGCTCTAGGGCCCCAGCCCCCTTCTGGGAAACAATAGCTAAAGTATCTTGATAACCTGGTCTGGGACATCAGCAGGGCTCTGTCTTCCACTCACGCTGCAACTGCAGGTGTAAAGAAATGGAAATGAAATTTCACAGCCAGGCAAAGATCCCAGACATATGCTCCTCCTTGAAGATAATTGAAATACGAAACAGCCCCAGAGAGGATGGAATCACTTCTAAGGCCTCTGGGAAACAGCCGCTTGCTGGGGTGTGAAAGGCAGGAACCGGCGCCTTGTGTCACTTGAGCCAGGGGATAACAGCAGAACTCCTGGAGAGTGAAGAACAGGCGCATCCTGAACAGGCCTGAGCGCTTCCCAGGGCCTCCTGTCAGATGCTCCTCCACCAGCAGGAACTGGCTGCCTCTGGGGAGCCTCCAAGAAATTTTACAGGGGTCAAGAAGGAAGGGCGTGGTCAGCCTCCATCCTCTGACTTCATCCCAACTGAGAATTGAAAAGAGGAAGTGAAGACCAATTCTAAGCACAGAAAGGATAAAGCCAGTTTAGGGGGAGCAAATGTGATTATGTACTCAGTCATGTCCGTCTCTTTGGGACCCCATACCTAGAGCCCACCAGGCTCTTCTGTCCATGGGATTTCCTAGGCAAGGACACTGGAGTGCATTGCCATTTCCTTCTCCAGAGGATCTTCCTGACTGGGGAACTGAACCCATGTCTCCTGCAATGGCAGGTGGATTGTTTACCGCTGTGCCATCTGGGAGGCACTAAATCAAGAGTGAATTTCAGAGAGAGAGACAGTGTAGGAGCAGTGCTCACCAGATGAGGAGTGGGGGCATAAATCGAACCAGAAAACCCAAGCGGGAGCCTCACAGGCCATACCTGCTTCCCAGCTCTCAGGCTGATGGGATGTTCTTGAGAACGCCAAGAGCCCAATCAGAAGGATGAGCACTGTTTCTTCAAAGAGAGGAAGGGTTTGGGCATGTCCACGTGTGCAGGTCAACACCCGTATGTACCTGTGTGTGTGTGTCTGTGTGTGTTTGTGTGTCTGTGTCTGTGTGTGTGTGTGTGTGTGTACTGTACGTTCCTTTTGCTACATCACTGGCCACAGAGAAAGCAGGAACCAGTCCGTCTACTGCCAAAATCATTTCAGAGCTTAAGCCTTTCACAAAAAGGAATAAGCTCCTTGTGGAAGGGATTAAACCACATTCAGTTTTTTTACCTGGCTGTGTGCGTGGAGGCACTGTTCCCAGAGTGAATGGGGTTAGTCCCCTATGCCGGGAATTCCTAATGCCAGCCTGAGGAAGTTGGTGCCTTAAATCCCAGGCCTGCTCTCTGATCCCCTTCCAGGTTTCTGTTGGGCAAACACCCTTCATTCACTCATCCTTCTTTTGACAACTGTGTACTGACTGCTCATTTGAAGTCAAGCCCTGGGTTTGGCATGGATGGAAATGATGCTATGAAGATTTCCTGCCCTCGGGGAGTCTGTAGTCTAGGAAGAAAAGTGTGGAACCAGGAGTCAGAATAAAAACCTGGGGTGTTAGGGAAAGTCAAGGGTACTTTGGGAGCAGGGAAAAACTGGCAACTGGGGACAACCTCCCAGAGGAAGGGATGCTGAAGCCAATAGCAGAGCAAGAGCAGTGGGGCGGCAGGTGGAGAGACTGTTCCAGGTGGTGGGAACCAAAGCTCAAGTCCCGAGGCTCAGAGGCAAGACGGTGCGTGGCATGTCCTCAGAAACCATTGCACAATCCAGGAAGGCTGGAGGAGAGAGAGGTGGGGAGGGAGGGGAGAGGGGAAAGAATTGGAGCAGGAGAGAAGGAAGTACAGAGAGGATGCAGGTCATGTCAAGGGAAAATGTGATACTATTTCAGGTAGGAAAAATGACCTGAGTGGGGGTGAGAGATGAAGGTGGTTTTGATCAGGGTCGTGGCGGTAGAGATAAAGGGTTTAGGTGAACTCAAGAGCCACCTCTGAAGTTAGAATTCCAGTGACGTGGAGGCTGCCTGATTGTGGGGACCAGCAGTGGGGCGAGCTGAGGACCAGGTTCTGTGTGACCAAATGGGGCAGCAGGTGGTTTCACTGACTAAGGTGGGGAACCACAGGGCACACTCCTGGCAGGAGAGCAGTTTGTGGCCCAGAGCGAACCCTGCCTGGAGTCAGGACACACTGAGCTTTCACTGCCCGCAAGACGTCTGTGTGGGGTATCTACTGGGCTGCAGGGAAGATGGGTCTGCAACTCATGACAGTCCCTGTATGGTTGGCAGTCAGCCCCACACAGATACGACCCCACTGGAATATCTGCCATTGGAAAGGAGAGCGTGGAGACGGCAGAGTCCAAGGCAGAGGAGAAGCCAGCTAAGAACAGTGGGAAGAGATTGCCAGAGGCAGGGCAGAGAGCAGGACCGTGTGGGAGAGCCAGGCAAGAGAGCATTTCAGGAAGATGGCAACGAGGTGAGGGTGCTCAGAAGCTGAGCAGAAGGAGGCCAGCCTCAATGGCTGCAGCGACGAGGCCATGGGTGGAGGCGGCTCTGGGGCGTGTGGGTGGTGGGGGCCGGGCTGCAAGGCGCCTGAGCCTTGCAGGGACACTGGAGAGATGGTGTCTCATGAAAGAAGTTTGGTCGTGAGGAGGACAGAGGGCCAAGGAAGGGAGGCCTCCCAGGATGGCGAGAGGGACACCACTTAGCCTCCGGTTCACAGACCGCTGGGTCTTCCTGACAAAGACATTCACAGCTGGATTAGGTCAGTTTCCACCTTCTGACTGTGCCTACGTCACATCCTATTATGCCACGGATGCACGCAGCGCCTGTTCTCACTGGAGTTCAGAACATGTTCTCATTATTAATACTGCCTCCTGGCTCCCATTCCATGCCAGTGGAGCTAAGGCAGCAAGATAATCACTCTTCCCATCTCGCAGGTGAGCAAACCCAGGCAGAGCTGGATGGCACTCAGCGACTGAACAACAGACAACTTTCTGGGCTTCAGAGGTAAAAAACCAGCCTGCAATGCAAGAGATGTGGCGGGAGCGGTGGGTTCGATTCTTGGGTTGGGAGATCCCTGGCAAAGGAAATGGCTAAACCACCCCAGTATTCTTGCTCGGGAAATCCTATGGACAGCCCATGGGGTAGCAAAAGAATTGGACACCACTTAGCGATTAAACAGCAACAAACCCAGGCAGTGGAGACCTGTGAGTGGCAGGGATGGAAGGCAGCTCGGTTCCGCTGTCCCCACCCCTTAGCTTTCCCGCTACACCCACCCCTCAGATCAGCAGCCTCAGGGATGCCCGAAACATTCAGCTACTAACAGAGTCATTTGAGGACTCAGGGGGAACTTGGGCTCAAATCACTTGACCTAAAGGAACTCACTCTGTTTCCTGGTCTGTTCCAGGAAGCCTGGTAAAACTCCTGGTGAATGTCAGAAACTGAATCTGGTCCCCGTCAACCCATCTGTGTGGAGCTGCTGAAAGGGAATCACACACTATCCTCTCCTCCGACAGCCAGATGCTTAATTAGCACAACCATGCTGGGGCTTGGACCCTGAATCACCGCTCCAAGAGGGAGGAATCATCAGTCCAAGAGGGAGGGGGTGGGGATGGGCTCCCAGGGCTTCCAGAACAAAGTCAAAGCAGAAGGACCACCTCTGCTCAGCGTGCGAGCTCTCTGAACAGCATGCACAACCCCGCCTGGGGCAGCTGGGTGCCCTTCATCCCTGCAGCAGGGGGATGTGGATTCAATAATGCTGGCCAGGCTCCACCTGGGGCTAGAGAGGTCAAGGTTGCCTATACATTTCTAGAATGAGTTAGTTGCAACATCACAAAAAGAGAATATTTTCATTCATTCTTGACTTGTTTAATCAATGTGGGTCTAAGGGATTCTCAAAACGGGCTGGCACTGCCCCTCTAAAGGGCTTCCCAGGTGGTGCTAAAGAACCCACCTGCCAATGCAGGAGACTTAAGAGATACAGGTTTGATCCCTGGGAAGATCCCCTGGAGAAGGGATCAGCTACCCACTCCAGTATTCTTGCCTGGAGAATCCCATGCACAGAGGAGCCTGGTGGGCTACAGTCCGTGGACTGACAGAGTCTGACACAACTGAGGTGACAGCACGCAGGCATGCACTGCCCCTCTAAAGTCCATCATGAAAGGGGGGGTATTCCTGGTTGTCATGGTGACTGACCTGGAAGAGGAGATTGGCAGTTACAATGCCTGCAGTGCATCTCATCCTCTTGAGAACCGTCCTGTGCAAATGACCACAGCTGCCCTGCCAAGAAAAAAGGTAGCGCTACCTGAAGACCTGAGCCCACCCAGTGACTGTGGAATCTGCAGGATGCTTGAAGGAAGTTATCATCGGTCACTGATAAGCAAATAGCTTGTCTGCCCTAGGCCACCGTCTTTTCCTCCACTGACCTCCGCAACAATGAGCCTTATCCGTCCTGGGGTGGGTCACTGTGATCTCCAGCTTCACACCTGACCCCTGATCTCCAGCCTCTTGCCTGTCCCCATATCTGTCAGCAGAGTGCTCCCAAATTAGCTGGGGCGTGCTCTGAGGGAGACTTCCCCTCTCTGAGCCACGCCCACCCTCCCCTTCCTCATCATCCCCTTAAACAGGATGTAGACTTGGGCCTCCACTGTCCAGGGCACAAGCAGGCAAGCAGGCTAAACCAGATGGCATGAACAAGGCTAGGGGCTCCTTTAAATATGGGGGAGTGTGTATGTCTGCATTTTGTGAGTCTATGTGTGTGTGTGTGTATATGGTGTTAAGGTGATTGTGGGTGATCATGACCCAAAGGTCATGTCACTGGGAGGGTGGCACTCCAAGTGTTCGAGCCTGGCTCCACCATGGGTCCAGCCTGGGCAGGCTCGGGCTGTCTTCAAGAAGCTTGGCATAGCTTCTTGGACTGACAACGATGGAGGACAGATGTGTGCAGCTAGAATAATGGGATCATGAAAGGAGTAGCCAGCTTCCACGTGGGAAAAGATGGGAGTTGGGAGGTGGAGGCGGGAGTCATTTAAAGCCGGGCAGGCGGGGGCGCCAGATGTGTGCTGGGTGACCCTGGGCAGGGCAGCCCCAAGGAAGATGTTTTCACAGGAAGAGGGGCTGCGCTCCCTGCAAGAGGCCGGGCCCCTAAGCTCTTCTGTGCTCCACACATTGGGAGCTCTCTTAATTCTCTTCTGGTGGGAAAGGGGTCCTAGAGAGCAGCCATCAGCCTCCCAGCCTCACCCATGGAGGAGCTGAGGTTTGGAGAGGTTAAGTTCCCAGCCGCCAGTGCACAGCCAGGGGCAAGGTTGGGGCTGAGGAGACCTCTGCAGCCTCCTGCCACCCTGGAGTTCCGGGCATGTCTCTTCCTGATCCCACCACCTCTTCCACTCTCCGCCCTCCCAGACAGCCACCCCTTCCCTCCCTTCTCAATCAGCTGGCCTCCGGCTGCGCTACTTTCTGTCTGGATCCTAGGATCCTGGAAACTCCCACTGTGTTGGGAGAGAGAGGCAGGCAGAGCTAAGGCAAGCAGGCAGGACACCATCCTCCTCGGGCACAGACATCACTCAGGGGTCTTGGCTCTGCTCATCTCAACCCTGAAACAAGGAGACTGAATATCGGCACACAGACGGAATTGCCCCGGGGTGGGGGTGGGGAGGGGTAACAGACCCCCATGTCTTTCCTTCCTGTCCTGGGTTGAATCACATCTCCCCAAACCAGTATGTTGATGTTATAATGTCTAGGACCTCAGAACATGATCTGACTGGGACATCGAATCTTTACACAGAGGATCAAGTTAAAATGAGGTCATTAGGGTGGAGTCCCAATCCTGTATGAGTGGTGTCCTTATGAAAAGGGGAAATTGAGGCCAAGACAGATAGGCGTAGAGGGAAGGCGTTGTGAAAGCACTTGCGGAGGGTGCTGTGTGAAGGTGACAGGTTATAGAGATTCGTCTACGAGCCAGGTAACACCTCAAGCTACCAGCAGCTGGGAGAAAGGCATGGGATGACTTCTTCCCTACAGTGCTCTGATGGAGCTCAGCCGTGCCAACACCTTGATCTTGGACCTCTGGTGTCCTGAAAGGTGAGACAACAAATTCCTGTTGTTTTCCCCCATCCAGGTTGTGGCGGAAACCCCAGGGAATTCACAGGCTTCCCACCCTCATGGTTTTCCCTAGGCTAAGGTCTCACTCAGTGTCTGTTGTGATGATGGAAGGATGAGTTTTATTGACAAGCCATGGACCTTGTTATGTCATGTATCTTGGGGATCAAAGATCCCCAATCTCCTGACCACGTCTAGAAACTCAAATCATACCCTGCAGGACCCTACTTCCTCCCTGTTAGCAGGCTCCCAGAAAGTTGTCACACTACTCCCGGTGTTGCCCAGCAAAGGAGACCTTCTGGATAGATGGCCCTGGTCTGTGGTCAGCCAAGTGAAGATTCCAAGCAAATAGGGCAGCTTGAAGGGGCAGGAGGCCAGGGCAATGGGAGAAGACAATCCTGCAACCACCCCAAACATCTGTTAGGAGCACAAATACCAGCTTGACGTGGATTAAAGACATTTCGAGTCACGGAGAGAACGGTCTAATGCTGCAGCAAATGGACCAAGCCACATGGAAAAGCTGAGGCTGTGCTCCAAGTCCTCCTGAATGCAATTAATAAACTGACAAGGAGGGAAAGTCTGAGAGGGATGAGAGCAAAGCGAGCGCACGTGGGAAGAGCAAGGAGCCAGAGAAAAAGCCATGCTCTATAAAACAGCAATGGCTCAGGGAAGGGGAGATGGGAGGATCAGGAGGACAGGAAACGGGGAGAGAGCTGGTCCTGGCCTGGAGGAAACGTCCGGCCAGAAAGTCCACACACACCAGAGTGTGGCCACCCGTGTAGCAGACCTTAGATGTCAAAAAAAAAATACGAATACAGATAAGAATCATAATAATCTGTTATTGATTTATCCACTTGAAAATATATTTCCTTAAAGCTGTCTTTTATTAAAAGTTTCCCATGTGCCACGCACTGTTTAAAGCATTCTGCACAGTTTGATCATTTCATTCCCGTACAGTTTATGAGTTAGATTTTTATTCCCATGTCACAGGAATCTGGGTTTCCCACTGACTTGGCAGTAAAGAATCCATCTGCAGATGCAGGAGACGTGGGTTCGTTCGATCCCTGGGTTGGGAAGATCCCTTGGAGGAGGAAATGGCAACCCATTCCAGTATTCCTGCCTGGAGAATCCCATGGACAGAGGAGCCTGGAGGGCTACAATCCAGGAGGTCACAAAGAGTCAGACATGACTGAGCGACTGGGCACTGGCACGAGCACAGGGATCTGCGTGTCCTAGATAACCGACTCAAGGTCATCCCACTAGTAAGTGGAGGAACCGAGATTCAAAGCCAAGCTGGCCTGGCTCCCACACCCAAGAGCTTTCCCACTGAACATGTCAGACATGCACTTTGCTGAAAGCCACTTTCTAGAAATCTCCTCTAAGAAAGTAACCACATCTGTGCATAAACATTGATGTAAAAGGATGGTTAACTGTAGTACAAAGACAGTGGCCACAATGCAAGCGCTCCACAATCAAGACACAGTTAAAGGGTGGCACATGCTGGAATTGGAGAAGGCAATGGCACCCCACTCCAGTACTCTTGCCTGGAAAATCCCATGGACGGAGGAGCCTGGTGGGCTGCAGTCCATGGGGTCACTAAGAGGCAGACACGACTGAGCAACTTCACTGTCACTTTTCACTTTCACGCATTGGAGAAGGAAATGGCAACCCACTCCAGTGTTCTTGCCTGGAGAATCCCAGGGACGGGAGAGCCTGGTGGGCTGTCGTTTATGGGGTCGCACAGAGTCAGACACGACTGAAGCGACTTAGCAGCAGCAGCGGCATGATGGAATATTATGCAGTGAATGTGATCTTATGTAAGAAAACTTAAAGACATGGAGCCAGACATATGAAGTAATACTATGTGGAAAATTTCAGTTAAAAATTATTCATCAGTATGATGTGCTGTGCTTAGTTTTAGTCCCCTTATTTTAAAATAGGAAACAGAGACTTCCCTGGTGGTCCAGTGGATAAGAATCTGCCTTGCAATCCAGAGTAGGCAGGTTCGATCCTGGTCGGGAACTAAGATGCCATGCCATGGGGCAACCAAGCCCACATGCTGCAACTGTGAGCGCCTGTGACACAGCTAGAGAGTCCATGCGCCGCAACAAAGACCCAGCACAGCCGAAATAAATAAAATAAAAACGGAAGCACTCACATGTACATGTGCAAACACACACAGAGAGAAAGAACATCAGGGGCTGTTCTCTAAAATAGTGATGGGATTCTGGTAACTGTCTTCTATTGATTCTGGTATTTTTCTAATTCTCCACGATGGACACACTTAGAACAGCTATTTATTTCATGACTGTATAGCCATGCTGCATGTTATAACTACTTCTGAAAGGACCCCCAAAGTTTCAGCTGTCATCTTTTCCATTTCCCAGTGACCAGATGCAGGAAAGGGGAGCCTTTGAGTAACCCCAGCCAGTCATGTGGTGCTTCTTCGGTGCTGATCTTAACCTAGGAAAAGCCCAGACTCTTGGATTAAGGAGGCAAATGGTTTTCATTTCGGGTTAGACAAGATGACCAGATCAGTGAACTAAGTCTACTGAACTGAGAGGGGATGAGGGAGGACCGTGTTCAGGGGAGACGTGGGAAGATGCCAGGCAGAGTGTGTGTCGTAAAATGACAACCGTGCCCTTCAATTCCAGCAAAAGGGTGAGAAGCACGAAAAGAGGCATAGAGTAGGAGAAGGGGAATCATTTATAAATAAACAAGAGGGCAGCGTGGGGCAGTGGTGATGAACACAGACTCTGTAACCAGCAAAGAGTGATTCCAGGCTTGGCCATCACACTTCCTTAACCCTTCAACCTTATATAACTTACGTGGTCATTCTCCAGATATTAACTTGGGCAAGTACCACGTGCCAGAGGACATCTCAGGTACTGTTACAGCAGCACAGCCAGGATACAAAAAGCCTTCCAGCTCCCTGCCAACACAATTTGTTTATAAGCAGAAGAATAAGAACATACAACAGAAAAACACCTGAAACATACACCTTCTCAATTGATCTTAGAGGCAATAGAGAAAAACTCATCCAAGCCTCAGTTGCCTTATCTGCAAAATGGGAATAAAATAGCTATTTCCTCAAATAGTTGTGAGATGTCCTGAGATTACACATATAGTACTGAGTGTGGTTCCCACTTCAATGAATATTAACAGTCAGCATTCTTTTGAGATTAAAAGAGTCAGGGTTTCTCTACTACTCTGAGTGACGACACAAGGATATTATGAGAAGGGGTTGTGCCCATTCAGAAACTGCAGAGTTGAAGAGGGTTCAACTCCGTGTGATGAGGGAAAATTAAACCAACAACACTGTGGTCTTCGGTTTCCTTGTGGCTAAAAACAAAGAGCAAAATCTTCCTCATCTTGGGGTGCATCCAGCCTCATTTAGAAATCAGAAGAATCTCTGCTCATTTCTTTTGATAAGGTTAACATCTGCTCTTTGATTTTCTCTTTAGGATGGAGTTTAAGAAAGACACAAGAACTGGGCAGTTTCCCTGCTCTCATATCTCCCAAAGATTGTTGTTGCTGTGGTTCAGTAGCTAAGTCATGTCTGACTCTTTGTGATCCCATAGACTGCAGCAGGCTAGGCTCTTCTGTCCTCCACTGTCTCCAGGAGTTTGCTCAAATTCATGTCCATGGAGTCAGTGATGCTATCTAACCATCTCATCCTCTGATGCCCTCTCTACTTTTGCCTTCAGTCTTTTCCAGCATCAGGGTCTTTTCCAATGAGTCAGCTCTTTGCATCAGGTGGCCAAAGTACTGCCATAGCAAACTGTCCTTGAAAGGTGCTTGGCTGCTCTTCTAAGCCCACAGTTCCCAGAGCCATTTGGGAGCCGTGGAATAACTAAAGACTCAAGTAAAGTACAGTTCTCCCAAAGCCAAGTGACAGACTACGGCACAACCTCCCACCCAGGCTTTTGGGATAAAACCCTACCAGTCAAGGGCATGTCTGATTCATGCCCCAACCACAGTCCGATGGCCAGTGAGCCCCGAGAGGAAGATGGAAAGAAATGCCATCTTGGCAGGCAAAAAGAAGAGCTTTTCAGAAATCACTCTTTATAAGCCTTGGACTCAGGCCCCTGGAGAGGAGAGAAGTCTTCGGAGGCTAGAACAGGGCATGAAGAGACAGACTTTTGAGTTTGTATGAGCACGTACCCGCCAATGCATATGCAAGCATGTTTTAAGTAATGGGTTTCAGGGCTTTAATCAGACAGATTATCCTGGGGTTTCACAAACCAGTGGTTTATTTGAGGCACCCCACAGAGGGGCTCAAGGGTTTGTCTGCACTTGACACCAGAGAAGATCACTTGTGTGGCTTTTCCTCGTCCGTGTAAAGCCAGGTTTGGCAGAGTCCTGTAAGTTCAGGAGCTGGAAGTGTTAGTTTTTCCTTCTAAGCTCCGCTCCTGCACCCAAAGGAGTCCTTCCTTTCCCCAGTAATGGGAAAGCAACCAAACACCGCAACAGGTACCCGATGCAAATTCACAGAAACACTTGTGGAAGGCAGCATCTCAAATGCTACAACTTCAGAGCAGAACCCAGGAGACGGAGCAAAGGGTTAAACCAGGAACAGATGTGGAGACCCCCAAGAGGGGCTTCCAGAAAGCTCAAAGAACACTCCAAGGGAAATAATGCAAACCAAAAATGTCAAAGGGGAAGATGAGCCATGTGGGGACATAACAAGGCCTTTTCCCCAAACCGCAACGCCCTAGGCCGTGGGGGAAGGGAATGAGGATGCTGCTCTGAGATGCAGCTTCTAGTACTGCATATATATAGCCTACCTTCCAAGCATCAGTCAAGCCCCAAACACTCCATGCCTTTCTCACCTCTGTGCCTCTATCTACGCCATCCAGTGCATGTGCGTGCACAGTGCACGTGCGTGCTCAGTCATGTCCAACTCTTTGCGACCCCATGGACTGTAGCCCACCAGGCTCATCTGTTCATAGGATTTTCCAGGCAAGAATACTGGAGTGGGTTGCCATGTCCTACTCCAGAGGATCTTCCCCAACCAAGGCATTAAACCTGTGTCTCTGGCATCTCCTGCATCGGCAAGCAGATTCTTCACCACTGAGCCACTTGGGAAACCCCATCTAGAGCTACTCCCCTCGTTCTGTTGCCTGAGCCAGGGGTCTCCTCATCACCCACTAGCAGTCTCTTTGGAACTCCAACTGCTTTCTGTGGGTAACAGTCCCATGACCTTACTAATCCCCATAGGGAAATTCTTTCTTTCTCCCTTTCTTTCTTTCCACCTTCCTTCCTTCCTTTTTTTCTTTTCATCTATCTGCTTATTCATTTCTGCATTCAAAGACTGCACTGGAATCTAAGCTCTCTGAGAACAGAAGATTGGCCTTTCTCACTCTGTGCCCTGTCTCCTGCACCTAGAACCATGTCCCAGCACATAGCAGGAGGTTACTAAATATTTCTGGAGAGAAGACTCTTTTGGGACACTAATGTAGGAATGACCTGCCAGCAGAGCCAAGACTTTATAGCCCTGGCCAGGAATGAAGCAGTTGCTTTTTCTAAGTTATCCAGTTTAAATTTCCCGTGGAAAAAGAGAGCTTTTAAGACAACCACAAATATACACTCAACCAAGACAGATTCATCAGTGCTGGAGAAGTCTTGCCAAGTTCTGGGACCCCCCTTGTGCTGCTGTTCAGTGTAACCAGCATTTCTTATGAGCTGTATTAATTGCTGGCAGATATAATTATAATGGGCTTCCCAGTCGGTGTCAGTGGTAAAGAACCTGCCTGCCAATGCAGGAGACATAAGAGACGTGTGTTCACTCCCTGGGTCAGGGAATTTCCCTGGAGGTGGGCATGGCAACCCACTTCTGGAGGATCCCATAGACAGAGGAGCCTGGCAGGCTACAGTCCATAGCGCCACAAAGGGTCAGACATGAAAGTGACTTAGCAAGCTGCTGCTGCTAAGTCACTTCAGTCGTGTCTGACTCTGAGCGACCCCATAGACGGCAGCCCACCAGAGTCCCCCATTCCTGGGATTCTCCAGGCAAGAATACTGGAGTGGGTTGCCATTTCCTTCTCCAACATGTGAAAGTGAAAAGTGAAAGTGAACTCGCTCAGCAGTGTCCGAATCTTTGCAACCTCATGGACTGCAGCCTACCAGGCTCCTCCATCCATGGGATTTTCCAGGCAAGAGTACTGGAGTGGGTTGCCATTGCCTTCTCCAGACTTAGCAAGCACACACACATAATTATAATAAGGCCCTAACCTACAAAGGGCGGACAGACTCATGGGGGAGACAGACCCAAGAGCATCTGTAAGGTAGCAAATGATGTTCTAGAGGTGTGTTTCTGGCCTTCAGGAAGGTTTCTTGAGTGAGCAGTTGTAACGGTCAACCAGGCAGACAGAGTCAGGAGAGAGGTCCTGAGCTTAGAGAATGGATGGACATGAACATGAATGGAGGCAGGATACTCAAGCCTAACATGGGGGAAGGGAGAGGGGGTCATGGGGTCAATTGTATCACAGACTTTACTTGATGGGGGACAGAGAGTCTCCAACAAACCTTATTCAATTCTATACCTGTTGGGTAGTGTGGGTTCATTCACCTTATTTCTATGAGCTACAAAATTGCTCATCCACAAAAATCCCAGGAAATGTGGGAGACAAAGAAAAGAGTAACAGGCAACCTAGCTGCTACACTGGTTTGGAATTTCCAACTTTCACATTGTGTAATAATCAAGAAAATATTCTTAAAAATCAGGGTTGTTCATGAAAAGGAGTTAAATATGTAAAGTTAACTCAAAAATGAATCTAACAATTAGATGAAAAGACAATAAGAGAAGAATTTCACGAGTGAAATTGTGTTTCTTGCAGAAAGGTGTGTAGCTTCCTTCCCGTGGATTCCTAAGATAGCAATGTATCTGGTTATTTCCCCCTTTGGGTTAATTAATAACATCATGATAAAAGTAGCTAGCATGTATTGAACCTTGACTCTGTTCCAGTCTTTCTGAGTCTACCTTCTATAACTTATTCAGTCTTTTCAAGAAAGTAATATCCTTTTACACTTAAGGAAGCTGACAGCATTAGCAGTATTGTCAAGAACTCATAGCTAAGAATTGGAGATGGGTTTTAAAACTAGGCCAATGCTCTATTTTTAAAATGTATTCATTTATTTATTTTTGGCTGTATGGGTCTTAGTTGCAGCTTACGGGCTTCTCTCTGATTGGGGCGCACTGACTCAGTTGCCCTGCAGCATGTGGGATCTTAGTTCCCCAATCAGGGATCAAACCCGTGTGATCAAACCCACATCCCCTGCATTGGAAGGTGGGATTCTTAACCATTGGACCACCAGGGAAGTTCCAGCTGACGCTCTATTTCAATTATAATAATGCACAGCTAACACAACAGATTTGTCTATCTACAATAAGCTCTGTGCAAAGCAGTCAAAGTTTTATCACTGCTATCTCCACCTTGGCTTAAACATTCCACTTAAGATTCTTAAGAACTTTGAAGGGATTCCTATTTCAAGATGGCAGATTGCACAACCTCTGCAATCCTCCTGTCTTGTGGGCAGATTCTTTACCATCTGAGCCTGTAATCTCAGCACTCTGCCATTCGGGAAGGATGGATGGAACTGCCTGTTGGAAGTGGACAAGCATGGGGCAGTTGAGGTGTGGTCCAGGTGTTATTGTATCAAGTTCATACAATAACAGAAAACACATTGAAAATATATTTATAACTGTCTAGGCTTGGAAACAAGAAGGGAGATTTTCATTGACCAGGAATTGTTAAGGGATCTCTAAAGGAAGGCACACATTCAAAAAGCCACAGAGAATCTAGAAGCTGATACCAAGCACTGAATCCACATGCAATGACTGTAGAAGAATCTGCCATATAAGATAGCCTGGCGATAAGAGTAACCAACCACTCTCCGAGGAAAGCCGGCACCATGCAAAGAAACAGCAAACTCTACTACCGGAAAAACTCAACTCCCGGGAGGCAGCTAAAAGGGCAAAGAGAAAAGGACCATGAATATTTCATAATCTCACAGATACAAGGCAGGACCTCCATGAGCGAGAACAGGGATGTCTCGAGGGGGTTTCATAATGATGACATAATAAAAAAGCAGGGTAAGTCATCTATGAACTTTGACATCAGACCCATGATGCTGCTGGAATGGAAGTTCTGTCTCAAGAATGCAGAGGTAACAGTGCAGAGAGAGGATGGCGAGAAGCAGCAGCTGGGGACAGACTCAGGGAATGGCCTTGCAGAAGAGAAGAAGAACCCAGAACCCACGCTGACATGACACAACGTGTAGTCCAAGTTTCCTGGACCACATCTCGACTGCCACATGCTTGTCCGCTTCAATGGGCAGTTGCATCCGTTCCTCCTGAAGGTCAGCACGCTAAGATTACAGGCTTCCCTGGTGGCTCAGATGGTAAAGGATCTGCCCGCAAGGCAGGATCCCTGGGTCAGAAAGATCCCCTGGAGAATGGAATGGCAACCCACTCCAGTATTCTGGAGATTCCATGTCCAGAGGAGCCTGGTGGGATTGCAAAGAGTCAGACACAACTGAGTGACTAACATGTCCACTTTCACTGAACTTATACCCCAAATGACATCAGAAAGTTGTCAACGAATAACACTGATGCTTCCAAGACACAGTGGTAACATTTCTTCCCATTTCTTATGGTGCCCCCTGAAGGCTCTCTCCCCAACTTTCAGTGCGGCAGCATCTCTTTTAAGGAATATTTCCCCAGGCTGACTTGGATGAAAGCTGCCTACCAAAAGAACAGTATGTTATTAACATCAGAATACACCAGTTTCAACCACAACATGTATTTGTAAAAGGAATTTACAGCTTGCAAAGCACTTTCCTATGCATTATCTCATCTGAAACTTTACCCTAATATGCTAAATCCCTGGCTTTATAATCCTAGTTTACAAAAAAGGATACCAAGGCTCCAAGAGGTTGTGACTATTAGTGACTAGAACCTGGATTCTCTTGCTTAAGTGTCAGTTCTCCTTATAGTTCACTGTCCTGAAGTTTGCATTCCTTCACCATGATCTCTGGGGCTTCCCAGGTGGCTCAGTGGTAAAGAATGAATCTGCCTGCCAATGCAAGAGACATGGGTTTGATCCCCGGGTTGGGGAGATTCCCTGAAGAAGGAAATGACAACCCACTCCAGTATTCTTGCCTGGAGAATTCCATGGACAGAGGAGCCTGGCAGGCTATTGTTCATGGGGTCGCAGAGTCGGACACAACTTATCGACTACAGCAACAACAAGGTACCATATGTACATCCGAATCACTTTGCTGTATACTTGAAACTAACAGCATTATAAATCAACTGTATTTCAATAAAAGTTCTTAAAAGAACCCAGATATAAATGTTTCAGCTCGTATCTTGCCTCCTCTTTGAAACATTACTGTCCCTGGATTTAAAAACAGAAAGCCACTGCCGAGGGTGACGGTTGTGTGATGTGGAGTGGGGTGTGTGTGTTGGGGCAGCAGGGGTCAGGGGGTGGTGGGGCAGTGGAAGCTACCCATTGCCAAGAATGACTTCAGTTCCACCCACAGGATAGACACAGAGAGCCCTGTGGGTTTCTGCTTCCATTGTTTTGTTTTTGTTTTGCAGGGCTTGTCTCTGTCTCTCATGGGTAATTCCCTAGCAATGCCTCATGTAGAACGGGATCCCTCACCTGCCTACACCTTCTTCACCCTCTGCTGCAGATCCCGACCCCACCACCGCCATCTAGCATCCTCCCAGGAGCCACCTCCCCGGGCCCAACATCTGGTCGGTGCAGTTCACGCCATCAAAGGTCCCAACGACACAGGCTCACTCAGCAGTCTGTTGCTATTGTTCAGTCGCTAAGTTGTGTCCAACTCTTTGTGACCCCATGGACTGCAACACGCCAGGCTCCTCTGTCCTCCACTAGCTCCCAGAGTTGGCCCAACTTCATGTCCACTGAATCGGTGATGCCATCCAACTGTTTCACCCTCTGCCACCCTCTTCTCCTCCTGCCTTCAATCTTTCCCAGCATCAGGGTCTTTTCCAATGAGTCGGCTCTTTGCATCAGGTGGCCAGCGTATTAGAGCTTCAGCTTGAGCATCAGTCCTTCCAATGAATATTTAGCACTGATTTCCTTTAGGACTGACTGGTTTGACCTCCGTGCTGTCCAAGGAGATTCTCAACAGTCTTCTCCAGCACCACAGTTCAAAAGCATCAATCCTTCAGCACTCAGCCTTCTTTACGGTCCAACTCTCAAATCTGTATATGACTACTGGAAAAACCAAAGCTTTGACTAGACAGACCTTTGTTGGCAAAGTGATGCCATTGCTTTTCAATATGCTGTCTAGGTTCGTCATAGCTTTCAAATTTTATGGTTGCAGTCACCATCCACAGTGATTTTACATCCCAGAGCTCATCAGTCTGGACTGGAGAATTCCAAGTCCAGAGGCTTAGATAAAGTATGCACTTAGCTATGGGCACTGGACATCCAGCCCCACCTTGCTTGCCAGCAGACGCAGGTAGCACTTCTTGCAAACTAGAAACCTCAGATGGCTACCACTCCACAGGGTCCACCTTACAATTCAGGAACATGTCTTTGGAACTGTAACTTCATTTAGCATTTCAGACCTTGAATTTTAGCTTTCTTCTCTGACCCTCCACTCCCTTGCCCTCCTCATATCTTTCCTCATGAGAAAATGGTAAGAGAACCATTGCCTTCTGACCAGGAGGCCCATGGGTTCCAAGCTGGCCCTCTCGGTGGACCTCTTGGGAGCACCATCACCCCTAAGCCTGGCATGTGGGTGGATCCCACAGACCCAAGACGGGAGAGAGGTGCTAATTTTCTCGCCTGAGCCACTGAGGCTGGAATCGCCAGCCCTGCTCCATAATTATACCCAGAGAGGGGCCTCTAACTGGGTGTGCAAGTTCCCAGGGAGAAGCAGGGCAGGAAATCTGACCTTTCAGTGACCACAAACCATTCTGCACTCTGAAACCTGCGCTCTGAAACCCGCGCCCTCCAGCGTGGGGTGAGAGCTGCCTCTGAGGGGCAGTGGGGGAATTAACCAGATGATGAGCATGAAGGTACCTGCACAACTCTTAGGTGCTAGGAATGCCAGTCTCTCCTCTCTTCTCTCTGCTCCCCAGCCTCACCCTCAACATCTCCTTCAGAAGATAGGGTTGGGGTAACTTTGGAATTGGCTGGGCCCCTGTGATCTGCCCGTCTGAGCTCTACTTTCTGAGGTGGATGTCGGATGAGCAGGGGCAGGAGAGCTCAACTCAAATGAGCTGAACATCTCTCAGTGAGACAACAAACTCCTGACTTAGGACAGTTGGACTTAGAATTTTGGACTTTAAGAGGACATGAGCATGATGTGCGTTCAGTAGAAATTGTACTTTTGAATTTTGATCTCTTTTTCCCAGGTTGGCGGTATGCATAGATCCTCTCTCATGATGCTATCCCTTGATCACGATATACTTTCAGCCATTCTCTATGCAGCCATCTATCCAACTTTTCACTTGCAGTGCAGTATTCAATGGGGTTTCCCTGGTGGCTCAGGGTAAAGAATCCGCCTGCAAGACAAAAGACCCAGGTTTGATCCATGGGTCGGGAAGATCCCCTGGAGAAGGGCATGGCAACCCACTCCAGTATTCTTGCCTGGAAAATCCCATGGACAGAGAAGCCTACAGTCCATGGAGTCCTAAAGAGTCAGTCATGACTGAGCAGCTGAACACACAGGCATGCTCACAAGGTGATGGAAGTGTTTTGAGCACACTTCAGGTAGACGGGGCTAAGTTGTAATGTTTGATAGTTGAGGTGTATTATTCAGTGCATTTTCAAACTACTACATTTTCAACTTATAATGGAGTCATGGGGGCCTCAGTGATGGGGACAGATGCCACGGTGAAGCTTCAGAGGGGCAGGGACAGGGCAGAGGGAGCCCTACTCTGAGCCAGTGGTTCTCAACCTTGGCTGCACGTTGAAACCTTCCAGTTCAGCTCAGTCACTCAGTCATGTCCAACTCTTTGCAACCCCATAGACTACAGCACACCAGGCTTCCCTGCCCATCACCAACTCCCGGAGCTTGCTCAAACTCATGTCCATCGAGCTGGTGATGCCATCTAACCATCTCACCCTGTGTTGTCCCCTTCTCCTCCTGCCTTCAATCATTCCCAGCATCAGGGTCTTTTCCAGTGAGTTGGTTCTCTTGATGAGCTTTTAAAAATACAGATGCCTCTGTCCTGTTCCTAGACATTCAACTTGAGTTGGCCAAAGTTACAAAACAGCAAAGTGTGAGGTAAGAATAGGAGAGTAAGCACAAGGGAGAGTCTTTGTTGAGCAGTCTTTCAAGGTAACACAAGAGAGTCTCTTTGGTTCCCTCGCCTTCACCAAGGGGCATTCCTGCATTACTGCAGGCCAAGTCACTGGATGGCATGCTGAGTATCTGTCTAGGTCACTGTCATAAATACTTTCCTTCTCTGTGGTAACCAACATGATCACAAGTGATTCTCTATATGGATCCACTGTAAGCAAAAGACGCTTTGCGGAACTGGGTATTTAGGAGACTGAAATACACACACAAACACACTCACAGTGATCCATAGGAAACATCAATAGATGGATCTGATGTCCAGAATCTAGGACTCTCCAGACATCTCAGAAACTGCACCATATGTCCACCCACTCCTCCAAGCCTATGAAAGGTCTGCAGGGCCAGCAACCCCCTCCAGAGAAAGTCACTATTACAGTTTCAGATTTTCTGGGGTACCACTCAAAAAGCCACTTTCTTTCCTGATCTGGAATGAAATCAATTAGAATAGAAATGTAAGAAAACCAAAAAGGTCAGGAGCACCTCCCATGGCCCACTGACCTCTCAGCATTGTTATCGTACTGGTCCCCATTTCCCCAGAGTCAGAGCCACACTGATCCATGACCTGCCCCCTCTCCTCCCAGCCCTTCATCTCCCTAGGATCCAGCAGTGGTCAGAGTGACCCGTAGTCAAGTCTGGTTTGATGCTCCCTCTGCCTTTCATTCATTTATTCACTCATTTATTCATACTTTCATCAATCCAACCAACAGTCTTCTTCCACTGAACAACTCTTTATGAAGAGCCATCTCCCATATTGCACCAGAGTGATCTTTTTAAAAAACGAAAGGCTAACTCTACCTTCCCTTGGGCCACTTCCATTGGCTCCATCGCCCTTGGGGTCAGGAGGAAGCTTAGTGCTGGCACTCCATCCTACCCCCTCCCTCCCTTGACACATCACCCCATGCTGCTCCAGTGTGCCCTAGGACCTTGACTGCTTTCAGCTCTTTTAGTCCCTGGTTTCCCTCACCTGTGGCTCAGATGTAAAGAATCCACTTGCAGTGCAGGAGACCCAGGCTCGATCCCTGGGATGGGAAGATCCCCTAGAGAAGGGAATGGCAATCCATTCCAGTGTTCTTGCCTGGAGAATCCCATGGACTGAGGAGCCTGGCAGGCTACAGTCCATGGGGTTGCAAAGAGTTGGACACGACTGAGCACTTTCACCTTCACTTTTTTCCCTCACTTGGGGCTTCTTTCCACCTGCCTCCTCACCTGGAACTCTCCCTCCCCCACCTCCTCCTACTTTCACTCACGATTACAAATCACACCACAGACCATCAGAAAACCTCCCACGTTCACGGCTGGGCCCCAGCAAGCCGCTCCTCCCTATTGGCTGCTCTTGGAAGAATCTCCCTTTCAACTTCTATCTCAGTCTCTGTTCACTCTCTGTCTTCAAGTAAGAGTCACAGACACCGCTGTGCCACAGGAAAACACATGATAAGCAATGGGAATTCGCCAACTGCTGAAGGCCCCCCTTTTCCCTTCACAGTCAAAACTCAGACCCACGCTAAGGCTCCATCCTTGACTGTGCCTCTGTCGAGAGGTCCCCCAAGAACTCAGACTTTCTGCAGACAGACGGTAACATAATACAGCAGTCCCCAAAGCAGATGTAAACACTGCTGGGGGGCTGGGAAAGAGAGAGTCCCG
Source organism: Nanger dama (assembly GCA_917880005.1). Taxonomy (NCBI): domain Eukaryota; kingdom Metazoa; phylum Chordata; class Mammalia; order Artiodactyla; family Bovidae; genus Nanger; species Nanger dama. Next base: position 15,420,560 of record CAKJTW010000046.1, on the reverse strand, counting down.
ATTCATAGAGAGCAAAAACGTTAGCGGGAAACGCCAGAGGATTAGAGTGACAAGTTGAGGTCTCCCTACCAGTAACTAACCCAATCCAACTTGATTTTCTAGACTTGCTAATAGACCACAATCTAAAATATCTTTCTCTCTGTTCTTTCTCTCTCTCACACACACACAGACACACCGGGAGACAAGAACGTGGAATAACTACACTGAAGGCTTCCTGGATGATCACTGGTATGCTAAGAAAGAAAGAGAAAAAGAAAGAATGGGAGAGCGAGTTATGAAAAGCAACTTTCCCCCATTTTAATCTACAGCCATCAAAAGTCTTAGATACTTTATATTGCGCCAGTGTTTTTCACTGGACTGTCCCCAACTAGACATATCACTTGCTATTTTATTGAGCAGTAAAATAGTTAATCTTGCTAATCTATGTTTGGTGTAGGATGCAGGATGCATGGGGCTGATGCACAGGATGATTCAGGTAGAGGATGTGGGGTGGGAGGTGGGAGGGGGCTTCGGCATTGGGCGATTGTGTTCACCTATGGCTGATTCGTGTCAATGTATGGCAAAACAAATACAGTATTGTAATTAAAAAAATAAATAAATTTAATTTAAAAAAAAAAAGAAAAGAAATTTTTAAAATTACTACCAACTCTGAATATTTTCTATTTGCTAAAATGTGATATGACTATATAAATTGTCGGCTGAGTAATTCAAAGAAAGTCACAATTATTTTTCTCTATAAATCTGGGATTCTCCAGGCAAGAACACTGGAGTGGATTGCCATTTCCTTCTCCAATGCATGAAAGTGAAAAGTCAAAGTGAAGTTGCTTGGTCATGTCCGACTCTTAGGGACCCCATGGACTGCAGCCTACCAGGCTCCTCCATGGGATTTTCCAGGCAAGAGTACTGGAGTGGGTTGCCAGTGCCTTCTCCACTATACAAATGGGTGATCTTTTAAAATCTGAAAAACTTATGATTTTTATTTGGCTAAAAGCTAATGCATTTCTGTATCCTTTTATGTGATAGAATGTGTAAATAAATAAAATTGAAAATAGAAAAAAGAAGGAAAAAAAAGTCTTATATACTTTAAAAACAACTCCATAAAGACAATGGAAGAATGAACTCTAACATGAAAGAATCTTAGATCTGAGCTATGACCTACATGAGAAAACTAATGTAGTTTCTTTTGGAAAAACTCCTCTACTCAACACTATGAGATGTGTTTGTGGAAGGATGGTCTAGGAGAGAAGCAGTGGGCAGAAACCTCCTGAAAGCCGATCACCTCGTCGTACTGTATAGCACCCACCGTGACTCTGGGGCAGTTCTCACCGTCTCGCCATGTGTGGGGCTGTCAGGACAGCCCCCTACAGCGAGACATCCTCCCTACAGCGGATGCAAGAGGCACCCTGGCTCTACTGGTCCTTGACAAGGTAGAGACGAGGCGCCATCTCCCACTGCGTGTAAATGTGGGATGCGATGCCCGGTGTCACCAAAACAGACAACCTGGAGTCAGAGGGAGCTGCCAGATCCCCGATCCCGGCTCAGAGCCTGTTGGTAGCAGTCTCAGGAGTCACTCACCGAGCCCTGGGCTTGCTGAAAGCAGAGCTGCTCACACTGTCTACACTTGTTTCCCCTATCACCCTGCCTACAAGGACTCCTCATTCCCCCAAACCCCCAAAGCCTCTGAGGTCCTTTCCACTCACACGCCAAATACCAACATATCTTGCCCTGCCCTGTGGCCTGTTTCTTTGCAGGTCTGTCCCATCTTCCAGCTAGACTGCAAGGCTCCTGAAGGCAGGACCCAGCCTTCCTCCTCTTCGGAATCTACAGGGCACCCAGGTACCCAATAGGGTCATTAAGGAGAGGTAGGAGGCCCCCTTCAAACATTTTTGTTAAGCAAATAAGAAAAATACCCAACAGATGTGTTATGTTTTTAAAACCTCCTTCTAAATTCCAAAAGAAGTCATTTAATAAGGACCTGATGTCTATTCTCTTTCTGCTGGTATCTGGACCGATTAAAAACAGGATGTGTAAAAAAAAAAAAGTGCTGAGGAGCTCATTGAGCAGGAGGGACTCCTAGAGGACAGGAGTGGACAGTAGGTGGCAGTCTGTCCCTGTGTCAACAGTGGTCACAGACAGGACACAGCGCAGCCTTGAGAAGAGGCTCTGAAGAACTTCAGGCGGATGCACTTCCCCTGCCTGAGCCAACGAAACCCAAGAGCAGGGTGACGGCTGGAAAGCACACTCGTGAGCACACACACCTATACATCCGCCCAGACCCAACATCAGTACAACACGCACCTTCCGCAAGCTCTCCCCGGGAAGAATCAAGAGCTCCCATTACAACCGGCTCTGAGCATCCCTCACCTGAAGCTTGGCCCGGGAATGCAGGGAGGAGAAGACCACTGTCCTACAGCAGAAGAGAAGACCCTCATGGATCCTCCAGCCTGCTGCTGCTCAAGAGGATTCCCTATCATTACTCGCATCAACAAACAACACTCCAGCCAGGAGCCGTGCATTTGAATGTCCATGCTCAGCCCGCCCCTCCCTGGAGCCCAGTGATATGAGCCAAAATATGTGTAGTATATGGCACGTGGCCCATTGCCCTCAGCAGCTCCCAGACCCTGGAGCTCAGAGCTGCGGTATTCATTTCTTCAGTTTCTCCAGCATCGAGCACACGGCCTGAGACTTGTCAGCCAACAATAGGCTGTTCGATGAATAACCTTTTTAAAAAAGTTAATTTTAATTGGAGGATAATTGCTTTACAATACTGCGTTGGCTTCTGCCATGAAAAATCTTTGAATGTGTTTTCATTAAGTCTAGAGACGTTGCTGTTGTTTAGTCGCAAATTCCTACTCTTTGTGATCCCAGGGACTGTAGCCTACCAGGCTCCTTTGTCCATGGAATTCTCTAGGAAAGAATACTGGAGTGGATTGCCGTTTCCTTCTCCAGGGGATCTTCTCAACCCAGGGATTGAACTTGAGTCTCCTGCATTGGCAGGCAGGTTGTTTATGGCTGAGCCACCTGGGAGGCCCCTTAACTCATGTGCAGTGACACCCAATCCTTCTGTCATGAAAACCCATATTTGCAGAAGGACTTGGCAGACTAAGACAGGGGAGGGGAGGAGGGGGTCTCTAAAGAGAGCAAGAACAGCCCTTCCTGGTGAGCAGGGAGTAAGCTTCCCAATCTCAGCCTCGGGACAGGCCAAAATGGGGCACAGGACACGACTCTGGACCCATGGAAAGGCACATCACTTCTCTGAGCCTGGCCTCTCACCGCTGGACTCCCTGATGACCTGTTGAGCATTCATTCACCCAACACATGTCAAGGGGTTGGGGACACAGAGATGAAAAGATCAGATCCCTTTCTTTGCAGTGCTCATCTTCTAGTGAGAAGACAGGGATGTAGGAAGGATGCCAGGAGAAAGGAATGGTGAATCAAAGATGTGAAAAGTGTTAGTGTTAGTATTTGTCATGTCTGACTCTTTGTGACTCCATGGACTGTAGCCCACCAGGCTCCATAGTATTCTCCAGGCAAGAATACTGGAGAGGGTTGCCATTCCTTTCTCCAGGGGATCTTCCCAACCCAGGGATTGAACCCAGGTCTCCTGCATTGCTGGCAGATTCTTTACACGGTCTGAGCCACCAGGGAAGCCCCAGAGTGAAAGTGTTAGTCACTCGAAAAATGAAAGGTTGAAGGATGCTTTCAATATCCCTGGTGGGGAAGGGAGAGCCTTTTAAGTCCAACACACACACAGAATTACCCTGCACAGCCATCGCAAATTCAAGAACAGAGGTATATTTCTGCCACCCATATCCTCTTGTGATCTGAAGGTGTTTCCTTCTACACTGAAGCCATACTCATTAGTCCATCCATCCAGGCATTTCTACTTAACCTCAGTTCCCATAATTAGTGATGTGCCAGGAAAGGTTTAGAGGATCATCAAAGCCTCCGGGAGCCCTTCAGTCTCCACGGAGCACAGGAGGAAAGTGGGACCTGATGTAGAGCAGAGACTCCCCAAACTGTCAGAGGTGGAGTCTGGGGTCCTTGCTCATGGTTCAGGATCTTTCCAACTTTGCTCACTGAAATCAGCTGCCCATTTTATCACACATAAACCTCTCCCAATGCTTCCAACTCCCAGTCCAAGACCTGCCACAAATCTAGCAAGCTTGCTCTTCAGCACTTTATAAACATGCTCTCCTCCATATGTTCAAGAACTTATCTGGCGTCACATAACTTCATTTCCTCCTCCACCCCCTCCGCATCTCTGCACATAAGTCCTCCAAGAGGACCAGGGATACTTGAAATCCCCAGGCAGGGCCCACAATGAGGCTTGGGGAGCAGCAGAGTCATAGAATACGAGAACTGTCACGATGGGCAGGGGCCTTTTAACCCTCCAGTGAATCCAACTCCTTCTTTTTTCCACAAGAGGAAACAGAGGCCCATGGAGGGAGCACGGTTTGCTCAAGGTTGCACGGCTAGTTTGAGACCTTCTCAAGGAGAGGTGCCCTGGAGGAGGAAATGGCACCCTACTTGATTATTCTAGCCTGGGAAATCCCACAGACAGAGGAGCCTGGTGGGCTGCAGTCCGTGAAGTCACAGAGAGTCAGATGTGAGAGTCGGATGTGATGGAGCTGCGTGCAATCTCATGAGATGAGCTGTTCAAGGAGAAACAAGGTGGGCATCAGGAGGGTTGGGGTCCTTCCTATCCTGGGACACACCTGTTGGGAAACAAGTGGTTCCCAGAGCTGTATTTTCCCTCCTGGACCCAGTGAAAGCATGGGGTGGATGAGCCCCATCAGGAGGAGGTCCACTAGACACAGAATGGAAATAATCCCAGACTAGGAACTTGAACTTTATTCCCTAAGGGACGATCTGGAGCCAGAGGGGGAGGATATTTTTAAATGCCAGGGGTTCAGACCTAAAAACAGAGAGAACACGGAGCGGGGGGAGGGGGCGCAAGACCAAGCTCTCTGTCATAAAAATGATAATAGGGCTATTACAAAGAACAAAGCATCCTCCTACACATGGAACATCATTTAAAATAAAGCGAACATGAATCTTTTGAGCACCCACAACTGCACAGGCATTAGGTGAATGTTGTATATTTACAAGCACATTGCAAATACCTTTCAGCAAGAGAACAGTCATTCTCATTCATCACTTTGAAAACGTGTGTATGGTAATAGTGATGGGAAAGTCAGTGGAGGGAGAAAAGACAAGAGCCTAAAGTCACACCCTCCAGGGATGGCAATATGCACCCTGAGAACCTCTTTGGCTCCTCTGCTTTTGTGACTGCCCAGAGAAGGGCATGCAGCAAGTAAGTGCCATGGATAGGGGACCCTACAACTGCTCTGCTTTGCATCAAGCAGAGCCAGGAGACCCCAGTCTTTGGCAGCAACTCCCGCCTTCAACCTCTCAGTAAGAAACCTATGTTTGGTCCCAGTATACATGGAGGGAACTCCCCAGCCCTTCAAGGACTGCGGGGTCTCCAAACTCTGAAGAGCCCTCATGTTATTCTTTATCCTCTTTCACTCTGACTTTGCGTAACCCTCCTCACAGGTCTCAAGGACGCTGGGACCCACCACCTCTCATGGGTGAGCGGATCAAAACCAGATGTCTGACTCCAACCTTATAGAGTTTACAAGGAGGCAATTGTGGCTTAAATCGATACCCCCATTCTGGAAGGGCAGATTCCCTTGTCAGCAGGATGGGAAGTGCAGGGGGTGGAAAGCCACTCAGACAGACTTGACATGCTTTCCAGCAGGTGGCCAGAAAGCCTCAACATTTGTCTAGCAGGTGAAAATGAACCTTCGTGTGGAGCAGGCTACCCTGTGGGGTGACAGGCTTTGCAGGGGATATCAAGCAACCCCCACCTGGGTGACATCATGGAATGCAGAAACAGAATCTGACTGGCAGGTGCTGGACTTGGAATGGTCATGGGTTTCAGGCTACAAAGTCAGCACATGGAGATCTTAAGCAGACCCCTTAACCTCACATAACCTCAGTCTCCCTAGCTGCAAAAGAGATTATTTTGGACTCTGAGATAACACCATGCGATATTTGCAGTAACACCTGGTGTCCAGCAAGTCCTTAAACATTAACTATCGCCCTCATCAATCATTTTCAAAGTGAATACTTCTTGTAGTCAGAATCACTGATTCTAACAGGCATTCACATGGATGCTGGACGAGTAGCATCAGGTCTACCAGAAAGCCAAACTCCACCCCTTCCAGCTCTGTACACACTGTGCAGGCAGAGCCAATTTCAAGAACATTCTTGGCCAAAACAAAATGCTATGACAAATTCTCCACAAGCTTTTCTGCCTTTGACTCAGCCATTTCCCAAAGATTAAAAAAAAAGGGGTGGGGAGCTCATTGAGGAAACACCAAGATGCACTCTAACCAAAGCACTTTAGCACTGATGAAGGAAGAGATTGAAGCTACTGTGAAATCCTCCGATGGTGCAGCTGGGATGGACTTTGAGATCCTCTAGTTCAAGCTCTCCACTGACAGATGGGTACGCCCAGGCCTGGGTCACAAAGCAACAGCTGACTACTGACTGGCAGCAAGCTGGTCCCCTACCTCCAAGTCAGCAGGCTTCCTGCTGCCCTGGGCTGCTTAAGGTGACCTTGGCCTGGGAGTCTTTCGAGCTCAGTGTGGTCTTGGATCAGCAAGAACCTCAATCCTTTCAAAAATCCCCAACCAAACCAACCTACAGGAGGTCTGGGACTCAACAGACACCTTTTCTGGAGGTGCCGCTGAAAAGCGAGCCATCACAACAGACCACACCAAATTTCACTTCAAGATCCTTCCTCAGGGGAACCATACAGCCAGCCAGAGGTCAGTCCTGGGAGGATGCCCAGAGACAGACAGCCTCTGGGGGTTTACAGTTAAGACTGTTTGAGAAGGACCATGACACAGATGTGGACACAAAACAGACCATGCATTCTCACCACTCAGGGGTGGGTGCACACTTAGTCCCTTGGTGTTTTTAGGTAGGAGGAAAGGCTGATGTATGGAAAACTATCAGCAACAACAAGAAAAGACTTTTAAGATCTTGGTCCATCTACATGCGCTTTCATAGGTTCTAAAGCGAGTCTTCTGGAAGACTTCCTTTATCCAGCCTCGATCTTAATAGAAATCTGTTCAGGCAAGAATGAGGCTCCGTCTGCACTGACCTCATACTTCCTAAAAGCTCACACATTGTCCATCCCCAGATACAAATGATCTGGAAAAATAAAAAATAAAAAGCTGCTCCCAGTTTCTTTCACAAGCTGGCTCTTCTGCAAGACACAATTCAATGCCCATTCAATCTGAGCCAGGCACCCACACACCTGCCACGCACATCACAAGCTCTGGGAGTGCTTCCTGCCCACCTAGGGCCCCTCCTATGCTCCATGCCCCCACCCCACACACAGCCCCATCCTCCTCTCTTTCTGCTCATGCCTATCCACGTACAAACTACATCCACAGCCCTTATCATCAGCCCTGTCGGGTCTTAGGCTGGTCTCCAGTCGATCTGGTCCTTCTCCAACAGACCCAGTTTTAAAGAACACTAAATCAAAAACCCTAGCAACGATCACTAGCTCAACGTCCCCACCACCAGAAACTGCCTGCCTCATTAAGGAGTAAAACAGCAGCTGGGGAAGGTTGGGAAGCAGGGTGGTGGGTGCATTCCAGCCAGCACGTGGACTTACATTCCTCACAGTTAGGGAGGGAGTGCTGTTAACTGCTCTGGGAAGGGTCTGGAGAAGCCTGGAGCAGAAACCGCCTGCTCCATTAGCCCTCCTGGATGGAGGGGCCAAGGGGGAGGCCTGCACATCTGATCCACTGGGGCGGGGAGCTTCCGGAGATGGGAAATGTTACGTAATTAAACTCTGCTGGCCTGTCCCGCCTGGGGAATGTGAGCGCCATCATCAGTGACCTCTTCCAATCAACTTAATTGGCCCAATCTCGCCAAGAAAAGCAACGGAATTGGTTTAGTGCCTCATGGAAACAGCTTAGCTCCTGACTATTTATGGCCACTGAACTCAAGGATGGGAGCCTGACTCTGCGCCAGCAGTTGACAGCGTGTGCTGACTTCTGGGAGGACTCGGAGGCTTGAGTGGGTTTTCTGGCCCCTTGTTCTCTGGTCTCCTTTTTTGTCTCTGGGGAAAGTGGGCCATGCCAACTTACTGCACTGGGTGTCTGCCATATCACAGATCCACAGCCCGTGCCCCCCAGGATCCACAGCCCAGAGAAAAACTGTCCTTCATGGCAACTCAGGATGCCTAGACTTTGCTCCTCTTTAATTCTAACATGCTAAGAAACAACGACTACTTTCTCTGTTCTCAAAATCTCACTTCTTTTGGCGTCATGGTCCACAGCACGTTTGTTTCAGATCATTGCTAATGTTGATTTGTGGACCACCTTTCTTCTGAATCCTCCAAAGACCGTTCAGGAATATAGCTCTCCATCAATAATCTTCTAGGCTTGGCTATCTCCATTTTATGGATGAGTAAACTGAGGCGGCCACAGAAAGTTCTGTTTGCACAGTGGATGAACAGCAGACACTCAGTGGACATAACATGCACCGTAAAGAGAAAGAGGTTCAGGACCCGTCTTTGCAATGGTTCACATCCATGTTAGTGCCTGTATTCAAGTCAGTGTCATCTCCGAGTAAGGCTCTGTACTGCTAAACACACCAAGGTTTGACTGGGGGTGGGGCAGGGAGCAGAGTGAACTTTCCTCTCGTTGAGTCATAGCAGACAATATCATTTTACACAAAGAGAAATAAGAAAGGATCAGAGAGATTAGAGACCTTCCCTGAAATCACCCTGCTCCAAAGTGGCAGAACTGGATTGGAACCGAGGCATTCCCAATGGGAAGCCTTCCATCTCCACCACACCATCCTGTCACCACTGCGAGAGCCTTTGCCCAAGGCTCAGACCCTGTATCAACCCTCTTCCAAAGAGGAATTTCCTCTACAGATAAGGTAGAACCTCAAAATGGCACACCTGTCATTTCAGGAATTCAAAAATGTCTTGAGTCAAATACAAGAGGTTTGTTTATGCCCTTTCAGCAACAGACTTTAAAAAGAGGTTCTAGATCAGCAGGTGTGCAGCCAGAGCACACCCCTCAGCCTGCTCCATCCCAGTTACCTCCCCAGCTCCTGCTGGTATGAACCCAACCAACATCACACTCCCCTCCCAAACGCTTCCAAAAGCCTGCAACCCTTCTTTTAACTGTAGTTTTCAAACTTTGATCCACACGATACACATCTGAGCATCCAAGATGATTTGCATCCTTCCTCGGACCCAAAGAATACCTGCAAAAAAATACATCCCACTACCCCCAGCAGAGCCAGAACATACACCCCTCTGGTCCTCCAGGCTAGGCTCCTCCCAAGCTCTTCACTCCAGCTCTGCAGTGTGTGTGTACACATACACGTGCACACATGTCAGCTTTCCACTCAGCTCAGAAGTCAGCCGAGAGTAACACTCCCAAGCTGCATCTTCCTTGCATCTTCTTCCTGATCAGTGCCTCACCCTTATGCAGCCCTAGCAGGAAGCCTCATCCTTGCAGTGCTCTCAGAAACTCCACCCTCAGGTGTCTTAGGACTGCATTCTGACCCCCCCTCCCATTCCCAGCCCATACTCCCTGCATGAAACAGTGACAGCCCTCAGCTCCCTCCTCAACACACAAAACTATCCATCATCCCTGTCTTTCTACAAAACCACAGATATATTTCAAGTCAGCTTCCCTTTGACCTCCGAGATCCATAAACATCGCTCGAAACTGAATTACAGTTCTTGAAGAAACCTCTAGCACTGAGTTCTCCTGGTTCCTCCTGGCAAAACTGCAGGAGTTGGCTGGGCCCTGGGAAGACTTTTTCTAGGGCACCATGCCATGCCCCAGAGCCCAGGAATGGGCTGAGCCTCCAGCAGGCATTTCATACATTTTGATTGATGATCAATAATAATTGGTGATGGTGAATTCCTTTATTAAGTTGAAAACCCCATTATAACCATCATACAACATGCATCTCCACCACTAGGCATGCAAAGCACATTTCTCTGCTCACTCCAATCTTGTACACACATCCCCATCCTGTGCCAACACACAGAACACTTTTCCCCCTTAAATGTGCATTCCTCACCCTAAGCCTTCTCCAGGCCCCTCCTCTCTGGGGTGAGGGATGCAGAGGAGGAGAAAGCGAAAACCACCCCAGCATCTTTTTCTGCAGATGCCCCATCTCTCTAGAATAAGTGTTTGAGCCCACACTTTCCTGTTCCCCACAGACCCCAGTGCCATTCCAGCCAAATTCCCCAGGACTCATTCACAAAGTTCTTACTCTGATCTTCGCAGATAAAACCCCCCTCCCCATCCTTTTGGTAATCGGAAAGCGCCTAGCCCAACCTTCCACACACGTCCCATCTTCCCCCAACCCCGGCTGCCCTCCCATACCACACCCACTCCGTGTGTCTGCGCAGGCACGCACAAGCCATCTGCTGTAACACACGTACCTCTCCTTCTGCTTTGACACTCTTAGCGGGCACAGATTTCTCATTAGTGCACCTATGTGCCCACATGGTCTCACCTGCTGTTTGGCAGCCGTGAGCCCATGAAAGAGACCCTCAGAAACAAATATCTCCACCTGCACACTGAGCAGAGGGAGAGCCAACACTCTCATTTTCCAAACAACCTCCTTCCCTGACCAAACAGCGCTCAGGGGTCCTCGATGGCCCTCCATAGGACCCAGATCCTGTTAGCCCAGAGCCACACCCTCCACTTCCAGCTACAAAACACTCCACAGCTGCACAAACCCGTTCGCGCTCCTACTGTAATGCAGCCCCGCAGACTTCCTTCTGTCCCCCAACACTATTCAGAGCCCCCTTTCTTACCATCTCCTCCTCTTCTAACGCCATACTCAGGCCTGAGCGTTAAAGGCCAACGCAGAGGCTGTTGGATTTTCTCCCCTGAATCCTACCCCTCCACCTTCTTTGTGTAAGGGGGAAGGGCGTTAAGTGGGGGCAGGCTGAGGACATCGGTGAATTTCTGAGCTCTGGGAAAATAGAACCGACGGCAGAGTTCCCTCGCGTTAACTTTTTCCATCCTGACGTTGGGAACGGTGGGAGATAGGCTCTAGGTTCTGCAGGGTGGGGGAAGGTATCTTTTAGTAAAAAGCAGGTCTCCCAGCACAGTCGGTAAGCTGCCGAGTCCTGGGGTGACACCCACCCCCCTTTTAGCCCGCCCCCACCCCACTCCACCCCACCCCCGAGTTCCCGCCCCCTGCTCGTCGCGCACATAAACACGTCCAAGGCGCGCAGTCGCCAGCTCTCCAGCTCGGAGCCCTGCGCTCCGGCTGCCTCCGGGCAGCTGGCAGCAAGCACTCAGACCTCTGAACCTGCAGCCAGAGGTCGAGACCAGGCGACCTAGTTCGGAGTTTCCTGCACCTGGAAGCTCCCAGCCAGGGATCCAGCGAGAGGGATCCTAACTAGTCAGCAGCCCCCACCCGGTTTGGCGCGCGGGTCTCCATGCCTTTGAGGAACGCAGCCTCCCAACTCCCCCAAAGAACCAGGGTCTCCTTCGCGCACCCACTCGCGCCCGAAAGCCACCAGGACTGTTCCCTCCCCACCCAGCCCCTCCTTTCCCGAACCTTCAACTCCCAAACTTCCTAAATTTCCTTCGGAATGTGACTTGGAGCTCTGGGGCCACGGAGCACTTTGGTCCTTGGCGGGGGTGGGGGGCCCTGAAGTCCGACTTAGATGCGTCGCGCCCCGGGCCTCCCAGCCTCCCCGCACCTCCGATTCCTAGAGCGGGCCTGGAGGAACCGGACAGACTCCCCAGGGATCGCCAGGCCCCCCGAGCTCGCCGCTCCCCGGCGGGGACCCAGAGGCGCGGGCCGCGCGCGCAGCTCCGACATCGGCGGCGCAGAGACCCAGGGTGGGGTGGCCACCGGCCTGCACGAGCCCCGGGGTGCAGGCTTGTTTCCCAGGAAGCTCTGAGCGGAGGTAGGGGGACTCCGGCAGGTAGCTGCGCCTCGAGGAGTCTCAACTCCCCAAACTGAGAAGCGTCTCTCCAGGTCTGGAACTCCACATCCCCTCCCCCAGCCCCGCCGGGGCCCAGAGGGGGAGGAGAGTCGAGAGCTCTGCGCCGCGGCGAACCCGGCGCCGGGGGCGCGTGCTGGGAGCGGCGGCTGCTCCTAGCCTCCCCGGATCCGCCTGCCACCCCCTTTGTTACGGGGTGCGCGGGGAGCTCCTCTGCGCGAACAGACGGGTGTGATGATGAGGAGCTGGCGGTTCTGCCTAAGCCCTTCCTTGCCCTTCCGTCGTCTCCCTTTCCCCTCGCCTCCGCCCCCCATTTCCAATCCTGGTCCCTTAAACCTGATCACTTTCCCAGATATTGGGCGGTTTCTCCGGCGGCAGCCGAGGGACGGTAGAGAGGAGGTGGGGGAAGAGTGAGTGTGTGTGAGTGTGTGTGTGTTTGAGTGTGTGTATGTGTGTGTGCGCGCAAGGGTAGCTGTGATCTCGCCATGGCCTGGGCAGATCCCGGCGTAAACTTCGGGAAGACAAGAGCCAGGGAAAGTGCGGGAGCGCAGAGCGATGGGGTGGGGGCGGGGTGCGGAGCCGGGGCCCCGCGCGGGTCCCCCAGTCCATCCCCCTACCGGGCCCCCGGGCCCCTGAACCTGCCCACCCAGCGCGCCCGCCTCCCCTTACCGTGGCAGAAGTAACCATGGCATCCGTGTGACTGTTTTCAGGGACGTCGACATGAAGAGAAAGGTGGACGCGAGCTCGGTCATCCAAAGTCTCCCCCACTCCGCTGCCGCCACCCTCCAGCAGGGGACAAAAGAGCAGGAGAAAGAAAGGCGAGGGAAGAAAGTAGTTGCGCCGGGCTCTCTCGGGGGCCGCGCGCGGAGCTGCTCGGTAGGGAGAGGAGCCTTCAACTCTGAGTCCCGCGAACATAATCTGCGCGGTTATAACCAGCCAACCCGGCCAGATGGCTCCGCGCTCAGCGCCTTAACCCCTTCGGCGCCGCGCCGCCCACCCCCGCGCGCCGCCCGCCGCGCACGCCTGCGCCCCAGCGCCCCCTTCCGCTGGGGTCCGGGGCCAGTGAGGGGACCGGGTCATTTCCCATAGAAATGGGAAGAAAAGGAAATTACCCCCAACTTCCAAGGGATGTATGCTTAGGTTTGCCCCTCGATCTCCCTTTTAGAGATCCAGGGAAAAAAACAAAAACGAGATATTCAACTTTTCACTGCACTTCACACGTTTATGCCTTCAGCCTGTCTTATTTGTTCCTTTTCTTGAAAAAATTTTTGATCTTCTTTTTGCTTTTTATTTAAGGTTTTTCTTTACAAAGCGGAAGGATCTTTCTTTCCCCTTTCCCAAGGCGGCTGGGGGTCTAATGTGCAACCCCCTCAGAACTTTCCCGCTCCAGACCTCTTTCCACCCGCTACCAAGCCCACCGGTGGGTCCTACCCGCTCCCCGCCACCCGAGCGTGCCCCGGGTACCGCTCCCCCAGGGTGCTCGCCGCTCCTGGACCAGCTCCTAGGGCGCAGCCGGCGGTGCAGGGGGATCAAGCCAGAGAGGCTTGGGGTGGGAGTCAGGGGACCCAGGGACTGGCGGTTGTGTGTGTGCCCGTGTGTTTGTGCGAGCCTGAGCTTGGAAGGAATGGAGTGATGAATTGGAGGCTCCCATTCCACGAAGCCTTCAGCTCCTTCTAAGCCCCCTTCCATCCAAACGAGGGTCTGCCCCTGCAGCCTTGCGCCCTTCCAGCACCCACCCGTCTGCAGGCGGGAACCGCGCGAGGCCAGCGACAGACCGACTTTTCCAAGCGCTCCGAAAGCAGTGACGTCCACTACCCCACCCGGCGATTATTCGAGGAATGGAAGGACAGGGGGCAAAAATCTCTTATTTCGAGATAATTTTAGCTGCCCATTAGGACCCCGCTTGCGGCGAGCTCGGTCTCTAAATTTACCGACTTAAGTCATCTTGCTTTGGCCCATTTGCCATCAAGAGAAGTGGGGGAGAGGGGGCGGGGGAAATGTCACTTAGGGGTCAGTGAGTTAACTCAGAGTCTCAGTGTTTCGCCCTCCAGTCCCCGGGTCGTGGCGTGGGGATCCTTATCTCCATGTCCCCCATTTCTTCCTCCGTGCTATCTCCGCGACCCCTCACCCCATCTCTTGCCAGGACCTCTGGACTGGCGCGCCACTGGGGGAGGGGAGTCAGTAGGTATCACTTCTCCCTGCGCCCTGCCTTAAGCAGCACACGCTATGTTTCCGCTGGGGTCCAGGTTCAAAAAAATATCTCCAAATTCCTTTGACTTGGAGCTTTTGGTCAGACACCAAGACGTATGAAGGGCACTACACCTACCAGATCAGGCCGAACCCGCCGCGGAGTGAGGCCGCCGGTCCGAGGGGAGGTGGAAGGGATGGGGAGCCTGGGGTCTGCGTACTAGATAGATTGTACCTGCCTCATCATTTTGCTGGCTGCTGGAGGCTGCCACATCGAAAACGGCCGGAAGCGCCCACTGAGGCCCAGGGGGCGTCCCCTCGCGCGATCCCTGGGGAAGGGAGGGTCTCGCTTCAGTGCCTCCCTCGCGCCAATAGGATTGGGTCCTCCTCCGGGCCAGACTAGGCTGCCGAGCTGTCCCCTCCAGCCGGCTCGCGGCACCATGAAGGTTTGGACTGGGCGGGCGCTGCTGGGTCCTGATTTTCTCGCTCGGCTCTGGCCCGCCCCCTGCCCTCCCCCACTTCCCGCACTTGCACCCCCACCCCACCCCCACCTCGGCTGCCGAGCAGTCAAAGGCGGGATTCGGGTCCCAGAACCAGTTCCACTGGCCAAGTTCTGTGGGCTCTTCCCTGGAGCTCCGGGTCGTCCTTGACCCTGAAGACGGCCAGAAGAGAGGTGATTGGCTCCCGCTGCAGCGAAGAATGGGTTAAAAACAAGACCTGGCTGTTTTACTTGCCGCTCCCCGGTCACCCTCAGTCTGGAGGGAGGAGGGGAAGGGAGAAGGGGGCAAACTTAAATTTGAAAGAAAAAAAAAATCAGAAGAAAAGAAAAGACGAGGAGGCAGCGTGAGTTTAAAACCGATTTGTTCTGCAGATGCCCGGCGCTGGCTGACTGCCTCGTTTTGCCAGGACCTAGGCGACCTGGGGAAAAGTTTGTGCCTTTTCCCAACTCGAGGGGAGTTTTGTCCTGAGCTAGTGGGTCTGTCTTTACGTGCAGTCAACACGCCTTGTAATATGAGAGGTGACACCTTAATCTTGCCAAATATGCGTGGTGCCTTGGGGAGGAGGGGGGCAGGAAGGGAGGGAGGGACTGAGGGAGGAGAGAGGAAGAGGACGGAACCAGGCGGAGGCTGGGTAAGAAGGATGCACTTTGCTGCTGGACTTAGTCGCTAAGTCGAGTCTCACTCCCTTTGCTACCCTATGGACTGGATGTAGCCCACCAGGCTGCTCTGTCCATGGGATTCTCCAGGTAAGAGTAGTGGAGTGGGTTGTCATTTCCTTCTCCAAAGGATCTTCCCCATCCAGGTATGGAGTCTACCTCTCCTGCATTAGCAGGCGGGATTCCTTACCACTGAGCCATTGCTTGCTGTCTCGCAAATGGAGGACCCCTGGCTCTTTCCTTTGCGGAAGGCCCCTTTCAGACCATCTTCCCTGAGCCAGCAAGCTGCTTTTCCTTGACTGCTGTTCTTTCCACTTGAGAGCTATTTGTTCTCTTTTCCCCTCCAAATACCGGTGCTGGATTCTTCCCTCTGGCTCCCAAGAAAGGACAAGGTAACCAGGAAACAGTGTGGCCAGAAAAAGAACTACAAAGGTGTATTTCTTTAAAGGTAAACTAAAAGACTGTCACTTATTTTATGGACTCAGAACTCTGGTACATTGTGACTTCTGAGCAAATCCATATTTTGGAATAGAGACTCATCTGAGTGGTTGCAGATTGCTAAAGCAAGGAACAGAGTTGGGAGGTAAGCTGGGCAGTTTCTGCCCCAAGGCAGCGCTGGGTCTGACTAGGTCTTTTGGATCGCTTTCTCCAAGTGGAGCCCCTGTCGCAGTCTTGACCTTGGTGTCCATCTGTTGGCTGTATTTTTAGGTTGCTGAACTTTCTTTTTCTCCTGGCTGCATCTGGAAGACCCTCCTCCTGAAAGTGGCTTGTGGGTTTGTGTGTGTGAGCTGGGGACTGGATCTGGTGTTTGGAGACCTGTTTGAAAACTAAAGCAAATTTATGGAGCTAGCCTGCCGCCCACCCTTGTCCTTTGCAATAGCACCACTCTGTGGTTGAAACACTGAACAGAAACAGAATGGAAAGGTTGGCCTAAAGCATGCCTTTCCCTTGTAAAAGCAGCATTTCTGGGGTTGATGTTTGAAAGCAGTGGACCGTGGGTTGGTGGTGGTGGTAGGGTGGGGGAAGTGATGCTCAGCGTGTGGTCCTGTGTTCTAGCTGCCTGCGGTTGGTTAATTCATTGTGACATATTGACCCAGGAAATGAGAGAGGTGGGCCGAGTGGTTTCGGAGGCCCCTTTCCTCTGTGACCAAACGTGGCAAAGACAAGCGAGGTGATTTTCCCCATGAAAAGTTAGCTAGTCTTGAACATTTGCCTTCTCTCATTTTTTTGGTTTTGTTTCACTTGTTTGCTTTTCCTTTTGCTCAGAGGTTGCTCCTCTGCATCTTAGCTGATCTTCAGATATTTGCACGTTGCATCTTCGCAGCTGGAGAGCATGGTGGAGAAGTTTGGCAAAGTAGCCACTGTTCCTTTCTTGGGCCCTAGCCTGTCTCTTCCCATCCCCACTCATTCAGACTGCTGCTCTGTCAGTGGAGCCTGAAAGTCTATGTTTCTGACACAATGAAGGCAAAGGTGTTTGCCCAGGGACTGGGAATTTAGGAGTAACGGGAAGACAATGCACTCCCGTGGCTCCTGGTGTTCAAGAGATTACTGACTGCCCACCTATCACTGCACAGATTCAAAAGAGTTATTAACCAAGTCACTTGAATATCACACCCATTAGCAGCCCCACCCAAAGGCCCTAGGGACTCCTGTGTGAGGCATTACTCTTTTTTTTTCCCCCCAAGATGGGTGCAATGTCCACGGAGACTGTGTCCTCAGGTCTTCCCTAACATTTCTGTCATCTTTATCAGCACTTGGACTGAGCAGGGATCCCAGAAATCAAGTTCTCTGAGCTTCTGTGTCCTCACTCTGCATTGAATAGTTGATGAAACTGAAGTTCCACCTGGACAGTGACTTTCCCCAGGGAAACAGGAAAAGCCTGGTAACAGATCAGGAGGTAGGGCTCATTGAAAGAGAGACTTCTGGAGTCATCCCAACGCAGGTTTCATGCGCCCATCATCACTTCGAAGCTGTGTGTCTTTGGACAGACTCTGAGCTTCTCAATGCCAGCCTCATAGGAGTGCTGGTGGTGGTGGTTTAGTCGCTCACTCATGTCTGAGTCTTTGAGAACCCATGGACTGCAGCCCACCAGGCTTCTCAGTCCATGCGATTTCCCAGGCAACAAAGCTGGAGTGGATTGCCATTCCCTTCGTTAGAGGATCTTCCCGACCCAGGGCTCAAACCTGAGTCTCCTGCATTACAGGCAATTTCCTGCATTGCAGGCAGGGTCTTACCAACTGAGCCACCAAAGTCCATAAGAGTGTTATGAGGATCAAATGAATTTATTTATTTAAAACATTCAGCACAGTGTCTGGCACCATGGAAGCCTTGACTCCCAATCTAAAGGCACTTGTAGTGAAATCCCGCCATCCCACTGGTAGGGGATCAGCCTTTAGAAAGACTCTCCTGTCTGTTCTTTGTAAGCAGTCTTAAACATTTCATTAATGTAACTCCATGGGTTTATTTTCCCCTTTGGACAAAGACAGAAAGAAATCAGCAGGATGAAGTAGTGGACATATTTAGAATCTTCAGAGCTTCCTAATATGGACCTCAATGAGCCTGGAAGACATAGTTGAAGGATTTCAAAATCTCATCTTATTCATTCTCTCATTTGTTCTCTAAGGCAGAACCACCTCATTGTTTTAAAGGAAATTCCATCGTGTCCTTTAACTCTTAGCAACTTGCCTAGTATATTCTCCGTTTGTTGTTGTTGCTAATTATGTTCTAGAGCTTATATTGAACAATATAGAGTTACACTGAACAATGATGGATCAACTCATTTTGTGAAATAGCATACAGATTCATAATTAGGTTTCAAGAAAATATGCAGAATAATAGAGGGAAGGTATGTATTCCTACCACACAGGTGGATATAGAAATCATAATAAAGTCTCCTATTTCACCAGTCATGACATGAATTCCTCACCACCCTATAAATTAGCTTTACGTTGCACCAAACTCTACTCATAAAAAAATGACATTATGGTTTCCTAGGTAACTAATGCATTTCCAGAGGGCATAGGCCTCAGGAGACAAAAGGGGTAAGGAAGGGGATGGGGGTGGGGAAGTGAAGAAAGAGGGGAAAAAAAAACCATTCGATTAGACCCATGTGACATAAACAAAATATTTCATGGGTAAGAACTCATAAAGTTTTATTAGCTGGGTTCGACATAGCTGTTGCACCACCATTAATTCCATCTTCGGACAATAAAAGACTTGCTAGGTTCCCCCCACCCCTCCACCTCTCCAGTCATGTGTGCCAGTATCTCTTGGTGCAGGCTCAGAGTTAC
Organism: Nanger dama; assembly: GCA_917880005.1. Taxonomy (NCBI): domain Eukaryota; kingdom Metazoa; phylum Chordata; class Mammalia; order Artiodactyla; family Bovidae; genus Nanger; species Nanger dama. The sequence continues at coordinate 15,401,899 of CAKJTW010000046.1, read as the reverse complement.
AGATGTTGAGAGTAACTGTTCATCTGCTGAGCTGTGTCCACTCACCAATGAACTGTTTCTTGAGGCCTCCAAGGGATATTTAGACAACACCAAATGCTGAGAGTGAAAACTGTCCATCTGGATGGTTCAGGAGATGCAGATGCATGTGATCATATAGGCGCTGAGCTCGTTGGAGCAGGGCTGTGAGCCTCAGGGAAATGTTCCCTGGGTTGTGGTTGAACAGACAGGATCCATGGCCGATTTCCAAATCTCCAGTCTGCTGGTCTTTTCACTGTGGCTTCCTTCATCTGGGGAAGGGTCTGGATGCTAAAGAGCCCATGAATGCTTAGGAGGACATGAAGGTTGTAGGAGGAGCTTAGGTTTCCACTTATGCTTTAAGAACATTATTGTTCAGTCGCTCAGTCATGTCTGACTCTTTGTGACTCCATGGACTACAGCATGCCAGGCCTCCCTGTCTCTCACTGTCTCCCAGAGTTGGCTCAAACTCATGTCCATTGAGTCAATGATGCTATCCAACCATCTCATCCTCTGCTGACTGCTTCTCCTTTTGCCTTCACTCTTTCCCAACATCAGGGTCTTTTCCAATGAGTTGACTCTTTGCCTCCAGTGGCCAAAGTATTGGAGCTTCAGCATCAGTCCTTCCAATGAATATTCAGGGCTGATTTCCTTTAGGATTGCTTGGTTTGATCTCTTTGCAGTCCGAAGGACTCTCAAGAGTTCTCTAGCACCACAGTTCGAAAGCATCAATTCTTCAGCGCTCAGCCTTCTTTATGGTCCAACTCTCACATCCATACGTGACTACTGGAAAAGCCATCCGTATATGACTACTGGAAGAATGTTGGGCCATCCTAAAAGGCAGTGCAATCCAGGCAACCAGTGAGAAGGAGACTCAGAGAATAGGAACACTGGAGAGAAAACAGCCTCATTACTGGCTTTGTGAGCCCAGAAAATTTACTGAACTTTTCAGCTCCTTGGTTTTACCTCATATAAAAGGGACTTGGCCTCATTTTCTTGTATCCTGGGGAATATAAATAAGAAAATAAAGAAACACGCTGATTGGGGTACACTTGGGAGTTTTATATCATCTGCTCTCCTCCATCTTCAGGAATTCAAGAGACAGTGAGACTGAGGCTCTTTCCAAGCCACAGCCATATGACTTCTCTGTGAAACTCAGTGAGTTGTTGACTCCCCATGGTTTGGAGAGTACCTGCCCATTGCTACAGCTTAGGATGAAGCTTGACTTTCGCACTTTCTGTGGCTTGCTGGCAAAAGGGCACAAGATGCAAGTTCATTCTTTTTTTTTTTTCACTTTTGGCTGCACCATGGGGATCTTAGTTCCCTCACCATGGACGGAATCCCCATCCCCTGCACTGGGAACTTGGAGTCTTAACTGCTGGACCACCAGGGGAATCCCCAAATGCAAGTTCTTGGCGAAAAAGTCACCTAGAAAACCAGAGCCCTTTCCGTCGTTCAATCCCTTCCACTGGGTTGTTGAAATCATTTGGGGATTTACCTCTGTCTAGGGACCTGGGATGGATTCAGGATTAGACAAGTCTCTGACTACACCCTTCCCTTTATTCACTGCCCTTACTGGGTAGTCAAGGGCGGGGAAAGTCTAGGAGGTGAATCTGTAGCAATCCAAAGGTGCAGCTTTCCCAGGGACTTAAGGAAAAGTAGGGCAGGATCCCAGGTCCCCTTACTCTTAATGAAGAACCCCATCCGGTCCAGCCATGAGTATGACAGCAACACACAGTAAAATGTCTCATGAGTGCTCCCCTTCGGTACAGTCCTCACAGTTCCTGACTAAGGGCACTGACAATGCCCACCTAATCTGTTCTTCTGCCCCCAGTACCAATCCTTACTCACCACCCGAAAGACCTGCTTTAATTGTGCAGGGTGTGTGGGGTGGGGAGCCAAGAAGTTTCCTCCCATCATCCACCTCTCCTTAAAAATTTTCTTTCCTCCGTGTGTGCATGCTCAGATGCTTCGGTCATGTCCGACTCTCTGCACACTATGGACCATAGCCCGGCAGTTTCCTCTGTCCATGGGGATTCTTCAGGCAAGAATACTGGAGTGGGTTGCTGTTTCCTTCTCTAGGGGATCTTCCTGACCCAGGGATTGAACCTGCGCCTCCTGTGTCTCCTGCATTGCAAGCAGATTCTTTACCCACTGAGCCACCTGGGAAGGCCACCAGCAGTCTGAAAACACTAAGGACAGGGAAATAATCACCAAGTTCTTTCCTTTAAAGATCTTGTGCTCGAACTCCCCACAAAGCACTCAAAAGAGATGTTAGTAGTTCCTGGCGGCCAAGGAAAGCTGAGTTCAAGTTAAAGTAGGTACCACTTCTTTCCCCACCATGCAAATATGTACAGACGCATCCCTGAGGCCACCCTCTGAAGCTTGGCTATATTTACCAGTCCATTTGCGGGCAGATCTGTCCCTGTCCCCACCCTGAGAGCAGGCTGTCTTCAGGACCCCATTCAGAAGGCAAGTAATGCTCCAGCCACAAAGAGGATCCCAGCTGAGGTCCTGGAGAACCCTAAATGTAGCAGGTGGGAAACTTCTTTACAGATTTTCATCTTAATCATATTAATAGTGCGTGTGTGTTTCTGTGTGTGTGTTAGTCTCCCAGTCCTGTCTGACTCTCTGCAACCCTGTGGACTGTAGTCCACCAGGCTCCTCTGTCAATGGGATTCCCCAGGCAAGAATGTTGGAGTGGGTTGCCATTTCCTCCTCCAGGGGACCTTCCCCACTCAGGGACAGAACCTGTGACTCTTACATCTCCTGCATTGGCAGGTGGATTTTTTCCCACTAGTGCCGCCTGGGAAGCCCATGAAGTTGCTCAGTCGTGTCTGACTTTTTGACCCCATAGACTATAGCCTACCAGGTTCCACCATCCATGGGATTTTCCAGGCAAGAATACTGGAGTGGGTTGCCATTTCCTTCTCCAATATTAATAATAGCTAACATTTCTTGAGTGCTTAATGGGTGCTACGTATCATTAATAATATTAGCATTATATGCCAGGTACTTTTTGAAGCACCATGGGTATTTGTATATGTGTATATATCTATATAGATAGATAGATATATACACACATACATATATATGTATGTGCACATGTTCTACCATATATTCATACGTTATATGTTATATATAACTATATATATATAGTTATATGTATATATACACACACTATATATATATATCTCTCCCAGAACTGGATGCAGAAAGCCTGGGTCATGTCTGAGCTCCTGTGTGACCTTAGGCAAGTTATTTATCCCTTTTTAGTCTTCATTAAAAAAAAAAAATTCTGGTAAGTAAAGATAATAATAGCACCAACTTGTCGGATTTTCTGACAATTAAATAATGTATAGGTAGATATGGCTATCATCTCCACTTTATTGATTTCAACTGTCTAGGTGTAGAGAATAACTTTCCCAAGGATACCTAGGCAGTGAAAGAGTTACAAAATAGAGGTCTGGACCCTCACCACGTATTAGCTCTACTCCATCCAACCTTGAGAAGGTGCTGTTTTTACAAGTGAGGAAGCAGGCCTGGGGGACAAGGAAATTGTTTAAGATCACTCAGAGGAGCTCAGATGGGAGTGAAGTCTCCTGCCTCTGGTTCATGGCTAAGATCAACAAGAGTGGGTTGTAATATTCATAGCGTCAATTCTCCTGGCCTCAAGGTCATTCTAGGGCAATGAGAGAAGGAAGGAGATGGACGATGGGGTAGAGAGTAGGGCCAAGACCTTTGTAGAGCCTTTGAGGATAGGGGACCCTTCTTCCAGAGCAAGGACACAGTACGTGGAAGAAAGACTGATTTCAGCACCCTCCCAGCTCCTCAGCAGGTCTCTTTGCTAGGACACAACCTAGATAACAACATGCCAGTCCTGGTTAAGAGAAGTCCCACAAGCAGGCAGGACAAAATCGTGCAGTGCCGGGTTGCTAAGAAATTCTTCCAAGGGGGCAGGCCATTGGCTTTGCTCCAAAGATTTAAAAGCCTCTAATCCAAACTACTAGCATTGGCAGCATCAAGACATACAGAGAAAAAAGTTGAGCCTTGATTCTCTACTAAGTCTTAGGTCTGTAAATGCTTATTTCAAAACCGTGGAATGCTGTTTTAGAACATTGTGGACAACTGATGTATTGTTACCTGTTTCTTTTGAATCTCATCCAGTCACAAATGTACACTCATGCAAATGTCTCCTCCTTTAGCTTAGACTGAGACTTGAATGCCACTGGGCACTCAGACACAGCGGCCCAGCCAGCAGTCCAAACCTGCCTTTGAATGAGCTTTCAAATCCGGAGCTGCTGCCGAGATAGTCACCATGATGCTTCAGATTTCTATTTTACTGTTCCACCATGTCCAGCCTCTCTGCCTCCAAACAAGAATAAGAGAGTTCCACTGGTCCTTCTCCCACTGCTTCCAAGGTCTCTTGCCAACAGTTTTCAACAATGAGTCCCAAAGTTAGACAGAAGCCCCTGTGGTGCAGAGAGAAAGAATAACTTTGCAAATGATGACAGTGATTATCTTTCCACCTGTATCCATCTCGCCCTGCTGACTTTATGAATATCTTCAAAATAAGGTTAATAAAAGAGATACACAACAAAGTTGGAAATAACCAATACATGGATATTGATAAACCCCAAACCCTGTATATCTTCCCAGGGTTTAGCAAGGAGTCCATGGTCAAGATGGAAATGGGGCCATTACTGGTAAGAGGTTTATTGATAGATTTATAATCACTGGTCAACACTGTGTATCTCAAACTGGAAAATAGACTGGCTGCAATGTTGAATCAATGCATGACTGACTTAAATTCTTTCAGAGTTGGAAGGTATCTGAGACTCCTCTAGTGAAATCACTCATTTTACAGAGAAAGTTATTAAGACTAAGGATAATGAGGGGACCAGTCAAGGAGCATGCAAAAAAAGAGACTTGTCAGTGAGGGTGTGGACCCCACACTCCTGACTCCTAGGACATGGCTCTTTGCCTGCTCTGTCTATACAACCCCCAGGAAATAGACACAATTACTGCTTTCCTTCTGGAAATGTCCCCATTTTCCCTCTTTAATTCCCAACCTTTTCTTTTTATTTACTTCAACTTATTCTAATATTTCATTATCTTAATTTTGTTCCCATTGTGCACTATTGGCAAGACAAGAGGAAATTAACTTAACATGCAGAAGGCAAGTTTTCAGGACATGGAAAAGAGCTTTAATCATGGAGAGGTTAAAGGACAGCTTCAAAAGTGAAATGGAGGGAATTTCCCTGTTGATCCAGTCTTCACATTTCCTATGCAGGGGTGTGCAGGTTCCATCACTGGTCAGGGAACTAAGATCCCACATGCCCTGGGATCAAGGAACAAAAGTGTAAAATGGAAGCAATACTGTAGCAAATTTAATGAAGACTTTAAAAATGGTCCATATTAAAAAAAAAGTCTTTAAAAAAGTGAAATGGATACTTTCCTATTTGGATGACAATAAGATCAATTCTTTGTGAACATACAGGATTAATTAGACCAATTCTATTTTTCAGTGGGCTTCCCAGGAGGCTCAGTGGTAAAGAATTTGCCTGCCAAGCAGTTGACATAGGTTTGATCTCTGGGTCGGGAAGATCCCCTGTAGAAGGTAATGGTAACCCATTTCAGTATTCTTGTCTGGAAAACTCCATGTACAGAGGAGCCTGGTGGGTTACAGTCCGTGGGGTCGCAAAGAGTCAGACATGACTTAGCGACTAATCAACAGTAAGGAATTAAACCCAAATATATGTATTTATGTATTTATGGATGAATATATTGAAAGAAAGCAACTACCTCAATTAAAGGAGAATAACTGAATTTTTATATTAAAAGTAAACATTACATGACAGTTACATGAAAGTGTTAGTTGTTCAGTTATGTCCGACTCTTTGTGACCCCACAGATTGGAGCCTGCCAGACTCCTCTGTCCATGGAATTCTCCAGATAAGAATATTTGAGTGGGTAGGCAATTTCTGTCTGCAGGGGAATCTTCCTGACCCAGGCAGGTATTGAACTCAGGTCTCCTGCATTGCAGGTAGATTCTTTACTGTCTGAGCCACCAGGGAAAGCAAGACCATGAAAATATTTTCAAAATGAAATGATGTATCTGTATTAATATAAGGTCAAAAATATTAAGTCAAGACTCATTATTGAAAATAAAGAGGGAAATTTTATAATATTAAGTTTCCATACACTAAAATTCCATGCACTTAGTACCATGTATATATTATATATACAATATAACACACACTCATACACACATGCACACACACAATGGAGAAACAGACATAACCACAATCATAGTGAGAGATTTTCATACATCTGTCTCCATAGTTGGTAGATCAAATAGACAAAAAAATCAATAAAGTTATAAAAGATTTGTGTAACATGTTAAACAAACTCAACCTTATTGACAACAAATAATTAAAACTCTGCACCTTAAAATTTTTCCCAAGCACAGCACATGTGTAGTAATAAACAGCATCAACAGCATGCTGATTCATAAAGTAAGTCTTAAAAAATTTGTGAGGTTTAAAATTATCCAGAGTATTTTCTCTGACTACAGCCCAGAAAGCTAAGAATAGCAGGAAATCTCTTGACTAAGATAAAAAGGCATCCATACATGCATACAAACAGACACCCCTACAAACCTACAGCAAACAACACATTTAATGGTGAAAAATAAAAAGATTTTCACTTTGAAACCATTAACAGGACAACGTTGTCTGCTTAGTTGGAAATCCTACTCAGGGTGGTAAACAAACAAATAAATAAAATATAAGGGTTGAAAAGGAATAAATAAACTTGTCATTATTCATGGACAACATTATTGTGCATGTATAAATTTGAAAAAACTCTAGATAATTTATATTCAAAAGTAAGCTTAGTAAGATCAGTAGTTACAAGGATGCCACACACCCACACAAATCCATTTATTTATTAGCAGCAAATGATTAGAAAATGAAATCTAAAAATACCATTTCAATAGAATAAAAATATTTATATCCAAAAATAATGCTAATGAAATCTATATAACATAAGTAGGTATAATCATTTTAAAAAACTATCATGTAAGTATTTATAGATGTTGAACACATAATTATATTTGGCCCAGAAATTTCACTCTAAAATATAAACTTCTCAGAAACTTGTTGCAATATGGCCCCCAAAACATGTGCAAAAATGTAGCAGCAATATTTCAGAACAACCTAAATGCCCCTCAAATGTAGGAATAAACCAACCGTAGTGTGTACTTGTACAATGAAATCCTCCATAGAAAATAAAATTTGATGAATTACTGCTGCATGCAACAAACAGATAAATCTGACTGCCAAAATGTTGAGCAAACAAGCAAAATATATGTAAGATCGCATAGTATCTAATTTTATCTTCAATAAGTTTCTAAAAGAAGCCAGACTAGTTTGTAGATTTTGCAGTTAGGATAGTGATTGCCTTTAAGAAGAAGAAAAAAAAAGTGTAGTGCTTAGAAAGAAGCAGAATGACGGTTTCTGGAGCATTGCTGATCATCTTTGCTTTGGATGATAACTACATGACTGTTTGGTGGTGGTTTAGGTGGTTTAGTCGCTAAGTCATGTCCGACTCTTGCAACTCCATGGACAACCTGCCAGGCTCCTCTGTCCATGGGATTCTCCAGGCAAGAATACTGGAGTGGGTTGCCATTTCCTCCTCCAGGGGATCTTCCCGACCCAGGAATCGAACTGTGGTCTCCTAGAACTGGACATGGAACAACAGACTGGTTCCAAATAGGAAAAGGAGTACGTCAAGGCTGTATATTGTCACCCTGCTTATTTAACTTCTAGGCAGAGTACATCATGATAAACACTGGACTGGAAGAAACACAAGCTGGAATCAAGATTGCCAGGAGAAATATCAATAACCTCAGATATGCAGATGACACCATCCTTATGGCAGAAAGTGAAGAGGAGCTCAAAAGCCTCTTGATGAAAGTGAAAGTGGAGAGTGAAAAAGTTGGCCTAAAGCTCAACATTCAGAAAACGAAGATCATGGCATCCAGTCCCATCACTTCATGGGAAATAGATGGGGAAACAGTGGAAACAGTGTCAGACTTTACTTTTCTGGGCTCCAAAATCACTGCAGATGGTGATTGCAGCCATGAAATTAAATGACACTTACTCCTTGGAAGGAAAGTCATGACCAACCTAGATAGTATATTCAAAAGCAGAGACATTACTTTGCCAACTAAGGTCCGTCTAGTCAAGGCTATGGTTTTTCCTATCGTCATGTATGGATGTGAGAGTTGGACTGTGAAGAAGGCTGAGGCACCCAAGAATTGATGCTTTTGAACTGTGGTGTTGGAGAAGACTCTTGAGAGTCCCTTGGACTGCAAGGAGATCCAACCAGTCCATTCTGAAGGAGATCAGCTCTGGGATTTCTTTGGTAGGAATGATGCTGAAGCTGAAACTCCAGTACTTCGGCCACCTCATGTGAAGAGTTGACTCATTGGAAAAGACACTGATGCTGGGAGGGATTGAGGGCAGGAGTAGAAGGGGATGACAGAGGATGAGAGGGCTGGATGGCATCACGGACTCGATGGACGTGAGTCTGAGTGAACTCTGGGAGTTGGTGATGGACAGGGAGGCCTGGCGTGCTGCGATTCATGGGGTCACAAAGAGTCAGACACGACTGAGCGACTGAACTGAACTGAACTGCACTGCAGGCAGATTCTTTACCAACTGAGCTATGACGGAAGCCCTTTACAAAAATTTATCAAGTCATGTATTTATCATCGGAGAGCTTCTGCATGACTATTATGAAGTGAAGTGAAGTCGCTCAGTCGTGTCTGACTCTTTGCGACCCCATGGACTGTAGCCTACCAGGCTCCTTGGTCCATGGGATTTTCCAGGCAAGAGTGCTGGAGTGGGTTGCCATTTCCTTCTCCAGGGGATCTTCCTGACCCAGGGATCGAACCCGGGTCTCCCGCATTGTACTCAGATGCTTTACCATCTGAGTTGACTATTATAGTTCAGTACTATTTTGAAGAAAAAAAAAAAATCTCTTTAAGTGAAGTGAAAGTTGCTCAGTCGTGTCTGACTCTTTGTGACCCCATGGGCAATACAGTTCATGGAATTCTCCAGGCCAGAATGCTGGAGTGGGCAGCCTTTCCCTTCTCCAGGGGATCTTCCCAACCCAGGGATCGAACCCAGGTCTCCTGCATTGCAGGCAGATTCTTTACCAGCTGGCTTCCTAATAGCTCAGTTGATAAAGAATCCGCCTGCAATTCAGGAGACCCCAGTTTGATTCCTGGGTCAGGAAGATCCTCTAGAGAAGGAATAGGCTACCCACTCTAGTATTCTTGGGCTTCTCTTGTGACTTAGCTGGTAAAGAATCCGCCTGCAATGCAGGAGACCTGGGTTCTACCCCTGGGTTGGGAAGATCCCTGGAGAAGGGAATGCTGCCCACTCCAGCATTCTGGCCTGGAAAATTCCATGACCTGCAAAGTCCATGGGGTTGCAAAGAGTGGGACACGACTGAGCAACTTTCACTTTCACTTTCTTTACCAACTGAGCCACCAGGGAAGCCCAAGAATACTGGAGTGGGTAGCATATCCCTTCTCTAGAGGATCTTCCTGACCCAGGAATCAAACCGGGGTCTCCTGCATTGCAGGTGGATTCTTTACCAACTGAGCTATCAGGGAATCCCTCTCTTTAAGTAAAACACACTAATTAATTAAAGAAAAATAAAGTTTCTAAGACTTCTAGTAATATGCATATATGGGAAAATCATTATGTGGCTTGCAAAAGACAGACATTTGGGAAATATTGAACTTATGGCAACTTACATTCTGCGTTTCTCATCTTTTTTTTTAGTACCTGATTAGACTGAGGACAAAAAGACAGACTGTCCTGACTCTAGGTATTTCCAACCCCTCACTCTTCTGCTGCCCTCACGGCCACATCACACTTTAGTGATCACCTTGTCTGATTCCCCTAATTCTATGAACAGAGGTATTAAGCAACAGGGGATGTTTTGAACTATGTGACATCTCCAGTTGCTAGTCCAGCCTTCATATAGCTCAAATTTCAATAATGCTTGGTGAATTTGACATGTGCCTCCATCCTGTTTCTGTGATATCCCTTCATCAGTCCATTCTGGATAATCTCCATCCTAAAAGGGCTAATATATGTGAGAGACCATAGGATAATTCAACGGAGAAAGAAAGAAAGGAAGAGAGGAAGAAAAGAATGAATAAAGGAAGGAAAGAGAGAGCGGGAGGAAGGAAGGAAGAGGAAAAAGAAAAGAGGAAAGAAAAGTAAAAGCAAAGTGAGGGCTTTAGAACCAAACTTGTTTTGAATTCCAGCTTTTTAGCCACTTTCTAGCTGGAGAACCTGGGCAGGATCGTTAACGTGCAATTGCTTCTCCGAGCCAGCGTTTCCTCATCTGCGATGACGATTAAGCAGGATAACGTATGTGAGGCCCCTGGCGCAGCGCCTAGGATGCAGGTGCCACAGAATTAAGGAGTTTTGCCTCACTCTGCATCTGATGCATCAGTCGGGGATGAAGCGGGAGGAAGTGATCTCGTGTTGTGCATCTCAGGCATGGGGCATTATTATTCATCACATGCCCAGCTGATGAGGATCAGGGCAAGATTAAACCCTCCTGAGAAAATCTTTCATAGATGCCCTTCTGAGACCCATACTCCAAAAGTATTTGCTGAGGTAAGTTCATGCAAAGACATCATCTCCAAGAGATCTCCATTACAAAGTACAAATCGAGAGAGACCATTTGTGCTCATTTGGGCTCCTTGGCACTTATCAGGGCATCAGATCAGCTGGGTCCAGGTAAGGAAGGTACTTTCTGCCTGAAAGGAACAGCTACCCCTCTTAGGGGGACAGCACGGTTGTTGTACCCCTAGGAACCATCAGTAAGTAGGAGAAAGAGCTTTGTCTAATGATTAAGAACAGTAATTCTAGAGCCCTCTGTTTATATTCAAATCCCTTAGCTGTTCTGCAGGTTTAAAAAGTATTGAACTTTCCCCGTGCCTCCTTTTCATGAAAGGGAGATGGGAGGGCGGGGCTTGTAAAGCATGATGGGAGGAGGTGTAAGGGCCATTCTAAGGAATTTCTGCAAGAGTCATGTCTGCCTCTATTTCTGGTACCCTACTCACAGAGTCCTTTCATAAACTTGCTTAAAGTTCTGCTTCTGTTTTGCCAGAATCAGTTGCCCCATTGATAACTGTCTCCTCTGAAAAGCCACTTAGACAAGTGATCCTGTGTCATGGAAAGAGCTTCAGATTAGAGGGCAGAAGATAGAACTTATAAGCTTATCTCCACCAGGAGCATACTCAATAGGCCATTCCCTTATCCCCCACCCACTGTGAGGGTCACTTCTATCTGCAAGATAAGGGGGCTGTGTTAGACGGTCCTTAAATTTCCTCTGGGTTCTAAAGTTTTACCACCCTTTTTGCAACCTCACGGACTGTAGCCCACCAGGTTCCTCTGTGCATGGGATTCTCCAGGCAAGAATCCTAGAGTGGGTCTCCATTTTTTCCCCAGGTGATCTTCCCAACCTAGGAATTAAACCCATGTCTCTCTCATCTCCTGCATTGGCAGATGAGTTCTTTACCACTGAGTGACCTGAGCTTCCTTTTTTCAATTTACTGAAAAGGAAATTTTCAGTTTCAAACTCTGAGATGACGGTTGTGTTTGGAACATGTCATGACCTGATGGTGTGGCCAGTCGACCTCATGGGGCATCTTTTCCATTTCTCATCTTGGGTCTTGGGTGAATAACTAGCGTTTTCTGTTCTCCTTGATAAACAGATAACAGGAGAGGTATTCGTGTGTGTATACAGGGGAAATAAATAGATTCCAAATCTATTTGCAACCCCCATGGGGAAGAGACAAACAGAACACTCAGTCACTTTGAATTAAAATCTGGCTTCACTAAAATATATATTAACATATGAAGTGAATTAGCATTTATGATCTTAGTTGTTTATAACATTAGAGATTCATGGAAAAAGGGACTAGATATTGAAATGGACAATTGTCTTTATTTTTAAAATAGGTGAGAAAGAGGATTCAGGACTCTACAGATGCAATTGAACATTCTAGAAAAGATTATTAAATTGATGGCTCCCAGTTCTTAGACTGGAAGGAGACAGTCTCTAGGATTGAAGAGAGATTCACCGAAAGAGTGGCACAGAAACTGGGCTGGTCGTCCAGGAATTAGGCTGTCTCCATGGGTTGAGCTGTTGTTGTTTAATCTGAAAGTCATGTCTGACTCTTTGCAACCCCATGAACTGTAACCATCAGGCTCCTCTGCCTATGGGATTTTCCAGGCAAGAATACTGGAATGTGTTGCCATTTTCTTCTCCAGGGGATCTTCCCAACCCAGGGTTCGAACCCATGTCTCCTGTACTGGCAGGCAGATTCCTTACCACTGAGCTACTGGGGAAGTCCCTGAGATGAACCTGTAGTTAAGTCCCAGCAGACATGAACAGAGGAATGTGTCCGTGTTCCATACTTTCCATCAATGACCGGGAAGAAGATATGTGTTCAAGTTTTCCAAATTTATGGGTTACTCCAGTCTTGGAAATATTTGCTAACATTTTCAAAGGCAGAAATAATATTCAAACAGTTTTGAGACCTCTAATGCTGAGTGAAAACTAGCAATATCAAATGTAAAAGGAAGGGAAAGGACAAAATATCAAGTCCTGCATTTTGAGGCAAAGGCATAGGAGGTTAGTGATGGGCTAACAGTGAGTGGTTCATGATGACGAGAGTGGGAGGGTCAGAAGAACACCAGAACCAAGATGGGGATGCAACCATGGGTTGCATCAAAAGAATTTAGCTTCATTTCAAGGGGGCTTCCCTGGTGGCTCAGAGGTTAAAGCGTTTGCCTGCAAGGCGGGAGACCCGGGTTCAATCCCTGGGTCAGGAAGATCCTCTGGAGAAGGAAATGGCAACCCACTCCAGTATTCTTGCCTGGAGAATCCCATGGATGGAGGAGCCTGGTAGGTTACAGCCCACGGGGTTGCAAAGAATGACTGAGCGACTTCACTTTCACTTTAAGCCCAGGGAAAGGGCTTCCCTGGTGCCTAAGTGTGTAAAGAATCCACCTGGCAATGCAGGAGACACAGGTTCCATCCCTGGGTCAGGCAGATTCCCTAGAGAAGAAAATGAAAATCCACTCCAGTATTCTTGCCTGGAAATCCCATGGACATAGAAGCCTGGTTATAGTTCATGGGGCAAAAGAATTGGACATGACTTAGTGACTAAACAACAATCCCAGGAAACTGGTCAGACAAGTTGGAGGTAGAGAGGAGATGGAATTGGCAGACATGCTCAGGGTCCAAAGTCCCTCACAGCTGATAGCAAAGCATCCTGTGAGGCTCTGTGTAGCATTTCATCTCGGTGCCTCTGGCTCTGAGTGCAAGGAATTTCCTTTTCTCTCCACTGGATAGTTTATCTTGTACATGATTATGTCCAGAGCACCAGCCCATTAGGATGACAAATAAACTCCCCTGAAATTTCCCAATTTATTGAATAGTTCCGTTTAAAAGCATTCTAGCAGCAGCTCAAAAGAGCTTTTAGAGGCAAAGTGCTTTATCACTCAGAGAATGTACTCGAGGGTCTATTTCACACCCAGGAGATGATGCTGAATTCCAGCAGGCAGTCCTGGTCTGGAGTCTGAGATCACATCAAGAAGGAAGGAAGAATCCTGGCTTATCAAATAAGGATGAGAGGCCAGTGGTTAAGGGCTGGGCTCTGCTGGTCAAGTTCAGTAACAGCCAAACCACAGTTCAAGAACTTAACAGCTGTGGACTTCCCTGGTGGTCCTGCTGCTGCTGCTGCTAAGTTGCTTCAGTCGTGTCCGACTCTGTGTGACCCCATAGACGGCAGCCCACCAGGCTCCCACCATCCCTGGGATTCTCCAGGCAAGAACACTGGAGTGGGTTGCCATTTCCCTCTCGAATGCATGAAAGTGAAAAGTGAAAGTGAAGTTGCTCAGTCGTGTCCGACTCTTAGCGACCCCATGGACTGCAGCCCAGGCTTCTCTGTCCATGGGACTCTCCAGGCAATAGAACTGGAGTGGGGTGCCACTGCCTGGTGGTCCAGTGGTTAACAATTCACCTGCCAATGCAGGGAACACAGGTTTGATCTGTGATTTGAGAAGACTCTACATGCCATGGGGCAACTAAGTCCATGCACAACTCAGCCTGCACTCTAGAGCCTGCCCGCACGCAGCGACAAACATTCAGTGCAGCCAAAAATAAGTAGGTATTAAAAAAAAAAAAAAGCTTAAAAAAAGAACTTAACAGATTTGTGACGCTGAAATCTCTGAGCTTTGATATTCTCATATGTTAAACAGGGATGACAATACTGGGCTTCCCAGGTGGGTCAGTGGGTAAAGAATCTGCCTGCAGTGCAGGAGCCACAGGAGATGCAGGTTTGACCCTTGGGTCAGAAAGATCCCCTGGAGGCAGGCAATAGCAACCTACTCCAATATTCCTGCCCGGAGAATCCCACAGACAGAGGAACCTGCCAGGGTGCGGTCCATGGAGTCACAAAGAGTCGGACATGACTGAGCAACTGTGCATGTATGCCCAGAGCTGCCATGAAGCTCAAGCAAGACGATGTACAGACTTCTTATCATAGTCTCTGGCAGCTTGTAGGATCTCTGGCCTTGATAGATCTTCACCAGAGGAAATGTACAATTTTTCTAGTTCTTTGACATATAACCTGTTCTAAAATGAGGACCCTGGTTTGATGCCAAGAAACACAAATGTCATCATACCCTACACAGAACAGTGCCTGCTCGTCTAGGATCCATTAACTGAGAATATTCATGATGACAGAAAGATATAAATTCAACCATTCCTTCAAAGGGATGTTTATTTTTGATAATCTTAACATGCACATCCCTCTGAAAAATAGTGGCAGACACGTGCAAAATATATGTGTGTGCAGCAGCTGGTAAAACTGACCTAGGAAGACCACAGAGGCAGCAGTATTTAGCAGATTTCTGTGTGTGCTTTGAGCTCTGCACTGGAAAAATCAGGCCATGATGAGATTTGCATTGAGTGTCCCCTCCCACTAGGATACCCGGGCTGCTGCTTCATTTTAACCAGGGTTTTTCCCTCTCCCCTTTCCTCTTCTTATGAAATATACTCCTGGCACTGTTGCTAGAATACCTAGGAGTGATGCATTGGACATGGGCTTTAGAATCGATACCGTACCTCTGATCGAGACTTGAATCCATGCAGTTGGGACTCAAGAAAAAAACCAAAAGCCAGATTGGAACTCAGAAATCCATGGCCTTTTAACTGAGATCACACCTGGTCTCAGGACTCAATGAACCTCAGGTTCTTGATGTCTCATCACAGAAAGAATTTAGTGAGAGAGAAAGTGATAGATAAGAAGTGGATTTATTTTGAGAGAAACACACTCTGCAGACAGAGCGGGGTCATCTCAGAAGGTTAGAGTTGCCTCAGAATATGGCGAAGTTAATTTTTATGGGCTGGGTAATTTCACAGGCTAATGAGTGGGAGGACTATTCCAATTATTTTGGGGTAAAGATCAAGATTTCCAAGATTTGGGCCACTGCCTTCTTTTTGGCCTTTGATAGTCGGTTTTTGGAACTGGGCTTCCCTGGTGGCTCAGATGGTAAAGAACCTGCCTGCAATTCGGGAGACCTAGGTTCAGTCTGTGGGTGGGGAAGATCCCTGGAGGAGGAAATGAAAACCTACTCCAGGGTTCTTGCCTGGAGAACCCCATCTGCAGAGGAGCCTGGTGGGCTACAGTCCACAGAGTCACAAAAAGTTGGCCACGACCGAACGACTAAGCACACACACATTTGGAATTGTGATGGTGCTTGTGAATGTGTCACTGAACTTATGATGAGAGCGTATGATGAGGCTCAAGGCCCACTGGAAGTCAAACACTGCACCGTCTCAGGCCCAGCTGGCTCTAATCAGTTTATGCGGTGTCCTTGGGCCACGTCTTTTTCTTTTTAAGATTGTGTCCTGCCCGACTTCCTCCTGTTTCAGAATGACAGTGACAAAGACAATGGCCATTGCAGCCTGTGTCAACTTGAGCAATTCATGTGCCTGTACATAGAGATAATAATGACATCTTTGTTTCAAAAAACAAATAATGGAGCACGCACCAAATTACCAGGGTAAGGCCTGGCAGCCAACAGAGGCGAACTCCCCCACTTGCTTCCCTCTCTCCCCTTTCTGTGCTTCTGCATCCCCCTGTGGAACCCAAATCTAGCCCATGTGGGCAAGCCATGGCTGGGAAATGTCTGAATGACTAATGGACTCTCAGTCATGGGCCTTTCCATCTCATTTGCATGAACCGTTATTTTAAGTGATGGAGCTGAAATATTAAGATATCATTAGAGTAAAAACATTCTAAGATTTAAATAGGCTTTAATCCAAATAATTAATTAATTAATGCAGAAATTCCTGGTACCCATACATGCCAATGAACCATACACTTGGCCCCAGCATCCTGGTAAATCATCACACCATGAACAACTTGGGATGCTTCTCCTTGAAGGTGGCCATCACTTGGGTGTGGCTCTTCTTCTGTGGTCCCTTTAGCTCACGGCTCAGATAAGGTATACATTATATATATTTGAACTATGGTGCCGGAGAAGACTCTTGAGAGTCCCTTGGACTGCAAGGAGATCCAACCAGTCAACCCTAAGGGAGGTCAACCCTGAATATTCATTGGAAAGACTGATGCTGAAGCGCCAATATTTTGGTCACTTGATCTGAAGAGCTGACTCACCAGAAAAGACTCTGATGCTGGGAAAGACTGAAGAAACTAGGGGAGAAGCAGGTGGCAGAGGATGAGATGGTTGGACAGCATCACTGACTCAGTGGACATGAGTTTGCACAAACTGGGAGAGAGCGTAGGACAGGAAAGCCTGGCGTGCTGCAGTCCATGGGATTGCAAAGAGCTGGACATGAGTTAGCAACTCAACAACAACAATTGCTATTATGAGCCAGGTTCATACACTGAAGTCCGACTCCCAAGACTTCAGAATGTGACTGTATTTAAAGATAGGACCTTTAAAGTGATGGTTAAGTTAAAAACGAGGCAAGTGTCCTTATAAGAAGAGGAAATGTGGACACACAGACAGATCCCAGGGGTGCATGCACACAGAGGAGAGGCCATGTGAGGACACAAAGAGAAGATGCAGTCTGCAAGCCGAGGAGACTTGACTCAGTGAAAAAAACCCAAGAAAACATAAAACAGCTTTGCTGACACCCTGATCTTGGACTTCTAGCCTCCAGAACAGTGAGAAAACAAGTGTCTGTTGTTTGAAACCCCCAGTTTGTGGCATTTTGTAGTGTGAGTTCTAGCAAAAATATACACTTATAACAAACAAATTGTTCTTATTCACCTAGGAATGATTTAAATTCTCAGTACTTAGAGCTTCTTGGTGGAGAAGGCAATGGCACCCCACTCCAGTGCTCTTGCCTGGAAAATCCCACGGATGGAGGAGCCTGGTAGGCTGCAGTTCGTGGGGTCTCGAAGAGTCGGATGTGAATGAGTGACTTCACTTTGACTTTTCACTTTCATGCATTGGAGAAGGAAATGGCAACCCACTCCAGTGTTCTTGCCTGAAGAATCCCAGGGATGGGGGAGCCTGGTAGGCTGCCGTCTATGGGGCCACACAGAGTCAGACACGACTGAAGTGACTTAGCAGCAGCAACAGCAGAGCTTCTTGGAACATAGCAGGTAATCAATAAAGGTATATCAAAGGGCAGAAAGCGTCTGTGAGTGATATCGTCCGGCAGAGCTTGGATGGAAGCCCCACATTCTGGGGGAGAGGGCATATTCATCTGCAGAGAGACTGGGGTGTTCCCAGGAGTGCAGGGATGCGAGGAACATGAGAAGGGTTCAGGGCACTGCTGATCACTTCACATCACCAGCTAGGCGCGTGCTCAGGCACCCTCTGAAGACATCGCTTCCCTCCTGAAGACCTTCCTATCCCTTGGGGATGACGGTGAGTTGCCAGATTGTTGACTTGGTTTTCCCTTTATCATAAGATAACAAGAGGTCTCCTTTCTTTCTTCCATGTCAAAATTTATTAGTTTAACCTCCACCCCACATACTGCCTTCCACCTCTTAAAAATAGGACATTCCTCTTCAGTGAAATAACATGCCAGCAACAAAGACAAATGGAGAGCAGCAAGAAAAAGAACCCGGGAGGCTGTGAACTGCTTTCTTTCTTTCCCATATAAATATAGTAAGAGAATGTCCGATGCATAATTGTGCTTTGGCGAAAGATCGTAGCCCATTTATAGGGGAAGAGTGCAGACTCTGTTTCTTACTGAGCCAACTGCTTTTCTACTTGAGGGAAAATTGATGTTGGAGCCAAGTTATACCCAGCCTGACCTTTTCCTTCTCTTCCTCCTCAAATGACAACATTTCCAGACTGTCTTCTGGGGGTTAACGTTCCTGTTTCACCCTCCTCTTGTTGCTGTCGTTATTCAGCCACAAAGCGGTGTCCGACTCTTTGCAACCCCATGGACTGCAGCATGCCAGGCTCCCCGTCCTCCACTATCTCCTGGAGTTTGTTCATCTTCATGTCTATAGAGTTGATGATGCTATCTATCTCATCCTCTGCTGCCCCTTTCTCTTTTTGCCTTCAGTCTTTCCCACCTCTGGTGACATTCTTCTACCTGTATCCTCACAATACATTCACTTGCATAGTCTTGTGAGGGCCTTCAACTTGTATTTGTTAGTATATAGACATTTTGACCAAGTTCACAAAGCTTTTGTTTCAAGGTGGAACTGCCTGACTTAGCATCTGATGCTTGCGGATGCCCCGCAAATGCTTGTATGGATGAATGAATGAGATGACCTAGTTTTTCCTACTTCCATCTTATGCCTATAGACACACATACACACACACGCAGATTGTGTTGGTTGACTGGCTGTTGCCTGTGGCTAAAGGGAACTGTCTTGCTTGAATGTGTAACTTCAAGACTCAGCAGTCAACAGAGAACTTAGAAAAGCAAGGAAACCCTGAATGCTAGAGCCACAGAGATGCTACAGGGTACTGTCAGCGCCGGGCTTCCTACGTGGCACTAGTGGTAAAGAACCTGCCTGCCCATGCAAGAGACATAAAGATGCAAGTTCAGTCCCTGGGTGGGGAAGATCCCCTGGAGGAGGTCATGGCAACCCACTCCAGTATTCTTGCCTGGAGAATCCCATGGACAGAGGAGCCCAGCAGATGTTGCAAAGAGCTGGACATGATTGAAGCGCCTTAGCAGGTATGCACACGTGTATATACTACCAAGAAAATGCTACAAGAGAAAACATTGGCAAGAGGCACTTAAGTTAGACTGAGTGCCCTGGGAAGACTTCTCTGAAGAAGCATCATCTCAGCTGCACTATGAAACATGAGCAGGAACATGATGAGAAGGTGAAGTCTCCAGGGAGAGGGACCAGCCTGGGCAAAGGCTTGAGGCAGGAGGAAACCTGGCATGATCAAGGCATGGCTGGAGCTTAGCTGGAGCTTGACAAGTAGGGAAAACCCACAGGAGATGAGAATGTTCTAGGTGGCCCAGGTCAGGCCAGGGAGAGCTTTGGAGGCTGTGTTAAGGAGATCTGAGCTTTGTCTTGCTTACCCAGAACACTGGCAGGAGAGAAATGATCTATTTATATATTACTAAGATCCTGTTGCTGATGTCTGGAAAAGAGAGAGGGGATGATAAGAGAGAAAAAAGAAGGATGGTTTCAAAGCTATTGCATGCCTTCCCTGGTGGCTCAGTGGTAAAGAATTCACCTGCCAATGCAGGAGACACAGGTTTAGTTCCTGGCCCGGGAAGATCCCACGTGCTGCAAAACCACCAAACCCATGCTCGACAACTACTGAGCCTGTGCCCTAGAGTCCAGGAGCCACAACTACTGAGGCCCAGGCGTCTGTAGCCCATGCTTCTCCATACGAAAAGCCACCACAATGAGAAGCTCATGCAGAGCAACAAAGAATAGCTTTCACTTGCAGCCACGAGAGAAGAAAACATCATGGAAGACACAGCACAGCCAAAAATCAACTTTAAAGAAACTGTTTGCAGTGGTTCCAGTGGGAAAGGATGGTGGTTTGGGTGAGGGAGTGGGGATTGAGGGTGGAAGGTGTGGACTGGGGCCCATTTGGGCTTGAGTGACAGATTGGATTGCAGATGGCAGAGTGGATGGGGTCCTGATTTAAGAAGGAACTGCTCTCCCAGGTTTCTGGTTGAAGGACTTGGCAGATGATGGTACATGCTGCTGAGACAGAGAGAAGGAGCAACTGAAGACAGTGGATTAAGGTGATTAGTGGAGTGGGCTTTGCAAAGATTTTGAAACAAGGGTAGTGGCTGCAAGGCAACAAAATGAGGTCAGACCCACTCTGAGTGACTTTTCTGCTTGCAGGTTACACATGCACCTTGCAAATTCCTCAATGAGGGGTTCTTTGGGACAAAAATCATTTCACCAGATCAATCCAGAGATGCTCAAGCTATGCTGGTCAGGACCAACCCTAAATCCCAGGAGATTGATAGGGTATCCCAGGGGGCCCATGCGAGGGGAAAACAGTCTTGAAATTACTCTGTCTTTTGTTGTCTCAGGAAAGCAAATGTGAATATTTTTTATTCCATAATATTAATATGTACTTGTATTTATGTATAATATACATGTATGTGTATATGTAATGAGATTAATATTATTAATATTAAATGATGTCTCGAATAACCCACAATCAAGTGGAATTGACCATCCAGGAAAGTGTCTCATTTATATGTTGGTTTCATGGACCGCCTGGCATACAGCCAGGCAGTTTCAGTGGTATATGTCTCCCGTTCTGAGAAATATGACTGTCCATGAATAAAAATCAGAATAGGAACCAGTGGATCTGGCTTCCCCGCCATCTCCGGCATCGGGCAAGATGGTTCCCATCCCTCAAGCAATGATAATACTGTCTATCTGCCCATTGTGTAGAGGCCAACCTTGTGTCAAGTACACAGGGGTTGTTTCACTCATCAGCTGAGCTGGATGGGAGGTGCTGCACCTTTCTGTCCCCAAGCTCCTGAGGCGTCTGAAGACCAAGAGTAAGGTGCACAGGGACAGCAGAGCTCTGATGGCACCCTGAGCTCCTGGAATTGAGCCGGGCACGTACACCATGGACAGACACACACGCCAGCTTCTCGTGTGAGCAGGCAGCTCCCGTCTGTCTCCAGTCCGGGGCTCCCTTCGCAGAAGTGGGAGTGAGAGACTTGGCTGGGAATGACCTTCATTAGCTCTGAAC
Source organism: Nanger dama (assembly GCA_917880005.1). Taxonomy (NCBI): domain Eukaryota; kingdom Metazoa; phylum Chordata; class Mammalia; order Artiodactyla; family Bovidae; genus Nanger; species Nanger dama. Next base: position 15,380,582 of record CAKJTW010000046.1, on the reverse strand, counting down.
CAAGCTCTTCCTCCTCTCCCTTTCCCCCTTAGAGATTTATTTATTCATTTGCCTTGGCGGAGTTAATGGGGACGCAGGCTGAGATGGCGGAGAGCCAGTGGTGGATGGAGAGTGTTATATATTGCTTCCTGCAGGGTGACACTGGGGGCGGGCAGCGTGGGAGGGAGGGGGGTGGGGAATGGGGGAGGGAGATGGGCGGCTGAGGTCTGCTCTAATCGAATACCTTGTGAACAAGATGGATGGTCCACTCCCCGCCCCCCACCCCTGCCTCCACCCAGGGAGCAATTAGAACTTGAAGTAGCAGGAAGAAAGAGGAAGGAAAAGCCTGGGTGGGGACCATGGAGAGAAAGCTCTGATGATGTTCAGATCTCAGAATAAGGGAGATACATGGAGCAGCAGAGATGGAGGTGGGGTGGGGTTGGGAGGCATCCCAGCAGCCTGCACACCCCAGCACTGGGTCCATCTCAGGGCGGAGGCAGGCAATGTGATTTAAGAAAGGCCTTCCTCTCTCCCCTTGGATCTTGCATCTCCATGTTTGATGATGCATGAAATTCATTACTTAGGTTTAGGATTTTGAGTCCCTCCATGGGAGCCAATAATTTAAGCTGTGGTCACTGTTTGACGCCTCAGTGTGAATGAGCTGTGAAATGGTGAGGTGGGGAGGGGGGAAATTCATACCTGGAGAAAGCAAGGTAGGGGCTATGAGAGGAGGCTGAGAAGGAGTGAAATAGGGTTGAGGACCCAGAAAAGATTATTGTGGTCTTCTCTATCACTCCTAGCTTAGCAGTGGCTAAATCTTGGCGATTCAGGGTCCTGCCCCAGAAACACAGGAAGGGGTGCAGGAAGGATGCTTGAGGAAGGCAGAGCGTGAGTGGAGGTGAGGGGGCATGGCAGAGAGCATGTGAGGATAAATGGTAACTCAAGTTCGTGTACCTGACTCACAGTGAGGCCAAACAAACAAAACTTCACAGTCTGGAGCAGAGAGAGGTTTACCAGTGTTGTTCAGTTGCCAATCATGTCCGACTCTTTGTGACCCCATGAACTGCAGCAAGCCAGACTTCCCTGTCCTTACCCAGTGACTCAGTGGTAAAGAACCCCCCTGCAGTACAGGAGATGAGGGTTCAATCTCTGGATTGGGAAGATCCCCTGGAGAAGAAAGAGTTGGGCACGACTGAGTGACTCAACAAGAACAAAGTGCAAAGAGATGCGATTCACGCCCTGAAAAGCCTCAAAATTCCCCCAAAGTCTTTGGCAAAGCGTTTTTAAAAGCCAGGAGAGGGGGATGGGGTCCGCAGGGTCTGTGATCAGCTCCTGCACAGTTCTCTGATGGGCTGATGGTGAGGGAGCAGGATGGTGATGGTGTCACAGGAGTGAACATTATCAGTCCTCAGGCTCCAGGAGGCCTGGAGCTGTGTGCTCTAGGTCATCGAGTAGTTCACATCATCCATTCGGTGTGGGGTTTTCACATCTGCGAAACAACTCGGGAAATTTGCATCAAACACTTTAGAGAGGAGTTAAAACAGAGCTTGTGGGGAAAGTTCTCTCCCAAGAAGCCTTCATAGGGTCCTGCCTGGTTACAAGGAAACTCGTTTAGGGACAAGTTAATGCCATGAGAAACGCTGGGCTGGAAGAAGCACAAGCTGGAATCAAGAATGCCAGGAGAAATATCAATAACCTCAGATATGCAGATGACACCACCCTTATGGCAGAAAGTGAAGAGGAGCTAAAAGTCTCTTGATGAAAGTGAAAGTGGAGAGTGAAAAAGTTGGCTTAAAGCTCAACATTCAGAAAACGAAGATCATGGCATCTGGTCCCATCACTTCATGGGAAATAGAGGGGAAAACAATGCAAACAGAGGCAGACTTTATTTTTGGGGGGCTCCAAAATCACTGCAGATGGTGATTGCAGCCATGAAATTAAAAGATGCTTACTCCTTGGAAGGAAAGTTATGACCAACCTAGGCAGCATATTAAAAAGCAGAGACATTACGTTGCCAACAAAGGTCCATCTAGTCAAGGCTATGATTTTTCTAGTAGTCATGTATGGATGTGAGAGTTGAACTCTGAAGAAAGCTGAGCGCCAAAGAACTGATGCTTTTGAACTGTGGTATTGGAGAAGACTCTTGAGAGTCCCTTGGACTGCAAGGAGATCCAACCAGTCCATTCTGAAGGAGATCAGCCCTGGGATTTCTTTGGAAGGAATGATGCTAAAGCTGAAAATCCAGTAGTTTGGCCACCTCATGCGAAGAGTTGACTCAGTGGAAAAGACTGATGCTGGGAGGGATTGGGGTCAGGAGGAGAAGGGGACGACCGAGGATGAGATGGCTGGATGGCATCACTGACTCGATGGACACGAGTCTGAGTGAACTCCAGGAGTTGATGATGGACAGGGAGGCCTGGAGTGCTGTGATTCATGGGGTCTCAAAGAGTCGGACACGACTGAGCGACTGAAATGAAGTGAGCTGAATGCCAAGAGTGGAGGTTTTTAGGGAGAAGTTGATTTGGCAGATGAGTGAGAAGTAGCCAAAATTAGAAAGATCTTCAACATACACCATGGAGTTTGGGCTTGATTCTACAGATCACTGGAAAGAACCACCAGTGCTTTCTGAGCAGGGGAAGAAGAGAAGTGGCTGAAGGGGAGGGTGAAGAAAATTAGCGCAGGGGCCTGATCTCACTTACTGCTCCTGGAAGATTCCCTGGAGGAGGGCATCACAACCCACTCCAGTATTCATGCTTGGAGAATCCCATGGACAGAGCCTGGCAGGCTAGAGTCCAGAGGGTTGCAAACAGACGGACACGACTGAAGTGACTGAGTATGCCTGCACGTACACCCCCCGAGGGAGGTCTTACCATCTGCTTTCTGCTGCTAAGGGCCTTGTGACTTCAGAGGCTGTATACCTGCCAAAGACATTCAGCAGCAAAGCAGGAGGGTGAGATTCGAATCTGGGTCTATCTGAAACCCAAATCTGTGCCTTTCTATGACCACATGTTGATGGGTTTCATGAGACTTAAATTCTCCTACATGCCAAGTTTTCTAAGTGAGCGTCTTGAAAGTATAAGTGAAAGTGTTAGTCTCAGTGGTGTCAACTCTTTGCAACTCCAGACACTATAGCCCTCCAGGCTCCTCTGTCCATGGAATTCTCCAAGCAAAAATATTGAAGTAGGTTGCCATTTTCTTCACCAGGGGATCTTCCTGACCCATGAATCAAACCCGAGTTTCCCACATTGCAGGCAGATTCTTTACAATCTGAGCCACCAGGGAATCTAAGGGCCATCATATGTATGACCACAGAGTCAGTAGATTCTCTTACGGCTCTGGAGGCTAGAAGTACACTTTCTCTCTGCAGATTCTAGTGGAGAATCTTCCTTGCCTCTCCTGGCTTCCTGTGGCTCCAGAAATTCCATGGCTCATGCAGCATCCCTGGGATCTCTGCCTCCATTTCACAAGGATGTAACCTCTGAGGGAGAGAGGATCTGCTGGCCAAGATCTTGATTTCAGACTTCTGGCTCCAGGCTGTGAGGGTACACATTTCTGTTGTTTAAAATTTCTGAGATTGTGCTGACTTCTTGCAATAGCTATAGGAAACTAACACAGGGTGTTCAAGCAGGGCATTGTGCTCACTAGTAAGGGTGTCTCCAGAGGAATCTGAGAATCAGAAAAGGAGGCCATGGACTTCTCTGGCAGTCCAGTGGTTAAGACTCCAGGTTTCCAATGCAGGGGGCAAGTGTTCGATCCCTAGTTGGGAACTAATATCCCACATGTCGCATGGCGTGGGCAAAAAAAAATAAAAATACATAGCGGGTCATTTGGCTGTGTTCAGGGTTCTTTCTAATTCTCAGATTTTATAACTCAGAGGGTTTTTATTCAACTGCAGTATGTGCTTATAATTTAACATCCTGCTTTTATATTTAATATAATTTTATAGGCTACACATACAACTTCACTTATTTGTCTGTAATGACTACTTAATATGCCATCAAATGACAGTATCACCATTTCCTAACATTTGCATACTGATGATGCAAACGATTTAAATATTTTTGCCATTATAAACAATGCTACTGCAGACCTCCCTAGTCAAGTGACTGTTTTTCACTTGATGTCCTTTGACAGTGTTGCGGCCAAAACCTTGGCTTTCTCTGCCCACTGAAGCTGAATAAAAGATACAGAGACAGAGTTTGGAGGAAATAGAAAGGTGGCTTCAATCCTCAGCTGCCAGAAGGGAGAAACACAGTAGGCTAATGCCTCCAGAACTGTGACCCCTCCCGTGAGGAGTCTCAGGGCTTCTATAAGATGAAGGCTCTCAATCAGGGGTCAGTGATGAGGAACAAAGGTTTCAGGATCTTGTATTCTTCTTCCTCTTACATTGTTTCAAAAAACAGTCATAGGCTGGCATCAGGTAGCTGGGTAGACTGGGTCTGGCAGTCCGGTAGCCCATAGTTGGGTCCATTGTCTTCCATGTATTGTACTGTGGCCTTCTTTCTATAATGCAAAAAGAGAAAAATACTACAAGGGTTGGTGTGCAAAGAGAGTGCGGTAAAAGTGAGCACCAGACACAGGATGTGATGAACATAGAGTCAAAGGTTATAGGTGCAGGATGTAGCTCCTGCAGAGTTAGGGGCAGAAAAGCCAACTTAGCTACAGGCTACACGATGTTTCACCTGGTGGCTCAGATGGTAAAGAATCTGCCAGAAGTGCAGGAGATCTGGGTTCCATGGATCCCTGAGTTGGAAAGATCCCCTGGAGAAGGGAATGGCAACCCACTCCAGTACTCTTGCCCAGAGAATCCCATGGACCGAGGAGCCTGGCAGGCTATGGTCTATGGGGTTGCAAAGAGTCGAACACGAATGAGTGACTAACACTTTAATTGATTGTTGTTCAGTTGTTCAGTTGGGTCCGACTCTTCACAGTCCTGTGGACTGCGGCATGCCAGGCTTCCATAAAGCTAGGAGTGATCAGCCTTTATCATCTTCTTTGTTCTCAGGAAAGAAAAGTAAAATCCCTCATTCCTCTTTATTCCTTTTCACTGCAGTAACAGTAATTCTCAACCGGGGGTGAGACATTTGGCAAGGTCTGAAGACTTTAGCAATCAATTGTTGGGAGGTGTGTTACTATTAGCTAGAGGCTAGGGATGCTGCTAAACTTCCTACTTACGGGGCATCTTTCCACAGCTAATGCTTTCTGGTCCAAAACGTCAATAGTGATGTGACTAGAAAAACATGCCTTAGGATAAAATCTTGGGATGGAATCAACAGGTCCTTGGGTTTGGCTTTTTTTTTTAATTTATTTAAATTTATTTCATTTTTGGCTGTGTGTGTTGTCATTGCTCTGCTCCGTCTTGCTCTAGTTGAGGAGAGCAGGGCTAATCTCTAGTTGCTGCGTGTAGGCATCTCACTGCAGCAGCTTCTCTCTAGCCACTTGGGCTTCAGCATTTGTGGTTCCCAGGGTCTAGAGCACAGGCTCAGTAGTTGTGGCACACAGGCTGTTGCCCCGCAGCATGTGGGTTCTTCCCGGATCAGGGATGGAACCCGTGTCTCCTGCAGCGGCAGGCAGATTCTTTACCACCGAGCCACCAGGGGAGCCCTGGGTTTGACTCTTGATGTGAGCTGGAGGAGTGTGAGCATCTGCCTGGCAGTGACATGCTGGCCAGTGCAGAGCTGGGTCCACAGCTGGAACAGACTGTCGTCATCACAGTCCAGCTGTCTCTCCTTCACAGTCTGAAGCCAGAAAAACATCCAACAGGGTGTTTCAGGACTGAAACTGACAAAAGATAAATGTGCCTGGGCCTTCAGTGCTTAGGCTCTTAATGACTTTGGGGAAATGAAGTTTACCCCTCTTCTGAACAGACTCTCAGTTCCCACTGTGTTAGGAAGACTTCCCTAAACACTCTAGTCCACACTGCCTGTCTCATCATGAATGACCCTCACTGCCTACACTGCTCCAGAAATCAGTTTAAATATTCTGGCACATGGTAGGCCCTTAGGAGATGCTGGGCAAATGTCTGAATGAAGATCAATTTAATGTGTCTGTGTGTGTGAGTCACTCAGCCGTGTCTGACTCTTTTTGACCCCATGGACTGTAGCCTACGAGGCCCCAGGTTCCTCTGTTTGTGAGCTTCTCCAGGCAAGAATACTGGAGTGGGTTGCCATTCCTTTCTCCAGGGGATCTTTCTGACCCAGGGATTGAACTTGGGTTTCCTGCTTTGCAGCCACATTCTTTAACATCTGAGCCACAGGGAAGCCCGATCAGCTTAACAGCTTTCTGTAAACTACCCTGAGTATGAACAGTCTGATCTGTAATAGGGACCATGAGAAAATACATGCTCACTGAAACTTCGAATGGCCCAGGCAGAACTTCCAGCCTCTGGTCCCCATCAGATGGTGGAGGAATCCATTCTATCCATGCTCTCTGAGCACCGACCAGAGGTGGGCCTCTTCCATGTCACCCAGAAGCTCATTAACAATGCAGGAGGCTACTTCACAGGTTTGTAATCCACCACCCAAAGCCCAGAGCTGTGTATCTATGTGGATGGATGAAGAGGGTCTCCTTCCTCCTGCCACGATCACAAATGGAGCTGGAGCATTCAACAGAAGTGATCTGGGCAAGACACTCTTCCTTGTCACTGAATATGATGAAGTCACGTAGTAAAACACAGATTGAGGAAGGGGCTCCTCAAAAGAAGGTGAAGATTGGTATTTTGCTGGCAACATGAAATGAACATAGATTTCTCATGAAGACCCTGCAAGAGTCTTGTGAACAACATTAATCCTCATCATGGGATGACACACTACTTTCAGATCCTTTCTAGGGAAAAATCGTCAGAGTGCAGAGAACCACCTTTGCCCTCGTTTTTCTCCCTCTGCCCTCAAGCATCGTCCAGAACTCCCTCCCCTCCCCAACCACATCCTCTGATCATCTAACAGGTATAAACCACACCCTCTTCACGGATTATTGGGTGGCAAGAACTATTTGTCCTCAGACTGTGAACCAACTGGAAAAACCATAAATAAAATAGTCCTTAAGCGGCATCACTCTCTGTGAGAAAGTAAACTAGGGTCTTCCATGCAGATTATATTCAGATAAGAAAACTGAGACCCAAAAGTTCTACTAACAGCATTATGGTAAAATAGAGTTTTGGATCCAGAACAGTAAGTGTGTGTTCCTCCCTATATAGGACTGTCTCTGTGCTCCTGGGAGGAGACAGGAAATCCACGTGTATGGTCTCTGGGGCTTGGTGGTAGGTGCCAAGCAAGGGAGTGTGTACCCAGTCTCTCAATCCTAGCTGACTCTTTGTGACTCCATGGGCTGTAGCCCACAAGGCTCTGTCCATGGGATTCTCAAGCAAGAATACTGGAGTAGGTTGCCATTTCCTCCTCCAAGGGATCTTCTGGCCCAGGGACTATGCCCACGTCTCTTGTGGCTCCTGCACTGGCACGTGGATTCTCCACCACTGTGCCACCTAGGAAGCCAAAGAAGAGTGTGACCTCCTACTCTATGTGCCGTACAGTTCCTGCATCCTAGCTTGTGATTTATTGCTCTTAGCTTCTCCCTTCCCTGTTGCAGTGAAACTGAGAGGGAGTTTGCTCTCCAGTAAGCATCCGGAAGTCTTTGAAAGACATCAATCATTTCAGAGCAGGCGAGTGCCTCCCTGAAGGACAGTTGGGTTGCAATGGGGCAGTGATTTTGGAGGGAAGATCAGATGTTCAGTCTTGGAAATAGTGACTGTGTCAGCCCACAGGGCTATGGATGTGGGGATGTATAGCAGCTATTTTTTCTGTAATTGCAAGGTTGAAGTTTCAGAACCAAGAGTCTTCAGAAGAGATTCTAATAGAGCAGTCAACCTGGCTAGCTTGTCAAAAACAAGTCTAGCGAAAGAAGAGGAGAAGAATGGAGTAGAAAGAAAGGAGTGGGGAGGTCAGATCTTTAGATAAGCTATGGTTTAAAGGCAAAAAAAAAATGAAGTTAAAGAGAAGAGAAATTGGAGAAGATAAGAAAGAGGAGAAGGAGGAGGAGGCAGGATCAAAAGGGGGTAATTTGAGAAGTTTGAGGACAAAGAGCACTACAGTTCATTGAAAGTTAAATCAGACATGATATGATTAGGTTTGCTGGATAAAATGGAAAACCAGAATAACAATGGTTTAAAATTTTAGAGATGTTTTCCTTTCATAGAGGAGAAATCTGAAATAAACAATCAGCTGACATGGCTGCTCCGTGTTTTCACCAAGACTCATTCTGTGCTTCTGTGCTTCTGTTCCATAAGTGAAAGTGAAAGTTGCTCAGTCGTGTCCGACTCTTTAGCACCGCCATGGACTATACAGTCCATGGAATTCTCCAGGCCAGAATACTGGAGTGGGTAGCCTTTCCCTTCCCAACCTAGGGACTGAAACCTAGGGACTGAATCCAGGTCGCCCGCATTGCAGGCGGATTTTTTACCAGCTGAGCTATCAGGGAAGCCCTGTTCCATAATGTGTATATTATCTGTCCCATAGATGTTGGTGCTACACAGCTTCCCTGTTCAAGTTTGCCTCATGGTCCAAGATGGCTGCTGGAGCTCCAGTTGTCACGTCCACATTGCATTAAAGCAAGAAAGAGGGAAGGGCAAAAATGCTTGTGTCATCTTTTGGATGACACTGCGTTTACACATTGCAGTGCTTTTAGATATACTCCTACAAGTCCATTCAGACAACTTGTGCTTCCGTATTATTGGCTGCGTTTAGCAGCAGTGAACCTGGGAAAGATAGCATTTGCATTGCTGCTTGGAATAAAATCAGAGTCTGTTTGTAAGTAAAAGAGGAAGTAGATATTGGATAAGCAATCAGGAGTGTCTACCATAGAAGCCAAATGTAGACAGTCTTTCATACAGTCCAGAAGAGTCAACAGCAGTGGATTTAAAAGTGTGGTCACTAAACCAGTAGCTTCAACATCACTTGTGAACTTGTTGGAAATGCTAGCTCTTGGGCTCTACCCTTAGCCTACTAAATCAGAAACCCTGGGGATACGCTTGCTGTTGTTCAGTCACTCAATTGTGTCCGGCTCTTTGTGACCCATGGACTGCAGCACGCCTGGCTCCCCTTCACTATCCTTCACTATTTCCCAGAGCTTGCCCACATTCATGTCCATTGAATAGGTGATGCTGTCTAACCATCTCATCCTCTGCCGCCCTCTTGTCCTTTTGCCTTCAATCTTTCCCATTATCAAGGTTGTTTTCAATGAGCTGGCTCTTCTGATCAGGTGGCCAAAGTACTGGAGCTTTAGCTTCAGCATCAGCGCTTCATAATTAATTAACAAGCAGTTGGCTTCTTAATAATCCCTCCAGGTGATTCTGATGCTCCTTAATTTGAAATCCATTAATCTACCCTGGTGGTTCAGATGGTAAAGCGTCTGTCTACAATGCAGGAGACCTGGGTTCAATCCCTGGGTCGGGAAGATCCCCTGGAGAAGGAAATGGCAATCTATTCCAGTACTATTACCTGGAAAATCCCATGGACAGAGGAGCCTTGTAGGCTACAGTCCATGGGGTCGCAAAGAGTTGGACATGACTGAGCGACTTCACTTTAAATGCTACCATTTACCCCACATTGTTTGCTTCAATAATCATTGAGCAATTATCATGTGTCAGGCACAGTGTTGGGTTCCTTTCAGTTCAGTTCAGTCGCTCAGTCATGTCTGACTCTTTGCAACCCCATGAATCGCAGCACTCCAGGCCTCCCTGTCCTTCACTAACTCCCAGAGTTCACTCAAACTCATGTCCATCGAGTTGGTGATGCCATCCAGCCATCTCATCCTCTGTCGTCCCCTTCTCCTCCTGCACTCAATCCCTCCCAGCATCAGAGTCTTTTCCAATGAGTCAACTCTTTCCATGAGGTGGCCAAAGTATTGGAATTTCAGCTTTAGCATCATTCCTTCCAAAGAACACTCAGGGCTGAATCTCCTTTAGGATGGACTGATTGGATTTCCTTGCAGCCCAAGGGACTCTCAAGAGTCTTCTCCAACACCACAGTTCAAAAGCATCAATCCTTCGGCGTTCAGCCTTCTTCATAGTCCAACTCTCACATCCATACATGACCACTGGAAAAACCATAGCCTTGACTAGATGGACCTTTGTTAGCAAAGTAATGTCTCTGCTTTTCAACATGCTCTCTAGGTTGGTCATGACTTTCCTTCCAAGGAGTAAGCGTCTTTTAATTTCATGGCTGCAATCACCATCTGCAGTGATTTTGGAGCCCCCAAAAATAAAGTCTGCCTCTGTTTGCACTGTTTTCCCATCTATTTCCCATGAAGTGATGGGACCAGATGCCATGATCTTTGTTTTCTGAATGTTGAGCTTTAAGCCAACTTTTTCACTCTCCACTTTTAACTTTCATCAAGAGGCTTTTAGTTCCTCTTCACTTTCTGCCATAAGGGTGGTGTCATCTGCATATCTGAGGTTGTTGATATTTCTCCCAGCAATCTTGATTCCAGCTTGTGCTTCTTCCAGCCCAGTGTTTCTCATGATGTACTCTGCATAGCAGTTAAATAAGCAGGGTGACAATATACAGCCTTGATGTACTCCTTTTCCTATTTGGAACCAGTCTGTTGTTCCATGTCCAGTTCTAACTGTTGCTTCCTGACCTGCATACAGGTTTCTCAAGAAGCAGGTCAGGTGGTCTGGTATTCCCATCTCTTTCAGAATTTTGTGATCCACACAGTCAAAGTCTTTGGCATAGTCAATAAAGCAGAAATAGATGTTTTCCTGGAACTCTCTTGCTTTTTCAATGACCCAGCAGATGTTGGCAATTTGATCTCTGGTTCCTCTGCCTTTTCTAAAACCAGCTTGAACATCTGGAAGTTGTTCTTTAGATTATATTATTTAATGGACCATGAGAAAAAATAATAAAACTTAAAATTATACTAAAATAGTTAAAAGTTTATATGATGAGTGAAAAAGGCCTTACTATAACCCTAAAAATATTCTTCTGAATATTGCTTCTTATTTCACAGGAGTCTAGTCAATGCTATGGTTTTTCCTGTGGTCATGTATGGATGTGAGAGTTGGACTGTGAAGAAGGCTGAGCACCACGTGAAGAATTGATGCTTTTGAACTGTGGTGTTGGAGAAGACTCTTGAGAGTCCCTTGGACTGCAAGGAGATCCAACCAGTCCATTCAGAAGGAGATCAACCCTGGGATTTCTTTGGAAGGAATGATGCTGAATCTGAAACTCCAGTACTTTGGCCACCTGATGCAAAGAGTTGACTCACTGGAAAAGACTCTGATGCTGGGAGGGATTGGGGGCGGGAGGAGAAGGGGACAACTGAGAATGAGATGGCTGGATGGCATCACGGACTCGATGGATGTGAGTCTGAGTGAACTCCAGGAGATGGTGATGAATAGGGAGGCCTGGCGTGCAGCGATTCATGGGGTCTCAAAGAGTTGGACACGACTGAGAACTGAACTGAACTGAAGCAAAACCCTGGCTGTGACCATTCTGTGTATCTGAAATTTTAGATAGAATATTGACAAAATGAACCTGCTTGAATATCTGGTCATGTGTACAGTGTGAGACGGTTCCCAACAGAAAACATAATTATTTGTTACTAAATTAAGGAAGAGGGGACCTCCTTGTTGGTGTAATTGTTAAGACTCTGTGCTTTTACTACAAGGGCGTGGGTGCAGTCCTTGGTCAAGGAACTAAGGTCCTACATACTATACAGGAAGACCAATAATAATAATAAATAAATAAATGGAAGAAAGGAAAAGGCATATTGTAAAAGGCATACCTAAAACTCACCAGTAATCTCATCACCATAAGACGATATGACCATGGGCACTTACCTCTCCCCTGTAGCTTCAGTGAGCTGTGAACAGATAGTAACAGACTGGTTTCAGTTTTTCTCAGTTCCCATTCCCCTTACAAAGAGACAAATAAATAAGCAAGTGATCTCAAAGATGGTTAGAAAACTGAGGTAAGAAAGAGCACAGTTCCAGACAATCTTCCTATCAAATAACCAGAAGAGTTACTGAAGTTTATTCTCATTCATTCATTTAAGGAGTTTCTAAGTTTCTACTACATCAAGCATGGCGCCGAGGATGGGGTCAAGGCCAAGGAGAGCAGTATTCACTCTCCAGGAGCACATGCCTGCTCTGTAAGCGGGGAAGATGGGTCAGAGAAACACACACCGTCGAGAGCTGCAAGGCTGACACGGAGGCAAGCCTCCTTGGGGGCACAAAGGCCAATTCTTCCTAGAGAGGTAGGATCCAGGATACACTCTGTCAATTGACTTCTGTCCTAGGTATGAAGTTTTTCAAGGGTAGGCATGAGTTTATCTCTGTATTAGAGAAAATCTTCTTCTCTTCTGTTATTGATCAGTAAGCCCTGTAAGGGCTTCCCAAGTGGCTCAGTCCGTGCAGAATCCCCCTGCCAATGCAGGAGATGTGGGTTTGATCCCTGGACTGGGAAGATCCCCTAGAGGAGGGCATGGCAACCCACTCCAGTCTTGCCTGGAGAATCCCATAAAGGAGCCTGGTGGGCTACAGTCCATGGGGTGGCAAAGAGTCAGACACGACTGGAGCAACTGAGCATGCACAGAAGCCTGGTAAGCTCAATTGCTGACCGTCCTGCTGCAGCCAATGAATGCCCAGATAGCAGTGTCTTGAGTATTCAGAATATTGAATATTTGCTTAATATTCAATATATTCCATTTCACGCTTACTCTAGATTTGCTGACCCTTATCCAAGAGTTAACCCTGAATCATAACTATTGTTTTGGTCCTCTGTGTGTGTGTAAAACAACTGGAGACCATTAAAAAGTCTAAAACCCAATCCCATCAGGAGGCTGAAACACACCATTGTTATTAAACCCAGTTACCCCATAAAATTTTTCTTTGAATCAGAAAGGAAATGTTTTTCCTATACCTGCTGCTGGCTGTTACCAAGCAACTTCCTATGGTCTTTGGTCAAATGCATTTTCTGGGCCTATATTTTGACATTTTCTTCCCTGAGGCCATCCTGAACTCCTCCAAGCCACTGTTCATACACGTTCAAAATGTGGTGAGATGGTCCCATGTCACTGAGGGCCTGTGCAGACCATTCCCAGGGGTGGCAACTTCCACCGCTTCTTCCATTCCCATTGTAGAAATATCTACCCAGGGAGTTGTACTTCAAACTAAAACCAGCCTATGAGGGGATGAAAAAGAGAAGACCTCTAGGATGACAATGTCGCGTTGTGAGCGGGACAGTAAAGAGCCTAGTGTGCTGGAACGCAGTGAGAGGTGGATGGAAAGCCAGAAGTAGCTCAAGGATCTGGTGTCTTAGGCCGAAGAGTCTGGACTTCCTCTGTCCTAACCAGCCACACGACCTTGAACCAGTGCTGTCCATCTCTCAACCTCAGTTTCCTCTGTAAAAGGAAACAGGTTAGATTAGAAGCCTCCTCTCACAGGTGATAAAGAGGCGGCTTCTAAACCATTCAGTGGTGTGTTGGAAGGGTTTTTAGGGAAGATTCATCTGGACTGGTAGAATGGATGGCCCAGAGGAAGTGTGAGATGCAGGGAATCACTGAGAAGTTATTTCAGGATGCCAGGCTGCTTCCATTTGGTACCGACCCCTGGGGCTGTAGCAAGAGACGCTGTCTCCCCATCCTTATCTCTCTGTCCCCTCCCTCCGCTGCTAGGAATTTCAAGTCAACGGAAAGGCTGGCTGGCCGGTGGAGTTTACCCTTGGTCCCCCACATAGTTTAGCATAACTTCGCCTGGACAGCTGCAGGACAGGCTCTCTGAGGTAGTAGGGTCAGTGTGCCATCTTCCCCTCTGGTTCTCCAACAGCCAGTTAGAGCACTGGGCAGAAGCAGGTCGCTGCCAGCAGCAAGAAGAATGGGCCATAGTTCATCTCTAGACTCAGTTTCACAATCACACAGGCAGCTTCAAGAGATAAGGAGGGGAGAGGGGACAGCCCTGCCCTCCCTGGGCGTCTTGGCTCCTCTCCTGCACAAGGGCCTGCAGCCTCCCCTGAGTTTGCCATCTGTATCCACTGATGGTGGTGGTTTAGTCGCTCAGTCGTGTCCAACTCTTTGCGACCCCATGGACTGTCACCCGCCAGGCTCCTCTGTCCTTGGAATTCTCCAGGCACGGATACTGGAATGGGTTGCCATTTCCTTCTCCAGGGAATCTTACTGACCCAGGGGGAACCCACATCTTCTGTGACTCCTGCATTGACAGGCAGATTCTTTACCACTAACGCCTCCTGAGAAGCTATAGAGGTGATGCTACAATGAAGAGCAGAGAGTGGATCTGGAGGGGCAAAGAGAGGCTCCATAGCAAACCAGGCAACTCATGCTTACTTCCGTCATTGCACATATACAGGTAGCAGTTTGCACTGAGAAATGGCATCCTCAAGCTGCCAGGGTGTTTTTTTTTTTTTTTTTCAAATTAATTAACCAACTTTTGGCTGTGCTGGGTCTTCGCTGCTGTGCGCAGGCCTTCTCTAGTCGTGGTGAGCAGGGGCCTCTTTGTTGCAGAGCACAGGCTCTAGAGCACGGTAGTTGTGGCACATGGGCTTAATTGCATGTGAAATCTTCCCGGACCAAGGAGCGAACCTGTGTACCCCGCGTTGGCAGGCGGATTCTTATCCACTGCATCACCAGGGAAGTCCAGCTACCAGTATTTAGTGCCTGCTCCTCTAGGGTAGAAGTTCATAATCTTCTCTGATGGAATTCAGGGTATCAGTGAACTTGAGTTGGTAAAAATGACATTCTTTGCTTTCACTAAGCTCTAATTGAAATTTAGCGTTTCCTTCAATTATGAAATAGGCAAAAAGCCAAGGGAGAATTAACAGTAACTGTGACATTGCCATCCATAAGGTATTTTTATGTATATTACAGATTTTGCAGATATCTGGAAAGATGCTTTACATTCTTCACTACTTCACAATTGTAGTAATTTTTAGACCTGGCTGTAGATCATGTTATTCAATGTGTTATTAAAAAAAAAAAAGCACATCTATTATAATATCACACATTTGGTTTTTTAAAATTATTTTGACAACTGTATCTCAATAAAACCCATGTGCTGTATGCACTTAGAAATGTTAAATCCCATGTAATATATGTATTTAAAGTTTTTTTTTCTTCTGAGTTCAGAGGTTCATCAAACTCCCAGAGGGGTCTATGTCACAAATAAGTTTTAGGAATCTCTAGTCTTAATCATCAATGGGGCTGTATTTGGAGACACAGCATTTAGGAGGTAATTAAGGTTAAATGACAGAAAAGGCAGTGGCACCCCACTCCGGTACCCTTGCCTGGAAAATCGCATGGACAGAGGAGCCTGGTGGGCTGCAGTCCATGGGGTTGCTAGGAGTCAGACACGACTGAGCGACCTCACTTTCACTTTTCCCGTTCATACACTGGAGAAGGAAATGGCAACCCACTCCAGTGTTCTTGCTTGGAGAATCCCAGGGATTCAGGAGCCTGGTAGGAGGCCATCTCTGGGGTCGTACAGAGTCGGACACGACTGAAGCAACTTAGCAGCAGCAGCAGCAAGGTTAAATGAAGCTGTAAGAGGCTTTGCGGGTGGCACTAGTGGTAAAGAACCTGCCTGCCAATACAGGAGACTCAAGTTCAGAGTCAGGAAGGTCCCCTGGAGGAGGGCGTGGCAATCCACTCCAGTATTCTTGTCTGGAGAATCCCCATGGACAAAGGAACCTGGGAGTCGGACATGACTTTGTGACTAAACAGCAGCAACAACTCTCTAGGCTATAACAGAACTCCTGGGACAGAGGTCCAGGGAAGTCTTGGAAGACTGATTCTGTTAAGAAAAATGCCTTAACGCATCTCTGGTTATAGGTCAGATCCTATTCGGGAATGGAAAAATGGTGTCCGTGAGCTGAACTGTTTAGCATGGATTGTCCAGAGGCACAGACATGATCATACCATTGAAATGTTGCTTCTCTGGGGAATTAGGGTCCCGGGCTGGGGAGAGATGGCAGAAAAGGGGTGACTGTGGGAAGTCACAATCTAGGACTGGAGGAGATGGTGGATACACTTGAGCAGATGTGGTCACCACTATCGACGTCATGCTGTCCATTTCTGCTCTGCCCTCTGGACATGTCTGTTAAACCCCCAAGTCAGATCTCACTTGGGGACATGAAGGGCAAAGTGGGGAGAAAGGAGTAGCAAGCTGAGAAGCAACACTGAGCCCCCAGTAGGCAGAGAGAACCCAGAGAGAGGAGGCAAGCTGATCCCTGGGGCGTTCCAAAACCCTCAGGGAGAGACCTGACAAAGCCTGGATTCCCACAGACACTAGCTTGGGGCTGGGCTGGGTTACCATCCTAGTGCACACGTGCTCAGTCCTGTGACCCCATGGGCTGTAGCTCTCCAGGCTTCTCTGGCCATGGGATTCTCTGGGCAAGAATACTGGAGTGGGTTGCCGTTTCCTTCTCCAGGGGATCTTCTCAACCCCAAAATCAAACCTGCATCTGTTGCATTGACAAGGGGATTGTTTAACTGAACCTGCTTCTCTTGAGTTGCCAGGTAGATTGTTTACCTCTTTGCCACCGGGGGGAGCCTGTTACCATCCTACCTTGACTGTAAGAAGCCGAATGATTGCAAGGGGACCACAGCTCTGTGCACCGCTAGGAAAGAAGAGTGCTGCCGATTGCAATGGTGAGACATCAACTATGTGGTGGATTCTGATTTCAGACATCTTAAACGTGTGAATAAATGTGTCACTCAGAACTGATGAAACACGGTGCTTCAATATTGAACTGAAGAGTGACTCTCCCCTCCAAGGCTGGTGGGTCCAGGGACTTGGATGTTTTCTGTCATAGCCGCTGATAGCCTTGACCATCTCCCCTCATCCTGTGAGCCCACCAGGAACCGGCGCTGTGTCCCAGCTGTTTCTGTGTCTGCAGCGTCAAGCACCATGTCTTTCTCCCGTAGATGCTCCTAAAGTGTTTGTATTAATCACTGACTGCCTGAGTGCACTGATGAAAGGATGAATTCTTGAAGAATGTGGTTCAGAGACATCTTGAGGTGATGTGGGGAGTGGAGAAAGACACCCACTCCAGCAGGAGGGATTGTCTCATCACCGAACCTTTTTTAAAAAAAAATCTCCTTTCATTCATTTATTTTGTTCTTTTGGCCAGGCCTCAAAGCATGTGGGATCTTAGTTCCCAGACTAGGAATTGAACCCTTGCCTCCTGCAATGGAAACCTGGAGTCTTAACCACTGGACTGCCAGGGAATCCCCCTTTTTGTTTCCAATCTTTTAATTTTATCCTGGAGTATAGTTGATTAACAATGTGTTGGTTTCAGGTGTACAGTAAAGTGATTCAGTTACGCATATACTTGTATCTAGTCTGTTTCAAATTCTTTTCCCATTTGGGTTATTACATAATATTGAGCGGGTTACCCTGTGCTATGCAGTAGGTCCTTGCTGGTTATCCATTTTAAACATAGCAGAGTGTATCACTGAGCTTTTTTGGTTGCTTAGTTCATGGTGATAATTAAAAGCAGATGGACTTTTGATCCATTTTATGATGAATTTTAAATCCTCTGCCCTCAGTGTGTCCCCTTACTGCCTGCACCCAGGACAGACCACTACCTCCAGCCCCTTGTGCATGCTTCATGCAAACCTATGAAGTGCTGAAGCTCTGATTCACTGCACGATGAATCAAGTCAGAACAAATGTGCCTGGACATCTCTGGTTGCCCACTTAAGAAGTCACAGCCTCACTTTATTTGAGATTTTGCCCTGAAGCCCTGCAGACACTGAGGAGCATTCAGAAGATGTGCTGATCACAGGACTGAACCACTGAATGGACAAATGGACGATGTGTGTTAAGCGGTTTCCACTGTACTCCAGATTCTGCACCCACCCACCCCCACTCCTCCATCTCATTATTGCTGAATCAGCACTGCGATCCCCCTAAGGATGCCATTCGCCTAAGGAATGGCTCTCCAAGGGAGCCACTGAACATTTGCTTAATGAGTTTTGAAGTAGCCTCTGCTTTGGGCACCATGGATCGGGAGAGGGAGTGTCCACATGGAGGACCACCCCTGCAGGCTCTCTCTCAGCTGGCGAGCTTGCTGAAGGGATGAGGGGATGGGGAAAGACACTGACTGCAGTCATGTGCCTTGTTGAGATAACTTGTGGGGCCTGGGACGGCTCTGTGTTCATGAGTCACTTCGGCTAAGTTTAGTGCTGGCTCCAGCGACAGAACAGATGGACAGTCAGAGCAAAGACGTTCTGCTGGACTCCAGCCCGGCATGACCCCATCCGATCGGTCAGCCAGGTCTGAGCTGACACAGGCTCCCGGGTCCTGGCGATGGCAGGCGGGGGACAGGAATCAGTGACTGCCCATCGCTCATTTGCTACTCCTTCATTCAGAAACTTCCAGTGAGCACCCAGTAGACAAAGGGAAATGCAAGCCCCCCAGGCCCTGCAAAGAGCATGGAATCTGAACAACCACAGTTACAGCAACGAGATCAAATAGATGGAAAAGGGCAGGAAATAGCCAGTGACTTGGACAGTGTTGGACAGTGTTGGCAACTTGGACAGTGTTCTACGGGGAATGATGCTCCTCCCAAATCCATCATTTTATTTGCTTCAAACTCATCATGGGAGTTGTGTTGTTATCCCCAGGTATCGGATCAACACCCTGAGAAGTGAAGCAAGTTGCCCAGGGAAACAGAGTGGGGAGCCGGGCGTCCAGACCTCCTCCTTTATTTCCCAGTTCGAGTCTTCTTTATACCACTCTGCCATTGCTGTTGTGGCCGTTAGGCTGGCGTTTTTAGAATGGGAAACTTCATTTCCCATAAAATGGAAAAGCTCCTCATTTGCTCCGTGAGAAGGGAGTGTGGCTTGAGTCCTAGCTCAGAACAGTATTGGCAATTTCATGATCTTGGTGTCTCCTGGCTTTACTCTTCTTCCAGCCTCTGTCAACCAGTTGACATTTCACTGCTCCCTATCTGAAAGATACCGTTTTCTTTCCTGAGTGTGAATGTGCTTTGTTGTCTTTTTATTTTATTGAAGTAGAGTTGATTTACAATGTTTCAGATGTACACCAAAGTGTTTCAGTTTTATATATTATATATAGTATATATTATGCATATTGATATGATTTTATTATATTTATATAGTATATGACATGTTATATATTTATATGATAAATAACATGGTCATTCATAATAATAAATGATATGTTATTAATATAATAATATGCTTAGTTGCTTAGTCATGTCCAGTTCTTTGTGACTTTTCGGAGTATAGCCCACCAGGCTTCTCTATCCATGGGATTTCCCAGGCAAGAATACTGGGTGGGGGACAGGGTTGTCATTTTCTTCTCCAGGGTATCTTCCCAACCTAGGGATCAAACTCACATCTCCTGTGTCTTCTGCATTGAAGGTGGATTCTTTACTCACTGAGTCATTGTCAAAGCCCCAATATAATAATATATTATGTTGTTTGTATAATATATAGCATATATTAAATATATTGATTCTTTTCCATTATAGGTTATTACAAGATATAGAATATAGTTCCCTGTGCCATATATCCTTTTCTAAGTATGAAATATAATTTTATTGCTTTTGTGTCATAGAGCTTGTCTACTAATAAAAAGGTGAAGGTGGGAATACATTTGATTACTTAGTAACTCTAATGCAGACAGGTAATAGACAAATGTAGATACACAGTAGTATTCTTTCTTATTACAACTATCCAATAATTATAAAATAAAAAGTACAGTGATTATCACATGTAACAGCATGTGGCTTAACAACAATATTTGTATACAATGATTTTCCAAGAGGTCTCCATGCTTATATTTTTTAATTTTTAAAATTTTTGTCTCATTTTTTATTGAGGTATGATTTTTAAAATATTTTAATTAATTTATTTGTTTTGCCAGGTCTTAGTCATGGCATGCGGGATCTAGTTCCCTGACCAGGGATGAAACCTGGGTCCCCTCATTGGGAGCACGGAGTTTTAACCATTGGACAACCAGGGAAGTTGTTACTGAGATATGATTGACATAATGGGGCTTCCTGGTGGCTCAAATGGTAAGGAATCTGCCTGCAGTGTAATAGACTGGGATTTGATTCCTGGATTGGGAAGATCCCCTGGTGGAGGTAATGGCTACCCACTCCAATAGTTTTGCCTGGAGAATCCAATGGACAGAGGAGCCTGGGGGTCTATAGTCCATGGGGTAACAAAGAGTCGGACATGACTGAACAAGTAACACTTTCAATGACATATAACATAACATTGTATTAGTTTCAGGTGTACAATAATGATTCAATATCTGCTTTTATTTACAAAATGATCACCACAATAGGTCTAGTTAACATCCATCACCATATGTGCTGCTAAGTCACTTCAGTGGTGTCTGACTCTGTGCAACCCCATAGACGGCAGCCCACCAGGCTCACCCATCCCTGGGATTCTCCAGGCAAGAACACTGGAGGGTTGCCATTTCCTTCTCCAATGCAGGAAAGTGAAAAGTGAAAGTGAAGTCGCTCAGTCGTGTCCAACCCTCAGCGACCCCATGGACTGCAGCTTTCCAGGCTACTCTGTCCATGGGATTTTCCAGGCAAGAGTGCTGGAGTGGGGTGCCAATAGTTCCCTCTTTATTTTCCTGTGTCAGGGGCTTTTAGAACCTCTTAACGAGGTACAAACGTATAATAGAGTATTATTAATACAGCCGCCAGGCTGTGCATACATCCCCACCGCTTGCTTAAATTAAACTGGAAATTTGTTTCAGTTCCCTTCTCCCACTTTGTATTTTATCCTTTTAATACCTTCCTGCTTTATCCTTTTCCTGCTTCCTCAAGAATTACACTTCTCTCCCTCTCTAGAAGGGCCACTGTCCTGGACAAGGGGAATAGGTGAGTGGGTGGGAAGGGGTGGACGTGACATTTATGGAGGGGCTGGAACAGTACTCAGATACACTCCTGGATGCCTCTATGGAATCTTTAGCTCCTGTCCAGTATCTCTTGGGATTACAGTTAGAATTCAGCCCAGGGGCAATCACTTCACTCTGCATCCCAGGAACTCAAGCCCACATGCAGTTTCTTCAGGGAAACCCACTCTGCCGCCACATAGGGAAGTCCCAGGATGAGTCACCTGGGTTGGAATACAGAGACCAGGCCTCTTTCAAGTCAATGATACACGTTTTCAGGCAAGACCTGAGATCTGTTGTTCTAGGGCCTGCTACGATTCTCTGATGGCCGTTCTGTGGGTTTCCTAGGGCCTGAACTCAAACATGTTCCCGGGTTTCCCTTTAGGCGTGTACCCTACCGTTTCCAAATTCCAGCTTTTAACACAAAGCCTCAGCATCTGTAAGACAAGCTCTGGCCATGTTTCTGATCAGGAGCAATGAATCCTGCTGGGTGTCACTTCCTAACAAGATGATCTGGGGATGTGAGGGGATGTGGCAGGGAGAGTGGGGTGGGGGGAGGGGAAGCATGGTGGGGTTTATCGATAGTCGGCAGGATGACATTCTTGTTTCATCACATGATGAGTGTTTTCAAGGCACTGAGCCAACACCCACCATAAACCTGTCAGGGAAAACATCTCCATGAAATATTCTCATGCTCGCAAAGCAGATGTCCACAGGGGCAGCGGGCTCACCTGGTTCACTCCTGGAGGCAGACACAAAGCACCGGGTCTGAGAAGGTGGAGGTGTGTGGGCACCCAGGAGGGGAACCCAAATCTAATGAACCCAAGTTCATGGCCTATTGAGGGCCCCAGAGTATAGATGTGATAATCATTCTGGTTCTAACTCTGCCAGCGATCAGTGTCATGCATTGATTAGGTATAATACTCATCCCTTCTGGCCTTTAGTTTCCTCCTTTGTAATGCGTAGTTTTGGAGAAATTGACCTGTGGCTCCCTAGGGGTAGGGACTATGTCTCCTGGTCATGAAGTGCCACCTAGCACTCAGTAAGTGCAACATGAATATATAGAAAGAATAAACCAAAATACTAAGAGTCTAGGAATGACCGTTCTCACATGAGCTCTGTGAGTGAGGAATGCTGCTGCCATGTCAGTAAACAAAGGGTTGCACCCATTAAGCCGTCACATTTCAGCTGACCCGATGGTGAGCCCTGGTGGAACTCAGGATGGGAACAGGATGCCCACCATCAAGCCATCAGCCCCTTGTTCCTTTGTTCCTACCCAGATGTTGAATCTTACTGAATTCCCAGTTCAGGAAATTCCAGTGTGGTCCAAGGAGTGAACTGCACTGGAGTTGTGAAAGAGTGTCTGGGGGTCTGTGTGTTGAAGGGACAAGGGAGATGGTGGGAAGAGCCCAATTTCTGACTCTGAATTTAGCACTTGTTGACAGTGCTACGCTGTCTGCTCCAGTCAGGGCCACCCAGCTTAGCGCTGGATGATTCTCGAATGCTTTTGCACACTAGTTCCTTTCCCTTTGAAAGCAGGAAGCACACCTCATACTTTTGAATCTCTCAAGCGCCTAGCTCAGAGAAAAAGAGAAGGGCTTACCGACTCCCATGGATTGACACATTTTTCACTCACTAGATGTGGTACTATGCAATTATCAGAAGCAGGCAGGACTCAGCATAAACATCACTTATGAGAAGGAGTTGACTTAGCCCCTAGCAATTTCTGGCATTTATGACTTTTTATTTTTGTCCTTGGCAAAGAGAAATACTATGGAGGCAAGCCCACTGGGCTGTCAACAGGAGCTAGGGGAATGGGACATGAAAGCAGAAGTTATAAGTGCTAGAGGAATTTGGGTAGACATCTTTGTAGGGTCGGTATTTTGAAGAAAGGATAAAAATATTGTGTGTACATGTAGGCGTCAGAAAAAAAAGTGTTTAGGGGCCTATGCGGTGACTTCCAGACAAAAAAAAATGTAGAAAGAAAATAAAATCTTGGAGCATATAATTTTTTTGCAATGTCATAATTTTAAAGGAGAGAGATATGAGAATTCTACTCCCTTTGGACAGTTTTTCTTTTTCAGTAGTCAGAGCATCTTTTTGCACCACCTAACCATGTCCTTAGGCAACAGGCATGTCAATATTCAAAGAGGAGACCACCAAGTAGACTTGGGTACTTCACTGACACCATCACCAGCACTCCAACCTCAAGATCCAAAGACCATTCAGTTAAAGCTTGGCCCAATATGGCACCATGGAATTACTAGCCAAATGTTTCTCTCACCTCAGATGGCATGATGGTTGGTATTGGACCATCTAAGTAAGGAGAGCAAATAAAATTCCAGAACAAGATCACATAGTAGATACCACACCATGTTCTTAAAACCAACTAGCATCTTTTATAGGAAAGACTGATATTGAAGCTGAAGCTCCAATACTTTGGCCACCTGATGTGAAGAGCTGACTCATTGGAAAAGACTCTGATGTTGGGAAAGATTGATGGCAAAAGGAGAAGGAGTGGCAGGGGATAAGATGGCTAGATAATACCACCAACTCAGTGGACGTGAATTTGAGCAAATTTCAGGAGATAGTGAAGGACAGGGGAGCCTGGCATGCTGCAGTCCATGGTTCGCAAAGAGTCAAATATGACTTAGTGAGTGAACAATAACAATAGCATCCTTCAGAAGATTATATATGGTAGATATTTGATTTTTTTGTTTTATCACCCTTTTAGAGCATTCTTCTTTTCAGTGGTCCAAGCTTATAGAAATGGTAATGCTCTAGACAGCCAAGTGACATGTTGATAAAACACCAGGAGCCTGTGTGCACGTGTCATCTTGTGTATGTGTGTGACAGTGGAATGCACAAACACAGACATGAAATAGAGAAGAAATCTCTACAACTGATTTCAAAGAACGTTCAATACTGCTGATCAAGCTACTTAACTTCTTGGGCTCTGGTAACTACAGGATCAAATTTTCTCCTTCTTTGGATTTTTTGATCATTGCTGAACCCTTTTCTCTGAGAAAGAAAAGATGCAAGCTTAGGTTCAGTTCAGATTTTATGATTTCATAATTGATCCAGACAAAAGGAAGTTTTTAAACTAGGCTTCACATAATGAAGCAGAATTTATGAAATGCCCCCTTGGATCTATCACCAGATACTTTTAAGAGAGAATTAATCACAGACCCCAGAGAAAATGGGAGTCTGTAGGGGAAGCCTGGGGGAGGGAGACGTGGCTGAGCTTGGCAGGGAGAAAGGAGGAGAGAAAGTAGGTGGAGAAGGAGGCTGAGGGCTACATTACCTTATCCCTATGGTCCTGAATTCCTTTACAGTCTCTGCTCTGCTTTCCAGAGGGATGGGGCCAGGTTTTCCCTCTTCCCATCCATCCTGAGCACCATGGTCCCATCCGTCCCCTAAATCACAGCTCGCTTCTCATCACTCCCCTTCTAAGGAGTCAGAGGGGACACCCTATTGCCTGCTAAATCAAAGCTGTCTTCTCTGCCTCACTTGTATCGACTCTCAGAACTCAGTCCTTCCCATCTGCTCTAGCATCATCTCGTTCCTTCCAGCAGCCCAGCCTCCTCACTGCTTCCTGCACAGACCCAGCCTTCCCTCCTTTTGTGCCTTTGCTCCTGCTGTTATATTGTAGGGGACAAGGTGCAGCTCAGGGGTAGGGCCTTGACTGGAAACAGGAATATGATGCTGTTTCCCCTCCCATCAAAGTCCTACCTCCTCCATAAATGTGCCCTTCCTGGCCACTCTGCTCCTTTCTTTCCTTTTATAAAATTATTTGTTTATTTGGGCTTCCCTGGTGGCTCAGAGGTTAAAGCGTCTGCCTCCAATGCAGGAGACCAGGTGGGATCTTTCATTTGGGGTGCACAGACTCTCTAGTTGTGGTACATGGTGTGTGGGCTTAGCTGCCCCCCAGCATGTGAGTTCTTAGTTCCCTGACCAGGGATCGACCCTGCGTCCCCTGCACTGCAAGGCAGATTCTTAATCACTGGACTTCCAGGGAAGTCCCTATTCCAGTTCTTCTAAAGTCTCCCTTCTCTGAATCCAGTGATAGGATGGGAGACATTTAGGAACAAGTTCTCCAGGGATGGGAACTAAAGATGCTCACCACATACTTGAGCTTATTATACTTTTAACTGATAAGAAGAATGGGTAGTACACAACTTACATGTAATAATAAAATGTATAATACTCTTTTTATGACCAACCTAGACAGCACATTGAAAAGCAGAGACATTACTTTGTCAACAAAGGTCCATCTAGTCAAGGCTATGGTTTTTCCAGCGGTCATGTATGGATGTGAGAGTTGGACTGTGAAGAAAGCTGAGTGTCAAAGAATTGATGCTTTTGAACTGTGGTGTTGGAGAAGACTCTTAAGAGTCCCTTGGACTGCAAGGAGATCCAACCAGTCCATCCTTAAGGAGATCAGTCTTGAATATTCATTGGAAGAACTGATGCTGAAGCTGAAACTCCAGTGCTTTGGCCACCTGACGCGAAGAGCTGACTCATTTGAAAAGACCCTGATGCTGGGAAAGATTGAGGGCAGGAGAAGACGGGGATGGCAGAGGATGAGATGGTTGGATGGCATCACTGACTCAATGGACATGAGTTTGGGTGAACTCCGGAAGTTGGTGATGGACAGGGAGGCCTGGTGTGCTGCGATTCATGAGGTCGCAAAGAGTTGGACATGACTGAGCGACTGAACTGAACTGAACTGTAAGTTTTATGTAGCTGATGATCATTAAGCACTTTCGTTCATGTTCACCAGACTCTTGTATCTGTAGACAAACTATGATTGCAGCTGACAAACATGTTGTTCTGATAGGAATTCTGGTTGATCTTTAAATGAATAAAATGAAAGTAAAACAACAAAGACACACCACAGTCTCACGTGTTCATCCATGACATGAGAGGCTTCGTTGCTGAGTTGGAAAACAATTTTTCAAATACTCAGGGTTTGTGTCTCTGTGTATGTGAGTCACAAGGTAACAGTTACACATACCATACACTCCTAATTTAGCTTTCATTAATAACATTTTCTCCATCACTTTGTTAAGTCTAGATAGTCAATAATACGATAAGCCAAGCCCTGATTATTAGTGTTGCCAAAACTCAGCCTTTGTTCACCAGTGCTGAATAGAAATGTGAAGACAGGCTTTTGGGTGAAGTGGAAGAGTGGCTTTTATTACACTTCCAGGCAAAGGGGGCCACAGTGGGCTAATGCCCTCAAGACTTTATGACCCACCCTGGAGGGGGCAGTGAGGAGCTTTATAGCATTCAAGGGACAAGGTGTGATCTGCTCACGGACAATTCTTGGATTGGTTGGCATCAAGGTGAAGTTGCAAGCATCATCAGCTTTCTGGTTTCAGCCAGCCTAGGGTCTACCTTCCTGCAATCAGGCTTTTATCTATATCTTTCAGGGAACTGGGAAATCAGTGATTCTGCTATGTGGCAGAATTACAAGCTAAATTGTTACCTGTTTCACAGCCCAGCATCTATTCTTTGTTTCTACCTCTTCACGTTTCCTGATCATTACGTCTTGGGTCAGCGTTTTACTTTGAAAGATGAGGACATGGGAAGTTGTATGTGGTTTCAGTAGCAGCAGTGGGTTTTGGCGTGGATCTAAGTTCTCATCTCATTTGGGTAAACACCAAATGAGCTGAAGCACATTCTTAAGAGTATGTTAAGCTTTATAAGAAACCGCCAAACAATCTTCCAAGCAGTTCTACCATTTTCCATTCCTACCAGCAATGAATGAAGGTAAACTCATTTAATCAATACTTTTTTAATAAGCAGGTTGTCTTAGCAACACTTCCCACTTCTGAACTTATTCTTCATATCACCTTCTTCCAACCTCCTTTTCTTGGTGAATGGCCCCACTCTTCATCCAGGCACTCATGTGTCCCCTCTTTGCTCCTTCATGCAAATGAATTAACTGCTAAGTTTGGTTGACTCTCACACTTGCAGTTCTCTGAGATTCGTTCCTCTTCTCCATCCTTTCAGCCTTTATCTATGAAATAGCCTCCTTCTGCTTTGCCCCTCCTCCACATTGCAGGCAGTTGTCTTCCAAAATACCATGTTGCTTCCTCATTACAAAACAAAGCAAAATGAAACCTTGAAATTCTCCCATTGACTTCAGGTTAAACTCCCAACTACCCTGGATGGAATATAAGGTCTTCGTGAACTGTGCTCTGCTAACTGCCCACCCCAGTTCCCTGTCAACTAGCAGTACCATTTTCGGTGTTTGTGGTCTCCTAAACTCACAGAACCGTTGAAAACCTTTGCATACTCTGTTCCATGGCTTTTTCTCCCTGGAGAATTTCTACTCAATTTCACAGTGCCTCAACTAAAAATCACCTCACTGGACCACTGGGAAGGTAAAGACGTCCTTCTCTTTTCAGTCCCCACTGACCTCCATGGTCTCTGAGTTATATTCATCTCACCGATAGGCATTTATTTGTTTATGAGTGTGTCTTCCCCTCTCACTCCCAAGGCTGTGAATTTCTACATCCTTCAAACCTGGCCCACTTAGTGTGACATCCCTCATATGCAGAATCTAAAAAGAAAGAATACAAAAGAATGTATTTACAAAACAGACTCACAGACTTAGAGAAGGAGCTCATGGTCACCAAGGTGGAAGGGATAGTTAGGGAGCTTGGGATGGACATTTACACACTCCTATATTCAAATGGATAACAAACAAGGACCTAATGTATAGCACAGGGAACTCTGCTCAATTTTATGTACCAATGCAGAGAACAATAGGGTTTGTGGGAGAATGGATACACGTATATAATATAGCTGAGTCCCTTCGTTGTCCACCTGAATCTATCACAACACTGTTAATCAGTTATACTCCAATATAAAATAAAAGTTAAAAAAATCTGGTCTGCTTTTGGCAATTTGCTGAAATGAATTTTGAAAAGGGCAACCTCAGATTTG
Source organism: Nanger dama (assembly GCA_917880005.1). Taxonomy (NCBI): domain Eukaryota; kingdom Metazoa; phylum Chordata; class Mammalia; order Artiodactyla; family Bovidae; genus Nanger; species Nanger dama. The sequence goes on along the minus strand of CAKJTW010000046.1, from coordinate 15,352,757 downwards.
AGGGTGGGGAAAGGCTAACTGAGCCTCCGATAGAGCCCAGGCGTCTCAGCCATGTCCAGCTGTCCATGACCTTATGGAGAGCAGCCCGCCAGGCTCCTCGGTCCATGGGGATTCACCAGGCAAGAATACTGAAGTGGGTGGTAGCCACTCCCTTCTCCATTTCAGAGAATGCATATAGCCTTAACCGACACTGGCTGATTAAACCATACTGGACAAGGGGGAAAAAGCAGGAGAAAGCACTCTGTAGCCTCCAGCTACATTCCAACGGCCCCCACCCCACTTCTAACAATTTTGAATAGGTTTTGAGGAAGAAGAGGCCAAGGTCACTGCTAACTACTACTCTTGTACCAATGGGGGAGGCAAAATGATGAAATGTGAGATATGCAATTAGTTAGATGGCTGTAGAAAGACCATAAAAATTACTCATTGTCATGGAAAGGATTTATTCTGGCTCCTGAAAATGATCCTGCTTCAGAGAACAGGTTTGCAAGTCATTGGCAAGAATTCTGCCTGCGTCTCTGTGGACTCCTGGCCCTACAGAGGATCTCTTGCAGGTGCCTTTGTGTGCAGATGAGGGAGAGGGAGGCTCTGGGAGTATCTATTGGGTGGGATAGGGCCATCTAGGTTCTGGGTCTTCCCAACTTTCTTGATCACCAGTAAAGCTATCACATTTAGCCAGTTAGCTTCCTGTCCAGCAGGACTGAGCAACTATGGTTACCTTAGAAGGAGTTTTCTGTTTCTCTCATTGAAATTGTTGCAAGGAGAAGTCAATTCTGACTCCATGTTAGAACTGTTTCTTTGACGTTGCTTTTTTTATTATTGCCTGTTTGTGCTCAGTCATGTCTAACTCTTTGCAGCCCCATGGACTGTAGCCTGCCAGGCTCCTCTGTCCATGGCATTTCCCAGGCAAAAATACTGGAGTGGGTTGCCTTTTCCTACTCTAAGGGATCCTCCTGAGCCAGGGATGGAACTTGCATCTCCTGGTCTCCAGCACTGCACGTGGCTTCTTCACTGCTGAGCCATCAGGGAATCACAATTGATGGACTGCCTCAGAGAATCTTGTCCCTCTGCCTGACTGTTAAAGTGCCTTTGTTAAGAACCCTGTCCACCTGAGGATAGCAGGAAGGAAGAAGTGAACACATTCCTCTCCCTGAGGCTTGCCATTCTAAGAGATACTTGAAAGAGTAAATAGACTTTTTATTTTGTTTCCTCACTTCCCTGCCCCCATCTCTGATCCAAAAGAGCTCCTGGCATCCAGACGCCAACAAAATGGTTTTAATTCAACTTTCTGAATAAAGTTGTGTTCCTTGCCTCAATACCTGGTCTATCGGATTCATTGGCCTGTCATGCGACAAGTGGCAAGCAGAGCAAGCTTGGACTCAGTAAGAAATGCATTTTGTAATCTTGGAAATTGTGGCCCCTTCCCCTACTGGGTTTCCTAAGGAAAGTTTTCAGAAAGTGGTGATTACTTGGCCACTCAGCCTTTCTGCACAAGCCTTCAACTCTGAGATTTTCCTGGAAGAAGTGTTTGTCCTTTCTTATAAGCCTCCTCCCAGCTCTTGAACCTATCCCCAGAAGGATCCTAAGCTATCTGTGTTGTATGCTTCCTTGTTGCCCATCTTTTCAGCTGCTTGGAAATCATCTCTTTGAGTCAAAGGAATCTGAGTTGAAATCCTGGTTCTATCAGTTTCTGGAATGGCACACAGAAGTCTTTGAGATGGTTCTGGGGAGCATATTCATGAAATGAACATGTTTTTCCTTCAACAGGGATGGGTTGAGATAAAGTGGTTCTGTTGTCTTGTGATCATGTGGGAGGATTTCCTCTGAAGGAATTCAGTTTGACTGCAGAGCAGGGAGGTGCCATAGGTGAGTCCCAGGTGAGAGGATCCTGGGGCACGGTCTCCCACACTTCTCCTGGAACAACCCTCAGCTTTGGCTGCCTGTCCCCCTGTGGGACCCCAGAGCCCCTGACCTGGTACTCCAGGAATCCCATTCTGCAGCAACTACACGCTTCTTTGGCCCTCCAGTGACTCCTAAAGATACTAGGTGGGCTGAGAAACCGTGACCCACTGGGTCCACTCTGCTTCAGCCTTGTACGCCCAGACCTCATCCTGAATCTCATTGTCACTTGAAATCACTGTCAGATTTTTTTTTTAAAGGAGAGGATTTTTTTTTTTTTTAAGAGAAAATACTTGAAGCCTTAACACATAGGATTCTTATTCCAAAGCTAAAATCCTATACTTTTATGATCTACTCTATACATGTTTGCAAATGGAATTGTCAGAAACTAAAGTCACTCAAAGGAAATTTAACTCAGGTGCTCTGCCTTAAAAATTTTAAATAAGAATTTACAGGACTATTGTTTTTATTTGATTTAATATCCACGGCACCGAGGGTGAGCTAATAGAATGTTATGGTAAAAGATTAATCTTCATGTTTTGAATAGTGAATATAAGCATTGAATGTAGATGGTAACTCAAACAGGATTTGGATTCTAAGGATAAAGAGCTAAAGCTTAGAGAGGCTATGTGTTTTGCAGTACTTGCTCTGTGAAGATTATAGTTGCTGTTGTTCAATCACTAAATTGCGTCGTACTCTTTGTGACCCCATGGACTATAGCCTGCCAGGCACCTCGGTCCATGAGATTTCCCAGGCAAGAATACTGGAGTGAGTTCCCATTTCCTCCAGGGGATCTTTCCCACTGAGATTATGAGCTGCCCTCAGACTGATTTCCTATTTTGGCAATTTTTTTTTTCTAACTGCTCATAGTAGAGCCTCATTGTATGGCTCCTCGGTATCCATTTCATCTCTTCTCTTCCATTCGGTAATGGTATTGGGAATTTCCTCTCTCAGTTGGGAAACTCCTAGTGGGGCCCCCTCCTTGGTCCGTGGGTGACGCACATGACATAGGCTGGCCAATCACGTGTTTCATTGGCTAAAATGATTGCATTAGCAATGAACATACGACTCAATCAGTCATATGAGATTTTTGCTAGGATTTAAAACAAATCTTATTTATTTATTTTTGCCTGTGTCAGTTTTAGCTTTGGCATGAGGGATCTTTCAATGTGACATGCAGGCATAGTTGCCCCGAGGCATGTGGGATCTTGGTTACTCCACCAGGGATTGGTCCTCTGCATTGGAAAGCAAATTCTTGACCACTGGATAGCCCGGGAAGTTCCTTTCCTAGGATTTTTGAGAGAGGCAGGGAAATTTCCCCTAGACACCAGAAGCCAAGGCTGTTGCTATCAAGGTTTAAGAATGAAACCAACACAACAGGAGCAGAAAGCCTGCCAGAATCATTTGAGATAAGTCACTCTTGAAGCCCTAGCCCTTTGTTCTATGAGCTGACAAATTATGGACCTTTTGTTGGTTAAGTACGTTAATGGATTTTCTGTTACTTGTAATCAAAAGAGTCCTACTTCGTTGATACAACATTCTTTCGAAATAGAAAGAAGGTATTTTGAATACATAAGATATTTGAAGAGTGAATTTGTACAATGAAGGGGTTTTTAGTGTACACAGTTGTACAACCATCACCACTATCTGATTCTAGTCTGATTCTATCTGATTCTATCTAATTCTATCTGATTCTAGGCTGTTTTCATCACCCCAAAGCAAAATCCTGTGCTCACTATCAGTTACTCCTCACTCACCTCTCCTCCCAGACCCTTGTGATCAATTATCTGCTTTCTGTCTCTATAAAGCTATCTATTCTAGATACTGTGGACAAATGGGATCATACAGTGTGTGGCACTGTGTGTCTAGTTCTTTCACTCAGAATCATACTTTCAAAGTTCCTCTATGTATCATGTATCAGTGCTGCATTCCTGTTCCTAGCTGAAAAATATTCCACTGCATGGATATATTACATTTTGTTTATCCATTCTTTGATTGGTTGACACTTGAGTGTCTCCATTTCCATTTTTGTCGATTATGAGTAATACTGCTATCAACATTTGTATACAAGTTTTTGTGTGGGCATATGTTTTCATTTCTCCTGGAGTGGAATTTTTGGATCATATGGTAAATTTGTGTTTATCTTTTTGAGGAACTGACAAACAATTTTTAAAGCTGGCTGTACCATATTACCATTGTGCCAAAAACGTATGAGGTTTCCAGTTTTATATCCTCATCAACACTTGCTATTGTACATCTTTTTTGTTATAGCCAGTCTAGAGAGTGTGAAATGCTATCTCATTGTGCTTGTTATTTGCATTTCTGTAATGGTTTAAGATGTTGATTTTTGCATGTTCTTTTGGTCATTTGTATTTCTTTTGTGTAGAAATATTCAAACCCTTTGTCAGCTTAAAATGTAGGTTATTTGTCCTTTTATTATTGATTTGTTAGACCTATCTATCTGTCTGTCACGAGGATACATATGATTCAAAAATATTTTCTCTCAGTCTGTTGTTTTCTTTTCATTTTTTGATAGTGTCCTTTAAAGGACAATTTTTTTCATTTTGAAGAAAACTAGTATATCTGTTTTTCCTTTTGTTTCTTGTACTTTTGGTGTAACAACTAAGATATCATTCAAGGACTAATTCAAGGTCACAAAGATAAATTGCATTGTTTTCTTTCTAGAGTTTTAATGTTGCAGTTCTTACATTTATACCAATGATCCACTTCAAGTTAATTTTTGTATATGATGCAAGGAAGGGATCCAAATACATTATTTTGCATGTGCTAGATATCCCAGCACCATGTGTCGAAAAGATCTTATTTCCCCATTGCATCATCTTGGCACTTTTGTTGAATATCAGTTGACCATAGACACGTGAGTTTATTTTGAGGATTACAATTCTATTTCATTGACATATATGTCTGTTGTTATGTTGGTACCAGTACATCGCTTTGAAGTAAGTGTATAAATTGAGCACCCTAAGTCTTTTTTATTTTCTTCTGTTTTAAGAGTGTTTTGATTACTCAAGTTCCCTTGAATTTTCATAGGAATCTTAGGATCTGCTTGTTAATTTCTGCAAAAAAAGCAGTGGTATTTTGATTGGGATTGTGTTGGATTGTAGATCACCTTGAGGGAATATTGCCCCTTTAACAATATTAAGTTTTCTGATCTGTGAACATTGGATGTCTTCCTATTTATCTCAGTTTTCTTTAGTTTCTTTCAGCAATATTTTTGCATTTTTCAGTCAACCTAATTTTATTTCTTTTTAATAAAAATATTTTTGGCTGCCCCGGGTCTTAGCTGAGGCATGGGCTTCTCTAGGTGTGATGCCCCGTGTAGTTGTGGCGTGAGGGCTAATTTCCACAATTCCTGAGCTTGCGGGGCACCACAACTGGATGGTCCAAGGTGTGTGGGCTCTTAATTTCCCAACCAGGCATCAAACTCATATCCTCTGCTTTGGAAGGCAGATTCCTAACCACTGGACCATGAGGGAAGTCCCAACCTAATTTTAATAGTACACAAAGACTTTGCTTCTTTCGTCCATCCTCTCCTTATATGTTGACTTGATGCTAGCAAAGTAATGCTCAAAATTCTCCAAGCCAGGCTTCAGCAATATGTGAACCATGAACTTCCTAATGTTCAAGCTGGTTTTAGAAGAGGCAGAGGAACCAGAGATCAAATTGCCAACATCTGCTGGATCATGGAAAAAGCAAGAGAGTTCCAGAAAAACATCTATTTCTACTTTATTGACTATGCCAAAGCCTTTGACTGTGTGGATCACAAGAAACTGTGGAAAATTCTGAGAGAGATGGGAATACCAGACCACTTAATCTGCCTCTTGAGAAATCTGTATGCAGGTCAGGAAGCAACAGTTAGAACTGGACATGGAACAACAGACTGGTTCCAAATAGGAAAAGGAGTACATCAAGGCTGTATATTGTCATCCTGCTTATTTAACTTCTATGCAGAGTACATCATGAGAAGCGCTGGACTGGAAGAAACACAAGCTGGAATCAAGATTGCTGGGAGAAATATCAATAACCTCAGATATGCAGATGACACCACCCTTCTGGCAGAAAGTGAAGAGGAGCTAAAAAGCGTCTTGATGAAAGTGAAAGTGGAGAGTGAAAAAGTCGGCTTAAAGCTCAATATTCAGAAAACGAAGATCATGGCATCCGGTCCCATCACTTCATGGGAAATAGATGGGGAAACAGTGGAAACAGTGTCAGACTTTATTTTTGGGGGCTCCAAAATCACTGTAGATGGTGATTGCAGCCATGAAATTAAAAGATGCTTACTCCTTGGAAGAAAAGTTATGATCAACCTAGATAGCATTTTCAAAAGCAGAGATATTACTTTGCTGACTAAGGTCCATCTAGTCAAGGCTATGGTTTTTCCTGTGGTCATGTGTGGATGTGAGAGTTGGACTGTGAAGAAGGCTGAGCGCCAAAGAATTGATTCTTTTGAACTTCGGTGTTGGAGAAGACTCTTGAGGGTAGCTTGGACTACATGGAGTTCCAACCAGTCCATTCTGAAGGAGATCAGCCCTGGGATTTCTTTGGAAGGAATGATGCTAAAGCTGAAACTTCAGTACTTTGGCCACCTCATGCGAAGAGTTGACTCATTGGAAAAGACTCTGATGCTGGGAGGGATTGGGGGCAGGAGGAAAAGGGGACGAGAGAGGATGAGATGGCCAGATGGCATCATGGACTCGATGGGCATGAGTCTGAGTGAATTCTGGGAGTTGGTAAGGGACAGGGAGGCCTGGTGTGCTGCAATTCATGGGGTCACAAAGAGTTGGACATGACTGAGCAACTGAACTGAACTGAACTGATGGCATGACATCTTTATGCAGTGGGTGTCTATCAGCACAGATTAATAATTGTTGTTTTTGCAATTGTCTTTTAAATCAGATAAGAGAAGAAAAGTTACAAATAATATTTTTAAAAATGCCTTTATAGATGGCTACTCACAAGTTCAACAGTGACAGTGAATTCTTCCTGAGATCTTGCTCTCAAAGCATCTCACTGAACTCACCCTAATCTCAACTCTGTTGCTCATTTCATCCTCCCCTGTGCCTGTGAGTGTTCTAAGTCACTCAGTCATGTCCGATTCTTTGCAGTCCACAGATTGTAGCACATCAGGCTCCTCTGTCCATGGGATTCTCCAGAGAAGCATACTGGAATAGGTTGCCAAAAAGTTGGCTTAAAGCTCAACATTCAGAAAATGAAGATCATGGCATCCGGTCCCATCACTTCATGGGAAATAGATGGGGAAACAGTGGAAACTGTCAGACTTTCTTTTGGGAGCTCCAAAATCACTGCAGATGGTGACTGCAGCCATGAAATTAGAAGACGCTTACTCCTTGGGAGAAAAGTTATGACCAACCTAGACAGTATATTCAAAAGCAAAGACATTACTTTGCCAGCTAAGGTCCGTCTAGTCAAGGCTATGGTTTTTCCTGTGGTCATGTATGGATGTGAGAGTTGGACTGTGAAGAAGGCTGAGTGCCGAAGAACTGATGCTTTTGAACTGTGATATTGGAGAAGACTCTTGAGAGTCCCTTGGACTGCAAGGAGATCCAACAAGCCCATTCTGAAGGAGATGAACCCTGGGATTTCTTTGGAAGGAATGATGCTGAAGCTGAAACTCCAGTACTTTGGCCACCTCATGAGAAGAATTGACTCATTTGAAAAGACTCTGATGCTGGGAGGGATTGGGGGCAGGAGGAGAAGGGGGACGAGAGAGGATGAGATGGCCGGATGGCATCACGGACTCGATGGGCGTGAGTCTGAGTGAACTCTGGGAGATGGTGATGAACAGGGAGGCCTGGCGTGCTGCGATTCATGGGGTCACAAAGGGTCGCAAAGAGTCGGATACGACTGAGCGATTGAACTGAACTGAACTGAGGGATCGAACCAGAGTGCATCCTCCCTCACTCCCTCCTTGAATGGCAACATTTTTGAATTTTCTTTGTTTTTCATGAGTGTGGATGATGGTGGCCAGATGTAAATGACTGAAGCAGTTCAGTGGCTTTCAATGCCACGTGCCTGCTGCAGGTTCCTAGGAGACATCGCCTGCCCTCTAACCATCCCTAGTGCACTGCCTGCCCATCATCCTAGGCCAGTGGCTGCCGCAAACAAAGGAGGGTGTGGAGTGGCAGGGGGAGGAAGTTATGCTAGGAGGGGGTTCTGTTGGAGCAGAGTCCCTGTGTCAAAGGGGCTCCTTCTGGGAATTCAGCGCTATGGAACCACAGGTATGCACAAACAGGGAAAAAAGAAATCAATGAATGCCGGGTCTGTGTTTGGGCTTGTGGAAAATGATTGCATTTCCTTTCCTTTTGTCTATTCATAGACTCTCAGACCACTAATTCCTTTAATCAATAGCGAAGATTTGGACCAGGTGTCTCCGAGATGCCGGCATTCACTTGTCGGGTTAATGCCACTTAATCCCCTGTCTTGCAGAGCCTGCTTGGGGACCCCAAGTAGAACCACCACCCCACCCCACCCTCTCCCAAGTAGAACCCACCAGGGGGCTGGCTTCTCCAGAGCAGTTCAGATGCCCTGGGACCAGGGACTGAGGCAGGCCAGCAGCAACCTCTGTTTTACTAGCCTCTGCTTCTTTTGTACATGCTCCCAGTTTGCAAGCTCTTTTATATTCACATTTTAGCAGGAGGACAGGTCAGAGGTTACCAAGTTTCCTAGAAACCAAGGAAGAAAAATGCTATGTCACATTGTGGGTGATAAGATATATTCCAACCTCAGAGACATTAAAATGTGATTAAATAAATAGGTGTGTGTTTATGTGTGTACGTGTATATCCTAGAACAAGAGTCCCCACCCTCTAGGATCTAATGCCTGACGAGCTGAGGTGGAGCTGATGTAATAATAATGAGAATAAAGTGAACAATCAATGCAATGCCCTTGAATTATTCCAAAACCATCTCCCAACACCCTCTGGCCCAATAAAAATTGTCTTCCACAAAACTGGTTCCTGGTGCCAAAGGGTTGGGGACTGCTGTCCCAGAATCACTGAAATTTATTATTTTTAATTTATTTTTTATTTTTTAGCACCAAAACCATTTTGTATTGGGGTATAGCCAATTAACAATGTTGTGAGAGTTTCAGGTGAACAGGAAAGGGGCTCAGCCATACATATGCGTGTATCCATTCTCCCCCAAAGCCCCTCCCCTCCAGGCTGCCGCACAACATTGAGCAGAGTTCCCCTGTGCTATCAGAATCACTGAAATTTATTCCACATCTATTTAACAGGCAAGAAAAACTAGGGTCCAGAGAAATTAAATGGCAAAGCTAGGCTTCTAGTTCATTGGATTCTGGTCTTATCAGCTCACTGCAATGTTGAATACAAAGTCTGTAACGCAGCATTTAAGGGAACTGGGGCAAACCATATGGTGCTCTGGGCTTCACTTCTCTCACCTGTGAAATCAAGGTGAGACTATTTGGTTTTCCTGCCCCAAAGGTTATTAAGAGGCTCAAATTAGATAGTACAGTTGCTTCTCTTCTTTTGTCATCATTTGGCTAAAGTTTACTGAGTTTCTCCTATGGGGTGAGCATTGTGTCAGGTTCGAGGAGATGAATGGAGATAGCGAAGCCCTTACCTTTGTGAATTTTCAACTATAGCACTTTGCCGAGGTCTGTACAATGATAAGGGCATCATCCCCCGTGACCCAGCAGTAAATAGTCCACATGCCAACGCAAGAGATCAAGGTTCAATCCCTGGGTCGAAAGATCCCCTGGTGAAGGACATGGCAACACTCTCCAGTATTCTTGCCTGGAGAGTTCCATGGACAGAGGAGCCTGGTGGGCTACAGTCTATAGGGTTCCAGAGAGTTCGACATGACGTAGTGACGAAGGACTTATGATTGCTATTGTTAGCATAGGAGATGCTGGCAGAAAAGCCCTTAAGTGGAGCCTAATGGGGTTGACAATTAAAGAGCAGAAGGCGGTGGCCCAGCTTTGCCTAAGGGAAACCTCACATATGATACATAGCATTTTCCTGGGTCTAATGCTAACACTCAAACGTCTAAAATTGGAACTCTAGCCCCAGTGCTCTTCTCCAACCCTCTCTTGTTCTGCGACTCCCTATTCCCTCTCTAGTCCCTTGCACTTGCTGTGGGCTTTCTCATCCACACGTGTTATTCCCATCCTTTCATCTTCTCCACTCACTCTGGAAAAATCCTGCTCACCCTCAAGCCCAGGTTTTATGAATATTTTTCTAATCACCTCTGACCACAGTGATTTCCTTTTTCTCAATTCCTTCCTCGTGTTTTTGCAGCCCCCTCACGATGTTTTAATTAACAAATGCACTCTCTTTGCATGTCTTCCTACCTAAGGAAAGGACCCTATCCTCTCATAGAATCCATGTGTTGATTCATTTATTGCTGGTTGCACTTTATTCCTCATTTTCAACCACCTCAGCGTCCTTATCATTGGATGCCATGAAGCTGACAGTGAAGTCTGCCTTTTATAAAATGGCACAGTGTATTCTAGCAAAGGTTATCAGTGGTGAAACCAAAGCTAGAAACTGGTACAGCATCTGCTCCCCAAAATTCTTCAAACTGAAAGCTGAGGACAAGTGACAGATGAACTCCTTAAGGCATGCATAAAGGGCCCGTTACACTCTGCTTTTGTTGTATTTTCCTAGCACACTCTCCCTAAGAAGAGAAAGGAATTGATATTTAATCCTACGAGAGAGTGAAGTTAGTAAGAAAAGCTCTCTAATGCCTGGCAGTATGTTAGTGCTTGCTAAATATTTGTTAAAGGAATGAATGAATGAGTAAACAAGAGCTGGGTGGCCCTGTGAGAGGGTGGCCAGGGGAGTGTATTGGCACCTGTGGCTATAAGGTCTCATTCCTTCTTCTGCTAATGGACTGATGATCCCTGGGTGGCTCAGTGTTAAAGAATCCACCTGCCAATGCAGAAGACACAGGAGATGTAGGTTCAACCCCTGGGTCAGGAAGATCCCCTGGAGGAGGAAATGGCAACCCATTCCAGTATTCTTGCCTGGTAAATCCCACGGATAGAGGAGCCTGGCAGGGTATAGTCCATGGGGTCACAAAGAGTTGGATGGGACTTAGTGATGGAGCATGAATGCCTTATGGTCCCATGGCTGTCTGGGAGACTGCTGTAGGATTACAGCATCTTAGAGAAATACATGAACCATGAACTCCCTGATGTTCAAGTTGGTTTTAAAAAGGCAGAGGAACCAGAGATCAAATTGCCAACATCTGCTGGATCATGGAAAAAGCAAGAGAGTTCCAGAAAAACATCTATTTCTGCTTTATTGACTATGCCAAAGCCTTTGACTGTGTGGATCACAATAAACAGTGGAAAATTCTGAAAGAGATGAGAATACCAGATCACTTAACCTGCCTCTTGAGAAATCTGTATGCAGGTCAGGAAGCAACAATTAGAACTGGACATGGAACAACAGACTAGTTCCAAATAGGAAAAGGAGTACGTCAAGGCTGTATATTGTCACCCTGCTTATTTAACTTCTATGCAGAGTACATCATGAGAAATGCTGGACTGGAAGAAGCACAAGCTGGAATCAAGATTGCCGGGAGAAATATCAATAACCTCAGATATGCAGATGACACCACCCTTATGGCAGAAAGTGAAGAGGAGCTAAAAAGCCTCTTGATGAAAGTGAAAGAGGAGAGCGAAAAAGCTGGCTTAAAGCTCAACATTCAGAAAACGAAGATCATGGCATCCGGTCCCATCACTTCATGGGAAATAGATGGGGAAACAGTGGAAACAGTGTCAGAGTTTATTTTGGGGGGCTCCAAAATCACTGTAGATGGTGACTGCAGCCATGAAATTTAAAAATGCTTACTCCTTGGAAGAAAAGTTATGATCAACCTAGATAGCATTTTCAAAAGCAGAGACATTACTCTGCCAACTAAGGTCCATCTAGCCAAGGCTATGGTTTTTCCTGTGGTCATGTGTGGATGTGAGAGTTGGACTGTGAAGAAGGCTGAGCACCGAAGAATTGATGCTTTTGAACTGTGGTGTTGGAGAAGACTCTTGGGAGTCCCTTGGACTGCAAAGAGATCTAACCAGTCCATTCTGAAGGAGATCAGCCCTGGGATTTCCTTGGAAGGAATGATGCTAAAGCTGAAACTCCAGTACTTTGGCCACCTCATGTGAAGAGTTGACTCATTGGAAAAGACTCTGATGCTGGGAGGAATTGGGGGCAGGAGGAGAAGGGGAGGACAGAGGATGAGATGGCTGGATGGCATCACGGACTCAATGGACATAAGTCTGAGTGAACTCCGGGAGATGGTGATGGACACGGAGGCCTGGTGTGCCGCGATTCATGGGGTCGCAAAGAGTCGGACATGACTGAGCAACGGAACTGAACTGAACTAAACTGAGAGCCTATATAAGCCATGCCCACTCCCACCTCAGTGTCCCACCATCCAGACAGTGTTCTCAGGTGTTCTAACGCTTTCAACATGCATATTAATCACTCAGTCATGTCCAACTCTTTGTGGCCCCATGGACTTGTAGCCCACCAGTTTCCTCTGTCCATAGAATTCTTCAGGCAAGAATACTGAAGTGGGTAGCCATTCCTTTCTCCAGGGGATCTTCCCCACCCAGGCATCAAACCTGGGTCTCCTGCATTGCAGGAAGATTATTTACCATCTGAGCCACCATAAACACTTTCTTGTCTCCAAAGGCAAATAAATATTATTGTCCCCTTGGACTGAAAAGACAATAATGATCTTACCTACATCTATTCTCCCATCTCCAGGCAAGACTACAGTGTCCCCAAGCATCATCCTTTTCACAATCCAGATGTGCCTGGATCTGAGACTGGTGTTGTCCCAATGGATCCATTCCCATAGAGACTTTTGGTCAGTGGAGTTTGATTTTAAAAACACTGAATAAAAAGACACCCCCGGTAAGAAGTGAGCAAAGGATCTGATTAAAGGGCTCTCCAGAGAAGATATACAAATGGTCAATAGCACATGAGAAGAGGCTCAACATCCTTAGCCTTCAGGGAAATGTACTCAAAACCACAAACAGAACCACTTTCCACCCACTAAGATGGCTATAGTCAAAAGAAAATAACAAGCCTTGGTGAAGATGTGTACTTTCACACATGGCTGAGAGTATTTTAAATGGTGTATGCCATTTAACATGCATAATAAACAAAAAAACGGGCACAACTCAAATGTCCATCGATTGACGAACGGATAAATCATAGTGTCATATAAGCATACAATGGAATATTATTTGGTCATAAAAGGAATTCAGTACTAACACATGCTATAACATAGGTGAAACTTGAAAGCATTCATCTAGGTGAGCTTGTCACAAAAAACTATATGTTGAATGTGCGTGTGTGCACATGTGCACACTCAGTCATGTCTAACTCTTTGTGATCTCAGGGACTGCAACTCTTCAGGCTTCTCTGTCCAAGGGATTTTCCAGGCAAGTATACTGGAGCGGGTTGCCGTTTCCTACTCCAGGAGATCTTCCTGACCCAGCGATGAATCTGAATCTCTTGTGTCTTCTGCATTAACTGGCAGATTCTTTACCACTAGCGCCACCTGAAAGCCCCATATTTTGTATAAATAATTCCATTTGTGTGAAATGTCCAGAATAGGCAAATCCAGAGACGATAGTAGATTAGTGGTTGTGCACGGCTAGGAGGAATGGGGCAAAGGGAAGTGACTACTCATGGATAGAGGTTTCCTTTTGAAGTAATAAAGATATTCTGGAATTAGCAGAGGTGATGACTGCAGGACTCTGGATGTCACTGAATGCACACTTGCATGTGCATTTTATGGTGTGTGAGTTATATCTCAGTAAAGCTGCATATCCTTCCTTGTACTTTAAATCATCTCTAGATTACTAAGAACTCCTAATACGTAAATATGGGCTTCCCTGGTGGCTCAGAGGTTAAAGTGTCTGCCTGCAAGGTGGGAGACCCAGGTTCAATCCCTGGGTCGGGAAGATCCCCTGGAGAAGGAAATGTTAACCTGCTCCAGTATTCTTGCCTGGAGAATCCTATGGACAGAGAAGCCTGGTAGGTTACAGTCCACGGGGTCGCAAAGAGTCAGACACGACTGAGCAACTTCACTTATGTAAATAGTTGTAAATACAATGTAAAGTGAAAGTATTAGTCTCTCAGTCATGACTGACTCTTTGCAACCCCATGTAACCTGCTAGGCTCCTCTGGCCATGGAAGTCTCCAGGCAAGAATACTGGAGTGGGTATCCATTCCCTTCTCCAGGGGATCGTCCCGACCCAGTGATCAAACACCGGTCTCCCTAGTTGGCAACATGCAACAAATTCAATTTCACTTTTAGGATTTTTATTTTTTCTGGTATTTTTATTCTCAGATGGTTGAATCTGTGGCTGGGGAATCAGTGGATATGGAGTGCTGACTATAGTTCTCTTTTGTTTCTTTATTCTTTTTTAAATTTATTTTTTGCTTATGCTAGATCAATGTGTTTTTTTCCCCTTGAAACAGTCCTTCCAATCCTAGATAATCTAAGAACAGAGCCAAAACGATGCTAAGGAGCTGAATAAAAGTGGATACTGAGACCAGCAGAGGTTCAATCATTTATTTGAAGCTATGCTACAGTCATTGAGGAAACAATGAGTTTTTTTAAAGTGTTTTCATTTATTTTCCTTTTGTAAAACTTTATCCTTTTCTCTTTTTCCCTATTTTTTTATTTAAATATTTTTGCAATGCTGTTTTGGTTTCTGACATACAACAACAATGAGCTTTTAACTTGCCCCAGGGCCATAAAGAATGGACAAAGGAAAACAAATTGGTTAAGCAGAGAAATGTGAGGGCTAGTGATATTTGTGAAGACATTAATGATTTTATGAAGCATATATGGAGCAGTTGCTTTAACTGAAACAGAAGGAATTCTGGAGGGAGGACATGAATGTTACTCCTCAGGTCATCAAATATCTGAGCAGTCTGCAGCTACTCCCCCTGGGAACTTCAGATGAGACTAGAAACCCATGACCCTGGATGGTGAGACACTCAGCACCTCTTCTGAACACCTGTTACACATATAGCAAGAAGAAACACCGTACACAACCTTGCCCATAAGAAGCAAACAATAAAAGGCAGCGAATGATTAATTTTCCCAAGGCGTGGCACAGATCTACCCATTACAAGAAATCGGTAAAGGAAAAGTCAGCACGGTCTGGAATTGCTGGGAAAGGCTTCAAGAACAAGTCTGAACCTGAGCTGATGTATGGAAGTATGAAAAAGATTTCAATATCTCTCATGATAGGAAGATAAGAAGAGATAGAAAAGAGGGAAGGAAGGCAGGAGGGAGAAAGTGCATTAGGAGAGGCTTCAGTGTAAGCCCCAAACAATGAAATTAGCCCCCTTGGCATGAGGAAGTGAGCTTGGTTGAAGACCACCTTTCTCATCTCCCTCCTCTTTGGTCATGCTCTATCTCTGCTCTTCCACTAAACCCCTCCTAACACTAGAACTCTCTGAATCCCTGCAATACTCTCATCCCTCTTGTATGTTTTAATAGCCTGGTCTTAACAATGTCTAGATCATTTAACATTTTTATCTTTGCAATAGGAGAGTAGTGCCTTGAGAATAAGTCTTACGTCCAGAATGTTTTGGCATTCACCCAGGAGTCATGAAGAAAGTTGAATTTTAAGTCCTTAGAATAAATAAATGGATGTGGTGGAATCTGGGTATCATTTCTGGCTCTAGCCTTCTGAGAGCTGCTGTCTCTTGCATTCTTAATTCTTCACCCCAAGGCTTTGCTGAGTGTCGACATCAGGTTGTAGGTGGGTGAAAGAGGAGTTGGAGACACAGGCCCCTGGACTGTGCTTCTCTTTCTGTGGTGGGGGCAGCCATCTCAGCTCCACTTTAGGTAGTAACTAATCCCAGTTATAGAATCCAGACCTTGAGTATAAATTAGGTGAACTCAGCAAGAAGTCAGGAAGCAAGTGAACATTTACATGAAAATTGAAAGGAGGGACCCCTGTTTCTTCCACTGTCTACTGACATCGCTTCATGAAGATGCCAAGTCTTGAATGAATAGGGCAAGTGGTACAGAATTGTTGTTCAGTCACTAAGTCGTGTCTTACTCTTTGACACCCCATGGACTGCAGCATGCCAGGCTCCCGTCCTCCACTATCTCCTGGAGTTTGCTCAACTTCATGTCCATTGCGTTGGTGATGCCATGGAAACATCTCATCCTCTGCCACCACCCTCTTCTCCTTTTGCCTTCAATCTTTCCTAGCATCAGGGTCTTCCTTCTCCAGTGAGTTGGCTCTTCGCATCAGGTGGCCAAATTATCAGAGCTTCAGCTCCACCAGTCCTTGCAATCAATATTCAGGGTTGATTTATTTTAGGATCTCACAGTCCAGGAACTCTTAAGAGAATAGTATAGAACATTAGTATCCAAAGGACCTCCCCTTTGGAGCCATGTAGGAAGAACTGAGATTGCCCATCACATCTATCCTGATGGTCTTCTCTCCTTTGCAAATCAAACATCTTGGTGAGAAGGCACCCAGAAATTACATGCATTTGCCTCTAGAAGTGAAAACATCTGGAATCTTATGATAAAGCCGACCAATATTATCTGCTGGTTCTTATTGCTCTTCTGGATGTGAGAATTCTTTGGCCCTACTGTGAGCCTGGTTACAGATTCCTGTGGCCATGTAGACTCTGAGAGCACTGGTGGTGGCCCAGCTCAGCCAAGATGGAGAAGAATGAGCTCCCAGGGAGAGGAGTTTAAGGGAAAGCCTAGCTGCTTTGGATGTACAGCCTCTCGGGTTCCACCCTCACTGTGCCATTTGTTAGGTGTGTGCCCTTGGGCAAATTAGTTAGTCTGAGTCTCAGTTTTCTCATCTTTAAAATAACAATAATAACAAAAGCCAACCTGAATGGGTGGCTGCAAGGATGAGATGAGACCACATATACATGAAGCCTTATGCACAACAGCTGGGCAGGGTCAGGACTTGGTTGCTTGTTGTTTAGTCACTAAGTTGTGTCCAGTTCTTTGAGATCCCATGAACTGTAGCTCACCAGGCTCCTCTGGCATGGGATTTTCCAGGCAGGAATAGCAGAGTGGGTTACCATTGCCTTCTCCAGGGGATCTTCCTGACCCAGGGATCAACCCATGTCTCTTTTAATGACAGACAGATTCTTTACCACAGAGTCACCTGGGAAGCCCAAGGACTTGCTAAGTGGTAGCTATTATAGTTATTATCCCTCAGTGTATCACTCAAGACATCCTCACCTGCTCAGTCCTGCTTGGGATTGGATAGAGCAGACGAGAAGCAATGGGTCTGAGTGTGGCTGCTTTGTGTGTTGGTCAAGAAGAATAGGTGTGTCCCAAGTTCATGACAATATCATGGGTGTGTCCCAAACCAATTCAGGTTGGACCATCTCTGACAAAGACACATCACAAGTCTGAGCCACGTGAGATGCTCAGGTCCTGGGCAAAGCCTGTTTCCCGATTCTTCCTACTGGACTGTTCCCACAGGAAAGGATTTAGCAGCCACACACCCTTAATTTCCTGCATATCTCTTTGTCTCAGTCTCTTCTCAATCTATAGGCTCAATGGAAGAGCTGGGGCCACTTCAGGGACCTCGCTTTATTACTTAAAAGAGATGAGCATAACCTATGCTTGACATACCTACTTGGACCTCTTGATAAATGACCAGATGCCATTCCTTGTTAGGTGCATCAGGGTTGGACGAGCACAGAATGTTCTGTGTTCACCTATCCATTGGGTCTAACCTGTGAGAGCACCACAAAGAGTTGCTCAGTTGTGTCCAACTCTTTGTGACCCCATGGACTGTAGTCTGCCAGGCTCCTCTGTCCATGGGATTTCCCAGGCAAGAATACTGGAATGCATAGCCATTCCCTTCTCCAAGGGATCTTCTCAACACAGGGATCAAATCTGGGTCTCCTGCATTGCAGGTGGATTCTTTACTGTCTGAGCCATCAGGGAAGCCCAAGAGTACCACAAGCCTTATCTAAAACATCATGTCACTCACCAACTCTAGAGGCAGAAGTTCTGCCCTACTAGAATCCTCATTTGGCATGATAGCTTTGGAAGGCTAAACATACCTCTCTGGGAGTGGGGTGATTCCTTAAGTCAAAAGCAATCATTCTCTTCTTTTTAAGTATAATTTTATTTCTTTATTTTTGGCTGTGCTGCACCTTCGTTGCTGTGTGCTTTTTCTCTAGCTGGGGTGAGCGAGGTCTGCTCTCTAGCTGCCATGTGCCAGCTTCTCTCTTTGCAGAGCACTCGCTCTAGGGCGCGCAGGCTTCAGTAGTCGTGGCTTTCAGGCCCTAGAGCGGAGTCTCAATAGTTGTGGTGCGCTGGCTTAGTTGCTCCATGGCATGTGGCATCTTTCTGGAGAAGGGATCGAACCTGCATCTCCTGCAGGGGCAGGTGGATTCTTTACCACTGAGCCACCAGGGAAGCCCAGTCATTATCTTCTTGATGTAAGTTGTTCACAGGGGTTTCACTCAACGTAGCAAGAAAATATTATGAGACTACAGAAATAAAAGCATTGAGTGGAAAGACAAATGGTTGAGAGGCAGCCAATGACTTCATTCTGACATATGGAGCCCTGGGCAATGGGAAGAGGTTGACTTCATCTATTGGAAGGGAGGTGGGGAAGCAGGGACCAAGCTTTCACCCACTTCACAGTTCTGCCAAGATTCTGCCACATCATTCTTTCTGCCCCGTCTGGAATGGAGAAGTCAAGTGTGGAGACAGGAGGCAGACCCTTATCAAAGAGTGAACACATGTAGTGGGATTAGGGCCCATGGACACGAATAACTCCAGAAGGCTGGCCCCGATATCTTCCTGATCTGTTTGAAGGGAGGGATCCTCGGGCTGAGACATAACCTCACCCCCAAAGCCAAAGTATGTCATGGAGCTTTTAATAACCCTGCCTGTGCTGGCCTCCCCCACAAAGGGGAACAGCTGGCCTTACCCTCCCTTCTTTTCATTGTCACTTGTCCTCTGTGATTCCAGGACATTGTCTTCGAATGGGTGTCCCCACTCTGAGAAGCATGCATCAAGGGTATTAGCAGCAATCATTTGATAATTTCTTGAATGCTATTGTTTCTGGGATTGTCTGTCTACGTGATGGTTACAAAAGGCAGTTGGGGAGATTTGGTCTAATTAGGGGCCCATAAGATGTTTCACCTGCCTGCAGTTTCAGTCCCACCCATGTTTGCCTGGGCCACCCAGGCCCCACAACACCTCCTGCTCTCAGCACTGGAGGAGAAGCCCCACAGAGTCTGGGAGCACTTCAGACCAGCGCCATGGGCCGAGTCTACTTTTGGGGACCTGCTGTCTCCCCATTCGGTGCCTCTCCACCTACTCATGAGGACCCTCAGCAAGCCCACACTCACCCAGCAGCAAATGCCAGTCAGTTGTTCATTTCTAGGAATTTTGGGAGCCAGTTGGCATTACATTGTTGTTGCTGTTTAGTTGCTGAGTTGTGTCCAACTCTGTGCAGCTCCATGGACTATAGCTCACCAAGCTCCTCTGTTCATGGGATTTACCAGGCAAGAATACTGAAGTGGGTTGCCATTTCCTACTCCAGGGGATCTTCCTGACCCAGGATCAAACCCATGTCTCTTGTATCTCTTGCATTGGCAAGTGGTTCTTTACCACTAAGTCACCTGGGAAGCCCTGGCAAATCATGGTTGCTAAGTAAATACTTATGAAATGACCTTAAGATCTTTCTCAACAAACTAGAACTTCTTCCCCTATTTTGAATTTTCACTTGTTTTTCTTCCTATAGTATAGTAACCTGAACTTAATGGCATTGAAATGCTATTTAATCAGGAAGCAGAGGGGTCTAAAAGCACAAATCTTCTGACAGCTTCTACTCCTTGATTCTAAAGTAATTCCATTGGAGAATCCAGTTGCTAAGCCCAATTCAAGAATGTAAGACCCCACCATGACCTTTAATCAAGTTGTTAACACTTTTTGTGACCCAATTAGCTTAGCTGCTTAGACCAGGTTATGAAGGAGGCTGTGGTTAGAATGAAGCTGAATAGGGGACTAGAACTATGTCTTGAACCCTGGGTTTCCTTGGTGGCTCAGTGGGTAAAGAATCTGCCTGCAATGCAGGAAACCTGGGTTCGATCCTTGGGTTACAAAGATCCCCTGGAGAAGGAAATGGCAACCCACTCTGGTGTTCTTGCCTGGAGAATCCCATGGCCTGGAGAGAGAAGCCTGGAGAGCTACAGTCCATGGGGTTGCAAAGAGTCGGACACAACTGAGTGACTAACACTTTAACTTGAACTTCATCAATTTCTTGGTTATTCAAGGCTTCTGGGAAGAGACTGCACATGTGGCTGTACACATATCTATCCATCTTGCTGAAAATACCTCTTATCTTTGATGGGTCAACAAAGGCAAGTGATTCCCCATCCCTCTCTAAGGCAGGGTAACTGTCCTCTGCTCCAGTACTGTCTCAAGGTGTTGAGATAAAGGCTATGAAAGTCCTTTAACAGGAAAATGCACCATGGCGAGCTATCCTTTAGGTAGAGAGAAGATGATACTGATCTACTTTATTTTTTTTAATTGATACAACAATGTGATAGTTAGAGGTGTAAATACGCATATACATATAACTACTCTTTTTTAGATTCTTATTCCATGTAGGTTATTACAGAGTATTGAAGAGAGTTCCCTGTGTTCTACATAGGGAACACCACATGTGACAGCTACATGTAGGCATGACCATTAACTTGTTTATCTGTTTTACATACTAGTGTGTATCTGTTATAGTAGTTTGTGTTATACTGATCTACTTTCAACAGGGCATGGGCTGAAAGGTGTTTTCTCAACAGCAGAACTGGGCTTTGTGAGCTAGGGTCACTCTCTATAACTAGGTTTTCTTGAGCACAGTGGATCTGAATGGCCAGGATGGGCTTATAGACATTCTATACTTCTGCTATACTGTGGCATTTTCTTAAATTCTGATGACATTTTTCAAGGTGCAGTTATAGACCTCTGACTGCTCCTCTTCCCAGTCCCCAGCTCCTGCATGGGGGCATCTAAATCTGGGTACAGTCCCCAGGTTTTCTCTTGCTCACTAACCCCCCACCTTTTTTTTTTTTTTGGCCACGCCACATGGCTTGCAGGATCTTGAGATCTTAGTTCCCCAAACAGAGACTGAACTTGGACCCCCAGCAGAGGAAGCACTGAGTCTTAACCACCAGACCACTAGTGAATTCCCTTGTTAATCAGTCCTTAAGTCAGACCTGTAGATAACTATTTCCTAAGCATGAGCATTCACCTGCTGGGGGTTCATCTGGTTTGGACAGAGATTCTCAAATTATGGTCTCTAAATCAGCACTAGCAGCAGCATCACCCAGGAATGTGTTAGGAATGTAAATTCTGAGGGTCCACCATAGATCAATGTGCATGTGAGCTTAGTCACTTAGTCATGTCCAAGTCTTTGTGACCTCATAGTCTGCCAGGCTCCTCTGTCCATGGGATTTCCCAGGCTAGGATACTGGAGTGGGTTACCATTTCCTCCTCCTGACCCAGGGGTCAAACCCACATCTCTTGCACTGGAGGCAGATTCTCACCTGGGAAGCCCATAGATCAATGCATCGGGGCCCCCAAATCTAAGTTTTAACAAACTCTCCAGTTAATTCACATTCCAGCTGACCTCAAGTTGAGAATCACTGGTCAGTATTTTAGACCTCAATATTCTCCAAATTAGAACTTGGAATGGAATTATAAAACAGGAAGTCTTCTAAAATAAATATTGTTCACCCACCTCATTTTTCAGGTCGGTCAGTTGAGGCTGGAACAATTTGTCCAAAGACATGGTAAGTTCCTCACAGTACCTGGGTCTCCTGGGTTCATATTCAGAACTCAAAGAGCACAGATCAGAGTGTTCTCGGAAGGTCTGGTCTTGGAAATGTGTTCATTTCTCTCCTGTCAGAGCAGAAACTGACATTTCTTGGGCCTTGACCTTGTGGGCTGAGATACAAACCCCCTCCCTCCCTCTTTAACTCTTTCCTCCTAATTTCTGAAGGGCTTCCAGATGGTACTAGTGGTAAAGAACCTACCTGTCAATGCAGGAGACATAATAGACGGGTTCGATCCCTGGGTCAGGGAAGAGTTCCTGGAGGAGGGCATGGCAACCCACCCCAGTACTCTTGCCTGGAGAATCCCAGGGATAGAGGAGCTTGGCGAGCTACACTACATAGGAGTGTAGAGTCGGACAGGACTGAAGCGACTGAGCACGCAAGCATGCACGCAATCTCTAACCACACCCCAAAGCAGAACCGTCTTGCAGGAAAAAAAAAAATCTTGAAAGTCTTGGTGCAGAAGTGTGGCCTGCCTTCCGGAGCCCCAACAGGTGATTCCCAAATGTAATTGTCACCCAGATTCTCTGCGTGCCTGAGAACAGATGGGCAGCCTATAGAGGACTCCCTCCTGGAATTTTGGGAAAACGTATTCACAGGGGTGGGGGAGGGGCTGCAAACTGTCTCCCAACAGGTCGGCTGCAAATGCACAAGGCCTGGCAACCTTCACTGCCCTTAAAAAGGAAAGAACTCGCTGTGTTTGGGGCTGGTCCATTATCACTTGGGCAAAACAAAACAAAACAAAACCCTAAACCTCCTTTCCAGCCTCTGCTGCTTATGTCCTTCCAACTCAGGACCATTGCCAGCTTTAAATTTCATCTATCATTTGAGACCATATGTGGAAATTCTGATCACTGACATTTTTATTTTTATCTCTCAGACTGAGAAGGCTTGTCTCTCTTCCAAACCATCTTATTAAAAAGGGTAGAGTTGACTCCAAGTGCTGCAGGCAGAATGGTGACAAGTGAAAGCAGGGGTCGGGGGTTGGGGGGCATGGGGATGTGGAGGGAGTTGGGTGCTTTGGGAAGGACAGGGCTGGTGCAAATCCCAGCTTGTCTCGGGCCCTCCTGCATCGTTCCAAAGCCTCCACTCACTCTTTTCCCAAGACCTTCAAAAGCCTTGACTTAGACAATCTGCCCATCTCCTCTCCCTAAACATAGTGCTGTGCATTCCTCCATCAAAAGTGGTTGACACAGTAAATTGTTGGAAGAACACTGGTTCCTTCTTCCAAAAATTTCTCTTTTTTCCCCTAGCTTTGGCATTAAGTTTTTGGCACTGGGTACCCTAGCTCTTTGCCTCCGGAGATCTGTAAGTTAATATCTGCAAAGAAATGATCGCTAAAAGCCAGTAAGAGTTCACTGAGAACTGGCCATGTGGAACTAACCCCATTTCCTCTTTTTCTTAAATGGTTACCAGGCAGCAAGTCAGAAGAATGCTATCATTATGTAGAGTATCTTCATTTCAGAAGGGCATTTAATGGTCTTTCATGGTAGCCATGTTAAAACAAATAGACAAAAAACAGAGAAATAAAGATCATATCCAAGTACTGCATATGAATTCACAGTGGCCATCATTTGACTTGGATGAACGTCTTCTGTGCCCTGACCTCTGCCCACCCTCACGTGCCTTGCTTGTCTTCAGTAATTTCTACAAAAGCAGAGAAGTGCTGCTTATCAAATCTATGTAAGGTATATCACAGAGAAAGATGGATGCTTTGGATAACAAGATGAGGATTCAAACATTCTCAAAAGATAAGAGTGTGTAACTAAAAGCCAAAAAGTAGAATTCTTAATGCTACATCCTGCAATTAATTACATAACAAGAAAATGAGGGGAACCAGGCCGGCATAATAGTCATTGGTCAAAGCAAACAAAAAAATAAACAAAGACTTAGTGGTCCCATTCAACTTAAGCTCTGACATGCAGCTGCCAAGAAAGCCAGACACTTCGGGGTCCTATTAATAGAAGCATATGCAGCAGATCAAAGGGGACAATGGCCCCACTGCACCCTGCACGGGATGGAGCGCAGCTGGGCTCTTGCCTTGCCCTCTGATGCCCGCCACACTCTGGAGGGACACTGACGGACAGGAGGCTATGAGGAGGGCCGGACGCGGGACGGCTCATTGCCTGGGACCTGATTCATGGAGGCACCACGAAATGGGCAAGTTCAGAGGCTCCGGAAGTTATAAAAAGCCAGTTTCAGCATGACGAAAGGAAGATTTTCTGATAATCAAAGCTACTCAATAATGGTCTATCTTTTTCTCCCAAATTAATGAACTACTTTTCATACAGAAGGCTTCAACTCAACTTGCAAGATACATCATATATATATATATATATATATATATATATATATATATAACACATTTATATAGATATAGTTCTATATCTGGCAGCGCCAGGTCTTTGTTGCAGAATGCACAGTCTGTTCCCTGACCAGGAACCAAACCCGGGCCCCCTGCGTTGGGAACATGGAGTCTCAGCCACTTGATCACCAGGCAAGTCCTGATGCATCTGATGTTTTGTTGGAAGGCTGTCTCTTTAGTGTGAATATGATTCTAGGTCCTTTCTAAGACTATCTTCAACTCAGAGATTCTGTATTTGGCCTAGTTTTTTTCAGCACCATGGATTGGGAACCATGAGATTTGGTTTTCAAATATGATTTTGATAAGACCCAGCTGGGCAAGTAACTAGGTTTCAGGGTTTTGTTTTTTTTTTTTTTTTTTTTTTGTTTTAATTTGAAAAGTAGGAGGGATAAATTACATGATTTCTAAAGTCACTCTTAGGAGAAGGCAATGGCATCCCACTCCAGTACTCTTGCCTGGAAACTCCCATGGACGGAGGAGCCTGGTAGGCTACAGTCCGTGGGGTCGCTGAGTCAGACACGACTGAGCGACTTCACTTTGACTTTTCACTTTCATGCATTGGAGAAGGAAATGGCAACCCACTCCAGTGTTCTTGCCTGGAGACTCCCAAGGATGGCGGAGCCCAGTGGGCTGCCTTCTGTGGGGTCGCACAGAGTCGGACACAACTGAAGCGACTTAGCAACAGCAGCAAGGTCACTCCTAGGAAAAATATTCAATTTATTATATTTTTTTAAATTATAAAGATTTTTTGCTGTTGTTCTGTCACTAAGTCATGTCTGACTCTTTGTGACCCCATGGACTACAGCACACCAGGCTCCCCTGTCCTCCATTATCTCCCAGAGTTAGCTCTAGTTCATGTCCATTGAGTCAGTGATGCCATGCCTCTTCTCTTTTTGCCTTCAGTCTTTCCCAGCATAAGGATATTTTCCAATGAGTCAGCTCTTTACATCAGGTGGCTAAAGTATTGGAATTTCAGCTTCAGTATCAGTCCTTCCAATGAATAGTCATGGTTGAGTTCCTTTAGGAATGGCTGGTTTGATCTCCTTGCAGTCCAAGGGACTCACAAAGGCCTTTGCCAATTCCACAAGGTGAAACCATCAATTCTTTGGCACTTGCCTTCTTCATGGTCCAAGTCTCACATTTGTACATGACTATTTAAAAGCCATAGCTTTGATTATATGGACCTTAGTTTGCAAAGTGATGTACTTGCTATTTAAGATGCTGTCTGGGTTTGTCATAGCTTTTTCTTCCAAGGAGCAAACATCTTTTAATTTCATGGCTGCAGTCACCATCCACAGTGATTTTGGAGCCCAAGAAAAGAAAATCTGTCACTGCTTCCACTTTTTCCCCGTCTATTTGCCATGAAGTGATGGGACCAGATACCATGATCTTAGTTTTTGAGTTGAGTTTTTATTATATTTTTAAATTGCAAAGTTACAGAGTTAGAGAAGTGATCACTAACTAGGTAGAATAGACTCTTGGAAAACTTATCTTGCAAAATGAATATTTCAAGATCTGTTAAGAAATCATTTCATCTTTAATTCCCCTTTCCTAGCCTCTGATAGAAGATGTCTAAGAAGGTAGTCCATAAATTTCTGCAAATGGATATTTTTAGTGATGGTGGCTACAGGGCTTTTTTTCCAAAATGAAATTCTCTTATGCCCATAAGAACTATTCAGTGCTTTTCTATAGCATTGCAGCACTAAAAAGCTGTAAAACTCTTGACACCAAGACTCATAAGCACTGTAGAGATGCCTTTGGTCCCAGTTGGCAGAGACTTAACTACCTACAACCACTTCAAAGAGGGATTTAAGTGTTTCTATTAAAGTTTAAAACTGTCTTACTCCCCTGACCAGTGATTCCTTTTCTTAGTTCAGCCCTACAGAAATATACTCACATGTGTGAAGAGGGCTGTGTATGGGTGGTCATTGTAGATCTGTTTGTAACAGCAGAAGCCTGAGGACATCTGATTGCTCCTGAACACAGGAAAGGCTAACCAAGACATTGGGCATCCATCCAAGGAACGCTGTGCTTGTGCTTGATCGCCAAGTCATGTTCGACTCCTTGTGACCCCATAGACTACAGCCAGCCATGCTCCTCTGTCCGTGGGATTCTCTCAGCAAGAATTCAGTTCAGTTCAGTTCAGTTCAGTCACTCAGTCATGTCCGATTTTGCGACCCCATGAATCAGAGCACGCCAGGCCTCCCTGTTCATTACCATCTCTCAGAGTTCACTCAGACTCGCATCCATCGAGACGTGAATACTGGAGTGGATTCCATTTCCTCTTCCAGGGGATCTTCCTAGACCAGGGACTGAACCTGCATCTCTTGCGTTGGCAGGTGGGTTCTTTACCACTCGGCCACCAGGGAAGTCCTAAGGAACACTGTGCAGCAGCTAAAGAGAGGGGCCTGAAGAATGAAGAAGTATATGACTCATTCCAGTGAGTGAAAACAAAGTAAGTTGCAGATAATTTATCCACTATAATATTCAATTATTTTAATATTCATAATATTCAACATAATATTCAACTATGTTGCTTGACCTGTATATAATGGGCCCTGCATTTTGCCTTTGATTTTTCTGAATTGGTCACTCATATTCTAAATTGAAAAGTTTTACTTTAAAATACAGATTTATTCTTTAAAAGAAAATAGGCTTTTGAGAATTCCCTAGTGAGCTAGTGGTTAGGACTCCAAGCTTCCAGTGCAAGGGGGCAAAGGTTCAATCCCTGTTCTGGGACCTAAGTTTCTGTAAGACATGTGGGGCCAAAAAACAAAATGGCTTTTAAATCTAAGCTGATAATTTATTGTGTATAAAACATGCATAGAAATAAAATATGTAACAACAATTACACAAAGGTTGAGGGGAAAAATGGAAGCATAATGTTAAAATATTCTGAGAGTACACATTAAATGATATAACGTTATTTGAAAATAGGCTTTAACAATTTAAAGATCATTATTGTGAACTCTTTAAAGTTCATCTCTTAAAAATTAAAGCAGAAAGGGGTAGCTAATAAGCCAACATTGTAATTGAAATAATAAATTTAAATAATTTATTATAGGAATAAAAAGATACCCAATGAACCCCAAAGAAGAACAAAGATAGAAGAGAAAGGGACAAAAGGTAGATGGCATAAATTTTAAAAAAATAGTAAGATAATCAATTTATATCCAAATACTAAATACATTAAACATAGAAGTTATCAGTTCAGTTCAGTTGCTCAGTCATATCCAACTCTCTGCAACCCCATGAATCGCAGCATGCCAGGCCTCCCTATCCATCACCAACTCCTGGAGTCTACCCAAACCCATGTCCATTGAGTCAGTGTTGCCATCCAACCATCCCATTCTCTGTTTTCCCCTTCTCCTCCTGCCCTCAACCTTTCTCAGCATCAGGATCTTTTCAAATGAGGCAGCTTTTCCCCGTCGGGTGGCCAAAGTATTGGAGTTTTAGCTTCAACATCAGTCCTTCCAATGAACACCCAGGACTGATCTGCTTTATGATGGACTGGCTGGATCTCCTTGCAGTCCAAGGGACTCTCAAAAGTCTTCTCCAACACCACAGTTCAAAAGCATCAATTCTTTAGCATTCAGCTTTCTTTATAGTCCAACTCTCACATCCATACATGACTACTGAAAAAACCATAACCTTTACTAGACAGACCTTTGGCAAAGTCTCTGCTTTTTAATATGCTGTCTAGGTTGGTCATAACTTTTCTTCCAAGGAGTAAGCCTCTTAATTTCGTGGTTGCAGTCACCATCTGCAGTGATTTTGGAGCCCCAAAAAATAAAGCCTGACACTATTTCCACTGTTTCCCCATCTATTTGCCATGAAGTGATGGGACCGGATGACATGATCTTAGTTTTCTGAATGTTGAGCTTTAAGCCAGCTTTTCCACTCTCCCCTTTCACTTTCATCAAGAGGCTCTTTAGTTCTTCACTTTCTGCCATAAGGATAATGTCATCTGCATATCTGAGGTTATTGATATTTCTCCTGGCAATCTTGATTCCAGTTTGTGCTTCATCCAGTCCAGCGTTTCTCATGATATACTCTGCATATAAGTTAAATAAGCCAGGGTGACAATATACAGCCTTGTCGTACTCCTTTTCCTATTTGGAACCAGTCCATTGTTCCACGTCCTGTTTTAACTGTTGCTTCCTGACCTGCATACAGGTTTCTCAAGAGGCAGGTTAGGTGGTCTGGAATTCCCATCCCTTTCAGAATTTTCCACAATTAATATTCCAATTATAAAACAGACATGGAAAAGAAAACAAGACTCAAATAAATATACTATTTAAGAAATTCAAATATAATGACAAAGATAAGTTAAAAGGACAGAAAATATATGCCAATATATTTTTTTCTTACCAACCATCAGAAAGATGGAGTACCTATGTTAATATAAAAAACTAGACTTCATTAAAAGGATCACAACCAAGACAAGGGACATTTAATAATAATAAATGAATAAATTCCTTAAGAAGTTGTAGTAACCCTGAAAATGTATGTACCCAATAACAGAGTTTCAAAATGTAGGAAACAAAAACTAATAGATCTTAAAGGAGAGACAGAACAACCCAGAACTGTAGCTAGATATTTCAAGCTTTTCTCTTAGCAATTGATATAATGAGTAGGAAAAAAAGAGAACATTGACTAAAGAACATTATTAACCAACTTGACCTAATTAAAATTTCTAAAACACTCTGCCCAACAATAGCAGAATATACATTCAGTACACATAAACATTCACCAATATAAATTATATTCTGGGCCATATTAAACACTCTGCCCAACAATAGCAGAATATACATTCAGTACACATAAACATTCACCAATATACATTATATTCTGGGCCATATGACAAGTCGCAACATATTTAGGAAGGTTAAAATAGTACACAACATGATTTCAATCACAATGGAATTAAATTGTAAAGTAGCTTTTAAGAATTTTTAATTAATTATAAATGTATTAGAGTGTGGATGGGAGAATCCTGAAATATATTTGCTTCGTCTTCAAAAGCGTGGAGCTGAACGTACTGACTTTTAAGCCTGAACAAAGCATGATTTATTCTCTTACTCTTTTCAATTCCTTCAAGGCCACAGACCCTCTCAAGACTTCCCTAGTCACCAAAATAGTAGGCAGCAATGTCTTTTCATAGAAGCAAAGTAGCAGTTGCCCATATATGTTCTGAAACACACCATGAAAAGCCCCCTACCCTTTGCCCCCAGTATCTCCCTCTCCTCTCTGTTGTGGTGACCACATGCAAAGTTGCGTTTGGGCACTTGTCCAAGTAGGAAACATTGTAAAACCCAAAAGAGCTGTGAGTGTCAGTATTGGACATTTTTGAGTAGATTACTTTATCGTAGGTAGACGACTCAGGCTGTTAAGGAACCAATGCATTTTTATGGAGGGAAATGATAAAACATGAAAATGTCCAGATTATGGTCCTATCTTAGCTGAACAAGCCCAGAAATGATGCTTCTACAGATGACCTGAAGAATCTCATGGGGTGAACATTATCAGGAGAAAAGAGAGAGAGGGGCAGAGATCAGGATACAGTGAAAGGCAAAGCTGATTAGTGACATCCACCTGGCTCCTGCCTCTACTGTAGTACTGTCATAGATCTAATGAGAGTGAAGACTTTCTCCCTCACTTTCCTTCCTAGAGGATGCAAATGCCTGAAACACATCCTGGCAGGCACCCCATGGAGACAAGGCCTTTACCATGGAATGTTCCATGACGTGGATTCAGATAGCCCCAAAGGGAACATTTCCCAAGAGGTCCTGGCTAAAGATTTATTTCATTGGATCGTATTCCTTTGTTTCCCAGGGTATAACTATACGTCCTTGCTTTATCCATGTCTCTAACCATAAGATCATCTTTTGAGCTTGTTGTGATCATGGATAACCTCTTCTTCTGCCTCGGGGAAAAGCCAATAGAATCTGGCAGGTGAGATGACCAGTCATACAGTGTGATTTGAGGAGTCAACCCTTCCTTCAAGGCCACTTCCTTTCTCCAAATCTCCCTTCTCACAGTTGCAGACTCATTTTTGGACCGAGGCCAGTCGGTTTTATGCTTCTGCAGGGCAAAATTCAAGCCTTATCCATCTCTGAGTCCATTAAAAGCAAGAGAGGCAATTCTTTGTTCCGGGCTCTGCACAGGCAAGAGAGCTCCATCAACATAGCTTGCACTGTGTTGCATTAAGTTCACTTCAGTCGCTCAGTTGTGTCCGACTCTTTGCGACCCTATGGACTACAGTATGCCAGGCTTCCCCTGTCCATCACCAACTCCTGGAGCTTGCTCAAACTCATGTCCATCAAGTTGGTGATGACATCCAACCATCTCATCCTCTGTCGTTCCCTTCTCCCTGCTTTCAGTCTTTCCCAGCATCAGGGTCTTTTCAAATGAGTCAGCTCTTTGCATCACTTGGCCAAAGTATTGGAGCTTCAGCTTCAGCATCAGTCCTTTAGGATTTTCCTTTAGAACTGACTGGCTGGACCTCCTTGCAGTCCAAGGGACTCTCAAGAGTCTTCTCCAACACCACAGTTCAAAAGCATCAATTCTTCAGCATTCAGCTTTCTTTATCGTCCAACTCTCACATCCATACATGATTACTGAAAAAACCATAGCTCTGACTAGATGAACCTTTGTTGGCAAAGTAATGTCTCTGCTTTATAATATGCTATCGAGGTTGGTCATAGCTTTTTCTTCCAAGGAGCAAGTGTCTTTTAATTTTGTGGTTGCAGTCACCACCTGCAGTGATTTTGGAGCCTAAGAAAATAAAGTCTGTCACTGTTTCCACTGTTTCCCCACCTATATGCTATGAAGTGATGGGACCGGATGGCATAATCTTAGTTTTCTGAATGTCGAGCTTTAAGACAACTTTTTCACTCTCCTCTTTCACTTTCATCAAGAGGCTCTTCAGTTTCTCTTCACTTTCTGCCTTAAGGGTGGTGTCATCAACAATAATGCAGATGTTATTGATATTTCTCCCAGCAATCTTGATTTCAGCTTGTGCTTCTTCCAGCCCAACATTTCACATGATGTACTCTGCATATAAGTTAAATAAGCAGGGTGACAATATACAGCCTTGATGTATTCCTTTCCCAATTTGGAACCAGTCTGTTGTTCCATGTCTGGTTCTAACTCTTGCTTCTTGACCTGTATGCAGATTTCTCAGGAGGCAGGTCAGGTGGTGCATTAAGGTCTCTTAAAATGCAAAGCCTCTTGAAGGTGTGCAGCCTTGCCTCTTACCAGTTAGACCAGGAGTTACTGTAGGCTTGCAGAATTCTCCCCCAAGGGAAGCTTGGTGGGAGGGAAACATATAAGTTGGTATGTGGTGGTAGTTTAGTCCCTAAGTCATGTCTGATTCTTTGCGACCCCATGGACTAGAGTCCCCTAAGCTCCTCTGGCCATGGGATTTTCCAGGCAAGAATACTGGAAAGTGTTGCCATTTCCTTCTCCAGGGTATCCTCCTGACCCAAGAACTGAACCTGCATCTCCTGTATCTTCTACATTGGCAGGCAAATTCTTTATCATTAGCACCACCTGGAAAGGCCCACCTAGCAGGGGCACTGCTACCCTTTTGAGTGGGATCATTTCTCATTATGGATGAGGAAATGGCAACCACTCCAGGTTTCTTGCCTGGAGAATCCCATGGACAGAGGAGCCTGGCGAGCTACAGTCCATAGGGTTGCAGAGAGTTGGACACCACTGAGCAACTGAGCATGAACACAAGGATTCAATTCTAGAAATGTACTTACAAGGGAAACATTTTGGTAGCATTTACTTACAGTATTTAGGGTTGTGAAGGTGATAAGATTTTTTCTAACATCAGATTTTTAGGCAAGTACTGAATGGAATTCAAAGTAGAAAGTCAAGAAACACCTGGAGTAACAGGAAAATTTGGCCTTGGAGTACAGAATGAAGCAGGGAAAAGGTTAATAGTTTTGTCAAGAGAATGCACTGGCCATAGCAAACACTCTCTTTCAAGAACACAAGGGAAGGCTCTACACATGGACATCACCAGATGGCCAACACTGAAATCAGATTGATTATATTCTTTGCAGCCAAAGATGGAGAAGCTCTATATAGTCAGCAAAAAGAAGACCAGGAACTGACTATGGCTCAGATCATGAACTCTTTATTGCCAAATTCAGACTTAAATTGAAGAAAGTAGGGAAAACCAGTAGACCATTCAGGTATGACCTAAATCAAATCCCTTATGATTATACAGTGGAAGTGAGAAATAGATTTAAGGGATTAAATCTGATAGATAGAGTGCCTGATGAACTATGGACAGAGGTTTGTGACATTGTACAGGAGACAGGGATCAAGACCATCTCCATGGAAAAGAAATGCAAAAAGGCAAAATGGCTGTCTGAGGAGGCCTTAAAATAGCTGTGAAAAGAAGGGAAGTGAAAAGCAAAGGAGAAAAGGAAAGATATACCCATCTGAATGCAGAGTTCCACAGAATAGCAAGGAGAGATAAGAAATCTTTCCTCAGTGATCAATGCAAAGAAGTAGAGGAAAGCAATAGAATGGGAAAGACTATAGATCTCTTCAAGAAAATTAGAGATACCAAGGGAACATTTCATGCAAAGATGGGCTCAATAAAGGACAGAAATGGTATGGACCTAACAGAAGCAGAAGATATTAAGAAGAAGTGGTAAGAATACACAGAAGAACTGTACAAAAAAGATCTTCATGACCCAGATAATCATGATGGTGTGATCACTCACCTAGAGCCAGACATCCTGGAATGTGAAGTCAAGTGGGCCTTAGAAAGCATCACTATGAACAAAGCTAGTGGAAGTGATGGAATTCCAGTTGAGCTATTTCAAATCCTAAAAGATGATGCTGTGAAAATGTTGCACTCAATATGCCAGCAAATCTGCAAAACTCAGCAGTGGCCACAGCACTGGAAAAGGTCAGTTTTCATTCCAGTCTCAAAGAAAAGCAGTGCCAAAGAATGTTCTAACTACCGCACAGTTGCACTCATCTCACACACTAGTAAAGTAATGCTCAAAATTCTTCAAGCCAGGCTTCAGCAATACGTAAACTGTGAACTTCCAGATGTTCATGCTGGTTTTAGAAAAGGCAGAGGAACCAGAGATCAAATTGCCAACATCCGCTGGATCATCGAAAAAGCAAGAGAGTTCCAGAAAAACATCTATTTCTGCTTTATTGACTATGCCAAAGCCTTTGACTGTGTAGATCAGAATAAACTGGAAAATTCTGAAAGAGATGGGAATACCAGACCACCTAACCTGCCCCCTGAGAAATCTGTATGCAGGTCAGAAAGCAACAGTTAGAACTGAACATGGGACAACAGACTGGTTCTAATAGGAAAAGGAGTACGTCCAGGCTGTATATTGTTACCCTGCTTATTTAACTTATATGCAGAATACATCATGAGAAACGTTGGACTGGATGAAGCACAGGCTGGAATCAAGATTGCCTGGAGAAATATCACTAACCTCAGATATGCAGATGACACCACCCTTATTGCAAAAAGTGAAGAAGAACTAAAGAGTCTCTTGATGAAAGTAAAAGGAGAGAGTGGTAAAAGTTGCCTTAAAGCTCAGCATTCAGAAAACTAAGATCATGGCCTCTGGTCCCACCACTTCATGGCAATAGATGCAGAAACAGTGGAAACAGTGTCAGACTTTATTTTTTTGTGCTCCAAAATCACTGCAGATGGTGACTACAGCCATGAAATTAAAAGATGCTTACTCCTTGGAGGAAAGTTATGACCAACTTAGACAGCATATTATAAAGCAGAGACATTACTTTGCCAACAAAGGTCCATCTAGTCAAGGCTATGGTTTTTCCATTAGTCACATATGGATGTGAGAGCTGGAGGATAAAGAAAGCTGATTGCCAAAGAATTGATGCTTTTGAACTGTGGTGTTGGAGAAGACTCTTGAGAGTTCCTTGGACTACAAGGAGAGCAAACCAGTCAGGAAATGTCCCAAATACTCACTGGACTGACTGATGTTGAAGCTGAAACTCCAATACTTTGGCCTCCTGATGTGAAGAGCTGACTCATTTGAAAAGACTTTGATGCTAGGAAAGATTGAAGGTGGGAGGAGAAGGGGACAACAGAGGATGAGATGGCTGGATGGCATCACTGACTCAATGGACATGAGTCTGAGTAAACTCTGGGAGATGGTGATGGACAGGGAGGCCTGGTGTGCTGCAGTCCATGGGGTCACAGAGTTGGACATGACTGAGTGGAAAGCTGCAGGAATATTTATTGAGCTCCTGAAAGTGAAAGTTGCTCATTCATATCCGACTCTTTGTGATAGTCCATGGAACTCTCCAGGCCAGAATACTGGAGTGGGTAGCCTATTCCTTCTCCAGCAGATCTAGCAGATCTTCCCAACCCAAGAATCAAATCAGGGTCTCCTGCATTGCAGGCAAATTCTTTACCAACTGAGATATCAGGGAAGCCATGGAGCTCCTCAGTGTCCTGAAAAATTCTTGCTCTGACAGTCAGAATCAAAACAAATGCCTCCAACAAATGCTTTAAACATTTCCTGGTATGATGAACATTTCCCTTTATTTAGAAGAAGAAATAGTTTGAGTTGTGAATCTGCACTTATATAGTGCTTTGAAAGAACACACATTTTATTTAGAACTGTTTTTAGAAGCAAGAATAGATGACTTAATTTTTCAACCTTTAAAAATCTGTGGAGAAAAATGTAGAAATGGTATTTCCTTTTTCACAAAGCTATTTTGAAACTTAATGAATTAATGCTTATTAAGAGCTTGGCTGAAAGGTGAGATGAAAAATATCAGTCATCTATATTCTTCTCTTCCAAATGTTCATCTGCCAGTAATAAAAGCTTGGGCCCCAGGCACCATCTTTTGTACTCTTGTCTTTGAGAGATCCGCCTACAAGTTTCCTTTATTCTGGTGAAACATCATAATTAATAATTCATCCATTATACTATGGCAGACACCAGGCCAAAGATGCACTGCCCCGAGTGCTGGCAGGCTCAGCACCACTCTCTCCTGCTCAACTGCCTGCTATTTGTTTGCAGTGCAGAGACATGGCCATGGCAAAGGCCCATGAGGCCTGAGCAGGAGGCCGAAGGTGCTCTCTCTCTTAATCCATGACTTTGAAGGGTGCTTTTGGCACCTTGCGTGGAGATGGGGTCTTCCCTGGTGGCTCAGTCATTAAAGAATCTTCCTGCAATGCTGAAGACCATCTGTAATGCGGAAGACACGCTTTTGATCCCTGGGTTGGGAAGATGTCCTGGAGAAGAAAATGGCAAAAATGGCCTGGAGAATCCCATGGACAGAGGAGCCTGGCAGGCTACAAGTCAAGGGATTGTAAGAGTTGGACATGACTTAGTGACTAAATCACCAATCACCACTGTGGAGAAGGCCACCAGTCATGGACTCAGAAGGCTGCAAGGGGCCAGGAGGATTCAATGGCAGGGACTTGGGTCAAACTCGCACCAGGTCTGGAGACTGCTCAGTGGCTCAGCTGTGTCTGACTCTTTGCCACCCTACAGACTATAGCCTGCCTGGCTCCTCTGTCCATGGGATTTTCCCGGCAAGAATACTGGAGTGAGGTGCCACCCCCTCCCCCAGCCCAGGGATTAAACCTGTGTCTCCTGCATTGGCAGGCAGATTCTTTACCACTAGCACAACTTGGGAAGCCAGATTTGGATACAAGGGTGATCTGGATACAAGGGCGATCTGGATAAAACTTTTCCTAACTCCTCCTGTCTGGCTTAGGCTGGAGTTATTTCACCTGGAATGCCATTGAGTCCCTATTGGACCTTGTCCATTGACCCCTCACTCAGCAGAAACTCACATGATAGATTTCAATTGGAGATACTGACCAATGTCAGAACTTCACTATAAGAAACCACCTCCCTCCTTCCAGAGTTTACTACATACAGGAAATCCTAGGGAATCATCATCTCTGTCTTCTGCCACCACAATCCTACATGTTCCAACCCTGGCCATAAGGAAATGTCAGCTAGTAGGCCAGGATTAACAACTGGATGTGCTAAAACACATGAAAACGGAAGCAGTCAGGGGCTAAAGAAACCATCTACTAATCCAGGACTGAACAGGCAACAGGAACACCCTACTGAATCTGTCTGCTCGCGTCTGTCAGATGCTGGTCAGTGGCCAAACCTCTCTAGACAAACAGGGCAAGATTCCATATCATGGTACTTTCTTTTTAGGGTCCATGTCATGAATTGGTAACCATTCCAGCGTATTCCATCATGACATATTTAAAGCAGAATAATAGGCTGGCTGGGTTTTGACACTGATTTAAAAGGTATCATTTCAGTTTTAAATTTCATGGGATCTGGGAGATTATTCAGTGTAAATGACTTGTTTTATGGATGAGAAAACAAAACGCTCATAAAATGATTCACCCAATTAAGAGCTCTATGCCAGGAAAGACGGCAGCAGTTGTACATTTACCTTACTGCCAACCACTACACTCCATTCTGAGTA
Organism: Nanger dama; assembly: GCA_917880005.1. Classification (NCBI taxonomy): domain Eukaryota; kingdom Metazoa; phylum Chordata; class Mammalia; order Artiodactyla; family Bovidae; genus Nanger; species Nanger dama. The sequence goes on along the minus strand of CAKJTW010000046.1, from coordinate 15,316,110 downwards.
TTCTGTTCCTTTTCATCCAACTCAGGACGAAATACTGGAATGGCACATCATTGTAGAAGCTACCTTGGGTCTTCTCCAATTTACAGCTAAAATAAACAATTTGCTTGCAAAAGTTGGTATCTTTTTCTTTTAATTTTTACTGAAGTATAGTTGATTTACAAAGTTGTGTTAATTTCAGGTGTACAGCAAAGTGAATCACTTATACATACACATATATCCACTTTTTTTATTAATGGATTGTATTCCCTATATAGGTCATTACAGAATAACAAGAGTTCCCTGTGCTATAGAGTAGGTCCTTCTTAGTGAAGTTTCTCAGTTGTGTCCGACTCTTTGTGACCCCATAGACTGTAGCCTACCAGGCTATTCTGTCCATGGGATTTTCCAGGCAATAGTACTGGAGTGGATTGCCATTTCCTTCTCCAGGGGATCTTCCCAACCCAGGGCTCAAACCCAAGTCTCCCGCATTGGAGACAGACGCTTTACCGTCTGAGCCACCAGGGAAGTCCAGGTCCTTCTTAGTTACCTATTCTTATATATAGTAGTGTGTATATGTCAACCCCAATCTCCCCATTTATTCCCCTTTCCCTCTTGGTAACCATAAGTTTGCTTACTACATCTGTGGCTCTATTTCTGTTTTGTAAACAAGTTCATTTTTAAGATTTCACATATACGCTGTATCATATGGAGTTTCTCTGACTTACTTCACTGAGTATGACCATCTCTAGGTCCAGCCATGTCACTGAAGATAGCATTATTTCATTCTTTTTTATGGCTAATACTCTGGTGTTGTTCAGTTGCTCAGTCTGACTCTTTGCAACCCTATGGACTGCAGCACACTAGGCTTCCCTGTCCTTCACCATCTCCCTAAATTTGCCCAAGTTCATGTCTGCTGAATCAGTAATGATGCCATCCAACCATCTCATCATCTGTCATCCCCTTCACTCCCTGACCTCAATCTTTCCCAGCATCAGGGTTTCTTCCAATGAGTCAGCTCTTCACATCAGGTAGCTTCCCAGGTAACTCAGCAGTAAAGAATCCACCTGCCAATGCAGGAGACACAAGAAACACGGGATCAATCCTGGGTTGGGAAAATCCCCTGGAGAAGGAAATGGCAACCCACTCCTTTTTTTGCTTAGAAAATTCCATGGGCAGAGGAGCCTGGTGGGCTATAGTCCATGGGGCCATAAAGAGTTGGACCCAACTGAGTAACCTGAGTGCACACACACACACACACACACACACACACACACACACACATATATGCCACATCTTTTTTCTTGTAGCAATGTTTTATCTTCACAGCTCACACCTGATCACTGATAGCCCTTTTCCACCAGGGCTGTGTCTGGACACACAGTCGTCTGTTGTAGCTTCTTGCTACTCTTGGCAGATTCTGAAAGATTATAACCCCATCAGGCTAAAGCCAGGTGGGGAAAAGTGCGCACTTAGCCTTGAGGACAGTTAAGGACCATGAAGTCTCATGGAGGATGGAGTCATCCCTTGTCTGTGACATGGTCAGGTACCACTAGTGAATCCAAAGCTTCTGTCTCCTGTGGCCTGTGCCTGTGCTGAGAGGCCCGAGGCTAGTGCATCTGCCCAAGGGCTCCTCTGTCCAAGTTTGGGGCTGCAGCCTCAGCATCTTGCCATCATCACTGCTCCAGTCTGCCTGCCAGCTCCCCAGAATCTCAAAATGATAACATGGAGTTGTTCTGGCCTCTTGTAGAACTGGTGAGGATCATTATTGTGCCCCAGTTACTATGGAAACCCCTTCCACAAATAAATATTTGGATAAGGATGAGAAACAAGCCCCCTTAAAGAGTATGTCTTTTTATTTAATGCTGAAAGAATTTGAGGCCAGTGCAAAGGGAAGCTTTGCCGGCAGTCACCAGCTCTCTTCAGAAGGCATGTTGCTTCTTTTTGACTGTGTCCTAACTTCTTTTCTCTCTCTTCTCCTATTTGTCTAGTTTCTTTTATTTTTCTCTTGGTTCTTTTCTCTACATCTTCTTTTTTCTGTGCATCCCCTTGGCACCTCTTCTCCCTGTTCTCTTGCTTCTTCTCTCGCTGCAAAGCAGAGTGCTTTCTGGGCAGCTGAATCTGCATGGAGCTGGTTTTGATGGGCTCTATTCCTCAATACCATGAATGACAGGAGTCCCTGTCCCTTGGCTGCATGTCATAGTGCAGGCCTGTGGCCAAGACCCACTTCCGAGGCTTGCTGGAGAGATGCTGAGAGGTCCTCCTGGCCCGAGCACAGATGGTGGGTGATGGAGTCCGGATGCCGAGACTTAGGGCAGGTCAAAACAATGATCGCTCAAGTGTAAACTGTGCTAATTGCTGGGGACAAAGGGAGAGCCAGATCCCAGTGGAGTGTGTTACAGGGAGGAGTCCCCAAAGCAAGGGGTAGCTTCAGTTGCTTCTACATTGCTAGTAAGAGGCTGGCCTAAGCTTCCAGATTGCTTTGCTTTTAATTCTCATTTTATTGATGTTGAGACTGAGTGCTACTATTTTACCCTTGCATGCAAAACTTGATTCTGATCATTTGTAAGTCTTTCCTGATGGCAGAGAGATTTTTCTTGAAACACATCTCATTTAAAATAGCTTAAAAATGGTAGAGATAAACCTCTTTGCAAAGCAGGAAGAGAGACACAGATGTAGAAAACAAACATATGGACACCAAGGGAGGAAAGAGAGGCTGGGTTGAATTGGGAAAATAGGATTGATATATATACACTATCAATACTATGTATAACGTAGATAACTAACAAGAACCTACTGTATAACTCAGGGAACCCTACTCAGTGTTCTGTAGTGACCTAAATGGGAAGGAAATCCAAAAAGGGAATATATATATATATATATATATGGCTGATTCACTTTGCTGTGCAGGAGAAACTAACACAACAATGTAAAGCAACTATACTCCAAAAAAATTTTTCAAAAATTATAGATGTATAGATGGATAGATGACAGATAGGTCAATAGTAAGCTCGCTGGATAGAAAGAATAGCTATACACACATACAGACAGACACACACACACATATGAATACACAAATATATAGACACAGTACACAGATACACACATTTGTGGGGTTTTGTTTTTGGTTTTTGCTTGATTTTTGTTTGTTCCCTTTTGTTTTTTGGCCATTAATTTTGCAAGATCTTGGTTGCAAGCTAGGAATTGGAACCAGGCCCCAGCAATGAAAGTGCTGAGTCTTAACCACTGGGAAACCAGGGAAGTCCCCCTCTCTAGCTTTTTTATTTGTACTTTATCTCTTCTTTTTATCTATTTTTTGGTGTTTAATTTTGATTTCTCCCCTATGAACTTTATCCTCAGGATAGAACCCGATTCTGTAAGAACATCCCGGAGTTGGACTTTCATTTGTCTCTAGGCCCTGACAGCTTGACATGCACCCTTACCCGCTACTGAAGCGAGTAACAGGGCTGCCACTCTGGACTGCAGTTCTCAGCTGTGATCACCACCCTCTGCAGTGATCACACACTGGTGACTGGGATTCTCCTGGTTTCTGGCCTGCCAAGCATACAGTTTTGCTGGTGCTGATAACTTGCAAATCTTGTGGCTGTGGGTGGTTGGCCCCCATCCTCTTGTACACTGTCAACTAGCTTTGCTATTGATGTTGTCCTTGGGCTTTGGTCTTGCCGTCTGCTTACTTTACCTGTTTTTATTTTTAAAATTATTTTAAGAAAAATATTTATCTGTTATTTATTTGGCTGCACTGGGTCTTGGTTGTGGCACACAGGATCTTCAATCTTTGTCTCAATGAGCAGGGTCTTTTATTTCCGGCATCTAGTTCCCTGGCCCAGGATTGAACCCGGGCCCCCTGCATAGGGAGTGTGGAGTCTTAGCCACTGGACCGTGAGGGAAGTCCCAATTTTACCTCTTTTTAATATATGGTTTTGAAAAACTCCCCACAATATGCTGCTCTTGCCACCTCCTTCTTTCAACAGTTTATCTGTTATTGCAAGAAAAGTCACTACATATGCATTTCTGTGTGTGCGCTGCATGTAAACTTCTTGTTTAATTAAAAGTAATTTGTATAAAACATACATTTAATGTATGTAAAATAACATGCACAGGTCTTACACCTCCAGTTTGATGAGTTTTGAGAGTTATATGCACTCCTATGACCACTACCCAAAGTTCCACCCACATAGAACAGTGGATAAGTCTCTTCACATCCCTTTTTAGCTGGTCACACTGCCTAACCCCTCCTTCCACCAGAGGCAACCGCTTTCCAATTTTATAAACCAGGTGAATTTTTACCTGTTCTTAGACTTCATACAGGGCTTCCCAGGTGGCGCGAGTGGTAAGAACCCGCCTGCAGATGCAGGAGACATAAGAGACATAGGTTTGATTCCTGGTTGGGAAGATCCTCTGGAGGAGAGCATGGCAGCCCACTCCAGTATTCTTGCCTGAAGAATCCCATGGACAGAGAAGTCTGGTGGGTTACGGTTCATTGGATCACAAAGAGTCGGACCCGACTGAACTGACTTAGCATAGCACAGCAGAGACTTCAAACAAACGGAACCACAGTTTTGTTTCTAATCCTAGACCGTCACTGAGGATTTTTAGTCACACATCAGTGTTGAATTTTATCAGATGTGTTTCTTGCATGTGTGAAGTTATATAATTTTCTCCTCTATTCTGTTAACACCCTGAATTACATTGATTTAGTTTAAAATATTAACCATGATGGCTATTATTTTTTTAAGGAATTTTCACTTGTATTTATAGAAAAGTATTTTTCAGGTTTTAGCTTCCAGGTTATTCTGGTCTTATACACATGAATTGGAAAGGGATATTTCTTGGACTGCTTTCTGAAAGACTTTGTATTATGTAATCTATAGACATTTCATTAGGTTCACCATTTTGGCCTGGAGTTCATCCTGTGGGAAGATTTTCAATTATAGATTTAATTTTAAAAAATAGATACAGGGCTATTCAGAGTTTTCAATTTCCTCCCAAGTTAGTTTTGGCAAATTGTGTTTTTGAATGATTTTTCCCATTTCATTTAAGTTGTCAATTTTATAATTATTTGTAAATATTCCTTATTGTCCTTTAACTGTCTCTAGTATACTCAGTGTTGATTATTTTTCATTTGTGATATTGACAGTATGTGTGTGTGTGTGTGTGTGTATATATATATATATAAATATATCAAATGTCTGAAATCTTTATTTAGTTGCTAAGTCATGTTTTACTCTTTTGCGACTCCATGGACTGTACCTCTGTTCACAGGATTCTCCAGGCAAGAATACTGGAGTGGGTTGCCATTTCCTTCTTCAGGGGATCTTCCTGACCCAGGGATTGAACCCCCGTCTCCTGCACTGGCAGGTGGATTCTTTACCCCTGAGCCACCCGGGAAGTCCATCTGCAATCTAGGCAGTAGGTATTCAGTGAATCATGAGATGTAGTGTCTGGCAATCAGAGAGACTTGGGTGGGTGATACTCAGATATCCAGGTCAATCACTTCTGGGAGTGGCATTAAAGGGATCCTGAAAACAACCAAATAAGTCCCAGCTGCCGATTTGTGACTCAAAACTGGCTCTGCCACCTGGGAAGGAAAAGTCAAACACAAAGCTTGGCTGCAGTCTACACAACAGTGACATCATAAGACAAGACAGCAACAGCGATGTGCAGGTGAAGCAGACAGATAGTGATGGGCTGGGTCTGAGTTCTTCTACGCTGCTCACTAACTCTGATGTCTGTGTTAATTTTTCCAACCCTTTTCATTCTTTTTTTCCCACTGTAACATGAGAATAATGTTAGACACCTCACTGGGTTTTAGGAATATTTATGAAAACAATAAATGTGAAAGCTCCTGGTTCATTACAGACATCTCTTCTTCATTTCCTTCTCTTTATCTGAAAGCGTGGTACTCGGTTTTTGGCTTTGATCAGCCCCAAGCTGACTGTGTATGTCTGCCTCTGATATTACCATCATCATCGTCACTGTTGTGGTGGTAGTTACTGTAGACTTCGTAGAACTGGAATGGAAAGGACAATTGAAAGACTACCGCAGAGTCTCTGTTCATGTTGACAAACAGCTCTCCCCACAACTTCAGGAATGGCTTTGAGACACTGTTCCTGTTAGCCGCTCAGTTGTCTCTGGTTCTTTGCTACTCCACAGACTATAGCCCGCCAGGCTCCTCTGTCCATGGGATTTCCCAGGCAAGAATACTGGAGTGGGTTGCCATTCCCTTCTCTGGGGGATCTTCCCCACCCAGGGATTGAGTCTGTATTACTGGCAGATTCTTCACTGTCTAAATCACCAGGGACGTGGCTTTGATATAATTTACAGCAAACTAATTGTGGAATAATTTGCAACAAATTAAACTGACGTTTGTAAGCCTGTGGTTGTCAAAGTAAGTGCATGCCTACGGTGTATAGGGCTTCTCTGTGCCCCCATAGCGGTCTTGATGGCCTGGGATCTCTACTCCAGGAGATAACAGGTCAGGCAGCATCTTCTCAGAGCCACTGCCAGAGCACCTAAATGGAAAATCACATCATGTGCCTCGGCGATGGCAAGCAAATTAGCATTCCCATCAGCCTGCATTTGCATAGCTTGTTCTGATAGATGAATTAGATGAAAAACATGGAAGGAGAACAAAGCACAGTCATTCTGTATAAAGGCTGCTCTTCAAGCTCACTCATTTGTCAGACCCTGGTGTTTGAAGGCATGCAGAGGCTTCTAAACACGTTTCCAGCTACACTATTTGTACAGAGGAAAAAACTGGCATGCTGACTAACTCATCTCTGATTCTGAGCCAATCACTGAATCAGAACCCACTTCAGCACTGGGTCTCCTCCAACTCGTAGGAATTTTCTTTCGATCTTTTCCAGTTTCAAAGCCAGGAAGGGAATAAGGAAGAGGAAAGACAGTGTTATGTAATTTCTATTATGTTTGCCTCTTTGCAAAGTATCTTTTTAAAAATTAAAAAAATTTTAATTTTTTAAATTGGAGGATAATTGCTTTCCAGTGTTGTTAGCCTCTGTTGTACAACAATGTGAATCTGCTGTAAGTGTACACATATCCCCTCCCTCTTGAGCCTACTTCCCACCCCCTCATCCCACCCTTCTAGGTCATCACAGAGCACCGAGCTGAGATCCCTGGGTTATATAACAGGTGTCCACTAGCTATCTATCTTACACATGATACTGTGTATATATTAATGTTACTCTCTCAACTTGCCCCCCTTCTTCTTGCCCCCCACTATGTCCATAGGTCCTAGATGCAGACATAAAGCAAGGCACTTTTAATAGAGGGAACGTGCTTATATACAATAACGTATAATTTTAAATGCAGCAAGCTATGATAATACATATCGAATTTGCTCTTTAGGTCTAGTTAAGACAAGTGAGAACCTGGCTCCAGTCATGACTCCTTTTATGAGTGCTTAGTTCTGCGCCTCCTTTAATCTGTTTCTCCATCTCACATTAGTGCATATTAAGGCTGGTCAGTGTGGCTGTCTTCTTGTTCAGAGCTACCTTCCTAAATACAGGGAGCTCTTAGCACCTCTCTCGTTCTGCATACCCTAGAATTAGTCTTTTGTCTACAGTCTTCAACAACCGTATGTTGATACTTTGGGCTACTTCTGTTCCTAAGTGCTAACACAAATTCATACAAAAACTTGAAAATCCCCTTCAACTGAAGAAATATGTTTCCTTTTGCCAACTGGGAATGCTTGCCTTTTCACCCCCTCTCCACCCTCCCCACCGCCCCCCCACCGCCACACACCCTGCTGACCTGGTAGAAAGAGTTGGATGAATTTCCTCTACTTTAACTGAAGTCTGAGCAAATCCTGAAAGTCTCTGTCCACAGTGGCTTTTATTTCCTACAACCAAACCGGTTGGTTCCTAGCTTACATTATTTTTTGTGAACCTCCACCCCAATCCCAGCCCTATGGCAATATGTTAAAACCGCATTCATGGATGAATAAGTTCTGGGGACCGAACATATTGCATGCTGACTACTGTTAACAATATTGTATCAGACTTGAAGGGAGCTAGGGGTGTAGAACTTCAATGCTCTCTCCGCTACCATCACAACAACAGAATGATAACTGTATGAGGTGAAGAATGCAGTAACTAACCTTATCCAGGGTAAGCAGCGTCATCGAAGGGGGCTCTCTGACTCATGAGTACTTTTTATTAAGTAATTTATTTAGTTGTCTCTGCTGGGTCTTAACTGCGGCATAGGGGATCCTGGATCTTTGTTGCTGCATGTGGGATCTTTAGTTGTGGCCTGAGAAATCTTCAGTTGTGGCATGTGGGATCTAGTTTCCTGACCAGGGATCAAACCCGGGCCCCCTGAATTGGGAGCCCAGATCCTCAGTCACTGGACCACCAGAGAAACCACACGATTCATGAGTACTTTAGTTCCACAGGGTATCTTTACTCCCAGTCACCTTCCCCTTTCCCACCCCTTCCTCCTCTCCACCAATACTCTGCTCATTACTCAGCCTATCTTAAGAGTCACTTACACATCCTAATGATTGTTGGGGGTTTTCTGACTTCAGTCAACCAGGTCTTACTGTCTAGTCTCTCTCTGGTGAGAAAACTGGAAAACTGTTTTCCCTCCCTCTTGGAAAACTGTTTTCTGTTTGTAAAATTCAAACTCTTACAAACTCTGACTCTTGGCAAAAGGTCAGACTAGGCTATACAAATACATCTTACTGCTGTACATAACATCTTGGAATCCAGCCTGTCTTCCTGAGCTGGGCTATCTCCTTCTATTTGTCTTCCACATCTCCTAAGCAAAGCTGGATGGAGAGCTTGGAGACAGGACGGAAGGAAGGGCACTTTGACATGGGTCCCTCCTGCCCAGGCCATTCACAGCAGGCTGCTCCTCTCATACCAGGTACATGGCCTTTCCTGAGGACAGGAAAAATACAGAAGCCATCATGCTTATGCTGGCTGGACCAGATTCCTGGAAGCCACACAATTAAGGTGGACTCTTTACGTACTGCCAACTGCATTGCTTCATCTCTCTTGGAATTTCGGCAAATGACCTTTCTCCGTGAAGCCTTCCTGTCTCAACTCTACCCATTTTGTAAACCATTCACAAAGTTTCTGACTCAGTAAATCACCTTTACCATATTCTCTCCTCTCCTTCAACCCCTCACCCTACCTGAATCTATAACATCATAATTAATTACGGGTGATCAACCATTATGTGCATAATTTGGACATGCCTTGAAAGGACTCTAAGCTGCCACGTAACAAATAAACGGCATGAGGTTTTAAAGCTGTTTATCCATCTTACTTCCAAGGCTCCACCATGCAAGTTTCATTCTACTCTATTTAAGGCTTTTCTCATAATGGCCCATAGTTCTTTCTTTTGGCCACTCCTTATACTACATATGAATGTTACTTCCCAGTCAGCCCGGGAGTCCCTCGGAGGGCAGGAGCCACATTAATCATCTTAGTATCCAACTTTTGCTCCTTCCCACCTACCACTTCGGATACGTACATATTTGATACTCACTAAATACAACATACATAATACTTGCTTGCACTAGTAGGCACTACAGTTAGAGTTTACAGAGTTTATAATTAAACTCTAATTTTATAGAGTTTAACTAGAGTTTATCATTCTCAAGGGAACAAGGTTTAGGGAGTCTTACTGTGCTAATGGACTTCCCAGGTGGCTCAGTGGGTAAAGAAACTGCCTACAATGCAGGAGACCCCAGACATATGGTTTCTATTCCCAGATTGGGACGATCCCCTGAAGAAGGGCATGGCAACCCACTTCAGTATTCTTGCCTGGAGAATCCCATGGATAGAAGAGACTGGAGGGCTATAGCCCCTAGGTCACAGAGTCGGCCATGACTGAAATGACTGAACACACAACTCTCAAGAAAAATTTCTCCCTTTAGAACTAACACCCAAAAAGATGTCCTTTTCATTATAGGGGACTAGAATGCAAAAGTAGGAAGTCAAGAAATGCCTGGAGAAACAGGCAAATTTGGCCTTGGAATGCAGAATGAAGCAGGGCAAACACTAATAGAGTTTTGCCAAGAAAATGCACTGGTCATAGCAAATACCCTCTTCCAACAACACAAGAGAAGACTCTACACATGGACATCACCAGATGGTCAACACCGAAATCAGACTGATTATATTCTTTGCAGCCAAAGATGGAGAAGCTCAATATAGTCAGCAAAAAGACGACCAGGAGCTGACTGTGGCTCTGATCATGAACTCCTTATTACCAAATACAGACTCAAATTGAAGAAAGTAGGGAAACCCCTAGACCATTCAGGTATGACCTAAATCAAATCCCTTATGATTATACAGTGGAAGTGAGAAATAGATTTAAAGGCCTAGATCTGATAGATAGAGTGCCTGATGTACTATGGACGGAGGTTTGTGACATTGTGCAGGAGACAGGGATCAAGACCATCCCCAAGGAAAAGAAATGCAAAAAAGCAAATGACTGTCTGGGGAGCCCTTACAAATAGCTGTGAAAAGAAGAGAGGCAAAAAGCAAAGGAGAAAAGGAAAGATATAAGCATCTGAATGCAGAGTGCCAAAGAATGGCAAGAAGAGATAAGAAAGCCTTCTTCAGCGATCAATGCAAGGAGATAGAGGAAAAGAACAGAATGGGAAAGACTAGAGATCTCTTCAAGAAAATTAGAGATACCAAGGGAATTTTCATGCAAAGATAGGCTCGATAAAGGACAGAAATGGTATGGACCTAACAGAAGCAGAAGATACTAAGAAGAGGTGGCAAGAAGGAAGAACTGTACAAAAAGATCTTCACGACCCAGATAATCATGATGATGTGATCACTAATCTAGAGCCAGACATCTTGGAATGTGAAGTCAAGTGGGCCTTAGAAAGCATCACTATGAAGAAAGCTAGTGGAGGTGATGGAATTCCAGTTGAGCTGTTTCAAATCTTGAAAGATGATGCTATGAAAGTGCTGCACTCAAGATGCCAGCAAATTTGGAAAACTCAGCAGTGGCCACAGGACTGGAAAAGGTCAGTTTTCATTCCAATCCCAAAGAAAGGCAATGCCAAAGAATGCTCAAACTACCACAAAATTGCACTCATCTCACACGCTAGTAAAGTAATGCTCAAAATTTTCCAAGACAGGCTTCAGCAATACGTGAACCATGAACTCCCTGATGTTCAAGCTGGTTTTAGAAAAGGCAGAGGAACCAGAGATCAAATTGCCAACATCTGCTGGATCATGGAAAAGGCAAGAGAGTTCCAGAAAAACATCTATTTCTGCTTTATTGACTATGCCAAAGCTTTTGACTGTGTGGATCACAATAAACTGTGGAAAATTCTGAAAGAGATGGGAATACCAGACCACCTAACCTGCCTCTTGAGAAATCTGTATGCAGGTCAGGAAGCAACAGTTAGAACTGGACATGGAATAACAGACTGCTTCCAAATTACAAAAGGAGTACATCCAGGCTGTATATTGTCACCCTGCTTATTTAACTTCTATACAGAGTACATCATGAGAAATGCTGGACTGGAAGAAACACAAGTTGGAATCAAGATGGCCGGGAGAAATATCAATAACCTCAGATATGCAGATGACACCACCCTTATGGCAGAAAGCAAAGAGGCGCTCAAAAGCCTCTTGATGAAAGTGAAAGAGGAGAGTGAAAAAGTTGGCTTAAAGCTCAACATTCAGAAAACGAAGATCATGGCATCCGGTCCTATCACTTCATGGGAAATAGATGGGAAAACAGTGGAAACAGTGTCAGACTTTCTTTTTTGGGCTCCAAAATCACTGCAGATAGTGATTGCAGCCATGAAATTAAAAGACACTTACTCCTTGGAAGAAAAGTTATGACCAACCTAGATAGTATATTCAAAAGCAGAGACATTACTTTGCTGACTAAGGTCCATCTAGTCAAGGCTATGGTTTTCCTGTGGTCATGTATGGATGTGAGAGTTGGACTGTGAAGAAGGCTGAGCGCTGAAGAATTGATGCTTTTGAACTGTGGTGTTGGAGAAGACTCTGAGAGTCCCTTGGACTGCAAGGAGAACCAGCCAGTCCAGTCTGAAGGAGATCAGCCCTGGGATTTCTTTGGAAGGAATGATGCTAAAGCTGAAACTCCAATACTTTGGCCACCTCATGAGAAGAGCTGACTCATTGGAAAAGACTCTGATGCTGGGAGGGATTGGGGGCAGGTGGAGAAGGGGACGACAGAGGATGAGATGGCTGGAAGGTATCATGGACTCAATGGACTTGAGTCTGAGTGGACTCCGGGGGATGGTGATGGACAGGGAGGCCTGGCTTGCTGTGATTCATGGGGGTCTCAAAGAGTCAGACACGACTGAGCGACTGAACTGAACTGAGCATGCGTGGGCATGCTCAATCATTTCAGCTGTGTCTAAGTTTTGCCACCCTATAGACCACAGCCCATCAGGCTCCTCTGTCCATGGGAGTCTCCAAGCAAGAATAGTAGAGTGGGTTGCCATGTCCTTCTCGAGGGGATCTTCCTGACCCAGGGATTGAACTCCCTTCTCTGGCATTGCAGGCAAATCCTTTACTGCTGAGCCATCAGGGAAGCCAGTGTTAATCAGCACCACTGAGCATTCAATGTCCTCACCAAGTGGAATTGTCAGCGGTCTGATGGTGAGCACTGAGATGTGACAAAGGATATGGTTGCTAGAGTACAGTCTCTGCTCCCTTTAGGTGATGGTGGAGCCCCGCCCCCACATGTGATTACAGAGCCCCACCCCCACAAGTGATCACAGAGCCCCACCCCAACAAGTGATCACAGAGCCCCGCCCCCACATGTGATCATAAGCTTCCTCCAGTCTGTATTTTCTGAGGACTTCAGGTTCCTCATCAATAAAGTTTTGCTATCCCCTCCTGCCCCATCATGTATTCTCTCCAGTGACTCTTCATGATTTTCTAGATTCTCAACTGAATGAATTAGAATCATTGGCATTTACCCTGCCCAGCCTGGTGGTGGCCACGTAAGTCTCTCCTGGAAGCCAGAAACCAGATGTGAGATAATTATCCACACAAGATCTATTTGGCCTTAGTACAAAATGTTTATCTTTTCAGATGCTGAAGCAAAATACACTATTCATAACACTCAGTGGTGGTTTTGTTTTCCTTTCTTAAAAAAAATTTGGCTACACTAGTCTTCATTTGTGGCTCTCGGGCTTCTCTACCTGCGGCTTTCAGCTCAGTAGTTGTGGGCCACAGGCTTAGTTGCCTCAGGGCATGTGGGATCTTAGCTCTCCAACCAGGGTTTGAACTCATGTCTCCTGCATTGCACAGTGGATTCTTAACCACTTGACCACCAAGGCAGTCCCCTTGTGGCCTTTGAGTTCAGCTTTCTGCCCAGCCCTTCTAGATGGGTTTTAGACAATCCAACTCACATCTTATCTTCTTTGGATTTTATTAGGAGGTGAGAGGGCCGTGGGTGGAGAGACAGGTAAGCCTGCACATGTCCATAAAGGCCTTTGTCAGGATCTAGTTTGCATATGTGTTTACTACTTTTTGCCACTAACTAATCAGTGGAAATGTTCTTTGTGGAAAATACTATTGTCTCTTACTTTGGAATCCCATTTTATATCCTGTCTCCATATCACCTTTCCTGCTCTATCAAAAGGCTTTGTATTGGAAGAAACAAAATGCTTTGCTCGACATCATATAAAAAGAATCAGTGGCCCATAGAAACACATGAGAAGTACTGAATGATTAATTATGAATAACAACAATGCATGTTAAATAGAAAGATGGGTGCAAATCTGTGTAGAGCAGGGTGCAGTGAAGCAGTGTTTTTCAGATTAAAATTTGCACTGGAGCCTCATATTTTGGTAGGGTGGTCTTTACTAAAATGAATTAAAAATTACATTTAAAAATTTGTTAGCCCCATACTTGGTCATTTTCTATAACTTATAGATACTCTTTTTATTACTCTGCTTGGGTTGTCACGTAGAATATCACAGTGGCTTAACAGAAATTTATTTTCTTACAGTTAAGAAGGCTGAAAATTAAGATCAAGTAGGCCACAGTGTTGATTCTTGGTGAGACCTCTTCCCTTAACTTACAGACAGCCACGTTCTCCATGTCCTCATGTGGCCTTCTTCTGTGCGTTCTTATTCCTGGTGTCGCTTCCTGTTTCTCATGAGGACACAAGTCTTACTGGATTAGAGTTTCATCCTTATGACCTAATTTAACCTTAGTAGTAGTCCGAGAAGGCAATGGCACCCCACTCCAGGACTCTTGCCTGGAAAATCCCATGGACGGAGAGGCCTGGTGGGCTGTAGTCCATGGGGTCACTCAGAGTCGGACATGACTGAGCGACTTCACTTTCACTTTTCAGTTTCATGCATTGGAGAAGGAAATGGCAACCCACTCCAGTGTTCTTGCCTGGAGAATCCCAGGGACAGGGGAGCCTGGTGGGCTGCCGTCTGTGGGGTCACACAGAGTCGGACACGACTGAAGCAACTTAGCAGCAGCAGCAGCGGTAGTGGTACACATCAGTCATGTCAGACTTTGTGACACTATGGACTGCAGCCCACCAGGCTCCTCTGTCTATGAAATTTTCCAAATGAAAATACTGGAGTGGGTTGTCATTCCCTTCTCCAGGGGCTCTTCCCGACCCAGGATCGAACCTGAGTCTCCTGCATTGCAGGCAGATTCTTTACTGTCTGAGCCACCAGGAAAGCCCTGATTTAACATTAATTACCTCCATAAGGGCCCTATTTCCAAATAATGTCACACAGTTGGTTAGAGCTTCCACATATGAATTTTGGGAAACAATTCAGTCTATCAGTTCAGTTCAGTTGCTCAGTCATGTCCGACTCTTTGTGACCCCATGAATCGCAGCACGCCAAGCCTCCCTGTCCATCACCAACTCCCGGAGTTTACTCAGAGTCACGTCCATCGAGTCAGTGATGCCATCCAGCCATCTCATCCTCTGTTGTCCCCTTCTCCTTCTGCCCCTAATCCCTCCCAGCATCAGAGTCTTTTCCAGTGAGTCAGCTCTTTGCATGAGGTGGCCAAAGCATTGGAGTTTCAGCTCCGTATTAGTCTTCAGATCCAGTTTTTGGAATAAAATATACATGGCAATGAAAGGCTTAGTTTTAAAGCCACCTAGGCTCAATTCACCATCCTTCATTCTAGAAATCTGAAGCTCAGAGGATTCAGAAGCCATTTGTGTTCAGCCTTAGAATGTATTTTTATTTTCCCCCTAATTTGCACCAGGTTGAATTTTGAGATTAACTCTCTGGTTTGGTTTCCAAAAGTTGTTTCCAACACTTTGTTATAAAAATGTTTGTGCACATGTCTCTCTGTATGTCTGAGTGAAGCTGTAAAGAGTATAATTTCTGGGTACCTGCACACTTGACCAAATCCTGTGCATTTTACATTAAAATGGCTACACCAGCTCACATGCCTATCTCCCAAGTGTGTGAGTTTCCATTTTCCCAGTATTTTATATTATCCCAATACTTGATATGTCTTCTTATTTTTGCCAATATCATAAGTATAAAAGGTATCTCAAATTATTATTTGATTTCGTATTTTCCTGATCAGTGATCAAGTTGAACACTTGTTCACAGGTACATTATCTTGTCAGCTTTTACTTTCTATAAATTGTCTCTATGTTTTCTTGACCCATTTTCCCATGGGTTTCCTGGCTGCTTCTTGCAGATTTACATAAGTTTCTTATATATTCTGCATTACAATCAGTCATGTGTTTTACAACATACTTTCCCTGTCTGGCAACTGTCAGATTTGTGTAGAGAATCTTTCTCGGAACAAAATATTTCCTCTTTTATGTGGTCAAATCCAAAGTGTTTCCCCTTATGCTATATGCACATGCATCTTGCGTAAAAAGTTTCATTCAATTAAAGAACACAGAGCTAGCCCCTGAAGTTTCTTCTAATAGTTTCACAGTTTTGTCTTTCACCTGTAGACTTTGAATCTACTTGGAAGTTATTTTTGCAAAGAAGTTTGAATTTGAGTTCTAATTTTACTTGTCTATATGTTTTTCAAATTTGCTATCACCATCTATTAAATAATTGATCCTTTTGTTACTGATATGTGAAGCCTCTTCTATGATAAACCAAGTTCCTTTTTATATGTGGGTTCTGTTTCTGAATTCTCCATAGACTTATTATTCCTACACATTTTAGTGTTATCTTCTTCTTCAGGATTTACACTGATATTATGTAAACTTTATATGTGATATGAGGGAGAATTGGAACTTTTATGTGTTTCTTCACGTGGCAGTAGTATAGATATCCATTTAGCTAATTTTTTTTAATGTCCTACTGGATATTTTATCCATTCTTTCCATGTAGGTCTTGTGCATTTTCATTCATTTGCAGTTTCTTTAAAGTTTTAGTTCCTATTTTAAATGGCATTTTTATTTGTGGATTCTTTGTGAGTTTATTATCTTATTATAAATGCTACTTACTTTCAAAGCCATTTTCTGGCTGGTTGCTGCTGTTGCGGTAGTTTGTTGATTTTCTTGGGCTATGTAAATCATTATTTTATAAATTATGATCTTCTTCTTCTACCTTTTATGCCTCTTCTTTCTTTTTCTTATCACTTATTCATTGGCCAGGATGTCTGTTGAATGAAGAGTAGGAAAAGCAGCAAATACCTTTACTACTTTCCCAAGTTCACTGACAAATAAAAAGATCAAGTCTGAAATGCTTAAAAGATATTTTAGAGGTTTAACGGGAAAACGTGGCTTGTCTACTGTTGTTAGAATGAGATTTATCAAGCGTTAAAAGATGGTATACAGATTAGAATTGAATAGTTTCTCCTTGATTTTATCAGAAGAATCAAAAGAACTGAATCAATCAATAAAGTTGTTGGCTATGGAAATTAGTGTTAATTTGGTTTTAAGTGCTAAAATCGTCTGTGTCCCACATTTTGGTAACCTTTCTAAGAAAATGGGTATTTTTTACAGAGCGTTTTGAGCAAAGAAGTGACATGAGGTGATAAACATTGGCAGTCACTACGATGTGTGGACTGCTAAAGAATATTCAGATCCTTCCAGTCATCTCTATGCAAAACGCCCAGTGCCCCTGACCTTGACCCTAGGACAAGCCTCCTCAACTTCCCTCCTCTCCTAGACTCCAAGTCGGGCGTCTACAGAAAGGGGCCTGCCATTCGACTTCACTTTGAGGCTGGGGTCACTGACTCTGTGATAGGGTTTGCCATTCACCTTTCAGGGTGGGAACAGTAAGGGAGGAGCATCTACAAGGCTCTGGAATTCTGAGGGCAGGCGCTTAGGGGGTCAGTGGTCTATTAACAGAAACAGGGAAGGAAGAAGGAGGTGACCTTGAGGAAAAGCCACCTTGGCTTTGATGTCCTCTAGGACTATACAGTTGCAAAGTCCTTCCAGTGTGAGTCCAGTATTGGGAACAGAGATGCAACACAGACCAGAGAGATGTAACTGCTGACTGTGTGCTGAGAGACTGGAGCTATCACTGTGGGTGTGAGGACAGAGAACAGAGAAGACACACTCTGGGAAAACGCTCTGCTAGAGACACAAAAGGAAGAAAATCAGGACACGGAAGAGGAAGAGGAGGAAAGAGAAAGGGCCAGAAAGTGGGCACAGACCAGGAGGGTGTCCGGGGTCAGAAGCTAAGAGGGAAGAATTGCAGACAGTGAAAGGTCAGCAATATCAAGTTCTACACAGAAGATGGGGCTGAAGAAGAGGCCATGGGAGGACCTTGGACCTTGGTGACCTTCACGAGAGCCCTTTCCTAAGCAGAGGAGGGGGACAGGGACCCTGCAGATGTGCGGGAGAAGGTGGGCCGGAGGAAGTGGAGGTGGCAGGTGAGGCCGGGTCTCTGGGAGGTTTGGCAGCGGGGAGGGAGAGGCTGGAAGGGCTGCATGTGTTGTTTGCATCGGGTCTAGCTCCAAACTGTGTCCAAGTGTCTCCTCATCTTCTCCGTTCTGGCAGCCATCCCCTCTGGCCTGGTTTTGAGAACAACCTGCAGGTTTTTCCCTTCCCATTTCTCTTCACTCCATGGCTTCCTCCACCCTGGGGGCTAAGTCTTCTCAAGCATTTTTCTGGTCCTGTTTCTCCTAGAATCAAAGATGAAATGAAGCCTGCTACTTCATCCACCTGCATCAGATGCTCCAAACTTGGACCTTGACCTCTTTATAGAATCCCCTCCCTTGCAGTCCCCAGAGCCCCAGCCTATACCCCAGCCCCTGTGGGCCCCTCAATGCATGGGCTTCCCACCCCCTACCCCACCCCCTGAACCCTGTAAGACCTTCCAGCTCCTTGCCTCCATCACCTCCATCCAACCATCTCCAAAGTCACTGTCTTATTTCTTTTATTCACACGTTTCCTTTATCTCTTGGGCTGGAAACTAATACTCCAGAACTGTCTTCCTTCAAAAGACATCATCTTTATTTCTTTTTCATAGGAGGCGTTTCAGTTTTGCCAGGGGAGGAGGGGTTTCCCAGGTGGCACTAGTGGTAAAGAATCCACCTGCCAACGCAGGAGATGCAGCAAGAAATCGGGTTCAATCCCTGCCTTGGGAGGACTCCCTGAAAGAGGGCATGGCAACTCATTCCAGCATTCTTGCCTGGAAAACCCAGTGGATAGAGGAGCCTGGCGTGTTATGGCCCACGGAGTCGCAAGAGTCAGGCACAGCTGAGGGACTGGACACAACACACATGTCGTGGGAAAAGCTGCGGGGCCTGCCTCTTAGCCAGAGGGAGTCTGTATTCGTCCCATGTGCAAGTCAGAGCTGCCCCCCGAGGCCATCTGCAAATGCCCTCTCCACGACAGAGACCTGATTTCAAATTTCATGCTGCTTTAAAACACTGAGTTTACATATGCATGTGTGTTATTCAGTCATGTCCAGCTCTTTGCAACCCCCTGGGACTGTGGCCCGTCAGGCTCCTCTGTCCATGGAATTCTCCAGGCAAGAGTACTGGAGTGGGTGGCCATTCCCTTTTCCAGGGGATCTTCCCAACCTAGGGATCGAATCTGAGTCTTCTGCACTGCAGGCAGATTCCTTCTGGTCTGAGCCAGCAGAGAAGCCCTAAACACCACCCCCCAACACACACACACACACATATATATGAAGTTTTAGCTACACACACACACATAGTCATCCTACTGCTTTTTAGGGTGGACCTGGGTTTTACCTATTTTGTATCCTCATAAGCCCACTATAGGCCTACTTCCTAAGGACGTAACAAATGTGAATTAAATTGTAGGGGAAATCTCCTCCAATCCATAAATAGGCTGAGAGGATGCAGAAATGGGCAGGCACATGCAGAGATGGAGTTTTCTGTTGCCCAGACAGAGCAGCTCCACAGTGGGTGGTGGGGTTGGGGTGGGGCTCCTGTGAAATCAGACAGACATCCTATTGTCCTCCCCCCTTCCCCTGCCCCCAGAGCCGCTGGGTGTGAAGGGCGCCTGTCATGCGCTCAGGTTGGCACCTGGTGATGTTTAATTCAGTGCCGTCTCGCTGTTCCCCGTGAGGGTGTGTTTTCACTGCAACAGGACTCAACAACAGCGACTGTATATCTACTTACTTACCGTGTGCCAGCCACTTTCACATAGGTTTCATATTTAAGACTCACAAAAGCTCTGTGTGGTAAGTATTATTATTATTATCTCAGCTTTTCGGGGGAGAAATTGAATTTCATAGGCTTGCTGAAGGTCATGTGACTAAGAATTCGGACCAGCATAAGCCAAGCCCCTGTCCCCTTTTTCACTCTTTGAGGGCTGGACAGGGCTTAACCTCCTCCCCTTCCACCTGGAGCCAGCCCTTCCACTTATCCCCACAGCAACCTCGGTCCAAAGCGCAATAGGCATCCTTCCCCTTAACTGGCAGGAGGAGGGAAGATGGCTTGAGGCCGGTCTATGTTCTGCGCTTGCACAAAACCCGGCTCCAGGCTCGGGCCCTGCAGGTGTGAAGGCAGAGCTATAAATACTGGCTGCATTGTCCCCCATCAGGGCCAAACATTCGGTCAGCGCGCCTTCCCTAGGGGAGCTGATGAATAAATGAGAGATGTCATTCACACAAAGGCAGCCCTGCCTCAGGCTGAGCCTGGTGATTCCAGCTGAATTGTTAAGGGCTGTGAATCCATTTTACGTCCTTTATGATGAACCGGAGATCATTAGGTCTCCATTGAGTACACAGTGACCCCGTGCCAGGGTGGGAGGGAAAGCGGGGCCCAAACACAGCTATCTTCCTGTAGCTGTACTCATCCTCCCGCCCCGCCCCCACACCTGGTGCCAGGTGATGGGGAAAACGCAGCCAGCTCACCGCTTCTTCCCCTCTGACAAGTCACAGTATCATCCCCACAACAATCTAGGCAGCAAGATCTTTTGTTAGAAACCTAGGGAATTCCCTGGAGATCCAGCAATTAGGAGTCCATGCTTCTACTTCTGGGGCACGGGTTTGGTTCCTGATTGGGGAACTAAGGTCCCAAGAACTTCGGGGCACATTAAAAAAAAAAAAAAAAGAATCTAAAAGTCCCTCGTGTTTAAACATAACTTGATAGTTTACAAAGAACTTGTGAGCCAGCTGATGAGAGCATGTATGCTGAGCCTCCTGTCTCAAGCAGTTAATCAAGATTCAGAGAGGAGAAATGGTCTCCCTAAAGACACCCAGCAAATTCAGTTCAGTCGCTCAGTCATGTCCGACTCTTTGTGACCTCATGGACTGCAGCACGCCAGGCTTCCCTGTCCATCACCAACTCCCGGAACTTGCTCAAACTCATGTCCATTGAGTTGGTGATGCCATCCAACCATCTCATCCTCTTTCATCCCCTTTTCCTCCCTCCTTCAGTCTTTCCCAGCATCAGGGTCTTTTCCAGTGAGACAGTTCTTCCCATCAGGTGGCCAAGGTATTGGAGTTTCAGCTTCAGCATTAGTTCTTCCCAATGAATATTCAGGACTGATTTCCTTTAGGATGGACTGGTTGGATCACCAGTTGTTAGGGGAAGCACACAGACTGAAACCGCCCACCCTGGCCAAGCACCATAGCAACTATTTGCGTGAGTTGTTTTACGACAGGAAGTCCTGCTAAGGAACACGGAACTAGTAGGCCACCACTAACGGGAAGAGCTCAGAAAGGTCAAAAGGAGACACCACATGTCTGCCCACCTCCCAGAATCCTTCTCCCTGGCATCCATCTTGGCTGAACAAGGCATGCACCACCAGGAAGGACTCTGAGTCAGAATGATTGGCTAAAGACAACCCAGAAACTAACACCCATCACCATAAAACCTGAGACTGCAAGCCATGTGGCAGAGCTGTTCTCCTGGGTTCCCTTACCCTACTGCTCTCCACCCAGGTGCCAGAGATTTCCCAATAAAATCTCTTGCTTTGTTGGCACATGTGTCTCCTTGGAGAATTAATTTCCGAGTGTTAGATAAGAGCCCAGTTTCAGGCCCTGGAAGGGGTCCTGCTTCCTGCAACACTTGCAGTCCCAGGGGTTCAAGTACCCGGAAAGAAATGCAGGTCTCCTGGCTAGTTTCAGGACCTGCAACTGGCTAGTCCCAGGAAGAAACGATCTTGTTGCTGTGCCTTCTTGTACCTTGTTCTTTCTGGATCTGCCACCAGGGGACAAGGGAAAGGTTTTGAGATCAACAGGCCTACTCTCTGCTGGCGCCTGTGTGAGGGCATCCTCCTTCTTGCCCATGTATGTAATCTATATGTAAGTCTCAGAACCTCCAGCTTGCCCTCTGTCTCAGGCCTAGTCAAGAAGTCTCAGAAGCTAGTCAAGAAGTCAGAGGAGAATCTGTGTAATCAGGGTTGGGAGGCCCTGTCTAAGGATGTGCGTGTTTAGTCACTCAGTCATATCTGACTCTTTGTGATCCTATGGACTGTAGCCCACCAGGCTCCTCTGTCCGTAGGATTTCCTAGGCAAGGATACTGGTGTGGGTTGCCATGCCCTTCTCCAGGGGACCTTCCTGACCCAGAGATTGAACCAGTTTCTCCTGCATTGGCAGGCAGGTTTTAACCACTGTGCCACCTGGGAAGCCATCTAAGGACAGCCCTGCATACATAGGCATTTTTTTCCCTTCAGTCTCTTCTCCTTTTAAGGTAGAAAAAGGCATTTTTTTCATTCATTCATTCATTGATACCTCCTATTTTTTGGGTGCCTACAAAGTACCAAGAATTGTTCTCCATGCTGGGAATACAATAGTGAATCAAACACAAAAACTTCTTCCCTGTGACACCTACATTCTACTGGGAGAGGCTTTTGTGGAGTATTTCCTGCCTATAGACCAAGAAAGACAGATAATGAAATATACAATACGTTACCTGATGATAAGTGCTGAACAGTCTGGGAGACACACAGCCACTTGGGGATACTGGGACTTTCAAAGTGGATGCTTAATTCCAAGTGGAAAGAATCAGAAAGCCTTACCAAGAGGGTGGCCTTTGAGTAAAAACACTGGAGACTGGAAAATGTTAATTGCTACTCTTTGGCTGTGTCCTGATCCTGTAGGAATAATAACCTCAACTACTATTTACTGAGTGGGTTGGGGAGTGATGTTTATAGCCATCTGGGCAAGAAGAACTGGGGGCAGAGGGGACAGCTGGAGACAGGTCCCAAGAGGGAAGTATAACCAGTGAAATAGATGACAACTGGGGTCTTAGGGAATGGAGACTCTTCATGGGCTGTGTGGACCATTGCAAGGACCTTGACTTTCCTTACAGAGAAACCCCGACATCATGGGAGGTGGCCTCCTGGCCAGGCATCCGTGTTAACGGTGCTGTGCTGAGGGAAGCATTGGGAATGGGCTCTTGGGAGCAATGGTAGATGCGTGGAGACTGTATAGACAATTTCCAGGACTTCCGGGACAAAGCTGGCTTTAGTCAGGTTGGTGATAGTGAGTGAGGCAAGGCATGTCATGATCTATTTGGAAGGTGGAGCCAGTGGGATTGGATGCAGAGAGTGTGAGAGACAGACAGAGAGAGAGGTCGAGGTCATCCTGAGTACTGGAAGGAAGGAATTGCCACCTTGGAATCAGGAAGACCAGCTAGGGAGGCAGAATGGAAGCTCCATCTCAGACTTGATTTTTGGGAGGCAAGATGGCACAGTGAGAATATTCTGGCTCCGAGCTTACTAGCTGGATGACCCTGGGCAAGTCACCTCACCTCTCTGATTCTCCATCTCTTGATCAACAAAAGGGAGATAGCACCAGTGCTGCCCACTTCAGAGAAGTGATACAGGACTCAGAGTCCCATAAGGGTGAGCGCAGCATCTAGCGCATACCTGGGCTCAGTAAACAGTGGTCGAGGTTATTATTCCTACAGGACCAGGGCAGGGCCCAAGAGTGGCGATCAACATTTTCCAGCCTCCAAAACGCAGTCTGTGGTGATGACGGGGGCAGGTGCTTCCTTTGAAGTCTTAAAGGTCAGGGCTTTGCCATCTGCCAGCTGGAGACAAAGACAGCCTGATTTTCCCCCTTGATGCTCTTTGTTTCTTGCCTGTCTACCTCAAACCAACTGCCTGAGGCCAGCTCCCCATGGCGGGGGCGAAGGACAATCCCACCCTAGGTGCCTTGCTGCTGGCTGATTTCACAACCTTCCACACAGAGCGAGGGCTGGCCCCTGCCACCCTTCTGCAGTCCTTCCCCCAAACCCACCTCTTGGAAAAGAACATTGCTTCAACCCCACCAACTGGATAGGCAGCTGCTGGTAAAGCTGCTGTGCCTTCTTGGGCTCGTTTTTCTCTTCTGTAGAATGGAAATAATATGACACTTTTCCCAGGGTTGTTGTTCTGCCATCTGTGCCCTAGGCCATGGGTTTGAATTTGGACTTTCTTGTGAATTCTTGCAGAGTAGTGTCGGTGATATAGTGGTGAGCATAGCTGCCTTCCAAGCAGTTGTCCTGGGTTTGATTCCTGGCCAACGCATAGTGTTGGACTTCCCTGGTGGCTCAGATGGTGAAGTGCCTGCAACATGGGAAACCCAGGTTTCATCCCTGGGTCAGGAAGATCCCTTGAAGAAGGAAATGGCAAACTGCTCCAGTATTCTTGCCAGGGGAATCCCATGGACAGAGGGTCCTGGTGGGCTACAGTCCATGGGATTGCATACAGTCAGACACAACTGAGCGGCTTTCACTTGTGAATTCTTCCATAAGTTCCTTAAAATTTCGGTGCCTTGGTGTCCATGTTTTATTGTTTTCAAATTTGTTTTCTAATTTACTGACCATAGCATGTGGGATCTTAGTTTCCCTATCACGGACTGAACCCGCACACCCTGCAGTGAAAACACAGAGTCTTAACCAGGACCACCGGGGAGTCCTCAGTGTCCACATTTTACAGCAGAAGTTATAATAACACACACCTACCTCATAGGGTTGCTGTGAGAAGCAGTGTGAGTAGAAATGTTTAAATTAAGAGTCTCACACATGGTAGGTTCTTGAAAACGTGAGCTGTTATAATTGTGTGAAGAATACTGATAAGTGCTTCAAAATGCACTTTAAACATATGGCTTCATGTTTTTACACTTGTCTTCAATTTATGATATTCCTAAGCCCATCCTCTTTACACTGTTACACAGAAGTGTTGAGATAGATTAAAAACATTAAACTTTTTTTTTTTTAATGAAAACTTGCCTGACTATATTGGAGAAGGAAATGTCAACCTACCCCAGTATTCTTGCCTGGAGAACTCCAGGGAGAGAGGAGCCTGGCAGGTTGCGGTCCATGGGGTCACAAAGAGTCAGACACGACTGAACGATTTTCACTTCACTTCACTGCCTGACATATATTAACTCATCTTGATATTCAGAAAAATTTTGCTGATAATTCTTCAACAGAATGAAAAAAAAAAAAAAAACCGCTTCCAGGTGATTTGAGTTGTTTTCGTCACTGAGTTTTCTTAGTTCAAAGTCCGTCATCTCTTCCCTGTGTCCAGGGGCTATGATTGACCCAAAGTCAGGCTTCGGGTCTCTTAGGATGTCTGGCATGTATGCGAGCTGAGGTCTGCAGATGGTATCTGCAAACTGAGCCCAGAAGATATATGGGCCTGTGTCAGAATGCATTTTAAAAAGATGGGAGAAATATCTGAGTGACCTGAGGTTTATACTAATGAGGACACACTGAAGCATCAGGTCAACATGTTTGCTAAGACAGTCCTCAGTGGTTGCCAACAATGTGTCCGAAGGCTGGATTAATCTCTGCTCCAGACAGACATTCACGGCCCCGCTGGAAGGCAAGGCTCCAGGATGCAGCTGCCCCTCTGTTCCACTCAAAAATGTATCCTCAACTACCCTCAGCCTCCCTTAACCAAGCTCTTCCAGTGGTGGGCCAAACCCACTCTAGAGCAGTCAGGTCAAGAAGCAACACTTAGAACTGAACATGGAACAACAGACTGGTTCCAAATCGGAAAAGGAGTACATCAAAGCTGCATATTGTCACCCCACTTATTTAACTTATATGCAGAGTACATCTTGCTAAATGCCAGGCTAGAGGAAGCACAAGCTGGAATTAAGATTGTCAGGAGAAATAACAATAACTTCAGATATGCAGATGACACCACCCTTATGGCAGAAAGCAAAGAAAAACTAAAGAATCTCTTGATGAAAGTGAAAAGAGGAGAGGGAAAAAGCTGGCTTAAAACTCGACATTCAGAAAACTAAGGTCACAGCATCCAGTCCCATCACTTTATGGTAAATAGATGGGGAAACAATGGAAACAGTGACCGACTTTATTGCTCTGGTCTCCAGAATCACCACAGATGGTGACTGTAGCCATGAAATTAAAAGACAGGTGCTCCTAGGAAGAAAAGCTATGGCCAACCTCGATAGCATGTTAAAAAGCAGAGACATTACTTTGCTGATAAAGGTCCATCTAATTGAAGCTACAGAGAAGGCGATGGAACCCCACTCCAGTACTCTTGCCTGGAAAATCCCATGGACGGAGGAGCCTGGTAGGCTGCAGTCCATGGGGTCACAAAGAGTGGGACAGGACTGAGTGACTTCACTTTCACTTTTCACTTTCATGCATTGGAGAAGGAAATGGCAACCCACTTCAGTGTTCTTGCCTGGAGAATCCCAGGGATGGGGAGCCTGGTGGGCTGCCATCTATGGGGTCATGCAGAGTCAAACACGACTGAAGCGACTTAGCAGCAGCAACAGCAGTCGAAGCTATGATTTTTCCAGTAGTCATGTATAGATGTGAGAGTTGGACTATAAAGAAAGCTGAGCACCAAAGAATTGATGCTTTTGAACTGTGGTGTTGGAGAAGACTCTTGAGAGTCCCTTGAACTGCAAGGAGATCCAATCAGTCAATCCTAAAGGAAATCAGTCCTGAATATTCATTGTAAGGACTGATGCTGAAGCTGAAACTCCAATACTTTGGCCACCCGATGTGAAGAACTGACTCATTGGAAAAGACTCTGATGCTGGGAAAGATTGAAGGCAGGAGAAGGGGATAACAGACTATGAGATGGTTGGATGGCATCACCTACTCAGTGGACATGGGTTTGAACAAGCTCCGGGAGTTGGTGATGGACAGGGAAGCCTGGCATGGTGCAGCCCATGGGGTTGCAAAGAGTTGGACACGACTGAGCAACTCAACTGAACTGATTGCTGGGCCCACCCTAGAGGTGTGTGTTTCCACTGGCAGGTTCCTTCTCACTCAAGTAGATGAGCTGGTCTCTTTATCCATGTCTGCTACTGACCAGCTGGATGATGTGAGACGTACTGTTCAGATCACTGAAGCCCTTTGAGCCTTAGTTTCCCTGTGGGCAAACTCAGATCACATTAGCCATTCTTCAAGGTGGTGGATCATGGATGGGTTTTGTAAAAAGTCAGGTAACAATCATGGCATAACTGCAGCCGTGAAATTAAAAGACACTTGCTCCTTGGAAGAAAAGCTATAACAAACCTAGACAGCATATTAAAAAGCAGAGACATTACTTTGCCAACAAAGATCCATATAGTCAAAGCTATGGTTTTTCCAGTAGTCACGTATAGATGTGAAAGTTGGACTGTAAAGAAGGTTGAAGAATTGATGGTTTTGGATTGTGGTGCTGAAGAAGACTCTTAAAGAGTCCCTTGGACTTCAAGGAGATCAAACCAGTCAATCCTAAAGGAGATCAACCCTGAATATTTATTGGAAGGACTGGGTGACAGAGGATGAGATGGTTGAATGGCACCACTGACTCCATGGACATGAGTTTGAGCAAATTCTGGGAGATAGTGAAGGACAGGGAAGCCTGGTGTGCTACAGCCCATGGGGTCTCAAAGAGTTGGACATGACTTAGTGACTGAACAACAGCAACAAGTCACACTGCAAGGAGCCATCGCCCTGACCTGGTATGTGCCCTTCTGTCTTTGTGAATTTAAGTTCCTGGTCTGGACAGAGTGGTGAATAGCCTTCTGTCATCTAAAGCGTAAAGAAGATTAACAAGTTCCAAGAGGCCAAGGCCAAGTATTTGCTTCTTTTATCAAAACTCTTTTCAACTCTCTGGCTGTTGGTATAACCCAGGTCACCAGGGGCATTTAGAAAGAGAAACAAACACCTACCCTCCACCCAGGCACACTTACAGGCTCCTATTGCCATTCATCCCTGGGTTCTAATTGAGTTCACTCCACAGATACATGCAGGCTTTGGAAAATCACTTCCCTTGTCTTGAGCTGAAATTTCCTCCTCTGTTAAAGGTGTTGTAATAAGAGGTCTGTAAGGTCTCTGATGCTGAAATGCTCTGTTGTTGAACTTTTTATTTTTGTCTGCTGACCAGAAAACATCATATCTAACCAACTGACCCAAGTACTAAGGTGCGTTGTTATTAATTAAAATGATAAAGTCCTGGGTGTCACTTAGTTTCCCAGGTCTGCAGTCCTCACCAATTTCTGATAACCTCTTAAAAGGCTTGAAAGTGGATTCTCCATTGGCTCTAGGATAAGTCCCCTGGACCAGTTCACCTCTGTGCCTTGTGGATTGCCAGCACCCTCCTTGAAAAACCAAGAAACAAGGATTTCTCTTAGTGAGAAGGGCTTGGGAAAGCTGAGAGAGTTACAAGGTCAGGGACTAAGCGTTTGAAGGAGGAGCTATGTCAAAACACATGCTGTCTTGGATGGACTCCTCAACAAGGAGCAAGAGTTCCACATAGAGGAGGATAGAATGTAAGAGGAGAGGAGGAAGGCTTTTGCTGCCATTCAGTTCCATGCCCCAGCTTTATTCAGGCCCAGAGAAGGGGAGGTGACTTGCCTAAATTAACACAGATACTTGGTAGCAGAGTGTTTCTCTGGAAACCAGAACTGCCTCTTTCTACTTGTCCCAAGGCTATGGTTTTTCCAGTGGTCATGTATGGATGTGAGAGTTGGACTATAAAGAAAGCTGAGCGCTGAAGAATTGATGCTTTTGGACTGTGGTGTTGGAGAAGACTCTTGAGGGTTTCTTGGACTGCAAAGAGATCCAACCAGTCCATCCTAAAGGAGATCAGTCCTGAGTGTTCATTGATAGGACT
Organism: Nanger dama; assembly: GCA_917880005.1. Classification (NCBI taxonomy): domain Eukaryota; kingdom Metazoa; phylum Chordata; class Mammalia; order Artiodactyla; family Bovidae; genus Nanger; species Nanger dama. Next base: position 15,287,675 of record CAKJTW010000046.1, on the reverse strand, counting down.
GATGTTGAAGCTGAAACTCCAATACTTTGGCCACCTGATGCGAAGAGCTGACTCATTTGAAAAGACCCTGAGGCTGGGAAAGACTAGGAGCAGGAGGAGAAGGGAACGACAGATGATGAGATGATTGGATGGCATCATTGACTCGATGGACATGGGTTTGGGTGGACTCCGGGAGTTGGTGATGGACAGGGGAGGCCTGGTGTGCTGCAGTTCATAAGATTCCAAAGAGTCAGACACGACTGAGTGACTGAACTGAACTGAACTTCCTTCAGTGACTGCCCAAGAGAAGGTCACCTTTTTTCCCTTTAGAAATAGAAGAACTTCCCTGGTGATTCTATGGCTAAGATTTCACACTCTCAATGCAGGGGGCCTGGGTTCGATCCCTGGTCAGGGAACTAGATACTATATGCTTCAGCTAGATGCCACACACCACCACAACAACAAAAGATCTTGTATGCTGAAATAAAGATCAAAGATCTCACGTGCCATAGCTAAGACCTTGGTGCAGCCAAATAAATGAAGGAGAAGCAGAGATCTGAGAAGCATTCAGTACAGTTGTCTGATAGCACACACCATCTTGTTGTCATTAGCAAATCTATTTCCCTAATTGGCTTCTTTCCATCATGAAACTGAAGCCAACTGGCACGTGTTTACTCTTATTTAATTCTGAAAGTCTGGTCAGAATCAGCTTAATAGTCTTATTTGATTATTTGATTCAACTTTCCCAAAATGTGCACTCTCTTTCTACTGGCTGGGAAAGCTGTAGCCCAAACACACATTTGCTCATGTGCCTGGATGCTCACATGCAAACATACACACTTGCACATGCACACACACATTTAAGATGTGTGAGTGTGTATATGGTGCCCACGGTAGAGGGTGTGACTTGGTGGATCACACTTCATCACACTTTTGAAAAGATATGCTTGTTATCCCTCCCTGTTGGTATGGAAACTATACAACAATGGAAGACACAGAGCCATGCCTCATGTACCTCTGTGTTGGAGAATCTCATGATGGCCCTTGCATGGTTGATGGATGGCAAATATATACAGACACAGAGTCCCAGAAGCAATCACAGCAGACCCAGGCCTCCTGCAGGTCCACAGCTCCACCCTGGTGTTCTGCTGGAGTGTGGAGGGTCCACCTAAGGCTGAAGTGTGAGGACACTTCTCTTCCCATGTCATCTCTGGTCAATTCAGTATGGCCATCTAAGATGTTTGTTCTGAAACTGACTTGGGTCGGGTGGGGATGGGATGGGAGTTGGATGGGATGGGGAGGGCAGGCTTACTGTGCTCTACTTGGGGGCATCATGGAAGATGATCTCCAGATGATTGACCTAGGATTGCCAGCTGATTCTGAGTCATGAAAAACCCAACTGTGTAAGCTGATTGGGCTGCTAAGGAAATGGTAATGTGGACACAGCAGGGGAAGGAGAGAGTGGGACGAATGGAGAAATCGCTGTGCTGTGCTTAGGCATTCAGTCATGTCCAACTCTTTGCGACCCCTTTAGGCTGTAGCCTGCCAGGCTCCTCTGTCCATGAGGATTCTCCAGGCAAGAATACTGGAGTAAGTTCCCATGTCCTCCTCCAGGGGATCTTCCCCACCCAGGGATCGAACCCCTATCTCCTGTGTCTCCTGCGTTGCAGGCAGATTCTTTACCTGGTGAGCCATCGGGAAACACGGCCACGTGTAAAATAGGCAGGTAGTGGGAAGCTGCCATGTAGTCCTGGGAGCTCAGCTCGGTGCTCTGTGATGATCTGGAGGGGTGGGTTCGGGAGGGGGAGCTCAAGAAGGAGAGTATATGTGTACACTTAGAGCTGATTCATGTTGCCAGACAGCAGACACCAACATAACATTGTAAAGCAGTTCTACTCCAATAAAAAATATCATGCAGTCCCTATAATCCCAAACATTGTAATACTTTATTTACATTATGTGGCTCCAGGGGACTAAAATCAGGTCTCTGTCTTCACTGAGTATAGGAAACAAAGAGATCCCCCAGTTCCCAGGGAAACAGTGGGCCTTTCATTACTCACTTTACAGCTTATCTCCTGGAAATCTTGCTTCCAGCCTGAGAGGTGGGAGGAGCCATGGTTTGCTTGTTACTCCTCTCAGAAGCTGCAGCTTGTGGCCCAGAGTGGAGACAAGAGAAGTCTTAGGGCCTCCTTTTTCTCCTTAGTTAGGACACCCCAAGCTCCTCTGAAGTGTGGTTTTGACGTCAGAGCCCACCAGATAGTGTGTTAATGACACGGAAACGGGTGGGGGTGGGACGAGTCCTGCTTTTTGTCCAGTGGGGTTGGTCTAGGGGCTCACCAGTGGGTTCTGACTGAAGAGCTGAGGGAAGACTTTCCTGGGCTCTTCCACTCTGTTCGATTCTACACGCACCTGATGTGCAGCTTTCAAATGCAAACTTGTATGTTTGATGAGTATTTTATAGCTTATAAAGCCTTTTCTTGTATTATCTGCTTGGAACTGTGGAACCCCCAGAGATAAGATGTTACTATTCTTATATTACAGACAAAGGATCTAAATTCAGAAAAGTGGAAATGAATTTCCGGTGGTTATGGGCTTACTCAAGGCTTCCCTGGTGGCTCAGAAGTTAAAGAATCTGCCTACAATGCAGGAGACCTGGGTTCTATCCCTGAGTTGGGAAGATCCCCTGGAGAAGAGAACAGCTACCCATTCCAGTATTTTTCCCTGGAGAATTCCATGAACAGGGAAGCCCGACGGGCTACAGTCCATGGAATCACAAAGAGTCGGACATGACTGAGTTACTAACACTATAGCCTCACTCAACGACTAACCATGACTTAGCCCTAAGTCATCTGGCTCTACAAGGCCCCATTCACTGTAGCATGGATGCATTCCTGAGCCAGACAGAAATAATTCTTGGGTCTTAGCTCTTTGGGATTATATGTACCAGTCTTTCTCTGCTGTAGCACAGATAAATGAGAGCCAATACAAAATGCCTGCTTATTATTTTGGAAGAGTTGAGAAGGAAAAGCAAGTGAAATTTTGATTGCCTAGAGGGGTTGCCAAGCAGTGTTGCCATGCACTTTGGAAAGTTGGTATCATGTCAGCAATTAACATCTGTAGGATGCCTTTGTTAGATCTTGCGTAGATATAGAAGGGGAGATAAGATGGGATTTCGGGTTCTCATCTGATCTAGAGGGCCCTTGGGTCTTTTAGAATTTCTATGGCATCGCCTCTCAGCCACACTCCTCACGCCCTCTCCCATCATGGAATCTGAGAGCTTGCGCTTCCTAGGCACCTCCCAAAGATACAGAACACTCCTGTCAGCATCTTCCCAAGGCCGCTAAGAAAACAACCACCTCCAAAGCATCTCCATGAAGCAATGTCCTCCATAAAGTCTGACAATTCCCTAGTTGCTGGGTCATTCCACACTTGAAGGAGATGGCTAGGTTGCTGTGTGTGTGTTTTGGAGGGGAGGGGGTGGTAGGGGGAGAGTGCCACGCTGGGTCTTTGTTGTGTGGGCTTTCTCTAGTTGTGACCCATGGGCTTAGTTGCCCCTGATATGTGTGATCTTAGTTCCTGACCAGGAATCGAACCCAAGTTCCCTAAATTGGAAAGCACATTCTTAACCACTGGACCACCAGGGAGGTTATTATATATTTTTTGTTTTTAAAGGACCCACGATTTGATGCTCAAAGACACTGCTGTCTTTGAAGCCAGTATGGTAAATATGATCTCCACAGTTAGGCAAAAACATGCCCTGTGTTTAGGAATTACAAAGACATGATGCAAAATTCTTTGATTTTACTAAGCAAAATATTTAAATATAAATTTAGGGTAAGCAATTTGTTATTGCATAGTAGTATATAAAATATCTTATACAAGTATAGTGGGTTGAAAAGTAAAAAGTGACACAGAAATCATTTAAATTTAAGAAATACTCACAGATGATCAATAATGAGCAAAACGTTTTTCGTTAATAGTAGGACATGGCAGCAATGGTAGCTTTTATCACCTGAAGATGTCAATGTTATGTGGTAGCCTGGATGGGAGGGGGAATTATCAGGATCCCAGGATCACAATCCACAGGAAGAAAGCAGACCACCAGCTGACTCTTGGCTTTGGGAAAGGTCACCAATTACGGCTCTCTGCTTACAGATGAATTCTGGGTTGTCCTTACCCTTTGCGGTTACTTCTAAGAAGTCAGCTGTTAAGCTTTGGCCCCTGAATCGCACTATTCTTCCAGATTACTGAGAACCAAAACAAGGCCCCTGGTTTTCCATGGTGGCGTCTATTCTGTGACAAGGGAGGGAAAGGAGAACGATGTGAAGAAGTTTGGATTTATTATGAAATTAAGAGCAGCAGCTATGTTAAGTGATCTGATTATTTTGGCTTTGGACACAGAGGCTACAGAGGACTCCTGTCTCTCAGTCTCAATATCTATATTATAAACAGGATTGTAAATATCTTTTCTTAACGTAGACCCAAGTCCAAACAAGGAACCAAGCAGCACTAATTCTGGGAACTTGTCCTAAGCTCTGCAGATGCAGAATGACTTGTTTGGGAATCTGATGAGAAATACAGGAGCTGGAGACCAGCTGTATGAAAATGTTACCAAGACTCTAGATAAATGTTCCAAGAGAGCTATCATCCAACAAGAATCTTTAGACCTGAATTTGAATCCCTGCTTAGCCACTAATCTCAGCTGAACTGCGCTGCTTGAAAGTCCTTTTCTACCTGGCATATTTTCTCTTCACATCCATCACTGAGCCCCATCCTAAACTCGCAGCATCTCAAACTTGATTCCTCTTCCTCAAAAACAAGACCATGAAGAGTAAAGTACTCCAGCTTCCAACCTGCTCTACCATTAGGAAGCAAACTTATCAGCTTGTCAGCCCTCCATGATCAACTCCTTTCCTCCCAGGTCGGAGGGCAAGGTGTCTCCATTTCCTTGTGGTCCCTGGTCACCACCTCTTGCATTCCTAAGACTTTGCACCAACGACTGCCTCTTCCTCTGTTACATCTTTAATCTCTTTTGTTTCCTGGCTCTTGGTCGTCTGCTGATAGACATGCCCAAATCTTTCCTTTGCCCATAAAACCTCTCTCCTGACTCTAAATCCTCCTCCAGCCAACCTGTCTTTCATTTTCCTGAAAAAATCTTCTGCTCTTGAAATAGATGTCTACATTCATTGTCTGCACCACTTTACAAAGCCATCACTTCTCAGCCCCTTTCTGTCTGGGCTCCCTGTCTGCTCTGCTTCTGACCACTCTAGTCAAGATCAGCATGCATGGGAGGTTGATGTCATACCCACAAACGCTTTCTAGCTCTGTCATCAGACGTCTCTTCTCCTCTAACATTGTGGTCATGAACTCCCGACTCCCTTGGCGTCTCTTGTTTCAGCTTGCACCTCCTCAATGATGCCTCCTTGACTTCCTCATGGAAGACACCTCAGCCTTCCCCTTAAATCCTCTGTTCTCAAGAATAAGACCTTGACCCACTCCTGTTCTTCCAATAAATGCTCTTTGAATGGTCATGTAACTCACTGTCTTAAGCACTCTCTGTGGCTTGAGAACCACCACAATCCTATCTCCAGCCCTATTCTCTTCCTTGAGAGCCATGCTTGTCCTCCAACTGCCTATAAGTCTTGGCCAATTATCCTTTCTCCTCCGAGTTCTCCTTCTTTATATAGTCTCACCTTCTCATTTCATAATCTGTCAACCATCTTGACAGCCAAGTGAAAAAACTTGACATCATTCTATACTCACCTTTCTTTCTCATCCCCCACATCTGACCAGTCACCAAGTCCAGCTGACCCCTTAATTCCTTTTCCAATCTGTCTCTCCCCTCTCTACTTCTGCTGCCCTAGTTCAGATCCTATTAGCTCTTACTCAGCCTTTTGAAATCCTCGCTTCTATATTAGTCCATCAGAATCCACTCTCCAAATGAAAACAGAATGTTCCATCTATGTGTAAACATATTATTCCCTTGCTTAATCCTTCAAAAGCTCCCTATTATCCTGCAGAAACCATTCCAGTCTCTTTACCAAGGCAACTCCCTGTTTTGCACTGTATGTTCCCATATTGACCAACTGCTACGCTCCCCATCCACTCTGTGTTCTTGCACACCTGCGCTTCTGCACATGCACAGAATGTCCTGCCTTTCTTTCACTGCCTGGTTAACTCATTCTCCTTCAGAACCAAATTCAAGCATCGGTTCTTTTGAGAAGCCTCCTCTAACTCTGCAGGAGGACCCAGCGTTCCCCCTTGGCTCCCATAACCTCTTAGAATCTTCATCTCTTTCTTTCTCTCTCGCGTCACTTCCGTTGCCAAATTATATCTACATGTTTGGTGGATGTGTTTGCTCCTGTACAATATGGTAGATTCCTTAAGAATAGGAACTAATTCATCATTGGAGTCTAGTAACTGACACACAGTCTGGACACAGTAGGCACTTAATAAATGTTTGAATGGAACAGAACCACCTGGTTGACCTTAGGAAGTTACTTTCTCTCTCTGGACCTTGAATTTTTCATCTATCAGTGAGCGGGGGAAGGGGGATGAATGAAATGTTCTCTATTAAAGATCATTCCCTCTGTAACTCCCTGTGCTTTGCTTGCTTCTGAGCAAGAAGGTGTTGACAGGGCAGGGTTGTCCACATGTCTATTTTCTTTTTCATTGTATTGTTGCTGGAGTCGATTTAAAAAAATAAACAGAACAAAATAATAATAGCCCACATTACTTCATGCTCCTTGATGCAGACACCTTTGAAGGCTCTTTAATAATTTTGTTTGATATGTATTCCTACCCCATGAGTGGGCATTATTATTCTGATTTTCATGTGGGGAAACTGAGATACAGAGTAACCTTCCCAAAGTCACGTGAGGAGAAAGAGACTACAATAGCATGAAACTCAGCACCTGACATAAGAGCATGGGCTCACAACCATGGTACTTAGGATGCACAGATAGAACCGGATAGAGAGACACACTGATGGAGAGGCATGCAGAAGGGAGAAGAGGGAAATGAACACTGCATGGAAGAACAGAGACAGGAGGGAGGTTGCAACTCATCCTCTGATGCCCACACACCCACATGACGTCTGCCTGAGCTCAGCATGTGATAAGCAGAAGGGCCGAGGCATCTACCCGTGGCCTTCGAGGCACTGAATGGATGACAAAGGAAGAGTTTGTACAATTGGACTCTGTGGAGCGTCTTTGGGCATAATGAATTCTTCCTGCATTTGTCATCATAGTGCTAATTAAGCTACATTTTGTGGGCTTTAAAGTGGCTCTGGCCAGAATTTCCTAGATGTTTTATTGTCATTTAGCATGAGTCAGGCTTGAGTTAATGGACACAGGTTGCTTCATCCACTTTGGTAGGGGCCCCACCATTGCTATTATATCTTTTGAGATTCATCCTGCTGACACTAATCAGCAAGTATTGATTTAGACATTGTACATTTCCATAGGAATTCCATTTTAATTCAACATTAAAGTGCCGATTAAAATGCAAAGGCAAGGGCACAAAGAAGTCACCTTAAAGCATTACTGTCTCGGGGAAATCTGCTGGATTTAGTCACTCTGCCTGCTTGGCTTGGGGTAGGACAAAGACCAGACGTGAAGGAGTCACATGGAGGCCCTGAAGCTGCTGGAGGGTATGGCCCACTGGCCAGGGCATGAGGAGCAGCAACGGAGCAGAGGGAGGGAGCTTGGCATGTGGGTGGGGAGAGAGACACTCTGAAATATAGCCCTACCAAGATGGAGCAGCACTCCGCAGCATCCTTAAAGAAAAATGGAAATGGGGACCTGTGATGTGGGACAGCAGGAATCCAGCCTGACCATTAAGACTGAAGGAAGAGCATGGGAGTTGGGATTCAGACGCTTTCTAAAGCTGAGAACTTCCCCATCATCCTTACAAATGCATGGTTTCTCTGAGAGGTATATAGAGTGAAACTGTGTCTGTTGTTTCACAGACTCAGTGAATGTGTCCAATGGAATATTGGACACATGTCTGTGTTCCAGTGGAATATTACTCAGCCATAAAAAGGAACACATTTCAGTCAGTTCTAATGAGGTAGAGAACCTAGAACCTAGTATACAGGGTGAAGTAAGTTAGAAAGAGAAAGATAAAAATTGTATACTAACGCATATATACGGAATCTAGAAAAAATGGTACTGGAGAATTTGTTTGCAGGGCAGCAATGGGGAAGCAGACATAGAATAGACTTATGGACATGAGGAGAGGGGAGGAGAGGGTGAGATGTATGGAGAGAGTAACATGGAAACTTATATTACCATGTGCAATATAGATAGCCAATGGGAAATTGCTGTATGTCTCAGGAAACTCAAACAGGGGCCCTATATCAACCTAGAGGGGTGGGATGGGAAGGAAGAGGAGAGGGAGGCGCAAAAGGGAGAGGATATATGTATATCTATGGGTGATTCATGTTGAGGTTTGACAGAGAACAATGAAATTCTGTAAAGCAATTATCCTTTGATTAAAAAATAAGTAAAAATTTTAAGAATGCCTGTGTTCTTTTTATTCTTTCTCTGTGAGATCATTAGACAGGCTTCTTTCATCTTGTCCATCCCTGTATCTCTCTATGTCTTTGGTTTGCCTGGATCCCATCATCAGCACCTGTTGCCATCAACTGGTCTCCCCTGGGCTCAGGAACACCAAGGATGGCCATCAAGAACCAGAAGCCAGGAGAGAGGTGAGGGACAGACTCAGAGCCTTCAAAAGGGGCCCAGTCCTCACAGAGCTTGATTTCAAATTCTTCTCTGATCCACTGAAAATGGTCTGAGGAGATTTTTGAATTCAGATAGTCATGACCTAAATCAAATCCCTTATGATTATATAGTGGAAGTGAGAAATAGATTTAAGGGCCTAGATCTGATAGATAGAATGCCTGATGAACTATGGAATGAGGTTTGAGACATTGTACAGGAGACAGGGATCAAGACCATCCCCATGGAAAAGAAATGCAAAAAGCAAAATGGCTTTCTGGGGAGGCCTTACAAATAGTTGTGAAAAGAAGAGAGGTGAAAAGCAAAGGAGAAAAAGAAAGATATAAGCATCTGAATGCAGAGTTCCAAAGAATAGCAAGAAGAGATAAGAAAGCCTTCTTCAACGATCAATGCAAAGAAACAGAGGAAATCAACAGAATGGGAAAGACTAGAGATCTCTTCAAGAAAATTAGAGATACCAAGGGAACATTTCATGCAAAGATGGGCTCGTAAAGGACAGAAATGGTATGGACCTAACAGAAACAGAAGATAAGAAGAAGAGTGGCAAGAATACATGGAAGAACTCTATTAAAAAGATCTTCAAGACCCAGATAATCATGATGATGTGATCACTCATCTAGAGCCAGACATCTTGAAATGTGAAGTCAAGTGGGCCTTAGAAAGCATCACTACGAACAAAGCTAGTGGAGGTGATGGAATTCCAGTTGAGCTGTTTCAAATCCTAAAAGATGATGCTGTGAAAGTGCTGCACTCAAGATGCCAGCAAATTTGGAAAACTCAGCAGTGGCCACAGGACTGGAAAAGGTCCGTTTTCATTCCAATCCCAAAGAAAGGCGATGCCAAAGAATGCTCAAACTACTGCACAATTGCACTCATCTCACACACTAGTAAAGTAATGCTCAAAATTCTCCAAGCCAGGCTTTAGCAATACGTGAGCCGTAAACTTCCTGATGTTCAAGCTGGTTTTAGAAAAGGCAGAGGAACCAGAGATCAAATTGCCAACATCTGCTGGATCATGGAAAAAGCAAGAGAGTTCCAGAAAAACATCCATTTCTGCTTTATTGACTTATGCCAAAGCCTTTGACTGTGTGGATCACAATAAACTTTAGAAAATTCTGAAAGAGATGGGAATACCAGACCACCTGACCTGCCTCTTGAGGAATCTGTATGGAGGTCAGGTAGCAACAGTTAGAACTGGACACAGAACAACAGACTGGTTCCAAATAAGAAAAGGAGTACGTCAGGGCTGTATATTGTCACCCTGCTTTTAAACTTATATGTAGAGTACATGATGAGAAACGCTGGACTGGAAGAAACACAAGCTGGAATCAAGATTGCCGGGAGAAATATCAATAACCTCAGATATGCAGATGACACCACCCTTATGGCAGAAAGTGAAGAGGAGCTAAAGGACCTCTTGATGAAGGTGAAAGAGGAGAGTGAAAAGTTGGCTTAAAGCTCAACATTCAGAAAACGAAGATCATGGCATCCGGTCCCATCACTTCATGGGAAATAGATGGGAAAACAGTGGAAACAGTGTCAGACTTTATTTTGGGGGACTCCAAAATCACTGCAGATGGTAACTGCAGCCATGAAATTAAAAGACACATACTCCTTGGAAGAAAAGTCATGACCAACCTAGATAGCATATTCAAAAGCAGAAACATTACTTTGCCGACTAAGGTCCATCTAGTCAAGGCTATGGTTTTTCCTGTGTTCATGTGTGGATGTGAGAGTTGGACTGTGAAGAAGGCTGAGTGCCAAAGAACTGATGCTTTTGAACTGTGGTGTTGGAGAAGACTCTTGAGAGTCCCTTGGACTGCAAGGAGATCCAACCATTCCATTCTGAAGGAGATCAGCCCTGGGACTTCTTTGGAAGGAATGATGCTAAAGCTGAAACTTCAGTACTTTGGCCACCTCATGAGAAGAGTTGACTCACTGGAAAAGACTCTGATGCTGGGAGGAATTGGGGGCAGGAGGAGAAGGGGAGGACAGAGGATGAGATGGCTGGATGGCATCACTGACTCGATGGACACGAGTCTGAGTGAACTCCGAGAGATGGTGATGAACAGGGAGGCCTGGCGTGCTGTGATTCATGGGGTCGCAAAGAGTCGGACACGACTGAGCGACTGAACTGAACTGAACTGAACTGAGTAACTCTCTCTGAAGGGCAGGGTATGAGTTGGAGTTTGAAGCCCTATGATAGATACTGTGCATCTCAGTGGCTCCTGATCCTAAAGCCATCTGGGTTAGTAGGCGTCTTCATTTCACTTATCATCAGAACATCATACAGAGGATTTCTTTGTAGGGATGAGAAATGACGAATATTGAGAAAAGTCATAGAAACTATTTGCAAAGAGTGGGAGGACATTACTTTGTCAACAAAGGTCCATCTAGTCAAGGCTATGGTTTTTCCAGTGGTCATGTATGGATGTGAGAAATGGACTATAAAGAAAGCTGAGTGCTGAAGAATTGATGCTTTTGAACCGTGGTGTTGGAGAAGACTCTTGAGAGTTCCTTGGACTGCAAAGAGATCTTACCAGTCCATCACAAAGGAGATCAGTCCTGGGTGTTCATTGGGAGGACTGATGTTGAGGCTGAAACTCCAATACTTTGGCTACCTGATGCGAAGAGCTGACTCATTTGAAAAGACCGTGATGCTAGGGGAAGATTGAGGGCAGGAGGAGAAGGGAACGACAGAGGATGAGATGGTTGGATGACATCATTGACTCGGTGGACATGGGTTTGGGTGGACTCCAGGTGTTGGTGATGAACAGGGAGGCCTGGCATGGTGTAGTTCATGGGGTCACAAGGAGTCAGACACGACTGAGCAACTGAACTGAACTGGAAGTGGGAGGAGGCCAGGAAGTAGCTCCACTTTAGGTCCATGGGAACAAGACTGGTCAAGATGTTGTTGGAGTTGAAATGAGGGAAAGAAGCTCTTGGGTTGGCAACAGGAGACATTAGTAGGGGTGGGACTTGAGGGCATTATGCTAAATGAAATGAACTAGAAAGGAAAAGACAAATAATGTTTGATCACATTTATACATGGAATCTAAAAACCAAACAAACTTATAGAAGAACAGGACAGATTGACAGTTACAAGAGGTGGAGAGTGAGGGATGGGGGTAAACGGGTGCAGGTGGCCAAAAGGTGCAAACTTCCAGTTATAAGACGAGCAAGTCCTGGAGATGTGATGTACAGGACGCTTGTTGTTGTTCAGTTACTTAGTCATGTCTGACTCTGCAACCCCATAGACTGTAGCACACCAGGCTCCTCTGTCCTCCACTATCTCCCAGAGTTCATTCAATTTCATGTCCATTGAGTTGGTAATGCCATCCAACCATCTCATCCTCTGTTGTCCCCTTCTCCTGCCTTCAATATTTCCCAGCATCAGGGTCTTTTCTAATGAGCCAGTTTCTTTGTATCAGGTGGCCTATGTATTGGAGCTTCAACTTCAGCCTCAGTCCTTCCAGTGAATATTTAGGCTTGATTTCCTTTAGGATTGACCAGTTTGATCTCCTGCTGTCCAAGGGAGTCTCAAGAGTCTTGTCCAGCAAGCAACACAATTTGAAAGCATCAGTTCTTCAGCGCCCAGTCTTCTTTATGTCCAACTCTAGAATTTATACATTACTACTGGAAAAACCACAACTTTGACTAGATGGACCTTTGTTGGAATATTTTTTTAACAGCATGGGGACTATGCTTAATATTGTGTATTTGAAAGTTGTTAAGAGACTAAATCCTTTTCCGTTCTTGGTAATTTTTTAAAGATTTTTTTCAGTGTGGACCATTTTTGAAGGCTTTATTGAATCTTTCAATAATTTATTACAAAATTTATTACAATATTGCTTCTGTTTTATGTTTTCTTTTGTTTTGCCCTCAAAGCACATGAGATCTTAGCTCCCCAACCAGGGATCGAACCTGCACTCCTGCTTTGGAAGGCAAAGTCTTAACCACTGAACAGCCAGGCAAGTCCCAAGAAATTAAATCTTAAAAGTTCTCATCACAAGAAAAAAAAAATTGTAACTGTGTGTGGTGATGGATGTTAACTACATTTGTGGGAGTAGGTGTTTTGAAATATACACATATATCAAATCATTGTGTTGTATGCTTTAAATTAATGCCATGTTATATGTAAATTATATCTCAATAAATTTGGAAAAATTAAAGGGAAAAAAAATAGCCTGAGTTGCTGAAGAGCTTGGTAGCAGGAGCTATAGAATCCTTACCAACCTATTGTCTGTACCTAGGATCTGTGGATAAAACTGGCCCACAAAGGTGTGGCCTGTGGATTTTCCAGACCATTGGTTACTGCTTCTTTCTCCCTCTGGCTTCTTTTAAAATTGAAGTGTAGCTGGTTTATAATGTCTTGTTGGCTTCAGATGTACAGCAAATTGATTCAATTATATATGCAAACATTATACATATATATATATATATTCTTTTTGATATTCCTTTCCACTATGGATTATTACAAGATATTGAATATAGTTCCCGGTGCTGCACAGTAGGACCTTGTTGCTTATCTATTTTATAAAATGTTAATCTGCTAATCCCAGCTCCAAATTTTTCCCTCTCCATCCTTTTCCATTTTGGTAACCATATGATCCAGTAATCCCACTCCTGGCATTTACCTGGAGAAAACTCTAATTCACAAAAATAGGTGCTTCCCAGTTCTGTTCACAAAATACATGCATCACAACACTGTTCACAATAGTCGAGACCTGGAAGCAACCAACCAAGAGATGATCATACTAAGTAAAGTAAGTTGGACAGAGAAAGACAAATATATGATATCACATATATGTGGAATCTGATACAAATGAACTTATTAACAAAACAGAAGCAGACTCACAGACATAGAAAACAAACTTATGGTTCCCTTTCGCTTCTGAAAACTTCTTTTTCAGCACTGCTGGTGTGAAAACAAAGAGGGCTACAGTCCTACGGTGGCTCAAAGTTGGAGCCAGGATCAGGGTACAAGATTTGAGGAAGGGCCCACTCTCAGGCAGCTCTGGGCTGGCATGACCGCATGGGCAAAATGTCCCTTGAGTGGTTCCAGCCCTGCCTGTGTCTGGGTAACAGGGCTTATCCTCTCTTCTACTGTTAAGAAGTTATCTAGCCTGCAGATGTGATTTCTTCAGTATCCGCTGTGTCACAATAATAGAGATGATATTTGGTCTCCTGTCTGCTTCGCGGAAAAGCATCTGAAAAGTGGAGTTGTCTGGTACACATTCTGGGACCAGACACCCTGGCTTCCTGGTTCTGACGTTGACTATCTGGAGAAAGTAAAAGTGTTAGTCACTCAGTCGTGTCCGATTCTTTGCAATCCCATGGACTATATAGCCTGCCAGCCTTCTCTATTCATGGAATTCTCCAGGCAAGAATCCTGGAGTGGATAGCCATTCCCTTCTACAGGGGATCTTCCCAACCCGGGGACTGAACCCATGTCTCCCCACTTTGCAGGCAGATTCTTTACCATCTGAACCACCAGGGAAGACCCCAGACCTACTATCTGGAGGTCCTGAGTCAATTATTTGATCTCTTGGGACCTCAGTTCTTTTCTTGCCACAATTGGAATAAAAATAATAGTAATTTCCTCCTAAGGTTGTTTTTCAAGACTAGATTAGGTCATACACCTAAAATACTCACAAGATTGCTTGACCCAATAAATAACCAGTAATATTAGTAAACAGGATTAGTTATTCATAGATAATGTTAAGTGGGGGAAAATACAGCTAGCACCTTGATGTTCATATCTACTTAAATGTTAGATCATTTTACCTTGATTTACAGTCACTTGAATGCTTAGTGATCAGTGAGGATTAAACAGGTTTATTGTTATGTTTTTATTTTTATAGCTGTTGCTTAAGTAATTGAGTCATTAGGTAGGTGTTCATTTTCCAGCAGTTATAAAGGGCTAGCTTCTGCGGCCCATAACAAGCTAGGCAATTACCCTAACTGCATGCAGAATGTCTGGAGAGCATCTTCAGCTAGTGAAGAGCTTGTCTTTATGGCACAATATTAATGGCAATCATCACACCCTTGTCTTCTAATGTAATTGCCAACAAACGAGTGTGAGTCTTTTGAGGGCTGGTTAATGGGCACATTAAATCCAGGTGTTTGAATTTCTTTTTAAAAATATTTATTTTGCTGTGCCAGGTCTTAGTCGTGGCACGCGGGATCTTCAGTTGGGGTATGTGCGATCTAGTTCCCTGATCAGGAGGGAACCTGGGCCCCCTGCACTGGGAGGCTAGAATCTTGGCCACTGAACCACCAGGGAAGTCCTGGGTGTTTTGAATTTCTTAACAAATAGTTTTTTTCACAAATATATCACACTAGACATAGATCAGTTTGGAAACACTGGGAAGAACCCCCATTCCCCATTACACTTTACTGAATGGATGTGCCAATAAATTTTAACAATTGACTCATTGTGGGGGTTGGGGGGCGTTTTGGGGGAAACGCTGTTGTATAGCATTTGCCAGTTTCTGTAGTTCAATGCTCCTACCATGGGCGATCTTGAACCACCACTGAATGCAGCGTCTGGAGGAATAGTTTCAAGTCGCTGAATGCAGACTTTGGGACAGATGCTAACCATTGGCTCTTGTGGACCAGCACAAGCTGGCGGCACCGGTGCATCCTTGTCCTCCGCTCACAAAGTCTACACCCCTTGTCACAAAAAGTGTCGGATCAGGAGTTAATTTGGCAGAAGAGAAATTTATTCATTAGGTCTCTGTCTTATCAACTTGATTTAGGGACTTCCCAGGAGAAGCTAGTGGTAGAGAACCCAGCTGCCAATGCTGGAGACATAAGAGACATGGGCTTGGATCCCTGGGTGGGAAAGATCCCCTGGAGGAAACCACGGCAACCCACTCCAGGATTCTTGCCTGGAGAATCCCATGGACAGACGAGCCTGGTGGGCTACAGTCCTTGAGGTTGCAAAGAGTTGGACACAACTGAAGCGACTTAGCATGCAGACACACAATAATGATTTTATCCTTTTCTTACATCTTTTTTGTTTGTTTATGCACCTCTCTGACCAGGTTATAGACTGCCTGGGAATAGGGATCATGACTTTCATTTGTAATTGGATGTACAAATGAATCTTGTATCACCCTCCCACTTGATCTGTCTGCTTTCCAAGCAGGTACAGATGTGTGGGTAAGAACAAAGACTGTCTTTATCATCATGCCTGTAAGTACTGTCTTCTTAGGAACATTCAGCTGTCCCAGTGTCACCTTTTCAGAAGCAGAGTGGTAAAGAATCTGTCTGCCAACGTGGGACCCGCCAGGAGACGTAGGTTTGAGCTGGGTCTGTGTTGGGAAGATACCCTGGAGGAGGAAATGGCAACCCACTCCAGGATTCTTGCCTGGGAAATCCCACAGAGGAGCCTGGCAGGCTGCAGTTCATGGGGTTGCAAAAGAGTTGGATAGGACTTAGTGACTAAACAATAAAAACATCTTCAGGAACATCCATACTTACCACACTTGACTTTGTTCATACCTGTGTGCTTGTCTTGGACTTCTTCTTGGATTTTGACATTAGTAGAGACTTATTGCCTTCAGAGTCTTTGGATCCAGCATAATGACTAATGCTTCAGGTGCATGCCAAAGGTGTTTCCAGAATGAAGCAAACAGAAAGTGCTCAATAAGTACTTATTAATGAGTAAGTAAGGGAGAACTTGCTCCTCAAAGTAGAACATGTTTAATGGGAATATTGACTAATAGGAACATTTCAAAGCTATGGTTTTTCCAGTAGTCATGTATGGATGTGAGAGTTGGACTATGAAGAAAGCTGAGAGCCAAAGAACTCATGCTTTTGAACTGTGGTGATGGAGAAGACTCTTGAGAGTCCCTTGGACTGCAAGGAGAT
This sequence comes from Nanger dama, assembly GCA_917880005.1. Taxonomy (NCBI): domain Eukaryota; kingdom Metazoa; phylum Chordata; class Mammalia; order Artiodactyla; family Bovidae; genus Nanger; species Nanger dama. Next base: position 15,271,074 of record CAKJTW010000046.1, on the reverse strand, counting down.
GCAACCAGTCCATCCTAAAGGAAATCAGTCCTGAATATTCATTGGAAGGACTGATGCTGAAGCTCCAATACTTTGGCCACCTGATGCAAAGAGCTGACTCATTTGAAAAGACCCTGATGCTGGGAAAGATTGCAGGCAGGAGAAAGGGACAACAGAGGATGAGATGGTTGGATGGCATCACCGACTCGATGGACATGAGCTTGAGTAAACTCTGGGAGTTGGTGTTGGACAAGGAGGCCTGGCTGCAGTCCATGGGGTCACAAACAGTCAGACATGACTGGGCGACTGAAGTGAACTGAACAATATATTTGTTGTTGTTGTTCAATTGCTAAGTCGTGTTGACTCTGCAACCCCATGGACTGCAGCATGCCAGGCTTCCTTGTCCTTCACTGTGTCCTGGAGTTTGCTCAAAGCTCATGTCCATCGAGTCAATGATGCCATCCAACCAGCTAATCCTCTGTCGTTATATATATACATTCTGCTGTAACTTCTGGAATGTTGAAGACAGAAGGGGACAATTTGAAGGATTCTGCTGATGTGCTGAGGATGACTTTGAAAATTGTCTTGCAAAAGCAGTCAGATTTTCCAGGGAAAACATTGGTTTAGGGACTCAGAGTTCAGGATTTGAGATCTGGTCCATCCCATGCATCCTATGAGCCTAGGTGAGTTTCATTTCACCATTCTGGAATAAAGGATCTGCATGTCCTCCTAGCTAATGGCTCCTGATTAAAGACCTAATGTATGTAGTCCAAGAAATAGGATACTGATGCCCGAGAATTACTCTGGAACTCTAAGAGTTAAATGTCTGCCTACCACTGATTCTCAAAAATGCTGAAGGGATAACATGTAACTGCATAGTTGAACAATTCATTTCATAAATCTCAATGAAACATAATGACCTAATGAATATTAATTGCCTTCTCTTTCCTTTCCAGGCATGATGTGAGAATGGAGGGGAAAAAGAGAGAGGAGAACAGAAGGGATGAATTCGTAAGTGGTGTGATTGAATTACCTCCAAAGGATCTCCAAAGATGAGTATGCTATTACTACTAATTGCAAATAGTGCTACTGATAATGATCACAATCCATCCTTTTGCTTGGCCCCCTTCTAAACAAGACTATAGGCGTGACCACAGATTCATCACAATAACGGGCAGCACTCTGAGGGGCTGTGATCATGAGGTTTGTATGACTCTGTGTTCTGAATAGTGGCATAACAGAATCCCAGGGTTTGCAGAGGTCATCCAATTGCATCCTTACCCACCAATTCACCTAACCTAGAGAGTCGGGCATTTTCTCTCCTGACAGTCATGTTATTTAAAGTAACAACGGAAAGTGGAAAAGTGTCAGTCTCTCAGTCATGTCACTCTTTGTGACCCCATGGACTAACCCACCAGGTTCCTCTGTCCATGGAATTCTCCAGACAAGAATACTGGAATGGTTAGCCATTCCTATCTCCAGAGAATCTTCCCCACCCAGGGATCAAACTGGAGTCTCCTGCATTGCAGGCAGATTCTTTACCTAAAAGTAACAATAGCAACAACAACAAAATACCCTTTCTGTAATCTTCTGGGTGATGGGGCTTACCTCCCTTTTGTTACAGTTTATCCTTCAACTGGAACCTAGGACCTGAAACGGTGGACACAAATGATAGAGAATACAGCTCTAGTTCTGTTTCTTAAGGACTTGATTTGCCTGCCTTCAAAATAGAGATAATACTAATTATGTCCTTTGCTTTTGTTTTGTTAAGGTGGAAATTGTATGGTAAATCCATGGTGTGTCTTTGAGAACACTGCTCTGCTTACAAAAAATCAGAGATCATTCTGGGATTTCTTCTGGTATTTGTCAAAAAATCATTTATGATTCTGGGCGTCGCTTCCAATGTAAACAAAAATGACCCCATGCAGCCATGGTTATTACTATGTCACCCTCTGTTCCTTTAATCACAAAAACATGACAAGGGTCTGGTATCGTCAAACAGTTGGATCCAGAGATGATATGGGGAAGTCATTCCTCTAGAGATGCTGGCATTGCTCTGTACCCAACACAGCCCCGCCTGGCACAGAGGCTGTCAGCTCCCCCTCACCACTCACGCACAGGTAATCCATCTGTCGCTCCTCCAAAGAAACTTTGAGCCCCACCTGTGTTACCTGCTCCTAATTCTGCATTGAAAAACCACAGATCAACATACATGAAAAAAAAAAAATTTTTTTAGTCACTCCTCCCAAAGTAAAAGGAGCAAGCAGATACACAAAAAAGCTAAAAGAATACAGCTTCCCAAAGCTGATACAATTTGTCTTTAGTTTATCCTTTGTCTCACATTACCCACATCAAGAAGCAACTTTTGAAAAGGAAGTTCTGAATACATCAGTAGAGTCCACCTGATTCTATCAGCAGAGGGAATGTCCTGCTATTTGCCCTGCACACTTATCAGATTGTTTTCTCAGTGGAGTGGAGCTCACCCCTCTATGGGAATTGGGAGCGTCTACAATGACAGAAGAGAACTCCCGCATTGTTAAATGCATCGGCTCATGCTCTCCTGCACCGGACTCCTGCTTTGATCCTGAAATAGGAACGCCTCGCCATAAGAGCCTGGGGAGGGGGTGGTCCCCCAAAGATGCTTTCTTGCTTTACAGTTAAATGACCTGGAGAATCAGGATAAGCTAGCCCTTGTCTTGTTTTGTCTAGACTCAAATAGTTATCCTCACTGCTTACTTTACTAACACAGACATCCGGGCAGGAGTGAGTACCTTTAGCTGTATTTCACAGGACGATTCACTTGGATTGATTCTTCCTCATTTTCATTCCCATTTGGCTGTGGTAACATGAAGGGTGGGGCTTCCCTGGTGGCTCAGTGGTAAAGAACCCACCTGCTAATGCAGGAGATGGGAGTTTGATCCCTGGGTTGGGAAGATCTTTGGAGGAGGAAATGGCAGCCCACTCCAGTATTCCTGCCTGGAGAATCCCGTGGACAGAGGAACCTGGTGGGCTATAGTCCATGGGGTCACCAAGAGTCAGACAAGTAACACTTTCACTTCTTTCACAGATGGGGAGACTGAGGCACTTGGAGATGAAGCCTCTTGCCCAAGGTCACACACCCGCAAAGTAGGACAAATGTCAGCTGGTCCATTAGGCACAGAGAGGGTAACAGGGAGCATGGAGTGATCCATTTAATCAAAACTGTTGTTGTTGTTGATTAGTTGCTAAGTCGTGACTGACTTTTTGCAACCCCATGGACTGTAGCCCACCAGGATCCTCTGTGCATGGGATTTCCCAGGCAAGAATATTGGAGTGGGTTGTCATTTCCTTCACTAGGTAGTCTCCCTGATCCAAGGATTGAACCCATGTTTCCTGCGTTGGTAGATGGATTCTTTACCATAGAGCCACTTGGGAAGCCTATTTAGTCAAAATATTTACCTAAATTTCTTTTGAAATAGTTGTTGGAGAAAAAGAAGGAACTTTCTATTTAAAAGTGCTATGCACAGAGGCTGAGAAGGATTTGCCAGAAAAGGTAAATATGCCAAAGGTATGTGGGTTCAGGGAGCTCAGGGAAGCCTGATGCTTGGCTGCTTAGCAGGTGGGAGAGAGCCAAGGGGGGCAGAGCCGGCTCCGAGGCTCTTACTTGTCATAGATGTCCAGAAGTCATCACCATGGAGATGGCCCCACTGACTTTCCCCAGGATGTGCTCTCTTAATAGGTGGTTGCCGTCACTGCCATCCTCCTCTTCCTCACCACCATACTTTCCCCTCGCACTGCTGCAGTATTTCATAAGCAGTAAATACCCTTCACAAGTATCCCTCCGTGTATTCATCAGAATGTCATGAAACAGGCAGAACTGTAGTACAGATGAAGAAGAAATGGAACCTCACGAAATCTCCGCGATTTGTTAAAGGTCTTCTGATTCACTTGAGAACCAGAACTTAAATCCAGGAGTGCTGACCTTCTCTGCCCACCCAGGTTCCTTCTACTCCATCCCCCAACCCTGGGCTCTGGGCTTCCAGGAGCTGTTGGACTTGGGGGCTGTGCCGCGAGCCCAGCTCCTCTTGTCCTGTGTAGAGATCCCCGGGGCTCCCTGCCCAGAGGAATTCAGAACACGCTGTGGTTATTTGTGGAGCACTTTGTCTCTGGGAGATGGGGGCTTACACAGCTCAGAAAAAGCAGCACTTGCCCACACAGACTACACTGCCCAGGGCTATTAATATCCAAGCACAATAGCTGAATGACGAGGTGGAGTATGGCTCACTCTGGCCACAGGACTTCTCGGCCGTGAAGATGATATTACTTTACAGCAGGCCTGCTAATACCCTGGCAACATGACTCTTGCCCCATCTTCTGATCCAGGGCAGACAGCAGAAGGCAACAGAGAAGGCCTTGCACAGAGCTGCAATTGCCTGTCCTCATCATCTTTCCTGGGAGATCAAGACAAATGGAGGCTTGAAGTCTCAAAATACTATTTGATTAGTGCCCCTGTGGGATTTTAAAGCATCCCAGGCATTCTGCATTTGTTGGCTTTCTCAGTCTTATAGTTATCTTTGTGCCCAGGGAAAGGATAAACATTTTTAATGCATTTATTCACTCAGAAAACATGTGTTAAGTCTTTACCATGAGCCTAAAACATCTCTGCTCTGCTGATACAGAGATGAAGAAGGCAGCTTTCTTTCACTCAAGCTCACGGCTTGGGGGAGAAAGAGAGTTCAATCATTGTTAGATCTTGCCATAATGATTGCTGTAGCAGGGCTAAGCAGAAGAGGCAATACTAGCCTAAAAGAAGCATCACTCAACTCAGGAGACTCTGAAGGAGAGAAATAACTGCACAGGGTCTTAGGGGCGAGTAGACATTCTGTGGGACAAGTCTCGGAAGGATGTTCGATGCAAGGGAAGAAAAAATGGAAAGCCAGGGAGCTATGCACCAGTGTGGCACCCAAGATAAAGGATCTAAATCCCAGGGAGGGAGGGGCAAGGGTGGTCGGGTACAAAGACGGACAGGAAAGAGCAGTTTTGCAAATCACTTAATGTATTTCTTGGGTGGCTCAGCAATAAAGAATCTGCCATTCACCGAGGCAGGAGACACGGGTTAGATCCCTGGGTTGAGAAGAGTCCCCAGAGTAGGAAATGGCAACCCCCTCTGGTTTTCTTGCCTGGGAAATCCCATGGACAGAAGAGTCTGGTGGGCCACAGTCCATGGGACTGCAAAAGAGTCAGACATAGCTTGGCCACCAAACAGCAACAACAACAACATAATGTCTTTGGACCTTAGTTTGCAAAGGTGTTCTGGAAAGCCACTCCAACTCATTTTCACTAGTGATGTTGCCTATCTAACTGTGTGCCCATGGCTCATGCCATGAGCTTCAAAGCCTTCATAAGTGCCTCTGAAGATTTCCCGCACCCTATGCTGCTTATCCCCCTGATGGAACAGTGGTTAAGACTCTGTGCTTCCAGTGCAGGGGGTTCAGGTTCAATTCTTGGTCGGAGAACTAAGATGCCACATGCTGCCTGGGATAAATAAATAAATAAAAAGAATTGTGGTGGATTCTCAAGCAGAGAGTACTTTGTGTCCAGAGACCTGGAGCAGAATGCTGGCCAAGTCTGCAGGGATGGAAGGGTGAAATGACAGGGCACTAGAAACCTACCAGTCATGATGGATGATACCCAGACCATTCTCATCTGTTTGGGGAGCTCGGAGGCTAGGTGGGACCCTCTAATTGGCACGCCAGGCTTTGGGGGTTCTCCCTTGCTCATCTGTAACATTCAGGGGCCCACTGACAGACCTGCGTGTCATTAGTGCACATTACTCTGGTTCACCTGCTCCAGCAAAGATGAAAATGCCTGAGGGACCCCAAGACTGAACCATGAAATGTCATTAACGGAATCACAGCCCTCACAACTCCCAGGACTAATTATAGAGCAAGGAGTGGCTGGGGCCAGACCCCTTCGATATAAAAAAGATTTTATGAAAGGCAAAAGGGAGGCAACACTAATTCTCATCCTATTATATTGCTTTCAATTATTTACAGTCATAGGCACTGGTGGTGACCAAATATAGAGCCTGGAATCCAGTGAGGTCACAGGGTGTTCTGGAAACCAGTGATGTAGCCCTGGCATCTGGGGAGCCCATGAGGCAATGTTTCAGCTGCCCCAACATTCCTCACCTCCCATTGTTCCAGGCTCTCTCTCGGCTTCCCTGGCCCCCTGGCCAAAGTCAAGAGCACAGATCCCTAGTGAGAATTCTAAGCTTCGTTCCACATCCAGGGCTAGCAAATATCTTTCTTCTATTCAGTCTTTTTAAATTAATTAATTAATTTTTGGCTACACTGGGTCTTCGCTGTTTAGCACAGGCTTTTTTTCTAGTTGCGGCGAATGCGTACTTGTGATTTCAGCGGCTTCCCTTGTTGCAGAGCATGGGCTCTGGGGTGCTGGCTCAGCCATTGCAGCTCATGGACTTGGCTGCCCTGAGGCATGTGGAATCTTCCTGGACCTGCACTGACAGGTGGATCCTTAACCACTGGACCGCCAGAGAAGTCACATTCAGTTTTTTTTTCTCTTGCCCTTGGCAGTGAAAGCATAGAGTCCTAACCACTGCACCACCAGGGAATTTGCTCAGTTCAATGAATAAGGCATTTACATTCATTCTCTTAACTCAGTACGATGAGAATGAACGTAAGGACTCCAAAGGCAGTGCCGATGAGGTTTTCCTCACCTGGGTATCATTTCCCCACCAGGAAGCCCTTGAGCAAAAGCTCTGCAGCAACAAAGGTCCATGTATTCCTCCATCTCTCCCAGGCTCCCTGGTGTTGGGTTGATGCCTTGGACAACTGGCTGATGAAATGTGGGCAGTGATACAAGCCACTTGAGACTGACTCTTAGAAACGTCCGACAAATCCTCTCGCTCCCACTTCCATAGAAGATGCCTTTTTTTTTTTTTTTTTGCTTTTCTTACTTTTTCTTCTGTGTGTGTGTGTGTGTGTGTGCTTTAGATGTCACACGTACCAGATGGAGTAGCCACAAGATGGAGAAGCCTCTTGACCCACCAGTTATCAGACTGTGACATAAGTGAGAAATAAATGTTCTTAAGAGTGATAAGCCTCAGATGACAGGCTTGGCTGATGTAGCAGTTAGCACCATTTTTCCTACACTCTTAAAGCCCAAGCATTAGGCACAGAGATGTTCATTTCTCACAAAGAGAAAAAAAATCCAGTGTATTAAATAAATCTATCTTTTTCATGATCATATGATTCACGCTTTAGAATAACCCTTGATCTGTGCATTGGAGGAGAAAAGTGTTAGTCACTGACTCTTTACGACCCCATGGACTGTAGCCCACCAGGCTCCTCTGACCATGGGATTCTCCAGACAAGAACACTGGAGTGGATAGCCATTCCTTTCTCCAGGGGATCTTGCTGACCCAGGGATCAAACCTGGGGGCATATTCTTCTAAGACACCAGGGGAGCCTCAGTTATAGTGAATAAGTCCCTGGAGAAGGGCAGACCCTGTGTCATTGACTTGGAGCTGGAGCGGTTTTACTCTCCCAGGAATAGATGGAAGGAGCCTTTCCCGGGACAGACTCCAACAGGCTTCTTTGACCCTGTGTAATCAGGATTGGGGAATGAAGTCACAACAAACCGGGGAGACGATTTATTTTATTTATTTGGCTGCATCGGATCTTAGTCACGGCACATTCAGGACTTCCCCGGTGGTCCAGTGGCTAAGAATCTGCTTGCCAATGCAGGGGATGCTAAGCTGATCCCTGGTTGGGGAACTAAGATTTCTCATGGGATGGGGCAACTAAGCCCATGCTCTGAAATTATTGAGCCCGTGCACTCTGGAGAGACAATTAAAAGCACACACACACACACACACACATACACACACCATTTCCCATGTGGAATAGTCTCACCATGTGTGTCCATCACTGGGGAGTTATCTGACAGAGGAAATTGATTGGTATGTGCAAGAATCTCGGTTGCAATGGGTCCTAGATTGTTTCCGTACGTCTCAGTGGTCCATGACTGAGCTTTTGAAGGACCTGACCATTTTTTCAAGCCATGACAGGTGTTTCTTCTAGAAATTCTTCTATTTTTCCTTACCTTCCCCTCTCTTCCTTCCATCTCAACCTCTGTCTCTAGCCTCTGAGCTCAGATCTCTGACATCTTTCCTGGCATATAGTCCTGTGCTCTCAAGGAAAGGGCACCTTCGATATTTTAGAAAACAGGACTCCTGGCTTTCAGACTGGCATGACACCCACTTTAAGTACTCAGACAGGTCTGATCTGAGAGGAGCCCAGCTGGGGAAGCTTAGGGTCTCCTAGACTCAGGCATTGTGTGTGTGTTTTTTTTTTTTTCTACCAGCTCAGTCACTGAGGCAGACAGTCACAAACAGAAGGCAACTTCAGAGTCCATTCTAAGTGGCTCTGCAAAGCGCCACATCAGGAGCTGCTGAAGCCCAGAGACTGCACTGAAGGTGATGCACAGAGGAGGCATCACTTCTCTGCCACACCCCCTCATCATATCACCTCCTCTCTAAGCATGCAGCCATCTCATTCACCCCTCCCCTCTCCAGGGTATGGCAATGACCTCCTTTATTTGCTTCTTCTTATCCTCCAGCTTATCCTACTTGCTGCTCACAGAACACCCTCCCCAAACATATCAATGGTCATATCACTCTTCTGCTCAGAAGCTTCCCATGATCCCCTATTGCCTGTTAACAAGACCAGAAGCTGGCATTTAAAGGCTCTAAAATCCATACCCACTCTACCCTTCCAAGTCCATTCTTTCCCACTGTTCTTCCCAGACTTTTAGACTGCCCATGTCAGCTTCACCCGAAGCCTACCCACCACCTCCTGAGATGCCACCATGGCCCTCTGTGACCAGGAAAATTCTGCCCACCTTTCAAACTCTCCCCACTTGGCAACTTCAATGCTCCTGGTGGCCCCCATGCATATATGGTCCTTCCAAGTCTCAGATACCACAGCTCTGTGAACCTCCCACCTACATTCAACCAGTTCTACCTTGTACAATGGTTATTGCAGAGCTGTTGTTTTTCTCTCCACAGTTAGAGAGTGAGATCTTTGTGCGCAGGGGGTCTCACATGATTCCTGATGGCTTCCTACGTAGAGCACGTCTCCCCCCTTGGCAGGGTGGTTGTGCAATAAATATACATAGCATTGAATGGAATACAAGGCAAGTGAATCAGCCTGGCCTTAATATTCAACCAGGCTTTTATCCAAAGTGAGAATTAAGAGTTGCCGGGACTTTCTTGAAATGTGACCAGATAAATTTTTCAAGATCAGCCTTTCTCGGAAAAATAAAGGAGAAGGGAGGGCAAATCACCAGAAAAATAAACAGTGGCCACCTCATTTTTTAGATCTTAGCGGGGGATTTGTCCATCTATACAAAGCTCTGGCACCACACCTTTTGAAAGCACAAATCGCAGAGCTGATGGGTTCAGAGGTCTCACAGAAAGTGAGCCTTGCCTTTTACCAAATGTTTTCCGCCTCCTTCCGCTAATCGGGAATCTGCGCTAGAAAGCGACACCCAGTGTGTGTCACTGAGTGTCACCTGCTCCCAGGCTTGCTGGTGCCTCCCAGGCCCTTTGATCCTCTGCTCCCATTGTCTCTTGTAACCAATCCTTCCCATTTTGTATTTCCTCTCCCCAGATCACCTGATACTTCCAAGCAACCAGGTGTTTCTTTCAGAAGCCAGAAGTTGATAACCTGGGCTCAAGGATCTCACCCCACCCTCAGCACGTGTTCCGTGCAGTGGAAGACTCGGGGCAAAGATTCTTTTCACAGAGAGCTGGATGCCCACTCTCCCTTTCAAACTCATTCATGAGCAAACTAAAGAGAACACCAGAAATGTTTAGAACCACGAAGCACCACTGGTTTGAGTAAATAACTATATGAGATATTTATTTCAAGATAACATCTTACTCGATGTGTAAATGTTTGGTTAAAAACAAAACAGAATGAAGTAAGTCAGAGAAAAGCAAATATCGTTCATTAACAAACATATATGGAATCTAGAAAGATGGTACTGAGGAACTTCAGTTTGGTTCAGTTGCTCAGTCGTGTCCGACTATTTGTGACCCCACGGACTGCAGCACGCCAGGCTTCCCTGTCCATCACCAACTCCTGGAGCTCGCTCAGACTCTTGAGCCTATAGCAGGCAGCAATGGCCACGCCGACACAGAGGACAGACTTGCAGGCTCAGTGGGGGACGGCAGGCTGGACGAGCTGAGAGAGCAGCATGGAAACATGTATATTACCATGTGTGAAGCAGGTAGCCTGTGGGAATTTGCTGCATGATGCAGGGAGCTCAAATCAGGCGCCCTGTGACAATCTAGAGGGATGGGATGGGGTGGGAGACAGGAGGGAGGTTCAGGAGGGAGGGGACATATGTACACCTATGTCTGATTCATGTTGATGCATGGCAGAAACTAACATAATATTATAAAACAATTATCCTCCAATTAAAAGCAAAGAAATTTATTTATTTATTTTTTACATTTGAATCAGTTCTAATGAGGTGGATGAAACTGGAGCCTAATATACAGAGTGAAGTAAGTCAGAAAGAAAAACACCAATACAGTATACTAACACATATATATGGAATTTAGAAAGAAGGTAACGATAACCCTGTAGGCGAGACAGCAAATGAGACACAGATGCTTTGAACAGTCTTCTGGACTCTGTGGGAGAGGGAGAAGGCGGGATGATATAGGAGAATGGCATTGAAACATGTAAAATATCATATGTGAAACAAATCGCCAGTCCAGGTTCGATGCATTAGACAGGGTGCTCGGGGCTGGTGCACTGGGATGACCCAAAGGGATGGGATGGGGAGGGAGGTGGGAGGGGGTTCAGGATGGGGAACACATGTACACTCATGGTGGATTCAAGTCAATATATAGCAAAATAAATACAATATTGTAAAGTAAAATTAATTAATTAAAATAATAAATAAATAATTTTCATTCACTTAAAAAAATGAGAAAAGAATCTAAACAATAAATATGATCTAAATATTTAAAAATAAAAATAAAAAATTTTTTTAAAAGAGTTTAAGACAAGCATAGAAGAAAGGCCATGTGAAGACACAAGGAGATGACTGCCACCTATAAGAACAGAGACCTCAATAGAAATCAACCCTCCTGTTTTCCACACCATGAGAAAATAAATTTATGTTGTTAAGCCAAAAAAAAAAAAAAAAAAAAACCCACGGAATACAATGAGTTCTGTTCCTTGTAGATGGCACTTGAGTAATTATCTTCACAGCTTGATTGTAAACTTTTGGGACAAAAACTATGCCTTCTATATCTTTTGGGTCCCACACTATGTCCAGCTCCAAACTGAAAACAGAAGTGCACATGCCTTGTTGACTTGCTGTCTCTTTAATTGCTCCAGAGGAGACATTTTTGGATGATACACCTCACTGATCTTTTCCATTAATTAGAAGAGCCAATTTAAAATAGTTGCTCACTGTTTTGTTAGTCCTCATGGAAGCTGAGTGAAGAAGTAGCGATGACCGTCCTTCTCTCAGTACCCAGTCACTCAGTTGTGTCTGACTCTTCTGCAACCCTATGGACTGTAGACGGCCAGGCTCCTTTGTCCATGGAATTTCCCAAGCAAGAATACTGGAGTGGGTTGCCATTCCCTACTCTAGGGGGTCTTCCTGATTCAAGGATCTTGCATCTCCTGCATTAGCAGGCAGATTCTTACCACTAGCGCCCCCTGGGAAGCCCCTGTCATTCCACTAGACCTTTGGAATCAAGCCCAGAGGGTTTGAGTGATTTTTCAGATGTCCCCCAAGAAGTCAAAGATAAAACCCTCAGTCAAGAAAGAAAAGAGTCACAGGAACAGAGTAAGTCCACTGACTACAGTCAATATGCTAGAGGTTTCTAGAAGGAAACATCCTCATTGCCTGAACTCATCTTGATTCCAACGGTATCCCCTACGTCTAGGGAGAAACAGGTATAAGAAAATCCCATAACACTGGAGTGTTTTAGGCCATTTGTTTTGTTTAAAGGGACAAACCATAATCACCTCTTCCCAAAATTGGTCCATGAAGCTGTATGGAGGAGGAACAGGAGAGAAAAGCCTGGGGTTGGCCTTGTCCTTCTGACTTGCACTTGACATTCAGCTAAACCTTTCCTCCTCCAGATTTCCCAGGACACAGAAGGTCTCCCTCCAGCAGAGGCCATGTCTGCCTTTCTTCAAACACATCAATGGTGAGGAGCTGTGAAGTCATGTCAGCAAACAATATCCTGTTTAGACATCTTGGACAGTGATTGGGGACCTGCTCTGGGCCAATGTCCCAACCCTGAGACAGACACTGCATTTGCACACGGGTTTCAGGTTTCCTCTAAAACTCCAAGATTCTGGTCAAACTATGTGCATGGCCAGAGTGCACATACAAACAAGCGCATCCACTTGTCTGGTGGTACACCCTGAGAATCAAAGGCAGCAATACTCCTGTGACTTTAAATTCATGGGTTAATTCTATTGCTGTTTGTTTGTTGTTTAATCACTAAGTCATGTTCAACTCTTTTGCAACCCCATGGACTGTAGCCCTCCAGGGTCCTCTGTCCATGGGATTTCCCAGGCAGTAATACTGGAGAAGGTTGCCATTTCCTTCTCCAGGGGGCTCTTCCTGACCCAGGGATATAACCTGCATCTTCTGCATTGCAGGTGGATTCTTTACTGTTGAGCCACCAGGGAAGCCCTGGCTAATTCTATGCATCTTTGTAATTTGCAGCCATGAAATTAAAAGACGCTTACCTTGGAAGAAAAGTTATGACCAACCTAGATAACATATTCAAAAGCAGAGACATTACTTTGCCGACTAAGGTCCATTTAGTCCAGGCTATGGTTTTTCCAGTAGTCATGTATGGATGTGAGAGTTGGACTGTGAAGAAGGTTGAGCACCAAAGAATTGATGCTTTTCAACTGTGGTGTTGGAGAAGACTCTTGAGAGTCCCTTGGACTGCAAGGAGATCCAACCAGTCCATTCTGAAGGAGATCAGCCCCGGGATTTCTTTGGAAGGAATGATGCTAAAGCTGAAACTCCAGTACTTTGGCCACCTGATGTGAAGAGTTGACTCATTGGAAAAGACTCTGATGCTGGGAGGGATTGGGGGCAGGAGGAGAAGGGGGATGACCGAGGATGAGATGGCTAGATGGCATCACTGGCTCAATGGACGTGAGTCTGAGTGAACTCCGGGTGTTGGTGATAGACAGGGAGGCCTGGGGTGCTGCGATTCATGGGGTTGCAAAGAGTCAGACATGACTGAGCGATTGAACTGAACTGAATTGAACTTGTAATTTGTGTTACAATCTTCTTAGATCACGAGCATTCCCATTTTAAAACATTGTCAGAGGTTTTTTACACTTGTAGACAATAAAGCTGACTGGCGGTGCAACAGCAATCCCTCTTTCCCAAGAAGCTAAGAGGGCTTGATTTTCTCCCAATAAATCCAATAAGTTTTATAACATGAGATTTTCTCCAAATTTGGAAGAAGCAAAGAATTTGCGGTCAGAAAACCTTAAGGGGTGGGGGGTGGGGAGCAGTTGTTTATAAATTGTGTGAGTTTGCATGAATTACTCAACCTCCCCAAGTTTCAGTTTCTTCATTTGAAAAATAAGAACCTGATACCTGCTTCACACGGGTATAAGGATGATGCGGGGTAATGTATGCAATAAGTGCTCTGCAAATGGTTACTAACGATACAAATGCACCTTCCTATTGTCTTGTTCCCGGCCCTCCTGCCTGGCTGCATCTACTTAACCCACTCTCCAAGATCTAGAATCAGATTTCAGCCGTATGGAATCCTCCCCAGGCAGCAGATGGGCTTACAAGTCTCTTGGTCTCTTCGTGTAATTAACAGCCAAGACGTCAAAAGCTTGCATTGTTTACAGGGAAGATGTTTCTTGCTCTTCTCTTGCTGTTCCCACGCCATACCATCTGAACTCGCCACCTTTTCGTTTGTTCAGTGAGATTCTCTAACTTTGCAGGATCCTGTGTGTACAGACTTCATTCAACTGTCTCATCCCACTCTCAACGGCTACTTCCCTGTGAGTTGAGTTCAAGGCCAGAGTGCCTCTCTGCCCTGTAACTTCCAGGGAAACATGACTCAAATCGCCATTCCATTTTCTCTCCCACAAATGATTACTACATTTGTGTCTTCTGTTGTTGCTATTGTTCAGTCGCTGAGTCGTGTCTGACTCTGTGACCCTATGGACCGTAGCCCACCATCCCCTCGTCCATGGGATTCTCCAGGCAAGAGTCCTGGAGTGGGTTGCCATTCCCTTCTCCAGGGGATCTTCCCCACCCAGGGATCAGACTCAGATCTCCTGCATTACAGGCAGATTCTTTACCCTCTGAGCTACCAGGGAAGCCCCATGTTTAACACAGGTTTCAAGATGCTTTCCCAATGTTTGTTGTCTTCTACTTTCCCTCGAAACTTGTGGCTTGTGTAGTCACACTACTGAGACACCTATACAGCCATGAGGACTCCAGCAGGAGTGAAGGCAGAGGGGTCGGAGTGACAGGCTACGAGAGGAGAGAGAGGAACAGAAACCAAAGCACAGCATTCCTGTCGTCCCCACCTTGCAGGGAATTTCTGTTTCCAGAGCTTTATTTAGGTATAAACAAATCATATTCCCTTATATTAATATTTGTACAGCACTTTGTTTTTAGAGCACTTTGACTTACAGGATGGTGTTCACCCTTCACAAAAATTTATCTGCACAATAGACAGGGGGTGGGTATACTATTATCCTTATTGAACAGAATGGGGAACTGAGAAAGACAGAGAGCATGTGGTTAGCCAGAAGGTCTCCAGAGAGGCGGTGTGGAAGCACAGTCAGGAGACTTTTCTTCCAGCCTTTTTACCTTCTTGATTTTTATAAATCTTTGTTAAATTTTGGCTGTGTTGTGCAGCATGTGGGATCTTAGTTCCCAGACCAGGGATCGAACCCACACCCCCTTGCAGTGGAAGGATAGAGCCTTAACCACTGGACCACCAGGGAATTTCTTACCTTCTTGATTTTGCCATGTAACATTTCCCCCTATACTACTGCTCTCTCTACACAGACACTTACATACACTATATACTCAAAATATATGTATTTATTTTGTCTCTATATGTATGTATGTACTCTTGCCTGGAAAATCCCATGGACAGAGGAGCCTGGTGGGCTGCAGTCCATGGGGTCATGAAGAGTCGGACATGACTGAACGACTTCACTTTCACTTTTTACTTTCATGCATTGGAGAAGGAAATAGCAACCCACTCCAGTGTTCTTGCCTGGAGAATCCCAGGGATGGGGGAACCTGGCGGGCTGCCATCTATGGGGTTGCACAGAGTCGGACACGACTGAAGTGACTTAGCAGCAGCAGCAGCATGTATATATACATAGCAAGTTGTTTTCATTTAGTTGTTAGTCATGTCTGACTCTTTGAGACCCCATGGACTCTGCAACCCCATGGACTGTAGCCCGTCAGGCTCTTCTGTCCATGGGATTTCCCCAGGCAAGAATATTGGAGTGGGTTGCCATTTCTTCCTCCAGGGAATCCTCCTGACCCAGGGATGGAACCCACGTCTCCTGCGTCTCTGCCTCCTGCATTAGCAGGCAGCTTCTTACCACTGAGCCACTAGGGAAGCCTGCATATATATACGTACACACACATACCCAAATACATATATACACACACAAGATTTTCTTTAGAAAATCCTGCTAGGCCAAAAACTGCCTTTGCAATTCCTGCTCTATTTGGACCATGTTTATCTCTACACATGGCATAGGATAAAAATGATAATAGCTAGCCAGCTTTTCTGAGTGCTTACAAACATGATAGCTAATATCCACAGTCTTCCCACGAGGCACGCCCCATGGACACTCTCTGAAGCTAAAACAGCCTGCCTGGGATCATACAATGCATATGTGGAAGAGAAGGAGTCCACGGCCAGCTTTCTCTGACTCCAGATGCCACATGCATGGCCTCTGAAACTTGTCTGGCCCAGTGCTCCGATTGCACCTGTCATCCCCTGGGGTTCGCCAGGCTCAGCCTCTTGAGGCTGCTGAATCTTCACCATCACATCCCATCCCCACATTGGACTGTGGGCCTGGAGCCCTCTTTCGCTCTGACTCCATCTTGCCCTTCCTGAGTTCCAGGTGGCTTTGGTCAAGGTATCCAGAGGGCATGAAGTTACATCAGCTCAATTGTCAGCCTTAGCAGGCAGGGTACTAGGGTAGATAAGGGCTTACAGTCACTGCTGACTTCTCTGGGACCAGCACATGGCCTTTGTATGTCCAAGGGCCACCTGTCAGCCTAGAAAATCTCGCGAGATGCCTCTGACACTCAGGATGGGATGTTTAAAGGGTATCTGTGCTGGGATCCATGGCTGCTTGGCCTGAGGCGGTCATACCCCCAGGACTGCAGGACTCTCTGTTGGGAGGGGGAGGCAGGAAGCGAGGGGGGCCTCCAAGGCCCCAGGAAATGATGAATGCATCCTCCTGGGGCAGGTTCTTCAGCAACCATAGGTAAAGTGTCCAATTCCCCTTCAGGAGAAGTGTCGTGCTGAGTAGAAAGTAGCTCAACTGATTCAGTAAGGAAAAAAAAAAAAAAACAACAGAACACTAACACAGGAGAAACCGCAGGACCCGTGAAAAGTTCTGGGTACTCTCATTGCCTGGAGCCTGGACCCTGTGAATACATCCCTGCCTCCCTCCCTCTCCCAGGGGGAAGGTGTTGCCCCCACAGAAACCTTCTCAAAAGACCCCTGGGCTTCCCTGGACTGACCTCTGTGACCGTTCTTTCAGTCGCCCTAGGAATTTTTGGCTGTCACTGGTGTCGATTCCTAATCCAGCCCACCTTGCCCTGCAGGAATGTCAGGATCGTCCTGACAAGCTAAGGGACATCCGGAGGTCACTCACTCTGCCATCCCTCTGCAGTGCTGCCCAGAGACAGAGGGTTGTTCCCCTAAAAGGAATTCCCACCCGGGCTAGATGCTGCAACTCCTGGTGCTCAGGGCCACTGGGGAAGAGCTCAGCACCCTCTGTTCAGTGTCTCCTGCAGAGACATACATGAGGGTGGGGAGCAGAGGGGGAACAGGAGGGAACCAGCCCGATGTTCCCCACCCCCTGCAGCCTCAGCACGGATACTCCGAGGCTGCCCGGGACTCAGTCACCCCCTGCATGCCCCCATAGTACCTGGTAGTGATTTGTGAAATACGTTACTGCTCCAAATGCATCCCACTGGTTTTCTGTAACCACGTGAGAACTTAAGTAACTTGTGCAAATTCATCTGTACTGACCCCTACTACCTAGTAGGTGCTGGGGAAGGTGTATCTCTCTGCCTTTCCAGAGCCTCCAACCAAAAGCGCCTCTTTCATTGGACATTTGGGGGCGCACTCCTGTGTTGGGGCTGGCACTCTGCTCCAGGCTGAGGACACGAAGACAACTTAACTGTCAAGGCCAAACCGTCCTGCACAGGGGGAGGCTGCCAGAGCACCCAGGGCATGTCATCACCCAAAGTCACAGAGACGAGGCAGGAGGCCAGGGTGCCAAGGGCTCATTCACGGCCCTGTTGCTCTGTCCAGGCTCTCCTGGAGCAGGCTCCTGGCCACCCCAGGATGGGGGATGGTGTCAATCCAAACGTCAGGAGATCTGAGCTCAGGTCTTGACCCTTTCAGTCACTTGGGGAATGTTCCAGAAGCCCACACTGTCTTCCTAAGATTCCTTTACCTCTGCTTTCTTGAGATCCTCTTTCTCTTGGGTGTTTTTGGAGTCAACTAGTGGCCTTAGGGAAACAGGTGGTGCCTGGCAGGCTAAGGATATCGGAGATAACAATAGGAGAGGCTCTGTGACGGGATGGGGGTGTGTGTGTGTGTGTGGTGTCTGCAAGCAAGAAGTCACCTAAAAAGGCTCTTTTCTAACCAGAAGGTGAAGAAATGCTTCAGGAAAGCAGGTGAAGGGTGAAAATGTACCCTGGTGGTAGAGCTGAGATGTGGATGAGGGTGGTTGCTTTAGGTCATGTCCTGGCTTTGTCCCCATCTCCAAAGCAAACACACGGAAAATACTCCAGCCCTACTCCTGGCTCCGCAGAGTAGTCCTGCCTGGGGCCTCTGGAAGCCAGGGCCTTCCATAAAGCGGGAGGAAGAGGAGGTTTCTACTTTCCCCTCCTCACCCCCAAACAGGCTGACGTCTCGCAGCTTCCACCGTGGCCGAGCTGAGGACCGCACCTCCGTGAACCTGGCGCAGCTCCACCGGCCCCCACTCCGCGCTCTTCCTGCCAATTAATGCATCCTTCCTTCCCCGCAGGTAGGGAAGTGGCGGTGGCTTCTGTCTGACAGCCGGGCCAGCGTGGCTGGGACCCTGAGACCCCACGTAGGGGCTCACTGCGGGGATGGATGGAGCGGGGGAGAGGGACCCCCTCAGAAGAAAAGCGCGAAGGTCTGGATCCCACCCTCCCCTCCTCCTTGAGGGAGGAAAGAGGAGGGAAGACCAGGCTGGGGATGGCAGAGAAATTCAGGGGCTGGTTTAAAGGAAGCAGACTGAGCTGCTTACAGCCTGCGGAGGCTGCCAGCGGCCCCAGATGGCACGGTACCTGCTGCTCATGCTGAAAATTGATTTTGGAGGCGGCAAGGGGAAGGAGGGGGGGCAGGGGGTAGGGGCTACGGAGCAGAGGGTGGGGAGAGGACTTGCCAAACAGAGGGTGGAACTTACAAGCTTTGATGAAGACGCTTGGGCAGACACTCCGGGGGTAGACTGATGAAGGAAGGAATTAGAGAGGAAAGGGGGTCTCCCTTGGGGATCCAGCCTCTGGGTTCTGTCCCATTTCCACCTGGATGTTCCCACTCCACCCTCCCTCCATCCCTACCTGCCAGTCTCCAAGGACCTCCCTCAGTACTGTCTCTGTGTTGTGGGGAGGGCAGGGGGTCTGGCCCACATGACCCCCACCCACACTCAGAGGGGACGTGACCCTGGAGCTGAGAAGGCTTCCCCTTCAGGCCCCTCGGCCTCCCAGACCTTTCTCGGGCCATGTCACTAACTCTGAACTCAAAATGTCATGTTCTCTTTCTTGGAAAGTGAAAGTCGCTCAGTCATATCCGACTCTTTGTGACCCCCACAGACTACACAGTCCATGGAATTCTCCAGTCCAGAATACTGGAGTGGGTAGCCTTTCCCTTCTCAAGGGGATCTTCCCAACCCAGGATTCGAACCCAGGTATCCCACATTACAGGTGGATTTGTTACCAGCTGAACCACAAGGGAAGCCCTCTTTTCCTTGGAGACTCTGCCAAACCTTTGTAGCCTTAGACCCACAGGACTTCTACCTGTCCCCCATCACCTGGCTACTCATTCCTTCCACAAGCACTACCCGGCACTCTTGGCTGGCTCTGCACCAAACACTGGGAAGAAAAGACCTCCACCAGATGCATCCTCACTGTGCTCAGAGCCCACAAAGAAACTGGCCCCGATTCACTCCAGATCTTAAGAACATCCATGGACCCAGGGAGATACAGAGGCTCAGAGGAGCGAGGTTCTATCCTGCTGGAAGCTCAGGCAAAAAGTTCCAGGGTGGAGACAGCATCTGAGATGGGACTTGAGGGAGGGCATGGATGGAGGGGCAGGTGAAGTCTGGGGGCCATGAGGACAAGTCACTGCAGGCAGAGGTGACGGACACAAAAGCCTGGAGGTGGAGAGGGGAGGGGCGGGGAGCAGCGCTTCTTGACCTGAGCGGGGACAGGGAGAACAGGCCGGCCAGGTTGATGGCTTGAGTGTGGCCACACCCGGCGTCTGCACTCAGGTCTGCAGACAGTGTGGCCTCATGATGGGACCCTGAGGCTCAGGATCAGGGAGGGGTTAGCAGACTAGCTGGGCAGGAATGAAGCCCTGTGATGGTGAGGTGACTGGAGAAGGAATCAGTGGACTTCCACGGAGGAGACAGGCAGCATCTTCTTCATTGTTCAGGGAACATGGAAACCGGGGAGGACAGAGGCTTGCAGGGCAGGTGCCCAAGGGAGAGCGTTCTTGGAAGGCAGAGTCTTTACTGTCTGAGCTACCAGAGAAGGCCAAGTGAAAGGAAAGGAGCGTCATTTCAGTGAAACAGGCATCACAGACAGCCAGCTCAGCCCTGGGAAACCAGCCTGGGTCTGTAGCCTTCTGCCATGGACACATTCCTGGCTCCCAGTGATGTCCCCAAACAGCCCAGGAGCAAGCTGGGCACAGCTCCCTGCTTCCACCGTGCAGAGGAGGAAACTGAGGCTTACAGAGAGGGTCTCCACCCACCACCTGGATGTTAGAGGTGGAGTCAGGGAATGAACTGTGCTCTAGCCAACAGCTCTCTCTTCTAGAAGGTATTAGGAGCCATAGCCCAGCACGGACAATCCCCACTGCTGTGATGGGACCAACATGCCTGCCTTCTCTGAACGCCTGTGAGGTCACGGGTGACATGGCACCAGGGCAATCCCACCCAGGGTCTGCATCTCCCCAAACATTTGGGAAAGCCTGTTTCACTGAAATGATGCTCCCTTCCTTTCACTTGGCCTTGCCTGGTAGCTCAGACAGTAAAGAATCTGCCTGCAATGCAGGAGACCAGGGTTTGATCCCTGGGTTGGGAGGATTCCCCTGGAGAAGGAAATGGCAACCCACTTCAGTATTCTTGCTTGGAGAATCCCATGGACAGAGGAGCCTGGCAGGCTGCAATCGATAAGGTCGCAAAGAGCTGGACATGACTGAGTGACTAATGCTTTCCTTTCACTTGACTCTTGCCTGGATAAGAGCCCACAAGATTAAAAAGGAACAACGCCCAGCCCTAAAGAAAGAAAGAAAGTGAAGTCACTCAGTTGTGTCCAACTCTTTGTGGCCCCATGGACTGTAGCCTACCAGGCTCCTCTGTCCATGGAATTGTCCAGGCTACAGTACTGGAGTGGGTTGCCATTTCCTTCTCCAGGGGATCTTCCCGACCCAGGGATTGAACTCTGGTCCCCCACATTGGAGGCAGACACTTCACCATCTGAGACACCTGGAAAGTGCCCAGCCCTAACCAAACCCTTAAAAGAGGGCTCTGAACTTGACCTTCTTCTTGCTGGAAAGTGTTTTGTTTTTCTTTTTCTAAAAGATATTAGTAAGAATTTCAGCAAAGCATCTGCCCAGCCTGGGAAGGGCCACTCTCCCTAGAGGCATGTTGCCACTTGCCCCTATCACCTGGGTGCAGGCAGCACATTCTTAGTCTGCCCTAGGGCATCAGCATCACCCCTGAGCTGGCGAGCTGACTCCCGCCTCTTAGGCTTAGCTGCATCTCGAAAGGGCAGGGCAGGGCAGCTCTGCACATCAGGCGTTCTGTGTGGTTCAGCGGGCCTCGTCCCCATGGGGCAAGGTCTAAACCCCTGAGCAGCTGAGATGCCCAGAGCACCTCACCAGCCAGTCCCCTGGAGATGTGCAGAAGCAGCTTGCATCAGGTACCCCACATCTATCCACACGCGACGAGTGGGCAGGGCTTGGGAACACCGTGAGACCAGGGATTAGGGAGACACCCAGGGCCACCGGTTTGGGGAGTTCTCGTCACCATGCTGCCCCACCTCTAAGGAGCCTGTGACCCCTGGAAGAACCACACTGGCCACAGCCCACAGAAACAACACCCTCTGAATAAACAGATGCAAAAACCTGAGCGAGGGGGAGCAATTCCGCTCCAACCAAGGAGGAAGGCAGGGCGCAGAAGCCTGGACTAGAGAACCCCAGAATTGGCCCACGATACCCAGCTTCTCTTTCCTCAACGCTTTCTGCCTTAAGACTCCAGGGAGGCTCCACACCCTCTCCCTCTCCTGCCCCAACTGCCCGCTGGAGGAAGTATGACCAAGCCACTCACACTAAGCCATGTACAGAGTGCCAGGGAATGACATGGGAGGGGCGGACCTCCACTTAGGGGCGCCAGAGCTGGGCAGTACCTCTGGGGAACCAGGGGCCAGGATTCTTCCAAGAGTGTGACAGGGCGGGAAGAGTAGAGAGCGAGGTCCTGGGAGGGTTGCTGCTGACTTGCTGACCGACCTGGACAAAGCACCTTAAGTCTGCAGACCCCCACTCCCTCCTTTGAGAAACGGGCATGATGGTACTGACTTCCCACCGCGGTTGTCAGGATGAAGATAAAATGTACGCCTGCAGCATCATCGCCACGTCTGACAAGTCCTAAGTACATAATGATGTCTGCTCATCCCTTCCTTATTCTTTGACTCAGTTGCTCACAAAATCCCTTCCTGGCGCCTCTCCTTATCCACCTGATTTCCAAGTCCCAGCCCTTCACATCCACATATCTTCCTGTCCAGAGCCGGTCCTTGGCACCTGTGTCTTTAGGGAGACAGCAAGCCCATCTATCTGAGACTGAGTTTCCCGAGGAATGGCTGGAAGGGGATGAACTCTGAAAAGGGAGTCTGCTCCAACTTCAGCTCATTTAGGTCTCGTCTCTGGGCAGCCAAGAGGCTGTTCGTAGCTTCTTCCAAACATGCTTCCCGCTAAATGTCCCCGGAGCCCTGACCCTGGCATTGCTCTCACTGCAGCCTGGGGAGAGAGAGCGCCCCAGTGGGCAGGGCAGCAGGCCCCCAGGGCATGGTGAGGGCTGGTGACGAAGCCCTCCTATGGCTGCAGCAGAAGCAGGGCCAGTGGGGGCAAAGGGATCAGATTTGAACTCCAGCTTGGCCACTTGCTTAGCTCTGCATGGTTAGAGAAAAAAAAATTTTTGAGCCTCTCTGTTTTCTTCATTTTAAACTCTAGGATGCTTGCTTCATAATCTTGTGTCAGTTTCTGCCATCCATCACCATGAACCAGCTGTAGGTAGACATATGTCCCCTCCCTCTTGAACCTCTTCCTGCCTCCCACTCCATCCCACCCCTGCACCCTTCTCTCTATGGTCCATTGTTAGGACCTGGGATGACAGCGCAGGAGACATGAATGAAAGAGTTCTGAGACAAATCTCTGAGATCAGAGACAGGGATGGTGGTAAAATTGCTTCAGATTTCCTGAAGTGTGGGGATCTGTGGCTGTTATCATGGTGGTTGGTGCATCATCCTTAGGAGGCTGCAGGAAATTTCCTACAAGTTTTCCTTAGGGGGACCATCCAGGCTACCACACCTGCTTAGTATTTCCTTTAACTCCAGGCTGCAATTCCTCCTTAAGATTAGATCTTCAGGTTCACATGTTGACCTTGCTGGGAGCACACACTTGGAGGCTCCTCAACCCTCTTAAGATGACAGTGTCCCAGGACAGTCCCTGCCAAGCAAGTCTGCCTCTTTGTGATCCCATGGACTGTATAGCCCACCAGGCTCCTCTGTGCATGGGATTCTCCAGGTAAGAATACTAGAATGGGTTGCTATGCCCTTCTCCAGGGGATCTTCCCGACCCAAGGGTCGAACCCTTGTCTCTTACATCTGCACTGGTGGGCAGTTTCTTTACCACTAGCACCACCTGGGAAGTCTGCATATATATATATCTATTCATGCTGGTGTATGGTAGAGACCAACACAATATTGTAAAGCAATTATCCTACAATTAAAAAAAAACTAAAGAAGGATGCTTAGACAGGTGACTTTTTATCAACATCTATCATTTCATGCCAGTGCTTGAGGATGGGTGAAAGATCTGGGGTTGAGATCTTTGCAGGATCACACGAGCAAGCAGCCAGGAGAGGTGGGCGCACAGGGCCGGGCAGGAGGCTTCTGGCAGCATTAGCAGTCCGGCTGTGTTCTGCGGGAAGCTCAGGGTTCCATGTGTCAGTGTGTGAGCTGTGGTGCCTCACTCGTGCTATTAACAGGCACTTTCCATTTTGGCAGCCTCAGCACATTCCGCTCGCCTTGCACATGAGCACTGCTCTGTCCTCCATTAATAACCACTTCCAAACCCTTCCAGGCCCCACCTGGCCCTGTTCCCTCCTGTGCCCTCCTCACAGGGCAGGGCTAGACTCTGCCTGTGGGTCGTGATGGAGATATTTTCCAGCCTGAGAATCAAGCTGCTTTCTGTGGTCTGAAAGGCACAGATCATGGGGAGATTGCTCTACATGTGGTGGACTTTCAATAAATCTCTTTTAATGAGTCAATGAATTAAAGGAAGGCATGAAGAAGGGCTTTGCTAGGGTGGAAATTGGTTGTTGCTGCAAAGGATGGTGTCAGCTCTCCGGATCAGACCCCTTAGCAGAGGAAGCAGGAGGAGGAAAGGAGGAAGGTGGTAGAAAGCCTGCCCTGCTGGTGCTTAGTGGGGAGGATGCCTCTGTCAGCCTGCAGTCGAAGGTCCAGGGGGACTTACTCTGCGTGCCCGCAGAGGATTCTAGGCATGGCGAGACCTGTTGGGACATTTCAGAGCATGTCAGCCAGAATTACTGAAATCTCCCTCATTCTACATGTTCTTGCCAGTTTCAACGCTCCGTCTGGTTCCTCCCTGCTCAAGAATTCCTGTCAGTTATGAAGGGAGGTCCTACTCTGTCCCCAATTCGAGTTGCTATCTCACTACCCAGGCTCCAGGCTTCCTGAGCTTTTCCATTCCTCCAGGAATGGGGTGTGAGAATCAGGGAAATCCATGAACAAAACTCTTCTTGCTTAATAAAGCCCTGGATTTGTTTCCTAAATTGACTTGCAACTCACAACAAGTCCTTCCCTCGGCTGTTAAAGCCCCCTGTAATCTAACTGCATCATCACTGTCTAACTTCAATGCTCATCTCTCTCCCTGGAAGATTTGACAAGAGCGCACCTCCCCTTCCCCCGCCTCAAATGCCTTGACCCCCCACCCGCTCTCAAGGCCAGCATGACCCCCTTTGGGACTGACAGGTGAGATCTCACTCAGCCACCTGCTTTTCTGGCAGAAGGTGTCGGTGCCACCCTGTGGCATCCATTTGGACCAATGGTCAGATATTTTCCATGCAAATACCACCACCAAAAAAAAAGGAGAGAGAGAGGAATCTATGGACAAGAGGGAAATAGCAAAGCCAATTTGGAACCAACTTTGGCCAAGGGAATTGTGCAATCTAGCTCTAATGTGATTAAGTCAAATTACTTCCAAAGAGGATGTAAGTATGACGGTCAATTCTTTGGGGTGGGGGCTGGTTGGGACTGATGCTCTTTCAGAGAGCCAAGGCCGGATTTGGGTTTTCATGAGCCTGAGGCAACGAAGATATGGGGAGTGGGGGTGGGGGGCCTCTGGAAGGTTTTCCTTTCACAGGGAAAAATTTCAACTAGAGAAGAAAACTCAGTTAAGAATAGCAAATGGGAAATCAGCATTTCCAGGGTAACCTGGGGTTAATAGATGTGGACTCCAATATTTTGAAGTAAAGGATAAACAGAAGAAAAGGAAGACCCTTTCCTGTGGTCAGTCTGGTCATTTCGTAGTATGAGAATCAATGGAGTGGCACCAGGCTTGTATGTGAGGGGACCTGCAGGAACGCACAAAGGACCCATGTGACATTGCAGTTACCTAGGCGGCTCTGACGCAGTCCAGTCACAGTGAAGGCTCACTATACCATTGAAGACAGTTTCCTTTATTAAACACTCCTTGTGGGCTAGGTGTGGGCCTCCCAGGTGGCACTAATGGTAAAGAACACACCTATCAATGCAGGAGGCGTAAGAGACACAGGTTGGGAAGATCCCCTAGAGGAGGAAATGGCAGCCCACTCCAGTATTCTTGCCTGGAGAATCCCATGGACAGAGGAGCCTGGCAGGCTGTGATCCTTGGGATCACATGGAGTTGGACACGACTGAAGCTACTTAGCAAGCACGCATGTGTGCACATGGGCTTGGTATCAGCCCAAGAACTTATCTTACTGTCCCATAAATGAGGTCATGCTCATAACAGTGAGCCAGGTATTATATCCATTTTACAGGTGAAGAAAGTGAGGATCAGAGGTGCCAAGTGTGCCTAAGGACAGCCAACTTTTTTTAAGAGGCAAAGGTAGAATTCAAAACCAAACAAAGCAAAAACCAACACAGGAGTTTCTGATCCCAAAGCCTCTGGATGCAGTATTTGGGACTACACTGAGACAGGCTTGAAGCTTGAAGCTCCATTCCAGCATGCCATGGACTTTTCTAGAATGGTATATTCCTGGCCACACACCGTGCCTCCTGCACTGACTGTATCCTCGGTGCTCAACAAGATTGCTCCCTACACCAGGTTCTGCTGAAGCAGACGCTGCATGGAGAATCTGTGTGCAAATGCTTTAAGGAAGAGCTCCCAGGAGGTACCAAGAAGGGAGTGGAACAAGCAGGACAGAGGAGAAAAAGCCAAGCGGGGCTATGATTGCAGGTAGAGCTTCAATTTTCAGTCCATACCTGCAGCCATATCTGGTGTGTAAGTTGCGATTCAGAACACATCCCTCCTGGAGGCCAGGGAGCTACCAGCCGCTTTGAGAGGAGGGCCTGGGATGGGTGGCAAACTTCTGGGACTTTCCAACGGATGCCTTAGTAGCAGCCTTACCAATGGCCCAAGGACAATCCTCTGAAGAGGGCACAGCTGCAGGCCATTTGCAGCAAAGCACTCAAACTGAGGGATGGTCCACAGACAAGAAATGGTGGCTACAGTCGAGGTCAGTGAACTTCAGAGCCTGGATTGAAAGTCCCGCGTGGAGCGCTGGAGTGAAGGAGTCAGCTGTGGGGCAGGACAGTGAGTCCCAGAGCAGCTCAATGCGGGACATCCGTCTATACCCTCAGGAAGTCAGCCGCCATCGCCAAGGCTGGTACACAGTATTGGTCAGGGGCTATGTGGTGAGCACAGGAGAGGTCCAGTACCGCGTGGTGTAGCTTATTTGTGAGTCTGGGCATGGGAGAGGCCCCCGTCATCAATATCCAGAGTCCACTACAGAAGGATGGAGGGAGGAAGAGCTTGGCACAGGGATGTTCCATTGACTTGGAAGGGGTAAAGGGAGCCAATTTTTTTGATAGTAGAAATCATGATTTGATGACTCAGTCACTAACTGACTCTTTAGAGGCCTAAAGTGCCTTCAGAAATCCATAGATGACATGTCCTAATGGACTCCTGGGCCTGAGCAACGGCCCATCCTTCATTCCAAGGGGGAGCAGACTGTTTCTTACTGGTCCAGGGATCTCACTGTTCTCACGGGGACAAGGATGGGCCAGGAACAGGGTGGCAGCCTTGAAGAGGACGTAAGGAGAGGTCTATATCCTCAGCCAACCCCACATACTCTCTGCTCCTAAGAGACAAGGAGCTGGGACACAGGGGCAGGCAGGTGGCTCCTGTGAACAGGGAGAGGATGGGCAGAGGTTAGACCTGAACAAAGGCTGGTAGAGAGGGTCTGTGACCCAGAGAGAGGAGAGGGAGGATTCCTGGGGCGGTGGGGGGCAGATTACAAGCCCTCTGAATGAGGGCCAATCTGCCCCCTCTACCTGACAGCTTTAGCACCCAGCAGGGGCCTGGCAGCTCGACAGCCACCATGGGCCCCCATCCTGACATGATTAGTCTACATCAGCGCCTCCTTCCTCCAGGACCAAGACTGGGAAACGCCCTGAACAAAGACACTTGTGCCCAGTCTCAGTTCTGCCAAAGCTACAGTGGGTCCACCTGGTGCTTTATCCTCCACCCTCTCGATCTCTTTCCTGAAACGCATCCTCTCAGAGTCAGCTTTGCTGTCTCTTCCTCCTCATCTCCCAAGGCCAATCACCAGCTCCTACTGCTCCTGTTCGCAAAGTATCTCTTCTGTTTCATCTCCCTCCTTGGCCACATGATAGAGTGGAAAGAATACAGGATGCAAGCTCCAAGGGTCTCTGTTCCAGCACCAGTCTTTCCACCTGCCGGCCATGTGAGAGCCAGACCTTCCTTCCTCCCTCCCCACCCTCTGCTACCTGCATCCTATTCTCCACCACCTGGACCGCATGGCCGTCCACCCAGGATCCCCCAGCCAAGCTGTGTGCACACTTCCTGTCCCATCCCCCACACTTTCCACCCAGGTTACATGTTCTCAGTAACCTACGGCAGCCCCAACAGGATCCATCAGAAAGTTCTGGTCCTGAGCCAAAATCTGACCAGCAATACAGCTGTTATTGTTGTTGTTGTTTTTCTTGAGCTTTAGACTCAGATCCTTGGCCCAGTCTGCAATCTCTTGATGAATGAGCCTGAGTGAGACAGAATGGGCCCTGGAGTACACGCCTGAGTATGAGTGAAT
The DNA here is from genome assembly GCA_917880005.1 of Nanger dama. Classification (NCBI taxonomy): domain Eukaryota; kingdom Metazoa; phylum Chordata; class Mammalia; order Artiodactyla; family Bovidae; genus Nanger; species Nanger dama. The sequence continues at coordinate 15,242,926 of CAKJTW010000046.1, read as the reverse complement.
GAATACCAAAGAGGTTAGAATTGTTGGTGAATCCATCAGAGAGGAGTGAAGAGCCAGGGAAAGAATGATGGCAAAGGGTATATGTTCTAATTGTAGTGGATGAACAGAAAATTCATATGGTAAGGTCCATGAATATTCACTGGAAGGACTGACGGTGAGGTTGAAGTTCCAATACTTTGGCCACATGACATGAAGAGCTAACTCACCAGAAAAGACCCTGACGCTGGGAGGGATTGGGGGCAGGAGGAGAAGGGGATGACAGAGGATGAGACGGTTGGGTGGCATCACCGACTCAAGAGTTTGAGAAAGCTCCAGGAGACAGAGAAGGACAGGGAAGCCTGGCATGCTGCAGTCCTTGGGGTGGCAAAGAGTCGGACACAACTGAGCGGCTGAACAACAGCAGCTCTCTGGGGAAAAGAAATACTATGACGATAAGTCCAATGAACGCCTTTGCAATTCACACCGACTTGTAAAATGAAAGCACCATCCTTCTCAGTAAAACTTACTACTGATTCATGTCCACAATCCAAACAAAGAATTTTAGTTGTCAGGAAATTCTTACCTGGACTGTGAGTGATGACTATGTGAATGGCGGTTCTCTGTTAGCTTAATCTGGCTTTTAAATATAACGGTGAGAGACCTAGGGGGCAAGTTTTGGTATCAACAGTGTAATGGGGAGAAGTGTCTTTTGAGAAAATTTAGCAGATCTAGGTCACTGAATCATCCCTCCTCCAAAATACAAGCAGGATGCTCATGGATAAGAGCTGAACGGATGACAGATGAGTCCCCTTTGTCCTTGTTCCCTGCTGTGCCCTGCATGTGAGACTCATGGAGAAGGAGGCAAGATAGGGCATCAGGTGTAAAAGAACAGAAATGCAGCATAAACACACAGAGCGATGTCAGCACATCACAGTCAGACACTGAGCACAGGGGAATCTCTGGTGGACCAGTGGCTAGGACTCCGAGTTTTCACTGCTGAGGGCCTGGGTTCAATCCCTGGCCAGGAAACTAACATCCCATAAGCTGTGCCCCTCCAAAATAAAATAAATTTTAAAACCACTAAGCAGAAATAAGGTTGTACAAAGTGGTTCAGGGCCAACTCATTCACATGGATGAATTTCCCTGATCTACATCAGCTTATCCTCTGAATGCACAAAGAACATTAAGAGTGTCCAGCATTCAATCAAACTCTGCATTTTCTCTCTCGAATCCCCACCTCCCAGGGTGGATGCCTCCTTGTTCTTGATCCATGACCAGGCCGTTGGTCACGTCATCAAAACTGTTCATTCAAAAGGACACTCACAAACACACAAGTGATAAACCTTTTATTTTAATTCAAAATATACATGTGTGTTTATTGTACAATTTTTACATGAAGAACCCAGGTCATCGGCCTGGGGATAGAGATCTGAAGATGACCACACCAACCTTTCTTTCTTGTTGTTTTTTTGCAAAAACCAAACTCTTAATGCCGTCTCAACAATTTCCAGTTTCAATTTGCTCAAAGTATTAATAGAAGAATTTACATGCATAAAGAATCTGATTCCAGAAACCTAGATTTTTATAACTTTGGTTTCACTTTTATATTTGGCTTATTCACATCTGATTGGCATCAACCCTTTTAGTAAAGCACCTGTATTGAGACATTTCAGAGCATCCAACTTCATTTTCACAGACCTGCTGGTTCTTTTCATACTCTTCTGTAAAGAGAACTCAAATTGGTTGGGGCTACCCAGGTGGTTCCCAAAGGAGGCTGGCAGGCTGCAGTTCATGGGGGTCACAAAGAGTCAGATATGACTGAGCATGCACACACAATGAGATTAATTCAATGTAAAAACAGGTACAACCTCCTGAGCCAATGTGATAGCAAACATGACTGACACTTAGTGGGCCAGCTGTTTACCTAGAGGCAACAGAGGTGTGCAGGTGTGTGGAAAAGTAGCCTGCGGCCCTGGACCACTGAGCATCGGAGGAGAATACCTCTGGGCAGCCAGGGACTCCTGAGGGTAAGACTGGCTAAGAGAGTTTCTCTTGTATTTTGTATTTCCTTATCTCGTCCTCTCTCTCCATAGTAATGCTAACAAACAGTACTTTATTCGGGGACAATTAGCAAATATTAAAATGGTCAAATGCTAAGTGTACAGCTTAAGGCCCTCCCATGACTACCACCCAGGCCAACAGAAGGAATGTTTCCATCACTCCACAAAGTGCCCTCTCTCCCCCTTCCAGACAATCGCCGTTCCCCCAAAGACACCCACTGTTCTGATTTCTGTCACCATGGATTAATTTAGTCTGTTCTTGAACCTAACATAAAAGAAAGCTGCTGAACATTTTGTGTCTGGCTCCTTGCCTTTAACATAATGTTTTTCGAGATTAGTCTGTGTGGTTACACAGACCAGTACTTTCTTCTCTCCTTCTCTCTCTCTTTTTGTTGCTGAGATAGTTTTGATTCCCATCCTCTCAGCTGAGCTCACCGGCAATCATTGAAGTTGAGAAGGAGAGGGCAGCGGGTGAGGATCCCCTTTCTCCAGGGTCCTTTCAGCCCTTACTCAGGTTCTGTAGCCTTCACTAGCTGCCCTCAGCAAGGATGTGGCCACCCAAAGGCGCAGGGGTCAACTCCTCCTGCAACTTGGGCGGTGACATAGAATCTACAGTACAAGCATTGTCTGAGTGGTTGAGAATCCACAAGTGTGTTCAGCTATGCCTCTCTTTTCTCCATCCCAGCCATGTGGACATGGAAGAACAAGTTTGAGGAAGCTTCCTTAGGCCCAAGCGGTCCACTGCAGCTCGCTCAGAAGTCACTAGCCCTCCTCCAGCACCAACCGATGATGCCAAGGGTAGTTCTTCCTCATCAACACGTACGCATCTTGCCGGAGGAACCCAACAAGGTCATGTTTGATTCTATGACCAAGAGACTCATTCACAGATGGAGTGCCTGGGCTCTACTTTTCAAATTTCCTTTATTTTTTATTTTTATAGAAATACAGTTGATTTACAATATTGTTTTAGGTGTACCGCAAAGTGATTCAGTTTCATGTATAAATTATATATATTCTTTTTATGTTCTCATCCATCTTTTGCTATTACTGGAGAAGGAAATGGCAACCCACTCCAGTATGCTTGCCTGGGAAATCCTACGGGCAGAGGAGCCTTGCAGGCTAGTCATGGGGTTGCAAAGAGTTCGACACAACTTAGCGGCTGAACAGCAAAACAACATACATCGAATGGAGAGAGTTTCATGGAAACAGACATACTACCATATGTAAAATAGACAGTGGGAATTTGCTCTATGACTGAGCTCTGTGACAGCCTAGAGGGGTGGTATGGGGTGGAAGGTGGGAGGGTGGTTCTAGAGGGAGGGACATATGCATACCTATGGCTGATTCATGTTGGTGTATGGCAGAAACCAACATAATATTATAAAGCAATCATCCTTCAATTAAAAATACAATTTCTAAAGCAGCATATGATATTACAAGAGTGTGATTGAGTATGATTGGCTGTGCTGCGCAGTAGGGCCTTGTTTGTTATTTATTTTACACAGAGTTGTGTGTGCATTTTAATCCCAAACACCTAATATCCCTTCTCGTCTTCCCCTTTGAGACCCAAGCTCCTGGTGGCTCAGATGGTAAAGCATCTGCCTGCAATGTGGGAGACCCGGGTTCAGTCCCTGGGTTGGGAAGATCCCCTGGAGAAGGAAATGGCAACCCACTCCAGTACCCTTGCCTGGAAAATTCCATGGACTGAGGAGCCTGGTAGACTACAGTCCATGGGGTCACAAAGAGTCGGACATGACTGAGTGACTTGACTTCACTTCATTTCTTCCCCTTTGATAACCATAAGCTAGTTTTCTATGTCTGTGAGTCTATTTCTGTTTTGTAAATAAGTTCATTTGTGTCATTTTTTTTTTTTAGATTACACATATAAGTGATATCATTTGATGTTTGTCTTTCTTTGGCTTGCTTCACTTAGTATGGGACTCTTGAGGTCCATCCATGTTGCTTCAAGTGGCATTCTTTATTGCTTTGATATGGCTGAGTAGTATTCCATTGTACAATTATACCACACCTTCTTTATCCATTCTGCTGTTGATGGACACTTAGCTTTCTTCCATGTCTTGGTTATTGTAAATAGTGTTGAAACGAACTCTGGGGTGCATGTATCTTTTTGAATTTTGATTTTCTTTAGATATATGCCCAGGAATGGGACCGCAGGGTCATATGGTAACTCTATATTTTTAGATTTTTGATACTTTGGCCATTTGATGCAAAGAGCCAACTCATTGGAAAAGACCCTGATGCTGGGAAAGATTGAGGGCAGGAAGAGAAGAGGGTGACAAAGGATGAGATGGTTAGATAGCATCACTGACTCAATGGACATGAATTTGAGCAAACTCCAGAAGACAGTGAATGACAGGGGGAGCCTGGCCTGCTACATACAGTCCTGGGGTTGCAAAAGTTGGACATGACTTAGTAACTGAATAATAACTATACAATTTAAGGATCCACTTTCGGGTTAACTATAGCTCTGAAAGGAGACCAGCCTTTTCCCTCTTCTGAGTTCAGTACATTTTCGAATCCATCTCCTCTGCATCAGGGAGCATCAGTGGCCCAGGGCCAAGGCCATTTGGCAACTCCTGAGGCTCCACTCAGCATGCCTGACAAGGCCAGTGGTTGTCGAGAGGTACAAGGAGCAAGGGGAGGGTGGAGCTCAGATTGTTCACACTGGGTGGTTGGCAAAGACACTTCCTGAGGCTGGGATGATGCTCCTTGATCCATAGAGACAGTGGGCAAGACAGGACCAGAGTCTGTGGCAAGTCTCTGTTGGCGTCAGTTGGTACTAATTGTCCCAAAATCATTAGCCTGGTGCCTGGCAGGACACCCTTGATGAGCAAAGGTACAGTTTGTGCTGAGATCTGGTTTTATGTCTAGGCTAGTTATGGACAAGGGGAGGGAGGATAAGCAAGGAGGCTGAGAAAGGATAAAACATACGGTGGGAAGGAAGTTCTCCACCTCTCTTGTCTGACTTCATTCTCTCACTTCCTCCAAAGCAAAGAAGGGTTTGTCTGCTCTCATGCCGACAGGGGAACTGTGGGTTCTATGCTGAAGAATCTACTGTCTGAACTCGACCACCAGCATGTGACCTGTTGATTTGCAGCTCTGTGAATCCCAGAGTTGAAGACCATTCTCAACCTGGTCTTGCTTCTTTCTCTGTGGAGATCCAAGTTTCATAGATGGAGTCCAGGGCAGAGATGGGGTTCATGAGTCTGATTCTCAGCTGATATATTTTATGGTATCAACAAGGTCATCAAGATACTCAAACTCCAGTCCCTAGTTCTGTCCACTTCAGGAAGAGCTGCCCTCCTCCACTGCAGAGGTGCACTTTCAGAAAATGCGTTAGGAGAGTCTTGGTAAAGTGTTTAGAGATCTGAGGGAAGACCACTGAAATACAAGGAGAGCACTGTCCTAGTAGTCAAATTCACAGTGGACTCCTGAGCTGATTCCAAGGTAAAGAGCCAAATGTTCTAACAAGGGCCTGGAGCTTCACAACGGGTAGTGAGCTGGTTGGGGGCCCAGAATGGCAAGATGGGTCTCTCCAGGAGGCATGTGCTGGGGGAGGGACTGGTTGGGCCACTCAGGTCTGCCCAGCTGTCAGGGGTGGGGTACCAGCAGGAAGGCCCTCCCTTCTCAGTGAGCAGCATCAACTGCTGACATAAAGCCAGCTGGCCAACCCCACCCAAGTAGGCAGAACCAGAGGGTGTTGCTGAGGGCTGGAGGGACCTGATTCTGACAAGGACACCGTTAGATTTTGTTTAGATGCCTCAGAGGGAGAAGATTGGGACTGAACCAAAATTACCTTCAGGTCTAGACCTGGACCTGTTAGTCATTCAGTCATGTCTGACTCTTTGCGACTCCATAGACTAGCCTGCCAGGCTCCTCTGTCTGTGGAATTTTCTAGGCCAGAATACTGGAGTGGGTTGTCATTTCCTCCTCTAGGGGATCTTCCCAACCCAGGGATTGAGCCTGAGTCTCCTGCACTGCAGGCAAATTCTTTACCATCTGAACCACTAGGGAAGCCCACAGGAAATGCTGCCTTTGTGTTGATGAGGTAGCAACAAAAGGAAACTGATTGCAAGGTCCAGTAAAGGACACAGGGCTGTGGATGTCATAGCAGGCGCCATGGGTTGCTTCAGCCACTCGGAGCAAAAGCCTCAGCCTTTCAGGGGCCCCATTTTCAAAGCGAAGCTCTGTTGCACTTTCCCTTGGACAGAATGCATCCTCAGCCTCCCTGCTCTCAGGATCTGCCCCTGAGAACATGCAACTCTCCCCATGTGGTCCACTAAGCCTGACTCTAACCTAACTCTCCCTGTACCTCCCCTTTGTCCTCACAGCTTTGACTTCCCTCTTCTCATCCAACTCCCCACATCCTCACCCAACTTCCCACAGCTGTCCCTATGACAGATGTGTAGTCCTGCTCATCCTTTAAATCAGGTCTGAAGGCCTAGTCTTCTGAGAAGCCTTCCTGGGTTGACACTTTACCCTGCGCATGTGTACTAAGTTGCTCTAGTCGTGTTTGACTCTGTGATCCCATGGACTGTAGCCCATCAGGCTCCTCTGTCCATGGAATTTTCCAGGCAAGATTACCAGAGTAGGTTGCCACTTTCCTCTCCAGGGGATCTTCTCGACCCGGGGATCAAACCCACCTTTCCTGAATCTTCTGCATTGGCAGATGGATTCTTTACCACTAAGCCTCCAGGGAAACCCTAGAGATTAAATCACAGAAACTCCTCATTCTGTTCCAGCAGCCTGACACTCACATTTCTTCAATCCCAAGTTCCTGGGTTGACACTTTTCTCTGGGGAAATAGTTCCAGAGATGGACAGTCCAGCCAAGAGGAGGAGGAATAAATCAGAAGGCAGGCTGGGGACAGTTTGTTCCACAGTCCCTCAGCAAACTCCTCTGAAGCCCTGCTGCTGCTGTTAAGTTGCTTCAGCCATGACGGACTCTGTGCGACCCCAGAGACGGCAGCCCACCAGGCTCCCCCGTCCTTGGGATTCTCCAGGCAAGAACACTGGAGTGGGTTGCCATTTCCTTCTCCTCTGAAGTCCTACACATGACTAAATCGCACTTGGGGTGGTTTCCTCTATGGTCCAGAGCCAACAAATGGAAGTGTGTGCACAGCTCCACCTGGACTGTTCCCAAGTCATTAGATGCGCCTGCGTGTCTTTCTTAGCTGAGTTGTGAGAGACGAAGGTACCTGCCAGCATGATGCTCACATAGTCCCCGACCTGAGAACACACTGAGACCCCATGGGAAAAAGAGGAGCCTCTCTCTTGCCTTTTTCTCAGTCTTACCCAATGTGTGTGCATGCAGGTGTGTTGGGGAGAGAGAGAGGCATCCTGGCCAGGTTAGTGGGTCACCATCACCATCTCTTGTCCCTGCAGTCACTTTATCACGGACTAGAGAAAGTCATCAGCCTCCTCTCCTCCAGGGCCGGTGATATGAAGATTAGAGGGAAGAAGGTGATCAGAGGGCTGTAGAAAATGCAAGAGAACATGACCCTCCCGGTCAATGAAACAGGGCCTCCCCGACCTTCAGCCCCAGGCCCTCATCCTGCCAGCCGGACCTGAGGCTGTGCCTCCCACAGCTGCTCAATTTAGAGATCCTGCGGGGAGCCCCTGATCCCTCGAGACCCACGGGGCTATTTCCAGCTCTCCGGTTCCTCCTCCCGCCAGGACTCGTGTATCAAAGCAACCAAGGAGCCCTGGTGGCTGCCTTTCGCTGTCCCCTTTAGAGGCGATGAGCCAGTGTTGTTGTTGTTCACTAACTTAGCCATGACCAACTCTTTGCAACCCCATGGACTACAGCTCACCAGGCTTCCCTATCCACTCTCTTCCAGAGTTTACTCACACTCATGTCCATTGAGTCGGTGATGGCATCCAACCATGTCACCCTCTGCTACCTGCTTCTCCTCCTGCCCTCAATCTTTCCCAGCATCAAGGTCTTTTCTAATGAGTCAGCTCTTCGCATCAGGTGGCCAAAGTATTGGTGCTTCAGCATCATCAGTCCTTCTAATGAATGTTCAGGATTGATTTCCCTTAGGATCGACTGGTTTGACTGATGAGCCAGTGACCACTTCTGAAACGTTCTTCTGCAAAAAGCTTAGGGATCTCCAGATACTCCAACAGAGGTAACGGAGGGGTCCTTGGGTAACTCATCCCCAGGGCCCACCCTCAATCCACACTTTCTGACTTGACTCATGTCCCAGGATCTTCCAGCTCAGCCACACACATCATTTTTATTCATGTGTAAACAAACAAAATGGGCTTCTCACCCAGACCCAGTGCTGATATCAAATGACCTAAACCTGACCCACGAGAAACCATCAGAGACATAGGTGCCCGGACCACTCACCTCTCTCTGCCTAGCCATTTCTCACGCTCACTGCACACTTGGTGCTGATCTCCAGACTCCATTTTTGGAGTCTCCCACCTGCCCACAACATGTAAGGAGGTAAGCTAGACTCCTCCAGGCTGTGTGATTAAGGACAGTTCACTTAGCCTCTCTGAGCTTTCATTTGCTTGTTGATAAGCTGACTAAAACATTTTCCTGACCATTCCTCCAGGATAAGATATACGGCAGGGCTTCTCACACTGCAAAGTGTCATTGAATGCCAGTTACCTTTATCTTTAACCTTCGTCAAAGCTATGGTTTTCCAGTAGTCATGTACAAATGTGAGAATTGGACCATAAGGAAGGCTGACTCCCAAATAATTGGTGCTTTTGAATTGTGGTGCTGGAAAAGACTTTTGAGAGTCCCTTGGACAGCAAGGAGATCAAACCAATCAGTCCTAAAGGAAATCAACCTTGAATATTCATTGGAAGGACTGATGCTAAAGCTGAAGCTCCAATACTTTGGCCACTTGATGCAAAGAGCCAACACACTGGAAAAGACCCTGATGCTGGGAAAGATTGGAGGCAGGAGGAGAAGGGGGCAAGAGAGGATGAGATGGTTGGATGGCATCATGGACTCAATGGACATGAATCTGAGCAAACTCCAGGAGACAGTAAAGATCAGGGAAGCCTGGTGAGCTGCAGTCCATGGGGTTGCAAAAAGTTGGACATGACTGAGTGACTGGACAACAACCTTTTTCTTAAGGCTACTTTCCCCCAACTGGTGGAATCCCTGGTAAGAACCAGAAAAAGCTGCTGAGGTGACATCTAAGCCAGGACCTGCCAGATGATGCCTTTCTGTCCAGCTCACTCAACTGCAGATTTGGCCCTGGAATAAAAGAAGGAAATTACTGTTGTTCAAGCTGGTTAACAATTTCTTCTTTTTAAAGGAGTCAAAGATGAAGAGATGAGGCAGGTGAAGGTTTGAGAAGAATAAAAGCTGAAGAGTTGGGGTGGCCCTAGAAGACTGCTGCATATCCACCAAGCCCTCTGCTGGTAGCCCCGCTGAAGTCTTGTTTACTCTTCTTCTGGCTTCAGTCCTGGGTTCTGGATCAAGCCTCCTCTGTTATTTTGGAGCAGGAAATTACTGACCCATCACACAAGCCTATAATAAATAGCCTCATGTCGTAAAACTCAAGCCCTCCACAGAGCTTACATTTGAAAATGCTGAGGCATTTGCAAGCTGCTGCCCAGAATATATTTGGTGTCTTACTGCTCCTCCCCTGCTTCATCAGGACAATCTACAGGCTGGCAGGACCAGAGTCAGCCCCTCACCCACAGACTGACAGCTCTTCAGGTGTTCTTCCCTTCATCTCACGTTTGGCACCTTTTGATGAGAAGCTAAAGTCTATGCATTTTAAAATGCGGCATAAAACCAGAAGAAGAATTGATGCTTTCGAACTGTGTCACTGGAGAAGGCCTTTAAGAGTCCCTTGGACAGCAAGGAAATCAAACCAGTCAATCCTAAAGGAAATCAACCCTGAATATTCATTGGAAGGTCTGATGTTAAAGCTGAAACTCTAGTACCTTGGCCACCTGATGGGAAGAGCCAACTCATTGGAAAAGACCCTGATGCTGGGAAAGATTGAGGGCAGGAGGAGAAGGGAGTAGCAAAGGATGAGATGGTTGAATGGCATCATTGACTCATTGGACATGAATCTGAGCAAACTGTGGGAGATAGTGGTGGATAGAGGAGTCTGGCAGGCTACAGTCCATGGGGGTTACAAAGAGTTGGACTCAACAACAACATAACACCAGAGGGGGCAGCTTGCACAAAGCCAGCCCACTATCATCCCCCAGGGTGAGCGAGGGCCCTGGGCTGCCTGTAGCACAGGCTCTCCAATCTCTGGGATAGGATGGGGGCGGGGAGCCATGGACAGAGAATGAAGGGCTAGGGAATGGGTAGTGACTGGACTGCAGGGTAGGGGTCAACACCCCATTCCTCCACCGCTGAGCAGAGCTGAGCTCAACCCCAGGGATGAGGCATGCCTGCTGTCTGCCATGGGTTCTGGGGATGCTCTCTCTGGGAGCTGGCTTTGATGCAAGGAGACAGGGCCAAGGGCAGGGTGGAAGATGCAGAATTCCCTGGCCTGGAATTCTGGATTCAGGCACCTGCTGAGGCTTCAAAAATGTCTCAGCAGCCATGGGAGAATGCTACAATCCTTCCCAGGTCCTGGCCAATTTGCTTGTCAATGGGAACATTCCTTTCCTGTCCAAGCGGTTTGGCTCCAACCCCGATGGGGCAGGAGAGGAACTGTTCCCCAACGTCCTTCTGTCCTGTAATCAGCCTCTGGGTCAGCCTGAGGCCTGGCAGGGAAGCAATTGACCTAGGTATGGTCTGGGAGGACCCAGAAGTCTCCGTTCCCTCAAACGCATGGTATTTCAAAGTGAAAGCTTCTCATCCCCATTTCATCCTTCTCATGTAGTTTTCACTCAGCTAGTTAAAAATGGAAATCCTGAGCAGGGGAACAGGACCAAACCATCCTCAGCTTAGTCTGACTGATTTTCTAGTGGGTCCCACAAGCAGGTATTTACAGGGGACAGTGAAGGTGCAAGAGCCCTGGATCCTGGGGCGGGGGAGTGTATATTTCAGGGAAGATGGAGGCTGCAGGGGAGAGAATGGGAAGATGAGGCAGAGCAATGATGGCAGAAGCTTAGCATAGTGGAGCATGAAAATTTGATCCAGGACATTAGGGTTCAACTCCCAGCTCTGCCTCCTATTCAGCTGAGGTTTCTTTGAGCATCCATAAAGGAGATGAATTATGTCTACTTCGTTGGCCTGCCTCCCAGGTTGCTACATGATTAGATGACAAATGCGGACATGCCTGGAAAAATGTGCAGGGCTCATCAGTGTCGGTGGTTGTGACTTGTAAGCCTCTCCCCCGTGCCCCCCATCCCCCTTCCGCCTGCCTCTCTGCTGGTTCTTGCCCACACGTGGCTGCTAGCTGAGCCACAGACCTGCTGGCTGGGCTTCTGGAAGAGACTGCAAACCACACGCCACCCCCTGCATCCCTCCAGCCCGGCAGCATCAAGTATCCCCCAATGGATGCCATGGGCCGCCAGCTTTGTGTAAACCAACAAGGAGTAACATCTCCCTTCCTTATCATATTCTGAGGCTGTGCCCATGGGCAGCGGGCACTGAGCCCAGGTTGCTGTGCGAAACAGGAGGGGTGACAGAAGGGAGCCCCAGGGGGCGTAAATGCCTTGGCCCCATGCCTTCCCTCTCCAAAGGGCTTGATCCATGTCTCCCCTGGCAAGGGCTGGAGAACAGAGCCAGGCTGCCAGGGCGTGATGCTGTGAAAACGAGGGGATTTGCCAAACTCAACTCTGAAGGCAGTCACACTGGTCATTTTGGGGAAGGAGAGGGTGGCTCAGGTCTGTTCAATGCCCAGCCATGGGGTTGACCAGAAGGACTGGATGCAAGCTTTTCTCTCCTGGAATTTTCTCCTACAGACAAGTTTGTGAAACAAAGGAAAGCCACCCTTAGCCTCCCCAAGCATCAGTAGACAGGTCGGAGTGTGTGCCTGTCTGGAGAGAGGTCTGATCTGGTCTGATTATCTCCAGTTTTATTTCCTGTCCCTGAAATGCCCACTGAAGCACTGTACAAATCCAGACCGTTATCTCGTGACCCTGATACCCTCCTCTCTACACTCCACCTACACACACACACACACACACACACACACACGCACCCTAAACTTCATTGGTTCCGTGAGAGAATCTCCTGACTAACTCAAGACTCTAATTTGGGCATGAAACAGATTAAAAGAAGAATTCAGTTCAACGGATTTATCTGAAAAATGCAGTGATTTAATTATTTAATCCATCTGGGGTTTATTTTTATTTTCACTCTGCAGTAAAAATAGAGAAAATATGGAAAAATACCCAATTTGCTGTAAGGAATCACTTTTACCCTGATATAAAACAAAGAGAAAAACACTATTTTATGTTCCCAAGAGGCATAAGTTTAAAAATCTTGGTAAAATATTTGCAAGAAAAATTTAGTACTCTATCAATAATGTGATTCTGCCTTCTATGAAGATGATGATGTGTTTTATCTTGTGCACAGAGGAAAGAAGAAAGAGTTTGGAAAATACCAGAATGTACTGAAATTCTTTGAGGGTCTGGTATGAAGCAGGCAGCCTAGAGGTCTTAGAACCCTCCAAGGCCCCACTAAAAGACCTCTGTTAACCCAAGACAGAAATACCAAGGAGTTCTGGGAGTGAGAATCGGAGAACTGGACAAATAGACGCACAAACACTGCATATTACTGCATATATACAATATGCATCAAACCAGTATGAGGTCAAACCTGTTAATCCTAAAGGAAATCAACTCTGAACATTCACTGGAAGAACTGATGCTGAAGCTGAAGCTCCAATACTTTGGCCAAGTGATGTAAAGAGTTGACTCATTGAAAAAGACCCTGATGCTGGGAAAGACTGAGGGCAAGAGGAGGAGGGCGACAGAGGATGAGATGGTTTTATGGCATCACTGACTCAATGGATGTGAGTTTGAGCAAACTCTGGGAGATAGTGAAGGACAGGGAAGCCTGGCATGCAGCAGGCCATGGGATCACTGAGAGTCGGACATGACTTGGCAACTGAACAACAAGTCAGAAAGAGAAAAATATTGTATATGAAGCATATATACAGAATCTAAAAAAAAAAAGGTATATAGATGATCTTATTTGCAAAGCTGAAAGAGAGACACAGACATAGAGAACAAATATATAGACACCAAGGAGGGAAGGAGAGTGGGATGAACTGGGAGATTGGGACTGGCTTATATACACTGTTGATACTGTGCATAAAATAGATAACTAATGAGAACCTACTGTAAAGCTCAGGGAACCCTACTCAGTGCTCTGTGGCAACCTAAATGGGAAGAAAATCCAAAAAGAAGGGATATATATATATGTGGCTGATTCACTTTGCCATACCACAGAAACTAACTATACTCCAAAAATAATAATAATTTTAAAAAGAACTTGACAGTAAAAAAAAAAAGTGAGCTGTGAAGAGGTTAATCTAAGGGAACCCCATTAGCAATCCTCATAGTGTCATTCAGCTTAGCCATTTCATTCATTCATTCATTCATGAGCAAAATTTATTGACTTTTACTGTAATTTATGAGGCTTCCCTGGTGGCTCAGCTGGTAAAGAATCCGCCTGCAATGTGGAGACCTGGCTTTGATCCCTGGGTTGGGAAGATCCCCTGGAGAAGGGAAAGGCTGCCCACTCCAGTATTCTGGTCTGGAGAATTCCATGGACTGTATAGTCCATGGGGTCGCAAAGTGTTGGGCACGACTCTTTCACATTGCAATTTATTAAATTTGCATCAGTCAGGATCAGTTAGGTCACACTGCTGAAACAAAGAACTCCCAAATCCCAGTCATTATAAACAACAAAAGTTTATTTGTCACTAGGGTGATCGCCAGCGTGGGTCAGTGAATGAATGAAATTCCACACCTTTTGAGTAAGACTCCACCTTACAGCTTCACTGTTGGGGAAACATGGTTCCTGGGTGCAAGTGAAGAGCAAGCGGCTAGACACACACTAGCTCTGTCCCTCCTGCTCCCCAGATCACTAATCAGGTTGGCCACAGGGCACTCCCCACAGCACAAAGCCTGGGAAATGTGAGAGCTAAAGCCAGTACCTGGCAGGTGACACTCATGGTGCCGTGAGCGTGAACCACATTCAAGACATTGAACTAAGTGCTGAGGGCCATATACGTGTCCCCGGAGGAGTACATCATCAGACGGATGAGACGGCGTAGACATGAGCATAAAAAATGAGAAGGCAGAATGTGCCGCCACGTTTCTCAACTACACTGACTCTCTCAGGAATATGCCCCGCACAGGGAACCAAGACTCAGAGCCAAGCTCGTGAGTCCATGCGATTAATCACCACCCACATCTGGGTCATCATCCTTCAGGCTCACTTTCACCAGGGGTTGCTCTTTCCTTCCGGCCAGCCTAGATACAGAGAGGTCGTTAGCCTCTTTTCCTCCTTTTGGATAAGGGCTCTGTTCTGATTTCCACGCCCCCTTCTGCATTCCATCCTTCACCAGGCAAGCTGTGCTTCGTTTTCTTGGGAGTTGACATCCTGCCTCCTTCTCTGCTCAAGGAAGCTGGCAGCCTAATGTGAAGCCAAAGTTCCATATGATCTCATGAAGCTGAGTTAAAGCCGAATCCCCCTCTCCTATCAGGGAAACCTGAGCTTTGGAGACTCAGAAATAACCAGACAGTAGGTCAAATGCTCCACAAAAAAAGTGTATAAATAACCACATTCTCACTTTGAATCCTGTTCTCTGCACGGATGCACCTGGCATACCCACTAAGTACAGAAGCTTTTTCCCCCATCCTTCTTGTTTATTCTCCACTTGGCCTCCCTTTCTCACCCTCTGCCAATGGTCTGGTGACCTTCTGTCACTGTGAGTCACTCAGGCTCTCCATCCATGTCTGCACTGTCCAGGCGGGCTCCTATTTCACGCCCAACCCTCCCATTCCGTCCAATAAACATGACCCGCCCTGCGTCCCCTTTCTCCTCAGATGACCTGCTCAGAAGGAACCAAGAGCAGTGACCAGGCCAACTGGCCAAACACCGAGAGATACAAGATTCCTTGTGGGATCCTAGAAGCCAGGGGCTGGTTTCGGTCAGGAGAGGGAGGTCTGGCCCAGCCAAGTAGCCAGCTGGCTCTCTTGGCTGTGGGTCACTGTCAGCCTTCTATCATGTTTGGGTCTGGAGTATGAACATAGTTGGAAGGCACAAGAGTGAGGAGAGTAAAGACCTCAAGGGGCTACCTCGCATTTCTCTACCGTTTTAGCAACAGATGCAAAGAAGTTGTGTGATGGATAGCCATGAATAAAGCAGTTTTTTTTTTTCCAGAGGCAACTTCCTCAGTCAATATTTCCCCTTACCCTGTGCTTCTTAGACACGTGTTTAATTTGTTACCTGTCAATGGATGGTTGCATTTTTAGAAAGAACTGCGCAAAAAAGACTAAAGAGGATACAAAGGAATGAACACAAGTAGCTGAATTTCAGGCTTCTGTGATTATTTCAGGAAGGAATATATTTTCTTGACTGAGGACCTCCCAACAAGTCTGAAAGCAGATTACCTAGGCGAGGCGGCTAGCCTTGACCTGTCAAGTGGCATACCTGAGGTTTCCACGGAAGGCAAAGCCATGAAAGCAGTGTTTTGTTACACTTCGTAGGAAACAGACAATTTATGGGGAGCTCCTGACTTACCAGGTGAGAAAGTGGAAACCAGACCTTAGGGATTTGCAAAGAGCAGGTTTAAGAGCTGATAAGTATTCAGAATTCACTGCACAGGTGGAGAGTGAAGTGAAACGCAAACAATTCACAAAGCACGGAAAAAACAACTCAGCTTTTCTTAAACTTTTTTGGGGAATACTGATGTTCGATGAGACCTCAGAAGTTACCTGGTCAAATGCTCCATCAGCAGGCATGGGAGTCCCCTTTCCAAGGTCATGAGAAGGAGGTCCTTTCACCTCTCTTGGCTACACCCAGAAATGGGTCTCCACTCCACTGGAGAATCATCTCAGTTGATTAATTGAACCCTTGCTAGGGGCCAGTACCCAGACCTCTAATGTGGCCATTCTTACTGTTTTGAGACAACCTCACCTTTCAAGGTAATGGGACAGCTTTTGTAATCATTTTGCTTAAAATCTCTATAGAGGGCCTGATGGTCCGGGGGCCCGAGAGTTTTGTGGAAATAGGACAACTTCTCTGTACCCTTCCAGAAACTGATTCCTCCCACCAATCACGTGTTTTCAGTGTCTTTCTTCCACAGTGGCTCAGTTGTTCTCTCACCTGCCCTTCTTTACAGACTGTAGCTCTGTACCCTTCAACAGAGAAACTGAACCACATGGAACTGAAACGGGATCATTTGTTTCTCACACCCACCGCCTCGTGGGTAACACAGCTCCCCCTGCGCCACAAGCTCGCTCAGGGTTCTGGCCCTTCTCTCCTGCAGCTCGGAGAGGCTGAAGCCCAGCAGCCACTTGCTCAGCCTCCTGGGACGCAGGGAGTTTGAGAATGAGCACAAGGAAGCAAGTGCTAATTCCACCCACATTCCAGTGGCAAGAACTGAGTCACCAGGCCCCGCACTGGGGCCAGGGAGCTGGGAAGCGTGAGGCTGGGGAGTGTAACTTTCTAGTGACATGTACCCAGGGAAGGAGAATAAAGGGACTTGGGGGCTGTAGAGGGATAATGACCAACTTTCCACATGGGCCACACCCTCTGTCTTTTCCTTTTCTCTCTTCTTCTCTTAGCCCCTTTATCCTTTCTTTCGTTCTGAACCAGGCATAAAGTGATGGGAAGAGTGTAATTGTGTCTGTGTGTACGTGTGTGTCTGTGTGTACGTGTGTGCATGTGTGTGTGTGCACACATGCAGACTGGGTCGAATCTGAGGTGGGGGTATGATGAGTCTATGTAGCCAGCATACCACCCACACAGCACCACATCACCCAGGCTTCACCTTTTCCTGTTTCCTCTCCTGTGGTTTTGTCTCTCAAGTAGCCCCCAACCCCACCACCGCCTGCCAAGATCCCAGGTGCAAAGGTGGGGCTTTTGTCCACTACATGCTCAGCTTAGCAGTGGATGGGCTCAGCCTTCACTGCAAAAGGAGGAAATAAATGAATGGTACCCCCTTCCCTTGTCAGTAGCCAGGCTCCACCTCCCTGCTATTCACCCCAATAACTTCAGGGCCCCACCCTCTGGTGGGATGTGCTTGTGTTCTTAGGAGCCTAACTCCTCAAAAGGCAGTTCCCACCCCCGAAATATCAGAAAGGAAATAGATGATGGATTGCCAGTGAGAGGGCTTAAAGAATCCAACTTGGAGATTCAGGCGGGTGGGAAGAAGTTGGTTATGTCCCAGCTCTTCTGCATGCAACAAATGTCTGAATTTTTTTTTCCAATTGTTTTGGAGGGTGGTAGGGAATGGAATACAACCATGCCTTCTTTTTAAATTCTCCAAAATGTTACCTGCATAAAAAATGAACAAATGTCAGGGACAGGCGCATCTTGGACTGAACTTCAAATGAACTGATGGCAGGCCTCACCATTCTGAAAATAAGAGAATTGAAAGCTGCCAGGGCTCAGAGCAGACCACGCATTTGCATCCTATTTAAATAATGTATAAGAATCTTGGGTGGGATGGGGAGTTTGCAGCTTTGTCAGAGAACTCTGGAATTACTTTGCGTGAAACTGCCAAGGGGCCCGTGGCCTGGGTCATCTGACAGCTTGAAACCAGCCTACACGCTAGAGACTGTCCCCTGCGTGTAGAGAGTGTTAGTCGTCCAGTTGTGTCCGACTCTTGGTGATACCATGGACTATAGCCCACCAGGTTCCTCTGTCAATGTGATTCTCTAGGCCAGAATACTGGACTGGGTAGCCGTTCCCTTCTCCAGGGGATCTTCCCAACCCAGAGATCGAACCCAGGTCTCCCGCATTGCAGGCAGATTCTTTACCAGCTGAGCCACTAGGGAAGCCCAAGAATATGGGAGTGGGTACCCTATCCCTTCTCTTGGGAATCTTTCCAACCCAGGGATCAAACCGGTCTCCCACATTGCAGGCAGATTCTTTACCAACTGAGCCGCCTGGGAAGCCTGCACATGTAGAAAAGGGTCTCTATGTTCCAGTGGCCAGTTAGGTACGCTTGTCAGAAACTTACCCCTGGTGCATCTGGTCTAGAATCTAGAGTACTTTCTGGAGCTTGAATTATGAGCCAGAACCTCTTCTTACCATGGGCAAGGTGGTTTAGATGCCAAGATTCACATTTTTACCAAACAGCCTATAGGGTCCCGGGCCCAGGGGCGCAGGGCACTGTACACACATTCCCTCCCTGTACTGGTTTTCTCGGCCCACCTACAGTGACCCTGTGGTGGAAGCCCTGAGAGATATTAGGGTAAGTCTGCAAAATTTCACAATCATAATGATCACCACCCCCACAGGGCATGTCAGCATCTGCTGAGTGCATGGAAGGAGAATCCAGTTTCCAAAATGGTCTGTGGATCAGTGCAAGCTTCACAGAATAGTCCACATAACGATTCTACATCCTAAGCATATGAAGGCAATAACATTTATCATTACCAAGTCCAATTTATGACTTGACAGCCATAAAACTGAAATGCTGTTCTGCGTTCAGTTGTGGCTGACTGTTTGTGACCCCATGGACTCTAGCCCACCAGGCTCCTCTGTCCATGGGATTTCCCAGGCAAGGAAACTGGAGTGGGCTGCCATTTCCTCCTTCCACGGGATCTTCATCTCTTGCATCTTCTGCACTGGCAGGTGAGTTCCTCCCCACTGCACCACCTGGGAAGCCCAGAAAACTGAAATAAGTTTCTATAGTTAACCAAGACAAGGGCTTCCCCCAGGGGCTCAGCGGGTAAAGAAACCTCCTGCCAATGCACGGGACACAGGAGAAGCGGGTTCGATCCCTGGGTCAGGAAGATCTCCTGGAATAGGAAAAAGCAGCCCACTCCAGTATTCTTGCCTGGAGAATTTCATGGACAGAGGAGCCTGGCGGGCTACAGTTCATGAGGTCACAAAGAGTCGGACACGACTGAGTGACTGACACTGCACTTAGGCATCCAGCAAGGAAATACAAACTCAAGAACAGCCCCAGGGCTGCTCGGCGAGCCCCCTCTGGCTGCAGGCAGCTCCATCTTTAGCCATAGTCACTGGGGCCTGCGGCTTTCCAGCCCCCAAGTCCCCAGGGCATCAGGCTCCCAGCCTTCCTTCTTGAAGACACAGCCAACCGCGAGCCCCTCCCTTGCCTCTGAGGGGAGGTGCCCCTTCCGCGGCCCCTGGGTTGGCCTCTGAATGACAAGCCAGCAGCCGCAGGCACTGGCTGTGGAAGGCTGCCTGATCAGCGTAGAATTATAGCAGTTCATTTCCTAAAGTGCCAGGAGACCCAGGGATGAACCTGTGGGCAGAAGTAGAAACCACGTCGGCGGCACCCTCGAGGAGAGGCAATTCATCCTGAGCGCGGCGGCTCTGTCAACAAGACGGCTCTTCTCCTGCGAGCCACACACATGCAATCTCATTGCCTCTGTCGCAGCAGAGGGGCCGCGCAACTGCGGCCTTAGCTAGTCCTTAGCCCTTTCCTAGAAGTGCACATGAACTCGGGGGTGCAGAGCAGAGGCACGGTGGGGACCCAGTGTCCATGTCCCGCTCTGTTTTCTCCAGTGAACAGCGAAGATAGTTTGAAGTGAAGGTAGTATGGGGTGGGAGTGAGCCCCAAATTTGTCTCTTTTTAAAAAAAAATTGATGTGTCATTAATTTGAGGTTCAGTGGTAATGAATCTGCCTCCAATGCAAGAGATGCTAGAGATTCAGGTTCGATCCCCAGGTTGGGAAGATCCCCCGGGAGGAGGATATGGCCACCCGCTCCAGTATTCTTGCCTGAAAATTTCCAAGGACAGAGGAGCCTGGTAGGTTACAGTCCATAGGGTCGCAAAGAGTCGGACACAACTGAGTGACTGAGCATGCATACGTATATATGTATAAAACGCACATATGTTCTTCTTCAGATTCGTCTCCATTATAGCTTACTACAAGACAGTGAGCAGAGCTCCCTGCGCTACACATTTGGTCCTTGCTGCTTATTGCTGTTCAGTTGCTAAGTCGTGGCTGACTCTTCGAGACCCTATGGACTGCAGCATGCCCAGCTCCTCTGTCCTTCAACGTCTCCTGGAGTTTGCTCAGACTCATGTCCATTGAGTTGGTGATGCCATCCAACCATTTCATCCTCTGTCTCCTTCTTCTCCTGCCCTCCATCTTCCCCATCACCAGGGTATTTTCCAATAAGTCAGTTCTTCGTCTTGTTGCTTACATATTTTATATATAATCGTGTGTATATGTTAACCCCAAACTCCTAATTTCTCTCTCCTCCACCCCTTCCACCCACTTCAGTCATCTTGTTGTTTTCTAGCTGAGATGTAACTTAGAAGGGGGTCTCAGAAATTGGAGGGATATTGCTTTTCCTGGTGGCCTGGGGCCAGCAGGCTGCTGTCAGCCTGGGAGAAGCACCAGCTCAACCACCTCCCACCCAGGCTCCCGCCACAAACCCCACAAGCCAGCCAGGCAGCCCCAGTTTAGACCCTTCTCTGCCTTCTTCTCTCCTTGCAGCCACCAGCCAGTTCTCCAAACCCATGCTCTCCATCTCAGACTGAGTGCATAGGTGGCACACCCACAATGTTCTTGCCCCACTGCCCAGCTCCAAGGTCCTAGCCAGGTGGGTGAAGGGACCAGAGTTCCCTGTGTGACACAAGCGGCTGCCTGCAGCAGATCTGATCTGACTCGCACTTATTCTAGAAGGATCCATGAAAGTGCAGCCCCAAGGTCCTCTGCAGGTCATCCTGCAGAAGACATGCGTTCTGGGGCTTCAGGGGAATTTCTGACAGGTATACCAGGTCTTTCCTTGTGAGTTCTCCAGGGGTGCCTGGATTCTGTTCTCTCTCTCCCCCTACCCAATGCCCCCACGCCAACTCCTGTCCTGGGCCGTAAATCCATCCTGTGAGACTTAATGCCTGGTTCAGAAAACCTTGGATGGAACCACCTCCTCTGTTTCCCGCTTGTTTCCCGACAGACGCCCCACCCACATCCTCATCCCCACCGGCATCCCACCCCACCCCCTACCCAGCAGCGGCGCGGGGGCAGCTCGCCCTCTAGTGGCCGGTACCTCCAGCTTCCTGCTGGCCCTCAGGGGCTGTTGGGGGCGGATGGGGGGCACTCCAAATTGCTTTCACGTTAACCCAGGCCCAGAATCTAAAGGAAAAAGAGCACTTTCTTTGGGCTTTTAAGCACAAACCTTTCTCTACCCAATGCAAAGAATGTCCTTGGGTCAGTCCAGCAAAGAAGCTTCCCTACTCCCTGCTCCCCTTCCCCGCACCCCATCCCCAGCATTGGGTCAACACCAGAAGGCAGAGACATGGCTGATTAACCCTTTCTCTGGGCCTTTATCCCCACTGTCCATACAGGAAAAATAGTCCTTCTTGAGCCATTACCTGGGGTGGCTCCCCTGTAGGTGCCATCACTCTAATTTCTCCTTGATGGTTTCCAGTTTGTCTCTTCTCCACCGAGACCGGGTTGTCTACATAACAGAAGTCTCACTCTCTGCTGAAAACTCCTCTGCCATAGGGACAAAAGTCTGATATCGCAAGTGTTCACTGCTTTCTTGATCACTTTTTGACCTGTTCCCCACTAGACCCAATGGGCTGGGAGATGGAGAATCTTGAGGACATTTAAGGAAGTTTTCTATATGCTGAATGATAAAATTACACCCCACTGCAACCTCTCTCGCCCCTGATCCTAGGTTCTAACCAGGCGGGTAAAATGTAACCTGAATTCCTGCTGGGTGTCGGGGGTCATAAGCAGGCCCAGATTTGGGGGACTTACTTTTCAGGGCTTTCCCACCCCCTCTAGAGTGGTTTCAGTGTGGCCCCATCCCTAGCCCTGCACCTGCAGGAAGAGCCAGCCCTCTTGCCTTGTCCAGGTCCGCTGTCTTCTCTTCCTGGTTTGCACAGAGCTGCGAGAAGTTTCCTAAGAGATGGGAGAGAGTTTGTGGGAAGATGGATCCATGTATATGTACGGCTGAGTCCCTTCGCTGTTCACCTGAAACTATCACAGCATTGTTAATAGGTTGTACTCCAATAGAACCTATTTGTCACTCAGTCGTGTCTGACTCTTTGTGACTGTAGCCCACCAGGCTCCTCTGTCCATGGGATTCTCCAGGCAAGAATGCTGGAGTGGGTTGCTATTTCCTTCTCCAGGGGAACTTCCTGACCCAGGGATCTCCTGCATTGGCAGGTGGATTCTTTACCACTGAGCCACCACTGAAGTCCTCAGACTTTTTTTTTTTTTTTTTGGAGATTTTTACCTAAGAATATTCTGTTCTCAGAAGCTCTTTTCTCTTGGCATTTGGTCAAAGGTTTATCTGGAGACTGTAATTGATCAATAAATATGAGAGATCAGGATACCCCTCGGGCCCTGTTTTTCCGTGAGAACAGAAGAAGAGGGGAGGGTGGGAACCTCCCTTCCAGATGAACACAGAGGAAAAACATGTGTGATGTGTGATTAATGAACTGGAATGACACATTTCTAGGTAGGATCTGTACTGACTTTCTGAGCCCCAGTTACTCTATTATTTATTTATTAAGGCAAGGACTTTTGAACTGTGGTGCTGGAGAAGACTCTTGAAAGTCCCTTGGACAGCAAATAGATCAGTCCTAAAGGAAATCACCCCTGAATATTCACTGGAAATGACTGACACTGAAGCTCCAATACTTTGTCCACCTGACGCGAAGAATCAACTCATTGGAAAAGACCTTGATGCTGGGAATGATTGAAAGCAAAAGGAGAAGAGGGAAACAGAGGATGAGATGGTTAGATGCATCACCAACTCAATGAACATGAACTTGAGCAAACTCTGGGAGAAAGTGGAGGACAGAGGAGCCTGGCATGCTACAGTCCATGAGGTCCCAAAGAATCAGGCACGATTGAGCAACTGAACAAGAAAAACAACAAAAGCAAGGGCTGGACTTAGCATTGCATCATGGCCACCAGGAAACGGATTTAATCAAGCTGGTACTTCCTGGCCAGCACTCCAGCCAGCTGAGTGAACCCCAGTGAATAGCATTTAATTCTCCTCTTTATAGAGTCTAATAAGCCAGTGAAAGTGAAAGTCACTCTGTCACGTCTGACTCTTTGCAACCCCACAGACCACAGAGTCTGTGGAATTCTCCAGGCCAGAATACTGGAGTGCGTAGCCTATTCCTTCTCCAGGGGATTTTCCCAACCCAGGGATCGAACTCAGCTCTCTTGCATTGCAGGTGGATTCTTTACCAGCTGAGCCACAAGGGAAGACCAAGAATTCTGGAGTGGGTAGCCTATCCCTTCTTCAGCAGATCTTCCCAAACCAGGAATCAAACTGGGGTGTCCTGCATTGCAGGTGAACATTTTTTGCCAACTGAGCTATGATGGAAGCCCCTAACACGCCAGGGGTACACACAATGGAAAGTGTCCATGTTGGGACTTCCCTGGTGGTCTAGTGGTTAAGATTCCATGCTCTCAAAGCAGGGAGGCCAGGGTTGGATCCCTGGTTAGGGAACTAGATCCTGCATGCTACAGCTAAGACCCAGCACAGTCAAATAAAAACAATTTTTTTAAATCAAGAATAAAGCAGCCACATTAAGTTACTCAGTAGATTCACCAAAAAGCTACTTCACGGTTGAAAAAAACACCAAGCTGAGTTGTGGGCTTGACTTTGGTTGAGTCCCTCCCACAGAAGGGAAAAGACTCTCCATTTATGGATCTTACTATCGATTTCTTTTGCTATAGGAGAGGTTTAGGAACTGATGGAAGGAAACTGATCTCCTTCCCTGGAAGAAACCTCATGAGTTCGACTTGTGACAGAGCCTGGTAAATATTTTCAACCTGCAAGGTTTGTGGTTGAGAAAGTAGAAGCCAAGCCTCCTTGCTCTGGCCCATTGAGGAATAAGTACACGGCAGAGGAGGTGGGCGGCCTTATCACACGGCGCTTCCCTTATAACAGAGATTTTGGAGCTGAAGACTGTGGCTTGGTGACGGCATCCAGAAAGTTCCTTCAGTGAGATGTAAATATACCTCCCTGACTCACACACAGGTGAGCGTGCCCTTAGACACACGTAGGGCTGGAATGAGTCAAAGCCTTTGCTGTCGCAGTTAGGGGAGTGTCTCCTGCTTGGTGGAGCCCAGCAAATCCGAATCAGAGCAGATGCTACCCTGAGGGTCACCCCGGGAACTGAGACAGGAGGAGTGGGGTCTGGAGATGAGGGTGGAGGGGCGTGTCCCCCAGAAGCAGAAGACAAGCTCCAGAGCCTGTTGTTTGGGGTTTGCCTGAGCTATTTGCCTGGAGGAAGACTTGCATTCTTGCGGGCCTGTGCTTTCCTGCATCTTTCCTCACAAACAGTCTCTTCCGCCTAGAGGGAGGGAAAAGACTTCACGGGAGGGGACTCCAAGGATTCCAAGGGATCCCGTGAGTAGATTCCTTCTGGGTAGTGTAGACAAGCATGGTATATGTGAGGGGGTCAGCTGAAGAGGGCATTGTTCTGTGACTCTTTGTCTTGAGTCAGGTAGAGATTTAGGCCAGTTACAGTTGGCAAATATTTATCTAGCCTTTTCCTTCCTGGTATGAAGATAGTCTTTGTTAGTTGAGGGTTTTACACAGTGTTTTCCCCACTGGAGAAAAAATCAGTGCCACATATGCAAATGAAAAGCTCGTATTCTCTCTCTTTTACACACACACACACACACACACACACACACACACACACACATATTGGATTTTGGTTAATTGTGGCCAAATGAGAAAGCCGAAATGTGCCCCATCTTTGGGCACCTCCAGCTGAGCCAGGATGTGGGATTGTCCACGAGGCAATATTTCATTCGGTTTGATTCAACCATTAATGGTTCTGTGGTCTCTTCTGACTAATTCCTTCCTTCCCTTTGGGGCTGTGCATCCTTTCAGGGGGAGAAAAGTTTGAGGGTTACTTGGCAGTGCCACAACTTCCATTTGCTTAAAAATGTGGAGACACCACCTAGATTCAGGGGAAAAAAATGAGAGTTATAAATTCTGTCGCTCCGGGGAAGTACAGTCATCCAAACCCACACATTTCACCCAAGAACTTCCCTGGCAGCACCAGTTCTCCAAGTCAGATCCAGGAGCAAAGCGTCTCCCTGGGCACCCTGATGCTTGATTTAAAGGACCTATGAGAGGGTACATTAGAGTGGAAACAAAGAGGGGTGCTATGGAAGATGGGTACCTGAGGCTGAACTCTGTGCTGTGCTTAGCTGCTCAGTCGTGTCTGGCTCTTTGCAAACCTATGGACGGTAGTCCACCAGACTCCTCTGGCCAAAGGGATTCTCCAGGCAAGAATACTGGAGTGGGGTGCCATGCCCTCCTCCAGGGGATCTGCCCAACTCAGGGATCAAACCCAGGTTTCCTGCGTTGCAGGCAGATTCTTTACCAGCTGAGACACCAGGGAACCCCCAGGCTGAGCTCTACTTCTGTTTTGCTTTTAACTTATTTATTTAAATTGGAGGGTAATTCTTTATAATATTGTGATGGTTTTCGGCATACATGAACATGACTCGGCTCAGATATATGAGTGGCCCCTCCTGCCTCCCTCCCCACCTCATCCCTCCAGGCTGTCACAGAGCACCTGCTTTGGGTTCCCGTCATACATCAGACTCCCACTGGCTGTCTCTTTTACATATGGTAATATATATGTCTCAGTGCTGTTCTCTCAAATCATCCCACCCTCTCCTTCTCCCACTGAGTCCAGAAGTCTGTTCTTTATGTCTGTGTTTCCTTTGCTGCCCTGAATGTAAGATCATCTTAGTACCATCTTTCTAGATTCTGTGTATATGCATTAATATACGATATTTGTCTTTCTCTTTCTGACTTACTTAGCTTAATATAATAGGCTGTAGGTTCATCCATCTCATTAGAACTCACTCAAATGTGTTCTTTTTGTAGTGGAATAATATTCCATGTGTATAAATGTCCATCAGCACATGAATGGATAAGGAGTTGTGGTACATGTTTTATTTTAAAATATGTGTTTATTTGGCTGTGCCGGATCTTAGTTGCGGCATGTGGGACCTAGCTCCCTGACTAGGGACCGAACTGAGGCCCCCCGCTTTGGGAGTGTAGAGTCTTAACTGCTGGACCACCGGGGAAGCCCCTGAGATCTACTTTTAAGTGTGTTGAGGTCTCTTTTGGAAGAACAGGTTCTGGGTAAATTCCGAACTAAACTTGTGATTGATGATAAGCTGTAGTTGACAGGATTCTTGTTCAGATAGTTTCCCATGGGGGATAGGTTCAGTTCAGTTCAGTTCAGTTCAGGCACTCAGTCGTGTCCGACTCTTTGCAACCCCATGGACTGCAGCCCACCAGGCTCCTCTGCCCATGGGATTTTCCAGGCAAGCGTACTGGAGTGGGGGTGCCATTGCCTTCTCATAGTTAGATTTAAACCCAGGCCATGTGATTCCAGGCCAGTGTTTGCTTCCTAAACTTGAAGCTACTGTCACGTTTGCCAGTTAGAAACTGTAACAGTAGGGTCTTCCCTGGTCCAGTGATTAAGACTCCACACTTCCCGTGCAGGGCTTGCAGGTTTGATCCCTGCTCAGGGAACTAAGATCCCATACGCCACATGGCCAAAAAAAAAAAAAAGAAAGAAAGAAATTGTAACAGTAACTCTGAAGGTAACTATCTCTGTCTCTCCTCTGATTCTGATTAGACTGATATTTTTCTGAAGGGTAGAAGTCAGCTTTTCTTTTCTTTTTTAAATTTCCATTTCCTTCAACATAGAATTGGACACCAAATAGCGCTGACTCATTTACTCACTTAGGGAATTTGACCAACAGTGAACTCTTAGCTGCTGCCATCTTGCTCACTGCGCTGTCCTGCCCAACCCTCAACTGTTACTTCAGTCTGTGAAAATGCTAAAGAGAGGTTTGGAAATAGGATTGTGTTGATGAGTCCTTGTCCTGGACTGATGATAATGTTGAGAGGAAGGAGGTCACGATGAGTTGCTCAGTGAAGGAAAAGAGTAAGTCGAAGTTTCTCAGAGGCACAGAAAGAGGAAAGGAAAAAGCGAGGAGAATTTAAGCAAACCCTTGATGGAGAGCGATGGTTCAGAGAGAATTTCTAACAATGCTGTGTTTATGTTGACGACAACTTAAGCATTTGATGCACAGCCTTATGAAATGTTATTTGGATAGCTTGCGCTTTTACAACAACTTGGCTCTGAAATTAGGCCAAGGAATAAAAATGTAGCAAACAAATGCAGGAAATCTGGGAAGCGAACGATGGAGCCCGTGAGTGGCTCAAACGCTTCCAGCAGAGGGTGAGAGGGATTTGCCATCGGCCCCCTCCCTCCTTCTCCATTCAGATATGAAAGTTTGGCAGAGCACCCCACTGTCGCTCAGCTCGGGCCATATTTTCTTGAAGACATTAACTGATGATGGTCACAGACATAAAAATGTCAACTAGACAATCAATAAGTAGGTATTTATTGAGTACCTGCTTTCTCTTAGCATGGGAAAACCCAAGAGATAGGTTATGGGGGCTTCCAGATAATTTAGTTGAAAAAGCAAAGTTAGGATGGCAAGTGTGTGGTCTACATACTACCCATGGCTCTGTTTGCCCTTGAGGTGGATTTCTGTGGTCCGTGAGACCACAGCAGGCCCTACATGCTGGGGTAAGAGACAGGAGGCCAAGATAGCTCTGAGGACAGGGAGACTTCAGGGGAGACTTTCTGAAGATGCAGGAGCAAATCGCTGCACACTCAGTGGCTTAAGATAATATCAGAAACGCAGTCTCTCACAGTTCTAAAGGCCGAAAGTCCAAAACGTCTCAGAACTGTGTTCCCGTCAGGCGCTCCAGGGGAGAATGTGTCCCGCCTCTTCTAGCATCAGCTGCTCCCTCTGCTTTTCTGGTGAGTCACGACATCACTTCAAACTCTGATTCCATCTTCACCTCCCGTTCTCCTCGTGCGTCTGTCTTCCCCGTGTGTCTCTTAAAGTACGCGTGCGTGCTCAAACCGCTTCAGTCGCGTCCGACTCTTTGCAACCCCCTGGCTGCCAAGCTCCTCTGTCCATGGGATTCTCCAGGCAAGAATACTGGAGTGGGTTGCCATGTCTTCCTCCAGGGCATCTGCCCCACCCAGGGATCGAACCTGCGTCTCTCGTATCTCCTTCATTGGCAGGTGGGCTCTTTACCACTAGCGCTCATGGGAAGCCCCCTTTTAAAGTACACATAGGGTTGGATTCAGGGCCCACTTGGACAATCCAATATGTTAATACCGTCCCTTTTTAAAGACTCTTAATTCATTCTAAGGTAACATTCACAGATTCTGGGAATTTGCCATGAATATCTTCTGGGAGGCCATTTCCAGCCCACCACAGTAGAGGAGAAAACCAAACTCAATTTTGCACGGCATACAGTAACTCATTTTAATTCTATAACTATCTGTCAGTTGAGTACTCTTATTTATACTGTTGTTATTGTTTAGTCGCTAAGTCATGTCTAACTCTTTGCTATCCCATGGACTATAGCCTGCCAGGCTCTTCTGTCCATGGGATTCTCCAAGCAAGAATACTAGAATGGGTTACCATTTCCTTCTCCAGGGGATCTTTCCAACCCACGGATTGAACTTGCATCTCCTGGGTTTCCTACACTGGGAGGCAGAATCTTTACCACTGAGCCACCTGGGAAATCCTTTTGTGCATATACATAACTAAATCACTTTGCTGTACACCTGAAACATTGTAAATCAACTATAATTAAGAATAAACTTTTTTGAAAAGGAGAAAAGAAATTATAAAAATTAAAATGCAGATAACTAAAAGAAATGGATGGGTAACTCAATGTCTCTTTCATCTTTACAATTCTGGTATCAAGGAACAGCTAATGCTCAAATGAAAGTACAATATGGTTTGCATAAAGACATGGTTTTTGACCTTGCTGTTACCAAGAAGGCCTTTGTAGAAGTGGCCAGTCTTCTGTAGGGTAGGGCTTACCTTGTCAGGTCCCTGTTTTCAGTCTTTAGCACTATCACAGTGAGAATTCATTCATTCGCTCATTCACTCATTCTTTCACCACATATTTATTAAGTCCCTTTGATTTTTCTGGCCTTCCCTGGTGGCTCAGCTGGTAAAGAATTCTCTTGCAATGTGGGAGACTTGGGTTCAGTCCCTGAGTTGGGAAGATCCCCTGCAGAAGGGAATGGCTACCCACTCCAGTATTCTGGCATGGAGAAATCCATGGACTGTATAGTCCATGGGGTCCCAAAGAGTCAGACATGACTGAGCAACTTTCACTTTGATTTTTAAAGAGCTGTAATAGTAACTAAGACTACTGTTGAGTTTTTGAAAGCCTAAACGTAGTTCCTGATGGAAATTAAGAAGATTGGATTGAAGCTGTCAGCCCACTTTCTCTGTTAGCAGCACAAATCATTTAATTCTGGAAAACTTTGGAACTGTGATTCTCAAACTTCAGCTTGTATCAAAATCACCCAGAGGACTTATTATGATACAGAGTTTCTTATTCAGTTGTGGCCTGGGGTCTGAGAATTTTCTCTTTTTTTTCCCCCTTGTTTAAAAATAGTTCTGTTTAGTTATTTTTTGCTCTGCTGGGTCTTCGTTGCTGTGAGGGATATTCTCCAGCTGCAGCTAGCGAGGACCACTCTCCAGTTGCAGTGCTCAGGCTTCTCTCGTCATCACAGGCTCAAGGCATGTGGTTGCGGCTCCTGAGCTCCAGAGCACGGTCTCAATAGTTGTGGCTCACAGGTTTTGTTCCTCCGTGGCATGTGGGATCTTTCCAGATCAGGGATTGAACCTGTGTCTCCTGAATTGGCAGGTGGATTCTTCACCACTTAGCCACCAGGGAAGCACCCCCCACACTTTTTTTTTTTTTAGCCACACTGTGTGGCATGCAGAATCAGCTCCCCTACCAGAGATTGAACCTGTGTATCCTGCAGTGGACCTGTAGAGTTTTAACCACTGGGCTGCCAGGGAAGTCCCTGAATTTTTATTTTTAAGAAGTTCCCAGGTGATGCTAGTGCTGCTGGGTCAGGGCCCTCACTTTGAAAACGGCTGCTCCAGACGAACGATTCCCAACCAGTGGACCTACGGCCCCCAGGCTTACCATGACATTTTATAAGCAGTTAGTATAGTCTATTGACTGAATAAACAAGAGCAAAACTACCATTATGTGGGCTTGTTTAAATATTTTGATGTCAAAAAGAAATTCTCACTGCAAAAATTAGTAACCGTTGAACAAAAGCCAGGAAGTCAATCAGGTTTTCTGTCTTTTGCCAGCACTGATCTCTTGGCAGAGATTTCCATAGTGTTGTGTGGAGAACAAATCAAATTCTGAATGTTGGCTCAGTAGGAAAGAAGGCCATGATTGATGATAAATGTTTGTCTAGTTGAGGGAGAGGAAATCAAAGTCCTGTACTGTGTATTTTCCTCTCTTGACTTAAAGATTGGAGTTGTTACAAGTTACGCTCGGATCTTCTTCTCTGCTAACTCTGCATGCTTACTCCTGGGCCATATCATCCATGTCTGGCTTTAAATATCATTGGTATGCTCGGGACCCCTCCCCGGGTCCTGCCCAGCTCACTCCTTCACTTCCAGAGCTGTGTTTCCAACTGTATTCTTGACGTCTCCTCTTGACTTTGCACATATGACTGACTCATAGTTAACATGTTTAATAATAAATTCTTTTTCTTAATTTTATTGAAGTGTAGTTGACTTATAATGTTGTTTTAATTTCTGTTGTACAGCAAAATGACTCAGTTAAATATATCTATCTATATATAATATACATATTCTATATATATGTATATGAAAAGACCCTGATACTGGGAAAGACTGAAGGCAAAAGGAGAAGAGGGTGGCAGAGGATGAGATGGTTAGGTAGTATCACTGAGTCTGAGCAAACTCTGGGAGATAGTGAAAAGCAGGGAAGCTTGGCATGCTGTAGTCTGTTGGGTCACAGAGCCAGACACGACTTAGTGACTGAACACAGCTGCAACAACAAAACTTATCAATATATTAATATTTTCTCCATGGAGGAAGAATTGACAACCCACTCCAGTATTCTTGCCTGAAAAATTCCATGGACAGAGGAGCCTGGAGGGCTGCAGTCTATAGCTTCAAAAAGAGTCAGACACAACTGAGTGGCTAAGCAGAAGCAAGAGTATATATATATATTCTTTTTCACATTCTTTTCTATGATTCTTTATCACAGGATATTGAATGTGATTCCCTGTGCTGTACAGTAGGATCTTGTCTTTTATCCACCCTACCTACATATAAATCTGCTGATCACAAACTCTCGATCCACTGCCCTCTTGTCTTTGGCAGCAACAAGTCTCTTCTCTGTGTCTGAGAGTCTGTTTCTGTTTTGTTGATCAGTCCATTTGTGCTGTATTTTAGGTTCGCATATAAGTGAGGTCATATGGTATTTGCCTTTCTCTTTCTGACTTCGCTTAGTATGACAATTTCTAGGTCCATCCATGTTGCTGGTGGAAAAGGAAAACTCTCCCAGGAAGAAAACTATCAAATTTTCCTTCAAAGAGGTAAACCCCTGGATCCTGACGCCAAAGCTTCTTGACTTTAGAAGTGGTCTGTGGAGTTCCTTGATTCCCAGGTGGAAGAAGCTGCCTGCCAAGGCAGGAGACAAGACACAGGGGTTCGACCCCTGGGTTGGGAAGATCCCCTGGAGGAAGGCATGACAACCCTCCCCAGTATTCTTGCCTGGAGAATCCTCATGGACTGAAGAGCTTGGAGAGCTACAAATCATGGGTGGCAGAGCAGGACACAATGGAAGCGACTGAGCACGCATGGAGTTCCTTAGCGCCCTGCGCTCAACCTCTACCATGGGCTTCACACAGCTTTACTCTAATCCCCCTCAGTAATGTCCCCTGTGACATGACAACACCCATCACAAGACCAGGGAACAAGACCTCCCTAGCCAGACAAAGGTTGACCTTCTCTCTTTCTCTCTCTCTCTCACCCACCACATCTGCAGAGAAGCCTGGAGGATAACTAGAGGAAGCAGAGCTAGATAGACACGCTGCCCACCACCCCGTCCTCAGGTCTCATCACTGCGTCTCTAAGGGCTGCCAAGTGACTCCCTGTAGATGGCCAAATGAGATTTCATAGCATCCTCTCGTATACATTGATGATGCCTGAAACCCTTGGAAGATTGGAAAAACTTTATGAGTATGAGATAGTTGTTGATATTCTCAAGGTGGAGTGAAGTAAGTCAGACAGAGAAGAACTATCATATGACATTGCCTATCTGCAAAATCTAAGAAGAAACAATGTATATTTACAGAAACAACTCACAGACTTAGAGAAGGGATGTAAGGTTGCCGTGGGGGAAGGTTGGGGGAAGAGATGGTTAGAGAGTTTGGGATCAACATATGCACTCTGTTACATTTAAAATGGATAACCAACAAGGATCTATTATATAGCACAGGGAACTCTGTTCAGTGTTATGTGGCAGCCTGGATGGGAGGGGAGACTGGGGGAGAATGGACACATGGATATGCATGGCTGAGTCCCTTTGCTGCTCACCTAAAACGACCACAACACTGTTAATCAATTGTACTCCAATATGAAATAAGAATGTTTTAAAAAACGAACAAACACAGTAACAAACTCAAAAAAAAAAAAAAAAGTCAAAATGTATGATATCAGTCTTCTGGGGCAACTATGAATACTAATGTATCCGTTGACTCGGCCTGGTTTACAGTTCTGAAATAAAAGATGAGTAAGGAGTAAAACAAAGATTTAAAGGCAACTTCCTTTACAATAGTTAAATATACTGTCAGGCTGGGTTCCTGCTGGAATATATAGGCTAACATAGGGATTCTTCTTTCCTAACTGTAAACTCCAGCCAAGCAATAATGATCATAGTAAACCAAGGAAACCTCGGGTTAAACAAATGATTACAGTTGACAATCGAGGTGTAAACATGACCCTGATTAATGAGTCTATAATCTCTCTTCCAAGTCTCTGGCTGTTAGCCATGCTTCTAATTAAACAGAGTGCGGGAGGAACCTTTCATCAACCGAGGAGCTGGTGCACTCGCGTTCTGAATTCCTCGACAGACCGACCACTCCAGCCATGATGTTTCAGCTTGTGTTTTTTTATCTGTCAAAATTCAAATAAAGTTTCATTTGTCAACAAGACTCTTCAAAACACCCTCAGTCATTGGTCATCCCTCACTCTGCAGGAAAACAGAGAAGCTGGGATGGAAAGAGAAGATGAGCACGACATATATTTATCAGATGGCCCTGCCACAAGCCACATAGATCAAAAGATGGAGCAAGTAGAGCTAACAAATGCACATCCCTAAAAATAAAAATAAAGCAATAACTGTGTATTCACCCTTGTTGTTGTTGTTTAGTCACTAAGTCATGTCTGACTCTTTGTGACCCCATGGATTTTAGCCCACCAGGCTCCTCTGTCCATGGGATTTCCCAGGCAAGAATACTGAAGTGAGCTGCCATTTCCTATTCCAGGGGAATCTTCCCAACCCAGGGACTGAACTCACCTCTTTTGCATTGGCAGGTTGATTTTTGCCACTGAGCCATCTGGGAAGCCCATGTATTCATCTACCTCAGATTACGACAGGATGTCAGAGGCTTCTGGAGGTTAGTAAGTGAATCCCCCAACTCAGAGAACAGTTCTTTACAAAAGAACTACAGGTACTTCCCTGGGGGTCCAGAGGTTAAGACCCTGCGCTTACAATGCAGGGGACCCAGGTTCAATCCCTGGTCGGGAAGTTAGATCCCACAGGCTGCAACTAAAACCCCACACAGCTAAATAAATAATTTTTTTTTAATGTTTTTAAGAGCTAGAGAATAGCAGCAACTTCTGCTTAAGACCACCATGGCCTGAGTCCATCCTATCACCTGCATTTTATGAACCTTCAAGCTCCCTGAATCTCGTGGGATCAAAAATACCTAAGGAATTGGTGAGTTTCTCATATACGCTCCATGACATCTGCTCTGTAGCCTGCCAGCCATGTTCAATACTCAGGAAGAAGGAGAGAGATATCTCTTAAGCAGGATCATTTGTCATGCATCTATCATGTGGTGTTGACAGTCCCTCATGCAGTTTGGTGCGGGGGGCAATGATGTCTCAGTAAAACTTCTCACTGGGATCCAGTGATTTATTTAGCTAATAGCTTAGTTAATTATGTCAGTTTGACAATTTCAAGAGGGAAGGAAAAGCACACACGGGCTGGAGGACGAGATGGTCTCAGTAGTATTAGTTTTTACCCTAGGTATGGTTAGGAAGGGCTCCCCTGGTGGTTCATTGGTAAAGAATCCACCTGCCAATGCAAGAGACATGGGTTTGGGAAGATCCCTTGGCAAAGAAAATGGCAACCTACTCCAGTATGTTTGTCTGGGAAATCCCATGGACAGAGAATCCTGGCGGGCTACTGTTAGTGGGGTCACAAAAGAGTCAGACACCACTGAGTGACTAAACAACAATGACGAATCATTAGGAAACCCAGTAATTTCTGGGGAAAACTCTTTAAACTATAGAGCATTCCTTTATAATCAAGACCACCACTACGTTTTGAAAGAAATCTGTTTTTCTCTGTGCACTTGAACAAGACAAAGTTAAGACAAAATAGCAAGCAAACAATCAGCATTTAATTTTTAAATGCTAGAATGTTTTCTCTGGAAGGAAAAGGGGCCTTTCACTAAAAATCTGGAGGTCTGGGTTCCAGTTTCTGCTCTGCTTCTGGGTGACACTCTTGACCTCAGCTCTCTGATCATACAAACCAAAGGTAAGTCAGGTGTTAGGGAAATTAAATAGTCTTGTTTAGGCTTCAGTGACAACGCAAAGCAGGCCTCTGACCTTGCTTCTAACCTGCCTGGACACTGCCCTGACCAGGAGTGACTCTGAGTGACTGTCTGCTGTGAGTGCAAGATTCACAGCACCATAGATAGATAAAATGGGGGAGAAATCTTGAGATTGTTGAGCCTCTTGAGGGAGTCTGGCCAACCAAGCCCCAGGTTTAACTACATTCCAAGTTTTACACAACAAAACAAACAGCATTAACATGAGACTAGAGCTGTAATCTGGTCACATATTGATGATGATATCAGTTTGCATCCTGGGATTATAAGCAGGAACCCCCAACTGCAGTCTTTGAAGTCTCACCCATGGAGTGGGCCGAACCTTTTCCCGACTGGGACTCCAGACTTCCCAGAGCTGTTTGAATCTGGATGTTGGTCAAAACTCGATTTGGTGATGTATCCTCTGCTCTTTCTATTTCTCTTTTCTTCTAATGTTAGTATGAGAGTAAGCTAGATGATTCCCTGTAATGAGTGGCTTATTTTGTTAACAAAACCTTTGAACCTGAGGCAAAAGGGAAAACTTTGAGCAAAAACGTCAGGTTGCAGGACAAGAGCTCTGCACACCAGAATCTGTAAGACCACGGATGTTCAGTTTGCAGGACAATCCTGGTACAGAGAGGGACACTGAGATTTGTAAACAGCTCAGGTTTCATGCCTTTGAGCAAAAACCATATGTCCACCTTCCTGGGCAAAGCCTTACTTGTCTCCTGTAACATTTGTATCAACAGTCTCATTTGATATTCATTTGTATCAAACATTTGATATTCAGGAGCATCAAAGTTCTCCCCTCATTCAAAGGCTCAGTGGTTGCATTTGGTTCCTGATCTCTTTCTCTCATAGGCTGAGGCCAGTTCTGACATATTCATCCTTTCCGTACATATTATTGGGAGCCTGATATAAGAAAGAGGCTTCCCAGTACTGAGGACACAGGGAAGACAAAACAATCTCTGTTGTCATGGAGATACCTGCTTAGAGCCTTAATTCCTTCCTGCGTGAGCGATGGGCCAGGTATCATTGCCACACGAGGGAGGAAAAAGAAGAACCACAGGCAAGCCACTCTGGCACGCTGGAGGTGGAAGATAGGAGAGAAGTCTGCAAACAGGCTGCTGTGTGCCCCCAGGTAGGACACTGAACTTCTCTGAGCTTTGGTTTCCTTATCTTAATTATAAGATAACTTCCGATCTCTGCAAGTTCATGAGGGAAAACTTCTCTTGTTTGTTTTTGTTACTTCTGTATCCCACTGTCTGCCTTGGGCTATGGACACGATACACAGAAGACGCTCAATGAATGCTTTGTGAATATATATGTAAACTTGCTGCTGTTGTTCAGTCCCTAAGTGGGGCCGGACTCTTTGTGACCCCATGGACTGCAGCATGCCAGGTTCTTCTGCCCTCCACTATCTCCTGGAGTTTGCTCAAATTCATGTCCATTGAGTCAGTAATCCTATCTAGTCATCTCATCCTCTGTTGCCCCCTTCTCCTTTTGCATTCAATCTGTCCTAGCATCAGTCTTTTCCAATGAGTCAGCTCTTCATATGAGGGGACCAAAGTACTGGAGCTTCAGCTTCACCATCAGTCCTTTCAGTGAATATTCAGGGCTGATTTCCTTTAGGATTGACTGGTTTGATCTCCTTGCAGTGCAAGGGACTCTCAAGTCTTCTCCAGCACCACAATTTGAAAGCATCAGTTCTTTGGCACTCAGCCCTCTTTATGTAAATAGCACATGGAAAAATACTTTCAAATGTAGGGAAACGATGGGAACTGACGTCTCACAGCTATGAGTGATTCTCTGGGGAGACCGTTTCAGTGTGTCCGCCCCCACACCATCTCGTGGCCATTTCGAGCAGTCAGGATGAGCTCAAAAGGACACACTAGTAACTCTGATCCCTGCAAAATGAAATCAAGCCAATGGCTTGAGAAACACAAACTAATACACAGCAAACACTGACATAATTCATGGCTCTCTCAGACCACCGTCCTTCTTACTTTCCATCAGTCTTGTTGGAGGGAATGTGAAGGAGTCTCCCTCATCATTTTGATCAGAATTCAACAGGGATGTGGGCGTAGAAAGCAGGAGTAAGTCTCCAAGTCTAACCCCATTGAAGAAAGCCTTTGATTCTGATCAGACCATCTGATTCCTAGAGAGGGCAGTTAGCATCGGTCCCAACTGACGGCAGACACTTATGATCAGACAATTGAAGCGCAAACGCTATGTAATCAAAAGACGCTGGTACCCGTCTCCCCACTGGATATTAATTTAACATTTATGCAGTCAACCTCCTTGCCCCATCCTAGAGTTGCTTCTCAAATATAAACGTCAAGTGAGGCAGCAGAAATTAATTTCACATGCTTTATGGGCACCGGGTAATACCCAGAAGACTAACGGAGGCAGAACAGAATTATAAAGGAATGGAAAGTGAGCATGCTTTAGAGACCCGGGCACACTGCCAGCAGCAGTAGAGTAAGTGAGAGAAAGGAGCACTGGTGATTGGGGTCAGCGGTCAGCTTTCTTTTTTGCACGAGTGGTTTCTAGACCCGCTAGAATTTTTCCTTTCAAAGACAGCACACAGGTTTTGTGTTCTGAAGCCCACTTCAAAGACAGGATGCTCAGGTTTTCTGATGCACGGGTACCAGGTGGCTGGAGGTGGCAATCACTCTGGTTCTAGAAATTCTGGGATTCTTTGCATGAAAAGTTAGGATGGGGGCGCCTAATTGGCATTCAGTTTGTGTCGAAACATTCTGGTGCACGGGTACGTGGCTGGCTCTGAACTTAGATCACCTAGGTTTAATCCCACTCTTGCCATTTATTGACTATGCAACCTTAGGCAGCTTACTTCAACTACTTTTGCCTTGGTTTTCACATCTATAAACTAGAAATAACACTGGCGCCTACTTCATAGCATTGTTGAAGGGATTAAAGCAGTCGAGCGTGGAGAACAGAGCTGGGCACGTTAGTACTCAGTTAATGCTGGTTATAATCATTATATATCAATAAGTAACTTGAACTTCCCAGCTTTAGATTAGGAATGACTGTGTTTACCAGCTTTCTCCTTTCTCCATCTGGGTCCAGAGATCATGGTGCTGCTGTGATTCTGCATTCCTGTCCCTGATTTGGGTCTCGCTCTCCATCAGTAGGAGGTAGAGATGAAAGATCATTCTGGGAGTCCCAGTCCTGAGTCTCAGAGCCACTTCAGCTACTAACCTGCTAGACAAATCTAAGGTAAAGCCACTTTCCTCTTTGAATTTCAATTTCCTATATATATATATATATATATTTTTTTTTTTTAAATCAGGGAGTTGAACCAGTAGATCTCTAGGAATGCTTCTAGTCCCAAGAACTAAGATGTCTACTGCCTCCATGGACGCTTACAGACACTTCTACCTAAAGCCTTTGGTAACTTAGCTGAGCCTCTGTTTTATGTTAAATGCCAGGTATACATCCGCAATCCTCCTTTCTCAATTTACATTTCACTCACTGTTCTGCCTCACTCTTCTCCCACTTCTTGCCTTCATTTGGCAGCTTGAAGTTCTAGTATGAGCAAGGGGGAAAAAGAGTCCAGTTAGCCTGAAAACTTTCCTCTCTTCTCCCCCCACTTCTCCTCTCAACATTTCTTGCAGTTTGTCAACATGCCTGGTTTTCTTATTTCTAGAGCATCCTCACAAATGAAGACATTTTGTAAGAGGAGAGGAAACATACAAATAGGTCTTTCTTGTGTCATCATGGAGCCATCTTCTTCCTTCATTTATCATCAATTCAGCTGGAAGTTGAAGTTACAATATCACATGTAGCCAGCATGAGCTCTACCCCTAAACTGCACTTGAATTTCTGAGACATAACAACAAAGCAAGCCCTAAAATAAAACATTGTGGAATGGGATTTGATCCACATTAAGTACTTCTTCTCTTTGAAAGACACTGTTAAAAGAATGAAATGTTAAGAGAAACAACTTTCAAATCATAGGTCTGATAAAGGACTTATATTCAGAATATGGAAAGAACTCTCAATATTCAGTACAAAGGAAAAAAAAAACCCAACAACTTAAAAATAGGGGAAAGGTTTGAACAAATACTTCACCACAGGGAAATATGAACGGAAGCTAGGCGCATGAAAAGATGTTCAGTATCATATCCATTAAGGGAAATTTTTACAATGTGTGCTGTCTCTGCTCACCTATTAGAATGGCTCAACAAAATGTGCTGACAATATTAAGTGCTGACAAGAATCCAGAGGAACTGGAGCTTTCATACTCTGCTGTGCAAAACAGCACAGTCTTCTTTGAAAACAGGTCAGCAGTTTCCTATAGAGTTAAACATATACTTATCTTATGATTTAGCAATCTCACTCTCAATTATAATCACCCAAAACAGGAAGCAACCCCAAAGCCCTTCAACAGGTGAATGGATAAACAGTGACCCATTCATACAATGGAATGCTACTCAGTCATAAAAATAAGAATAACATAGAAGTGTGGATACAGACAACAAATGGGCTGGATCTTGAAGGTGAGTGAGTGAAAGCAGCTCATTTCAGAAAGTTGTACCCTGTGTGATTTCATTTACATGGAATTTACTGTGAGGGCTCAGTCACTTAGCTGTGTTCAACTCTTTCCCACCCCAAGGACTGTGTCCCACCAGGCTTCTCTGTCCATGAGATTTTCAAAGCAAGAATACTGGAGTGGAGATTAAAGAATCTGCCTGCCAATGCAGGAGGCTCAGATTTGATCCCTGGGTGGGAAAGATCCCCTGGAGGAGGAAATGACAACCCACTCCAGATTCTTTAATGACTGCACCACCTGGGAGCCCCCGGGCGGGTCCAATGGGAGAGAAAGAGTCAGAAGCAGAATTTTCTTTGGCACTTGGCTTATGGGCTGACTTGAACGTGAGTCTTGCAACTTGCTCAGCTCCAGCCTGCAAGACTATGCCCCTTCCATTTCTCTGGTTGCCTCTGAGTCCACACATCTCTCCAAGCCATTGGAGCTGGCACTCCATCATGAGTTGGGATGTCACCGCAGGACTTAAGCATGGGGCTTTCTAAAGGATTGGGCTCTCACGAAGTGTCACCGGCACCATGATCCAGACACAGGCATGTGCCTCTCACCCAAGCCCCTCCTTCCACTGCACTCTAGATGCCCTCTAAGTGGCACCCGCCCAAATCAGGGACAGTCACTTGTCCACTCACTTCCCAAATATTTACAGCATCCCTAGTGGATATCAGGCATGGCCAAGGACCCTGCTGCCAGGCCGATGCCCACAGCATACTCTGGAGGGCACAGCTGTGACAGCAGCTGTCTGTCTTCACAAGGGCAAACAGAGGCATGTCCTGTCCTCAGTGTCCCAGGCTTTTATCTCCTTTCCCATCTTAGCCAATATCAGACGCTTCCCCACGCTTCACCCCTTTCTCAGATGAAGAGTTAAACACAGGCAGATGGACGTCCGAAATGGCAATATTTTTCTGTTGACTCACTGACCTCCATGAGAGCTGGCTTCCTTGATTCTCCCATCCTATTCAGTTGGTACTCAGAAAGACTTTTCTCAGCCTACTGGCAGAAAACATTCATTTTTCTCTCCGCTTCCAGAGATAAAATATGAAGCTGGTGAGAGGAGCTGTTAAAAAAAAAAATCAGCAGTGGCTTGGCCAAGGTCGCCTGACAGGTTGGCAGTAGAACTTGGGACCAGGGTCTAGCCAGTAAGAGCTTCTCTCATAGTCACAGGCTGGGGTGGGGGCGAGGAGGGGGTTGGTGGTGGCGCTGAAGATCGTACGAACAGAGGCATTGCTAAAAACCCTCTCCAAAAGCTGACCAGAAATGGAAGAAGCTCTCTCCCAAATATCTGAACAAGCTATATGGGACAGAAATGCTTTCAAAACACAGTTATGTCCCCGGGGCAAGAGATGCTTTTGGTATGAGTTGTGATGACAGCGGCTCGAAACGGAGCCACATTCGGGAAACAGTTCCAGCGTGCCAGAAGCTGAGAGGCTTTGCACTGTCATAATTCATCCTCACGCACACACACACTCACCAATGGAGCTAAAGCAATGTTAAAGGGCTGATAAGCCACAAAGACCAGGAAGGGCAGGGTGAATGCCGACCAGAAAAAGAAAAGGCGAATGTACATCAGGCCGCAGTCCAGGAGCACAGGCTAGCCTTGTGAGGTTCGAAAGCGATTGTGTTGCTCGCCCAGCACTCGTGGAGGCCGCCTGAAGGTGCCAAGGGAGGAAGGACAGCAGAGGTCTGCCATCGTCCACTTGCCCAGCACACCGGGCAGATGTGCTACCCGGGTATTGCGTGCAGTGAGGCTGGCCTCACGTGGAAGCAAAGGCAGTGCTTCACAAAGGGAGAATGATGCTTCCCACACTGAAGGCTGTCTCACACCAGCCCCCAACTCCCTGGGAGGAGGAGCAGAGTTAAGGAATCTGGGTTCATTTAGAGGATGTCACTGGCTGGAGTCATGAGTCACAAGGGACCATGTCACCCAGCCCTCCTTCATCCTGATACCTGCCTGACGCCTCTCCCTCCACTAACTTCAGATTCTCTGGGTAAGAACAACAGAGCCTGGGGACTTCCCTGGTGGTCCACTGGTTAAGATTTTACCCTCCATGCAGAGGATTCGAGTTTGATACCTGGTGGGGTAACTAAGATCCCACGTGCCTCATAAAACAGAAACAATATCGTAACAACGATAAAGGATCTACCTGCAATGCTGGAAGCCTGGTTTCAATCCCTGGGTCGGGAAGAACCCCTGGAGAAGGAAATGGCAACCCACTTCAGTATTCTTTCCTGGAAAATCCTATGGACAGAGGAACCTGGTGGGCTACAGTCCATTGGGTGCCAAAAAGTTAGACAAGACTGAGTAACTAACACATTAAAAATGGTCCACATCAAAAAAAAAAAAAAAAAAAAAAACAGAGCCCAAGCTTGAAAGGCCTGATTTTTGTTTCCAGCAAACATGCCACCTGCAGCCAATGACATTCAGGAAAGAGTTAGAGAAAGAATGGGACTTCCCTGGCGGCTTGGTGGTAAAGAATCTACCTCCCAATACAGGAGACAGGGGTTTGATCCCTGGGTCAGGAAGTCTTCTTGAGAAGGGAATGGCTAACCACTCCAGTATTCTTGCCTGGAGAATCCCATGGACAGAGGAGCCTGGTAGGCTAAGTCCATGGGGTTGCATAGAGTCAGACACGACTGAGCGACTAACACTTTGACTTTAGAAAAAGTAAAGCAGAGGAAGACAGTCCCAGGAACCTGCCCTGGGGCCCCCCTCCTGGGCTGCTGACTCCTCTGCCTCACTGACCCCCGCACCACCTGACCCAGAGCGTCAGGCAGCTGTCTACAGGCATCGATCTCCACCGATGAAGTCTTGCCCATCTGCCCTCCAGGTTGTTTTACTGAAAAATGAAGACAAGCCTGTGGCCTGAGACCCTACACGCTCTCTAATTGGTGAGAACCAGGTGTTGGTGGGAATGACATTCCAGCACTAACTCTGAACATCCGACTTGGGGGAAGGGCAGTGGCCAGATATCGGCAGAGTCCAGGGCTCATCCTAGCTCTAACTAGCTTTCTCAGACATAGAGACTGGGTCACCCTCCTGCCCTTCAAGGCTCTGCCTCAGAAGCAAGCGTGTGCTCTACTGGTGTGCAAACAGGTGAGGACAAGCTTGGCAGAATGTTTCCAGCCACACTGCCCTTTCCCCGGAAACCTTGAACTCTCAC
Source organism: Nanger dama (assembly GCA_917880005.1). Taxonomy (NCBI): domain Eukaryota; kingdom Metazoa; phylum Chordata; class Mammalia; order Artiodactyla; family Bovidae; genus Nanger; species Nanger dama. The sequence goes on along the minus strand of CAKJTW010000046.1, from coordinate 15,200,308 downwards.
CCAGCACCCCCAGGGTCTGCCAGCTTTCCAAACACCCTCCAATGACTTCTGATCGGACCGTGTTCTCCAGGGACTGCGGATAAGTGACATTCTGAAAAGCTTGATCTCTAGCGAGCAAGCCAGCTTCCCCCAAACACCCCACCACACACACACACCCGGCTCTTTATAGACCATGTCTATCCCCCTGCCTCTGTGAATCTGAGTGGAGGGACCCAGACAATTCTCTGCATCTACTCTTTCTTCTAAGATTGCTGGAAAGGGCTGGACCACCTGAGGAGAGAAACCTTAAGGAGATGCTGCCCTCTTCTGGGAAACACACACACCACAAAGACCCCAAAGAGCCGCAATTTCCTCCTTGTCTGTAATTCTTGCAGGAGAAAACACACAGCTCAGCATTCTGAGGATAACTAGAAAAGGATGCCCTAGGTGGAATGACCCGGGAGCCCAGAACCGTAGGCCTATTCCATGCTTCGATCATTACTGAAACCTTCCCTGAAAAGGCGGCAGTGTCCTGAGAGGACCGGTTGGGATTTCAGGTGATTGCACTCATCCCCCTGCCTCTGAGCAAGACCTCAAACTCAGCTCCATTGCCCTGCGTCCGACAAATCCCTTTCCTGCATGTGAATTCAAGTTCGCACATCCTTTGGGTCAGTGATTGAGTGGACAAGTCAAATCGGAGCATCTATGTACTTAGCTTACTAACATACATTCAACCTTGCTCTCAGCATACCCACAGCGAAGTCAGAAAGACAAGAAAATGGGCAAAGAGAAATATGTAGAGTGTGTGTAGTATGTCCCTTGTCTTAAAGAACAGAGAAAACCAAGGCAGTCATCAGGTCCTGAAGATGTCCTGGTGCAGAAGACAGCCCAGCTGAGCCTTAAAGAACGCACAGGACGCAGGGGGTGATGCAGCAGAAGGCGAGAGGCAGAGATGCAAGGATGGGAAGCTGCAGACAGGCGTGTGTGCAGGAGAGGAAAATGGCCTTGTTTCTTTCTTTCTCTCTTGCTTTCTCCCCTGTGGGGACGTGCAAACAATAGGCTCCTTGGGCTTGAGTTGGTCAGCCCACCATTGAAAGCAGCTGGCCACCGTCAGAGTTTACATACCACCTTCGGTCTATAAATAGCGCCCCGCGAGCACTTACACACCCCTCCGCTGAAAATAGCACTGGCTGTTCTCCCTGTGACTTTGAACTGACAGTTTATATTTAGTTTACTCTCTCCTCTCTATTTATATGCCTTTTGTTTACATAAATACCCCTCTCCGTTTATTGCTGTAATGTCTGGGCACCTGATGTCATTAGACGAATACACAGCAACTTCATTCCACACGAACCAGGCAGCTAATTCCATCTTCCCCCGGCCCCCATCTGCTCGGGAATGTACTTCTCAGAATTTCACAACTCCAGGCTTGAGGCTTGAAAAGAAGTCATTTCTTAACTACATTCACTGCCTCCAGCTAGATTCCTTGGAACAGAACTATTTGCTGGATTCCCTGAAACTGAACTATTAAACTTCCCAGGCCTCTCAAGACAGGAGAAATCCCCTCTTTTCTCCCCACCCCCACCACCACCCTGAATTGGTGTTTCACACCCTTGGCTTGCTTCTGATGGACACCACGAACCATTTTCTCTGCTCCACTGGCCCTTCGAAAGCTCACAGGCTGTGTATCGGCATCAAGTCCATTTTCTCAACCATCATTTCCACATTATTTCCTTTGGGCTTTCAATTTTCATTTGTACTGATCTTTTCATCATTATTATGAGAATTCTCCTTGGAAAAGTCATTGGGATTCTGTACTTTCCTTGAGGATGAAGGGTTCAGAATCTTAGTGTGACTCTGGCTTTGGTTGAAGACCGTTCCTTGAGTACATGGGGTGACAACCCGAGCCCCACCTCATATGTTGGGGTGTCACCTCGGGGTACCATATACGGCACCAGGATAGCTGTAAGCCCTGGACCACTGCCTGCCCTTCTCCCAGGACAGCAGAAAGAAGAGATGCTTTGGCCACAGACAGTCCTGGAGGCAAAACTCTGCCACTGACAGCTGTGAGGTCCTAGGCAGGTCCATTGACTTCTCTGAGCCTCAGCTTCTTCATCTGTAAAATGGGGATAATGATACTGATCCTTCACAGTTGTGAGGAAGGATGAGAGCTAGAAGGGAGAACATCTAACAGCTCCTAAATCTCCAGTACTCCCCTCTCCTCTCATCCTTCGGGAAACCGACTGTCCTCCTGCCACTTTTCTGAGCCCCATTTCAATGAGATCTTCCCATAGCTTCTGTAGGTTCTCAGGGAGCCAAGACCTGCCTTCTGAGGTGAGAGCAGGTGCTCACAGGTGAAGTCAAGGCCTTCTCAATACAGATCATTCTTGGAGTCCTTTCCTAAAGGTTCACTTGGGGCACAGCCATGATGACTTTGTTTTTTTTTTTAATTAAATTTATTTATTTTTAAATTACAATACTATATTTGTTTTGCCATACATTGACACGAATCAGCCATAGGTGAACACAATCTCCCAATGCCGAAGCCCCCTCCAACCTCCCACCTCCCAACCCACATCTTCTACTTGAATCATCCGGGTGGCTTGGGAAGAGCAATGAACTGAGTCCTGTCTTGTGGACCACAGCATCCTTAGGGGAGGTGCATCCTTCATCATGGATACAGGAGGAGCAGGGGGAGATGGAGGTAAGGCCAGTTCAGACAAGTGAGGAACCAGCCTGTGAGGCTAGCAGACCCCTCTTTCTCATGCACCACCTCTCCGTCTTGGCTCTAAATTACCATCTCTGGTTCCCACTGAACTTACAGCCAGTCTGAGTCTGGTACTCATCCCAGCTAATCTTGTGTTTTATTGCAACCTGAAGCAAAGAAGAAAGGAACAGAAGCAAAAACTCATAGGAGAATAAAGTTCTAAACTGTACTCGAGTAAAAGCTCTTAAGACCATAAAGAAGGCTGAGCACTAAAGACCTGATGCTTTTGAATTGTGGTGCTGGAAAAGACTCTTCAGAATCCCTTGGACTGCTAGGAGATCCAACTAGTCCATTGTAAAGGAAATCAGTCCTGAATATTCACTGGAAGGACTGATGGCTGAAGCTGAAGTTCCAATACTTTGGCCACCTGATGTGAAGGGCTGACTCATGGGAAAAGACCCTGATGCTGGGAAAGATTTGAGGGCAGGAGGAGAAGGGGATGGCAGAGGATAAGATGGTTGGATGACATCACTGACTCCATGGATGAGTCTGAGCAAACTCCAGGGGACAGTGAAGGACAGGGAAGCCTGGAGTGCTGCAGTCCATGGGGTCTCAGAGTCAGACCCAATTGAGTGACCGAACAACAACAAAAAGCTCCTCTTTCATCTACCTGCTGGTCCCCTGAACCACCTGAGAACACCAGGCCGCTAAGCGCTTCCCAACACAGTCCCCACTAAGTTCAGGGTCAGTGATCAGGTTTCTGTAGGGTGGGTGGGGATTGAAACCCTGAACCCTCAGGAGAGCCAGTGGCTGGAGCAGGACATCGTCAAGAAAACCACAGGATTCCCTGCTGGACTGAAGCCACTCAAGCAAAGAGGCAGTCCCCAAGGGATCTGGTTTTGTTTATGAAATAGAGATTTGAAGGGGCTGCGTGTGCTCAACCTCCCCCCTCCCTCGCCTCACAGTCCCTGCTTCTCTCAGCCCCACATGGACATGGGCTACTCCCGCAGAACATCTAAGGATGTGTCCTGGGGACCTGGTGCTTCCATGGTCTTTCATAGCCATCTGTTTACCTTAGCATTAACTTCACCCTCTGCGTTATTTCCTTTTTTAAAAAATTTTTATTGCAATATAGTTGATTTGCACAGTTGTATTAGCTTCTGCAGTACAACAAAGTGAATCAGTTTTATATATATATATATATATATATATATCTCCAGTCTTTTTTTTTAATATTATATTCCCAAATAGGCCATTCATTATCCCAAAGCTGGGAGTGATGGGGACACATCTACCAGTTATGACAAATGAGCACAAAGCCCCAGCAAGGCCCAGACTGCTGAAGTCGCTTACCTAACAAACGTCAGAGCTGGGAAGGTTTCCAGGAGAATGGCTCTGGGTGTGTCTGTGAGTCAGCAGACCCCAGAGAGTGAGCAGCATAGGGAAAGCATGTGGCAGGTGGGATGGACTGAGGTTGGAGACCAGCCTTTCTCGTTAGTCCCAGATGCCCGGCATCTCAGAGGACACATGGGGCCACTTGACAGAGGTCTCCACTCCCAGGCAAGGCAGGACCTCCGAGCCTATGGGGACACCTGAAAGCCAGGTGTGGTGGCTGGGGGCTGGGTTTTGCGGGTGCCGGGTATGAGACTCCCCTCCCCCACCAGGGCGACATGAGTAGTGGTAGAAGCGGCAGTTTTGTGAGAAGGGAAGGAAGACTGAGCAGAAACAAAGCTGGCATGTGATGCAGCAAACACAGACTGGTGGCCCATCAAAGCCTCACTCCCTGTGGCATCAGTCCAGGTATCGATCAGAAAAAGCAGGAGCATCTTTGAAAGAGATGATGAAGTACTTGAGACTGCCGTTGAGTCCTGAATCTCAGGTTAACTGGCTACGTGGCACCCTGAAGTCAGGTATCATCTCACTGTTGAGTTTCCTTACCTGTGAGGATGTAAGATGCTCAGATTAGATAGTGCCCCAGATCCCTTATATTTTATGGCATTCCAGTTAATTCCTCTCTCTTAATGCCTTCAGATTTTAGCGAAGAGCTGCTAGGAATTCATGCCAGCCCACTAGTCCTGTCTGTCTCCAGCAGGAAAGAACAGATGTCACCAGGGTTAGAATATAATGAAGTCGGTGGGTGTAATGCAATGCCTACCATAGAATCTGACATGTACTGAACTTTCGATAAATGTTTTTTGAGGGGGAAAAAAGATGCTATTTTTTGAGAATATCTAGGTTCACATCCCTTTTCCCATACAGAAGAGAGATACAACTTCTGTTCCTATTTTACAGATGAAGAAACAGAGGCACATAAATATTTACTAACCAGCCCCCAGTCACACAGCTAGTGAACGTAGAGTTGGGGTTTGGCTTCCAGCCTTTTATTCCCCATCTGTGTTTCACATCCTCGCATAGTACCTACTATCATGTTAATGTGAGTAAAAGAATACACATAGAAGGTAGTCAGGACTGAGAAACCAAAAGTCCAGGGGACCAGGGAGATGTCCAACCTCAGAAGACCCATGCCAGGCCTGTCCCACCTGGATCAGAAATATACTTAAACACTAGGAAGACTGAGATGATCAAGGTGCGTGTCTGCTAGCTGTCCAGTGTAAATGGAGTTTATGCTTTTAAGTGGGTTTCCCAGGTGGTACTAGTTGTAAAGAACTTGCCTGCCAAGGCAGGAGACTCAGAGATAACAGGTTCCACCCCTGAGTCAGGAAGATCCACTGGAGAATGGATAGGCTACTCACTCCAGTATTCTTGCCGGAATAATCCCATGGACAGAGGAGCCTGGCGGGCTACAGTCCATGGGGTTGCATAGAGTCGGACACGACTGAAGTGACTTAGTATGCATGAATGCATACTCAAATATCCTTACTTCTAGCAGTAAGTTTACTTCCACAGATACAGTGGGCAATGGGAGAGACTTCCTACACTCTGGGAATGGGCTTTGGGGGTCTTACTGTGGCAGCAGGTGGAGCAGGGGCCACCTGGCAACCCTTCACAAGAAATTTTGAGGCCAAAACATGTCTGGGTATGGGTCCAGCTCTGTCAATTAACATGCACCCTTGGCTAGTTGTCTCTCTGCCTCAGTTTCTGCATCTGCTATTAAGGATTTATGTACATGTTCAGTCCCTCAGTTTTTGAGACCCCATGCATGGACTGTGGCCTATCCTTTGTCCATAGGATTTTTCAGGCAAAAATACTGGAGTGGGTTGTTATTTCCTCCTCCAAGGGACCTTCCCAACCCAGGGATCGAATTCACATCCCCTGTGTCTCCTGCATTCGCAGGCGGATTCTTTACTGAGCCACCTGGAACATCCATTAAACATTTTTAGATTGCCTTTAAAGCACCTGGCTTCCCTGGTGTCTCAGAGGTTAAAGCGTCTGCCTGGAATTTCGGAGACCCGGGTTCGATTCCTGGGTCGGGAAGATCCCCTGGAGAAGGAAATGGCAACCCACTCCAGTACTCTTGCCTGGAGAATCCCATGGAGGGAGGAGCCTGGTAGGCTACAGTCCATGGGGTGGCAAAGAGCCGGACACGACTGAGTGACTTCACTTTTAAAGCACCTAAGCCCCAAATCTGATGAAGCATTTGCCTTTAATGCTATATCTCCCCTTTGATTCGGTTTCTTAGATTCTAGGAACCTAAACCTCCAAATATGTTGTTTATTCTAAGATGGGCTGGAGAGACTCAATGGGGCTACAACTCTACAGTCAATGTCCCAAGAAAGATGTGCAGGCTGGCAGGTGGCGGCCGGCATGCAGGAAGCCAGGGTGGTCATGAGCTAAGCCAGAGCTTATCACCTTAGGCTCAGGCTTGGGCCCATCCTCTACCACCAGGCAGGAATCCAATTAACCCACAGATAACTCGCCCTCATCAAAGATTTCCTTAGGTGCATCGCTCCGCAGCAGGCTTCCTTGGCAATCAGTCTCTCCTTTTGTCTAACTGGCACCCCTTCTGTTATCATTTGATCTCACTTCCTTTGCTCTGACTCCAAGGGGAAAGAAGAACAGCTGGGCCCCACCACCCACAGCCTGGTCCTTCCGATAAAGGATACTGATGCCAAAACATGGGGTTCCAGAAGCCTGCCCTTTCATCCTGTCATAAAACTCGATCCCACTGCTTTGTGGGTTAGGTGTCAGTGGAGTCAGCCTTTCTGGGTACCAGCCAGCCAGTGGGCAATGGGAGAGACTTCCTACACTCTGGGAATGGGCTTTGGGGGTCTTACTGTGGCAGCAGGTGGAGCAGGGGCCACCTGGCAACCCTTCACTTGCTGCCCGAGGTGCAAGGGAGGGGAAGGAATTCTGAGTGTATCTGCTGGGCAAGGAGCAGGCGGGGCTGTGGGAAGGAAGACCTGTGATGCTTCTGTAGAAGGGGTGGGGGGCTCCAGAGAGGAAATTTAAATAGCCTGTGAATATGTGAAAAGTTATCAGCCTCATTAGTTATTGAACACTTCAAAAGACGCCATTCCTGCCTATTGGTGAAGGTTGGGTTTGTTTTTCATGGTGACAGTTTTTAGTGGAGATGGAGGGGCTAAACTCTCTCATACCTGATGGGTGGATTAAACATTCAGGGAGCAACTGTCAATATCAACCAAATGCCTCAAAGCACTCTTTCAGGTAACATTTTCATATGTCCTATAAAAACTGATTAATATGTGGTGAATTCACTGCAATATTCTTTAACTGCAAAGAATTTTTGGAACAAATTACATGTTCAATGATAGAGATTTAGTTAAATTAACTCTCACTGTGACTGAGGAAAAGAATACAATTGTTACATATAAAATATATAAAGAAAAAACTGGGATGTATGAGGTGAAAAACTAGGTGTCAAAATAGCATATGCAACATAGATCTATACATTTGATAATATTATCTATTTATACATATATCTATCTGTGTAGGGAGTGATCTATATAGATATATCTATAAAAGGATATATGCACCAAAATATTAATTGTTATTATATCTGGGTGGCGATATTTTAGGTCATTTTACTTTTCTGCTTAAAAGCTAGACTGTGGAACCTAATATTTCCACAATAAACATATATTCCATTAGTATTAAGGAAACACAATAATATTAAGAATAGAAAAGAAGGGGATTTCCTTGGTGGTCCAGTGGCTAGACTCCATGCTGCCAATACAGGGGACTCATGAGAGAAATATGATCCCGCATGCCCCATGGTGCAGCCTATATATATATATATATATATATTTATATACAGAAAAGTATGGGAAAACCCTCCACCACTCTGACTCTATAAAAAAGAAAAGCTAAGATCTGCCTTGAAAAGAGAAATTAACTGAAGTGAAACATGGAGATTAAGGAAGATTCTGGATAAAAAGGCAAGAACCCTAGGCTTTGCTTCCTTTAGGAAGGGGCCAGAGGGCCACACTTGAGTATCTGCTTCTGAACCTCAGACAGCCCCTGGCTGCATCTATCTGAGCTTCGTCTCCATCCTATAGATACCTCCTTAAAGCCTTGCTCACAAAGACCCTGTATGACCGAGCAATGCTAATCCTACCCCAAAAGAATGAAATCAAACTTCCACACAGAGGCTGCACACAAACGTGCCCAGCGCATCAGAATAGCCAAAGAGTAGCAGCAACTCCAGTGAGTATCAGCTGATGAACAAAGCGTGGTCTATACACACAGTGGGATGTTACTCTGCAGTTAAAAGGAATAAAGTATTGATCCGTGTGACAACATAGATGAACTTCAAAAGCATTAAAGCTCAGTGAAAAATGTCAGACATTGCCTGGTTCCATTTGGATGAAATATCCAGGATGGGCAACTCTATAGACATAGAAAGTCAATTAGCAGTTACCTAGGACTGGGGGCTGGAAAGATTGGGGAAACTGGGGTTGCCTGCAAATGAGCAAGAGGTCTCTTTTGGGAGTGATGGAAATGTGCTAAAATTAGTGGTGGTGATGGCTACACAATTTTGTGAATATACTAAAAGTATTGAATTGTACACTAAGCACCAGTACATTTCTACAACATATACATATTTCTAAATAAAACTTAATTAATATTTGTTTATTTATTTGGCTGAGCCAGGTCTTAGTTACAGCATGCGAACTCTTAGTTGTAGCATGTACAATCTAGCTCCTCGAACAGGAATTGAACCCAGGCCCCCAGCAATGGGAGCTCAGAGACCTAGCCACTGGATCACCAGGGAAGTCCCTCAAAATAAAACTTTAAAAAACAGTACACTCGATGATCTGTACTTAGAGCATATATTTCTACCCTTTAAATGCTATTCATTTAAGTATTCATTCATCAGGGCTTCCTAGGTAATCCTAGGGGTAAAGAACCTGGGTTCAGTCCCTGGGTTGGGAAGATTCCCTGAAGATTCCCATGGCAACCCACTCCACTATTCTTGCCAGGAGAATCCCCATGAACAGAAGTGCCTGGCGGGCTCCAGTCCATGGGGTCACAAAGAGCTGGACACGACTGGAGCAACTTAGCACGCACGCCTTCATTCATCAAATATTTTCAAGTCCCAACATTTTGCCACATGTTACTCTGAGAATATGTGAGTGAAAGAGACAGAAATTACCAACAATACTTTCATGATCTGCAAATCAGTGAACCTGCTGATATCTCTCAAAAGACTGGGCACGGGCGTGTCTTATTCAACTTGCCAACCTTCAGACCTTGCACAGTGCCTGGCACACTCTGGAGCCTGTCTGACACTTGTTGGATCTATGAATCAAGGAGAACAAGAACAGCTTGAGAGTTGACAGTGTTGATCCCTGGAGTACACACAGGGAGCAGGGCACAAGAGAGAAGACGGAGCTCTGAGAGAAGATTGAGATCCTCTGGCCTCTAGGGACCAGGGGAGAGTCTCTCTGAAGCTCTGAGCAATAGGATTGGCAGTGGCGATGTGTGTGATGACACCTTCAGGCCATATTTTCCAAGGTTCTGCTCACTTATGGTGGTGCTTCAAACTCAGAGCTGGGAGGCTCCCAGTTCTCAGGATGTCTGAGCTCTAAGGCTCATGTTATTACCCACCTCCCTCCCATATTTAGGGGTTGACTGGCCAACTCTGCTGAGCTTCTTCTCTGCCCCACCTTCCCAGTAAGCTCGGGGCCCTCTTTGGCACTGGCCACCTGGTAGGAAATGCCTGTCATCACCAGGGCTGCTCTGCCCCCAGCCTCCGCCTCGGATGTCCAGAGCTGTCCTGGTATCGTTGTCCCCTCTCAAATAGGGCCTCTCCAGTTCACCAGAAAACTAGACATGGACTTACCGTAACACCCAGATATTGTACTCTCAGGCATTTATCCCAGAGAAATGAATACTTATGTTCATGCAGAAGCTCATACACAAATGATTGTGAGTGTGTATGTGTGTGTGTGTGTGTGTGTGTTAAGTCGCTTCAGTCATGTCTGCCTCTTTGTGACCCTATGGACTATAACCCACCAGGCTGCTCTCTCCATGGGAATCTCCAGGCAAGAATACTGGAGTGAATTGCATGCCCTCTTCCAGACCCAGGGATCAAACCTGAGTCTCGTACGCCTCTTGCATTGGCAGGTGGGTTCTTTACTACTAGCACCACATGGGAAGTCCACACAAATGCTTTATAGCAGCTTTATTTGTAGTGGCCCCAAAGACTACCTAGATATCCTCCAGTGGGTAAATGAGTGAATGAATAAACAAATTGTGGAAGAACCATGCTGTGGAATACTACTCAGCAAAACAAAACAAAACAAAACAAAACAAAACCAACCAACAATTGATACATGCAACAACTTGGGTAGATGTTAAGAAAATGTTGCTGAGTGGAAAAAGACAGTCTCGGGCATGTAAATATTGCATGATTCCATTTCTACAACACTCCTGAAATAAAATTATACAGATGAACAACAGATGAATGACTTCAAAGGGTTAGGGATGGGGCGTGGGTGCAAAGGAGAGAGGTCAAAAGAGGGTTGTAGTGATGGTACAGTTTTATGCCTGGACTGTGATGACAGTTATCTGAGCTTAAGATGATAAAATGGCATACAATGATACACACATACCCAAATGAGTCTATCTTTGGCTGATAAAATTCAGATAAGTTCTGTGGATTGTACCAGCGTCAGTCAGCTAGTTTTAATGCTGTACTGTGCTTGTACAGGGCTTCCCTGGTGGCTCAGATGGTAAAGAGCCTGCCTGCAATGCAGGAGATGAAGGCTCGATCCCTGGGTCCGGAAGATCCCCTGCAAAAGGCAATGGCATCCACTCCAGTATCCTTGCCTGGGAGATCCCATGGACAAAGGAGCTTGGTGGGCTACAGTCCTTAGGGTTGCAAAGAGTCAGACCCAACTGAAGCGACTTAGCACAGCATATAGTTATGCAAAATGTTAATGGGGAGGCTGTGTAAAAGTGGGGAAAACACTCGTGAATCAATAAACGTGTGCTCAGTCGCTCAGCTGTGAGCAACTAACGCTTTCACTTTCACTCTCAGGTGGTGCGAATGGTAAACATCCACGGGCTGCAGAGAGTCTGACACAACCCAGCGACTAGCACTCACAGAAGATGAGTTAAGCAAACTTCTGCTGAAGCTTGCATTGTGGCACCAATTTAAGTCTAACACGATGATGTGAGGACTTGTGGAACCCAAATTCTCCATCCTCTATCATACAGGCTAGGATTCATTCAGCTTACTCTTCAATCTATTGCTTTCCTGTTTCTGGGCTTTGGGCCATACAAATTTGTGCCATTTCCCCAATATTAAATAGAAGAGATCCACCTATGTGAGATCCCCAAAATAGAATGATTATAGCAGTGGGTGGCTGCCCATTCTGGGACAGAAAACTTGGCTAAATATCCTGGAATTTTTTTCATTTGCTCTGCGGGGCACTGGAGCTTATGGGGTGTGGTTGGGGAAGGTGAGGAGCTTAATGAGGACAGAAGGAAGCCCCCCCCACAACCATGCCCACTGGCTAGGGTGGTAGTGACTGTGAGGACCTTGCTATTGGGGTGCTCGGGGGACAAAACCATCATGCACCCATCATCTGAACCATAGAGAGCAAAATAGGGACCCTCGGGATGGAGGGTCTTTCCTGTATTGTCTGCTGTTCCCCAGAGCCAAGCACAGTGCCTAACTCAGGACAGGGGGCTCCGGGACTATTTTGTAATTAACAAACATGTGCTGAAAGGCTGAAGACAGTAGAAAAATCGGGTTCATTAGCACCCACCCTACCTTCACTTGGGACCTCAGACTCCAGTTACACCTCCTTGCACTGGGGCTCACTCAGGAGCACAAGGGTGAGCCCACCCTTCCTCCTATCTTCAGAGCCACTCAAGGTGGGCAAGGAAAAAAGTCTTGTTCGTGTAACAGCAATGCCCCTGTTGGATCCTGAGGGTGTCCTTCTGTCTCACCTGCCTCTGTGGCTTGTAAAGTAGCAGAAGGACAGAGACAGAGTGGAAATTGAGGGCTTGACACTGTGGTTTCAGTAACATGAGAGGAGAAGCTAAGTGAAGTCTGAGACTGAATGCACATTAAAGTTTGTTTGTTTGTTTGTTTTTAATTTTCAGTCAACTGTATTGGGGGAAGACTGAATTATCTTTCCTTTCTCTCCACAGAAAATGATTTCACAAAGTTGTAGTGATATGAAAACATGGCAGAAGAGAACGTAGGGGGAAAATGCTCATATAAATACTGTTAATTTCTGGATTGCAGGTTTATTATAGATGCCAGTTTTTTAAATACACTTAATTTGTTGTGATTTATTTCCTCATTCTAATAAATACTTCTCCTGCTTTGTTCTGTATGTATGATTTTTACATTCTTTTCCTTAAATTGTGTGAGTTTATGCAAGCTATGACAAATCTAGACAGCATATTAAAAAGCAAAGAAATGAGTTTGCCAACAAAGGCCCATATAATTAAAGCTTTGGTTCTTCCAATAGTCACGTATGGATGTGAGAGCTGGACCATAAAGAAGGCTGAGCACCGAGGAACTGATGCTTTCAAACTGTGGTGCTGGGGAAGACTCTTGAGTCCCTTGGACAGCAGGGATATCAAACAAGTAAATCATAAAGGAAATCAATCCTGAATATTCATTGGAAGGACTGATCCTGAAGCTGAAGCTCCAATACTTTGGCCACCTGATGTGCAAAGCTGATTCATAGGAAAAGACCCTATGATGCTGGGAGAGATTGAAGGCAAAAAGGAGAAGAGGGCGGCAGAGGATGAGATGGTTAGATAGCATCACCGACTCAATGGACACGAATCTGAGCGAACTCTGGGAGATAGCAGAGGACAAGGATGTCTGACGTGCTGCAGTCCATGGGGTTGCGAAGAGCTGGACACGACTGAGAGACTGAACAACAGCAACAATGCCTGTCTCAGTCCAGATGCACTCCTCTGCCTCCTGTGTTTCCCAGACACAGTGCTGGGCACAGAGACATTTCCTTGGTTAATTTTTATTGCTCAGGATGGATGGCATCAAGCTTGAATAGGGCGGCTGCAGGCCCGCTGAAAGACTCGGAGGTGAAAGTGACCGTCTTGAGACTCCCTTGACATTCAGCACACAGTCCTGCCTGCCCTTCCTCTGACTTTCCACTTTCCCATCTCCACAATCACACCATCACTTTACCACTATTTTCTACCCTTCTCCTTCTATCCATCTCTGTCTCTATATCTCTCCCTCCCTCCTCTTGCCTCCTGCTCTCATTTTCCTTCCATCTCTGGGATGGAGATCGTCATAAAAAGCTAGAGAAGGATGCTGAGGAGGAAGCTGAGGTTCAGTGGTGGAGATGGTACCCATGGCTGATTCTCAGCCAGCCCTGCAGGGGCCGTAGGCAGGAGACCAGCAGAGCGCTCTTCCGATAGTGAAAACCACTCCAGAGTCGGCAGCTCTGCGGAGGCAGATATAGAATCTGGGCTCAGAGACTGGGAGGTGGGGATGTGCCCCAGGCACCCTACAATCGCTTCTGAGTCCTCTCCTCCCACCACCAGTCCTCAAAACTGCGGGGGCAGGGCCCTGCGGAGAAGAGTGGGCTACAAGGAGAATTTGGCAACTGGTAAATCTGTCTTCGAGGATCTCAGGGGCAGCCGCGGGGGCGCTGTCCACCTGGTCAGCCTCCCACCTCCACAGGCTTCCGGGATGCCTGGGCAGCCCACGCGCAGGGGTGAGAGCCAACCCCCAGCCTCCGCCAGTGCAGACTTTGTGCCCATCTTGGAAGAGGACCAGAAAGGGGGAGGGAGAGGACTAGAAGACAACAGGGAGAAGGAAGTCCAGGAAAAAAAATCCCACCTCCTCCACGCAGCTTCCCCTGGTCCCCCTTGAACCTTCGGCATCAGTCTCTCCGCCAGGCTTCCAGAACATTCAGCAGACTAGCCATCAGTGTGTACACAGCATGTATGTCCCTATTAGCTTTTTTCTACGAATGACCTTTGTCTCCACTACACAAAGGTGCCTTAAGTGCTGACAAGGTGTCTTTGTATTATTTATTTCTGTGACCCCACACCTGCAATCCCCAGTGGCAGCAGGGGATTAATAATCATTTGCCAGACACAGAGAACAAACTTAGGGTTACCAAAGGGGATGGATTGGTGGGGAGATAAACTAGGAGCTTGGGAGTAACACATACACATCACTATAGATAAAATAGATAAGCCACAAGGACCTACTGTGTAGCACAGGGAACTCTACTCAAGGCTCTGTGGTGACCTAAATGGGAAGGAAATCCAGGAAAAGGAGATACATGTATACATATAACAATTCACTTGTACAGCAGCCACGAACGAAACGTTGTAAAGTAACTATACTCCAATGAAGTTAATAGTAATAAAAAAACCTCTTCCTCTACAGGGATCACTGTCCAGCACAAAGAATGTTGTATCTGTCTTCTGCATCTTGGGTTTCTCTGGTGACCCAGCAGTACAGAATCTGCCTACCAATGCACGAGATATGGGTTCAATCCCTGGGTCGGGAAGATCCCCTGGAGAAGGAAATGGCAACCCGCTGCAGTATTCTTGCCTGGAGAATCCCATGGACAGAGGAGCCTGGTGGGCTGTAGTCCATGGGGTTGGAGAGAGTCAGACATGACTTAGTGACTAAACAACAACAATTTCTGCACCTGTGGAGCCCCAGCCTGAGGAGAAGGGAGGGAAGACAGCCAGGCAAGAGCCCTCCCGCTTCTGAAATTGGTTCCAGCCAGCACAGTGGCTTCCAGTGGGGCACACCCAGTGCAGGGGTTAGAGGAACACACCACTGGTGTATGGAGAGGCATGGCTGGTCCTCAGGAAGGTTGCCCCTCATCCAGCTTCCATCTTCCCTTCAAGGAGAATGTCTCAGCCAGGTGCTAGGCTCACCTGAACTCCTCTCAAACCCTTAGCTCCCAATTTAACCCCAAATAACTAGGTCTTGGAGTGACAGTCTCACAGACTACAGTATCTGGGTAGTTTCCCAGCATTTGCCCTTTGGTCTCCAATATTTAAAGCAAATGATGCTGCTTTTCCATTGGCATCAGTGATGAAGCTTCCTTTTAAACTCATTACCCTTCAGAACAAAATAGATCTGGCTACAGAGAAAGCATTGCGTTTGCAGCCACAACAAAAATGATGGAAGTTGGGAACCCCTGGGATTGAGAAAAGGAGAAAAAAGGTGAGAAGTGCCCAGGTACCAGCCTCATCCAGAAACTTTCCAGCGTATGGCCTTGGATGAGCCATGGTGACCCCTGACCGTGACTTTTCTCCTGTGTAACATGAGGGAAGTCAGTTGTCTAAAGGCTTCTGCAGCAGAGTCCAGTCCTGAAATTCTGTGATGCACTGTTATTCATGTGGGATGAAAAGAAGAGAGCATAGGAGAAATAGAACAGTAAAATGGGGTGGCATTCTTCTGCGTGTCATCTCTGGAATTAGCAGAGGGGAGCGCTCTCTGATGGCTCTGTGGGTTGAGCCCCAGTGCAATGCCAGTTCAGGAGCAGTTCTGTCTGCAGTGGCCCCTCTCTCACTGCCCACTGGTTCCAGGAGTAGGTCAAGAGCAGCCCCAAGCCTCCCAGGAGATGCAGCCACTTGATTCTGAAGATGAGCAGTCAGAGAGGGGAAGGGAGAGTCTGGGGGCTGCCTGGTCCCGGACCCTCTGTAACCTCCACATTCTGAAATCCAAAGTCAGGGTTGCAGCCTGTTTGTGCAAGGCCTGGGCCTGGCCCCACGTGCAGGAGCTCCTTGGGGGACCCCTGTCAGCCCCGTTCATCTCCGCATTGTGACAGATGAAATGAGAAGTTGAGGGATGAGCAGTCCATCCACTTTCCAGGAACCTGGCTGGATCTGGGGACAGGGCAAGGAAGCCAGGGGAAGCCTTCCTGCCAGGCCTGGGAAGGGAGAAGCTGGACTCTGGTCCCTGTTAGCATCAGAGGCTGTCCTAGAAAAGCAAGTGATTTGACCTTGGATGGATTTTTCTACTAGTCTTTGAAGTAAGTTGAGCAGGATGTCTGGATCTGAGCAGCTTAGATCCTGAGAAGCTCTGCTGTGGGTCTGGGCTGCTCCTTGGACAAGACCAAAGGTATTCATCTGTGTGATGCTTTTGAAGACAGCAGGTGGAAGGACTCGACTCAGCGGAATCGTCCGGTTCACCTGCAGCTGGGCGTTTGCCTGTGGTCTTCTCTCCCTCTCACCTATCCCTATTCATTCTGCTGTCACCAAGGACGCAGAAAGAAGAGATGTAGTCTGGGTCCTTGGGGGATTTACGTTTCTACGCCTTCTCAACAACATACCTTCCTAGCTGCGTGTGGTGGTTCTGGTTTCTCCACACCACCCCCTCCCCTGCTGCATCCAGGCAAAGGAAGGCTCCAAGAATCTATAAGGCATGGACAGTGGCGACGTGTGAAAGGGGCTGTAAGAGAGAACCACCACCCTCACCCCACTGGCCAGGGCTGCAGATGGAACACACGACCCTCTCTTAAAGGTGAATTTCCGATTAACCTAACTGAGCTTCTTGGCACCTCTGCCCCGGTTTTTGACAAATTTGGCAGCCCTTGTGGGCCACAGTATCAGGCTGCCCACCAAGAACAGCCAAAACTGCCTTCCAGAGCCCCATCTCCATTTTTATGTGAACTTCTCCCCTTTCACCAGACTCTTGTAACTGTGCCTTCCTCCAACTCTACTCTTTAAAAAAAAAAAAAAAAAGGAAATGTCCCAGTGGCTCAGTGGTTAGGACTCCCTGCTTTCACTGCCAGTGTTTTCACTGCTCCATCCCTGATCTGGAAACTCAGATCCTGCAAGCTGCATGGCATGGCCAAAAAAGAAAAAAAAAAAAAAAATTCTAGTTTACCCTATGTGAATTTAACTCTCCCAGGGATACTTTAATTATAAGGCTTGGCTTGAATTATGGATTAAAGTCTATGCCTCACTTTAAAGGAATGCCAGGTTCTAGTTGAGGGAAGGGAGATATTATTTCAGGCAGGAAGACTTCCTTGGGTTCTTGGAATCTCATCACACTAACTAGAGTCGACTGAGTCCATATGTTCAGCCAGCGCTGCTTACTCTACCCTCTTGGTGGCCCTGCATCACTCGTTTCCCTCTGGGAAGAGAATTTAAGTCTTGGATTCCCACCACACGCAACCCCAGTGCCTGCTTAGTCTGTGCCTTGGACACCTTCTCCCAGCTGCAGCTAAATTTCCAGAGCTCAATATTCATGGAAGCCTGATGCCAACCCCTGACTTCTCTGCATCCCCAAGCAAGAAGCACTTGAACTGTCCAGAAGAAAGGCATGGGATGCCTTCTGACTTCCCTGGCTAAGACCAGAGGCTGCTTGTTGTCCCTTTTGTTCTCCATTCTTACTCCTGAGATGCACCTTGGCTGTACAATAGCTTTTAGAGATCTGGTCTCTGTGCCCTTTGTGGCATGCTTGTTTACGATGCGTGCAAAGCCTGCATCCATCACAGAGGACAGCATCCTGGCATTTCTCACGCTGATTCATTTTCCTTCTCAGGGACGTGTCTGGACTACGCCAGCCTTGGTGACCCCTTACTGCAGGGAAGGTGACACCAGCAGAACTTTGATCCCTGGGGCTCACATTCCATTTCACCTTTCCTGCCCTGTACACTCACTTCCCAGTAAAGGGGAGAAGATGATTTTCCACCCCTCTACTCCCCTTCCTCCCTCCTGAGACACATTCTCTGACCCTAGGTGACTCCTTTATATTTGGACATCTGGTCCTGTCTAGATGCTTTATCCCTTCTCAGAGCTTGTCTTTGCCAACTAAATTCCATGATTCTCAAATTAGAAATGATTCAGAAAGTGTCTCTTATTCCTCTTCGGGATGGCAGTCATCTTATCTGGACAGAAAATGCAGATCTAGGTTCTAAAACCTGGGTGATATTGTTCCTTAGATTTTTTAAGAGGCCTTAGGAACTAAAGGTACAGAATGTATTAGATTAGAAATATCTCGAGAATAGAAAGTATGTCTTATATCCATCTTTATCCCCAAAGCACTAGCTAAATTCTTGGCACAGAGTATATATGTTTCGTTAGTTGCTCAGTCATGTCTGAGTCTTTGCGACCCCTGTGGGCTATAGCCCACCAGGCTCCCCTATCCATGAGATTTTCCAGGCAAGAATACTGGAGCGGGCTGCCATTCCCTCCTCCAGGGGATCTTCCTGATCCAGGATCAAACCTGTGTCTCCTGCATTGCAGGCAGTTTCTTCACCCCTGGGACACGAGGGACGCCCCACCCTCACTATTTCTTACTGCTCACAGTCTGCTTTGAAATGCCTTCTGCCTTTCTTTTTTTTTTCCTTCATGGTGGGCTGGGAGAGAAACAAAAGTGTGATTATTTATAGCTTCCTCAGCCTTAACAGAGATCCAGACAATTTCCGGGCTGAATAGAGCTTGTTTTCCCACAGTTGTAAGGAATTCCTGCAAATTACACACATACTCACACCCATGTACTCCAAAAGGGAATCCCAGAGAAACACAGTGGGCAAGATACTTAACAAGAACTCCCAAGTAACCAATAGCATGAATTTCTGCTAATAACTGGGACGTGTAAACTGGAAATACATACTTAAGACCACCTCACACTCAGCAAACTAGGGAGAAAAATTTAAATTGGACAGCACCAAGTGTTGGCTAAGACACAGAACACTGGAAGTCATATACTTTGCTGGGAACACATTGGGAAAACCAATTTAAAGAGCAGTTTGGGAAAGCTGAAGAGTCTCATTCACTAACACACAGGAAGCCCTCTCCTAGGTTTACACCCCAGGGTAGACACTGGTACACGTGCATGAGAAGACATGCACAGCATCATCACAGCAAAAAGCAGAACACTCGTAATGCCCTTTAACTAGTGAACGTGTAAGTACATTATAAATTGTGATATGCGTCCACAGCTGTCCAGCCGTGTCCAGCTTTTTGGGACCCCATGGACTATAACCTGTCAGGCTCCTCGGTCCACAGAATTTTCCAGACAAGAGTACTGGAGTGGGGTGCCATTTCCTACTCCAGGGGATCTTCCCAAGCCAGAGACTGAAGCCACATATCTTGTGTCTCCTGCATGGGCAGGTGGATCTTTACCACTGCACCACATAAATTGTGATATAACCATGCAGGAAAATTCTGTACAGTAGCAAAACGAGCGAGCGAGAGTTAGAGGTGTGGATGATTTTCACAAACAACGTTCAGAGAAAAGCAAGTTGAAGCATAATTTGCAGAGAAAACGGCGGTTTATTTAATGTGTAAGCATCTGTTTTATGTATCTGAGAAGCATATGCCTGTAAGGAGGGATAAAATGACATGCATGGGAATTATCAACACCATATTCAAGATAAAGGCATCGTGGGTGTTTCCAATGATGTTGATAACATTTCATTTATTCATTTCAATTGTGGATACTTGTATTATTATTTGTACTTTTTGTACATCAACACTGTTTCATGGTTTGTTTTTTCAAAATAAGGGCCCTAAGCTGTTTGCTTTTCACTGCTTCCTTTGTTGCTCCATAAGATGAGTCTAGGCCCGCCTTGTCAAGCATGAAGCAGCTTTTGTTGATAGTTAATCATGCCCAGGAAGGCAGCAGTCACACCTGCATCTACCCCCAGGCTTTCTCTCATCCAGGCTCCACGGCTGTGGAGAGAGACCAGCAGAAGGTTTATAATCTGGGAAGCTATGCCCTTCTTCTTGAGACATAGGTCTACCTGCCCTCCATGACCCCCTGCACTTCCCTCCCACATCACCGGTACTCTGCCTCTAAGGGCTCTTTAGGTCCTGACTGCAGCCTGGTTTCAGTGTAGGCTGAGGAACTGAAAAGGTGCTGGGATTAAAATGACTCTATGGTCCAACGATGCCACAATGCACGGGAGTTAGGATATGTTCAGCTTGGTTGGTTGATTTCGTTTTATAAGTCTGTATCTTTCTTCCAGTCTTCAACATGCTTCCTTTTGGAGAATTGCATTTGAAAGCCTAAGTCTCTATGTGAGATTGGACAAGGACATGGCAAGCCACTCCAGCATTCTTTCCTTGAGAAGCCCATGGGTAGAGGAGCCTGGAGGTCTACAGTCCACGGAGTCGCAAAGAGTTGGACACAACTGAGTAACAGAGCACACACACACACACGCGAACGCGCACGCGCACACACACACACATACTCTATGTGAGAAAATCTCCAAACAATTGTGATTCAAAGTTCGGAAGTTTTTCTGTCAACACCTAATCACCCCAAGTGCTGGCAAACATGTAAAGTTGCACAGGTTTTTACAAGCTGTTGGGCATATAAATTATTACAACACCTTTCGAGAATAACCTATTGGTTTCTGGTAAAGGTGAAAACACAGATGCCTTTCAACTCATCAGATCTATTTCCAGGAAGACTCTAGCTAATGTGAACAATGGAGCATATGTAAGAATGCTGACTGCTGCCCTGCTAGTGATCACGGCAAATTGAAAACAGCCCAGTATCAGTCAACAGTTGAATCCGTAAATAAATTGTGGAATATTTTTATAATGGAAAATAATAAGGCAATGAAATGAATGGCCACATCTACATATTTGGAATAAGTATCTCATAATAGTAATGTTATATAAAGATAATTATGGAATGATACATGAGGAAGAATACCATTTGGGAAAGTTTCAAAGAAATGAAAACAAATACTGTGGATCACTGATGGATACGTCTTCATAAAGCAATAGAAATGAATATGAGTGGAAATAATAAAGATTGAATTCAGATAATGAGAGGGAAAAAAACGTGAGCTCATAGAAGAGTTCACTCAGGGACCTCACATGAATCTGTGATGTGCTGCGGCTACTGTTTTAAAGCAAATGTCTTAATTCAGTAATCATCTCTAAAACCGAATGCTTCCTTTTATAACCCTAATGCTATTATCAAATCTAACGAAATGATCAAAAATGTTGCCATCTAAACTGTGTCATTTATATTAAATTTCCATGATTTGCTTGCTTAGTCACTAAGTTGTGTCCAACTCCTTGTGAACTGTAGCCGGCCAGGCTCCTCTGTCAGTGGGACTTTTTGGTTAAGAATGTTAGAGTGGGTTGCCATTTCCTCCTCCAGGGAGTCTTCCCTTCACAGGGATCTAACCCACGTCTCCTGTGTCTTCTGCAGTGCAGGTGGCTCTTTACCTGCTGAGCCATCGGGAAAGCCCCCTTCCTACACTTTGTTGTTATTGTTCAGTGGTCCAGTCATGTCCAGCTCTGCGACCCCCATGCACTGCAGGACGCCAGGCCTTCCTGTCTGTCACCATCTCTGAGTTAGCCCAAGTTCATGTTCACTGCATCAGTGATGCCGTCCAGCCATCTCATTCTCTGACGCCCTCTTCTCCTTTTGCCCTCGATCTTTCCCAGCATCAGGGATTTTTCCAATGAGCCATCTGTTCGTATGAGATGACCAAAATACTGGAGCTTCAGCTTCAGCATCAGTCCTTCCAGTGAATATTCAGGGTTGAGCTCCCTTAAAATTGACTAGTTCCAGCTCCTTGCTGTCCAAGAAACTTTCAGGAGTCTTCTCCAGCACCACAGTTCAAAGGCATCAATTCTTTGGTGTTCTGCCTTCTTTACAGTTCATCTCTCACAACCGTACGTGACCAGTGGGAAGACCATAGCCTTGACTATACAGACCTTTGTTGGTAGAGTAATGTCTCTACTTTTCAACACACTGTCTAGGTTTGTTATTGCTTTTACAGTAGTCTTGTACAAATCAGGACCCCAATAAGGATCACACACGGCGTTTGTTTTGTGTGTTGTGTGTTAGCTGCTCAGTTGTGCTGAACTCTTTGCAACCCCCATGGACTGTAGCCCACAGGCTCCTCTGTTCATGGAATTCTCCAGGCAAGAATATTGAAGTGGGTTGCCATTTCCTTCTCCAGGGGATCTTCCTGACCCAGGGACTGAACCCAGATTTTCTGCATTGCAGGCAGATTCTTTACCATCTGAGTCACCAGGGAAAAATTACTTTAAATCAAGAGCAGTCTCTTTTCCCTCCCCCTCCAAAACCCACCTTTTTCATACTTCTTGTTGTTGTTAAAATGTTGGAACCAGCCTTTTAGACTGTCTCACATTCTACATTAATGTTTGCTATCTTCTGATGCCATTTAAATTAAGTCTTTCTCCCCTATACCATCCATATATGGAGGTTTTATCCCTAAAGTTTTGGTTAAATTCAAGTTCAACTAAATTTTTGGCAAGAAAACTTTTACAGTTATGTTGAATAATTTCATTGCACTATCACAGGACACAAGTCATGATTCAGTGATGGTGAAGTTGATAATGGTGACGAAGATGGTGGGAAGTAATCCCTCCACTGCAGAGTTCCTCATCAGCCTTTCATGTGTTAGTTTCCTCCTTTGATGATCATTGCCTGGATTGCTGATTTCATTAGGCTTTACAAAATGACAATTTTCCAGTTCCATCGCTTCTTTAACTTTATTAGACTGAGTTACTTTGTAAACCAAACCAAACCACCTTTCATTTTCAGGGGCTGTTTAGTTGGCCTGAAATACAGTTAACACAGAAATCCCACTTAATTATTTCCTTTTAACAACCAGTTTTCAGAATTAGAAGTTGCTTTTCTCTCTTGAAAAAAAAAATCTGAAAAGGATAAATGTTAAGATTTTATAAAGCTAGGTGCCAAGTATCCGAATGTTTATGCTATTCTCTAAACCTTACTAAAGTCTGAGATATTTTATGTTGAAATGTTTAATTGAACAGTAACAAAACCCCTATTTTTGTAAACTTTAAAAACTACTTGAAGTGTTCATCTGACTTTAAAAAGAAGCTTGGCCGAAGCTTTGGGAATAGTGGTTATATAAAAATTTTAGAGGCCTAATAAAATTTGTTTAAAAGGTAGAAAGGAGAGGAAAAAAGAAGTAAGCTAAAAATATAAGCCAGTCCAGTTAAAGAAGGACGTAACAAATATAGCCACTAGAGAACCTACCGGAGGTGAGAGTGACTGATGGCAGAATGCTCCATCCCTAGGGAGTCTCAGTGTGGTCCAAAGGTCTTCTTAAAATCAGAAGAGGAAAGATCAATAAACCAAGCAACCAAACAAAGCAACCACAAGGGAAAGAAAAAGGTA
This sequence comes from Nanger dama, assembly GCA_917880005.1. Classification (NCBI taxonomy): domain Eukaryota; kingdom Metazoa; phylum Chordata; class Mammalia; order Artiodactyla; family Bovidae; genus Nanger; species Nanger dama. The sequence goes on along the minus strand of CAKJTW010000046.1, from coordinate 15,177,080 downwards.
TAAAATTTTTCTCTAAAGAGGCCAGATTTAGGAGGAAAAGGATGCTACCGTAAGCAGCCCCCAGAGAGGAGCAGCGAGTAGCCGGCCCCAGGACCTCCAGGCAGGCACGAAGGAAACAGTATTAGAGACGAGCCTGGAAGGAGGATGAGCAGAGGGCTGCAGCCCCTAAGAGGGCACCCAGGCTCTGCTCTTTAGGAACCTGGGAGGGAACACACACATGTGAACGTAGACAGACTGTGTTCTGATGAAACACAAGGAAAAGCAATGAGTCAGGAACTGGGGTGGAGAGCTGGGTTCGGGGGTCAGGAAAACCCATGTTTGAATCAGGAGTCCACACTGCCCAGCTGGGAAACCCTAAAGCTTTTGCTTAACCACCCTAAGCTTCACTTTCCTCACTTACAACATGGGATAAAAATGCCTTTTCACAAGACGGTTACCGTAGGACTGAAAGAGACGGCTGTGGAGGCAGCGGGCCTTGCATAAGGAGGATCGTACTCTTACTACTGTTGATAGTAACATCCCTGTCTGGTTGCTGATCAGCTGATATACACACTGGCCTCGGTTATAAAAGTTACCTTGGTGGGATGGGCCTTCCTTTTGATTATTATCATGCTGTGCTCTAAAATAATTTTTACTAAAAGACTATTTGTAAGAATAAAAAAGGAGAATGTCTGGGTGTTTGTCTGTGTGTGTTTTTGTGCACGCCTCGATCCACAGGCGAGCTCAGGATCGCTGCAGACAGCTTTTCTGTGAAAGAGGAACAGAGGGTTTTGTGTTCAAGTTCATGTCACCTCTCTGGGCCCATGTCCTCATGTATAGAGATCCACACACTTGAGGTTCATGTGCCAAAAAATGGTATTTCCATGCATGTCCCTGTGTGTATCTTTGCACACACCTGGCAGAGAAATGGCCACTTGCACACATGACATGTGACTGCACCACCCACCGAATATGCCTCTTAATAATCCAGCAAAAACTCAGGGAATTTGGGCAGCGGGTATGTATTTATGCCTCTGTCCATCACAGACACATTCTGATGTATCAGCTGGGCTCAGATCAAATGGAAGGTGATATTTCAGGAGGGACCATAAACCAACTGGAAAGTCCTGAAAGCAATTATGATTTCGAGCCAGCAACCCCGGACTTCCATCCCATCCCCATGAAGCCTCCCCAGGCGAGATGCCCACTCCATCCCCACTCTCTATGGCCGGTTTGTATATACCTCTTTCCCTTGACCTCTCTTCTCTCACTTCCTGTGAATCCTCCCCACCCCACCTCTCTCTGCTGGTGGAGTTGGCTGTGATGAAGTTCACAAGGCAGGTGTCAGCCGTGTGTATGACTCTCTTGCTATTGAACCCGGAGCCCACATCTTGCTTCTGGGAGGGGCCTTTCAGCTCCCTTCTGGGCATTTGTTTCACCAGGTGGAGATGCAAGTCAAAGGGTGCTAGCTTAAAAATAGTCACAGCCTGAAAGTTGAGAGTTATGTTCTATTCAGCAGAAATTTTTAGGACTTAAGCCCAGGAGGCAGCATCTCAAGCATCCCTGAGAGAAACACTCCGAGGAGGCGAGGGGAGGAGCCAGCTTGTACAGATGTTTGCAACAAAAGACAGGTAGTCTGACCATCAAAAGTATTTTTGTGAATGAATGAAAACCAGACACTGCAAGTTAAGGAATTTAGTGCTTTTCTGTTCATGGGAAGATGCAAGAGCCTACGCTTCCTGAAATCACTCATCTCAGCTATCTGGGGCCAGAGTCCTGTATTTTCACATCCTGATGTTGGGAAAAGATTGAAGGTGGGAGGAGAAGGGAATGACAGAGGATGAGATGGTTGGATGGCATCACTGACTTGATGGACATGAGTTTGAGTAAACTCCAGGAGTTGGTGATGAACAAGGAGGCCTGGCATGCTGCAGGCCATGGGGTCGCAAAGAGTTGGACATGACTGAGCAACTGAACTGAACTGAACTGAACTGAACTGAAAGCTCCTCAGTGCTCACTGTAGGGAGCACCTGCAGTCTGATGGCTACCAGATCTCCCAGGTATCCTTCTCCTTTCTGAGTGCCCTTAGGGCTCAGGAATTAACATTTGGGGGCTGGAGTTGCTGATGACTGTGACATCCTTGTCTACTATTATAGTAGGAAATACTCCATTTCTCAAAGCATGGTTCACCTAGAGCCAGTGCATCTTCACTCTGCCAACCCGAGCCAGTGGGAGAAGGGCCTGGCATCTGCCCGTGGGGCACTCTTCTGCTGTTGAAAATCATCAACAAGCCACCAATAATAAGAATATAAAACAGTTTTGTTTGAGACGAACTGAGGACTAGCCTGGAAGCCTGCTTCCCTGATGACTCTGAGAAAGTACTCCAGAGAAGAAGCAGGGTTTCCAACACAGTCTTATATCTTTTTTTATATCTTAACAAAGGACATTAAACAAGTCAGGATTACATTTCTTTAAGTTTACCAAAAAAACAGGCCAGTACATACACAGTGAGTCAGTATGGCCTTGACACCTGGGAAGGGTGTCTTATCAAAGGAGGACCAGCATCCTAGGAAGGGAGCCATTTAACCTTTGTTTTCAATGTGCACATTGTTTACTTTTGGTCAATGTGTTTTCTTCTCTAATACTTAAAACAGACATACCCTGTAGGTATGATAGGCCATAAACAGGCTATCTTAGTTAGCATCAGGTTCAAGTTAGCTCATGGATAAGCCAGAATGACTCTCCTACATGTCGGTATGTGAACATTTCTTTTATCAGTTCCCAGGGAAAGACCACCCTCTCTTCCTTGTTCTCCCTTCACAGATGGGGGATGTTGGACCAGTGCGAAACAGCCATGCCTTTAAGTGAGCATGCAAAGCCCACGCTTGGAGACACTGACACACAGCAACACCTGGACCTTTGTATGTGGCTCTTCCGTGTGATAGAAGGGGCCATGGGCCTGCCCCTCGGGGACAGGACACACACAGGTGACTCAGCCCAGAGACGCACATCTGGAAACACATCATCCAGAGCAATTCAACCAGCACAGACAGACCAGGGGGAGAAATGGGGCAAGGAGGCAGATTTTAGGTTGGGAGTAAAATGGACATTTTGACATAGCAGTGGAAAAGGACGTCTGAAGTCTTATCCCCTGCTGGCTCAGCTCTCAGTGACAATTGGGCCACGCTCAGCCTTCAGGTGGCATGTTTGGATGGTCCTGGATCATCGTTTACTGGGAACAAGGGCAGAGAAGGAGAAACTGCCTTAAGCCCCTTTCCAGAAGAGGAAGTCAATGTTCCTAAGGGAAGATAAAAAGCAATCTTTGAAGAGCTTTTTTCTTACAATTCTGGTCAAGTTAAGAAGAAAGCGTAGGAGAACATCTATTCCCTATTAAACACGGGAAACAAAAATACCTACTGCCCACCTCTGGCCTTCAGGATAGCATCTCAGGCAGGAAGCAGGGAGAGAGATGAGTAAGCACAGGACCGACTCTTGAGGCATGGCATGAGTATAAACATGGGAGGAAAAGATAAAACTCATGGTCAATGAAAGATCAATTTCCGTGGGAGTCCTCAGAAGGGAGTCATGTGCTCAGTCAACAAGCATCCTCATGCCTTAGTTTTTCTCCATCCCTGTCAACGTGTAAGTCTCCAATGTGTGGGCTTCTGTTCACTGCGTTTCTTGTTTGTACACCTTATGTGTGTGTTTCTGTGTGTGTGTGGGGAGGGGTGTGTTTTTCTCTGTTTCTCTTGGATGGTTTGTGTGTACCTGTGTGTGTGTCTCTACATAAAAGAGTTTCTATGTTTCTGTCCGGCTATATCTGGATCTATTTCTCTATCTGTTTGTTTAAACTGGATCAAAGATCTGGTTTTCTGTTTTTATTCTGTAACATCCCCCGTGTCTCCTTTCATCTTCTATATCCTTGTCTCCTAACCAGGCGTACTATAAGACAGTTGCAATTCAATTTCTTTGCTAAATAGTAAAAATTATAATTTCCAAAGGAGATGAAAAGACCTTTTTCTTAGCTTTGCTGTGACCTGTGTGCCCTTAATTATCCCCTTCTCCCTTGGGAATCAGTGGCTATGGTTTGGGGTTTTGTGTTGGTTTTTGTGGCTTATTTATTTAAAAAATGTTTATTGGGGAGCATAGTTGTTTTATAATGTTGTGTTAGCTTCTTCTGAACAGCAAAGTAAAGCAGCTGTATGTGTACACATATCTCCTCTTTTGGGTTTCCTTCCCATTTAGTTCACCACAGAGCACCGAGTAGGGTTCCCTGAGCTACACAGTAGGTTCTCACTAGCAATCTACTTCACACACAGTATCAACAGTGTGTATAGATGAATCCCAATCTCCCATTTCATCCCACTCCCCTTTCCTCCCTTGGTGTTCATTCCTTTGTTTCCTATGCCTGTGTCCCTATTTCTTCTCTGTAAATGAGGTGGTCTGTACCAATTTAATGGAGGAGGAAACAGCAACCCACTCCAGTATTCTTGCCTGGGAAATCCCATGGACAGAGGAGATTGGCGAGTTACAGTCCATGGGATTGCAAACAGCTGGACATGACTTAGCAACTGAGAACATACCAATTTAAAAATCCCCTACCTCTGGTGAACTGTAAGCTTGAGGATGACTGATTAAACTGTTGTTTACAGTTTCAAAATAACTGATCCAGTAAGAAGTTGTTCTCGATTCATTCCCAGTCATAGGTACGTGCTGAGTGGGAAGCAGTTTATTTGAGGTTTTTCATGAGAAAACTTATGGCAATTCTTGGAAGAAGAGGCAAATGGTCCATTTTCCCTTGTGTTTGAAGAAGAAAGACCATCCTCCAGTCCCACTTGTTTATGTAAACTTTCATAAGAGAGGTGGAGATTTGCTCAATTCCAGAGAAAAACAAAAGTTAAAAATTATTTCCCCATACAACTTGAAAACCCACATTTATAAACAAGACTGGTATTATTTACCACTGGAGAAAAAAAATCTTCTTAGCCTGATGGAAGACTATGTCGTGTGTGGCCAGTGAAGAAAGTTTGGGCAACAGAAAGCATCCCACTGCCAAAAGGGGAACAGTGGTCAACAGTTTAAGGGTCCCTCTGGTCAAACCCTACTCATGCCTTCCTGGAAAGAGAAGCCTTGAGGAGTGGTGAAAAGGGGAGACTGCTTCTTTTATCAACAATTGGAAAACTCACTGATGCATAGCAGAAACCAGCACAATATTGTAAAGCAATCATACTCCAAATACAAATAAATATTAAAAAAAAATTAAGTCATACAAGAGAAGCATACACACACACATACACACACACAAATGGAATACATAATGCAACTCCAGTTTGGGGAGGTGTGTGTGCTTGTGCCTAAGATAATGCAATGGTGAGTAACCATGCATTACAAAAGGAAAAGAAAGGCTGGTCAGAAGGCTCAGCTGTTTGTGCATACTTCTCTCAACCTTGGGCTGGTTGGGTTAATCCCACTTTTCCCCAACTGGGTGAGATAGAAATTAAAAAAAAAAAAAAAGAAAGAAAGGCTTATCATGGTTTAGCAGTGGAAGGAAGCACAGGGTGAAGATGGGTTGTGAGGGTTTATATTTTGATTCTTGTAAAGGAAAAGGTTAAGACACATGGATAGAAGATGTCAGTGCTCAAAAAGTATTTCATCTGTGACATTTTCTGTATTGAGGCATAATACCATACTTCACGCTGTGCTGTACTTAGTGGCTCAGTCGTGTCCAACTGTTTGTGAGCCATGGACTGTAGCCCACCAGGCTCCTCTTTGCATGGGATTTCCCAGGCAAGAATACTGGAGCAGGTTGCCATGCCCTCCTCCAGGGTATCTTCCCAGCTCAGGGATCAAACTCAGATCTGCCACACTGCAGGCAGATTCTTCATCGTCTGAGCCACTACGGAAGCTCGAGAACACTGGAGTGGGTAACCTATCTCTTCTCCATGGGAACTTCCCAACCCAGGAATCGATCTGCCTGCGTTGCAGGTGGATTCTTCACCAGCTGAGCTACCGGGGAAACCCAATACCATACTCTGTCGCCTGAAAAACAATAGCGTCTATACTAGTCATTCTGTACATCAGTGTTTTCTACAGACCACTAATCTTGGGGTTGTCATCTAACCATACATACTAGAATTTTAGACTTTCAGACCTTATCAGACTGCAAAGTGTAATCTTCTAGGAAAAACTCTAATTTTTTTCTTGCAGCATCTGCAAATTTGACAGATGAATGTCTGAAATCCAAGCATTCTGTCCGTATCTCATTTGGCTGACTTGCCAGCAAGAAATGCTTCTCATTGGACACACTCCATAGCCCATCCTTTGTGCACTCAGATAGTTCCTAAATGATCAGGTCACTCCCTGAAATTAACGGACTATCTTCCAAAAATCCCTTCTGGACTCTGCCCTGACTCCCAGGCCTCCACCTTCTTTCACTTTTGACAACCAAGTCAACCAATATTGACTTGGAGGTTGAGGTCCACCCCACCTCCCATCGTCTTTGGATCCTCACATCTACTGGAACTTCCATGTCCTCCCATCCTGCCCATTCTCATGGGCAAAGATGCAGGAGAGGGGGTGCAGGAGCATCGCACGTTTTTCTATCGCCTCTTGATCTAATGAGCCTTGTTCTGGTTGTTCAGTCACTAAGTTGTGTCTGGCTCTTTGCAACCCCATGGACTGCAGCATGCCAGGCTTCCCTGTCCTTCACTATCTCCCAGAGTTTGCTCAGATTCACGTCCATTGAGATGATGATGCCATCCAACCATCTCATTCTCTGCACCCACTTCCCTTCTCCTTTTGCCTTCAGTCTTTCCCAGCATCAAGGTCTTTTCCAATGAGTTGGTTTTTCTTCGCATCAGGTGGCCAAAGTATTGGATCTTCAGTTTCAGCATCAGACCTTCCAATGAATATTCGGGGTTGATTTCCTGACTCAGCTCCAAGTGTAGCTGAAAAGCCCTTTGGGTTGTTATATATGTCATCATCCTTAACTTCTCAAAGCCTTGACAAGAGTTCATTTTGGAAGAAGTTATACAGATACTGGAGGAGAAACTCTTGTTTTCTTTTCTTCAAAATGGTAAGTTTGGAGATAAATTAGGGGCTTGTGGGTGAACAGGAATCTCACCTTCACAACTTCTTATCCTGGCTACACTAGGTCCATGGGAAAGACTTTCTTCTTATATTGCCAACCATTGTCAAGATCTCCCTGTCCTTGTTCTCCAGACTCAACTGGCACCTGTCCCCTGGACACTTTGCCACTATTAGACAGTAAGACACCCAAGATCAGAGATTTTTCATTCTTCCTCATCCTGAGTACAAAGTCCCACACACAATGCACACCATTATTTTTAACAACAAACAATACTTTTGGCCACTCTGAACCACAAGAAGTTGTTAAGAATATGACCTTTGAACATAAGTTCAAATCCTAATGCTATGACCTTGGGAATGTTTTTAATGCTCTTATGGTTTAATTTTCAATTATGCAACCAACCTGATATGACAGTTATAATGAATACATCAGGTGATGTATGAGTGGTCAATAAATGATACTGATAATTTATATTATTTCAGTTCAGTTCAGTTCAGTTGCTCAGTCATGTCCAACTCTTTGTGATCCCATGAATCACAGCACGCCAGGCCTCTCTGCCCATCAACTACTCCCAGAGTTCACCCAAACTCATGTCCATTGATTCAGTGATACCATCCAGCCATCTCATCCTCTGTCATCCCCTTCTACTCCTGCCCTCAATCCCTCCCAGCATCAGGATCTTTTCCAATGAATCAACACTTTGCATGAGGTGGACAAAGTATTGGAATTTCAGCCTCACCATCAGTCCTTCCAATGAACATCCAGGACTGGTCTCATTTAGGATGGACTGGTTGTATCTCCTTGCAGTCCAAGGGACTCACAAGGATCTTCTCCAACACCACAGTTCAAAAGCATGAATTCTTTGGTGCTCAGCTTTCTTCACAGTCCACCTCTCACATCCATACATGACCACTGGAAAATCCATAGCCTTGACTAGATGGACCTCTGTTGGCAAAGTAATGTCTCTGCTTTTTAATATGCTATCTAGGTTGGTCATAAATTTTCTTCCAAAGAGTAAGTGTCTTTTAGTTTCATGGCTGCAGTCACCATCTGCAGTGATTTTGGAGCCCAAAAATAAAGTCTGACACTGTTTCCAATGTCTCCCCATCTATTCGCCATGAAGTGATGGGACCAGATGCCATGATCAACATTTTCTGAATGTTGAGCTTTAGCCAATTTTTTTCACTCTCCTCTTTCACTTTCATCAAGAGGCTCTTTAGCTCCTCTTCACTTTCTGCCATAAGGGTGGTGTCATCTGCGTATCTGAGGTTATTGATATTTCTCCTGGCAATCTTGATTCCAGCTTGAGCTTCTTCCAGCCCATTGTTTCCCCCGCATATAAGTTAAATCAGCAGGGTGACAATATACAGTCTTGATGTACTCCTTTTCCTATTTGGAAACAGTCTGTTGTTCCATGTCCAGTTCTAACTGTTGCTTCCTGACCGGCATATATGTTTCTCAAGACGCAGGTTAGGTGGTCTGATATTCCCATCTCTTTCAGAATTTTCCACAGTTTATTGTGATCCACACAGTCAAAGGCTTTGGCATAGTCAATAAAGCAGAAAAAGATGTTTTCTGGAACTCTCTTGCTTTTATCATGATCCAGCAGATATTGCCAATTTGATATCTGGTTCCTCTGCCTTTCCTAATACCAGCATGAACATCAGAGAGTTCACAGTTCACGTATTGCTGAAGCCTGGCTTGGAGAATTTTGAGCATTCCTTTACTAGCATGTGAGATGAGTGCAATTGTGTGGTAGTTTGAGCATTCTTTGGCATTGCCTTTCTTTGGGATTGGAATGAAAACTGACGTTTTCCAGTCCTGTGGCCACTGCTGAGTTTCCCAAATTTGCTGGCATATTGAGTGCAGCACTTTCACTGCATCATCCTTCAGGATTTGAAATAGCTCAACTGGAATTCCATCACCTCCACTAGCTTTGTTTGTAGTGATGCTTTCTAAGGCCCACTTGGCTCCACATTCCATGATGTCTGGCTCTAGGTGAGTGATCACACCATCGTGATTATCTGGGTCATGAAAATCTTTTTGTACAGTTCTTCAGTGTATTCTTGTCATCTCTTCTTAATATCTTCTGGTTCTGTTAGGTCCCTACTATTTCTGTCCTTTATCGAGCCCATCGTTGCATGAAATGCTCCCTTGGTATCTCTAATTTTCTTGAAGAGATCTCTAGTCTTTCCCATTCTATTGTTTTCCTCTATTTCTTTGCACTGATCACTGAAGAAGGCTTTCTTATCTCTCTTTGCTATTCTTCAGAACTTTGCATTCAAATGGGAATATCTTTCCTTTTCTCCTTTGCTTTTTGCTTCTCTTCTTTTCACAGCTATTTGTAAGGCCTTCTCAGACAGCCATTTTGCCCTTTTGCATTTCTTTTCCATGGGGATGGTCTTGATTTCTGTATCCTGTACAATGTCAAGAACCTCCATCCATAGTTCCTCGAGCACTCTGTCTATCAGATCTAGGCCCTTAAATCTATTTCTCACTTCCACTGTATAATCATAAGGGATTTGATTTAGGTCATATCTAAATGGTCTAGTGGTTTCCCCCTTTCTTCAATTTAAGTCTGAATTTGGCAATAAGGAGTTCATGATCTGAGCCACAGTCAGCTCCTGGTCTTACTTTTACTGACTGTATAGAGCTTCTCCATCTTTGGCTGCAGAGAATATAATCAATCTGATTTCAGTGTTGACCATCTGGTGATGTCCATGTGTAGAGTCTTCTCTTGTGTTGTTGGAAGAGGGTGTTTGCTATGACCAGTGCATTTTGTTGGCAAAACTCTATTAGTCTCTGTCCTGCTTCATTCCGCATTCCAAGGCCAAATTTGTCTGTTACTCCAGGTGTTTCTTGACTTCCTACTTTTGCATTCCAGTCCCTATAATGAAAAGGACATCTTTTTGGGTGTTCGTTCTAAAAGGTCTTATAGGTCTTCATAGAATCATTCAACTTCAGCTTCTTCAGTGTTACTGGTTGGGGCATAGACTTGGATTACTGTGATATTGAATGGTTTGCCTTGGAAACGAACAGAGTTCATTCTGTCGCTTTTGAGATTGCATCCAAGAACTGCATTTTGGACTCTTCTGTCGACCATGATGGCTACTCCATTTCTTCTGAGGGATTCCTGCCTGCAGTAGTACATATAATGGTCATCTGAGTTGAATTCACCCATTCCAGTCCATTTTAGTTAGCTGATTCCTAGAATGTCGATGTTCACTCTTGCCATTTCCTTTTGACCACTTCCAATTTGCCTTGATTCATGGACCTAACATTCCAGCTTCCTATGCAATATTGCTCTTTACAGCATCGGACCTTGCTTCTATCACCAGTCACATCCACAACTGGGTGTTGTTTTTGCTTTGGCTCCTTCCCTTCATTCTTTCTGGAGTTATTTCTCCACTGATCTCCAGTAGCATATTGGGCACCTACTGACCTGGGGAGTTGCTCTTTCAGTATTCTGTTGTTTTGCCTTTTCATACTGCTCATGGGGTTCTTAAAGCAAGAATACTGAAGTGGTTTGCCATTCCCTTCTCCAGTGGACCACATTCTGTCAGACCTCTCCACCATGACCCGCCTATCTTGGGTTACCCTGCGGGCATGGCTTAGTTTCATTGAGTTAGACAAGGCTGTGGTCCATGTGCTCAGATTGGCTAGTTTTCTGTGATTATGGTTTCAGTGTGTCTGCCCTCTGACGCCCTCTCGCAACACCTACCATCTTACTTAGGTTCTCTTACCTTGGACGTGGGATATCTCTTCAGGGCTGCTCCAGCAAAGTGCAGGCACTGCTCCTTACCTTGGATGAGGTCACCCCTCCTGACTTTGAACGTGGAGTAGCTCCTCTCAGCCCTTTGAAGGTTAAGTGAAATAGATAGGCTAAAAAGACCTGCCACTTTGCAGGTATTTAATAAATGCTAGCTTCTTTTCTTTCTTCAGAAAATGGATACTACTATATTTTACCCTGGCAATAATTTTAAAGATCAATTGAGTAATATGATTAAAAAGAAGAGTTAACCTACAAACCACAACTAAATATCCATTTGCAAATTATTGGCATAGTCAAACAAAATGTCTCTCACTCTAAAATTGTCTTGAACTTAATTGAATTAACTTTGATTTTTCAAGAGGTACTTTGAAGTATAGTAGGTATATAGTGTTGTGTGAAGGGTGTGATGTGGTGGTAGAAAAAGAAGGAATTTTTCTTAGAAGGTCTATTTTTTATTCATATGCCAGACAGGGCATATAACCTCTGCAGTCCCTCATCTGAAAAGTGAGTTATAATAAATCTTGTTCAACTGTTATATAGGCTGGTTGTTGTTGTTTAGTCTTTCAGCTGTGTCCACCTCTTTTAGACCCCATGGACTGTAGCCCGCCAGGCTCCTCTGTCCATGGGATGCTCCAGGCAAGAATACTGGAGTGGGTTGCCGTTTCCTCCTCCAGGGGATCTTCCCCACCCAGGGATCGAAACTGTGATTTCTGCTTTGGCAGGTAGACTGTTTACCACTGAGCCACCAGGGAAGCCCTGATCAGCATTACTAGTTAGATAATCTGTTGGACTGACTCCTCCTCCCATCCACTCAAGGAAAGAAACCTTGCAATGACCAACATACTGTTTCACCAACCTACTGTTTCACCTCAAATACCCTTGTTCCTACTTATTTCTGCCTGCAAACATCTTTCATTTCTTGGAGCGCTTTTTTATCTTTTTATCAAGCTCCTTTTAGCTTGATTGGATGCTATCTGATTAATGAATTGTTGAATAAAGCCAATGAGATCTTTAAAATGGACTCAATTGAATTTTTTAACAGAAGTATAAGGATTAGGCTAAGCCAATAACTCATTAGCTGTTAGATCGATGGATGGATGCTGAGTACTTCCTGTACTTTCTGTGTCTAGGGACAGAGAGACGGGAAAGGGGAGTGTATCATTGACCTGTCTGAATATTGAGGCATGTAACTTTTGATTATGGAGCTATAAAAAGGGGATGGGTAATGGACAATCCCACTTTCTCATTCTTCTACCTTCAGTAATCTTTCCATACACTCTAAGAATGCTCTGGTCCACCCATTCAAAACTACTCAATATCCTTGGGAGTTGTGTTTGACATGGATGCACTACTATATTTAAAATTAAATGCCATGGGAATGCAAATTAGTACATCCACTATGGAGAACAGCATGGAGATTCCTTAAAAACTGGAAATAGAACTGCCTTATGACCCAGCAATCCCACTACTGGGAATATACACTGAGGAAACCAGAATTGAAAGAGATACATGTACCCCAATGTTCACTGAAGCACTGTTTATAATAGCCAGGACATGGAAGCAACCTAGACGTCCATCAGCAGATGAATGGATAAGAAAGCTGTGGTACATATACACAATGGAGTATTACTCAGCCCTTAAAAAGAATACATTTGAATCATTTCTAATGAGATGGATGAAACTGAAGCCTATTATACAGAGTGAAGTAAGCCAGAAAGAAAACACCAATACAGTATATTAACGCATATATATGGAATTTAGAAAGATGGTAACGATAACCCTGTATGCGAGACAGTAAAAGAGACACAGATGTGTAGACCAGTCTTTTGGACTCTGTGGGAGAGGGAGAGGGAGAGGGTGGGATGATTTGGGAGAATGGCATTGAAACATGCATAATATCATATATGAAATGAATCACCAGTCCAGGTTTGATGCATGATACAGGATGCTTGGAGCTGGTGCAGTGGGATGACCCAGAGGGATGGTACGGGAAGGGAGGTGGGAAGGGGGTTCAGGATGGGAAACACGTGTACTCCCGTGGCGGATTCATGTTGATGTATGGCAAAACCAATACAATATTGTAAAGTAAAATAAATAAATATATAAAGGAGTCACAAATAAAATAAAATGCCTTCCCTTGACGAAAAAAAGAGTTGCCTACTGTCCATACCTAAAGGAAGGTTGTCATGGGGGATCAGACCTGGCTAGCAGCCTGCATGGGTCCTGACAATTCTCAAGGAGTGTTTTTGAAGGTCCTCTTTGAAAATCTCTGCAAATGACCTGTAATTTTTCCCAAAGGGATTTCAATTGAAATTCCCTATCCCAAAGGGACGTCAATGACAACAGCAGTCAGGGGCTTGCCACCCCCTCTAGCTGCTCAAAAGCAGAGATTTTATAACAGGGGAGGTCAGAGAGAGTGGCAGGGAAGGAGTTAGTTAATCCTTAGGTTTTTGTGTCTTTTCTTTTTGATTGGAGGAAAATTGCTTTACAATATTGTGTTGGATTCTGCCATATGACAGCTCGAGTCAGTCATAATTATACATATATCCCCTCCCTCTGGAGCCTCCCTCCCCTCCCCTCAGCCCACCCCCTCTAATTTTGAAAGTTATTTTCAATGAGCAAAGAAATCTTTACCATCACCACCATCATCATTACCAGCAACTTCAGCAGTAGCAAGTTTACACATTGAAAACCTTTTCAAAGCTTGAAGCAGCTATAAAATCAGTGGAAGAGTTTTGAATGCATCTGCTCACTTCAGACAAAATTATACGGGGAATGAAAGGCATCGGCCAAAACATTTTAGATGTATCGAGCTGGACCATTGTCAACTATCTCCAAACAAGTTCCCTGTGTTCTAATAAAGTAAATAAAATGACCATACCCTTTATAAAAACGTGACTTTCTGTAGCATAGTTTCAACCCATTCAATACAATTGAAAACATACCTTTGCTGTTTCCAATAATTTTATTCATTTGCTCTTACTGTATGACGTCTTTAAAGACATGTGGTCAATCATTAGCTCTGATCTAAAGCCCAGTATTTAGTTGGGAATGTAATCTCCTAAATTGCAACATTTTTCAGATGGGAAAAGTGGGGTATGCTTTATATTAATGCATTTTGTTACAAGGTTTCCCAGGATGCCCTGAGTAAAAAGTGGAGCATCCCTGCAGTATGAGATTCTTAGACTGGGAAACAAGTGGTTTTTGAAGTTAAAATGATTTTTTCAAGATTATAAAACATTCATCAGGTTATTTTGCCAACACAGAGTTTGTATACACATAGTTGAGTGGCGGATTAACTCACTGCTATTCATTCATTCAAGAAAATAGTTTGTAAGCATTAAGTATGTTCCAGACACTTAATAGGAGTTGGGGGTATATGGCTGAATGGTATTGTCATTGCTTTCAAGAAGATAAAACCTGTATAGTCAGGCAGACCCATCGTTCTTTACATGCGCTAGTTTCTGCTGTGCAACAAAGTGGATCAACTGTAAGTACATGTATATCCCCTCTCTCTTAAACCTCACCCCACTCCCACCCCATCCCACCCCTCTTGGTCCAGCACAAATATTTAAATCACCAAGTGTTCTGTGCCAGGAGCATTGCAATTTGAACCTCAAATTCACAGTAGAGAGAGATACTCTCTATCCTATATAATGATTCTTTGTCGTTTCCCCTTTTCCTTCTCAGCGAGATTCCAGAGGGAGGTTCTGATGGGTCTGTTTACGCCCCTGGTTCTCCCTCCTGGCCATTCATCAGACTCACCTGGGAAGCTTGGCGATGCTTGTTCCCATCCCCCAAAGACTCTGATTTAATCACTCCGGGCCGCGTCTTGGACGTTGGTCATGTTTCCAAATACCCCTGGGTGATTATAATATGTATTCAGGCTTGAGAATGATTAAGTCAATCTGCAGATTGACTACTGCAGACAATATTTTTCTGCCCACAGTGCCGATTCCTGCTCATACCCACCTCATACCCACGAAGAGAAGCACACAAAGCTAACAGTGTGGAGTTTCTCCGTAGTTACTACACTGCTCCGCCAGAAGTAAGAGGAAACCTAGGGGCCAGAAATTATCACTGATGCCTCATGTGGACTTTCAAGTTTTTTTAAACAGTAAGTATATTCTGTTATTTGTAACCAAGAGAATCTAAGTTGTTCAGTATAGAATAAGCTTATGCCATAGTAACAGAAAGTCAACATTTGAGAGGCTTAACACACCTTAAAGTTTATTTTTCATCTTTTAAATTCAAAGTGAAAAGAAAGTGAAGTCGCTCAGTCATGTCCGACTCTTTGAGACCCCATGGACTGCAGCCTACCAGGCTCCTCAGTCCATGAGATTTTCCAGGCAAGAATACTGGAGTGGGTTGCCATTGCCTTCTCCAGGGGATCTTCCCCGACCCAGGGATTGAAGCTGGGTCTCCCGCATTGTAGGCAGACGCTTTACTCTCTGAGCCACCAGGGAAGCCCTTTTAAATTTAAAGCAAGCCTAACAATATGCATGCATTTTGTAGTTGTGCTACCTAGGACACATCCCCTCTAAGGGAGAAGAGTGTGTTGGGAAGAAGTGTGTGATTTTATGGGTCAACTTGGCTGGGCTGTGTTGCTCAGCTGTTTGGTCAAACAGTAGATGTTGCCATGAAGGTATCTTAAAGATGTGATGAAATTTACAATCATTTGAAGAATTTGAAGAGTGAAATTTTAAACTTGCTGATCCCATAACTGCGTAAGTCAATTTCTTCTAGTCTCTCTGTATTTCTGTCTCTGCCCGTCTCTCTAGCAGAATAAACCTAGTTTTGCAATGTACTAGATGTATGGGCTTAAGTAACACAACTTCTTTTAAGCCTCATTCTACATTCTGATAAAATGAAGGTAATATGTAATCCATTAGATGCTTAAAAGGCTTCAGTGAGGCCATTTGTGGGATATTTAGCACTCTAAATGGATAGTAATTAAGCAAGCATTCGTCTAGAATCTCTGATCATAAAGAAGGGAAAAGTTTGCCAAAATTAGGTGTTCCCAAGGGCTAGTTGAGCAGAAAGCAGGAGCCTTGGGGATAATGTCTTTGCTGGTAGTTTGTGGCATTTCCTTGGGGTCACTAGTACCTTGCACAGATGGAGTATCCTGGCATTTTCTAGTTTTATTCTCTTTTTCCAACAGAAGTGATTCCCCCCACCACACACATATACACATATACACTATATACTAGCTTACACATGCATTCTTATCATGCCCATGATGTTGGGCATTCCATAGGCGGCAGTTCCACCTGAGACCAGTCCTTCTGGGATCCTGAGTCAATTGAAAGAGAATAAGAAGGGTCTTGGTATTGGGAGGATGAGGATGTGAGTGGAGAGCGCTAATTTTACTTGCCCTTAATCTAGGCTTTGGTCTTCTCTGAAGCCAGGAAGAACAGGAACAGGAGGAAATAATGGAAAATGGCACCAGAAAACAATTAGATTTGGAAATATGAGGGAGAGAAAGGAAGCAATAAGAAAAGGGAGCAGAGATGACTCTGGATTCTTGGCCCAAGTTGATGTTCTTTTATGTCTTTTATAAAAATAAAAGAGAAAAAATAATTTTTGGACAAAGGCTACTGCTTTCAACTCTCCCATAGCAAGAAAGAGAAAAGCAAGACACTTATTCCTGGATTTTGCCAAATCACAGAAAAGTACATAAGAAGGAGAGTCTCATTCCCAGGCGGCAAGACGGAGCACATCAGAATGAATGAAATTTAAGCCTGAATGCAAACATCTGTGGAATTTTTGCTAAGGGGAGGAACAAAGAAGAAAGTGAGATTAAGACCTACAGCATATGAAAGCATATTTTCATAAAAATAATAAGTATTTTCCATAGATTTGTAACTCAAATGACAATCCCACATGTCGTAGAATTTTCTGAAACGTCCACGTCTTTGAGGATCCACAATGCTTACTTGTGTTTAACACTCGCAAAATGTGAGTCTTGTGGTTGCCTTCCCAGACCTCTTTCATTGCTCTCCTGTGACAGAAACCTTCTTTTCCGTGAGAATCTATAAGTGGTTCAGGTGGGGTGGCCCAACACCCATCTACTCATCCACTGTTGTTGTTGTTAAGTCATTAAGACGGGTCCGACTCTTTGCCACCCCATGGACTGTAGCCCACCAGGCTGCTTTGTCCTGGGATTTCCCAGGCAAGAATACTGGAGTGGGTAGCCACTCCCTCTCCAGGGGAATCTCCCAACCCAGGGATCGAACCCGTGTCTCCTACACTGGCAGGAGGCTTCTTTACTACCGAGCCTCCTGGGAAGCTCATCCTGCTCTCTGCCAAAGGGGTACTTGGTGACCCAGACCTGCCTGTTGCAATACTTCAGCCAACACGGGCCAGAGTGAACTACCCAGAAATGGGCACATAACTCAAGGAGGGACAATCAGAACCTTCTCTGTGTTTGGGTGGATAGACTTTGGGGAAAGAGCAGCGAACAGTCTTCTCTGGGGTCATGAAAGCTGAGGGCCAGAGTTCCTGGAGAGGCTTGGAGTTGTCTTTGCCACGGGATAATGGCTGCCTACTGAGAATGAAGAGGATGAAGAAGAAAGGAAGCCACTTCAAGACCTGGAGAGACTCAGCTTTGATGACAGCCCACCAACAGAGAGCTGAGCTTTCTTAGTCCAAAAGGAAACCCTTGAGTGACTAGCACCACCAAGAAAGAGGCTCCTGAAGTGGTGTGGACACCAAAAGGGATGCCTTCCCCCTTAACCTCCTAAGAGGGGCCCATGGAAGAGAAGGGATCTCTGTTCCCAAGAGCAGAGCCTAGTGGCCAGCATGGCCCCACCAGGGAGCTCACTGCTCGGACACGTGACCACTTTTCCATCTCTCACCCATCCAGACTCGGATAGTGTCTACACCACACCGGCTCTCTTCTGCCCCTTTGAATGGGAGTCTGGAGAAAAGTCTCTTCAGATAAAATCTTACCTGGTGGAAGCCACACAAAAGGACTTGTCACCAAACTCCCCAGCATCTTTGAAGTCACTTGATCATGAACACAGGTAGAATTTCTGGAAAAAGCAACCACAGGTACAGTTACAAGAGACAGAGGGAGTAACAAGTGTACACTTAAAATAAGAACTTCTTCTGATGGACTGACGATCTTAAGTGGAGGCTTAAACTCTGTGTGTGTGTGTCTGTGTGTCTGTGTGTGTGTGTCTGTCTGTGTCTGTATGTGTATTTGTGTTCATGCATAGAAAGAAGACAGAGAGGTTGAGAGAGAAAGGCAGGATCAAACAGATCTGGTGCGGCCTCTGGGACCCTTGAAGGCAGAAGGGGGAAGCAATGGTGTGGGGAGTTGAAGAGATTGGGGTCCTCAACCGACGATGTCCATTTGAGAGGTGGGGTCTGTGCTGACTCCAGGGCATGAATGGGGCAGCCAGCATCCTGCCCTGATTCTGAAACAAGACTTCGATCTCAATGAACCCAAGTCCCGTTCTCAGGTGTGTGCACTGCAAATAGCAAAGGGAGAGCCTGAGACTGTGACTCTTTCCAGAGGACAGACAGGTCAAGCATAAGTGAGGTCCACCCAACCCCCAACCTCATCATCACCTCTTACTGGCCCTCATCATCACCTCTTACGTGACCACTTTCACGTTCACATCGAGCAACCCATGAAGCTTGGCTGAATTGCAGGTTGAGAACCACAGCAAATCTCTTTTCCAAAACCATATGCCGGGCCCCTGGCCAAACACAGGACCCAAGCCTGTGTCTGACTTCCTTGAATAGGCTGTCAAGGGCTTTGCTGTCCTGCTCTTCACCCAAGTTTCTGGTAAAAACAGTTTAAGTCTTCAAATAAGGTACGACTGTAAAATGCAAAGGAATGACCAGTTTGCCAAATATTTCCAAGGCAGTGTATTTGAGTGGGGCATGAGGGGGTGGGAAGTTGGTTATCTCTTCTAAAGAGGCAGATCTTGGGACTTTGGTGGTGATCCTGTGGTTAAGAACTGGCTTTCCACTGAAGGGGACACAGGTTCAATCCCTGGTCAAGGAACTAAGATTCCACATGTCAAAGGGCAGCTAAGCCCAACTGCGCTGTAACTACTGAGCCTGTGCTCCACAGCTGGAGAAGCCCGTGCACTGTAACTAAAGAAGAAGCCCCCCAGGCACCACCGTGAAAAGCCTACATGCCCCAACAAAGACCGAGCACAGCCAATATTGAAAAAAAAAAAAAAGAGGCAGATTTTCCTGAATGCTTTAAAGCAGTAGGTGTCATGCACAAAGAGAGGGATGGGTAGTTATATTCTTTAATAGCTTCTTTGGCTAATTTCAAAAGACATACATATTTAATATAAAAAGTGAAAAACATGTGTTAAGTCATCAGCCCCTGTAACAACCTCAAAGTCACAGTGGATTAACAGAGTAAAACTGTATTTCTCATCCACACCAAGTTGAACAAAGACATTCCCAGGTGGATGGCTTTCTTTGGTGACTCCCCTTCAAGCAGTGACTCAGGGATCCAGGATGCGCCCATCTTACTGTGATGCTGTTCCCAGGGCCCCCATGTGTTTCGATGGATCTTTTGCATCACTGACCAGTCAACAAGCTGCGTTGGATGGGGCAAGGTTTTCTAAAGCCAGGTCTACAAGTACATCATTTTTCCTACATTCCATTGGCCAGAGTTAATCTCATGGCTAACCTATAAGCAAGGAGGTTGGGAAATATCATTTTCCTGTGTTGCTGTTGCTGTTCAGTCACTAAGTCATGTCCGACCCTTTGTGACCCCATGGACTCCAGCACGCCAGGCTTCCCTGTCCTTCACTATCTCCCAGAGTTTGCTCAAGCTCATATCCATTGAATCGGTGATGCTATCTAACTATCTCATCCTCTGTCTCCTCCTTCTCCTCTTGCCCTTCAGTCTTTCCAAGCATCAGGGTCTTTCCGATGAATCAGCTCCTCATATCAGTTGGCCAAAGTATTGAAGCTTAAGGTTCAGCATCAGTCCTTCTGATGTATATTCAGGGCTGATTTCCTTTAGAACTGACCGGTTTGATCTCCTTGCAGTCCTATGGACTCTCAAGAGTTTTCTCCAGCACCACAGTTCAAAAGCAGCAATTCTTTGACACTCAGCCTTCTCTATAGTCCAACATCTGTATGGTCTTCTTTATGATCACATCTGTACATGACTGCTGGAAAAATCATAACTTTGATTATGCAGACTTTTGTTGGCAAAGTGATGTCTCTGCTTTTTAATATACTTATGAATAAAATGACATAGTGTGACTAACCAGAGCTTGGCCTCTGCCACACACCAACAGCGAACAGGGGACATCTGATCACTTACAATCCACAGAACTCAAGATAGTTTGCTGTTGATGATATGGCTTGTATTCTGTGTGACTTCAATCTATGCACCGATGCCATTTTGCAAGTATATATAAAATATTTTATGACATCATACAGCATATACTGTTTTATAACATACATTCTTTTAATCATTGCAACTTAACTATAAACATTTCACAGTAACTCAGTTTGAGGAGGCTGTGCAGTATTGCTCTATATGGATTACCATATTTCAGTTCAGTTCAGTTCATTCGCTGAGTCAGTTCAGTGTCTAACTCTTTGCAACCCCATGGACTGCAGCACTCTAGGCCTCCCTGTCCATCACCAACTCCCAGAGTCCACTCAGACTCATGTCCATTGAGTCAGTGATGCCATCCAACCATCTCATCCTCTGTCATCCCTTTCTACTCCTGCCGTCAATCATTCCCAGCATCAGGGTCTTTTCAAACGAGTCAGCTCTTCGCATCAGGTGGCCAAATAAATGGAGTTTCAGCTTCATCATCAGTCCTTCCAATGAATACCTGGGACTGATCGGTTGGATCTCTATGCAGTTCAAAGGACTCTCGAGCATCTTCTCCAACACCACAGTTCAAGAGCATCGATTCTTTGGCACTCAGCTTTCTTTACAGTCAAACTCTCACATCCATACATGAATACTAGAAAACCATAGCCTTGACTAGATGGACCTTTGTTGGCAAAGTAATGTCTCTGCTTTTCAATATGCTATCTAGGTTGGTCATAACTTTCCTTCCAAGGAGTAAGTGTCTTTTAATTTCATGGCTGCAGTCACCATCTGCAGTGATTTTGGAGCCCCCAAAATAAAGTCAGCCAGTGTTTCCAATGTCTCCCCATCTATTTCCCATGAAGTGATGGGACCAGATACCATGATCTTCGTTTTCTGAAAACTTTAAGCTAACTTTTTCCACTCTCCTCTTTCACTTTCATCAAGAGGCTCTTTAGTTCTTCTTCACTTTCTGCCATAAGGGTGGTGTCATCTGCATATCTGAGATGACTGCTATTTCTCCTGGCCATCTTGATTCCAGCTTGAGCTTCTTCCAACCCAGCATTTCTCATGATGTACTCTGCATAGAAGTTAAATAAGGACGGTGACAATATACAGCCTTGATGCACTCTTTTTCCTCTTTGGAACCAGTCTGTTGGTCCATGTTCATTTCTAACTGTTGCTTCCTGATCTGCATATAGGTTTCTCAAGAGGCAGGTCAGGTGATCTGGTATCCCATCTCTTTCAGAATTTCCCACAGATTTTTGTGATCCACACAGTCAAAGGCTTTGGCATAGTCAATAAAACAGAAATAGATATTTTTCTGGAACTCTCTTGCTTTTTCCATGATCCAGCAGGTGTTGGCAATTTGATCTGTGGTTCCTCTGCCTTTCCTAAAACCAGCTTGAACATCTGGAAGTTCATAGTTCACATACTGCTGAAGCCTGGCTTGGAGAATTTTGAGCATTATTTTACTAGTGTGTGAGATGAGTGCAATTGTGCGGTAGTTTGAGCATTCTTTGGTATTGCCTTTCTTTGGGATTGGAATGAAAACTGACCTTTTCCAGTCCTGTGGCCACTGCTGAGTTTTCCACATTTGCTGGCATATTGAGTGCAGCACTTTCACTGCATCATCTTTCAGGCTTTGAAACAGCTCAACTGGAATTCCATCACCTCCACTAGCTTTGTTTGTTGTGCTGATTCCTAAAGCCCACTTGACTTCACCCTCCATGATGTCTGGCTGTAGGTGAGTGATCACACCATTGTAATTATCTGAGTCATGAAGATCTTTTTTGTACAGTTCTTCTGTGTATTCTGGCCACCTCTTCTTAATATCTTCTGCTTCTATTAGGTCCCTACCATTCCTGTCCTTTATCGAGACCATCTTTGCATGAAATGTTCCCTTGGTATCTCTAATTTTCCTGAAGAGATCTCTAGTCTTTCCCATTCTATTATTTTACCATGTCACCCATCTGTTGTGAAATTGGTGCCAGTCCAATCACTGCATAATTGTGGTTTTCTTTCATAGATGATAATGGTTATTTCCTCAGGATCCGTCCATGCTTCTGCTCAGTTGTGTCTGACTCTTCGTGACCCCATGCACTGTGTGCAGCCTGCCAGACTCTTCTATCCATGGGATTTCCCAGACTAGAATACTGGAGGGGGTTGCCATTTTCTCTTCCAGGGGATCTTCCAGGGATCAAACTCATATTTCCTGGGTCTCCTGAGTTACAGGCGGATTCTTTACCTGCTGAGCCACTGGGGAAGCCCTTTCCTCAGGATACTTTTCTAGAAATTAAATCAGTAAATGAAAAGGAAATACATTTTGTTGGGGGATGATAAAGTGACTTCAAAATGCTTCTCTTCCTAGGATTTTATTTTGGGAAGTTTAACTACTCTGACAACGTTTTTTGCAAACCTTTGCTGAGTTCAAAGCCAACAATTCCAATTTTCTAGAGATGTCCTTGCTAAAGTGTACTCCTCAGCTTCTATTTGTTGAAGAATAGACTTAACTCTGACACATCAAGAAGGAGGGGAGGGGGCTTTCCTGGTGGTCCAGTGGCTAAGACTCTGCACTCCCAACGCAAGGGCATAGGTTCCATCCCTAGTCTACGAACTAAGATTCGGGCCGGGGGTGGGGGGAGTAGAGGAAAGGGAATATGCAAGATCATGGGGACAAAGGTTAGCTGAGCCCGTACTCCATACCAGGCATAAGGGAGATGCTTTACAAAGAATTCAATTTCCTATTATGACAACTTGAGAGGTAAGTATTTGTCTAGGATCAAGAAGAGCCCTAGCATTCATTGAAACTCAAGTGTCTACCCAAGTCTATTATCCGTTGGGTTGGGACTCAGATGGGACCGGTCTTGGGCAAAACTTTGAGATGGATCAGGGAAATGTGCTGTTTTCAGTCCTTTCTCTTTCCTTATCTCTGGGTATCCATGACTCTTCCATTTCTGGCTCCATTATCCCCAAAGCAGGAAAAGATCCCATGAGGGTGTGACAAAGAGAACTACTCAGAGAGTCAGAAGAACTAAGCTTCAATTCTTTTTTGATTTTTCACCCGATATGCCATGCTTGCCTTGGCAAATGTATTTTCTCATCTATACAAGGAGAAATTGGGACCAGATAATCTCTAAGTCTCTCTCCCTCTCTCTCTCTCTCTCTCTTTTTTTTTTTTTTTTTGACCATGCCACTCGGCTTGCAGGATCTTAGTTCCCTGACCAGGGATTGAACCCTGGGCCCTTGGCAGCAAAAGAACCAAGTCCTAACCACTGGACCTGCAGGAAACTCACCTCTAAGTCCCTTTAATGTCCCAAAATTCCAGACAAAGAACACTAGACAGTCTGCACTTGTTTGTCACTCAGTCATGTCTTACTTTTGCAACCCCATGGACTGAAGTCCTCCAGGCTCCTCTGTCCATGGAATTCTCCAGGCAAGAATACTAGAGTGGGTTGCCATTTCCTTCTCTAGAGAATCTTCCTGACCCAGGGATCAAACCTGCATCTCCTGCTTTGCAGGCAGATTCTTTACTGTCTGAGTCACCAAGGAAGCCTCCTCAGTTTCCCTGTTCTTTAAGGAATTCAGCCCAGATGCATTTTTAAATCTGTTCCGTTCTGATTCCAGAGCTCATTCTTAGAATCTAACCAAAGACTTGACACACAGCAGGAGAATACATGTCTGTGACTACTGATTCTTCAAACTTCTCCATTCTGACACCCCCAAATGTGTTAAATATATATTTAATTGTGTTCAACTGGGCTCCTGATTGCTCTGATGTTTTTCCAAATAGGAGACTGGCCTCTGATGCAGAAATTTTGCAATGATACCCTGTCTGTGTCCATTTCCCGGACAGGCACATGGTCTTGCTATAGCCTAAAAAGGTCTCTCAGCTGCAAAGAAATGTTTACTGGAAAAAAATGTGATCAAATATGTTTCACTGGTAACCCAGGATTCCTTACACTTCCCCATCAGTCCCAGTGGGAGAAGACAACAGGAATAGTGACTTGTAAACATACAAGTGTTTTTGAACTCTTGACTTGCTGGACCCTTTCTGGAAACTTTGGCAAGGCATGCTACATGTGAATTCAGAGACCTGAGTCTGCTGTTAGGCATTGGGAACAGAGCCAGAGTTATAATGAAATTATAGTCTTGGCACCATGGGTCCCCATCTTTGGGGGTTCAAAGATCTCTTGAGAAAACTAATTGAAGCTTCTATATGGCCCCACTGCAGAAAAGTGCAAACGTGGACGCACACACATGAGCGCACACACCACGGTCATTTTTAAAATGCTAAACATGGAGCAAGGTCCCGCTTCTGCAGAGGGAAGGGTCCTAAAGGACCCCAGTGGAGCCAGACACTAGCTTTTTGCTGCATTACGCAGACATCTGGAGGGTTCCTAGAGAGAGGCCAGAACAGCTGGGATTGTGGGGCATTAGTAGGATTTGGAACCAGTATGGAGGCGTTGGGATATGTTAATACCCAGTACAGATGCCCTGGTGTAAACCACTTAGTAGCAGACTTGCAGAGACACATGAAATTTTACACACACATTCAAGGGGATTTGGAGACCTCATAGGGGTTCATGGATATCAAATAAAGAATCCTGGAATGATTTGAGCTTTCTTTCTGGGAAAAAAATAAAGTAAAGCCACTTAGTTATGTGATTTCAGTGTGGTTATTTTACCTCTTAAGCTCTGAGTTTGCACCTATACAGTGAACAGATAGGGCACACCTGCTACCCAAAGCTCCTTCCTCTTCAACAAATCAACGGTCTGCAATCTAGTGGTCTGGATTCCATGTTCTTTAGCTGCTTGCTTGTTGAAAAAGTTCAAAAGCTGCCTCCTCCAATCCTTTTAAGGAGCTAACTTGGGTATAAATACACTGGTATGGGGTCAACCAGACAGAACAGCTTTCTAAAATGAGTCACAAATTGCCATGAGTTAAAAACTTGTTTTTGTAGTCATGGGAGTTAAAGGACAGCTGGTCACCAGAGTCTGGAAAATGACCTTTCCTGGGTTTGATCACGTTGTTGAGTCATACTTCTGGCCTCTGTTACTCCAAGGAAAGCAGTTCCCATTTCTTTACCTTCTCCTCTTTGGTCCTAGTTGCAGACTGAAATAGTTTCACAGAAATCTGGTCCTGGAACTCTGCAAAAGTTCTGACCAAAGTGAGTTGAGAGAAGGTACTCTTTCCTTTATCAACAGACAGCCTTCCCTCATTCATTTGTGAGTTGCCTGCACAAGTATACATACTGCAGATGATCTCACTTTCTTTCCACCTTTTTTTCTCTCTCTCTTTCATTGCTCAAGTGGCTTTTGAAGTCCCACCCATGCTGGGAGGCCAAGGCCACCATGTTGTACAACTTCACTTCATTCTGTCTGCATGGTGTCCCTGAGGTGTGCAATGCAATGGTACTCCAAGAAGCTTTTTGATAGACTCAAAGATTCTTAAGGATTTTCCCTGCCTGTCCAACCTGGAAGCTACCAAGTTAATAACTTCTTCAGGGGTTGCTCTATATATGTGTGTGTGTTTAGTCACTTCAGTCACATCTGACTCTTTTGAGACCCTATGAACTGTAGCCCGCCAGGCTCCTCTGTCCATGGGATTCTGCAGACAAGAATACTGGAGTGGGTTGTCGTTTCCTCCCTCCATTGGATCTTCCCAGGGATTGAACCCATGTCTCTTGTGTCTCCTGCATTGACAGGTGGATTCTTTAACATTGTGCCACCTGGGAAGCCCTAGAATAGGTATTTTAAACCAATAATATTTGAAACAATCAGAGAAGGCAATGGCAACCCACTCCAGTGTTCTTGCCTGGAGAATCCCAGGGACAAAGGAGCCTGGTGGGCTGCCATCTATTGGGGTCGCACAGAGTCGGACATGACTGAAGCGACTCAGCAACAGCAGCATTTGAAACAATGGGTTAAAATGCATAGCACTTTGGCACAATGTGTCATTAGCATAAGCCAGAAACACATAGAGGGAATTACATTTATGAAAATCAATAACCATTGAAATGATAAAGTATCATCCTGGCTAGAGCCCAACTTCAGATACTGCCATCTACCCGTTAAAGTTCAAGAGAAGTCCATAGTTTTTTGTCTGGGGGTAAATCCACGCAGCTTCTGGAGTGGAGCTGAAACGCACATATTTTTCATTGATTCGTCTTAAGCTCCTCAAACCTCCTCCGAAGGGCAATCAGATGTCTGACAGCCTGCCCTCCCTTTCTGGTGTTACATTAAGTCCTTGCAGCACATCAAGGGCTCATTAAGGTAGAAGGTCCAGTCCGTGGGTCTGGGAGCTGGGACCCCGGGTAGGGAAGGTTCTCACAACCCAAGCCCACAGTGAGGGATGCCTGTCTCCCTTTGTCTGCTGGGACAGGCTCTGGCTCACCAGGACTTCATCAGCCTGGTGGTCGTTTGTTCTTCTTTTTAATTCCTAAAACTGAGTGGCTGACAGCTGGAACCAGCTTCCTGAATCCCCGTCTTTGTTTCTCCCTTGAAGTGATGATAAATTCACGGGTTTGCCTAAGAAAAATAAACCCTGGACTTCCGGCTGCTGGATTCTGTACTTTGTTCCCTGGATTAGACAAAAGCTTATTCCTCTTTCAAACACACCGAATTATCCCCAGATCAGAGTCAAAACCCTTGAAAGAAGTGATAAATGATAAATCCTATAGGCCCTTGGCCATTCTTAAAAGGGATTCAGTGGTGAGAAAGCAAATCTGGTTCCAATAGTGGTAACAGAAGTTAAGCACATTCTAATCCTATTGTGATGGGAAAAGGCTCAGACCCATGGGGTTCGAGCCAAGTCTCACTTGACTGGTCATTATGCTTGGGAGGCAAGCTTGGGCATGTATGTGCTCAGTCGCTCAGTTGTGTCCGATTCTTTGAGACCTTTGGATTATAGCCCTCCAGGCTCCTCTGTCAATGGGATTCTCCGGGCAAGACTACTGGAGTGGGTTGTCATTTCCTTCTCCAGGGGATCTTCACCACCCAGGAATCGAACACACATCTCCTCTGTCCCCTGCATTGCAGGTGGATTTTTACCCGTGAGCCACTGGGGGAAGCCCCTGCTTGGTCATGCATGTGTGTGTGCTAAGTCACTTCAGTCAAGTCCAAGTCTTTTCGACCCCATGGACTAGAGCCCACCAGGCTCCTCCGTCCATGGAATTCTCTAGGCAAGAATACAGAAATGGGTTACCATGCCTTCTTCCAGGGATCTTCCTAATCCAGTGATCAAACCCAGGTTTCCTGCATTGCAGGTAAATCCTTTACCATCTGAGCCACCAGGGAAGCCCTTAAGGAGAAACTGTTTTTAATCAATTTATTTATTTTAATTGGAGGCTAATTACTTTACAATATTGTAGTGGTTTTTGGAGTATCTTTAAAGGAAAAACATCTCCATCTAATGAGGACTCTGGCTATTTACTT
Source organism: Nanger dama (assembly GCA_917880005.1). Classification (NCBI taxonomy): domain Eukaryota; kingdom Metazoa; phylum Chordata; class Mammalia; order Artiodactyla; family Bovidae; genus Nanger; species Nanger dama. Next base: position 15,149,492 of record CAKJTW010000046.1, on the reverse strand, counting down.
TCAGAGTTCATTGTTTTGCAATTACCAGCTCAGACTAGAATAGCCTTCAAGACATTGGTGGTTCAATGATAGAATCCTCGCCTCCCCCAACTCCCAGACCAGAATAGCCCTGCTAAATGGGGCAAGAGGAAATGTATCTTCCTGGAAGCTTCCCTGATCTTGTCTCTGATAGGTTGCATGAATGTAACCACATGCTTTAAAATCACGTGACTGCTAAAAACCAGTTTGACATGAAAAAGAATTGCCTAATGGAAAAGGCCAAAAATGGATTAGGAGAGAAGTTTAGAATATCTTCTCAGAATATCAAGGGGAATAAGAGACACTCAGCCCTCTGACATCCCTGGTGGCTCAGACGGTAAAGAATCTGCCTGCAATGCAGGAGACCTGGGTTCTACCTCTGGATCAGGAAGCCTCCCTGAGGGAGGAAATGGCTACCCACTCCAGTATTCTTTCCTGGAGAATTCCATGGACAAGGAACTTGGCCAGCTACAGTCCATGGGGTCACCAAGACTGGGACACTACTGAGGGGCTAACACTATAATGTTCCTCTGAGGCAGGTTGGAGAAGGAATGAGGGGGCAGATGACCCTGGGGACCCCTTTCAAGCTCCAAATTTCAGAGATGGCAGGAATGGACTCTTAGGACACTGTCAGGAACTCCTCTGAAAGTTGGGGACCTTTGGCATCACCAAGAGGCTTCCAGCCAGTAACCCCTGGCTGCTCTCTTGCTTCCTGCCGATGAAATGGTTCTATTCAGAGAATGGTCTGCAGGGGAGATTTCAGAGGCCTCAGCCTGGAAATTTAATGTCCTACCCTAGGCTGTCTTGATCCTTATAAGCTGGAAGAACTCTCCTGCTCTGGTCAGCGGGGAGATGGACACTGTCCAGATGCGAGGTGGAGCCAGTGCTGGGCACAGACTAGCAGACAGAAGTGGCTTAATTCATTTCACATTGGCTGGGGGATGGGACTGGTATTTCAGCTCCAGCTTCCACATGGATGCAAGTTTGATCCCTGGGTCAGTAAGATCCCCTGGAAGAAGCCATGGCAACCCACTCCAGTATTCTTGCCTGGAGAATCCTCATGGACAGAGGAGCCTGGTGGGATATAGTCCACGGGGTTGCAAAGAGTCAGACAGGACTGAGCCACTAAACCACAGTATTGCAATTATAGTTAGGGTGCCACGTCCAAAGTTTCCACATTCATGGATTCAGCCAACTGCAGATTAAAAAATGTTTTTAAAAAAACTCCAGAAAGTTCCAAAAGCAAAATTTGAATGTGTCGTGAACTGGCAACTATTCACATAAAATGTACACTGTATTAGCATTGCATTAGTTACTATAAGAAATCTGGAGATGACTTAAGGTGCACAGGAGGATGTGCATCTGTTATATTCAAATACTAAGCCATTTTACATTCGGACTTGAGCATCCACGGACTTCGGGATCTGTGGGGGTCCCTGTTACAGTACCTGCAACTAGCCCCCTGCAGGTACTGAGAGATGACTGTACTAAATAAATGGAACCCAGGGTTAGACATCTTCATTTTCAGGCTAAGTTGATAATCCCAGAACCATTTGCACATAGTTTTGGCATCCAGGCATGCACTAAAACACACAGACATATACAGAATGCACTACCCACTTATACATGTACACATTCTTGAACACTTTTGATTGACCTGGGCATGATTCCCAGTTCAGTCCTCTGGAAAATACTCAAAACACATGAGCAGCTGGATATAGGTCCTCTGAATACTGCAAATAAGAAATAGTGAGTGAGCAATGCCAACAGCTCCTACCATCTTCAGGGGCACACATGTGCTAGGAAGGGAACATGACAAAAGAGAAATAGTTATCAGGGACAACCATTGGAAGGCTGGTTAAGTGTGTGAAAAAGTAGGACTGACAGGCTTGAACCATAAGGGGAAAAGGTAGGTTGTCGGGAGTGTTTGAAGAGCAATCTCTCCAAACATCTTAAGAATTGAAAAGTGAAATTTCCTAAAACCAATCTATTAGAGAGTGGAAACTCTGAAAACAGCTCAAATTCAAGCAAAATGGAGAATAAAAATAGCAGACGTGATCTTGTATTGGGTTCATCCATAACAGACACGGGGAATTCTGGAGCCCAGATCCAGTAACAGGAGGCTCACAGTGGAGCAAGTATCAGAAAGAGGTTGTGAGAACATAGGTTTACCTTAGAAACAAAGATTCAAAGCATTTCCAATCCAGACTCTACTCAACTGGATGGAGGATTCACAACAAAATTAGAGTTAGAAGGTAGATAACGTAGGGATTTCATAAACACTTGACAGCTCTAGGAGACAGAGGAAAAGCTCCTAAATAAAGATGAGTAGGTCTGTATAGTCAAGGCTCAGAGAAGGCAACGGCACCCCCACTCCAGTACTCTTGCCTGGAAAATCCCATGGGCGGAGGAGCCTGGTAGGCTGTAGTCCATGGGGTCGCGAAGAGTCGGGCATGACTGAGTGACTTCACTCTCACTTTTCACTTTCATGCATTGGAGAAGGAAATGGCAACCCACCCCAGTGTTCTTGCCTGGAGAATCCGAGGGACGGGGAGCCTGGTGGGCTTCTGTCTATGGGGTTGCACAGAGTCGGACATGACTGAAGCGAGTTAGCAGCAGCATAGTCAAGGCTATGGTCTTCCCAGAGGTCACACACGGTTGTGAAAGCTGGACCATAAAGAAGGCAGAAAGCCAAAGAATTGATGCCTTCAAACTGTGGTGCTGGAGAAGACTCCTGAAAGTCCCTTGGACAGCAAGGAGATCCAACCAGTCAATCTTAAGGGAGATCAACCCTGAGTATTCACTGGAAGGACTGATGCTGAAGCTGAAGTTTCGGTATGTTTGTCCTCTGATGCAAACAGGTAACTCATTGGAAAATCTCTGATGCTGGGAAAGATTGAGGGCAGAAAGAGAAGAGGGCATCAGAGGATGAGATAGATGGATGGCATCACCAATGTAATGAACATGAACTTGGGCAAAGCTTGGGAGATGGTGAGGGACAGGGACGCCTGGCGTGCTACCGTCCATGGGGTCACAAAAAGTGGACAGACTGGGAAACTCAACAACAACAACAAAAGATAATTAAGAAGTTTTTTTTTTTTTTTTTTTTTTTTGTTTTTTTTAAGTAAGGTCAGGCTTCTAGAACTAATACACAAAAAAGATGTCCTTTTGATTATAGGGGACTGGAATGCAAAAGTAGGAAGTCAAGAAACACCTGGAGTAACAGGCAAATTTGGCTTTGGAGTACAGAATGAAGCAGGGCAAAGGCTAATAAAGTTCTGCCAAGAGAATGCACTGGTCATAGCAAACACCCTCTTCCAACAACACAAGAGAAGACTCTACACATGGGCATCACCAGATGGTCAACACCAAAATCAGATTGATTATATTCTTTGCAGCCAAAGATGGAGAAGCTCTATACAGTCAACAAAAACAAGACCAGAAGCTGACTGTGGCTTAGATTATGAACTCCTTTTGCCAAATTCAGACTTAAATTTAAGAAAGTGGAGAAAACCACCAGACCATTCAGGTATGACTTAAATCAAATCCCTTATGATTATACAATGGAAGTGAGAAATAGATTTAAGGGACTAGATCTGATAGACAGAGTGCCTGATGAACTATGGATGGAGGTTCTTGACATTGTACAGGAGATAGGGATCAAGACCGTCCTTAAGAAAAAGAAATGCAAAAAAGCAAAATGGCTGTCTGAGGAGGCCTTACAAATAGCTGTGAAAAAAGGGGGAGCAAAAAGCAAAGGAGAAAAGGAAAGATATACTCATTTGAATGCAGAGTTCAAAGAATAGCAAGGAGAGATAAGAAAGCCTTCCTCAGTGATCAGTGCAAAGAAATAGAGGAAAACAACAGAATGGGAAAGACTAAAGATCTCTTCAAGAAAATTAGAGATACCAAGGGAACATTTCATGCAAAGACAGGCTCGATAAAGGACAGAAATGGTATGGACATAACAGAAGCAGACAATAAAGGACAGAAATGGTAGGGACAAAACAGAAGCAAGCGATACTAAGAAGAGGTGACAAGAATACACTGAAGAACTGTACAAAAAGATCTTCATGACCCAGATAATCACGATGGTGTGATCACTCACCTAGAGCCAGACATCATGGAATGTGAAGTCAAGTGGGCCTTAGGAAGCATCACTATGAACAAAGCTAGTGGAGGTGATGGAATTCCAGTTGAGCTATTTCAAATCTGTAAAGATGATGCAGTGAAAGTGCTGCACTCAATATGCCAGCAAATTTGGAAAACTCAGCAGTGGCCACAGGACTGGAAATGGTCAGTTTTATTCCAGTCCCAAAGAAAGGCATCCAAAGAATGCTCAAACTACCACACAATTGCACTCATCTCACACACTAATAAAGTAATGCTCAAAATTCTCCAATCCAGGCTTTAGCAATACATGAACTGTGAACTTCCAGATGTTCAAGCTGGTTTTAGAAAAGGCAGAGGAACCACAGATCAAATTGCCAACACCTGCTGGAGCATGGAAAAAGCAAGAGAGTGCCAGAAAAATATCTATTTCTGTTTTATTGACTATGCCAAAGCCTTTGACTGTGTGTAGATCACAATAAACTATGGAAAATTCTGACAGAGATGGGAATACCAGACCACCTGACCTGCCTTTTGAGAAACCTGTATGCAGGTCAGGAAGCAACAGTTAGAACTGGACATGGAACAACAGACTGGTTCCAAATAGGAAAAGGAGTACGTCAAGGCTGTATATTGTCACCCTGCTTATTTAACTTCTATGCAGAGTACATCATGAGAAACACTGGACAGGAAGAAACACAAGCTGGAATCAAGATTGCCAGGAGAAATATCAATAACCTCAGATATGCAGATGACACCACCCTTATGGCAGAAAGTGAAGAAGAACTAAAGAGCCTCTTGATGAAAGTGAAAGAGGAGAGTGAAAAAGTTGGCTTAAAGCTCAACATTCAGAAAACGAAGATCATGGCATTTGGTCCCATCACTTCATGGCAAATAGATGGAGAAACATTGGAAACACTGGCTGACTTTATTTTTCTGGGCTCCAAAATCACTGCAGATGGTGGCTGCAGCCATGAAATTAAAAGACGCTTACTCCTTGGAAGGAAAGTTATGACCAACCTAGACAGCATATTAAAAAGCAGAGACATTACTTTGCCAAAAAAGGTCCATCTGGTCAAGCCTATGATTTTTCCAGTGGTCATGTATGGATGTGAGAGTTGGACTATAAAGAAAACTGAACACCGAAGAATTGATGCTTTTGAACTGTGGTGTTGGAGAAGACTATTGAGAGTCCTTTAGACTGCAAGGAGATCCAACCAGTCCATCCTGAAGGCGATCAGTCCTGGGTCTTCATTGGAAGGACTGATGCTGAGGCTGAAATTCCAATACTTGGGCCACCTGATGTGAAGAGCTGACTCATTTGAAAAGACCCTAATGCTGGGAAAGATTGAGGGCAGGAGGAGAAGGGGATGACAGAGGACGAGATGGTTGGATGGCATCACTGACTCAATGGACATGGGTTCGGGTGAACTCTGGGAGTTGGTGATGGACAGGGAGGCCTGGCGTGCTGCGTTTCATGAGGTCGCAAAGAGTTGGACAGTACTGAGTGACTGAACCGACTGAACTGAGGGCTTCCCTGGTGGCTCAGTGGTTAAGAATCTGCCTACCAACACAGGAGACACAGGCTTGATCCTTAGTCCAAGAAGATCCCACATGCCACAGAGGAACTAAGCCCATGTGCTATAAGTACCGAGCATGAGGGTTAGAGCCAGTGCTCTGCAACAAGAGAAGCTGCTGCAGTGAGAAGCCTGAGCACCACAACTAGAGAGTAGCCCCCACTTACCACAACCAGAGAAAGCCTGCATACAGCAATGAAGACCCAGCATGACCAGAAATAAATGAAAAAAATTTTAATTATTAAAAATGTTGGGGCAGCTGAGTTGCAGAATGCAGTTTATATATTCTGATAAAATAGGGTTGCATATGCATGTGCTACTCTTTGTGACCCCATGGACGATAGCCCACCAGGCTCCTCAGTCCATGGGATTCTCCAGGCAAGAATAGTGGAGTTGGTTGCCGTGCCTTCCTCCCGGAGATCTTCCCGACCCAGGAATCAAACCCACATCTCCTGTGTCTCCTGCATTGCAGGTAGATTCTTTACCTGCTGAGCCATCAGGAAGCTGATAGGGCTACATTAAACAAACAAGCAAAGAAGAAAGAGATGTCACAATGGAATGTCTCAGTTTCCCTCTATAGAATCAGTCACTTTTGTTTGTTGAGCCACCCAGATCCTCCCGATATCACCTGTGTCTTTATCCCTCGTCTGCTTCTTCTGCTGAAAATGCAGCTGATTCCCTGCAAACACAACACAAGAGCTCTGACCTCATGCCCCTGTTCTGTCTTCTCTGCTCCCACCTTAGGGTTTCCCATTGAAACAGGAAGAATCTGACAGGTAACCACCCAGAGTCAACCTGAAAGCTCAAGGGAGCTGATGCACATTGGGTGAACCTTTGACCAACAGGACCGAGGAGCTGGTGAATGCCTTTCCCTCCCTCCTTCTTCTGGATGAGCTATTCTGGGTGCCCAGTCATGGCCAGCGTGACACCACACCCTCATATTTTCTCTGACCCCCATCACTGTCTTACAACCCTTTCTGTCATTCATGCCTCCCAACTAGATTAGCTTGATTTTCTTTGATTCAGGCTCTTCTCTCTAGGAAATCAAGGTTAAGATGTTGTCTAAGGGGCTTCTGGGCTTAGAAGGTGGTGTTAGTGGTAAAGAACCCACCTACCAATGCAGGAGACCTGAGAGATGTGGGTTCAGTCCCTGAGTCTGGAAGATCCACTAGAGGAGGCTATGGCAATTCACCCCAGTATTCTTGCCTGGAGAATCCCATGGACAGAGGAGACTGTCAGGCTATAATCCATGGGGTGGCAAGAGTCAGACATGACTCGAGACTTAACACACATGCCAGAGCTTCTAGGCTGTAAAGCACAAAGCCCACTGTATGCCTGAACTCAGTGTCAGGCAGCCTATCAAAATGCCCTAGTCCGAATAAAAGGGCTAAAAAGGTAGAAGGAGACATCAGGCTCAGTGCTTGTCCTCTACTGGCTCAAGCTAGAAAAATAAGATCCACGCTCTTGAAATGCTTGGAGAAGGAAATGGCAACCCACTCCAGTACCCTTGCCTGGAAAATCCTATGGACAGAGGAGCCTGGTGGGCTACAGTCCATGGGGTCACAAAGAGTAGGACACGACTGAGCGACTTCACTTTCATTTTCTTAAAATGCTAAGTAAGATTAAGAGAGATTAAGGGCTATTCTCTCTAAGCTTCATCTCGCTCATAACCTTGTCTCCAGGACCACAGTTCCACCACTCACATGGAAATCCAGTCGTCTTTAGCTCTCTTTAAGGATGTGAATGCTGCAGGCTGGATAGCGAACCCAGTGAGACTGACAAGGAGCATTTGCTCTCCTGCCCAGTGGAGCCTCATCTGACTGCCCTCGGAGCCCAGAAACCTCGTCTCTTCTACCTTCTACTCCTGGGAACGCATCCTAAACTGATGTCCCCTATGGAATAAGTCTATAGTCTTATCTCCGTCAGAGCTACCCCTGCTTTTATTTTTAACCTGTTAACCATCTTGCTGGGCAGTACTGTTACATACATTCAATCCATATTGTGCAATCGGTTTTCAGAACTCTTTCCATCTTGCAAAATGGAAAGTCTGCACCCCATCAAACAACAATGCTCTTTCCCTCCAGTCCCCAGCCCTTGGCAATCACCATTCTACTTTCTGTTTCTGTTAATTTGAATATTCTATGAGACTCATATAAGTGGCATCATGCAGTATTTTTCTTTTTGAGGCTGGTTTATTTCACTTAGCATAGTGTTCTCAAGGCTTATCCTTGTTGCAGACTGTGTAAGAATTTCCTTCCTTTTTAAGGTTGAATATTTTACCAGCAAAAATAGGTGTATTTAAGAGTAGCAGATAATTGCAATACAGGGTCAGCAAGCCATGGCAAAAACCACAGGCAAGTCTAACAAACAAAAGAGAGGAACATTATTTTATAGAGAAAAGGAAGGCATTATGAGGTATTCTCTAAAATGAAAGTCTGTTGAAGAAAAGTCAGAGTTCAGGGTGGTGGCAGTTTCTCCTTCACTGAGTTGCTGGGAAGTCAATTTCTTGCAGGAGCTACAACAACCATCTTTTTCTATAATCAGTTATCCTTTCCAATGGATAGTTCTTCTGTCAGGGAGTCTTCTATAATTGACATCAGTAGCTGAGGCCAGTCTCCTGGTCTCCCAACTGTGGAGCCCCATGCTGGGGTCATAGGGCAAAATTTCCAGAATTACCTATACTCCATGGCAAGTATTGTGTGAGCCATCCTGTTTGTCATGAGCCATCCTGCCCCCTAAGCAGATGGCTCCCATCTACATATTGGGCAAGGTGGGCACCAAATGACCAATGACTTAATGTCACCCCCTTCCCATAGGAATTTTCTTTGGCCTAAGACTATAACGTTTGGCCACAAACCCACTATAGGAGTCGGATCTCCCCAGTCTGTCGGGCTTCCCTGATAGCTCAGTTGGTAAAGAATCTGCCTACAATGCAAGAAACCCTGGTTTGATTCCTGGTTTGGGAAGATCTGTTGAAGAAGGGATAGGCTACCCACGCCAGTATCCTTGGCCTTCCTTTGTGGCTCATCTGGTAAAGAATCCATCTGCAATGCAGGAGACCTGGGCTCAGTCCCTGGGTTGGGACAATCCCCTGCAGAAGGGAATGGCTACCCACTCCAGTATTCTGACCTGGAGAATACCATGGACTGAATAGGAAGTTAGAGAGTCAGCCCTCTGTCTTTGAGGCACCCCTCACTACCTCTGCCCTTTGTTCTCAATAAATTCTCTCGCTTCTAAAATACTCTGTGTTGGGGAAATTCTTTTCCAACTCGCGCTTGGACTGCCTCCGCACTGACTCCACTTTAATGAGGTTCCTTTATTGATTTTCACAAGCCTGGTTGCTCCTGGGCCAATGAATTCACCTCCTGGGCAGGTGAATGAGAAGGGTGGGACCGGAACTGGCTCTTCCAGCCTTGGCCCTACGCTCCTGCAAATACACCTCACAAGGAAGTCCCCACTCTGACATCTAAAGAGATGGGTAAGCATGGCTAAAGGCAGCGTTCTGTCTGGAGCAGTTTGAATGCCTTCCTTCTAGACGACAGAGGGACGGATCACTGAGGAACCACTGAGATCAGCCCAGACTACAAGGTAAGAGAGGAGTATAGACCCAGCTCCAGCATAACAGGCATCTCTCCAGCGAGAGAAGAAAATCCTGTAAACCCAGGGCCACAAATTCCTACCCAGAGCTAACAAATGAACTGATATCCCTTCTGTTCTGACTCAGAGGCATTTGAGCAATGCAGGGTAGTGAATTTTCCACGTTGAAGTCCAATATCAGAAGGAATTTCAGTTCCCCAAATCCCTTCTCTCTTTTCAGCCAGCTGTCTCCTTTCTTCAGAGCGCTCTCTATGTGGGAGGCCTCTCTGGACCAGTCGGCTTCTATCATGGAAACGATTCTGTTTCCCATTAGAAGGGAAAAGAAAATTCACCAGCGGAACCACGGCAAATTGCAGTGATGGCATGGAGACCCTGGAGAGGTGCCATATTGATTAAAATGTTCAAGTTATTGGGGAAAGGAGGAAGGGGTGGGGAGAAAGCGTGGGAGGAGGTGAGGGAGGAAGGGCTGGAGGAAGAAGCATCCAGCTCCCAGCAGTCTGTCCCCATCGGTGTCTTCCAAACTGATATGCGGGACCTCCGGGAGAAAAGGCAATCAGAGCGGAGAGGGCCAGGCAGGCAGCATGGCACTTCCTTGCCGCTTCTCTTGGATGGAGCACTCCAGCACCTCCCCTGGTGGGGACCAGATGCAGCCAGGAGTTCTGCAGAGCAGACCCTACGGGTGGAGCAGACATCAGACAGCTGGGCGCTGCCTGGCCCCCGTGGTTGCTGGGGGAGGCAGTTGGGGCTGTCTCCCAGAAGCCCTGAATCCTTCTGAATGACTTGGGGAAGGGCAGTCCGTTGCAAGGATCAGCTTACATGGTTCTCTATGAATGAACAGCCAAGGCTTCCCCCAGGTGGTGCTAGTGGTAAAGAACCCACCTGCCAATGCAGGAGACTTAAGAGACGCGGTGCAATCCCTGAGTCAAAAAGATCCCCTGGAGAAGGAAATGGCAGCCCGCTCCAGTATTCTTGCCTGGAGAATTCCATGGACGGAGGAGTCCGTTGGGCTGCAGTCCATGGGGTTGCAAAGAGTTGGACACGACTGAGCACGCAAGCATACATATTCATTAGAAATGGAAGAATTCCTACTAGAAACTAAGGAATTCAGTGATTAAAAAAAAAAAAAACACTCTTGGCTCCAGTGGGGCCCAAATTACTCCCTGTACTCATAAGAGGAACAAGAAAGACTCAGAAAGAGCCAGCAACCTCAAGCAAGGCACAAATGGACCAGTCCAAACAGCAGATGGCACCCACTGTGCTACCTGCATCCAATCCTCTTTCAGGGCAGCAGGGGACTTTGAGGAACTTTGCCAAGATGGTTGGGGCTCCTCCCAACCCGGGGTCTCTACTGCTCTGCGTGATCTCAACCTAGCAGTGGAATGAGATCCAGAGACAACCATTCCATGTCTGAGTCCCTCTGGTCTGAGACCAGAGGTTCAGGCATCAGGGTCCCACATGGGCTGCGAGGAGCTGGTTTCTCTCCTGCGTCACGTTCAGGCCCGAGAGCAAGGCGGCCTCATGGGCAGCTCCCTCCCTCGCCGGCCAAGGGTGTGGACTGAGTGCATCCATGTCCAAGACAGAGGCAGCTGGCCCCCTCCACTCATTTCATCACAGGTGCTGACAGAGCCCCTGGGCAGGGCTCCTGGCACCGCCCCACTAGGGAGCTTCTCCACATCACTGCTCGTCCTCATGAAATGCAGATTTATGAACTGCGAGGCTGAAAGAGGCCCCTGGAAGGTCAGAGGACACATGGTCCCCAGGCCTCTGGGAGCTCTGTTCTGACCGTGGGCCACTTAAAAATACACTGGCCTAGCAGGTCAATGTTCAGTTCTCACCTCTCACTCAATGCCGAGGGGCAGGTTGTTTAACCAGCCACTCAGCAGGTTCGCATAGCTGGTGGAACCGATCCCTGCATGACGCGTAGGTGATATTTGCATGTCACCTCCATCGGGAGACCACTGGTTCCTCTCTGAGTGTGGGGGAGGAAGAGAGCCTTGAACTCACAGAAATGACATCTTCTTTATACCAACAGACACTGGTTTAAGCAGTTATTCTACACCAGCTCTTATTCTATGTGCTTTACATACCCCTTTGCTCCCTATGGTCATCCTGAGTGGGTAGGATGGACCTCATTTTACGGACAAAGTGTTAGTCGCTCAGTCATGTCTGACTCTAGCCCACCAGGCTCCTCTGTCCATGGAGTTTTCCAGGCAAGACTACTGGAGTGGGTTGCCATTTCCTCCTCCAAGGGAACTTCCAGACTCAAGGACTGAACCCAGATCTCTCTCCCACGTTGCATCTGAGCCACCTGGGAAGCCCCTCAGATGAGAAAGCTCTGCCTTAAAGTGAGTAAGCCGCTTGCCTGGATTTGGACCAGGTCTGAGGCCTCCCTCTGGTCCACTGAACCCCAGCTTTGCTAGGGTAACAAGTCACCTTGTGGTGCACAAAACCAGGGCAGACCGCAGAAAGACTTCCCAGTAAGTGCTGGAGCTAACTACACGGCCCGTGTGTGCGGCTGGGAGGAAGGAGAGAGGCGGCGCAGGACGGAGCGCTCACTAAGGTGCCCTGGGGAGGGTTGGGGTGCAGGCTGCGCCTCCAAGACAGTAAGATTTATCCAGATGAAGCAGGGGGCCGGTGTGACCAGGAAGAACAGGGGCGTGAGGGGGCGGGGCGCAGGAGCACCGGAAGGGGAGGTGGGGGCGCTTCATGGTCACTCTTTTTCTCAGTGTCCGCATGGCTTGACTTCCAGATGCTTCTGAGTCCCTGGGAGATGCTCCCCTCTGAGGGTGTCATGGGCAAAAGCCTGCCTCCTGACCCCAGTGGGAGACAGCAAGGTAAAGGCGAAGGGACCTGAGGATGCTCTGTACTTACCTGCCAGGTCGTTTGACTGTGGTTTTCAACCATCTTTTCAGACGCTGGATTTGGGGGCTGTAGATATGAAGGGACTAAGCTGCACCCCCAGAGACTGCACTTGTCTCCAGTGACTTTGCAGCCCTGGTTTGCTCCCAGACACACAGCAGAATTCTCGTGTGTTCTGACGAGGGCCCGTCCTCTCGCTGTGCCTCTCATCTGTGCTGTGTCTCAGGTCACCTGGGCACCACCTGGACAAGATGCATCCTCAAGGAGCACAATGCTAGTATGCTGTTCAAAATTTGGGCAGCACAGCTGGGTAAAGGCTGGGGGTGCACCTGGGCACTATGGTTGAGGATGAGAGCCACGCCTCCAGTGCGTCTGAGAAACCAGTCCCACCAGTGAGGACCAGAGTGAAGGGGAGGGTAGATCTGGGTTGTTGTTCAGTCGCTCAGTCGTGTTTGACTCTGTGTTGTGGAATCTGGAATCACAAAACACACCTTGGGGGCCACTCAGGACAGTGGAGTACAGTTTATTATGCCAGTGGGTCCAAGGGGAATCAGTTCTCAACAAGGATCCTGATGTTTTGAGAGGCCCACACACACACCAGGCTTCCCTGGTGGCTCAGAGGGTTAAGTGTCTGCCTGCAATGCGGGAAACCCAGGTTCTATCCCTGGGTCAGGAAGATTCCCTGCAGAAGGAAATGGCAACCTACTCCAGCATTACTGCCTGGAAAACCCCATGAACGGAGCAGCCTGGTAGGCTACAGTCCACGGGGTCACAAAAATCGGACACGACTGAGCGACTTCACTCACCACTGTGTGACTGGTTACATGTTAACAACCTCTTTGTTGTATATGATTGAGTTTTACAACAAGTAGGTGCTAGGAGAACAAGCAATTTAGGCTAAAGGAGGGGAACAATAAGGATACATCAAAGGGGGATGGCTCCATGGTTAACCTAACAGGGGCAGCCTGACCTCAACTACAATCTCCGTTTGTCATCTGCGAGGAGGGAAGTCTCCAAGAGACCTGGTTTCTACTAGCAACGGTTTCCTCACTCTTGGGCAGGGTTCAGGCCCAGTTCACATCCTGTCTTTAAGAAGGATGGCAGGCTTCAAGATGGAGTCTCTCCTGCTTTCCTCACACAGGCCCCACCACTCCCCCTCTTGATGTTCAACTTATCTTTAGCGATGGGTGGGTATTGTACAAGGGGACTATGTAACTGCAGCAGGGCTGTGGGTCTAGAGGTTACACATCGAGTTATACACTGGAGAATATAAGGCCCCCAAATTTATAATATAATGATTAACAAAATAATTACAAAAATATTTTCCACCAATCACCGTTGATCCAAGAAAATACTGACATCTAAAAGGGAGGAGACATAGTTTTTACCTGGCTTTTCATATCGTCTAGAGTGGCTGATATATTGCCAGATAAATCAGGGATAGAAACGCAACACTCAATTTTAATTGTAGCACAGATCCCTCCTTGGGTGGCTGTAGGTATGTCTAAAGCCATCCGATTTTGAGTCACTGCCTTTCTCCTTTGTGTTTGTTCTTCATTTAAAGCTTGGAATGCCTCTGTGTTGTCCAGGAGGGCCTGTTTCATGAAGTTACTTAGAGCTTGTATTTTAATCATCACAGCCCTTGCCCACTGCACATGTAAATAAGGCATAATTCCTGGGGCTCATTGCAAGGATGGCTTAATATTTCCATGAGCAAAGGCAAAACCAAAAGTGCAGCAGCTGAGCCAACTGACTGGAAGCTGAGGCTATAAATGCGATCTGCACAGCCACTGGGTGCCATCAGGGTCCACCCACTGGATCCCAGGGTTGTACTTTCAGTCTGAGCCAGGCCAGCAAGCTGGTAAATAAATCTGGGCAATAAGTGACCTCTACTATTTGTTCACATTGCTCAGAGGATAAGTATCTCACATATTTTAATTCTTTTGGATCTACGTGACAGTCACCAAATCCAATTTCTTGTTCCTTTTGTTCCCCAGCAGATAGCGGCAGGGACTATAGGTTGGCCTTTTCTGCGGTCATCCAAAAATGTTCATCCCATGTCTGCTAAAATTGTTCAAATTACCTGATGGATTGGCCCTTCTTACCAGCCATTGAGTTCTCATTCTTTTTATTTTTTTAAAGTACAAGGTATAGGCTTTAGTCACTTTTGTAAGGCTTACATTTACCTCAAATGTTACCCCCTGGCTTTGATCAATTTGGTTAAAGTCCAGGTTACACCAAGTAAGAAATGACAGGTTGTGAGTCACCAGGGAAGCAAACGCCTCTCATTGCTGTCTCAAAAATGAGCAGAGGGAGCTGAAGTCCCCTCTGCACATGGGGGAGACATCCACCAAGGGAGTCCATCCCTCACTGACAATGTCGTGGCCCCCAAGCCTAACAGTTAGAAATATTATGAAAGTTTGTATACGAGTGGGCCCAGGACAGGAGCACATTATCCTGAGTTTGCAGTCCCGGTAAGGTCATCGTACCAACCAGGAATAACAGAATTATTCACCGTGGCTCCATTCTGAATCCGTGGTCGCCAGTGGAAGATGTTGGGTCTTCAAAGTTTCCCCCGGGTTAGGATGGGTGTTCCAAAGTTCCTTCTCCTCTGCTGCTGTCTTGAGCTGGATGCGGTGAGTCTAGGGAGTAATGCCTGCAACTTGCAACTTTAACTGCAGTGGGAGTGGCTAGTACAGGTGTGTATGGCCCTTTCCAGGGGTGAGGTGGGGGTACATGGACAGCATCTGTTGCTTCCAATCCTTTACCCATACTCAATGTCCCAGTGAGTGTGGGTGCACAGTGGTATCGAAAGAAAATGCAATTATTTTTAACATAAGGGGTAATGTCATGGATCACCTTTCCCAGCTGTTCCAGTTGCCGCCAACACCTCCATCCCTCCTCTTTGTAATAAATTTCCCTTTACTTCCTGAATAAATGGGGGAGGCCTCCCGAACATTATTTCATAGGGAGAATAACCTTGCAGTGGTCATTCTGATCCTCGTTAACGCTAATGGCAGCACATCCATCCAGGGGATCCATCCAGGGGGTCACCAGTTTCTTGCACCCCTTTGCCAAAGTCACCTCTATGGTCTGGTTCATTCTCTCAACCAGTCTTGAGCTTTGTGGCCTGTATACTATAAGTACTTTCCATTGAATATTTACTGCTTTGCAGACTAGTTGGAGTAATTTAGCCACAGATACGGTCCCATTATCTGATCCTATACTCAGAGGGAACCCAAACTTAGGAATAATGTCTCTCAGCAAGAATTTGGCCACTTCCTTCGCTTTTTCAGTTTTGGTGGGTTAAGCTTCTACCCATCCCGTAAAAGTGCATCCCATCACCAGCAAATATTTGTATCCTTGGCATGGCTTTACCTCAGTTAAGTCCACTTCTAGAAGTTTAAATGGAGCGGTCCCCTTTAATTGTATTCCGGGAGGCACGGTCTCCTTGGGAGACGGGTTATTCTTGGCACAGGTTACGCATCAGCGGCTTGCATCTGCACACAAGGCTATTAGACACAGTATGAAAAATAGCTGAAACCTCGCTCAGTTCGTGCCCAGGTGGTGTTTTTTTCGCCTTGTCATAGACTGGGCCGCTAGGGCGGCTAATAGGCTAGACACCACAGGCATCACCATACGTTTGGTTGCTATATTGTCCTGCGCAGCTGCTTGCTTCGGCCACTGGGTTGGCCAGACAGTTTCCTTCCGCCTGAGGTGTGTCCGACCACTGGAGGCCCCAACAGTGCATTCTGGCCACGGCAGCGGGTTCCCACACTGCTTCGAGCAGCAGCAGAATTTTCTCTTTATGTATTTATTTTTATCTCTTTGTCAGTTGCAGTTAAGAGCCCCCTTTCCTTGTATACGGAGAACGGCTGGTCGTAAAGAGCAGTAGGACCAGGATGAATGTGCCCGTCTGACCCCACCTGCGGTGCCACCTGGACTTCCCTAAGAGGCATCTGCAAAACCTCTCTCTCAAGGCTTTTGTAGACCTCAGCTGCCTCTGAACACTCGACTCTCCCTTTTTCCCTTCCTCTGAACTGGGGAGGGTGGGGTATAACGCTGGTGCAGTCCCTCCCATCAGCTCAAGGAGCCTCCTCCACCAGCGGAGGTGGGGGAGGAAAATCCCCCTCTTTTCCTACCTCCTCCTCCTGCTCTGGGAGTTGCTGCTGTGTTCTCCAGTGTAGGAGGGGAAATGGGAGCTCCTCTTCCTCATGATATATATATATTTTTTTTTTCTTTTCTTTTCTTTTTCAGTTTTTCTTGCCTGGGTTCTGCCTGAGCCAGCAAAATCTTGCTCTCTTCTTTTTTAAGGTAACAAACCCGGGCCCCAAGGAGGTGGGTTTTGCACAATTAGTAGCCCTGAGTCAATGTACGGAAACTGATCTGGGTGGCCTGGCTGCCCGGTTACCATAGAGTACACAGCCCAAACTCGGTCCAGTTTTAGGATTCCCTCTGAGGGCCATCCTACCCCCAAAGGATCCTACCTCCAAAGCCCTTCCTGAAGTTTATAATCACGCATCCAAGAACAGTTGGCCTGGACTCTTGTCCACCCATCCCGCTTTCACTTTCCTTTCATAATACCCCTTGTGCTCTCTTGCCCTCGGCAGCCTGCCAGAGCCAGTCGATTGAGGCTTCCATGTACTCTTCTCTGCACATGTCAGATCCTTGCAAAATCCAAGACCGTCTCATCACTGGTTGGTACAAGCAAACGTGCGTCCAAAGCCAGAGTTCCCAATCCGACCCCAAGCAATGCTCGGGAGATCCCTGAGTCCCCAAAGAGAACGGGAGGGTGTCTCAGCAAAGGGGACAGTACCTTGGAGACCGAAAGATACGTTGACAAACAATCAGTACAGGCCTAGTTAGCAGAGTACCACTTATTTCAGTAAACAATTCCCCACCGAGCCTATGAGGACTTAGCTGTGTAGACTCATCCAGCCCCAAGGGGTTGATCAGGCCCCTTCTTCCACTATTACAGCGGGACCTACCTGCGTGCTTCCCCTTCTGTCGTCCACAGTCTTGTGAAGTCCTCCTGGAAGGATGAGTTGCTGAAACAACAGCTGATAGAGAAGGCGAGTTGCCTTCCCCTCCTGGAGACCCTAGCCGCAGGCAGAGGCTCAATGGGCCTGTCTCTCCGAGGGCTTCCTGGCCAACGCACCAGAAACGTTGTGGAATCCAGAGTTGCAAAACACACCTCGGAGGACACTCAAGACAGTGGAGTACAGTTTATTATGCCAGCGGGTCCAAGGGGAATCAGTTCCCAGAAGGGACCCTGATGTTTCTCAGAGGCCCAGTTTTATACCCTCCACTGTGTGACTGGTTACATGTTAGCACCTCTTTGCTCTATATGATTGAGTTTTACAACAAGTAGGTGCTAGGAGAACAAGCAATTTAGGTTAAAGAGGGGGAACCGTGATGATACATCAAGGGGGGATGTCTCCACGGTTAATCTCACAGGGGCAGCCTGACCTCACCTACAATCTCCGTTTGTCATCTGCAGGGAGGGAAGTTTCCAGGAGACCTGGGTTTCCACTAGCAATGGTTTCCTAACTCTTGGGCAGGGTTCAGGCCCAGTTCACATCCTGTCTTTAAGAAGGATGATAGGCCTTAAGATGGAGTCTCTCCTGCTTCCCTCACAGAGGCCCCAACATTTGCCACCGCAGAGCTGAAGCACACAGGCTCCTCTAGCCTTCAGCATCTCCCAGAGTCCACCCAAATTCATGTCCATCCAGTCGGTGATGCCATCCAGCCTTCTCATCCTCTGTCGCCCCTCGTCTCCTCCTGACCCCAATCTTTCCCAGCATCAGGGTCTTTCCAAATGAGTCAGCTCTTCGCATCAGGTGGCCAAAGGATCGGAGCTTCGGCTTCAGCATCAGTCCTTTGGATGAATATTCAGGGCAGATTTCCTTTAGGATTGACTGGTTTGGGTTAAAGGATGTTGAGTCCTTCGCCACCCAGTGCTGGCTAGGACTGGGCTCGTGGCTTTCTTCTGTAGCGTCACCACTAACCCACGTGACCAAGCGGCCATGTCGCCAGCGCAGCTTTACAATCAGTCCGGAGACTCAGAGCTCCTCCTTCACATTCTTCCCGCTTCCTGTCTCCACGACACGCTCGCATGCCACACACACTCAGAAATGGAAAAGGTCAAGCCGCAAATCCTGACCCACTGCTCAGTACCCTGGGAGTTATTTTTAGGTAAGAAAAGACCCTTTTCCTTCTGACTCACGGGCCTGCTGACAAAAATGCTCTGAATGGAGAAGCTAAAAGCAAGAGTCATTCCTCATGCCATTTCTCTTATCAAAGAGACCCTTGTGGCTGCATGCTTCCCCGCCCTGCCTTTGCCCTACAGGCAGTTCTGCAGACCAGGGCAGCAAGCCCACATAATCCTCTTTATGTGACCAAGCAGGACCCCACGGGACCTTCCTGGGACAGGCCTTCCCCCAAATCCTCTGCTTTAGCTCTTCTCTGAAATACCCAGATAACAGTTGTTGTTGATGACAGTAAAATCACCACCAAATGGAAGATGCTGACTACTTGATGGTCATGAGCACGTGGGCCCAGGCCTCCTGGAGCCTAAGGACTGGTCAAGTTCACCCCTGGGACACCACCTGCTGCCTCACCATCAGCCCATCAGAGAATTGTGCACAAGCTCATCCCAGACCCTGCGACACCCCCTCCCTCACTAGGCTTTAATAAAGGCTGTCCTGAAACCCCTTTGGAGAGCTTGCGGCTTTTCAGGTCAAGAGCCAACTGTCTCCTTGCATGGCCTTGCAGTGAACCCATCTCTGCTCCAGTCTTCCACGTTTCAGTTTGTTGGACTTCACTATGTGTTGGGCACAGGAACTTGAGTTAAGAGTTAGCCCTCCCACTGCTCCCCACCCTGGCGCCCCCTGCTCACCCTCGACACCTGCTTTAGCATATCCATTCATTTCTTAGATGATGTTGCTGGGTGTTCTGCTCCTTTGACTTAGAGTGCCCCACGAATGGAGATTAGGACTATATAGAGGACAGGAAACCAAGGTAAGTTGCTGGAAAATTACCGATTCCATCCCTAGTCTCTTAATATTAGCATACATAGATCCAGGGAGTTTACAAAGTGTCCTGGAACCAAACCTCACTTGTTCATGAGAGCCAGAGGGCACGTCCTGCTCTAAACCAAGATTCTGGCTATCTCTGGTCCCTCTCCTGAACCTCGGCCAAATCCAATCCTTAGATCCAATCTGGTCCTTAGAGCTGCTATCCCCACACCTGTCTTCTGTGAGTTTTCTTGTTTGCATGTGGCTCACGTGCCCCTCTGTCGTGAGTGGATGTGAAGGCATGGAGAGCCATCATATCTGTGTGCTTGTGTGCTGAGTCTCCTCAGTCATGTCTAACTCTCTGTGACCCCATGAACTGTAGCCCACCAGGCTCCTCTGTCCACGAGACACTGGAGTGGGTTGCCATGCCTTCCTCCAGGGGATCTTCCCAACAGAGGGATCAAACTCACATCCCGTATGTCTCTTGCATCAGCAGGCAGATTCTTTACCACTAGTGCTACCTGGGAAGCCCGTTGTCGTGTCTAGTTGCCTACTATTCATTTTCTAGAAAAGGGACTAAATGATTTTTTAAAGTTTGATACTAGACACCTGAACCTTCTGTGGGTTTCTGTCCTCCGCATCCTCTGTCACTGTGGAGAACACATACCTAGTTGTAAGCACCCCAGACTCTATTTGAAATGATCGCATTTGCCACCAAAATCGCTCCTGTTTTTCTAGCAAACTTGTCCGTGTCAGTGAGTTCATATAATGTTCATACCAATCCTGGGAGCAGGTGTTACTGTGCTCATTTTACAGATGAGCAAACTGACTCTCAGAAGAGGCTGAATCTTTTGACCAAGACCACTGGGCTCTCGGGCTTTCCTGGTGGCTCACTGCGTAAGGACTCTGCCTGCAGTACAGGAGACCCAGCTCAGTCCTTGGGTTGAGAAGATCCCCTGGAAAAATGAATGGCAATCCACTTCAGTATTCTTGCCTGGGTATCCCCTGGGCAGACAAGCCTAGAGGACTACAGTCACAAAGAGACAGACACGACTGAGTGACTAACACTGTTTTCACTGGGCTTTTACATGACACAGAGCAGCCTTAAGCCCAGGTCTGCTAAGCTCGGGTGATAGTCCTTCCACCCAGTCACCATGGAACAGGCACCTGTGGGTGAGGAAATTCTCAGGAGGATGAGTAGCTAGAGTTTCTGGTGGGGGAGCCACTGGTGTGCCCCCCAATTACAAAGTCTTCCAAACTCTTCCAGGTGACCTCCCCCGCCAACTTGCCTGAGAATCTGCCCCCATGGTCACCAGGACCCAAGATTTCAGGACTGAAAAGCCCAGGAGCACAGCTGGTGTTCCTGCCACCCTCCCTCCTCCACTCCCATGGAAGAGAAATCCAATCTTTCCTGCCCAGTGTTTGGGGTCCTGGGAGTCTCGGCCTGGCAGTGGCCTACGGGATTATCTTTATTGGCCTCTCCGCCATTGTTAAGCCTCTGGGGAAGGGAACCAGATGTCCCCATTGGACCAGCCATTGCCATTGTGTCCAGCAAGGTCCAGCTGTTCCAGGCTCTCTTCACAGAGCATCCCATTTATCTTGGATTTCTTAGTGCCGTATCCAAGCTGCCGGAGGAGAAAAGGATGCTCCATTCCTGACATCAGGGGGAAAATATGAATCGGGAATCCAGGAAACGCTGGGAAGCAATTGTGTTTTCTCCCCAACGTGCACCAACCCCCTCCCCACTCCCTCCCCTCCCCACAAAACCAGGGAGGCAGGCTTTGTTTGCTTTCCCTAGAGAATGTGATCCAGGCATCTCTCCTTTCAGAAAAGATTTTCCAGCCATTTCTGAAAATCTGCTGCATTTTTGGGTCAATCCCATTAAGAGATCAGCTTTTGGGGTTTAAGTTCCATGTCTCTAGAGAATTAGAGTAACACAGCTGAATGGATGACTTAGCTCCGCAGATCTAGGTCCTGGGAACTTTGAGGGACCTTCAATCACTCAGTCCCTCTCACGTGCTGCTTGCATGCATGCTAAGTCACTGCAGGCATGCCCGACTGTGAGCCTGTGGACGGCAGCCCGCCAGGCTCCTCTGTCCACGGGATTCTCCAGGCAAGAATACTGGAGTAGGTTGCCATGCCCTCTTCCAGGGGATCTTCCAGACCCAGGAATTGAATCTGTGTCTCTTTATGTCTCCAGCATTGGCAGATGGGTTCTTTACCCCTAGTGCCACCTAGAAAGCCCACTTCCTCTCCCACCCAAGTGTAATTTCATATTTTTTTTTCCAAGCATTGGGATAAGATGCCCCTCTAGTTTGAGACTGATCAGAACAGGAAGTTAATCTGTCTCAGATTAACATAGGTGGAGTGTTGAAGAGAAATTCACACTTCTTGGGAATTCTGAGTCTTTTGTTCTAGTTCTGACAGTATCTAGACTTGCTAAGTGAGTTGGGAACCACTGGTTGCTCATCTCACAAAGATTTTTCATTCCATGCCAATACTAGGTGGGTTCCATAGGCCTTCCCTGTGACTCAGTCAATAAAGAATCCGCCTGCAATGCAGGAAACCTGGGTTCAATTCCTGTGTCAGAAAGATGCTCTGCAAGAGGAAAGAGCAACCCACTCCAGTATCCGTGCCTGAGAAATTGCATGGACAGAGGAGCCTGGCGGGCTACAGTCCATGGGGTTGCAAGAGTCAGACAGGACTTAGTGACTAAAGCACCGCCAAGGTGCAGACATGGGTAAGAGCTCGATTTTGCAACCCTGGGTTCAAGTAGATGGATCAGGGCTTGACGCCTGACCAAGACTAGATCAGCCAGACTTCTTTCCTCAGGAACTTGAGCTTGGCATTTGGAAGGTCCATCGCCCTTAGACCGCCTTCTTAAACTGACGAGAGGTACCAATGGCAGCCAAGCTCTTCACCTCCAAATCTGGAGAGCAGAGTCAGTTGTGCAGAGAGAGGAATAAAGCAGATCTAAAGAGAAAAAGAAAAGTCAGCCCTCTGCATTTGTGCAGTTTTCTTCAAGAGTTCATTTAATTCTGCTTTGAAAAGGTGATTTATGAGGCATGCTAAAACAAATGTAGAAAAATGATATTTACAAGATCTCAAAGTAAAAATCACCAATTACAAAGGGAAAATATTCATGTTAGAGAGAAGAAACTCTGTAAACGTCCCCTTCAGACAGTGATCACGATTACATCAACAGTAACGGGATGTTACATCACGGATCCCCTGCTGTGACCTCCTGAAAAGACACAGCATCACTTCTCAGCAGTTGCTGTTGTTTCTATTCAGTAGCTTGTCTGACTCTTTGCAACCCCAGGGACTGCAGCAAGCCAGGCTCCTCTGTCCTCCACAGTCTCCTGGAGTTTGCTCAAGTTCATGTCCACTGAGTCAGTGATGCTCTCCAACCATCTCATCCTCTGCCTCCCCTTCTCCTTTTGCCTTCAGTCCTTCCCAGCATGAGGGTCTTTTCCAACAAGCCTTTCTACAGTCTTTTCTCAACAGTCTGTAGCCTTAACTCAAAAGGTTATCATGAGAAAACATCAGAGAAACCCAAATTGACAGACATTCTACATAATGACACTTCTTTAGAATGTCAAGATACAGAAGACAAGTCTGAAACTGTCCCAGGTTGGAGGAGACATCGCAATGAAATGCAATATGCGATCTGAGATTGGATCTTGAAACAGAAAGAGAGTATCACTAGGAAAAATGGTGAAATATGAATAAAATCTACAGTTCAGTGAACAGGATTGCACCAATCTTAACTGCTTAGTTTCGTTCACTGTGCTATGATTCCATAAGATATTCACATGAGGAAAAGTTGAGTAGAGGGTTTGTGAGAATTATCATTGTTATCTCTACAACTCTTCTGTAAATCCAAATTAGCTCAAAATAAAGAGTTTTAAAGTGTATGTCCCGGTGGCTCAGTGGTAAAGAATCCACCTGCAATGCAGAGGATTTGCAGGAAACACTGGCTCAACCTCTGGTCAGGAAAATCCCCTGGGGTAGGAAATGGCAATTCACTCCAGTCTTCTTGCCTGGAAAATTCCATGGGCAAAGCCTGGTAGGCTACAGTCCACGGGGTTGCAAAGAGCCAGACACGACTGAGCATGCACACACATGTAACTGAGCGCACGCCCACACACACACACAGAGTAACTCTCTGCTTCACAGTGGACTGTTAGGCTTCCCATGGTGGGCAAAAAGGACTTTCTCCAAGTCTGAATACCTTCGACAACAGCAATCGTATGTGACGCCTCTTCTTAATCTGATGACGTCTAACAATCCTAAAATGGACCGGTGCAATACTTTGTACCTTATCTGTGGACATAATGTGACTTTTAACTTTGCTGATTGTTCTGGTTTTGCTGTTTTCTCCTGCATCTGTAATTGTGTGACTCGATTTGTTTCTAGTGGCATGAAGCCTTTTAAGTTATAAATGATTGCTCAAACTCCTGCCACAGAGGAAGCTTCCTCAAACTACTACCTGGGGCCCCTGGATCAGAGACCGTCAATATGAGAGTTAGAAGAATATGTTGCCTCACCAATTTAGGGATGGTGGCCCTTTCCCTAGGCAACACAATTCTAAAAGAAAAGGGGCAATTGAGAGGGTAACAGGTAGGAAGGCTGCTGCTGCTGCTGCTGCTGCTGCTGCTGCGTCGCTTCAGTTGTGTCCGACTCTGTGCCACCCCATAGACGGCAGCCCACCCTTCCTTTTTCTTTCTGACCCTCTCTTCCGATCACAGCTTTCCTCTCACCTCAAACACCCCATGAAGCCAGAAGTCAAGCTCTTAGGCTGCTGCTGCTGCTAAGTCACTTCAGTCATCTCCAACTCTGTACGACCCCATAGATGGCAGCCCACCAGGCTCCCCCATCCCTGGGATTCTCCAGGCAAGAACACTGGAGTGATTGCCATTTCCTTCTCCAGTGCATGAAAGTGAAAAGTGAAAGTGAAGTCGCTCAGTCGTGATAGGTTGCAAGTGTCAGACATTTTTCTCTCTCTCTCTCTAAGTGGCAGGAGGAAACAAACGACAAGCGTCAGATTTTTGGCTTCCCTGACAGCTCAGTTGGTAAAGAATCCCCCTGCAATGCAGGAGACCCCAGTTCAATTCCTGGGTCGGGAAGATCCCCTGGAGAAGGGATAGGCTGCCCACTTGAGTTTTCTTGGGCTTCCCTTGTGGCTCAGCTGGTAAAGAATCCACCCAAAGTGCAGGAGACATGGGTTTGATCCCGGGGTTGGGAAGATCCCTTGGAGAAGGAAAGGCTACCCACTCCAGTATTCTGGCCTGGAGAATTCCATGGAGTGTATAGTCCATGGGGTCGCAAAGAGTTGGACACGACTGGGTGACTTTAAATATTAAATATAAATGTTAGACAGAAGGGAAAATATGTCATAAGCAATGTTATATGTTATATGCAATATAGCATATGACCACCAGGTGGCACCCAAGGCCCGTGTCTGAGTCGGCACCAACTTCTCGTGTTTGCTGGAAACTTCTCGCTCAGAGCTCTGTCCAGGTAAGACACTGCAGGCTTGATGAGCAGTGGAACGATAGGACTAGGGACCAGGGTCCAAATTGCATCCATTCGTGGTGGATGGAAACGAGACTGGAATGAGAAAGTATTTTCTGCTATGCCAGTAAACAAAGGATGACACAGTCATTAGCAATTGCAGCCCTCCAGTGTGAGCTGGCGAGGCCCAGGGAACTCAGGAAGGAAACAAAGAATACGTGCCATCCAACAGCCGTCAGACTGCAGCCGCTGCCGGCCACTGAGCTCTCAGGAAGCTGAGGATGTGAAAACTGGATCCTGGCCCCAGATAACTGAGGCGCATATGAAAGGAATGATTTCTTTGAGGCATCTTCCCATACAAAGAAAAGCACCAAATTCCTTAGCTTGGGCTGTCTGGTTTTCTTTGCTAAGTCACTTCAAAGTTTGACTCTTTGTGACCCTATGGGCTGTAGCCCTCCAGGCTCCTCTGTCCAAGAGATTCTCCAGGCTCCTCTGTCCAAGAGATTCTCCAGGCAAGAATACTGGAGTGGGTTGCCATGCCCTCCTCCAGGGCCTCTTCCCCACCCAGGGATCAAATGCAAGTTTTTATGTCCCTTGTTCTCTTTCAGTTCAGTCCTGTTGCTCAGTGGTGTCCGACTCTTTCCGACCCCATGAACTGCACCACGCCAGGCCTCTCTGTCCATCACCAGCTCCCAGAGTGTGCTCAAACTCATGTCCATCGAGTCAGTGATGCCATCCAACCATCTCATCCTCTGTCATCCCCTCCTCCTAATGCCCCCATCTTTCCCAACATCAAGGTCTTTTCCAATGAGTCAGTTCTTCGCATTGGGTGGCCAAAATATTGAAGTTTCAGCTTCAGCATCAGTTTTTCCAATGAATATTTAGGACTGATTTCCTTTAGGATGGACTGGATTGATTTCCGTACACTCCAAGGGACTCGCAAGAATCTTCTTCAATGCCTGTTTTCTTTAATTTACAATAATCTTTTGATGTTCAGACTACCTGCCTTTTGTTGCCAAATCTCTATATTAAGCTGGCTGCTTCCCTCCTCTCCTTGGAGCAGTTCTCTCAGAGTCACTTGAGATGCTGTCTCCGGGCTTGAAGTCCTAAAAATTCCCACAAAATAAAATATAACTCTCCACTCTTAGACTGTGAATATAGGATTTTAGTGGACCGAACTGTGAGCACTCCAGTGCAGACGCATGCTTGCCTGTGGTGGAGCACGAGGGGTCCAGATTGCTGGGTCAGTAGCTGTGGCCACAGGCTTAGACGCTCCACAGCGTGTGGAATCTCCCTGGATCAGGGATTGAACCCTTGTCCCCAGGACTGGTTGACAATTCTTCACCACTGAGCGACCAGGAAGTCCTAATTTTATTTTTTTAATTCATTTCTTTCTACATTTTCATGTTAATGGCATGATACTCTTTATTCCTCTCATTAGTAAAATCCCAAATATATGTTAGTAAAGACCCCTTTTCTATCAAGTTTGTTTGTGCCTTCCTCTCTATGAACATAAAAAATACCATTTTTTATATCATCAAAGAAATAAAATTGAAGTCTAGTGATCCTCAAAACAAAACACTCGAACCTAGGAGCTAGGCAGAAAGTGGGCTGAGGAGCCACATCCTGAGTGGGGGCCAGTGAGCTTAAGGAAAATGCAGTAACTTCGCTCTTTTTCTTTCATCTCCTGTCCCTGTTCTTCAGGTGGAAAATTCTTACTCCATAAATAGTTGTCTTGGACATGATACAAATGACCCTGAAAGGAGCAAGTGGTATCCCCAGCAGCCTGACTTTGGATAGACCCTTGACATTCTTCCTTCACTCCCCGCCCCACTCCCTGCATCAGAAGGAAGGGTCTTATCGGCCGCCTCTTCTCCAGCTGTAACTTCAGGGGGAGCTGATCCTTCAGGGCCCCCTCAGCTTTATCTTGCTTGAAAAGATAGATTTGGCAGTGCTAGAAATCAAAACACCTCTCTGGCTGGATCTTGCTGACCAGAACCCAATTATCACTGACCCACCAGCCATGCTAAAAATGACTTTTATTACTGTAGAAATAATTGCATGTCCAGGATCTTAAGAAGAGCTATTAAGAGATTACAGAAAGACTCAAAATGAGGACATTTTGCCTCCCCTGCCTCCTGGAAACCACCACTATCTCTGGTTTCTGGGTTTCATCCTCTTGGGGATGACATCATAGCATAAAATAAAATATTTATGCCTCTATTTCTCGATTTATCAAAATTTGACCAAAAGCATTGTCCCCCACCGTCACGGATGAGGAACTCAGTGAATTCTAAACCGCAGTGCTTCCTCTCCCCAGCCACCTCTCAGTTTTTATTAGTTATGCTATTTAAAATTTTTCCCTGGTAGTTATCTTTGTGACGTTAAACCCCATGCTTAAAATAATTTCACATTTAAGATATTTCAAGTATACTTAGAAGCATTATTTTAAGATAAACCTTTACTGCGAGTATGCTTAGAATTAGAATTTTATGATTTAGACAGTGTCTGTTAAGGTCTCTTTAGGAAAGATGAGGAGTCCAGTGCATTTAGATTCTTTCCACCTTTCCTCCATGCTTTGAAATCTTAATTTCTTGTGTTATTATTCTTTCCACATTGAGAAAATGGCATTTGTAGTCCAGACCATCTATCTGAGATCTGAATATGAGTAAAACCTTGGTTTTAAGGCTGGAGATAGGTGGTCTTCGGGTGAGGCATTTACAACTGACCTCTTGTTTGCACTTAGAGATGGAAATAACCACAGGAACAAGGTAAATATCTGGACTTGGTCTCCTGAGGACACTTTAAGATAAGAGTCACAGTAGAGAGAGAGAAACTGGATAAACCCTTTGAGTAAAAGATCAAAAGGTCACATATTTCCCGTCCTTGGGGCAAAGGGGACCCTGCAGTTCTACAGAAAGTCTCCTTGGGGGTCAAAAGGAGGAGGTGCCACCCCATAATGCGTGATGCCAAGACCCCCTCCATAGGCCTCTGGACTGGGATCCATGTTAGAAAAAGAGTTGTGCACATATCTTGGGGAGGGTTCTAGGGCAGGTCAGGAGTGGAATAAGAAATCAGATAATTGGTCAAGGGTAAAAAGACACAGAAGAACTGCCCCATAAAAATGACTTAACTGCTTCTTTACTGCTCCTCCTCACTGCGGGGGTGCCCACACCCTTTCTCTCTGCGTGCGCATCTCTGCCTTGCTTCTATCTTAACTAAACAAACTGTTTCTCTGTGAATGCATCTCTGCCTTGCTTCTATCTTAACTAAACAAACTGTTTCTCTGTGAACTCTTCCCCTTGAGCTGTCTATAATAATAAACTTTATTCCTGGTTTTATGGTTTTTGCCTCTTGAGGAATGCAATTTCAAACCCGGCAAAGGCTACAGGAACTTTGCTTCTAGCCTCTAGCCCTTGCTGGCGTGTCTAGTGGTTAGGATTCCTGGCTTTCCTTCATCCAGGCTCCCCAGGTTCAATTCCTGGGCAGGAGACTAAGATCTCACTTGCTTCAAGCCACTGCTCACTGCTGTCCCCACAAGATTGGTTTCTCATTTTCAGTATAAATAAGGGTAGATTGTATTAATAACACTTTTACAAAGAAAAATCCCCTGAATAGGCTGCTTCCCTCCTTGCTTTTCTTCAGTATCTCTGTCTCTCCCCTCAATTAGCGGATAACAACTAAAACTTCTGGATCTATCTTCTAATATCATAGAACACTAAGATCAACACCACCTATGGCTGCCAATGCAGGTGATATATGAAACTCGGGTTCGATCCCTGGGTGAGGAAGATCCCCTGGAGGAGGGCATGGCAACCCACTCCAGCATTCTTCCCTGGAGAATCCCATGGACAGAGGAGCCTGGCGGGCTACAATCTATGGGGTTGCAAAGAGTCAGACCTGACTGAGCATGTGCACATGTCTCACACACACACACACACACACACACACACGCGCGCGCACGCACGAGAAGGACCACGGGTGTTGTTCTGGCCGCACAGGCCCTGGTAAGTCAGCACTATCCCCTTACTCACTAAGTGATTTTTTCTTGTGCCTTTGAATCTTATGGAAGACTTACTGACACCCCAAAGGCTGAATCTTCGCCCTGAAGTTTCCAAGTCAGCAAGTCTGAGCCCGAGAATTTGCACTTATAACAAGTTCTTAAGTGATATTGACGCTAGCTGCTAGTCCAGGGACCACACTTTGAGAACCGCTGAGCTGCAACAGAAACCCTTCTGGCAGAAAGTGAAGAAGAACTAAAGAGCCTCTTGATGAAAGTGAAAGAGGAGAGTGAAAACGTTGGCTTAAAGCTCAACATTCAGAAAACGAAGATCCTGGCATCCGGTCCCATCACTTCATGGCAAATAGATGGAGAAACAGTGGAAACAGTGGCTGACTTTATTTTTCTGAGCTCTACAATCACTGCAGATGGTGACTGCAGCCATGAAATTAAAAGATGCTTGCTCCTTGGAAGGAAAGTTATGACCAACCTAGTCAGCATATTAAAAAGCAGAAACATTATTTTGTCAACAAAGATCCATCTAGTCAAAGCTATGGTTTTTCCAGTGGTCATGTATGGATGTGAGAGTTGGACTATAAAGAAAGCTGAGTGCTGAAGAATTGATGCTTTTGAATTGTGATGTTGGAGAAGACTCTTGAGCGGCCCTTGGATGGCAAGGATATCCAACCAATCCATCCTAAAGGAGATCAGTCCTGGGTGTTCATTGGAAGGACTGATGTTGAAGTTGAAACTCCAAAACTTTGGCCACCTGATGCAAAGAGCTGACTCATTTGAAAAGACCCTGATGCTGGGAAAGACTGAAGGCTGAAGGAGAAGGGGATGACAGAGGATGAGACAGTTGGATGGCATCACCAGCTCAATGGACATGGGTTTGGGTAAACTCCGGGAGATGGTGATGGACAGGGAGGCCTGGCGTGCTGAAGTTCATGGGGTCGCAAAGAGTTGCACACAACTGAGCGGCTGGACTGAACTGAGCTGCAGCAGTGCTTATCAAACTTTCATGGGTGTAAAGCTGACTGAGTATCTTATTTCACTTCAGATTCTGACTCAGTAGCTCTGAAACGGTGCTTGAGGTCTACCTGTCCAGCAGGTACCCAGGGATACCAACACTGCTGGTCCTGGGACCTCACATTCAGCACCAAGCCTTGAGAAGTTATATTTCTGTAACCTGCTACCTGTCATCCACACCTATCATAGACAGACGGGAGAGAGAGAGAGAGAGAGAAACTACCAGAGTTCTTCTTTGTGTCTGTTTTCCTGCAGAGAAGCTGTCTAGGCAGCCTGGGTCACTCACAGGGATGCTGAGCATGTCTGTAAGGAGCCCAACCCACCAGCCCTGAGGGGGCTGAGTGTTCCTGTGAACATTCCCGTGGGCATTAAGGATCACAGGCCCGGTGATGCTGGGAGAAGGAACAGACAGTATGATATGGAATTCACAACTGGGGTGGGAGAAATGGCCAAGGGCAGAGACGGTGGTCCAGGCTCGAGAAGGCTCAGGAATACCTAGCTTGCGACCGGGGTAGAATGTCCTGTCCTACCATCAGCTTGCTTCGGAAAAAAAGGAAAGAAAGTCATTTCTAAAATTGGCTTTTCTTCTCTTGGGAAAGTCAGATTCTTTCCCCACAACCGGCCGTCTGAGGGCGATTATGATGGGGGAGGGGAGATAAATGCTTCCACGCACCATTACCTCCTGTGATGGATGGCTTTCCCTCCGGGCCTTGCTCCAAGCCAGCTCCTGGCTCAGGCCCAGGCCATCTGGGAGCCCGGACAGCGCGTTGAGTGGCCAGGGCACCGGGAACCAGTGCCTGGGTTGGGTTCCCAGCTCCAGCCCTGGTTTTCTAATTATAACTGCCCCGGCTCTCAGGTGGCACAGAGCACTTTCAGAGCTCTTCATTCAGGCCTCCATCCCTTTGTCAACCAATATTTCTGGGTGGGGCGGGGGTGGGGGGTGCAATATACAGATCATTGAGTCATGCCCTCAAGGAAGGAGATGAAGATCTAAAAACTGTACAGATCCTTCGATCATGAGACAGAGATAGGCTCCATGCTGGTGTTCAGACCTCCCTCAGTGGCCATTTCTGATGACATCTTTCTACCAAGGAAGGGACAGGGGAGTGCCTTTTTTAGCCCAGAAAGGAGCAGCCGAGGTCATAGGATGCCAGCATAGACAGGAGTTTTTGCAACAAAGACCAGATAGTTAGGACATCAAAAGATTACTGTTACTTAAGAGATTTAGTGCTTTTCTATGTGTGAGAAGATGCAAGAGTCTGGGCTTGCTGAAATCATTTATTTGACATGCACCTTAACTATCTGGAAAAGACTCTGAATCTGAGAAAGACTGAGGGCAGAAAGAAAAGAGGATGAGATGGTTGGATGGCCTCACCAACTCAATGGGCATGAGTTTGAGCAAACTCTGGGAGATGGTGAAGGACAGGGAAGCCTGGAGTGCTGCAGCCCATGGGGTTGCAAACAGTCGGACACGACTTAGTAACTGAACACCGACAGTTAACTGGCTGGTGTTGGTGGCCTGTGCCTTCTCACCCTGAGTTCCCTGAGGGCCCACCATTGGGTTGGCTGTTATATGAAGGCTTGATGGCTGCATCATCCTTTGTTTACTGAGACCGCTGGCAACGTTTTTCATTCACAATCCATACAAGGTTTCAAGGATTCTTGAAATCTTAGTAATAGTGGTAGTCCTTTATAGTTTATCTTCTTTCATCCAGATGAACTCATTAAGTTTATAAAACACATTGCACTTGTTACAAAACAAACCCTGGGATATAAGATGCCTCATTACTGTGTGTGTCCAGCTCTTTGCAACCCCATGGACTGTAGCCCACCAGACTCCTCTGTCCCTGGGATTCTCCAGGCAAGAATAGTGAAATGGGTTGCCATTTCCTTCTCCAGGAAATCTTTCCAACTCAGGGATCAAACTCAGGTCTCCTGTATCTCCTGCATTGTCAGGCGGGTTATCTGCTGAGACATCGGGGAGCTATCTTTGAGCCCACACAGTGACTACTCCCCCTCCTTTTTTTCAGTAGAAACTGTTCACAAGGATGTTAAGCAATCTCCATCCAACTCTCTGAAAGGTTAGAAATGCAATCTCAGCCTTCTGATTTCAAATCCAATGGGATTTCCACTCTGCCCTACTGTCTTCCACATATACTTTGCAGTGTATGAACATGGGCAATAACGACGCCAGAAAGGATAGACCGAGGCATGAACTTCTCTTGAAGGGCTTATAAAATAGCACTTCCAGTGACCTTGCAAGAGGGTGAGGGAGAGGGCACATTTGAGAGAAAATGTCTCCAAACTTAGAGAAAAATACCACATTTAGTTGCATTGTCCACAAATAGCTTATCATCGCTCTGAAGGAATCATGTGACAATAAGTCATCCGAGTGTGCTCTGAGAGAGAACTGGGTCTGGGCATCCCAGACCAGCAAGGAACTGAATTGTCTCATTGTGTGGGACGCCCAGGCTGCAAGTCATTGGAGGTTGACCTAAAACTAGAC
This sequence comes from Nanger dama, assembly GCA_917880005.1. NCBI lineage: Eukaryota > Metazoa > Chordata > Mammalia > Artiodactyla > Bovidae > Nanger > Nanger dama. The sequence continues at coordinate 15,117,263 of CAKJTW010000046.1, read as the reverse complement.
CCAGGCACGCCCTGCCCTTGCCAGCTCTGGATTCTTTGTTTGTGACATTCTCTGATCATCTTTCGTCCCAGCTATTGATGTTGGCTGAAGTCCTGGAAAGCCCTGTGTTCTTCAGTGAGGCATATAAGTCCTGCATGATGTGTATTTGTGGGGCACTTTTGGCTAAATTAAGCCTCTTGTTTAAACGGTATTTGTCGTTGTGTTTAAATCTTTCTTGAAACTAGAAAATAACTTCATGCGTACTCTTAAGGTAGCCACCTTCCTGATTTCGGGAAATGGAAAGATTGTAGTGGTCCCAATGCAAATTTGGCTCCGAAGCTTTATTGGATCCACCCAGTAAAGTCCATGTACTGACTCCGGGTCACAGCGAAGGAAAGTGCAGCATTTCTTGCAGGTGCTGAGTGAGGAGTCCAGGCAGCTAGAGTTTAAAAGGCCTGAGCTCTCTCAAGACTTTCAGGGAAAGGTTTTTAAAGACAGAGTGAGAGATGTGAGTTGTGGGGAGTGTGATCAGCTCATGGACCTTCTTCTGATTGGTTGGCGGTGAGATCATTGGGAATGAGCATCCACCTCTGGTTCCACCCCATCTGGGGTCTATGCGTTTGTGGACAGCATGCAGTTTGCTTCCCCCACCTGCTAGGGGTTGCAGTGTCTGCAAAACAGCTCACAGGATTTGGCTCAGAATGTTATCTATAGCCCTTGAGAAGGAACTAAAGGTCCCTGACTTTCTTCAATGGCTTAACTGTTACTATTGTGTCTTGTTTGACAGTTTTCCCTTTCTTTCTGCCTTTTCTCTCACTTCTCTGATTAAATTTACCTTTGCAACTCAGGAAAGGTCTAGGAGGCTAAAGTTTTTCTACAGACACGAGGCAGGCAGAGGACATGACGGGAGGGGTCTGTTCTGGGAAGACCCCATAAGGAACAGCTTGGTTACAGAGGTATTTGCATTTGGGCTGCTTTGATGACCCAAGGACCTTTCAGATTATAGAAGTAAAGTGAAAAGGAACTCTGGGTCTCCCTGCCCATCTTCTGCCTCCTGTGCCTTCTTCGGCTCCTAGTCCAAGTTTCTTGCACAGTAGCAGCATCCTCAAAAGCAGTTGATGCTTTTGGACTGTGGTGCTGAAGAAGACTCGTGAGAGTCCCTTGGACTGCTAGGGAGATCAAACGAATCAGTTCTAATGGAAATCAACCCTGAATATTCATTGGAGGGACTAATGCTGAGGCTGAAGCTCCAGTACGTTGGCCACCCAGTGCAAAGAGCCGATTCACTGGAAAAATACATTTCACTGGAAAAATACATTTCCCAATGCTGGGAAAGATTGAAGTCAGGGAAAGGGGATGACAGAGGACAAGATGGTTGAATGGCATCACAGACTCAGTGGACATGAGTCTGAGCAAGCTCCAGGAGATGATGAAAGACAGGGAAGCCTGGCGTGCTGCAGTCCATGGGGTTGCAAAGAGCTGGACGCAACTGAGTGACCAAATAATGACTCCATCCCCCCCGCCCCCATTTGACTCCATCCCACTGCATAAGCTCACAGGAGGAGAACTGGGAAAGCAGGTATGGTCCAGAGGTGGTCCACTGAGGAATCTCACTGGGTGAGGCAAAGCTGAACGCAAATGGGGTCCATCTGCTCTATTTCCTGGGTAATCGTGGCTCATGGGAAAGTGAGCACCATCTGGGTTTTTAAACGCAGAGGAGGAGGTGCCTGGGAAAGAGGAGAGGGTTCCTCTGACAGCCCCGAGTGTCCCATTCCCAGAGTGAAATTCTTGAAGCATTCTGTTGGAGGGGGCAGGTGTGCTTGAGCTGGAACTCTGGCTCCTCCGGGGACAGCTGCCTGGACCTGTCACAGCACCGGGCACTCAGGCAGGTCCCCTCCACGGCTCCCCCAGGATAGTCATACTAGGAAACACTGCCATCTGGTGGGCATTTTGCAGTTTTCCCCCTTTTCCAGGCCCCTGCCAAAGAATGGGGAGCATCTCAAAACTGCTGAAAGGGGGAGCCTTGGACCCTCCAAGGTCTTCCAGACCTTCTAAGGCTGGCTATCGTCACAGCCCAAAGCTCTCTAGGGTGTGAGCATCCAGGGCTACTGCCTGAGGTTCTGGTCTGTAAGATCAGAGTGTCATATACTCAGGCTCTCTCCTGCCAGCCTTCCCCATTCCATGATACATCCCACCTCTGCGTCTTCCCCTCTGTCTCTCCCTGGTAAGCACCCTCTTCCCAGGGCTCTGACACAGGGGCCGTTTGTTCTTTAAGGCACGGCTCCCTGTCTCACGGTCTCCAGCCCCCAGCCTTTGCGCCCTCCGATTTGATTCCCCTCACCCTTTCACATCCTACACGTCATCTCATGTTCCTGTATCCTCTCTCCATGCTGGCACACGGCTCAGCAGCTAGAAGAGGCTCAGGGGAGAAATATCCTATGACATCCCTTACATGTGGAATCTAAAAAGAAAGGATACAAATGAGCCTGCTTATAGAATTGAAACAGACCCACAGACCTAGAGCAATGAACTTACGGTTACCTGGGGTGTGGGGGAAGGATGGAGGGGAGGGATATTTAGGGAGTCTGGGATGGACAGTTACACACTGCTATACTTTAAAAGGACCTACTGTAAAGCATAGGTGACTCTGCTCAATGTCAAGCGGCAGCCTGAGGGGAGGCGAATCTGGAGGAGAATGGATCCATGTATGTATGGCCGAGTCCCTTCACTGTCACCTGAAACCATCACAGCATTGTTAATTGACTATAATCCAATACAAAATTAAAAGTTTTTTTAAAAAGATGCTCAGTGGATGACTGGTGTCCAGCTTACATCCTGCTAGTTACAATAAGCATAGTTCTTGAATTAAGACTCTGGCTGCACACTACTCTTAGTAGCAGAAGAACTGGAGACCCTCTTTAAAAAAAAAAGTTTAACGAATGAGAGTGTGCATTTTATTTATTTCTTGGCCGCATCATGAGGCATAGAAGATCTCAGTTCTTCATCCAAGGATTGAACTTACACCCTCTGCACAGGAAGCGTGGAATTTAAACCACTGGACCACCAGGGAAATCCCCAGAGGCCTTCTTGAGTCCATTTTTAAGGATGAGACTGCAGGCAGGGGCTTCCCAGGTGGCGCTAGCGGTAAAGAACCTGCCCGCCAGTGCAGGAGATAAAGGAGACGTGAGTTTGATCCCTGGGTGGGGAAAATCCCCTGGAGAAGGGAACGGCAACCCACTCCAGTATTCTTGCCTGGAGAATCCCATGGACAGAGAGGTCTGGAGGCCTACAGTCCGTGGGGTTGCAATGAGTTGGACATGACTGCCCGCTACTTCATGACCACATGTTGACCAATGAGAATTTCTTGATTCCAATGCCCACCTCCAGTCACAGAGTGAGAACTCAATAAGTATTTGTCCAAAGGAAAGAAAAAGCTTACCTAGTGTGGAGAACCACGTTAGATGAGGGAGCGTGGGAGCAGTGAGCCATCTGTGGAAGGTCCCTGAGCCTCAGTCTGCTCCGTGCTGTGGGAGAATCTGCAGGGGGGCCTCTGGGGCTCTCAGAACCAACCCTTCCCGGCCCCTCCTAAACAAGCCTTCCTGTGTGTTTGCCCCTCTCTCCTTGTCTTTGTCTCTCTGCATCTCTGTCTCCCCCTCTCTCTCTCTTTCTGTCTCTCTCCATCCATCTCTTGTTTCTGTCTTCCCTATCTGTCTGTCTCTCTGTCTCTCTCTCTGTCTCTCCCTGTCTCTTTTTGTCTCTCTCTCTCTCCCTATCTCTGTCTTCCCCGTCTCTCTCTTTCTTTCTCTCTGTCTCTCTCTCCATCTCTCTCTCCCCATCTCTGTCTCTCTCCCTGTCTCTGTCTCCCCCATCTCTCTCTTTCTGTCTCTCTATCTCTCTCCATCCCTCTCTCTCCATCTCTGTCTCTCTCTCTCTGTCTCTGCCTTCCTCATCTCTCTCTTTCTGTCTCTCTATCTCTCTCCATCCCTCTCTCTCCATCTCTGTCTCTCTCCCTGTCTCTGTCTTCCTCATCTCTCTCTTTCTGTCTCTGTCTCTCTCCATCCCTCTCTCTCCATCTCTGTCTCTCTCCCTATCTCTGTCTCCCCCATCTCTCTCTCTGTCTCTGTGTCTCTCTACATCTCTCTCTCTACACCTCTGTCTCTGTCTTTCTCTCTGTCTCCATCTCTCACTGTCTCTCCTTGTCTCTGGTTTTCTCCTTCCATCTCTGTCACCATGGCTTCTCTTTGGAGGAGAGGCCATGCTCGGCGGGGTCTCTCTGACAGCTGAGGGTCTCGGGCAGGAAGCCCCACCCTAGTCTGTGTAGTCTGAGTCCCCTCTGGTCTGTGTCTTGGAGGAGAGCACGTGAGGCAGTCCTCCCCGCGCAACCCTGAGAGCCCGGCGGGTGCTCCCCGCCCACTCCTCCCCTGTAAGTAGGTCGCTGCTGCCAGATCCTCTCGAGGCCCAGCTGCTGAAGCGTCCTCAGGCCACTGCAGCCCGGCTGCTCCAGCGCCTGCTGTCTCTCTGCCAGTGAGCAGCCGGGGTGGTGCGGAGCAGGCTGTCTGCAAGTCCACCTTCAGGTCAGGAGCAGGCAGAGGGGACGGCGAGAGGAACCCTGGTGCCTGGGGACCTGCTTCAGGCCCCAGAGGCACCATGGCATCCAGAGACCTCATCCTCAGGTCTTCCTCATCCTCAGATGTGAAAGGAGAGGTTTAACCGGAGCTGAAACTCCAGTACTTTGGCCACCTCATGCAAAGAGTTGACTCATTGGAAAAGACTCTGATACTGGGAGGGATTGGGGGCAGGAGGAAAAAGGGGACAACAGACGATGAGATGGCTGGATGGCATCACCGACTCGATGAACATGAGTTTGAGTGAACTCTGGGAGTTGGTGATGGACAGGGAGACCTGGCGTGCTGCAATTCATGGGGTCGCAAAGAGTCAGACACCACTGAGTGACTGAACTGAACTGAAACTGGAGAAAGTCAGCCTCCCTCCCATTCCTCCCTGTGGCCCTGCCCACCCCACTCTAACTCCTTGGCTTGGACTCAGCATCTGAGACGTGTTGTCTGCTCAGGGTCAGGGAGCTCAGAGCCCCACAGGCTTCAGGCTTTGAGCTGGGGTCCTGGCATGACTCTCAGAAGGGACAGAGTTGCATGGGGGCTCCTCATTTAGGGACCTGGGGTTTGAATGCCACCTGGTCACCCCCTCCTGCTGGACAGTGTGGACATAATCACAGTTTTCATCTCCAGGGGTTATTCAGAAAATTAGATGAATATATGAGGATTGTTATTAATGTCAACTACCTTATGGGGCTTGGTCAGTTTTAAGTTAAATACATGTGACAATGGAAAGCACAGTGTCTGATAAACAAGACTAGTCAACAAGTGTTCATTCCTTTCTCACCCATCTGTCACTTAGTTTGGCCAGATTACAATTCCAAGATGATGACAAAGGTGGTGTTCTTTCTATGTACTCATGGTCCAAGGCACGTAGCAGAAGCTCCATAAACGTTTGATGAAACAGAGAAAAGAAAGAAAGGCTTGCAATTCTAAAATATGTTTTGAAAGATGAAAACAGAGTCATTTATCAATCACACTATCAGTGCAATCTATTATTAACACCGTATGAAAGAATCACTGTGCATTTTTTAAAAGCTCCGTCAAAAGGCAACTCCTTTGTTTCTAGCTGCTGGAAGGATGTGAACCAGGAGGCTCCGATCTCTGTCCCACTGGCTCTGTGATCTGGGTTTCCAGCTCAGCCCTTGGCCTCCGGCCTTGTAAGTCCTATCTCCTGGGGACAGGAGGGGACCTTCGTCCCCAGGAGGCCCACACAACCCCAGATGTCCCTGTGCTCATGAGACCAGACACCAGAGGGTGTGAGAAGAGCAAGACTTGCCAGAGGAATCACACACAGTTCAGAACTCGGGAGATAAAGCCTCTGCCTGTCTCCTCACACCCGCCCCAGTCAGCGGGGTTGGCCGAGCCCACCCCCTGAAATAGCGATTGCCTGGGAACTGTCACCCTCATCCCCCATCACCGCCTGTGTCCAGAACTCACCCCCAGAGGCACAGAGTGTCAGGGCGACAATGACGAAACACCAACTCAGCTTAGAAAAGGCCTGAGGTTTACAAAGACTTTTGCAGAGATGCCCACACATGCCCCTAAGACAGGAGCCTCTGGAAAGAAGAGGTTCCCTTCCATTTCACTTTGGAGTCTGCAAACCAAGGCCAGTGTGATTAAATACTCTGGGACAGAGATGGGACCCGGGTCCCAACATTTTCCTTCTAAATTTAAAGTCACCTGATTCCCAAAACAGTGCTGAGAATACACGGAATTTCTGTAGTTCCTCTCCCTTGAAAGACCTCAGAGATTTTAATTCTTAAACATTTTAAAAATATTTTTCTATTCATGTATTTATTTGGCTGCTGCTAGGTCTTATTAATAGTTGAGGAATGTGGGATCTAGTTCCCCCACCAGGAATCAAACCTGGGCCCCCTGCATTGGGAGCGCAGAGTCTTAACCCCTGGACCAACTAGGCAGTTCCCTTAAATATATTTTTATCCTCATACCCTCTCTAGTGACTGGGGAAGGCGGCAGCTCCGTATTTTACAGACAAAGAGAAATAAGGCAGGAAACAGGATGTGACCAATTGAAGACACAGGTATACACACCACTTTGGTATTTTCTGCGCAGCCTTCAAACCACCGTGGCACCTCTCTTTAAATGGGGTTTGATGGTGGAATTTTCCACATATCCCATAGTTTCCACCCATGAACTCTGAGTTCTGAGCCTCTGAAGGGCAGCTTCAGTGAGTTATCTGTTTCCCAAACCTCCAGGCACCGATAGGGGAGGAAACGTTTTCCTTGACTCTGTCAGGGTCCTTGGCCAAGTCTGAAAATTGACCTGGTGAGAATAGATTAAGAGGTCAAAGGCATACAACTTTCATGGAATTTTTACATGTCCATGGGAGCTCCCACAAAAGAAGGAAGACCCAAAGAATCAACTAGAACAGGAGGCTTCTAGACAAAGAAATGAAGCATTGTAAAGAAATGACAAGACAGAGGAGTCTGGGCTCGGGTAGCGAATGGTAAAGATGTAATGGGAAGAGAGGAGTTTTACAAGTTTGCGTATGCACATTTCTTGCCCCAAATTCCATTGCAATTGATAAGAATGTCTTCCTCCTTCTGGTCCAAAGAAGGCATTCTTCACACAGGAGATTTCAGATGACCCATTTCAGAGAAAGAGGGAGAAGAGCAGAAGGTCAGAGAGTTCCACCTGCTTCTGTCTTTTTCTCAGACTCCTTCAGTTTAAGATGCTCAGCATTCCCAAGGGCCCTATTTTGGGGTTGTGTCCCCTGAACCCCATCAGAAGCAAATCAACAACTACAGATATGAAAGACTCAACTCTTTCAGCCACTGTCCAGATGGGAACTCGTCAAAGAGCAAACAAATCACGACAGAATGGCTTGAAGAAAACATATGAGGATAAACTTTCTATAATCCCCCAGCAATTTTCTCCACATTAAAAATCACCATCAGAAAAACAAGCCCTCCCATTGTGTTGGTGGAATGTAAGTTGGCATGGCCACTATGGAGAACAGTATGGAGGTTTCTCAGAAAACTAACTAGAGAGACCATGTGATCCTGCAATCCCACTTCTGGGCATACATCTAGACAAAACTGTAATTCAAAAGATATTGATACATGCCCCCTATGTTCATAGCAGTACTATTGACAATAGCCAAGGCATGGAAGCAACCTAAATGTCCATCAACAGAGGAATGGATAAAGAAGATGGGAGATATATACATATATGCAGGCTGCATATGTATACACACACACACACACATATATATATACATACACACACACACACACACACACACATATATATATATACATACACACACACACACACACACACACACACACACACTATATATATATAGGGCTTCTCTGGTGGCTCAGAGGTTAAAGTGCCTCCCTCCAATGCAGGAGACCCAGGTTGAATCCCTGGGTCGGGAAGATCCCCTGGAGAAGGGAATGGTAACCCACTCCAGTATTCTTGCCTGGAAAATCCCATGGACAGAGGAGTCTGGTGGGCTACAGTCCATGGGGTCGCAAAGAGTCGGACACAACTGAGCAACTTCACTATACATATATTCTGTAGCCATAGAAGAGAATGAAATACCATTTGCAGCAACATGGGTGGGCCTAGAAAGGATCATACTAAGTGAAAGAAGTCAGAACATAAACACCGCATGAAATCACTTATATGTGGAATCTAAAGTGAAAGTGAAAGTGAAACTGAAGTCGCTCAGTCGTGTCAAATAGGACACAAATAAACTTATCTAGAAACAGAAACAGATACAGAAAACAGACCTGTAGTAACCAAGGCGGAGGGGGGTTGGAAGAAGGAAGTCCTAGGAGTTTGGGGTTAGCAGATGCTAACTATTATACACAGGATATATAAACAACAAGTTCTTACTGTATAATGGGAACTATATTCAATATCTTGTAATAAATCATAATGGAAGAGAACATGGAAATGAATAGATGTAGGTATAACTGAATCATTTTGCCATACAGCAGAAACTAACAATATCATAACCAACTATACTTCAATAAGATAATTTTTTTTTTTTTATGATGGGGCTGTATATTGTCACCCTTGGTCTCTGAGTGACTGGGATGAACAAAGCCCACGCTGTCCCATGAAGGCTGTGTAATATGAGTAAGAAAGAAAACTCTGCTTAAAGATCTTGGGGTCTGAGGGGTTATCTTGTTTCTGCAGCACAATCTCACCTATTCTTACTGATGCATGCTTCCTATGAATGTTTTACTGATCTCACAACTTCACCGGAGAAGGCAATGGCACCCCAGTCCAGGACTCTTGCCTGGAAAATCCCATGGATGGAGAAGCCTGGTAGGCTGCAGTCCATGGGGTCGCTAAGAGTCAGACACAACTGAGGGACTTCACTTTCACTTTTCATTTTCATGCATTGGAGAAGGAAATGGCAACCCACTCCAGTGTTCTTGCCTGGAGAAACCCAGGGACGGGGGAGCCTGGTGGGTTGCCGTCTATGGGGTCGCACAGAGTCGGACACGACTGAAGTGACTTAGCATAGCACAAATTCACAGCACAGAGAGGGGAACCATAAACGAAAATGCTTCTCATGTAAACCTGACTTCCTTCTACCTGACTTGACACTGCGGCAGCTGCTATGAGAAACACCATTCACTGCAGCTCCTGGAGGTGCCATTCTTGTGGAATACGGTGTATATGGAGTAAATAAAGCAGTCCACTTTCTGTTTTTACTTCATTGATTTTCAAGTTACTGGAAATAATCCTTTCTATTTGCAAAGCATTTTAGAGTTTTAACTGCTCTTGCATTCAAAACATGTCCTTTATGAAATAGTCACAACCCTGTAGGGCAGATAGCATTTGCTTTATTTTTAAATCAAAGGGTTTGAGAGCCCTATAGTTTAAGGGAATTGAGTGAGGGTGCCAGTTAGTAAGCAGTAAAGCTGATTTGCTCTTTTGTCTGCTGGCTCCCACTGTGGGACTGATTCAACCATGCCCTATTCCCGCAGCTCTTGACTCTGAACAGAAGTTTCGTTCTGTTTTTTGTTCAGTCGCTCAGTCATGTCCGACTCTTTGACACCCCATGGACTGCAGCACACCAGGCTTCCCTGCCCTTCACAATCTCCCAGAGTTTGCTCAAACTCATGTCCATTGAGTCAGTGATGCCCTCCAACCATCTCATCCTCTGCCTCCCTTTTGCCTTCAATCTTTCCCAGCAGCAGGGTCTTTTCCAACGAGTTGGCTCTTTGCATCAGGTGGCCAAAGTGTTGGCACTTCAGCATCAGTCCTTCCAGTGAACATTCATGGTTGATTTCCTTTAGAACTGACTGGTTTGATTTCCTTGCTGTCCAAGGGACTCTCAAGAGTCTTCTCCAGCACCACAATTTGAAAGCATCAATTCTTTGGCATTGAGCCTCCTTTATGGTCCAAGTCTTACATCCGTACTTTGCTTTTGTTTCTGTCTATTCTTATCAGGTCTCTCTCAAGCGCAGGTACTCTGTACTGATCAGCTCCTCATCATTTTTGGCTTTTTGCAATCTGATTGTTCAAAAGACAGTCCACTGGCAGAAACCATCCACCACATACCCTTAGGGCAGTGAAGCCACCCTGGTTGGTGCATCCAGAAGAAACTGTCATCCTCTAGCTTCATAAATTAGAGGTTGACTATCTGGTCAGCCCTGAACTCCCAGCATCCTGCCCTGGTTATCAGTCCTGGCCCTGATCTTGAAGCGGCTGACAGCCTGGGCTTTGAGTCATCTCACACTTGCACTTGGCGAAGTGACTCAACTATATGAAGTGTGGGGACAATGAGCACCGTATTACTTCTCACTTCCTCTCCCCAAACCTTCAGGAACTGTTCCTCTTCCATCACACTCCATCTGCTTTATCTTTCCCCTCCAAGTTTCTGTGTCTTCCCCTATGGGAAATCTCTTGGGTTGATCAGCCTTCTTTCTTTAATAACTGGCTTTAAGCGACTAAAATTTCCCTTTTCTGGGTCCCTGAGCCCTGAGATGTCAGCTGGGCTAGGGCTAAAGGACTCAAAACTTAGAAACCCTCCTCCAGCGAAGGTCTTCAAGGTGACATAAAGAGAGGCCTCCTCCACGCTCCCCCCACTTAGGACACTGGACCCACGTTGTAAAGTACTTTGGAAACCACCCATGTGGTTCCTGTGTTTCCTAATCTCTCCCATGTATACATGAGGTGACCGTTAACTCAGTCTTTGGAAGTAAATGGCATCAGGGGCCCACACTTGTCTTCATGTCACCATAAAGACACACCTGGAAAACAGAGAAGGAGGGCCATGTCCATCTGTCTAGGACCTGCCACCAGGACCGCAGCTCCCCCGAGGTCTGTGTGCCTGACGCCCATCACTCTCCCAGCAAACCCGATGTGGTCAGTGCAGCTGATTCTCTTCAAGAATCACGGCTGATGCTGAGTTCCTCTCCTGGGAAAGAGTCAGCTTTCAGGGTGACCTCTGGGAGACCCAGCTGCTTCGCTGTCCTCAGGAGCTCAACTTCAAGGCTGGAAAGAGCAGCAGGTCAGAGGAGGAGGGAGAGAAGTTACTTGCAAGACAGTCTGGGACCTGGGACCCTTGGCTGCAAACCTTGCACCTGGACACACCTCTCCTCCAGCAACAGAATATAAAGAAACTGCATGGGACTAAAAATAACCATGTGTATGTACAGTTGGGGGCAAATTCTGGACCCAAAAGATACAAAGAGACCAAAAACCCACTGTCACTTTTGAAGAGCGTGGAGCCAAAAGCAGGGGTCAGGAGCAAAAGCAGGGTCCTACACATGCCACACATGCCCCGGCACACACCACCATCTAAGGGGTGGGCAAAGCCACCAAGCCACCTCTCGGGCCTGACCCCTGGACACACCCCTACCCTCACCCGAAAGAAGGAAGAGGCTCTCTGCCTCTCAGGAAATGGATGAGCAAGGGAACTTGCTGTTTATTCTCGCTCTCCACTGCTGCAGCGGGGGTCCCAGTAAAGCCTAGCCTAAATTTCTTTTCTGGTCTCTGATTAATTTCTATTGATTAAGGAGGCCCAAAACACTGGTCGGTAACACCCCAAAAGAAGCATCTTCTCCTTCTTCCTTCCTCCTTCCTCCCAAGGCTCCCAATGCTGGAGTTGGGTCACTGAGTCCTTTGCAGTCAGGGATGCAAACAGGCAGGTCCTTTGTCCTAAGGGCCCTTGTTTCCAATTCCAGCTCTGACCTACATGACCAGGGAAGAATCCTCCCATGATGCACTTACCTGGCCCAGGTGACATGTCTTTTGTGTTTTTCCACACATCCAGTCTCACATAGATTTGTATGTTCATTTGATCAATGTCTTTCTCCCCATTAGGCTAAGCTGCTTGAAGGCAGAGACCTGCCAGTTTTCCTTACCTGGCAAAGAGTGGGTACTCACTAAATATTTGTCGAATGGATGAATCAATCTTTTCTGCTGACGTCGCAGGAGAGAATGAGCTTAAGCTCTGGCAAGAAGGATTAGCTCAGTGCTAGCTCTGGAGCTGGGCTGCTTGGCTGTAAATTCTGACTCTACCATTTACTTCCCGTGAGACCTTCCGCAAACACCCCGATCTCTTCACTGCCTGGCCCCAAACAGCCAAAATAGCAGTGCCCACTCCCGCTCGATGCAGTTGTTTGGAGAGCTGCTTGAGCTAACCCGTGACTGTTTCGAACAGCTTCTGGGAAACGGAGATGTTCAGTCGATATTAGCTAACTCCAGCCTACCTGCCGATGGTGAGACATGCCTTTGATTTCGCCTTTTGCAAGACACAGGAGAAGCATGATACCTTACACTTATTCAAGGAGGCAGTCTTGAGAGTTAAGACAAAAAAAAAAAAAAAAAGATGCTCCAACTATAATTATTCATGGAAGATCCTGGATATCTAGAGACACTGATCTTGTAACTAGAGCCAAGGGCACGGTTACCATAATACAAATAATGAAGACTGTTGATGGAATCAGGATGGAAGCTGTGGGGAAACTCTAGTGGTGAATAATTGGCCACAGGGACCTAGGGTCTAAAGAGATTCAGTGGGCATCCCTGGCAAAGCCCATTTTAAAGATATTTTTGCTGTGGGGCATTTTTAAGTCGTTATTGAATTTGTACAATATTGCTTCTGTTTTATGGATTTTCTGGTTTGTTTCTGGCACATGGGATCTTAGTTCCCTGACTAGGGATCAAACCTGTACACTCTGCACTGGAAGGTGAAGTCTTAATTGTTGGCCCACCAGGAGAGTCCCAAAGCCCGTTTTATTAAAAAAAAAAAATCTTCTAGATTTGATGAATTGAGATTTGTCCTATATCACAAGCTCAGAGCTCTTACAAAAAGAAGGAGTGTCCAGGTAAAGCACAAGTGGTTAGGAGAACACCAAGGCTACATTTGCTATATATCTTGGGCATGTGACTCAACCTCTCTGAGTTTCAGCTTCCTCATCGGTAAAGTGGGAAAGGTAACAGAACACCAGTTTGTCACTGTAAGGATTGAATATATAATAGCGCACAACAACACTCCGTAAGTGTTAGGACTTATTAAAGGGATCAAAAAACACCCCAGGCTTGGAGCACAAACCTCTCTCGAGTCAGTGGACAAATGATGGTCTGTTTTTCCTAAAAGGGAGATTGTCTGAAATGAGGGTCTACATAACATCACAAGACATGGACAGACGTTGCGTCTCATAGTTAAGGATCTAAAATGGTCCAGTTCAGAAGGCTGGTGATGAGGAGGTCTGAGGAAAGACCCTTACAAGGGGCACAGGGTGTGAGACCACCCCAAGGCCCTCTGATAGGGGTGGATGCTTGGCCGTCCAATGGACCAGGTGGCCATCTCTGGGAGGTCCTTCCTCTCCCTCTGCTGTGCTGGAGTCTGCAGGCCCAGGGCGCACCTGCCCTCCGTTTTCCCAGCTCCAGGTGCACACGTTTTCACGCCATAAGCTCCTTTTCTGCTTGAATCAGACAAACTCAGTTCCCATCACTTGCAACAGAGTTGCAACTCCTAAGGCAGACTCTCCAGACCTACCAAGTCAGGACCACTGTGGAGAGGCTCATGAATCTGCATCTTTGGAAGCAACCCAGATCATTCATACATCCTGCAGTTTGAGACTCACTGCTCCTACTGGACCCTGAGACTGCAGCCAGCTCTGATACTCTCTGATGCTGTGGTTCTTTGGTTGTACCAACTCCTGGCCCCGTTCCACGCTGCCTGATCCCTTAGGCAGTCTTCAGAGGCTGAAGCCCTCTCTCTGATGAGGAGAGAACAGGGAAGCAGATGGCCCAGACTCCCCCAACCTTCCCCGCAGGCCTACACGCCACACTCATTTCTGCCCTGAGTGTGTCATCTGAGCCTGGGTGCTTGCTTGTATTAATCCATAATTAGAGAATGGACATCTTCTTTCTTGGTAAAAAGTAACTGCCTTTTCCAGGAGTCCTGACTACATTGTAGAGAGAAAAAAAAAATCATGATATACTAACTGTACTTTATGGACAACTTTCCAGCACGAGATAAGTATGATGTCATGGAATATGGGATGTTGGTCTCCCATTAAAAATAAGAAGCACCATCTTGCCACCCAATGGGACAAGGGTAATAAATTCTGTTCTACAACATCCAAGTTGTTTCTATACTGCTCTAGCATTTTGAGTAAGAGAGAAATGATGTATTGCACCCCCCACCCCCAGTGATGGCAATACACTGGCATATTTCCCTCCAGTTTGGCACTGTGTTGTGTTTGGCTCTGCAAGCCAAACTGAGCCACCTATGGACATCATGGTGACCCCCCTGGCCTGGAGAGAGTCACCCATAGACCCAGCAGGAGCCAGGAGAGCCCCCCGGGAAGGGCAGGACTGCCTTGGCTATTTTGGGGTCGGGGGACTTTAGCAACTGTGCTGAAATGGAGATAAGCGGAGAGGGAGGGAACTGTTCTCAGAGCGGTCAGTCAGGACGCTGAGCTGTCTCTCGCCTGCACTGTTGCCCAAGCTCCCTCCTGGTTCTGTGTCCCCAGATCTCCTGGGGACAGTCCTCCTAAAATGCCACCGTCATCAGATTTAGACTCCCTCCCAAAACCTGCACAGCTGCCCTCCCCCCTCCCCAAGTGGTAGATGGTTTCCAAGCCCCGTGTGATAAGCAATGCCTACCACCACCTCAACACCTCAACTCATCTTGAATTCGACTCTAAAGTCAGTTAGTCTGTTCAGTCACTTAGTCACATCCGACTCTTTGTGACCGCATGGACTTCCATGCCAGGCTTCCCTGTCCATCACCAACTCCCGGAGCTTGCTCAAACTCATGTCCAAACATGAGTCCAAACTCAGACTCAAATCAGTGGTGCTGTCTAAGGATTCCCACAGACCCACTCCAAGGATCATAAACTTTCTGCTCCAGCAAAAGTGGTTCAGCAAAGTGGTCCACCCTTCTCTTTTCCATGCCACTACCAGGCTGTCTACTTCCTGCTACTCATCTCTGCCCTCCCCTAATCTAGCCCCTCCTCCAACTCTCCAAGCTCAACTTGCTCCACCTTGACTCCCACCCACGGATCATCACTCTTTGTGGTCAACCCTTGACAGCCTCGCCCACCCGCCCAGCAGAAAGGAGCACTCAGTCTGGAGGCGGAGAGCACAGGTTCAGACCCAGCTCTGGTAGTTCTTAGTGGTGTGGTTAAGGTTATTTCTGCAATCGAGGATCGGGTAATAAGACGTCCCCCAGGAGGCATGGCACACAGTAGGTGCTCACCGAGGGGTGATGGGCAGTAACAACAGCGCCTTGGAGTGTTAAGTCTCATCTGTATAGGGCTGATGGTGCGCTTGGATTTTGTTTTCACTGTGCACCCCTCCCCATGGGGTTTAGCTGCCTTCTGAGTTCTTGAAAAGGACTCCGAGCCTATTTCCTGTGGCCTCTGGGGGTTTGTGCAGTGAGCTCACTGAGTTTTCTCCAGGAAAAGAGCTTTGTACTCAACGGACAAGCGGGCTTCACAGAGCCCAGACGAATCCTACTAACAGTCTGAGGATGAACTCAGCGAGTGCTCCTGAGACAGGAAGGCCATTGAGAGTTCTGCCCCCGTCAAAAAGCCAAAGCTTTCTCTACTGAGTCACCTGAGGACACCAACGGCTTGCTAAGGAAACCACTCTGTTGTCAAAACACATCTCGGCTTACCCTGTCGGAGGTGTCTGCCGACATCTCAGGGAACAGCAGGGCAAACTCTGGGAGTTCAGTGCCAGTAAGTGCTTTGTAAATGGCACGTAGACTCAGGGTGGGGGACCATGTGCCTGGAAGTCACCTCTGTTTCCAAGCAATGGAGGCTTATGAAACCTCCAACTTCTTATAGAAGCTCACATACCATATTCTTAAACTTATAAATAGTAAATATGACTATAAATCTCCTGTCCTTAACATATCACAGTATAAAAATTGCCCCTACACTAAAAACAATTTCCTATGTTTTTAAAGACCCATAATTTGTTTAATTGACTGATTATTTCCTCATTCGTTAAATATGTGGAATCTAAAAAGAAATGATACAAATGAACTTGCTTACAAGACAGAAGGAGATCACAGACTTAGAAACCGAACTTATGATTGCCAGAGGGAAGTATTGAGGGAAGAGATAGTTGAGGAGTTTGGGATGGCCACGTACACACTGCCGTAATTAACATGAATCACCACCAAGAACCTACTGTGTGGCACAGGGAGCTCTGCTTAATGCTGTGTGGCAGCCTGGATGGGAGGGGAGTTTGGGGGAGAATGGATAAGTGCGTACGTATGGCTGAGTCCCTTTGCTGTCCACCAGAAACTGTCACATTATTAATCGGCTCTGTATTCAGTTGCTTTAGTTATGTCCAACTCTTTGTGATGCTATAGACTGTAGTCTGACTCTTCTGTCCATAAGATTTTCCAGGCAAGAATACTGGAATGGGTTGCCTTGCCTTCCTCCAGGGTTATGCCTCGATATAAAATAGAAGTGAGTTTTTTTTTTTTTTCTAAAGACTTACGAAACAAAATTGGAAGAAAAAAACATACATTTTTCAGTGTCCACACCCTATAAATACCCTCTGCTGCCCACAGCACAGGGTCGTCCAGGTGTAGTGTCACGACAGGGTGATCACTAATTCACAGCAGAGACTTAATCCTCAGGTGCACTCTTGGTATTTTCCCAGAAAAGATGCAATTAACCATGCCTTGCAGAGAGTGGCATCAGAGAAGCCCCTTCAAAGAGGCAGAACAAAGCCTTCTGTGTGGCTGTGCAAAAGCCCAGGTCTGCCCTGGTGGCCTCCAGCTGATCCCACCTGGAACTATTTCCCCGTTGGAAAAAGCCGCCCAGATAGAGCTGCCTGTCCCCAGGACTGGGCCCAGGGATGTGGCCATGGGGGGCACAGGGAGCCAGGAGGGTGGGTCCTGATTATCCAACAAGAAGGGTCAATGTGAGCCAGGAGAGCACCAGCTCAGCAGAGGGCATCACAACCATTTTTTTTAATAACTCAACACGATATTTCAACAAAATCATCAAAGAAAGTATTAGCAGGTTTGGGAACTCTCTTCAATGTATGTTTCAGTCATTCTTGTCATTTAGTCATAAGTTGTATCTGACTCCTTTGTGACCCCATGGACTGTAGCCCACCACCCTCCTCTGTCCATGGGATTTGCCAGGCAAGAATACTGGAGTGGGTTCCTGACCCAGGGGATAAAACCCGCGTCTCATACATCGGCAGGTGGATTCTTTACCACTGAGCTGCCAGAGAAGCCCTCATGTTTCAGTTAGTCTCGTTTTTATTTTGAATTACAGATCAGAAAGCATCACATTCTTTTCTCTGCTTGGGACTTTACCCAAGTTTTACCCAGTCCTGGGCTAGGGCTTGGAGACCCAGATTATGTGGACTGGAGTTGTTATTGCTGTTGTTTAGTGTCTCAGTCATGTCCATCTCTTGCAACTGTAGCCCACCAGCCTCCTCTGCCCATGAGTTTCTCCAGGCAAGAATACTGGAGTGAGTTGCCATTCTCTTCTCCAGGGGATCTTCCTGACCCAGGGATCAAACCCTGCATTTCAAGGGGACTCTTTATTGCTGAGCCACTGGGGAAGCCCAGGGAGTTGGGTTAAGGACGTGGATTAACACCATAGGGGTCCCCTAAAGTTTTACAGGGGCCTAAGCACCAGCATCTAGCATGTCACCTGGTCATCTGGGGACTGAGAAAATCCCCAGTGGCCTGATTGCCCGCCTGGCCCTGCAGGCACCGCTGCTGTGGGTCAAGCATCTTGGGGCCCCAGCGGTCCTCCTGAAAATGACAGCAGAGAATGATGGACAGAGACTGTC
Source organism: Nanger dama (assembly GCA_917880005.1). NCBI lineage: Eukaryota > Metazoa > Chordata > Mammalia > Artiodactyla > Bovidae > Nanger > Nanger dama. The sequence continues at coordinate 15,099,387 of CAKJTW010000046.1, read as the reverse complement.
CCCTACCACTCCCACACCCACTAGGGTAACCATTCAATTCGTCTTCCAAACTGGGACATCTGGGGGAGTGAGGGAGACAGAGTATCAGAAATAACCGATAAGCTGTCATTGATTGACCACAAGTATACAGCAGGTGTCCTAGCGGTGTGATGTAGAGTCACCCTATCTTTGCCAACGTCTTTTGGCCCAGAGTGACAGTTTCCCCAGTCTTCCATTTCTACCCTTCAGTCCATCCTCTCTTGGCTCCTATTCTGGCTCTTTCCTGGTCTCTGAAGTGAAAATGTTAGTCACTTAGTCGTGTCTGACTCTTTGTGACCCCATGGACTGTACCCCTCCAGGCTCCTCTGTCCATGAGATTTTCCAGGCAACAATACTGGAGTGGGTAGCCATTCCCTTCTCCAGGGGATCTTCCCGAGCAAGGGTCAAACCCAGGTCTCCCGCATTGCAAGTAGATTCTTTACTGTCTGAGTCACCCTCTGAGCCACTACCTTGAATCTTCACCCACAGAGTGTCCCATCTTTCTACTGCCAGGAGTCCCAGTTGAAGTGAAATGCCATCACCAACTTGGACTATGAAGGCAAGGTGACCTTGGAGCAAAGCAGGGTGACCACAACTTTCCAATGAAGTCCCACAGCTCCATGACTACCCCAGAAGTGTCTGTATCAAGGATTTCAGTGCCATCCCCCAGAGGGAGTGTATTTGATTGCACATCCAAACAGCTGGCCAAGGGCTTCACCCAGCTCCCTCCCTACAGCAGCTGCCTCATCAGCACATCACATATGGAGACAATGATGCCAGCCTGTATGTCCAGCAGCTTGGGAGGCCTGGGACCTAATTCCATGGTCCAGGCAAGTCATCAAAGAGGGATCAGTTCAGTGCAAACAGCATTTCCTTGAGACCCTGCTGTATTCCAGGGCCAGTTCTAGGCACTGAGATGGTTAGGATGATGACAAACGAGCCAATTTTTGCTCTGAGGGAAGAGTGTGAACTGGGATGGACCAGAGGTTGGGGAACAACTACCCCATGGGGAAAAATGTGTTTATGATAAGAGCTTCAGAGAAGGGGCACTGCCTTGGACTGGACGGGCCGAGGATGCTCCCTTGAGGAGCAGACACTGGAGGTGCATGTTGAAGGATGAGTAGGATTTCAATGGGTGAACGTAAGGCAGGCATTCCAAGAGATAACTGATGGGAAGCCAGGCCAGTGGGGTCAGATGCCACTGTGACTCTGTCCAGAGTAGATATGAAGTGTAGGTGTCTTCAGTGGTAGATAAGGTAGACAAAGGAGAGTCTGGAAAGGAAGTTTTAGCATTGCATCCCTGATAGCTCAGTTGGTAAAGAATCCATAAAGTCTCCTGCAACGCAGGAGACCCTGGTCCGATTCCCGGGTCAGGAATATCCGCTGGAAAAGAGATACGCTACCCATTCCAGTATTCTTGGGCTTCCCTTGTGGCTCAGCTGGTAAAGAACCCACCTGCAATGCAGGAAGACCTGGGTTCGATTCCTGGGTTGGAAAGATCCCCTGGAGAAGGGAAAGGCTACCCACTCCAGTTTTCTGGCCTGGAGAATTCCATAGAGTGTATAGTCCCTAGGGTCACAAGGAGTCGGACATAACTGAGTCACTTTCAGTTTTTCATGGAGGACTTCAAAAGTCAGGCTGAAGGGACTGGATCCATTCTGTTTAGGAACTCAAGAATGCCTGGACCATATCAGTTGAACTCTAGGGAGATTAATAGGGAAGTCACATGAGGCTGGGCTTCCCTGGTGGCTCAGAAGGTGAAGAATCTGCCTACAGTGTAGGAGACCTGGGTAGGGAAGATCCCTTGGAGAAGGGAATGGCAACGCACTTCAATATTCTTGCCTGAAGAATTCCACAGACAGAAGAGCCTGGCAGGCTACAGTCCGTGGGGTGGCAAAGAATGGAGCAACTAATACTTTCACTTTTCATGTAGAATGAACCAGAGGCAGACAGTGAAAGCAACACAGAAGGATCAAGAAGAGGTGACTATGCCATCTCCCGTTTCAAATTGGTGTCGAGGGATTTCCCTGGTGGTCCAGTGGTTGAGACTGTGCTTCCACTGAAGGAGGTGTGGGATCCCTGGTTGGTGAACTAGGAGCTTGCGTGCTGTGAAGCATGGCCAAAAAACTAAAAATAAAACAAGCTGGTGTCAAAATGATGTGGAGTTTATACGTGACTTTACTACAACCAAAGAATAATAATAATTAATCATAGCATGTCACTAAGGAGAGAAGAATAGACACATAAACACTGTTAGCTGTCCAACCTGGACATTCTTGCAACTGGATACTTTGGCCATCTAAGCACAATTGGCACCACTCGTCTCCATTTCCCAGATGGCAGCCTTTTAAAAATGCAAATTGTTGCAGGAATAGAAAGTTTAATCAACTGGGGAGGAACAAACCCAAGTGTGCATGGGGATCTTTTCTGTGTGTGTTTCCTGTAACTGGCATGGATCACCACGAGGTACCCATTCAGGTTCGAGTCATCTCAGTTGTTTACAAAACAAGTCACTGGGCAGCAGTTTGCACTCTTTAGAGCAAAGCTGCTGTCTAAATCTTCAGTCTTGGTACTGAAACAACTTGGAAATTTCTGATAAACATGACATCGTAACTGTGTCACTTCACCAGCTCTCAGAAGTTCCCAAAGAGCAGGTCTTTCAATATAACATGATTTATAGCATCATCAAAACATGAGGCCTCAGACTTCCAAGAGCAGCCCTCATATGCGGCAGAACACTGAAAACTGCAGACTTAAGTGAAAGTGAAAGTCACTCAGTTGTGTCTGATTCTTTGTGACCCCATACGGTCCATGGAATTCTTCAGGCCAGAACACTGGAGTGGGTAGCCTTTCCCTTAAGAAATAAAGGCAAAGCTCATTCTTTCAATGTCAAACCCAAGGTTCAGCAAGATCACTATCAGGTCTCATTATGGGATCACCTGGCTTTGACACGAGGCACCATGTGCTGTGAGCAAGCCACCTCCTAACCTGAGAAACTCAAGGGACGGAGAGACAAGTGACACAGAGAGCTGCAGGAGTTGACAGAAGGCTCCTGGCGGCAGGAGGGTGAGCAATGGGGAAGACGTAGATTAATACACATTAAATGATGTTCTCCTGTAGAAAATAAACTTATGGTTACTTACTGGGGGAGAGAAACTGGGAGATTTGGATTGACATGTACTCACTACTATATACAACACAGATAACTAGTAAGGACCTACTATATAACACAGCCTTAATGTTAGTTGCTCAGTTGTGTGCAACTCTTTGCAACCCCTGGTCGTCTGCCAGGCTCCTCTGTCCATGGGATTCTCCAGCAAGAATACCAGAATGGATAGTCATTCCCTTCTCCAGGGGATATTCCCAACCCAGGGATTGAACCTGGGTCTCCCTCACTTCAGGCAGATTCTTTACCGTCTGAACCAACAGGGAAGCCCATACCACAGGCAACTCTGTTCAATACTCTGTAACATCCTATATGAGAAAAGAATCTAAAGAAGAGCCGATACATATGTATATATGTATATGCATAATTGATTCACTTTGCTGTACAGCAGAAACTTACAGCACATTGCAAATCAACTACACTCCAATTTTTTAAAAAAAACGTTTTTAAATGCTGCTCTCTCTCCTTCACGTTGCTTCTGAGATCACTTCTCCCAGCAGTCCTTGTCCAAATAACTCCCTTGGGCTTAGATCAACCCCCCCTCCCCCAAAATCTTTAAGCACAATCACACGTCAAGCTGGGACATTTCAAGCTGGTTTTCTTTGGCTTTATTTTTAGCTTTGTTACGATTCTCACATTCTTGCACGTGTCTCCTCATGCACGGGCGGCTGTCACCTGCCCACACCTGTCTCTGAGTGTGCTGAGGACAAAACTGGTCTCCTTTCTGTCCCCACTGCAGCACCCAAGACTGATCGGATTGTGGCAGCAGGTGTCAGACCTCTAGAGGAGGCAGAGGCGACTCCCCTGGAGCACGGAAGACACAAAGGCAGGAAAACACGGAGAACGCGGGGGTGGGAGGAGAGGCAGGGATCGGGGAGGCCCCAAGCTGGCCTCCTGGGAGATCAGCACTTCCCTCCAGCTCCTTCTGAGCCCCATCTCTCCGTGTCTCTCACACACATGGAAGAAAGACCTGGTGCCCACCAGTGAGCTCCCAGAGGAGTGGGGAGTGTGGGCAGACTGAACGGAGACCCTGCTGTCCTCCAGGCTCCTTTGGTCCTGAAAGATCCAGGGAGGAGCCACTTGTGGGGTCCAAACCAAGGGCCCCATCCAGTTGGACATGCAGCTCCATTCTGAACTTGCCAAAAGCTCGGCACACAGAAGTTTGGCTTTCCCACCAGGCTTTCTTCTGGACCCTCTGCAGCCCTTCTTAGCTTTTTCCATTCCTGTTCCTGGTGGTAGAATAGTCAGGAGAAACTCTAGTCTCCAGGGCTTTTGGCTGCCCTGCCCCCACCTCCCGCCCTTCAGTCCAAGGCCAAGGATGACTCCTGCTGATTTTTTGGCAAAGGCTCCAAAACACCTGCTGGGTCTCCTGCCCATTGGCTAAACAAGGGGTCATCATCAAAGGGCCTTTGCTTGTCCCCTAAAATTTTTTAAAACTCAGATTGGGACGCATTGCTAGCCTTCTAGCAGAAATCTGCGAGGCATCTCCCTTGGGAATGTGGTCCTCTGTGTTTCTTCTGGGGGTGCCACTGGGAAGGCAGAGGCAGGTTCCTGCTTCAAGCTGGTGAGTGGCCCGTGGGGTGTCTCCAGGGGAAATCTTGGTTTCTCCACCCCCACCAGCGCCTGCCTCCACCCCTCTGCAGGATAACTGAGTCCTAGTGCCCCTGGGCCCTCACATTCCCGGCCCCCACTCTTTACCTCCTCTTATGTCTTCCTCCACCTTGAGCACTATTCATCCTTCTCTAAAGCAGCACGTCACTCTCCCAGTTACAACTCTGTCCATCTCCTCCTTGGCTCTTGTGTGTTAGTTGCTCAGTCGTGTCTGACTCTTTGCTCTTCCTTCTGAGCACTCAGTGCTCAGTGGTGACCTAAATGGGAAAGAAATCTAGAAAAGGCAGGGAGGGTATAGGTATACATACAGCTGACTCACTTTGTTGTACAACAGAAACTAACACAACATTTTAAAGCAACTATGTGTGTGCTTGGTCGCTCAGGCAAGTCCAACTATGCGAGACGCTATGGACTGTAGCCCTCCAGGCTCCTCTGTCCATAGGATTCTCCAGGCAAGAATACTGGAGTGGGTTGCCATTACCTCCTCCAGGGGATCTTCCCAACCTAGGCATCAAATCCACATCCCCTGTGGCTTCCACACTGGCAGGCAGATTCTTTACCACTGCACTGCCTGGGAGGCCCAAAGCAACTGTACTCCAATAACTTTTTTTTTAAAGGAGGAAATCTCTTTATTCATTTGCTTACTAGCCCAGGAAATTTTATTCATCTACCACTAGCCTAGGAAGCCAACATGGGAAGCTCCTTGCCAGTTAGATTCAGCTCCTTAGCATGGCGGCTTCGTGTTAGTTGCTAAGTCGTGACCAACTCTTTGTGACCCCACGGACTGTAGCCCTCCAGGTTTCTTTGTCCGTGGAATTCTCCAGGCAAGAAAACTGGAATGGGTTGCCATTCCCTGCTCCAGGGGATCTTCCCTTCCCAGGGACTGAACCCAGGCCTCCCACATTGCAGGCAGATTCTTACCAGCTGAGCCACCAGGGAAACCCATAGCATGGTACAAGCCCCTTAGTAAATAATGTTGTCAAATAAAGATTTAGCAAATGAATGGAGAGATGAATTAGTGAGCGCTTTAAGGACACTGGATTATAAAGGTTTCTGTTTCCCTCCTGTTTGCCCATGGGCGCTAGGCCATGGCACTCCCACAACTCCATTGCTTATACGGGTTGACATTCACAGCAAATGCAGGTTGAGTGCAGTCAAATCAAATTGGAAGAGACAGATCAGGGTTTGGTGAGCACGACTGGACACCCAGGAGGCTCCCCCAACCTAGCCACCCAGGCAAACTAGATACAAATGAACTGAGGTGGCAGGAACCTGCCTCAGGGGGTGGGATGGGCATGGGGAGATGGGGGCGGGGGCGGGGGGCAGTGGGGAGGGAAGAGAGGGGAAGTCAGCTTTAATGAGAATAGGGACACTTTCCAGAGGGAGCAGAGAAATCCAGCCAAGAAGTTTGGGAGACGATTTCAGTTCCAGTGGACTTTATGGTGACCTTTGTTGAGTAAGGAGCCTCTTCCCTCTGGGCCTCAGTCTGCTCATCTGTAAAATGATTAGAACCCACCAGAGGATCTATAACATTCCTTCCTGCCAAAACATCACCTGCTGCAAAGTCTGACATTAGAAGTCACTGGCCAATTAAAGGGGAAACTGGCAAATGTCTTGCTTTGTCCAGAGGCCTGTGGCTGGAGTTGATTCATACATTTCCCTCCATGCACATCACACGGGTCCTCTACCCGCAGACTCAGGCCCATCTTTACAATAGGAAGAGGCAGCTGAAGAGGGCCAAGGCAAGGACTACCTCAAGGCTCCCAGGGTGATGTCACACCCAGGAAAACACTTAGGGCCAAAGGAGAAGGAGGCTATGCCTTGGCCCCTGGTCCACTTCCACCAGGTGCAGGGGGAGAAGCCGATGCCCAGAGCCCCGGGCAGGATGTCCAGCTTGACATTTTCTTCCTCCTCCCTAGAAATAAAGCAAGCTGTCCCACAGCCACCTAGAGAATTCTAACGTTCACAAGGAGATAGAAATGAGCTCCATCTTTATAACCAAGCCTTCGATAGTCTGGGAAATCCCAGCCTGTGATCCCCTTCTTAAGCCAGGGCTGGCATTTGCAAGAAACGTAAGTTCAGTGAAGGAAAATAAAATCAGGGAGCCAGGTCCGGGCTTCACAGCCATGCCTGGATCCCCAGGAGGCAGCCACGGTGTGACAGATAAATGGTTATGACAGGGAGGTACAGCTCTCAAGCTAAGACTGGTTCTAACATTTTTCAATGACTGTATTTTCAATGATTATATAAGTATCCACAATAATAGCTTCAATTTTGCCTTTTGGACTATGAAGCCTAAAATAGTCACTCTCTGGCTCTTTTCAGAGTTTTTGCCAATCCCTGCTTTAAAAAATTGCTGAGTCCTTCTGCCATTGATAAAATCAGGACTCCTGCTATGGTCTGCTTCTGGGGAGATATAAGTGTGTGTGTGTGCACGCTAAGTCATTTCAATCATGTCCCAGTCTTTCCGATCCTACGGACTGTAGCCGGCCAGGTACCTCTGTTCATGGGACGTCCCAGGCAAGAATACTGGAGAGGATTGCCATGCCCTCCTCCTCTGGGGAGAGGCACCAGCCTGCAACCCTGGACTCCACCCCCACATGACAATGATGTGGACAAGGTGGCCATTCTCCAGCTCACTCCTCCCACCCACTTCCCCCAACCCAAATGTCCTTCTCTCTACTCAGCTACCCTTTAAAGTTTCCAGAGGCCCATCTCTCTCTATTCCTCTTTGCCCTCCCACTCCTGACCCATCCCACTTCATTTTGGAATCAGTACAAGGCACTTGATCATCCCCTGTCCTGCATGACTTGATCTCTCGTACACTGATTGCCTCTCCAATGGGACTGGAAGCAGATGAAGGCAAGGACCGCATCTTAATACACATCCCAGGATGCCCAGCACGCAGAGCAGCTGTAGAGCAGATGTGCGCTGCTGAGGTCAGGCCCAGAGGAGAGCACGCCAAGGTCACACTCAATGTGCATGGCCTGCCATCTCTGGAGGGGACCCTCCACACCCAGACAGACACTTTGCTGTGGCTCCTCCCCACCAGGAAGTGCTCCCATGATTAACAAGGGAATAAGTCACAGCCTAATCCCACAGGAAGATTTCTCAGGCAGGGATGATCAGGGAGCTGGAGCTTTAAAGCATAAGACTTGTTGTTTCTGAACCTGTCCTTGATCAGGGTTCACCCAACATAAGGGCAGGAGAAGAAAAAGTAGGTGGTAAACACACACACACACACACACACACACACACACACACACACACAGGGCCACATGCTCTGCAGGAGAGCAGCTGTCCTTAGATAAAGGCACCACACCGGTCCATCCCTGCTGGGCGGATGCGTGCTAAGTCGCATCAGTCATGTCCAACTCTGCAACCCTACAGACTGTAGCCCACCGGGCAACTCTGTCCATGGGATGCTCCAGGCAAGAATACTGGAGTCGGTTGCCATGCCCTCCTCCAGGGGATCTTCCCTACTTAGGGATTGAACTCTAGTCGCCTGCTCTGGCAGGTGAGTTCTTTACCACTAGCGCAACCTGGGAAGCCTGGAGGCTGCCAAGGCTGGTAGATTATAAACCCAGGGATGGTTTCCTGCTATGGGAGCCAAGAAGCAACATCTGGATAAAGGTTTGGCCAGGAATATTAGATCTAATCTCCTCCGGAAGGAAAATCAAGGACGGCAGTGAAGAGGAGGGGGAGAGAGGACAGGAAGGGCCTCCTTGCCTCAGGTGACCTGGGTAAGACTTGACATTCACACTCCTTTCCTGCCAATCATGTGAACAGAGAAACTCCCATGATGGTGGGAGTGAAACTGGGGGACCCGTTTCCAGAACTGTAGCAACAGGTGCACTGAGAAGATAGATTGAAATACCTGCACTGCCCTTGGGGGCCCTCCTAGTGCCCCAGGATGGGTACCACTAGCCTCGGGGATGCAACAGGGGACTGAGGTCCCTCTGAAATCACCTGCACCCCCTCATAAACCAGTGGACAGCGCCCCTCATCCCACACAAATTAGAAACAACGCTCTCATTCCCGGCCCCCTCCATCCCCGAGGTTTTGTATAAGCTTGTACCTTTTACTGGACAATCTAAAGAGCCATTCAATCTCTTTGGACCAACACCTGCCAGGTACCCGGACTCATCTGAGGCCTGGGTGGCCACAGTTCTCTCTTTGTGGCTCAAGCCTAAAGGAAACGGCCTTCAGGGCAAGGCGGCACCTTCTCTTTTTATCTTCAAGGGAGAGTGGAACCGAAGGGGTGACCCCATCTCAGCCAGGAGAGGTGCATTAAACCACATTAGTTGGGAAGCCACAGAGGGCTTGGAGGTGAGACCATGTGGAAGAGAGCTTGGGCAAGAGGCCTTGATTTTAGGAGGACTGTAAATTACAAATAAACAGCGTGTCCCTGCTCGCCCTCCTTGATTTCTGCATGTAATGTGAAACAACAGAGCCCCAGGCACAGTCCTGCTTCCTTCTCTGATGCAATGTTCACAGTTTCTGGCTGGAAATGACTCCCAGGCGGTCACAGAGAGACTTTTACTCCTGCGTGGGCATCTCGTTTAAATCCACAAACCTCAGACATCCTAGATCCTCCTCCTCCCCTCCATCTCCCAAACTTGAATGTGCCCCACAACTAGCCATCAAGCTCGCTGCGGTCATGGGGGCCATGTGGTTGTGGACCACCAGCCCACCCTGGTGAGGATGCCAAACCACCAGTCTTTGGATTATTCAGCAGAAAAAAAAACAAAAACAAAAAAACAAAACAGCAGGCATCAGGAACCCTTGGTGGATAGCTAAGCCCAGAGAGACGCTGCAGCCAGCGTTACACCTGCTGTTATGTTTTGTCAGTATCATCCGATGACAAGGGAACAAAGGGATTTGTTATGAATTCAGAGATTACTCAGGGCAAGGTTACAATCTGTAGAAATCAGCCCTTAATATGAACAAACAAATCCTTCCAGCCTCTCTCTGCCTCCATCTGCTACAAAGGCAATTCATCCTTCTCTGCTTCACCATGGTTTGGTGTGTGTGTTGGGGCCGGGAGGTGAGGGGGAGGTGGAATATAATAATAAGGTGCTGCCTCCTCCCTCTGTGATTTTCCCACCAGGGCTACACTTTTTCGGAGAGGACTCCTATCCAGGAGAACCAGGCTTATTTCTCAGAGCTGAGAATCATGTTAAGTAGGGCTTAAAACTTGCAGACAAAGGCTGGGAAACCCAGCCCCAGGAGAGGGGCTGCAGGGCTGCGGGCAGGAGGGAGGAGAGGGAGGGTCTGGTCATCGTTTGCCTTTAACTCCATCCACACACCACGCTGACGGCTGGGTCTAACACCATGCGGGAGTGTCTGCGTTCTAACCACCTGAGACAAACAGAATCCACCCCTTTGTTTTCAAGGCGCAAAGGGGCCCAGCAAAGAGATGTCAGTGATCAAACCATGAGCTTTCCAAGCCCTCCTACACCCCAGTCCAGTTTGCTCTGACTCCAGAACCATAAACAGTGAGGGACAGACTTTTTCTTTTTTTTTAATATCCAAAGATACATCAGCTGTAGAAAAACTAATACTTGCCTTAATCGAGTAATATTTTATTTCCTGGGATAAAAATTCAAAAGGATGAATTATCAGAAGTCTTCCTCCTACATCATTAAAATGCTTTTTGAAGAAAGTTACAAGAATCGTTTAAGGCGCACAGAAAAAGTTAGACTTGCCTTTCTTCCAGAGCACTGCCTGCCTTAGACACGAAGCTCTGCCACTACATCTCAGGAAAGAGAGGCTTACTGACACAGGAACTAGAAGGGCCGGACCAGGGTCTCCGGCTGTAAGATAAGTTTTGCGTGAGAACATCACAAAAACCACCTCTTCCATAAATACAACATATGTCTTGAAAATATATCCAAAATATCTCCATCTGAACCGCGGTACAAAAATCCACTCTCCAGCCATAAAAATACTATTTCCCCTTATACACAAATATAATCATCTGTAAAGCAAATCCATATAATCATCTGTAAAGCAAATCGCGGGCGATGTGAGGAGGGGTTTACAAAATCCCTGGAGATTTGGGCTATTTAAAGTCATTTTTGTTTGGGTTGTCCCTCTGCTGGATATAGGAAACTGGCTACAAAGACGTCCATCTCACAGCGCTCACCATTTCTACAGCTCCTGCGTCATGGAATGTGGTAGTTTTTAAAAATAGGCGACCCTTGGGGTCATGGAAAGAAGAGGAAAAATGAGGGGATCAAGGTGGAGGGGGAGGCAGGAGGGGAGCAGTGAGAGAAGAGGGACAGACCCAGGTACCAGGGTGGGCTTGAAATACTCTGTGGTGTCAAGTAGATCCCCAGGGTCAGAAGGCCTCTGCTGTCCCCAGCCCATGGCTAGCTGTCAGCCTGGGACCCCCTTACAAATCCGTCTCCCGGCTTGTGTCCAGGCAGAGGGCATACAGCGATCTCCGCAAATCCACGTTGCTCTTGGCCTTGAGGTTACACTTCTCCAGGGAGCAACTACCCCTTCGAGAGCCATCCGCATTTTCCAAGGACCCTGCCACCTTGCAGAGGGACCCCTTGCTCCAGCTGGCCTTTCGCTGGCCTCCACCAGCTGGCCCAGTCCCCTGGCTCTGACTGCCCTGATCTTCCTTAAGGGCTGCCTGCTCCTCGTGGTCCGTCTCCCGGTGGTAGAAGTAGTTGAAGTTGGAGACGATGACTGGCACGGGCAGGGCGATGGTGAGGACCCCGGCGATGGCACACAGGGACCCCACGATCTTGCCCCCCCACGGTGACAGGCCTCATGTCCCCATAGCCCACTGTAGTCATGGTGACCACCGCCCACCAGAAGGCATCTGGGATGCTGGAGAAATGGGTCTCCTGGTTGTCGGCCTCTGCGAAGTAGACGGCACTGGAGAAGAGGATGACCCCGATGAAGAGAAAGAAGATGAGCAGGCCCAGCTCCCGCATGGAGGCCTGCAGTGTCTTGCCCAGGATCTGCAGCCCCTTGGAATGGCGGGACAGCTTGAAGATGCGGAACACACGGACTAGACGGATCACTCTGAGAATGGCCAGGGACATGGCCTGCTGTCCATTTGGCTTCCCCCCCCGCCCCCGGCTGCTGCTGCTCCACCAGCTCGGTGCCCAGGGTGATGAAGTAGGGGAAGATGGCCACCACGTCGATGATGTTCATGATGTTCCGAGAGAACTCGGCCTTGCTGGGGCAGGCGAAGAAGCGCACCAGCAGCTCAAAGGTGAACCAGATGACACACGTGGTCTCCACGATGAAGAAGGGGTCAGCGAGGGTCCTGGGCAGGAGAGGCGCCACCGTGGGGCCGGAAGGGGGGCGCTGCGGCCCCGCTGCCATTGGGCCCCTGTGGGGTCCCGGGGGGCTGGTGGGCGCCCGGGGGATGGCGCAGCAGCTCGCGTTCATCCCGGAACTCGGGCAGCGTCTCCAAGCAGAAGGTGATGATGGAGATGAGGATGACTAGGACCGAGACGATGGCAATGGCCCGTGCAGAGCCCGAGCTCTCCGGGTACTCGAAAATCAGCCACACCTGGCGCTGGAACTCGTTTCGGGGCAGGGGCTTCTCCTCCTCCTTGATGAAGCCCTCGTCCTCCCGGAAGCGCTCCATGGCCTCGTCCCCCAGCTGGTAGAAGCGGATCTCGTCTGCGAACACGTCCAGGGGAGACGTTGACTGGCCTGCGCAGCCGGCCCCCAGACTGGTAGTAGTAGAGGATGCCGTCGAAGCTGGGCCGATTGCGGTCGAAGAAGTACTCGTTCCTCAGCGGGTCAAAGTAGCGCAGGCGCTTGGCCGGGTCCCCCAGGAGCGTGTTGGGGAACTGCGCCAGGGTGCCCAGCTGCGTCTCGAAGCGCAGCCCCGAGATGTTGATGAGGACGCGCTGGTGATGGAGGGACCCCGGGCCCAGCACCTGGTCCCCCGCCACGCCCAGGGCGGGGTCGCCTTCTCCCTCCTCTTCCTCCGGAGGCCGCGGGCTAGGCCGGGGCAGCTCCTGGCGAGGTGGTGGCACCAGCCGGCCTCCCGGGTCCGCGCCCCTCCCCGCGCCGCTGCGCCTCCGGGGCGCCGGCTGCTTGGGTCCATCGCTGAGCGCGGCCGTCGCGGGACAGCGGAGCTGACCCGCCGTGGTCCGGGCCTCCTCTTCTCTCCTGACGGTCATGGCACCGCCGTTCTCCAGGGGCACCAGGGCGATCTCCATGACCCGGGGGCGGGGGGCATGCTGCGCCCCTGCGGACTGGTTCCCGCGCCCCCCTCACCCCGCAGGGCGCCCCGCGCCGGACTCCTCTCCCGCCGGCGGCCGCCCCGCTGTGCGGCGGGCTGGGTGGCTGGCGCGGTCCCCTCGCTGGGTCCTGACGTCAAGAAGCCGCTGCCCTGCGCTCTGCCTCGCTCGGCTCTGGCAGCCCGTTACCAAGCAGCCAAAAGCCGCCTTCCAGCCGAGGCAACCTCCAGCCGCAGGCCCGGCCTCCACCCCGCGTGGCTCCCCGCCTCCCCCGCCCTCCCTCCTCCTCCCGCCTCCCCTCGGGGCACTGAGGCCGCGAGTGTCTCCCCGAGGGCAGGGGCGCAGCTGGGGCCCCGGGCGAGGGCGGGAGGAGCTGAGCTGGGCGCAGCCTGGGAGGGGAGGGGAGAGGAGAGGATGGAGGAACAGGTTGTACCGAGAGCGAGAGCGCTGCAACCAACTCCCAGGGCGGCCAGATGAGAATAGTTCTGGATTTCAGTTCACCTGGGAACCCGCTGATTGCCGAGTGGACTCTCGGGAAATGAATCCTCCTGTGTTGGAGAGATGCGACTTCAGGATGAGCCGGGATTCGAGAGAAGGCGGTCCTTTGGAGGAATAACAGTTTTCTCTTCTTTGGGAAAAATTACAAACAGGAGGATGAGAGGCGGAGCTATGGGCCTTGAGAGGGGGAAAATAAAAATAAAAAAAAAATATATATATATAGGCTTCCCCGGTGACGCAGAAGGTAAAGAATCTGCCTGCAATGTGGGAGACCCCTGTTCGATCCCTGGGTCAGGAAGATCCCCTGGAGAAGGGAACGGCTACCCACTCCAGTATTCTAGGTATACATGTATCTTCAGACGAGTGGAGAAGCTGACTCTTCTCATCTCCCTACTTATATTTGCACCAGAAGGTAGCTGACGGAGAATTCACCTCACAGCACCTCCCTGCCCTTGCCCTTGGGAAAGCCCTGATTCCCAGGGCAGACAGGGGGTGGTCAGCCAAGCACGCCCAGCCTGGCAGCTCCCCAGGCAGGCAGCTGAGACTGGAGACTGGCTGTCCGGCTTCCTATTCCTATACACACAACCACTGCTCTCTCCACCAATCTCATTTGTAGGAACCAGGAACAGGGAAGGGGAGGAGGGAAAAAGACATGGAGAGAACAGCTCCTGCCTGTGGAAGCTAGGGAGCTGGCAGCTGCAAGGAGGCTTGTGTAGGGAGATGGGGTGGGGCGCTCCAGGGGAGGGAGCCTGGGAACCCCAGGGTGGAGAATTCTCAGGAGTAGAATAAAAGCCAATACTCACTTTGCTCTTCTGCTGTAGCAGGCCCATTCTCAGCACTTCACAAATACTGGCTGGTCTAGTCTCTCAGCAACCCATTCTCTCAGTAATATCATTATCTCCACTTTTATAGGTGAGGAAAATTAGACACAGAGAAGTTGATTAACTTGCCTGAGGTCACACAGTAGAAAGTGGCGAAGCTGGGATTTAAATCCAGTCTTGCCTGGAAAATCTCATGGATGGAGGAGCCTGGTAGGCTGCAGTCCATGGAGTCGCTAAGAGTCTGGGCATGACTGGGCAACTTCACTTTCACTTTTCACTTTCATGCATTGGAGAAGGAAATGGCAGCCCACTCCAGTGTTCTTGCCTGGAGAATCTCAGAGACAGAGGAGCCTAGTGGGCTGCCATCTATGGGGTCGCACACAGTCGGACACGACTGAAGCGACTTAGCAGCAGCAAGCAGAGTTTGGGCCCCTATTCCCCCACTCCGCTCCTCTATAGAAATGTGCGACCCCCTTTCCAGGATACAAGGATACGAGTGCTCTCTCCCCCTCACCATCTGACTTAATGACTTTAGTCATTACTGCAGGAGGCTGGAGGATGGCTAAGATGACCCCTAAGTGCTTCTGGGTTAGGAAATCAGGCATTTTGCTCCACCCCAGCCCTCGGTGTTAGCATCTGTAGCCAAGAGAGAAATAGCGTTCAAGGCATGTTTTCAAGCCATTCCAGGCACAGCCTCCAGATATTTTTAATC
This sequence comes from Nanger dama, assembly GCA_917880005.1. Lineage (NCBI taxonomy): Eukaryota > Metazoa > Chordata > Mammalia > Artiodactyla > Bovidae > Nanger > Nanger dama. The sequence goes on along the minus strand of CAKJTW010000046.1, from coordinate 15,084,342 downwards.
TACCCTAAAATCTCTGTGTTTTGAATGTCTGTTTGATTGTCTGTTTCTGTTTCTGTAGGTTGTTGGGGCTTTTGTATGTAATGTTATAGTCTCTTGTTTGTGTAAGCATCACACACAAAGGATTTTTTGAAAGCTTGATGCTGAGGCATGAGTGTGGGTTGGAATAGAGTGTAAACTCACAAGCTTGTGTCAGGGTCGGAGGAGTGTGTGTCCACGTGGTTTTGTTAAGTGAACTCAAGGGTGAACATCCACTTAGTATAGACAAACGTTTTCATTGTGTGCAACTCTGCATGTGCGGTGGGCTGTCCTTGCAGATGTGCACAAGTGAAAGAGGGGCATGAAAGTGAAAATGAGTATGTAAAGGCATCATTGGATATCATCAGGACCTTGCACACCCCTCCCCAGATCTGTGCTGTTTCTGCTTCGTCTGTTTGGGTTCATTTTTTTTTTTCTTCTCTGACTCTGAAGTTGCCAGTCGAGATCAGGTCTGCCCTGGGAAGCCTGGAACTGCAGAACTGGTAGGAGACAAGCTCAGAGACCTTTGGGTCCTCTCTTGTTCACTGACCCACACATCTTATAAATAGAAAGATGCCATGTTGGTTCACATGAGCTCTCCCCAGGCTCCCTAAGGGGAAGGGTTCCCTGGACCTTGTCTTACAGGGGCCTTAGGGAGACTGTGTCCTGAAGAATAAGAGCACCACATAAATAGTCCTAGAAGGGCACATACATCAGGCCTTTAATGTGGCACTTTCTTAAATCTGCTTTCCAGACATTTCCTAGCCTGCATAGGTTTCTTGTAAAATTACCTTCAGATGTCACAGTGTCTGCCATGGGGAATACAGCAGGATTGTCCTTAGAGAAAGAACTTGCTTTTTAGCTTCAAAGGATGCAGTTGGCTGACAGCCCCCAGCTCCTGTCACCTCCTGACTGTGCCTGGTTTCCATCCTCCTGAGGAGCCCCCCGGCAATGACAGAGCACTGCAGAGTTACAGGGACCTGGCTGGTTCGGTTTCTGCTCAGTGCAAAACTCTGCAAACCTGAGTCTTTGCTTTTGCTCTAGAGCTCCCCTGCTGGGTCTGCCAAGACTTTGTAAGAAAAACATTGCCATCTGAGAGACTTCCCTGGGGGTCCAGTGGCTAAGACTCTGCACTCCCAATGCAGGGGGCCTTGGGCTAGAGCCCACAGGCTGCAAGTAAAGAGCCTGCGTGTCACAACCAAGACTTGGTGCAGCTAAATAAAGAAAATAAATAGTAAATAAATAAATGAACACATGCCATCAGCGACTCCCCCATCCAACCCTTCCTCCTCCCCTTTCTTTTCCCAGAAGAGCATCTTGGTCTGAAGATGTCCCCTTCTGAATTCTGAAAGTTCTCTTATCTTTCTTTCATTGCCTCCCAGTCAACCTTCAGCTGATGCTGAAGCTGGAAGCTCCAGGACTTTGGCCACCTGATGTGAAGAGCTGACGCATCAGAAAAGACCCTGATCCCAGGAAAGATTGAGGGCAGGAGGAGAAGGGGGCAACAGAGGATGAGATGGTGAGATAGCATCACTGATTCAATAGACAGGAGTTTGAGCAAACTCTGGGAGGTGGTGAAGGACAGGGAAGGCTGGCGTGCTGCAGTCTGTCTGTCGGGTTGCAGAGTCAAATATGACTGAGTGGCTAACACATATGCACACGTCACTGCAGGGGGCGCAGTTTCAGTCCTTGGCCAGGGAACTAAGATTCTGCATGCCTCAAAGAAAAAAAAAAAATTAGTAAATAATGCAAGATTGAGCCCCCGCCCCACAGGCAGGCTTAGGCTCAAACAAGCTCCCCTGTGGTGCTGCTGCAGTTTAAGCAGAATCTCTTCTCAGACAAACCCCGAGGGGTATCTTTGGATGAATGACTTGCAACACCTCCATTATTATCTCCCAGAATGAGACCTCCAGAAGTGAACAAAGGAGGGATTGTCTCTCAGTTCACCGGACAGCTCCCAGCAGTCCACAGCGGGACTCTTCAACTGTGCAGAACCAAGAGGAAAGAGCATTAGGAGAGGTAAGGGGTCAAAAAAAAAAGGGGGGGAAAACTGGGCTGGAAGAGAGAGAAAAGGAAGAAGATAGGAGAATGAATCTTAAATGCCATTTTTATTAATCCCTTCAAAAATATTCAGTGAGTACCTACTATGTACAAGATGTTGTTCCAGGGTCTGGGAGTATATTGATGGCCAGGACAGTCTTTCCTCTGGGCAAGGCCAGAGTCTCTGAGCATCTAATTTTACAATGGTTGTTTAACACAATTGTGAGGAGTACGGCCAGGATGTAGGGGGCGGTGAGAATAGTGGGGGAGTCGGACGCCTGCCCTAAGACCCAGGGAAGCTTTCTGAGGTGATGATGAGTAAGGCATACTGTTCCAGATGGAGGGAAGGGTATGTTCCAAGGTCCTGGGGTGGAAGGGTCAGGGTTGGTTAGAAGAACTGAAAGACGGCTTCCCTGGTGGCTCAGTGGTAAAGAATCCACCTGCCAACACAGGAGACGCAGGTTCGATCCCTGATCTGGGAAGATCCCATGTGCCACGGAGCAACCAAGCCCATGCAGCACAACTGTTGGCCCTGTGCTCTGGGGCCTGGGAGCTGCACCTGCTGAAGCTTGAGCATTCTAGAACCCGTGCTCCACAACAAGAGAAGCCACCGCGATGAGGAGCCCATGCACCGCAACTAGTGAAGATCCAGGACAGTCAAAATAAATAAAACTAGTTTTTTAAAAAATAGAAGATGAAGAACTGAAAGAAAGTGAACGTAGCTGACACAGGGCTGGGGGATGTCTGTGAGACTGGGCTGGAGAAGAGGAGGAAGGCAGATCATGAAGAGCTGGCGAGGTCACGATCCCCCAGCAGTATTACACACGAATACTCCTTTCCTGAACACTCAGGCACTTTGTGTGTGTGTCTGCAAAGCATATGTGCCAAGAGGCTTCCATTTTATTTCTGCATTGCTTCTTTTAACCTCTTCTCCCCCTCTACTCTCATCAGAATATATATCTCTATGTGCGTGTCTGTATTTGTTTATTTTTATTTATCTGTCCCATATATAAATATATGTACCACACCGTTTATCTTTCTATAGATAGAGATCGTAGGTAGGAAGGTGTTAATAGATAGGTAGGGTTCCATGGTGGCTCAGACGGTAAAGAGTACGCCTGCAATGCAGGAGACCTGGGTTCCATCCTGCGTGGGGACGATCCCCTAGAGAAAGGAATGACAACCCACTCCAGTATTCTTGTCTGGAGAATTCCATGGACAGAGGAGCCTGGCAGGTTATTTGGTCCATGGAGTTACAAAGAGTAGGACACGACTGAGTGGCTAACACTTTCACTTTCAGATAATAGAGATAGAGATAGCTTGAAATCAAGGACCAAACTCATCTCTAATTTGCCTTCCAACAGCAAACATAGTACCTTGGCCGTATTGTGAATATCAACTAGTAAGTGTTGAATGTAATCAAACCGAGAGAAAGGAATTCAACCCTGGAGTAGCGAGGAAGGGCAAACTGTGGGCTAAGAATTGAAAGAGGATTTCTGAGATAAGCCAGACACTCCAAGTGGTTGTGGAAATGGAACCTAAGCAGACAGTGGATGGTCAAATATGGGAAGTCCTGAATTAAATCTGCTTTGGTCCTGCATTCAGGTTCTTGATTTCTGCATTATCTTTTACTACACAGACAGCCTCCACTTTGTGGGTTAAAACAACTTTGTGGCTAGAAGCAATTTAACATTTTGGACTGGGCGCTTTCATTCCTAAATTAGGAGCATGTTTGAGACCTGAAGGTAGTGCAGCTCTGTTTATTATATAAGAATGGACCAAAACAACATGGAGATCTCCTGGGTTTCCATCCAGGTCAAGGGAAAATCTTCCTCCATTAGACAAAATTTAAAGGGGCAGGAGGGGGCAAAAATAAAATTCTGTCCTAATTAAGTCAGGAGTCTTTCCTATCAAATATAGATTTTTGCCCCTCTACCTTGGAGGAGGGCTTCCCCAGTGGCTCAGTGGTAAAGAATCTTCCTGCAATGCAGGAGCTACAGGAGACACAGGTTTGATCCCTGGGTCAAGAAGATCCCCTGGAGAAAGGCATGGCAACCCACTCCAGTATTCTTGCCTGGAGAATCCCATGGACAGAGAAGCCTGGTGGGCTACAGTCCATGAGGTCGCAAAGAGTTGGACACAACTGAAGCAACTTAGCAACAACAACAATCTTGGATGAGGTTATAGGCATGAAAACCCTATAAGAAATGTGATGAGAGTTTCCAGTGAAGGGACTGGACAGACACACCCTACAAGCCAGCCAGAGTGCTCCCCATCGGCCAGAGCTCAGCGCAGCCTCTGCCCCTTCCTGCCAAGGGGAAGAGAGCTCTGCTGTGAGGACCCCATCTCTAAAGCAACCCTAGGCACTCTGGCAGGGCTTCTCCAGCACAGCCCTGGGCACTGTGGAGAGATCTCCGATTTCTTTTTAATTTATTGTTTTTGGCTGTGCTGGGTCTTCGTTGCTGCACGGGCTTTTCTCTAGCTGTGGCCAGCAGGGGCTCCCCTTCATGGAAGCGGGCTTCTCCTCACCGTGGCTTCTCTTGTTGGGGAGGACAGGCTCTAGGGGACAAGGGCTTCGTTAGTTGAGGCCCCCAGCCTCTAGAGCAGAGGCTCAACGGATGTGGCATACCGACTTATTTGCTCTGCGGCATGTGGCATCTTCCCAGACCAGGGATCGAACTCATGTTTCCTGCATTGGCAGGCAGATTCTTTACCACTGAGCCACCAGGAAACCCCTGCCTAAGACTCATTAGTCAGCATCTTTATAAGAAAATACCAAGGTGTCCAGAGTCCGGGGAGAGGGCTCGGGACTTCTTAGACTGGACCAGGGAGAGTCAAACAGGAAACATGGTTGAAATAAACCAAAGTAACCTCTTAAAAAGTTAGGAGGAAAAGGCAGATTAGTAAGTCTTGGGTAGATTGAGTCTTATTACTGAATGTTACAAAGTATTAATATATGATTCTGTGGTCGTTACTATTAAATAATAGACCTCAGGATATGTAAGCATGCAATAATGAAAAATAGAGTATTAATCAGCAAAGCCCTCTCTCACCTAATCCTCTCTCCCAGATGTGTCCCCTTCGCAGATCTAGGATGAAAAACATCTTAATGAGAGGAGCAGCTGTTCTCCCCTCCCCCGCCCCGACCCCTTTCTCACTTGCCCCTCAGTCCAACACCTTGGGGAGGAAATTCTGGAAATGGCCTTTCTTTCCCGTTTGATAGAGCGGCCAAGGCAGAGTCAGGCAAAACACATGTGCAAAACAAGTGAGTTTGTGTTGGTGGGGTGTTCGGTGGGGGGCGGGGATGTCTTTGCTGCTTTAAGAGATGAAAGCAGGAGGCCGGGCTGATGGTTAGAGGAAAGGAGAGATTACACTGAAATTGACCTAGATCCTGAGAGAAACCACAGAGTCTGTTACAGTGGTTCCCTATTCAGAGGGATTAAAAAGAGAGACATTCACAAAGCAAGGTTCTCATCTGGAGAGTGGCTTTTTCTCTCCCTCCCTCCCTCACTCCTGCCCTAATATAATCAAGGAATAAATTCATTAATGTGTCCCGGGCTTTTCAGAGGCCAAAGAGAGAAAGGAAAGTGACCCAGATGGACAGGGCTTTGAGGTTCAGAGGAGGACTAGCCATGGTAAGTGAGGGTGTCTGCTCCCTCTGGCTAGAGGGTTAGGGATGCATTAGTGAAAGTCGCTCAGCCATGTCCAACTCTTTGTGACCCATGGACTATACAGTCCATGGAATTCTCCAGGCTAGAATACTGGAGTGGGTAGCCTTTCCCTTCTCTAGGGTATCTTCCCAATCCAGAGATTGAACCGAGGTATCCTGCATTGAAGGCGGATTCTTTACCAGCTGTGCCAGAGGGAAAGCCAGGGATGCGCTGGGACTCTTTATCTCAGTTTCTCTTTTTCTAACGTCCATCTTGCCTTCCTCAATCCATCTCACTGTGGTATTCACTGACATAACATGAAAGCCCTCTAACTTTGAAATCGTGAACCGGGAGCCTCACAGATTTTTAGGGTTAGAGCCATTTGAATTTGATTTTTCCCTTTCTCAGTAATGACTGCAACTCTGATTTCTCTGCCTAGGCCTCCAGATCAAGGAAGGCATTCTTTGAGTATTCTATATTTCATGGCTTGTTGAGCTAGATTATGGCCCGCATGGTGTGAAGATATATTTATGAGTTTAGCTTATGTATCCAGGTATATGAAAAGAACACTTTATTTTTAAAGTGCTAAACAAATGTAAAACAGTTTTACTCTTATATAAGAACTATCCCTTCTAAGTCTGGGAAGAAAACATGTGGTCACTACACGACTCATGCAGGCCAGACAGTCCTTGTTTTTCTCAATGTCTCTCAAAATAAATCCACTTTATTCTAATTTGATTAAAAGATGTTTTGGTCATGGAACAGGATTAGGGCTCAGCCACAGTTTCAATGTGACTAGACCTGGAGGTAGGGGCGGAGGTGGGGTGGCTTCCAGGGACTTGCTACTCAAAGTGCAGTCCATGGACAAGCAGAGACCAGAAGATCTGGAGGCTAATTAGAAATATAATGTCCAAGCCCTTCCCAGACCTACTGGATCAGAATATGGGTAGATCAAGCCAAGAATCTGTATTTTAACAAGCTCTCCAGGTGATTCTGATGTAACCAAAGCTTGAGAACCACTGTCCTGGAGAATGAGCCTCCCTAGGAATCTGGTCCTTTTACTGGATACTGTGGGGCATGAGGAATTCAGGGGCTGGGAGCTACATTCTGCAGGATATGAGCCCGGATCCCGACTGAGCTAGGTCTGGTCCGAGGACTGGAAACACCTCCTATTCAACATGACATTCAACCTCTCTAAGGCTCACTTTCTCCATCTGTCCAATAAAGACACTAATAGAACCTTGTTGCTTAGTCACTCAGTTGTATCCGACTCTTTGCGACCCAATGGACTATAGCTCGCCAGGCTGCTCTGTCTATGGGATTTCCCAGGCAAGAATAATGGAGTGGGTTACCATTGTCTTCTCCAGGGGATTTTCTCCACCCAGGGATCGAATCTGTGTCTCCTGCATTGGCAGGCAGATTCTCTACCACTGAGCTACCAGGGAAGCCCCACCCTCATATTAAATGCCTGAAGAATCATAAGCACTCAATAACTATCAGTATTGTTAGTGTCTGACTCTTTGTGACCCCCATGGAATGCAGCACTCCAGGCTCCTCTGTCCTCCACTATCTCCTGGGTTTGCTCAAATTCATGTCCGTTGATTTGGTGATGCTATCTAACCATCTCATCCTCTGTTGCCCATTTCTCCTCCTGCCCTCAATCTTTCCCAGCATCAGGATCTTTTCCAATGAGTTGGCTCTCTGCATCAGATGGCCAAATATTGGAGCTTCAGCTTCAGCATCAGTCCTTACGATGAGTATTTTGGCTTGACTCTCTGCAGCAGGGGAAAAAAAAACACCTCAAGAGGTCAATAGGGTTAAAGCATCATTTTTCAGATCCAGACTTGCTCTGAGTCATTCCAAAAGCATCTCAGTCTCCCTGTCTGTGGAGTACAGTTTATCATGTTTTCTTCTTAGGAGCTGTCTCTGTTCCTGAAAGTCCGCAACTCTAGGTGAAAGATTTGCAAATCTCAAGCCTAGTCTCTCATTAATCACTGCCATGTTTCAAGAAGCTAGAGGCAGCATGATGTCTCACACACAGCAATCATTTCTTTCTCTCGTAAAGACAGTAATCTGGGGAATGGCAATTATCTCAGTAGAAGCACCAACCTTGCAGTGTGACATTATCAACTGTTGGAAATTACACAGTGTCCATCAGCTTCTATTTTCATGTCTGTTGTCTCCTAGTTCCCCTTCCCCAGACCAATGCCGAAACCCCCACCCTTCCAGCTTCTTCCCTTTTTTTTTTTTTTAATTAATCTTGGGAAATGGCTATCTTATTTTTAGCAGGCTGATGCCACTGGGTAGGAATATGATATTGAGGGTTTTAATAAAGACTTTCACACTTTCTGATGGCACTCAGCCACCACCCATCGGATTCTTCAACTCAACTTCAAGCCTTTATCTCTGCCAAGAGAGAAATGTCTGGCAAACTCCCCATGATGCTTTACCTCTTGAACTGCATGGCTCACCTCAGCTCGCTAGGGTTATTCTACTACACTGAGTAATACTGAAAACCAGCGACCAAGTTGTAAAGACTGCTCTCCTGGAGCTCAGGAACAAGGTGCAGTGTGTATGAATGTGTTTTGATGGAGGAAGGTTACCGCTGACCCTGTCTCCAGGCAATAATAAGCAGAAAACCAAGACTTTGAGTCTCACTCTGCATATCTGACTATTAGCTACATGGCCTGGGAAAGTGAGTTATCCTACACCTTTTTTTAAATCTGTAAAACAGGAAATACAGCTTGGGGTTCATAGGTGTAATGGGGCTCACATAAAGTAGCAACTGTTCTATGATACATAGAATGGATAAACAACAAAGCCCTCCTGTAGAGCACAGGCTTTCCAGGTGGCACTAGTGGTAAAGAACCCACCTGCCACTGCGAGAGAGGTAAGAGATGCAGGTTTGATCCCTGGGCCTGGAAGCTCCCCTGGAGAATGAAATGGCAGCCTACTCCAGTATTCATGCCTGGGAAATCCCATGGACAGAGAAGCCTGGTGGGCTACAGTACATAGCGTTACAAAGAGTCGGACATGACTGAAGTGACTTTGCGCCCATGTACAGCACAGGGAATTATATTCAATATCCTGTGATAAACCATAATGGAAGAGAATATGAAAAAGAATGTGTGTGTGTGTGTGTGTGTGTGTGTGTGTGTGTGTGTGAATAACTGAATTTGTTTGCTATATAGCAGAAATAACATGACATTGTTAATCATCTGTACTTCACTACTTGGGCAGTCACCTTGGACTGTTACTTGGGAGACAAATAAGCTTCATTGTTCTTTGATTCCCTGCACTTTGCTTCTTTTTCTTAGAGCAGCTTAGCCTACTCCATAAAACTACTACAAAAATTACTCTACAAGATGCCCTATTGTATTTTACCAAGATATGCTGAGTAATTAAAAAGTTATACTTCAATAAAGTGAATTTTAAAAAATAGCAAATTGCACTAAGCTGGTGTCTATTATATAGCCATAGTTTACATTTCTTGAATTTTTGTTATGTGGCTTGAACTATGCCTTTTACATACACTATGGCATTTAACCCTCAATAACAACCCTAAGAGGTAGCTGCTATTATCGATCCTAATATATAGATGGCACTCATGCATTGGAGAAGGAAATGGCAACCCAGTCCAGTGTTCTTGCCTGGAGAACCCCAGGGATGGGGGAGCCTGGTGGGCTTCCGGCTATGGGGTCGCACAGAGTCAGACACGACTGAAGCCACTTAGCAGCAGCAGCAGCAGTGGTAAGGAATCCACCTTCCAATGCAGGAGAAGCAGGTGCAGGTTTGATCCCTAGCTTAGGAAGAACCCCTGGAGGAGTGCATGGCAACACGTTCCAGTATTCTTGCCAGGAGAGTCCCATGGGCAGAGAAGTCTGGTGGGGAAGCAAGGAGTCAGACACCACTGAGCGTCTGAGCATAGACATGGAAGCTGAGAGCTCACGCAATTAAGCAAATTGCCCAAGGTTGGTTGAGAAGTGAGTGGTGAGGCCCAGCAGCTACTGGTTATTGTTACGCATTATTAGAGCATCTCTGATCCAGTGTAGAGCAGAGGGAGTTTTCACTGGGTTTCGCTAACTTTCTCTACCCGTCTTACATTCTGCCCTTAGTCATGCCAGGTCCCTGATAAGACCTGATGGGGAAAAGCCAGTGACAGATGTAAACGACTGAGGAGTTCCGAGAACTCTGCCTGTTAGCACACAAGAATCTCTGAAAGGTGGGACGTCCAGCATCTTGCCAAAACCAAGTGTCTCCTAGAGGCAGAGGTTTTCTGCTGGTTGCTGTGTCTTCCCAGCGGAGGTCAGCTGACTGTGTGCTCAAAGTGGACGCTGCCAGGCGGCTCCTCCATCCCCTGCAAGGGTTTTTGTCTGAGATCACAGGGCGTGTGGGGGAGAGGAAGCTATTGCAATGAGGGTTAATACCACGAAGACTAGAGATTTGGTTTTCAATCTCAAAAGAAGGAGCCTTGGGGACTTCCCTCGTTGTCTGGTAGTTAAAGAGTCCATGCTCCCAATGCAGGGGGCCTGGGTTCAATCCCTGATCAGGCAACTAGTTCCCACATGCCTAAACAAAGATCGAAAATTCTGTGTGCCACAAATAAGACTTGGTGCAGCCAAATAGATAAATGCTTAGGAGGAAAAAAAAAAAAAGGAAAGAAAGAAGGAGCCTTTTTAGAAGCCATAAACATTTCCTAAACACTAATAATTTTAAATGGCCTGTTTTGTTTTTTTTTTTTAACCGGAACTGAGAGTTGCCAGGAGTTATAGCTGTGCCAAGCCAGTTTTCACTTACGATACGTATGTATGTACTTTTAACCTTATTTGTTTGTTTATTATTTTTGTCTGGCTATGCTGGGTCTTCGCGGCTGCACGCAGGCTTTCTCTAGTTGTGGCGAGCAGGGGTTACTCTCTGGCTGTGGACCTAGCCTTCTCACGGCGGTGGCTTCTCTTGTTGCAGAGCACGAGCTCAAAGCACGAGGGCTCAGTAGTTGTGACAAATGGGCTAACCACCAGGGAAGCGTTACATTTTTAATTTTTATTGGAGTATAACCCACTCCAGTACTATTGCCTGGAAAATCCCATGGATGGAGGAGCCTGGTAGGCTATAGTCCATGGGGTCACCAAGAGTTGGACACGCTGAGTGACTTCACTTTCACTTTATAGTTAACTTATGATGTTGTGTTATTTTCAGGTGTACAACAAAGTGAACCAGTTGTACGCACATATATATCCGTTCTTTTTAGATTCTTTCCCCATATATGTTATTGCAGAATATTGAGTAGAGTTCCCTGTGCTATACGGTAGGACCTTATTAGTTACCTTTTTTTATACACAGTAGTGTGTATATGTGTCAGTCCCAATCTCCTAATTTATCACTCCCTTCCACGTTTCCCCTTTGGTAATCATGAGTTTGATTTTGAGATCTGTGAGTCAATTTGTTTTGTGAATAAGCTTTTTTTTTAATCATTTTTTTATTAGAGTCCACATATAAGGGGTATCATATGATATTTATCTTAAGATACCTATTTTTTAAAGATTTGGGCTTTTCCAGGACCTTTCTTTGGGGGCTTTCCAAGTCCTTGACCTCCCCCATCTCAGCGCTCATAGGAGGTAGTCAGGGTAGAGGTTAGGATGAGAAGTCTGAATCTCTAAAAGGAAAGGGGGTCACACTGCATTGATGTGAATCCTGGTTTTGCAAAACTTACCGGCTGTGTAACCTTGGGCCAGTCAGTTAACTTCTCTGTACTTTTGTTTCATTACCTGTAAGATGATAGTAATGATAATGGTGCTTCACTAGTACTTAGTTTCATGACCATTTATTGTTACAGAAATTGAGTTAATGGTGTACACTGCCTGACCCCAGAGGCTGGCACACAGAAGCAGGATTATGTAAGTGTTTATTAATAAATGAAATGTTAAAGACGCCTGGCATTCCCAGCGAGGTGCGGTTCATGCCAGGAAGAAGGCCCAGCACATTCCTTTTAGAAAGACTATAATTAGAGCTAACCAAGGGATGCAGGAATTTCTCGTGAAATAGAGAAATGTGGTGGCTGGGCAGTCAGGCACTGTGGGAAAACCACAGGCTTTGGAATCAGAGAAATCTGGGTTTATTTATTTTTACTGAAGTATAGCTGACTTATTAATACAGTGCAGAGTTAATTTCTATGTACACCAAAGTGTAGTTATACGTGTATATGCACATGTTAAAAAAATATTTTTCCATTATGGTTTATCACAAGATATTGAATATAATTCCCTGTGCTATAGAGTAGGACCTTGTTGCTCATCCATTCTATATATAATAGCTTGCATCTGTTAATCCTGAATTCCCTCTTCATCCGTTCCCCTGTCCCCTATCTGCCTTAGTCTGGCCTCTATGTCTGTGAGTCTGTCTCTCTAGTTGTATCTATGTTGCTGCAAATGGCATTATCTCATTCTTTTTGATGGCTGAGTAATAGTCCATTGTCTATATGGACCACGTCTTCTTTATCCATTCATCCATAAAATTAAAAAAAAAAAAAGTAGTCATGGATCTCCAGTCAGTGCTTAAAAAGACTTGAAGCCCGTATATATGGTGAGTATGAATTTTCAAATGCCTCACAGAGACTGGACTTGTTATGTGCAACGTGTTAAATCCTAAAAATGTTCTGATCAGTGGATTTGCTTTTTAATAGTGAGGCTCCATGCTAACTGCAGAAAAATAACGTTGTCTTTTCTAGGTAAACCAGTTAAATTCGGCAGTGTCAACATACTCCCTTAGAAGGCCTGAAACATCATTTCAGCTTGATAACAATCGTATCCAGTCTCTTCCTCCCATCCCCTTTCCTCTTCATGGGTTGGTGCAAAGCTTGGGGTGGGTGTGTGGGGACCAGTGCTTACAGAAATGCCGCTGCAGCCCTGGTGAGAAACAGGCCTCCACTTCCAGGCCTAGATGTGTCTTGATCACATACTCCTGCAGCAGAATAATCACTTCATTTCTTTCTTTTAAACATTTTTAAACTTTATATTGGAGTATAGCCAGTTTCTGGAGGAGGGCAGGGCAACCCACTCCAGTATGCTCACCTGGAGAATCCCATGGACAGAGGAGCCTGACAAGCTACAATCCATGGGGACGAAGAGTCAGACACAACTGAAGCAACTTAGCACGCATGCATAGCCAATTTACAGGCTTCCAGGGTTGTTCAGTTAGAACTGGACATGGAACAACAGACTGGTTCCAAATAGGAAAAGGAGTATGTCAAGGCTGTGTATTGTCACCCTGCTTATTTAACTTATATGAGGAATACATCATGAGAAATGCTGGGCTGGATGAAGCACAGGCTGAATCAAGATTACCGGGAGAAATATCAATAACCTCAGATATGCAGATGATACCACCCTTATGACAGAAAGTGAAGAAGAATTAAAGAGCCTCTTGGTGAAAGTGAAAGAGGAGAGTGAAAAAGTTGGCTTAAAGCTCAACATTCAGAAAACTAAGATCAAGGCATCTGGTCCCATCCCTTCAAGGCAAATAGATGGGGAAACAGTTGAAACAGTGGCAGATTTTATTTTGGGGGCTCCAAAATCACTGCAGATGGTGGCTGCAGCCATGAAATTAAAAGATGCTTGCTCCTTGGAAGAAAAGCTATGACCAGCCTAGACAGCATACTAAAAAGCAGAGACATTACTTTGCCAACAAAAACATTACTTTCTCTAGTCAAGGCTATGGTTTTTCCAGTAGTCATGTATGGATGAGAGAGCTGGACTATAAAGAAAGCTGAGTGCAGAAGAATTGATGCTTTTGAACTGTGGTATTGGAGAAGACTCTTGAGAGTCCCTTGGACTGCAAGGAGATCCAACCAGTCCATCCTGAAGGAGATCAGTCCTGAATATTCACTAGAAGACTGATGTTGAAGCTGAAGTTCCAGTATTTTGGCCACCTGATGTGAAGAACCGATTCATTGGGAAAGACCCTGATGCTGGGAAAGATTGCAGGTGGGAGGAGAAAGGGATGACAGAGGATGAGATGGTTGGATGGCATCACTGACTTGATGGACAGGAGCTTGAGCAAGCTCTGGGAGTGATGGACAGGGAGGCCTGGCGTGCTGCAGTCCATGGGGTAGCAAAGAGTTGGACACGACTAAGCAACTGAACTGAACTGAACTGAAGTGAACTGGGGTGGTTCAGACAGTAAAGAATCTGCAAGAGATTGGATTGGATCAATTGGGTTCAATCCCTGGGTCAGAAAGGATCTCCTGGAGGAAATGGCAATCCACTTCAGTATTATTGCCTGGAGAATCCCATGGACAGAGGAGCCTGGCAGGCTACAGTCCATGGGCTCGAAAAGAGTCGGAAATGACACTTTCACTTTCATAGCCAATTAGCAATGTTGTGATAGTTTCAGGCAGACAACAATGGGACTCATCCATGCATATGCATATATCCATTCTTCCCGAGACTCCTGTCCCATCCAGGCTGCCACGTAACACTGAGAAGAGTTCCTTGTGCTATACAGTAGGTCCTTACTGGTGATCCATTTTAAATATAGCACTGTGTACGTGTCCATCCCAAGCTCCCTAATTCTCCCTTTCCCCCACCCTTCCCCTCTGGTAACCATGAGTTCAGTCTCCAAGTCTGTGAGTCTTTCTGTTTTATAAATAAGTTCATTTGTATCGTTTCTTTTTAGCTTCTGCATACAAGGGATGTCATAGGATGTTTCTCTTTCTCTGTCTGCCTTCACTCAGTATGACAGTCTCTGCGTCCATCTCTGTTGCTGCAAGTGGCACGATTTCATTTTTTTTTGGTGGCTGGGTGATGCTCCGTTATATATACACACCACGTCTTCTTTATCCGCTCCTCTGCTGGTGGGCATTTGGGTTGTTTCCACATCTTGGCTATTGTAATCAGTGCTGCAGTGAACCGGAAGAGTCACTTCTCTTTGGCATCCCTTCTCCAGCCTGGAAATCCCGAGAGATGATGCTGAATCCTCATTCAATCCTGGAAGGGCTTCCTGCATCCCCTCCAATGTGCTCCCCCTCCTGTTAGCTCTGAGACTTCTTGTAGCCCCACCAGGCCACCTCTCCTTCTTTTTCTTATCTTTTTACTTCCACCTGCGAGAGTAGAGCCTGAGAATGTTTCATTGTTCCTATAGGATGACCAGAGGTAGCAAATAAAAATATAGAATACCTAGTTATATTTGAATTTCAGATAAACAACAAATACATTTTTAGCATAAGTATGTCCCAAATACTGCTTGGGACATATTTACACTAGAAATTTTCTTTTCTTTTTTTTTTAAGTTTAAGTGTACCTGGGAATCCTCCTTTTATCTGGGCTAGAGGAAAGTCATAAGAAAATTTGGGGCAATGTCATGGGTCCTCACTAGTGTAGGTAGACCATAACACCCTCTGGCCTTGAGGTGCAGGCCCCGAAGACTTCTTGATGTTGAAATAACCAAAGCCAGACTCAGTGGGAACAAGTGAAGGCTGTTTATTCAGAGCTGGCTAGAGCAGGAATTGCTGTATTTTGGCAGTGATTCAAAGGCAGACAGATAGGAGAGCTCCACAGCGGGAAAGGGAAGGCTTCAGGTACGGCCTGGTTGGAGGCTGTTGGCTTGGAGAACATTTTAATAGAAATGCAACATCCTATGTGATTGGAGAAGGAAATGGCAACCCACTCCAGTGTTCTTGCCTGGAGAATCCCGTGGACAGAGGAGCCTGGTGGGCTACAGTCTATGGGGTTGCAAAGAGTGGGACACAGCTGCAGCCACGCAGCGTGAATGCACGCTGCATATTTAAAAATCTAAGCACTCTTGCTTCCCACTATCTTAAACGTTCGTAGAGATGAACTCCCACCATATTAATTAGGAATCTGGCTGTGTTTTGACAAATCCAAATAACTTTGTTTTGTAATCTCGCACAACCTTTCGACCCTGATATACAATATCCTGCTCAGCAGCCCTGAATCAGCTAGGGTCATCACAATAAAGCACAGGACTGAAAAAAAAAAAAAAAAAGGATGGACGCCTCCAGCTCCCTGAGAATTTTACCCCAAACCCTCTCCACCGTGCTTTCTCACACTGGGCTCTCCCCACAAAAATCTTATTTCATTCAGACGTGACCCAGGACATACAGCACTTCCTCTTGCGCTGCTTAATCAGGAGAGGCAGTCACAAAGGGCAAGTATTAGCTCTGAACTCTGGGATGACTCATCCTTCCTTTATCCTGGCTGCTAAGCAAATGAACAGACCTTGCTCTGGTTCGGGAGGTTTTTTTTTTTAAAGATTGCTTTAAAATAAGACCCCCCACCCCACCTGCAAAGACACTCAACCTGCTGTGCAAAACTGTGTGGGAGGCATTCATATCCTGCGTAACTAGGAGGGAACTTTCTCTGAGCATTTTGTCCACAGGATACAGCCCTGCCTAGCTTGAGTTAATCAACTAGAGTACCTGATGGATAAATAGTCCCCAAATAGCCCTGCAGAAACTTCAGCAGGTCTTTATCGTTCCTAACTGTTGAGGCATCACAAAATAAAAACCTCCTCAGTGAAGAAAAGGTTAAGGGGAGAGATTATAAAGGAGAAACAGCATCTTGCAGGCATAGCGGAGCGTGTGCTCATGCGTGGTCAGTCACTCAGTCGTGTCCAACTGTTTGCAACCCCACGCACTGTAGCCCACCAGGCTTCTCTGTCCATGGGATTTCCCAGGCAAGAATACTGGAGTGGGCTGCCACTTCCTCCTCCAGGGGATATTCCCAACCCAGGGAAAAACCCACATCTTTTGTGTCTCTTGCATTGGCAGGTGGATTCTTTACCACTGTGCCAAGTGTTCTTTGCCACAGTTCCCAGGAAAACCGCATTCCAGACACCCATTCAGTTAGAGTCTTAAACAGGCCAGCACACGTTTGCTCCCAACATCCCACGTGATCCCAGTTGTACACTTCTTTTTGCTAGTCCTCCGTTTCTCTCTCTGTGAAGTGGATGGCATTTGTTTTACCCCATCCCTCATTTTTTTCACATCCCTGTTTGGAGGCTGTCAGTGAAACATGTATTCAGGCTTCTGTGTCTCCCACTGGGACAGAAGGGTTATGGATCCCAGCAGATTTTATTTGCCAGAGTGGCACTTTCCAAGATTTGCAGAAGGGGTAATTAAAAACACCAACAAAGAAAATCATAAATGAAAGCACAAAGATGTATTTGAAAACAAGTATTCAGACATACGGGGCTCTCCAGGTGGCACTAGCGGTAAAGAACCTGCCTACCAAAGAGGGAGACAGAAGAGATGAGAGTTCAATACCTGGGTGGGAAGATCCCCTGGAGGTGGCAACGGCATCCCACTCCAGTATGCTTGCCTGGAGAATCCTATGGACAGAGTAGCCTGGTGGGCTGCAGTCCACAATGTTGCAAAGAGTCAGACACGACTGAAGTGACTTAGCACACACATTCAGACATATATGTGTAGCCCCGTCTGCCACACCACTCACACACGTAGAAATGTACAACTTGGTAAATACATATGCAGGCACTAGTGAATAGAGAGATATGCAAGGGAAATGTTTGCACATCCACACTAGAAATCACACAGACCCACTTCCTGGGTAGACATTCTGAGTCACTGTGGGTTGAGCCCACAAGGTGAGAGATCAAGTCAACCTTGACCTCCTCCTCCATGCTCCCAGCCCTGCTCTTCATCAGAGGTCATGACCACCAGAGGGGCAAGATACAGATCCAAATGCCTGCTTATTGAGGTGCTGTGCCAGGTCTGGGGAACATGGAAAGTAAGACAGTTCCTCCTGTGCGGCTCATGTCTAGCAGAGGTGGCTCAGTGGTAAAGAACCCACCTGCCAAAGCAGGAGACACAACAGACATGGGTTGGGAGGATCTCCTGGAGAAGGCAATGGCACCCCACTCCAGTGTTCTTGCCTGGAAAAGCCCAAGGACAGAGGAACCTAGTGGGCTACAG
Source organism: Nanger dama (assembly GCA_917880005.1). Taxonomy (NCBI): domain Eukaryota; kingdom Metazoa; phylum Chordata; class Mammalia; order Artiodactyla; family Bovidae; genus Nanger; species Nanger dama. Next base: position 15,066,693 of record CAKJTW010000046.1, on the reverse strand, counting down.
TCCATGGGGCTGCAAAAGAATCAGACACAGCTGAGCGCCCCCTCACACAACACCCTCCTATTGTGTATCTGAAAGGAGGTGTACAAACAGTGACAAGGCCACGTGAGAAGTGAGTTCAAGAAGCTGAGTCCACTTCTGTCTTCCTGGACTCTGGAACAGAGGCGAGTCTTGTCCTTGCTCATAGAATGAGACTCGGGCCCGAGGAGTCTGCTCAGCCCCGGTGGGATGTGAGCTCTCTGTGGGCACACCTCTGTTAGTTTCTGTCCATGCTCCTGCCTCTTAAGCCAGTTTCTTCTGCTTGCTCCTCAGGTATGTCTGCTGGTAGAAGTTGAGGAAAAGGGCCAAGAGGCTGAGGGAGTACAGGAGGGCAGCCACGTTGGAAGCCGTCGGGGAAGGGGCACTCAGCAAAGAGACTGTAGGAGGAGTTGGCAGCAATGGCCACACACTGACCCTGGGGAGAGGAGGTACGAGAGGAAAGAGAAGACAGGAGAGAGTGAGAAGCAAAGGAACAGGCAGATGCTCCCCTTGACTTCCAGGCTCCCAGGGCTCACGACGAGGAAGAACTAGGAAGCACCACCCCAGGCATTCCTTCTCATGATGCTAAGAACCTTCCTGACCCCTCTCCTGGTCTGGTTCCCCGTTTGTCCCCATCCCACCCTGTCACGTCAACACTGATGATAATCTCAGTCTATCCTGAGGCTCAAAAGGGACAGCTCAGGCAGTCACCTGCAGTTGGCAATGGTGCTCTCGAAACAACAGGGTCCCCCAATCCCCCAGGGATGCAACAGCAACCACAGACTCGCAGGACATTAGCCATCCAAGAGCACCTCGCCCAGCCCCCTCACTTCACTGGAAGATGAGACTGAGGCCGGAATCGCTTGTTCCGGGCTTCATATCAGGTCAGGAAGTCAGGGTCAGTGCTAGGATCTGGCGAGATGGTTGCTGAGACATCGCAAGTTAAGAAGCTAAGGAAGCGACGAGAAGGACTTTTTGTGGTCAGATTACAAGTCACTGGTGCAGTTGAGAATAGAAGCTGGGGCTCCGCTGAGGCCCCTGGAGCCAGCAGGTCTTTCTCACCAGCTGCAGGATGGTAAGGTGCTGCTTCCACCACAGGGAGGGCCGCAGGCGGGGCCCCAGACTGGCCAGTCCACAGTACAGGTACATGAAGACATAGACCAGAGAGTTCAGCATCCCGACAAAGAAGGCTGCAGGGGACGGTGGGAAGATGGAGGGAAGTGAGTGGCTCTGGGCTTGCCTTTGCTCTGGGCTCTCTCTTCCAGTTTCAGTCTTCCAAGGAGCCATCTCTGCACACCCCACAGAGACGAGCCCTGGTATGGCCCTGTCACAAGGGGGGGTCCCACACGAGCTGCTCAAGGTCACAAAGGTGGGCTGAGGGTTACAAGGATGCCAGATGAGAATGCTTACAACACCTCCTGCCCTCTTTGGGCTGGCCTTGAGCATCTCCAGGTACCTCCTCCCCAGCTCCAGGGAGGGGGTGACTAGGATGCTCCAGGGAGCAACAAAGAGAAAGTGGGAGCAGAGGCCAGGAGTCATGGCCACAGAGAAGAGGAACCCGGGAGCCAGGCTGCATGCCTCCCGAGCTGGCATAGTCCAGCAGACAGAGGTCTGCCCCCAAGTCCTGCCCAAGGCCCTCACTCACCTTGCCCCCCGGCACATATTTTACTCCATTTGAAGAGCATGGTGCCATGCTGGTAGATGCGTAGGAAGGTGATCTGCTCAGGCTTCTTTCGTAATATAAAGAAGACCTGTGGAGGAAGAGAAGGCTCACCTCTGGGGGCATTGCTCCTCCAGACTCCTCCTGGGGCCTCAGATACCAGGGACACGGTGGCTCTGCCTGCTGTACCGACAGGGAGGCTCAACCTCCAGGGTGATAACCGCAGTCAGAGGCCTGGACAGCCCTTTCCGCGTGCCAGGGACTCTGTATGTATAAAAGCTCATATAAACACTCATAATGGCATGCGGCTTATACTCATCTCCATTTTACAGACAGCAAAGCTGAGGCACAGAATTTAAGCAAGCTGTTTGTTGCTGTTGTTCAGTCACTAAGTGGTGTCTGACTCTCTGTGACCCCATGCACTGTAGCCCACCAGGTTCCTCTGTCGGTGGGGTTCTCCAGGTAAGAACACTGGAGTGGGGTGCCACTGCCTTCTCCAGGGGATCGTCCCGACTCTGGGACCACACCCGTATCTCCTCCATTGGCTGGTGGATTCTTTACTGCTGAGCCACCAAGGAACCCCAAGTTGCTCAAGGTTATACACCTAATAAGAGGCCAAGCTGGGATTTTGAACATAACTTGGCTTCAGAGGCTGGGATCTTTCAGTATTACCTGACCAACCCCACCCCAGGGCACTGGGTAGAGAACTCAGGTGTCAGACACCCAGCCCAGGACCCAGAGAACCATCAGACAAATTCCCTAAGGTTCTCCACTGAGACTCCACGTTGAGAGAGACTTTATCACCACTCCCAAAACTGTGGCCTCGCCCCACTCCCCCACAAGACTTCTGGATTCACAAGCAGGACTTCTTCTACTAAAAACACTTAAGGCTTTTGCTCTCTGATGTCCCTTGCTACATAACAAGTTTCTAAAGTTTGTTTCTCTTCCCATTCCACCTAACCTGGAACCTGATTGCTAATGGAGGCAGATGCTTCATCAGTGAGCATCCTTCTTACTCCAGGCCATGGGATTGAAGTTTGACTCTGACATCAGCCTCAGGTGTAGCCAACAGGGACGCTGGAGGGAAGCCTTTATTCACAGTGCCTTCAAAACCACCCCAGACCTGGCTGACAGAGGTAACTCTCTACAAGGGACAGGCACTCACCGTGTCAAGTAATTCAAGGGCCTTTGAGAAGAAGCACCACCAGCACACGCTCGCCATCTGCTGGGAAGAGTAGGGAAGTGCAGTCAGAGTGCGTCAGGCTGGTGGTACCACTGACCTGGCACCACTGATTTTGGCTCCAACCCTGACGGTCCCTCTGCCCCCACAGTGCCCACCTGCCTGCAAGAAGATACCTGTTGGCACAGAAAAAAGGAGGATCCGTGACTTTTAACCAGCATACAGATCACTCAGGGATCTTGTTTGTTGAAAAGCAGACTCTGAACTCATGTTCCTGGGGTAAGCCATGAATTTCTGCATTTCCAGCAAGTTCCCGGTGATGTTTCTGCCATCTCTGGTCCATGAACCATATTTTGAGCAGGAAGACTTGAGTCCATCATTCAATCTCCGTTGATTCAACACCCAAATCACTGGTGACTAGCCAAGCCTAAGTCCTTTTTTTTTTTTTTTTAAATTGCGAGGAAGCCTTTCGTTCTGCTTCCAGTTGAGAGAGCAGCTAAAAATAATGAAATATTGACCACTTGGCTACCACACATTCCATGTGTGCCAGGCCCAGGAGTGAACACTTTCATACATCAGCTTGTTCAATTTTCTTCCAATTGTTTCCTTTTATAAAAATAGGTGTCATTATCCCCATTTTATAGATAGAAAACTGAGGCCCATAAAAGTCCGGGAAGCTACCCATGGTCACACAGCAAGGAACTAGCAGAGCTGAGAGTCACACTGAGGTCTTCTGAGCCTGTACTGAGTCCTATCAGAAGACTCAGGTGACGGCACCTGGTTTTTATAAAGTTCATCCTATGAACTCTCTCTGTGTTACAGATAAGAACAAAATCTGGCTACATGTTGGACTTGTTCGTTAACTTCTTCTTCCCATTGCTTTTTGTTCACTAAAAGGATACTGTCAATACATAATGGCCCACCTCGGGGAACTGTGCCCCTCTGCCTGAATGTTAAATCAAAGTGCCTTTGTTCGTAGAGATGTCTGGATCCTGCCCACCTGTGAATGGCTGCAAGAGAGAAGACATTAACACATCCCCTGACTCCCACCCCCAGGCTGGCCATTTTGGGAGATCTTTACGTGCAAGATTAGGGACCTTTTTACTTTGCTTCCTTACCCCCCCCATCTCTGTTCTATAAAAGAACCTGGCATCCAGACCCCTTTATGATGGTTATTTTGAGACATTAGTCTGCCATCTTGTCAATCAAAGGCGTATTCCTTGCCTCAACACATCTTCTCCCCACTTATCAGCCTGAGGCCTGTGAGCAGACCGAGTGTGGACTCTGGTAACATCTCCAGGCCGACCCTCCCACTGCCTGTCTTACCCTCATCCCAAGCTCACTCCGGCTGTATTCTACCGGCTGGCAGAGGTAGCTGTAGTTAGCCAGGAGCAAAGTGGCCATGAACTAGAAGGACGACAATAGGGAAAGATTAAGTCATGATGCCTGCCCTGCCCCACCCTGCTAGAGCCCGACTGGTTGAAGGCCCGAGAGGACATTCTGGACACCAGCATCCCTCCCCAGCCCTCACTGACACGTGGTGAACGACTGCCAACGAGGTCAACCCTGAGCTCTGGCTAGCTCAGAGGCTGGCCTTGCATACATCTTGCTGGCCTCCAGTTTTGTTTTGTTTTTAATGTGGCTAAATACGGATCACAAACCCACACCGGGCACCTACTCCACATAAGACTCTAAGTCAGGAAGGGACATGAAGCCGTGCACACATTAGCCCTGCCCCTGAGAAGCTGAGTGCTCGCTGAGGATACAGGAAATCATCCTTGCTTTCCAGGGTGAGTAGGAAACAGGAAGTGTTCCAGAAGCTGTAGCAAGCTGGCAATGAGGAGGCCGTGGGGCCAGCAGAGGAGAAAGTGAGGAAGTTGCACGCTGGAAGGAGTATCTGGACTTCTGACTCCCGGGGCTGTGAGGGATCAGTGGGGCGGTAGTGGAGGCTTCTACCAGCAGAGGGGCAGCCACAGGAGCAGAGATCCAGCAGAATCTGTCCGTTGTCCCCCCCCACTTTTGGCCACCTGCCACACAGCGTGCAGGATCTTAGTTCCTCAATCAGGGAATGAACCTGCGTCCCTGCTGTGGAAGTGCAGAGTCTTACCCACAGGACTGCCAGGAAAATCCCTCAGGAACGGTCTTGAAGGCTGTTTTAAGAAACTGAAATTTTATCATTGTCTACTCATGTGAAAATGAATCCAGAATGGTACTAAACACTTCACATTGGGCCCTGGTCTGAGCCCCGAGCCACCTCGATGAACCAAATAAAATTCCCTGAATGAGAGACTCTTCATTCTGGTCCTGCCGGCCAAGGGAGCTATGGAGGGCTTCTGAGCAGGAAGCCAACTTGGGCATGGCAAGCTTTCAGAGGATCACGGGAGCAGCGGAGCAATCTGTCACCACAATTAAATGACAAGCTCTCGGACATGGCTCACAAGGTGTCAGCCTCTTCCACATGGTACCAGACATACTGAGGGGCCCGTCTTTACAAAGAGAAGAGACAGCCCTGCCTTGGACGCTCTTGCTATTGGGAGACAAACAGCACACCTGGAAGGATCACTGGGTTTGGGGCTCAGAAAATGGAAATGAGGTCAGCAGAGCCCAGGCAGAGATAGGAGGTGGCGGCTTTCAGGTGCAAGTAGAGAATGAATTCCATGCGGGCTCGCCGCGCACTTCCACTTTTTTATTTAAGGAAAATGGGCTTTAGTAATGGAGGTCTGCATCTCCATGATGCTGGGAAAGACTGAAGGCAAAAGCAGAAGAGAGAGGCAGAGGATAAAATGGTTAGATAGCATCAGTGGACATGAATTTGAGCAAACTCTGGGAGACAGTGGAAGCCAGAGGAGCCTAGCGTGCTGCAGTCCATGGGGTCGCAAAGAGTTGGACACGACTGAGCAACTGAACAACAAGGGAAGACATGGCAGCTGAAGATAACCCAGAATTCCAGCCCCCTCCGGCCCCATCAAGGCTTCTCCGTTGTCTGCATGGGAAGATCATGGTTTTATTTATCCCCTGGCACCCCCAAGGAAGAGCCCTAGGACTGCAGGGTCCCCCACCAGTCTTACCTCATAGAACATGTACCTGGAGAGAAGCACCAGGCCCAGGCTGCAGGCGGCGAGGGGTCCTGCCAGACTCAGGGGCTCCCGACTGGACATAAGGCGAGGCCCTGCCACCACCAGGAGGAGGCAGACGGCCAGCAGGAGGGTGACCGGCAGCAGCGAGCGCACCAGGAACCAGGAATCCGTCCTCGAGTCTGGAAAAGCAAGGGGAGGCGGGCGGCCAAGCTGGCCTCCAGGCCCACCCTCCACCCGCCCCCTCCCTCACCCTGCTGGTCACCAGCTCCTCTTCCTCCAAATGCTTGGCATTAGTCTGGGTGTAATAAACATAAGAAAAACGCCATCCGGGACGCCACCTCCTACCTCCGTTCTCTAAGGCCCACAAGTATTTATTCCAGAGTTTCTCCAGGGCCCCGGCCATCCTGAGCAGCTAAGAGTACAAGTGGGGTTTGCGTTTCATGTAGACCACCTCCTCTGCCTACTCCCTCCCCTCCTCCCCTCCCCTAGCCTGAGGGTCTAGGAACCCTGGACGCGGGCTGGGGGCCCCCACTGCTCTGCCCTCGGCGTTGGCTGACCACCACCACCCACGGTCGCCTTTGGGGGCGAGTCCATGGGCCACCTCCGCTGCCCCTCTCGGCAGCGCCCCCTACCCGGCGCCCCCTGGTATTACAGGGCCCAGGGGAGGGGCGTGGCTGTTGCGCAGCCCAAGGGGAGGGGCAGAGAGGCGGGACTCGCTGGGTTTCCTTAGCCTTCTCATTCCACCTGCGGGTCTACTGAGCACCCCAGGCTTCTTTCCCTGCTTCACCAAGCCCAGGCACCCCCAGTTCGGTCCAGGGCTTCACTCACCCCGTGGCTCCTCCCAGGCTCCTCCGGTCGGTGCCCGACGTGCTCTGGCCGCTCGCCGGGGGCGTTGAGGTCTGCGATGTGTCCCAGACTGGTCCTTGAGCTCCAGGGTGGAGGGCAGTGCCCCCCGCACGCCCTGGCTACAAGCTCTCTACTCCCCCTACCCCAGCTCTGATCTGTGGTGGTCCCAGCCCAGCCGTCCCCCTCCGCGCCCCCCCCACCCCACCCCCTCACACACACACTCGCGTTCACACTCACTCAGTTCCAGGTGCTGAGGCTCCTATCCTCACCTGGCTGGGGCCGGGACACTGTCTCAGATCCAGGGACACGGAGCAGCAGGCAGCCCAGGGAGGGGGTTTCTCAGAAGGTAAAGGGCGGCGGCTCCGGGAGGACCAGGAGGAGGTCAGACGGGTCAGCAGCCCCCGCCCTCCCCACGCAGGGAGACCAGTCCCCTCCTAGGGTCCCCACGCCCTGCACCCCACACTCTGCCCTGCACCCCACACTCTTCCCGAGAGGCAGGCAGGCCTGGGGACATCGCACCCTCAGGCCTCCCCCAGGGCAACCACGCCCTCCATCTCAGGTTCACGTCTTCCTCCTTCCCCACCCACACGGTGGAAGATTAAGTTTATTTTTTCTGATCCTGCTGGATCCCCGGGCTTCCTCCAGCCTTCTGCTGACCAATGGGCGGGAGGAATATGGGGGCTGGGGTGGGAATCCCACCCATCTCTATTGAGAAGCCATTAAGATGGCTGTTTGTCCAAACATTCTCTCTTCAGTGCAGCCTTTCCCTCCTCTCTCTGTAAGATGCTAAAGAGCCGCAGGTTTAGAAACCACCGGGACACGCTCCATCCCCCTCCTCGGTGACTCCCAGCCAGGGCCTCAGTTTCACCTCCTGACAAGACCAAGGTCTTGGGAAAGCTTGTGAAAAATCACGTGCACCACGTAAGCCTTGGATTATCCATGCTCAGGGCCAAGAGGATTAGGAATCTGAAAGAACTAGAAAAAGTAATGGATAATCTCCACCATGAGGATTTGGTTTAGCCATAGAGCTGGCAGGATGCAGCTTGGTTACATGTCTCCCTGCAGACCTGGGTTGCCCCTGCCCTCTCTCCACCTGGGAAAGTTTCTAGCTGGGCTCCAGCCCGAGGACAAGTCATATGTCTTCCCATGAAAGCCCATGCCATTTCTTATAGAATCAAGTCAAGCGGTTCTGCTGAGACTTCAAGGCTGCCCCAAGTCCAGCTGGACCCTGCCACCCATAGCCCAGTGCTCCGCTTTGCCATCACTCTAATCTGGTGCCTGCACTCTCCCATACCCACGTCCCATCCTCAGATAGGACGGGCTAGTTCCTTTTCCACAATGGTCCTCCTTGTTCAAGGCCAACCCCCTCCTCTGCCGCCAGTATCCATCCCCCCTTATCTGTCCTCCCTCTCCCATGACAGGCACGGTGGGAACCCCGGAGGTTAGTTCACAAGGTTGGCGGTATAGTGGAAATGTCAGTTCCCCGTGGGAAACAGCCATCAGGCTGATGCCGGGAAGATGTAAACAGGATGCCGAAGGCTGCCATCGCCCTCTGTGGGCAGCTTTCACAATGCCAGGTGGACAACTTTGCACTTGTCGCTGGAGACCTGTGGGAAGCCTCCCGTAGGGGACCTGAGACGCTGCAATGCCCACCTAGCCCCTGGGAAGCAGGTGGGATCCAGAGAAGTGGACTGTGACTTTAGGCACGACCACCTCAGCCCGGTGCCCTTTCTCTGAGCTGGGCACAGCTCTGCCCTGAGAGAGGAGCCTGCTGGTCTCCTGTGATACGCCCCCCCCACCTTAAGTGCCCCCTTGAGTCTATCGGTCAAAGAGCTTAGGGAGAACTGCCATCCAACCCACAAATGCAAAATAAGGTCTTGACTGACATCACTGCGGATTCCTTCCACCCAAAGAAAAACAACAAAAAACCTAACAACTTCATCCCCTCCTCACCCAGTCACCCCCAGACTCACAGAGCCCTGGCTGCCCCCCAGCAGGGCAAGCTAAGCCGCCTCTGGGGCTATGAGGTGAGCAGGATGCCTGCCTGAGGGTGGAGAGCTGGAACTTGTATGGGTGACATGCAGGGCATGGTACGCACACTGTCACTTTATAGTTACTCCATGAGGTCATTGCCATGGGTTACCCACAATTCCACACACCACACACACACTAACTGAGACCATCCTCAAACCCAGGAGCTAGGTACTATCAAAAGCCACTTTAAGGAGGAAACTGCTGAAGCACAGAGAGGTTAGTGACTTGTCCAGGATCACACAGCGCCCAAGGAGCAGGGTCAGGGTTCAAACCCAGGCAGCCTGGCTCCAGAGCCCTTGCCCTCGATCATGCATGCCACTATCGCTCAGTCACGTCCAGCTCTGATTGCATGACTGTAGCCCAGGCTCCTCTGTCCGTGGGATCTCCCAGGCAGGAATACTGGAGTGGGTTGCCATTTTCTTCTCCAGAGGATCTTCCTGACCCACGGACTGAGCCTGAGTCACTTGCATTGCAGGCAGATTCTTCACTGCTGAGTCCCCTGGGAAGACCGTGGTTTGCTTTATTGGGAAGAAAAGAATCAAAGGGCGGCCTTGCCTGACAAGAAGAGGGAGTCGTAGCTGTGGATGCAGCGGGCTGCCCAGAGTCAAGGGGGCACAGCCTCTAACACCTGGCTTTCTGGTGAGTTGGGAGAAGGTGGTGAGAACTTGGTTCTGCTACTTTCCTCAAAGACTCCCGACTGTAGGTCAGGTGAGGGGAGGCACGTTCCTCGACCAGGACTCTTGGCAACTGGTTCCAAACCTGAGGCCCTCACTCCTGACTAGAATATTCCTGGAGACAAGATGCAGGGAAGATGCACACGGTGTGTGCATGTGTGTGCCTGTGTGCATGCATGTGCCCACACGTGTGTTGAAGATGATGATCTACAAGGAACTTTGCGCATTTCTGTCTTTGCCTGAGCGGCCCTCAGGCCCCAGTCACACAGGCCTGTGTCTCTTTTCCTTTCTCCTATTCTCCCTGCATCTCTGGAGAAGCCACAGGGTAAGGGCGGCAGGACCAGTGGGGAAAAGAAGGCGAGGCTGGAAGGCCACCATCAGTCAGGGGCAGGAAGGAGTGACATGGAGGGAGTCAGGGGAGCATGCCCCAGTGTGGACGGTGCTCCCTGTCCAGCTGTCGGCGAGCCCTGCCCAGCTCTAAGGGAGCCCGAAGAGTCACCCTCGCCCCATCTGTTCCTCCAAGAGAACACAACCCCGACTCTGCTGCACTCTGGCCTCATTTCCTGGTGCACCTCGGATGCTCAGCTTAGACGCTGCAACACTGGGCATGTGGGTGGGAGGCGGTCTGGACCCCCAACAGCTCCCCCTCAGGCTGAGTTGAAAGAGATCGTTGTCAGGGTGGCTCCCAGGTGCCTTGGCTGGGCAACCCCCCACCAGCCCCCGACACGCAGCAGTTGGCCTTTGTATGGTATGACGCGGGCTGTTGCCAGCGAGAACAACGACATCATTCATTTCACTCCTAACAGGATCTGGCGGATCATCGTGTAAGGGGACAGCGACAGTCACACACATCCCGGGAGGGCATGTGGTCAGCTGCCTCCCAACAGGGCTTCCCAGGGAGTGAGGAGGTGAGGCTGCAGCCACTCCTGGGCTGACCCCCATCCCTGGCACAAGCGCTCTTTTCAGCCTGTGGCTTCCTGGTGTCATGGTCAGAGCTGCAGACAGAGATCAGGTTGACTCCCTGTGACACGGAGCAGGATCCTATGGTCCCTCTGCCCCATGTCCTCCACCTGCCTTTTGTCTGTAGAAAAACTTGAGCCAAAGAATAAGTTAAATCAGAGAAGTGACAAAACACAGAAGCAAAGGAAAACAGTCAAACACAACCAAATAATAATGGTTTAGTCACTAAGCAAAGTCAAGGACCTTTAGTTCCTCTTCAGCAGCTATAGATAATATTCTGAGCCATACTGTCTTATAGATACTGAGACACCCCACCCCATAACGTGGAAGAAGTTAATTACATGACGATCAGGTTGTGGCTGTTTCCTGCTGCTGCTAAGTCGCTTCAGTCATGTCCGACTCTATGCGACCCCATAGATGGCAGCCCACCAGGCTCCCACATCCCTGGGATCCTCCAGGCAAGAACACCGGAGTAGGTTGCCATTTCCTTCTCCAATGCATGAAAGTGAAAAGTGAAAGTGAAGTCACTTAGCCATGTCCGACTCCTAGCGACACCATGAACTGTAGCCTACCAGGCTCCTCTGTCCATGGGATTTGCCAGGCAAGAGTACTGGAGTGGGGTGCCGAGCTGTTTCCTAAGCTGCCACAATTCCAAGAACTGGCCTCAAAGCAGTGGGAACAAATTGATTCTGGAACTGAAAATGAACTGTACTTAAAACAACCAGGATGACGCTGGGCAGACCACCGAGGGACCGATTTGAAGATGACTGTTAGAGCTGACTGTGTTGTTTCTGCACATAATCCCCTCTGTCTGCTTGTACACCCCTGAAACTCCCCTTTAAAAGCTTTTGCCCACTGATTATCGGTGGGGAGGAGTCAGCCTTTGACACAAGTCTGCCCTCCTTACCAGCTGGAGGTCTCTGGAAATAAAGCAAATTTTCCTTTCCACCAACCTTGCCTCTTGCTTTCGAGCAGCAAGCAGCCGGACCCCACTTTCAATAGCATTTGTGCAAAGATTCCCTGGATGACCTTGACTTTCCTCTCCTGGTTAGTAGATGAAGCTCCAGATGCCATCAGGCTCACTCCCTTTCTGCCTCACTGCTCATCTCACCTTACATGTCATCTTCCTCAGTCTCTGGTTTTGTCACGTTAGCAACTGGATCCGGAAGTGGGAAAAGGTACTCATAGTCTATCAGTTCCAAGCTCATCTCCAATTAGAACTAAAATTCTCTCTAAGTGCATCATCTGATGAATAAATAAAATGCAGTTTATCCACACAGTGGATAAAAATGGGCAAAGTACTTCCTTAAAAAACTAAAAATATTATGGAAATACCATATGATCCAGCAATTCTACTGGGTAGATATCCAAAGAACACATACAAGCTAATTTGAAAAGATACATACACCCCAATGTTCATAGAGTACTATTTACAATACTGTAGCCAACTATATGAAACCACCCAAGTGTCCATCAGCATATGAATGGATAAAGAAGATGTGCTCGACTCAGTTTTTGGATTGCTGCATGATGAACAGCCAAGCCCTGTCACTGGAGGCGAGTGGCTGAGCCCTCAGAACAGACAGAACCAGCCCCTGTGGCAGGGTATTGAGAAAGAATTTAAAAAAAAAAAAGAAGAAGAAGAAGATGTGCTGTCTATATATAAAATGGAATACTCCTTGGCTGTAAAAAGACAAAATCTTGCCATGTGCAACAACATGGATAGATGTAAAGGTTGTTATGGCTTAGGGAAAAGTCAGAGAAAGATGAATACTGTACGATATCACTTATGTTGGTGGTGGTTTAGTCATTAAGTCGTGTCCAGCTCCTGTGACCCCATGGACTGTAGCCCACCAGGCTCCTCTCTTCATGAGATTCTCCAGGCAAAAATACTGGAATGGGTTGCCATTTCCTTCTCTGCGGGATCTTCCTGACCCGGGAATCAAACCCGGATCTCCTGCACTGCAGGCAGATTCTTTACCAACTTAGGTTATATGTGGCATCTATAAATTAAAACAAGTTAGTGACTATAACAGCCAGGAGCGTCTCCTCCACTTTAGCAAGAGACAGCAAGCTTGTTGGGCTGTAATCGGATTTTATTAATTTTTTATTTTTATTTTTTGCCCCATCTGGTGGGATCATATTTCCCCAACCAGGGATCGAATGCCTGCCCTCTGCAATCGAAGCGCAGTCAACCGCTGGACTGCCGGCAAGTCCCATAGGTATTTCTTGAGTGAATGAACGAATGAACGGGTGAGGCAAACCACACGTCTGGAGTCTGGAGTGTGTCCACGGAATGACCTCCACGTGTCGGCCTAGTTTGGGCTGCGGTGGGCCCTCCAGGGTCCAGGTTCCATCTCCTACAGTCACTGAGGTATGGCCACAGACAGGCTGGAGAAGCCCCGGCTGCCCAGGCCTTTCCCGCTCTCGCCACTAGAGGGCAGGTGCGTCCCGTGGATGCACCCCAGCCAGTCTGCCCTGTTCCAAAGGCACCTTGGGCTCCCCCGCTGAACAAAATATTAAAGAAAGGTTTCTGCCGAGATCTCTCTTACCCAGTGATCATTTCAGAAGTATCAGGTGGAAGAGGGCATAAAGCAAAGCCCTGTGGCCTGTCTCTGGGCGAGAGGGGTGAAACAGGAGCCATCCCTGATCTCCAACTGCTTTTGCAGAGGGGACCCCTGAAATAAGAACTCTGAGACCCTCTGCGTTGTGATCCAGGCCATGTCACCTTCTGGAGAGACAGGCTTAGGGAACCCTCCTGCACCCTGCTCCCCACAGTTAAAAAAGCAATTATTCCAAGTCAGAAAAGTGCTGACATGCTGCCTCAACCACATAAACTCTTAATTCCAGAAGGCCCAGGCTGAAAAAGACCTCACCCAAGTCCCTTGGGGCCAGGACACGCCCACAGAGGGAGGGGCCATCCCCAAGGGCACACAGCCACGCAGAGGGGAGACCAGGACCTGGTCCTACTGAGTAGGACACATGTGCTGACTGATCAAACGATCACCTTTCTCCCTGTGTCTCTGTCTCTCTACCACTGTGCACAGCTCCTAGTATCCACTGAAATAGTCTTTCCTCAACCTTTCAAAACACCTAGGAAGACAAATAAAAGGATCAGGAGGGGACGCCCATCACACTGCACGTGAGAAAATGTGCCATTTCATATCTGATCCTGAATCTCAATGGGGAAACTCCACTTTTCCTTCCGTGCCCCGCTGCCATGACGGAGCCCACCAGCCAGAGAGAGCAGGGACCTGCCCGGCCACCAGCCAGCTTTCTCCCTGCGACAAATGTGTGCACAGATATCACACGTGACACACGCAGCCAAGGAGAATCTGCTCTGCTTCCCCGGAGAGACAGAAGCAAAGGGCTTGCGGCGATTAAACAAAGACGTGCGCTGGGCTTCCAAGTCCTTCAGGAAAACTTGGTTACACCACAGGTTTTAGGAAGAGGAAGCCCAGGATGTGAGAGGCTTATCTAAAAGTCACAAAGTTAGCTCCTGCCTTATGGTTAGAAATCTGCTTTGCAGACACTGCCCAGTGCAACAGTTATTCTGGTTTGTTTGAGGATACTTAGGACATCCCAGGTGGCAGCAGTGTTGAAGAACCTGCCTGCCAACGCAGGAGATAAAGCTATGACAAACTTAGACAGCATATTAAAAAGCAGAGACATCACTTTGCTGACAAAGGTCCATAGAGTCAAAGCTATGGTTTTTCCAGTCGTCATGTACAGATGTGAGAGCTAGACCATAAAGAACGCTGAGCGCCCAGTAACTGATGCCTTCAAACTGTGGTGCTGGGGAAGACTCTTGAGAGTCCCTTGGACTGATAGGAGATGAAACCAGTCAGTCCTAAAGGAAATCGACCCTGAATATTCATTGGAAAGATTGATGCCAAAGCTGAAACTCCAATACTTTCGCCACCTAATGCAAAGAGCTGACTCATTGGGAAAGACCCTGATGCTGGGAAAGACTGAAGGCAGGAAGAGAAGGGGATGACAGAGGACGAGATGGTTGAAAGGCCTCACTGACTCAATGGGCATGAGTTTGAGCAAACTCCAGGAGATAGTGAGGGACAGAGAAGCCTGGCGTGTTGCAGTCGATGAGGTTGCAAAGAGTCGGACATGACTGACTGAGTGACTGAACAACAAGGATGCTTAGTCCAGTGTTTTTCAAACTGCAGAGAAAGTTCCTATGGAGAACCATGAAAGCAATTTGGTGGGCTGTATAATTTTTAAAATAAAATTAGAACAGGACAGAAAGAAACTGACTAGGAGAGAATAGAATAAATTAGAAGGCAGTAAAGTTTTATTTCCCCAAATATTTGTTTCATATGTGTGTATATGTCTAATGATACACACGTGAGCGTTTATTTGCTGCATCACAACATAAAATATTTTTCTTACTATGGGCTGGCATCAGAAAAGGTTTAAAAGTTACTGGTTTAGCCACAAAGTATGAAATACTGGTTTCAGTCATTGTACTTTTGGACAGTTGTTTTCAACTTTTTCAACTTTGGTTTTCTCGTCTCTAAACTGAGAATCGTGGTAGATCCATCTCACAGGGTTGAGAAAATTGATTGTGATGATCACAAAGTAAACATCAAATACTAAGCATCCTTGTGATATTCACATATATGCTGCAAGGACCCATATTCCAAGGTGACAAAGACCCACGGCAGTCAGGCCAGGCAGAAGGCACTGTGTGTGGCACTAAGGGGGCACCTGTCCCCCCACCACGGGCCCGAGTCGGACCCTCCATCAGCTCGTCAGTCATATGTGGCTCAGCACCATCTGGCTTCTGGGAGGTGCAGACTCCTGGGTGCTGACAAGACGCCTCCTGATCTCTGCAAGAAGATGGGGTCTCCTGAATCAGGCCCAGACCGAAAGAGGAGAGGGCAAGTCCTGAAGGCAAATTGTGCTCCTTCATAACTTCATGAGGGCCAGGCCTCCCCCTCTTCCTAATTCACTCCTTCCCCCAACAGCAGCTCCACGAGCAGGAAATGCAGCGGCTTCAGAGCCACGCAGGAGAAGCCAAGGACGGAGAGACGGGCAGTCCCCGCTGCTCGCCAGGCTCTCTGTGTTAGCCATTCACCATAAGCTTCAGAGGGATCCGCGCCCCCGAGGAAGGATGGGTCGGGCGGGGAGGACGCGGGCCTCTCGCGTCTTTTGCTTGCAGAGAGAGTGGCATTTTATATTTAGCAGATGACTCACCTTCCAGTGCATTAGTCACAGCCTCTCAGCTCCGTTCTGGAGGTTGGATGCTGGGTTCTCAGAGGGGAGAGCAGAGAGAGCGAGCTGGGGAAGCCGAAAGAACAGACCGGCCGGGGAGACCAACGCAGGAGGAGGAGACAGCCCCGCGGCAGGCGGCTGACTCCTGCCTTGCAGAGGGGTTCCAGGGCACAGAACCCTCTGGTTCAGGGTGGCCCTGAGCACCCAGCACTGCTGGGGAGAGAAGAAGAGGGGAAAGCCCAGAGCATCCAGCTTGGAGGACACAGCTGCGGCCTGGCTCCCAAGTCCAGGAACCCTGCAAGGAGCCCTCTTTCAGCTCACCAGCCTGGACGCATCCTTGGGCCGACTATGACAGTGACCGGCAGGGGAGCGAGAGCTGCAGAGAAAGCCAGCAGACCATGCCCAGGCTAGAAGCCCGAGCAGGAGAGAAAGAGACCATCTGAGAAAGACGCCTTGGGTCCTGCTGCCCCCTGCATGCAGGAGGCTCTCCCCTAGAGCCTGGCGAGGGCTCTTCCTGGACTCTGGGCTCTCTGAGCACCAGGATGGCATCCTCTCATCTTTCTTCCTCCTTCAGAGCTTCGTTGAAAGCTTCGTACCTAGACAAATGGGCTTACCAGGTGGCACTAGCGGAAAAGATCGTTGACAGCTTTGTACCTAGACAAATGGGCTTATCAGGTGGCGCTAGTGGAAAGAATTTGCCTGCCAATGCAGGAGACATAAAAGCTGTGGGTTCGATCCCTGGGTCAGGAAGATCCCCTGGAGGAGGAAGTGGCAACCATCCCAGTATTCCTGGCTAGAAAATTCCATGTGCAGACAACCTGGTGGGCTACAGTTCGTGTGGTTTGCAAAGAGTCAGACACAACGGAAGCGACTTAGCACGAAGGCTCACGGCTAGAGAAATACGTCTTATTGCCATGAAAAGGAGCCTTCTGGAAGAGCCTCAGCTGAGATGCACAGAGCAGCTCTGTCCTGGGCCTGCCTCCTCCCCTGCCAGACGTCTGCGGAGGTGCCCAGGGGAGCCCTGGGCCAGCTACCATGGAAGGAGGCTCTATGCCAGTGGGCACAGGAGAGCCAGTCCCATCTTCAGCTAGGACACGCTGTCTCCCCTCTCTCAATGGTTCACCCTCTCACCAGAAGACTGCGGGCTCCTAAGAACAGGGCCCTGGACTTCCTTTTTATCTGTCCCCACTCCCTGGTGGCTCAGACAGTGAAGAATCTGCCAGCAAGGCAGGAGATCTGAGTTTGATCTCTGGGTTGGCAAGATCCCCTGGAGGAGGGCATGGCAACCCACTCCAGTATCCTCGCCTGGAGAATCCTCATGGATGAGGAGCCTGGTGGGCTACAGTCCATGGGGTCGGACACGACTGAGCGACTGAGCACAGCACAGCTGCTCCCTGGCTGGTGCTAAGGACACATGATGTTACAGCCCAGCCAGCTGTAACAAGACAAGCAGGTAATCAGGAAGCAGCTGTGAGGGCTGATGAAGAAGGTGCCCGGGGCAGGCCTCAGAGAACTAGGTTATACACTCCTGACCTCTGGTCTCAGCGATCCAATCTAGAAAACCATGAAATGCTATTTGCATCACAAAAACACACTTGGGAGGGCTCAATGACACAGACCCTTGGACTGCAAGGAGATCACACCAGTCCATCCTAAAGGAAGTCAACCCTGAATGTTCACTGGAAGGACTGATGCTAAAGCTGAAGCTCCTTTCTTTGGCCACCTGATGCAAAGAGCCGACTTATTGGAAAAGATCCTGGTGCTGGGAAAGATTGAAGGCAAAAGGAGAAGGGGGCAACAGGATGAGATGCTTAGGTCCATCACTGACTTAATGGACGTGGGTTTAGGCAAACTCCAGGAGATGGTGAAGGACAGGGAAGCCTGGGGGTGCTGCAGCCCATGGGGTCCCAAAGAGTCAGACACGACTGAGCAACTGAACAACAACAATGAGACAGTCCCGGCTCATAAAACACATTCACACAGGAGCAGCCTGTGAACTGAATTACCTTCATGCTACTGCAAGCTCTGCGTGTGAGAAGAGATGAAGTTCCTAAAAGTCACAGCCGCCTGCTAGATGCCTTGCCCATGTCACTCTAAAATGCTCAGAGCAGATCTATTTTACAGAAGGAACTGAGGCTCAGAGAGGTTAATTCACCTACCCAAAGCCTCACAGCAAGCAAGTCGCTAAGTCAGGCTTTGATTGATGCTCATCTATTCCCCAGACTGGAACGCATTCCTTTAAACAATGGTGCTTCAAACACTTGGGGGAGTTTTCGGACAGGAAATTATTGTTTTTTCAAATAGAATTCTTTTTAACTTTTTATTTTACGGTGGAGTATAGGCGATTAATAATGTGATACTTTCAGGCGCACAGCAGAGCTACCCAGCCATACAGCCACATGGATCCATTCTCCCCCAAACGTCCCTCCCACCCAGGCTGACGCGTAACCTTGAGCAGAGTCCTTGTGCTCGAGTCCTTGCTGGTGATCCATTTTAAATAGAGCAGTGTGTACACGGCCCTCCCAAACTCCCTCAAACAGGGTTTAGAAGGTTATGAGAGGCCAAGAGCTCTAAAGGAAGGGAGCTGAAGCCTCGGGGCACCCCCTGTGAGACCGGCCAGCTAAACCCCAGAGAGGAGGCTGAACAGAGCACTGTTGTTGCAGGAAACTCAGAGGCCACGTCAAGGCTCGGTGTATCTGCCAGGTGATCAGGGAGAGGCTCAGAAAGTAATGAAGACCAGTCGTACCCGGGAAGGCCCTTTGGAGTCAGAGACTCAGGAATGGGGAGAGTGGGCAGGATGGAAGGTTCTGCGGGAAGCTGAGGTGTCTGGCGTCCAGCTTCACCTATGTGTGTGTGTGACCCTGGACCCTTGGATCAGAATTCCAGGGAGAGATCCCGCCTCTCCATAGCCCTCCTGACCCCCTTAAAAATCTCTTCCTGAGGTTTAAAAAGCCATCATTGTCTGGAATACAGATTTTCTCCAGTTGTAATTTCTTCTATAGAAACTGATGCATGAATTTCACTAGGACTAAACAAATCCCCAGCAAGCTTGTTTGCTGATCCAGTGGTTCCCTGACCTACCAGCTGGACACCGCCTGACACGGACACTTCCTGCCCAGTGTGGCCAGTGGCCTTTTCATGGTTCCCACTATGTCCCCCACCCCACTCTCAGTGCCCCTGGGGGAGCTGGGAGCCAGTGCTTCTCAGTGATTTCCAATGTGTCCAGCAGCCCTTCCTTGGTATACAGCAGGCCTTTAATTATGGAGCATATATTATGGGGAGAGCCAATCAGCGTTTCTAGAAACGCAGGAGACATCACCATGCAGTCCTATCACTTACTGATTGTTACTAATTTGTGGTTAGTTAATCATTGAAAGGGCTCCCAGGTGGCACAGTGGTAAAGGACCCTCCTGCCAATGCAGGAGATGCAGGAGATGTGGGTTCGATCCCTGGGTTGGGACGATCCCTTGGAGGAGGAAATGGCAACCCACTCCAGTATTCTTGCCTGGGAAATCCCATAGATAGAGGAGCCTGGGGGTCTACAGTCACCAAGAGTAGGATATGATTGAGCAACTGAGCACACACACAGGAATAAAAATCCAGCCTTGGAAAACAGAACAAGCCTGGGAGACTGGGAATAGGCTGGGGGTGGTGGGTGGAGTCTTAGCTCTCTCCATCTTCTAACTTTTGTCCCTTATACAGCTTATTAGCTGAAGATGTCAAGGATGCTCTCACGATCTGAGCAGGAAGAAGGGAAGTAAGGAATGAAAGTGTTCTCAGCTCTTTTCCACAAGTGGACTCTGAGGTTTTGGTTGTACATTGTGGTTTGGCAAAGACATAACTGATCGTAGACAGTTCTGGTCTTAGGAATGTGGTAGACCGTCACTCCTGGGCCACTGTCCTTCCCTCCACAATTATCTGGAGTTTCCCCTGGTGGATTTTGAACCACCTGGGCTAGGAGGGTAGCTTCCCAAGGACACATTCTGTCAACACCTTCCTCCTGAAATTTGCATCTAGGTGTCTTTGAGACTGGGGCTTCCCAGGTGGTGTGGGTGGTAAAGAACCCACCTGTCAATGCAGGAGGCATAAGAGATACAGGTTCAATTCCTCGGTCAGGAAGAACCCCTGTAGGAGGAAATGGCAACCCACTCCAGTATTCTTGCCTGGAAAATCCCTGGACAGAGGAGTCTGGCGGGCTACATTCCATGGTGTTGCAAAAAATTGGACGTGACTGAAGCAACTTAGCATCAACAACAATCTTTGAAGCCATGAAGTGCAGTCCATGTGTTTATGATTTGCTGAAAAACCATCAGAATATTCTTTGCCTTAGAAGCTACGAGGAGACCTGAGATGCCCAAGGAGCATTTTTTTTTTTTTTAATTTGGCTTGCTTCTTCAAGTTTCTCTCTGCACAACGGCAAGGCATTTTGCCAGACGTAAGCAACTCCCATCACAGTGAGTGAACAATGAAACCAGCAAGGCTCAGAGCTGGGGCAGCAGCCACAGGGTCTGGTGCAGGATGTCTGATTCTGCCCACCCCCTCGCTCCCCTGTGTGGCAGAGGCTAAGGTCCCTAATTCTTCTGTTCTTGCATTTCTCCCAGCTCCAGCTGACCCAGGTATGGGCAGACAGACTCTCATCCATGCAGGCTCCATAGACATGCATGGACAGCTTAACATCAGCAGCTCTTCAGAGAGAAACCAGACACATCAGACGTGAATCTTTTCCACGATGCTCCAGTTTTATCCATGATGAGATCATCGGTTTTGGCATGGGAATTCAGCATTTCAGAAGGCTGTCCTGAGGACAGCCCACACTGGACTTAATTTCAACTTCCTATACCTTTTATCATTCTATGTTCCTCCTGCGCTCTCTGGAATAAAAAAGTCAAAACAACAATTGCTACCCCATGCAGGACACTAAATCCAGGCAATTTACCAATTTGTGATCCCTGACTCTCATAATAGCCCTACAAGGTGACGATGATCACCTCTATTTCTGCAAACCAGTAAATAAAACCAACACTAATAAAAGCTGTCCAGTTGTCTAAAATCTCACGGCCATTCAAAGCTGAAATCTGACCCCAGATTCATCTTTTCCCCAAAACCTGTCCCTTTATGCTTTAATAAGTCTGTCTTCAAAGATAATGAGCCTTGGTCATTCAAAGGTAGGCTCAGTTATTTGTAATTCTCACTAAGGAGAAAAAAGGGGTTAAGGCATTATAGAAATATTTTCAGTAGCACAGGCAACCAGAAAAAGAATGTTCAGGTCAACTTTCAGAAAACCAGGAGTTCATAAGCCAGGATTCAAGTTCAGCTCCTTAAGTCATGCCAATTCTGTCGGCTGTCACAAGATTTCAGAAAGTTAGAGGATGTTCGTACCTGCTATAAGCTGTTTTCTGTCTTTCTGAAGCCTTGGGACCTCAAAGGTATACGCATGTGCATGCGTGTGTGTGAGTGTGTGCTCACGGATGTGCATGCACCTGCCCAGGAGATGGAAGGTGACGCTGTCCAGAGCAGAATTTTATAAATAATCTAGTCACATGAGTGGTTTCATCAAGAACAAAGACATGGACCATATTGAAAAAGGATTGGTAGGATGCATTAGATAAAACGTTAAGCAACTGATATGTTTCTTGGCAACTGAAAATGCAGTGCTGAAAAAAAAAAGTTGATATGTACCCATAGCACTGGCTGTATAAACAACCCGGGCCTCAATTACAAATATACAGCTAAGAATGGAACCACCAATGGGTTGTTTTCCATATATAAAAAGAACACATAAGGCCTTTTTGCAGTGTGGCTTTCATTTAATTAGGTAGGCACTCTGTGGATGGCCTTACACATTTCTCTCCTAAAACTTGGCCTGTTCATATATCACCAACAGCTTCCCTGCTAAACAAACAGATCTGTTTGTCTCCTCTCTCTGTCCCACAGGACTTCATGGCTCCAGGTGACAACCAAGGCATTTATAGAGGATGAAGGATGGCCCCCTGCATCTCACAGACAACCAAGTTCATCTAAATATGTCACATGTCAGCCACCACAGCTTCCCAATCTGTTTCTACAAATTAGGGCAGGGATGGATGGAAGGATAGGTGGGTGGATAGTTGGGTGGGTGGATGATGGATGGATAAATAGGTGGATGGATGGAGGAACCAACAGAAGGGATGCACAAATAAAGAGATGAACACAGAGCTCCCAGTCAATGCTGGAAACAGGGATGGGTACTTTTATATAAGTTCTCTATCTGCCTAGGAAATAGACTAGGCTCCAGGGGCTCATAAGGAAATAACACCTCAAATTATCTGTAAACAACTCCTGGCAAAAAGCCCAGCCAGAGAAATTATATTTAGGGAAGAGAATACAGTAACACAAGGTAACCAACTCCACTGAGCATTCTAAATTCTGTCCCCTATCAATCTACACCCTGGAAACACTGTTCACCCTCAGGACATTTGCAGAGCTGTCTTCACTAAACTGCAGGTTAATACTATGTCCTCAGTTTTCAGGAAGATTTGTTGTGAAGACCACTTCTGTATTTGTTGTAACACTGTGGCAGGGGAAACTACCCATTTTGTCATCCCAGGTCACACACATAAAAATTGTATCCCGTGATTTTTGGCCTCTTTCCCTTTTTACATTGGCTCACAGGAAGCTCAGAGACACATGAGAATTAATCATAATGATTAGATTACCCTGCAGAATTAACATAATTTTTAATCCTGATACACAAATATATTCCCGCCTTAGTAAGCTTCCTATATCTACACCTGTATCTACACCTTTATCTGTATCATCTAATCCTTAGTAGTGAACTATCTCAGATTCCTTTTGCAGGCAGTGACAGTAGATAAGTAAAAATAAGTGACTGCAAAGTGGGGTATTTATATAAAGCCAGCAACTTTCCCTCTGGTGAGATGGAGACACATAAAGCAATGCTCATCTCCAAAGCCTGGGAATCAAATGTGCTGACCCCCAGTCTGGCACACCCATCACGTGCCCAAGTATATCCACAGGAGCACACACCCTCGCCAACCTGCACCACTGCCCCCCCGACACCCACTGCTCCAGAGTCGAGGTTTGACTAAATCCTGACTCAACAGTGCAGGTGAATGAGCAGACCACTTGCTCACGTAGAGTCAGGATGAACCTGCCTTGTTCATCGTGAGTCCCTATTCTCTTCCCTGCCTGTGATGACCTTCAGTGAGATACTCCTAGACGTAGGGACTTGATTCCTCTTCCTAGTCACCCAGGGTTAGGTGGGGGAAAACACACCAGCCCTTTCTAGAGGTGCTGAGTGCCTGTTACTAGGTTAGCTGTGGTTTTCTGAACATCCACTCCCCAGGGGGCAGAGAACATTGTCCCCAGGGCTCCCGGTGACGGTGAACGTGCCATTCAGGATCCCCTCCTCCTGGAATCCAACATCCTCATCATAAGTGTCTATAGAAGAAGAGCCCACATGCCCTGGCCACCCTGTCCCAAGCATCACAGGCTCCCAGCTGTCAGGAAGAGCTGGGTCTCGCCTCTCTCCATCTCTGCTAGTGGACTGCAGTGGACGGCGCTTGTTCTTCCCCAGAACTTCACTGCTTCAGTAACACTTCATTTGCTTAATGGCAGTGAGTCACTGGCCGTTTTCTGGCTCAGTTCTTGTTGATTTCAGAGAAGCAACCTGAGACCTTTATCTGCAGAGGTAGCAGAGCAGGCAGCGAACGAAAGTCAGCTGAGTGGAGTGGGCAGCCCTGTCTGCCTGCATTTGGTCCTGGAGCCTCTGCTTCCAGAGCAAAGGCTTGGAAACCTCCAGAAACTATGGCTCAAGCCATGGCTGAGATTATAATGCACAGACTTACTTTTGTTGGTGCTGGGAAGCCCAGAGCTCAGGGCAGAATGCAGGCTGGGTGGGTGGGTAGGACCGTGCCCAGCGGCCCCTCCTGGGAATTTCTGCTTCTTCCTTCCCCCAGGGGGTGGCTCTCACCCCAGGCAGAGTTTCTTGAAAGTTCCCTTATCCCCAGGCCTGCCTAAAGCAGAGCTGTAAGGCTCCCCATCTGTGAAATGGGTGGGGAAAACCCTGCTCCTTATAATAATGCAGTCGGTTTCATATACAATGATACTGATGTCTTTGAAATAACCCTTCTCCAGAGAACTGGAAAGACAAACGGGAATACCATGAACTGGCCCCTCACCCATACAGGTGGGCTCAAGTTCATTCTCTCCCAGTGGACTTCTCCCCCATGGAACTGCCTTTGGAAGCCCAGCCAGGGTTTTAAGGACCAGCTCAAATTCAAACTCACCCATGTCACCTTCCCAAGCTCTTCCTGCAAGACTTAATTAACCTCTTCTTCCTCCTCCAGGCTTCCCTTGTGGCTAAGGGGTAAAGAATCTTCTCACAATGTAAGAGACCTGGTTTTGATCCCTGGGTGGGGAAGATCCCCTGGAGAAGGTAATGGCAACCCACTTCAGTATTCTTGCCTGGAGAATCCCATGGACAGAGGAGCCTGGCAG
The DNA here is from genome assembly GCA_917880005.1 of Nanger dama. Taxonomy (NCBI): domain Eukaryota; kingdom Metazoa; phylum Chordata; class Mammalia; order Artiodactyla; family Bovidae; genus Nanger; species Nanger dama. The sequence goes on along the minus strand of CAKJTW010000046.1, from coordinate 15,042,519 downwards.
GCTACAGTCCACGGGGTCTTAAAGAGTCGGACATGACTGAGTGACTAACACCTTCCCTTTCTCCTCATAATTCTGGCTTCTATTTACATCATATTGACAGGCAGTGACTATCTGGACTCTACAGTCAGCCAGTCACAAATTAAATATCACTACTAGGGCTATTACTTACTAGCCACTGCTTTGGGCAGTAACCTCTCAGAGTCTCAATTTACCCGCCTATAAAATGAGTCTAATGATATCACCCACCTCCCAGGAGTGGTGTGAGGAATACACAAGATGAGGCCCAGCACACGCACCCTGCACTGCCTGGCACGAACTATGAGCTCACTCAGTCACAGGCACATTGCGGGGATGTTGCCGCTGATGATGCTCATTACCATGGCAACAAGCATCATGGCCTCTAGGCTGAGTTCCTGGAGGAATGCAGCCATCCTAACGTCTCCCCTTGACCTGTTCCGTGTTCAGTCAAATGCCTTTCAGTCACTGACCACAGCTTGCTTTGAGGATAAAGTGAGATAATAACATAAGTGAAAGCGGTTAGCACAGTACCTATCACCCAGCAGCTCAAGAAATGGTCAAAGTCCCTTCCTCAGAAAAAAAAAGTATGTGGCATTGATGCTTGAATTAAGCCTGAATTAAGACTGCTACTTCAAAGGGCTTAAAAGGACTTCCTAGTGGTCCAGCGGTTAAGACTTTCAGGACAGGGGGTATGGTTTCTATATCTGGTTGGGTAGCTAAAGATCCCACATGCCTCACAGCCAAAAAACCAAAACATAAAACAGAAGCAGTATTGCAACAATTTCAATAAAGACTTTAAAAATAGTCCGCAATCTTAAAAAAAAAAAAAAGAAAGAAAGAAAGAAAGGCAGGGGTGGGTGCTTAACGGTAAGGGGTCAGGATGCCTGGAACTGAAAAGGGGTCTCTAAAGAGACCAGGACACTGTGGCTCTAAACAGTTTACTGGCTGAGGTGATAACAACTGTGTGTTTTCAGGATGGATTCAGATCAAATCTTTCACGCCCTGGTCTTGGCCTTGAGATGCACGCAGGAATGCTAAAGGGAGGTGGTGATGAGTCTGACATGTTGCAGGTAGTCTGGGAGGGAGGAGGAAGGGGTTTCAGATGGATGTGGGTGGAGTATCCAGGAAGACCCCTTAGCCCTGGTGAAGGGGCTTTGGGGTTATCTCAGGAGACTGGGCACTGGGAGAAACTAAATGCCCATGTCTCTCTGAACCCGATGCCTTTTGCGAAATAATCTTCCCCACTGTCTGTGGTGTTGGAGGGCTCAAGGAATGTTGCTTTCTGCGCTGCACCCCCAAGGAGAGCTAGGCTGAGCTCAGAGCCGCAGAGCCCGTGAGCGGTACCCACACAACCGCCCACATCCTGGCCCTGGCCCCGTCCCGTGGCTCCCTCCCGCAGCTCCCTCCCGCAGAGACTTTGAGCCATGGTACTCGCTGTCAAGAAAAATAAACAATTCCATGACGGAGGAAGAGGAAAGTGTGGCTGGTAGACGGGGGAGACAGCATTCCCATCTCCTTCCTCCTTCCCTCCCGGGGGCCTCACCTCCTGCCACCTTCCTCTGCCACTCAACCCAGTTCAGGGGTGTCGCGATGGACACAGGCTTCAGTGAGCAGAAGGCCTCTGCTGCCCGAAGACCCTGCAGGGTCTACCTGGAGAGAGGAGGAGAGCTCCCTGAAATCTAGGACACCTGGGCTCAAGTCCTGGGCCTTTGCAGCTGGGGGTGACCCTGGCCCGGTCCCTGCCATCTCTGGATCACAGTTCCACCTTACGGGATAGAACACAGAGAAGGAGGGGCTGGCTGTGGAGTAAGACCATGTTGCCACTCGTCCAGCATCAAGGATCATAGCTACGACCCAGACATGTCCCACTATCACTGGCAGACGCTGGCAGTTGATTGGCAACTCATTAATCCTGTCTAATACACCTGAACACACCCTTGAAGGGTATTGCCCAGCACCCTTGCATCGAGAGCTAATCTGTCCTTCGTTTCTACCAGCTGAATGTATGTCTCCCCAGGTAAGGCAGTTGGGGGTGGATGTGCTATCTCCAATCTTTCTGCCGTAAGCCAGAGCCTCTCACCCCAGTGTAGCTGTCACAGAACCAGAGAACCACCCAACCCATATGAGGTTGTGATGAAGGGTGGGGGTGAGACACTTTTATTGCGTTAGGTCACTGAGATTCCAAGGATCACCAGTCCTAGCTGCTGGGGTTGCCTACTCCACCTGGCACCATCTTCCATTCTGGGAAAGGATAAGCCAGTGGCTTTCCATTACAGTTCTTTAGCTACTGGGAGGAAAGATGGCTGAGATTCAAAGTAGGAGACCTGTCCTAGTCCAGGCTCTAAAAGAGTGTTGCTGTGTGATATGCAAGGACTCATTTCCTTCTCTGGTCCCTGGTTCCTCATTTACAAGGCAAAGGTGCTGAATTAGATAATCACTACCATCCCCTGCGTGCGTGATGCTCAGCAACAGGGCTCCGTCCAGTGACAGACATCCGCCTGTCCCTGAATGTGACTTGATGTGCCTCAGGTCTGAGGGGTGCTGACCTCTGCTGGTCAGGACAGCTGATTACTATTAGAGAGGGTCTGCTTGTGGAGTAGAGAAGAATGGCAGAGACATGGTAAAATCCCAAGGATTTAACAGCTGATCCTTCAGTGTTGGCTGGACAACTCCTCACTGATGGCCAAAGCAGCAGATGAAATCCTGAGATTCCTGGCCATAACCCACCCTCCCTGTACACTCTGCCTGGTGCCATATTGTTGGACCCCACTCATACCACAGCCTGGATAACTGGCCTGCCTGGAGTTGTGCAGGACACACTACTGCAGCCATGGGTCCTGGCCTTGGCTCCCTTGTGTCTGTGATGAACACGCCATGCCTCCCCACACTGCTTTTTGTCTGTGTGGCTCCCTTTGCCTGGAACAGTTTCCCTCTCTTCTCCAACTGGGGAGCTTTAGCATTCTTTCAAGACCAGCCTGAAACATTCCCTCCTCTGGGAATGCTTCCCGGATTGCCATCCTTTGATAAAAATTAATTGTTGAATCCTGAAGCCAAATCCAGCCTCTGTACCCCAACACCAAATTAATTTTTGAGAGAGAGTTTTGGATGAAGTAGAGAAGGATAGCTCTATTGTTTTGCCAAGCAAAGGAGGACACGGGGGGCTATTGCTATCAAAATTGTGTCCCATCCTAGAGGGGATAGTGAGGAGTTTTATTATAATGGTTCAAAGAGGATGTGATTGGCTCCTCTGATTGGCTGGTGGTGAAGTCAGCCTCTTCAACCTGGTCATAACTGGTCTGGGGTCTACACACTTGTGGGCAGCATGCTGTTAATTTCTCCCACCTGGTGGGGGATTTGGTACCTGCAGAACAGCTCAAAGATGGTGTTATGTATCTGCTTTAATGGGAAGGGGCTTCCCAGGTGGCTATGTCAGTAAGGAGTCTGCCTGCAATGCGGGAGACCTAGGTTCAATCCCTGGGTCCGGAAGATCCCCTGGAGAGGGAAATGGCAACCCACTTCAGTGTTCTTTCTTGGAGAATTCCATGGACAGAGGAGCCTGGGAGGCTACATACAGTCCATGTGGTCACAAAGAGTTGGGAACGATAGAGTTGGGCACCACATGGGGTAGGGGGCTACTTCCCCAGTGGTCCAGTGGCTAAGACTCTGCAGTCCCAATGCAGGGGCCCCGGTACAATCCCTGGTCAGGGAGCTAGATTCCACAAGCTGCAACTAACAGCCCGAATGCTGCAACTAAGGACCCTGCATACCGCAACTTAGACCAACACAGCTGAACTAAAAAAAAAGAAACGGGGCACGCAAAAAGACTTTTGTACTCAGGACCCCCGCAGGGTCTGGTGGCGTCACTCCCTCTAGACAGCATCTGTCACTTTGCTGCCTGGTTCTTTATTCACCAGCCTGTCTCCCCCACCAGACTGTGTGCTCCTCAAGCACCATGACCTTGTCTTTGTCATCTCTGAATTCCCAGCACCCCAGCAGTGCCAAGCTTATGGTAAATTTCCAATGAATATTCATGAATTGAATGAATCAAGCTGCCTTTTACTTGCTGCCCTGGAGTCATACACACAGATGCCAAAATGTTTTTTTTTTTGGAGGGGGGGAATCACACAATGTAAAAATATGAATCTACTTGGAATCCCTCTCCCCCAAAGAAACATCACTGATTATTGAGTTATGAAAAGGTGGCTGCTGACACTGGTTCCCTGACCCGAGAGCAGGACGATCTGGGGCTTTTCTGGAACAAATTAAAGAATTGCGTCAAGTGATGGGCTGCTCACTCCCATAAAAGAGGCAAAAATCAACTCAGCTGGTGAAACTCAGGATGTTCGATCATGAGTCCACCCCTGCTCCCCCTCTTCCCCCCTTCAGAGGTCCGTATCCAGATGTGGTCACTACAGTCTCCGCTGACACTTGGCTGTCCTCTTCACGAAGCCACTTCTCTGCAGCCTGACAGGTGTGACCATCTCTCAGAATTGGTCTGATGAAACTGCTGACCCCCAGAGACCCAGAGGATGAAGGTGAGAACCAGAAATAGAATGTGAAATGCATTCGGGTGGAGGGGAAGGGGACAACGAGCTTCCCATTCCATCAGAATGTTGACGGTGAGGTCAATGGCAGAAGACGCGAATTCCTGGGAGTGGAAAGAGCTGGGGCTAAGTGTGATGGAGACCACGGCATGGCCAGGGGGCAGCTGTGCCAAAGCACACTGGAGGATGTCCCACCCCACCTCCCAGCCAGAAGGAGACAGCAGGGCTATACCTCTCACTGATCCCAGGGACGTCCTGTGTGGCAGCTGAAAATCATTAGAGAGTTCAGTTTCCAAGCGTTGACTTAAAAAAAAATGTACAACATGAGAGTTGTGAGCTAAGTTTCATTTGGGGCAAAATGAGGACTGCAGCCAAGGAAACAGCACCTCAGATAGCTCTGAGAAACTGTTCCAAAGAGGTAAGGGGGTAGGACAGTATATATGTGATTTTGGTGAAGGGGGTACATGTAATCAAATGCATATTTTTCTAGAAGTCTCTACTAGTCTGGTGAAGCTTTCTGCTAGTCATAAGGAACAGTCATCACCGTGAAAGATTTTAGTGCTTTTCTAGAAATGAGGAGATGCAAGAATTGGGCCCATAAAATTGGCTCCTGAAAATATGAGTATTTGAAGAACTCGCCTGCCAGTTTTCCCCCAAGCACAGAGTGCTTCATTTCTGCTTTCCACCCCAAACTCCTTCTCAGGGGGTACTGAAGGTCAGCAGCTGCAGCAGCACGTGACTTAATCCTTGTAGAAGTGGATGGCAAGCTCCAGTTGGTAGCTGACACAAGTAAGGGATGGGCCTGATGGGAGGTTGGTGGACAGGTCCCTATAAGTTTACATCATCCCATCTGTACACATTTGTCCCCAGTTCTTCACTCACTTCCTCGGGCTCAGCCTCTAGGCATCTCAAACCAGGACTGAGCTGCTGGGTTCCCATTGTTCCAGGAGGTCCCACTCTCCCTGCCCTCCAGCCCCCAAAGTCAATGAGCCAGTGAGGCAGGCTGGGTGTGGAGATCCTCTGGGCCTGGAAGAACCAGATCAGCATGGCAGAATTGGTCAGAAAAACTGTAATGCTCACTCTGGGATGCAAATGTCACTCATCAGGACCACCTCCTCCCCACATCGCCAGCTCTGTACGGAGGAAGCTCCCTGCAGTCCTGTCCCTTCTGATGGTCATGGCAGCTGCGTGGCCACACTGGCTGACTCCTGCTGGTTCCCTTTCTTGTCCCTCTGAGCTCTTTGGAAAGGGGGCTGATGCTCCCTCTTGTCCAGGGAATAAGAATAACGGATCCTTCTCCAGGGAGTCGCAACCCAGGGATCGAACCCAGGTCTCCCAGATTCTTTACAATCTCAGCCACCAGGGAAGTCCAAGGTTACTGGAGTAGGTAGTCTATCCCTCTCCAGTGAATCTTCCTGACCCAGCAATCAAACCAGGGTCCCCTGCATCGCAGGTGAATTTTTTCCCAGCTGAGCTACCAGGGAAGCCTGCTCTAAAACAGAACGCGTGTATGTGTATGGACAAGTGATCCACTTTGCTATACACCTGAAGCTAACACAGCATTGTAAATCAACACTGTAAATACAGCATTTGTAAATACCCCAGCGGCTTCCCTGGTGGCTCAGTGGTTAAGAATCAACCCGCCAATACAGGAGACATGGGTTCGATTTCTGAGCCGGGAGGATCCCACATGCCACGGAGCCACTAAGCCCGTGTGCCACAGCTATCGAGTCTGTGCTCTAGAGCCTGCACTCTGCAACAGGAGAGGCCACCACAACAGGAAGCCCGCACACCACAATGAGAGGGTAGCTCCTGCAGCAGTGAAGACCCAGTGCGGCCAAAAATAAATAAATAAAATTTTTACCAAAAACCATACTCCAGTAAAAATTTTTAAAGAGTGCTAAGAATAAGTATTGGGCTTCCCTGGTGGCTCAGAGAGCAAAGAATCCACCTGCAATGCAGGAGACCCAGGTTCAATCCCTGGGTCAGGAAGATTCCCTGGAGAAGGAAATGGCAACCAACTCCAGTATTCTTGCTGGGAGAATCCCATGGACAGAGGAGCCTGGTAGGCTATAGTCTTTGGGGCTGGTTGCAAAGAGTTGGACTGAGCACTCACACAGTGCTAGACAAACATTCTATGCTTTAGGATCCCAGGCCACGTCACTCCTCCCAGGCCATCATTCGTCCCTCAGCACTCATCCACCTGACCCAGTTTCTGATGGTAACTTTTCAGGAATAGCTTCTGGGCAAGCCCAGCATCACCTGGTCAGCCGTCCATCCAGCACGCCCGGTATCCCACGGTGCTCAGCAGGGCTGGAGCAGCTGGCACGTATGACAAGGAGGGTACCCAGGGTCCAGAACCCACCTCCTTGTCCCCATCTCCCACCCCCTGGGCTGGGAGGAGTTGGGGGGTGTTGCAGCAGAGACACAGACACACACCACAGTGTCCTTCTGCCCAGCCTCCGTCCTGGGGGAGAAGAGAGCCTGGCTGCAGGAGCCAAAGGAACAGCTTGCACTGCAGGAGAGGCTGGTGCCAGGAGGGGCTCTGAGTCACCCTGTGATGGCAGCCGGGCACGGTGCCAGCCCCCTCCGCACGGCTCCAACCCCTCCCCTCGCCTTGCCACCACCCCCGCCCCTGCAGACACTCCTCTCCCACAAGACACCTGACACCACGCAGGGCAAATCCAGCGGCCCGGCCCGGGAAGACGGCTCCAGCCCTGCTTCAGGCTACTTGGCACTTGGGGAAAAAGAGGCCAACACTTGCTTCCTTAGGTCATCACCTCCTGATGCAGGGGCTGGTTCCTGGCTCCTCTCTTGACCTAAAACACCTGAATACTGCTGACAACCGACCACGTATCTCGCCTCCTTGCTCGCTTTCCAGAGGTCCCACCATTCACAGGGCAGAAGCCGCACTTACCAGCCTGGCATCCCCAGTCTCCAGGAACACGCTCAGACCCGCCTCCTCCAGTCCTATGTCTCACCACTCCCCTTAGGGGACCCCTAGTGTCAGCCAATCCAACTTGCCTCCCAGCTCCCAACCCTTCCTCAAATTCATCCCCACACACCCTTGCTGGGTTTACATGGACAGTTTCACCCAGACCCCACTCCCAAGCTGACATGCTCCCATGTTTCTCCTTTCCTTCTAGGTCTGACCCATGCTGGGTCATACGCTACCCTGGCCTCAAGCTTCCTTCCTCGACAGTTCAATCAGTGGATGTTTAGGAGGCACCTACTATGAGTCAGGTTCTCTTCTGCATGCTAGAGCACAGTGGGGGAGAAAAAGACCAGATCCCTGTTGCCGAGGAGCTTATATGCTAGTGGAAAACTAACAGGTAAGCAGAGAAATAAGACTCCAGTGGGAAATAAGCCCCATAAAGAGAATCAAGCAGTGTGACATGCTAGAGAAGGGGTCTCAGGGGTGGGAGGAACACAAGAAAGCCTTTACAACACTGAAATTGAGTCCTGGATGCTAAGGGGCCAGTCCTACCAGGGGCGGAGCAGAAGAGCCGCCTCAGAGGAGAGAAGAGCATTGTGAAGTGTGCTACACCAAGTCTCTTCATTTGCATCTGACTCTTTGCAGCTCCATGGACCAACTGCCACGCACCTCGCTCCTCTGTCCGTGGGTTTCTCCCAGGCAAGAATACTGGAGTGGGTTGCCATTTCCTCCTCCAGGGGGTCTTCCTGACCCAGGGACTGAACCAGTATCTCTTAGGTCTCCTTCATCGTCAGGCAGGTTCTTTACCACTAATGCCACCTGAGACCAGCAGTGTGAAGATCTCAAGGCAATATCATTGCTGCTGTGTTTGGGATCCTGCTTTATCTTATTTCCTATACATCATGTGTGTTACCTGTAAACAGCACCTTATGTGACATCTTGTGTTTCCTCAAGGATAAACAGGCAAAGAACTCGAGTGATTTAACCACTGCCCAGTTCTCACGTGACTGTTTTCACATTCGCCTATTTTCCTCCCAGATGAACCATGTGCTCCTTGAAGGTAGAAACTCTGCCTTATACGTTTATGCAACCCCAAGATGCATTGAAAGATAAATACACGATCCCATTGGGAACACGGCAGACAGTTACTCCGTGTCCATGAGGTCCATCTGATTTCACCTGCTGGTTCCCAAGTCAGTGGTCCTCGACCCTGACCACACAGTAAAATCTCCCATGAAGGTTAAAAACAAAACCTGTCTCCACCACAGACCAGAGGACTCAGAATCTCTGGTTGGGCTGTGTATACAAGGCTCCCAGAGCACCCTGGGCCTAGAACCTCTGACAGGTTGGCTGTGTACCTTCCTAGAGGGCTGAAGGTGTATCACTAAACATTCTGATCTGGCCCCTGAGCCAGTGCTGATCAGGGTGAACCACGGCATGGGGGTCTCAATTTCTCCACCTGCAAAATGAAGGGCTTCCACAAAAGGCCTCTAGACAAGCCCTTGACCATGACCTTGACCTGCCTGTATGCCCCCTCAGCCCAGGGGACATGTCTCTGGTCTCAGCCATGGTCCCATGGTGCTTGTTCAGTACTTAGCATTATCTGCATGTCAGCCACAGGAGGCAGGCACTGTCCATCATTTTATTTCTTTCTTTCTTTCTTTTAAAATGGATTTTATTTATTTATTTCTGGCTATGCCAGGTCTTCGTTGCTGCATGAGGGCTTTCTCTAGCTGTGGAGAGTCGGGCTACTCTCTCCTTCCCATGCACAATCTTCTTATTGCGTGACTTCTCTTGTGGAGCATGGGTTCCAGGTACACAGGCCCAGTAATTGGGACTTGCTGGCTCTAGGGGGCAAGGGCTTCAGTAGTTGAGGCGGCACAGGGGCTCATTGGCTGTGGAGTATATAGGCTCAGCAGCTGGGGCCGATGGGCTTAGTTGTTCTGTGGCATGTGGAATCTTCCTGGACAAGGGAGTGAACTTGTGTCCCCTGCACTCACAGGCAGATTCCTATCCACTGCACCACATGGCAAGTCCCTGTCCATCATCTTCTTAATGCTCTTTGGTAAGAAGCCTGTCTCCCCTGTGTCTCCTCTGGGTTTCAGGCTTGGTGTAAAAGCTGCCTCTCCAAGATGCTCTGGTCAAGTCATTGTTGCATAAACCACTAATGGTCTTCCCTAGTGGCTCAGAGGGTGAACAATCTGCCTACAGTGGGAGATCCCTGGTTCAGGAAGATCCCCGGAGAAAAAAATGGCAACCCACTTCAGTGCTCTTGCCTGGAGAATCCCCATGGACAGAGGAGCCTGGTGGGCTACAGCCCATGGGGTCACAAAGACACGGACACGACTGAGCGACTAAACACACACACAGACATTAACAGCAGAAACACAGTCTGGGACGCTGTAGATGTGATCTTGCCTGGAAGCAGAGGGCATAATGAGTCACCTGTTTTCAGGCAATTTTCAAGGTAAGATGCATTGGACCCAGTCCCCACCCCAAAGGCTGGGGTGTGTTTTCTTTTAAGTCAGCGTTGCTGCTACTGCTAAGTCGCCTCAGTCGTGTCTGACTCAGTGTGACTTGGGCTGTGATAGCAGCCCACCAGGCTCCCCGGTTCCTGGGATTCTCCAGGCAAGAACACTGGAATGGGTTGCCATTTCCTTCTCTAATGCATGAAAGTGAAAAGTCAAAGTGAAGTTGCTCAGTCATGTCTGACTCTTAGCGACCCCATGGACTGCAGCCCATCAGGCTCCTCCGTCCGTGGGATTTTCTAGGCAAGAGTACTGGAGTGGGGTGCCATTGCCTTCTTTATTAAGTCACCGTAGTCCTGAGCAATGTGTCCTCAGATCATGGAGGAACCACATTGAGGGTACAAGCCAGGCAGAAGAGGAAGCTTTCATCACAGGAGAAAAAAAGCTTGCAGGCCCAGATGGTGCATGAGAGAGGGAGGTACTCCAGCCTGCAGACTGCAGCCCTGCGCCTCCCCCAGCCTCAAGGGCAGCCTGGGAAGAGCCAGATCTTCCGGTCTGAGAATTCAAGTCTGGTGCCTGTCTGAATTTCAAATCTGCAGAGCTAAGGGACAGCTCCTTCTAACAGCCAGACACCACTCATCCTGGAACTCAGCCACTCTTTGCACGACCTTGAACATGCCCCTGGACCGTGCTGAACCTTGGGTTAGCCATTTGTGACATAGGCCAAAACAAATCCATGTCCAGTTCACTATTCCAGACAGGGTTATATGAACATTTAAAAGCTGTGTGCTTAGTCACTTAGCCGTGTCCAACTCTTTGCGACCCCATGAACTGTAGCCCACCAGGCTCCCCTGTCCATGGGAAATTCTCCAGGCAAGAACACTGGAGTGGGTTGCTATGCCTTCCTCCAGGGGATTTTCCCAACCGAGGGATTGAACTCAGGTCTCCTGCATTGCAGGTGGATTCTTTGCCGTCTGAGCCACCAGGGAAGCCCAAGAATACTGGAGAAGGTAGACTATCCTTTCTCCAGGAGATCTTCCTGACCCAGGAATTGAACTGGGGTCTCCTGCATTGTAGGCGGATTCTTTACCAGTTGAGCTATCATTTACCACTAGCCTATATGTGGCTCAGACAGTAAAGAATCTGCCTGCAGTGCAGGAGACCAAGGTTCAGTCCCTGGGTTGGGAAGATCCACTAGAGAGAGGGGTATGGCTACCGACTCCAGCATTCTTATCTGGAGAATCCCAAGGAAAGAGAAGTCTGGTGGGCTACAGTCCATGGGCTCTCAAAGAGTCGGACGCAACTGAGCAACTGTCACACACACACACATCCTGTCACTGACTAGGGCAGGAAGAGCTGGGGGTTATCCCAAGTGGGTAAGTGTTTTCCAGCTTGTCCGCTAATAAAACCACCTGGGGCCTCACATTTGCCTGGACAAACTCACACCCTTTCATTACATTTATTATCACTCACCTTCCTGTGTCCTCAGAAGGCAGAGGAAAGGACTTTTAAGCCGTGACACTGAGAGGTGAGGGCTTCCCTGATGGTTCAGTCAGTAAAGAATCTGCCTGCAATGCAGAAGACCCAGGTTCGATCCCTGGGTTGGGAGGATCCCCTGGAGGAGGGCATGGCAACCCATTCCAGTGTTCTTGCTTAAAGAATTCCATAGACAGAGGAGCCTGGCGGGCTGCAGTGCATAGGATTGCAAAGAGTCGGACACAACTGAGTGTGTGCACACAGGACACACACATACACACACACACACACACACACACACGGAGGCCCACTGAGAGACTAACACTTTTGCTGAGAAGTAAGAGGCTTAATCAAAATTCCAGAATAAGCTAGGTCACAGTAAAAGAATGAATCTGTAAATTTCCTAAATCTGACCATGAACCTCTGGGCTCAAATCAGAAACAGAGCTCAGGTGGAGAGAGGGCCTTGCTGGCAGCTGTTTCCTCCCAGAACAGGCCTGGATTCTGCTCCCAAGGGCCTCCCACTCCTGGCCCTGCCTCCTGGGCCTCATGGCCTCCCGGCCTCCTGCTGGTCCGCCAGGGAGATAACGCCCACTGTCACGAAAGCAAACACTTCTCCATTTCAAGGCCTCTCAGTTTTCAATCCACGACCTTCCATGCACTTAAAATACTGCTCTGCATCTCACAGCAGCCTTTATAGAAGTGGGTGGAGGAGGGCTGTGCCTGTCAGCCTATCTTTTCTCTGTGCCTCGCTTCCAAAGCCAGCTTGGAAGGTCACCTCACGGTGGAAGCCTCTGATGGCATCTCACCATTTGCTGGAGGCTTCCTTGATTTTAAAAATTTCATCCATTTGTTAAAAAAAAAAAAAAGTCAACATGGGTCTGGACATTGATTCATCCTTTTAGTTCAGCATCCCCTGCTGGCAACCCACTCCAGTATTCCTGCCTGGAGAATTCCATGGACAGAGGAACCTGGCAGATTACAGTCCATGGGGACATAAAGAGTCAGACACAACTGAGTGACAACCCCTGCTGGAAAGATGCAGAATCGGGGTGACCAAGACTCAGAAAGGAGAGCCAGGGGTTAGGTCCCCACCAAAACGAGGGAAGGAGGTTCCTAAGCAGGATCCTGTCCAATTCAACTCAATTCAATAGCCATGGCTTGAGGGCTTGTACTTCCCAGCCACGGTCAAGGTTAGCACCCTTCAATAGAAATAAAATGGGAGCCACATAGGTAACATAAAATATCTTAACTGTCACATTAAAAAGTACAGAGAGGGACTTCCTTGTGGCTCAGCATTTAAGACTTCTCCTTCCAATGCAGGGAATGTGGGTTCAATGAAGATCCCATGTATCTCAAGGCCAGAAAAACCCAAAATATAAAACAGAAGCAATATTGTAACAAATTCAATAGAGACTTAAAAATAAAGTACAAATAAACCTGTAAAATTGACTTTCTTAAGCCTTTAGTGAACCCAGTCTACCCAAACTGCAATCACTTTGACATGTAGTCATGTCATGTATGGATCTGAGAGCCTTCCATATGGAAGACTGAGCAGTGAAGAACTGATGCTTTTGCACTGTGATGCTGGAGAAGACTCTTGAGACCTCCTTGGACAGCAGGGAGATCAAACCACTCAATCCTAAAGGAAATCAACCCTGAATATTCATTGGAAGGACTGGTGCTGAAGCTGAAGGTCCAATACTTTAGCCACCTGATGTGAAGAGCCAATTCATTGGAAAAGACCCTGATGCTGGGGAAGACTGAAGGCAAAAGAAGAAGAGGGTGGCAGAAGTTGAAATGGTTGGTTAGTATCACTGACTTGATGGACATGAGTTTCAGCAAATTCTGCCAGACAGTGAAGGAGAGGGAAGCCCAGATTGCTCCAGTCCATGGGGTCACAAAGAGTCAGACATGACTGAGCAACTGAACAACAAGCGATAGTATAAACTTATTATGATATTTTATGTTTTGGTGTTACATCTGTGAAATTCATGTGTATTTGACACTTTCCACACATCTTGGTTCAGATAAACCACACGTTAAATGCCCAGTGGTCACATGTGGCTCAAGGCTGCAAAAACACCATGGCTCTGACTATACAGACATTTGTCAGCAAAGTAATGTCTCTGCTTTTTAATGCTGTCTAGGTTTGTCATAGCTTTTCTTCCAAGTAGAGTTTACTGTCTAGTAAGGAAGACAGGACATGGAGACATATTCCTATAATCAAGGCACTGTATAGTAAAGTTGAGATGATGGCCATTTAGACTTACACCTTCTTTTCCAAGAAAGCTAGAGGAAATAAAGGAAGTGAGGCATATCCACTATGGTGATAACTCAGGTGGGAAAATGATCTGATTCAATGCACAGATACACTTAAAAATTTCATTTTAGGAACCAAAGAGAAAGGAAATGCATGCATTCAGAAAGTAATTTATATTGAACAGAGGCAGCTATTGACCCGGGGCTGGTAATAGAACACCCCCAAAATGTGCAGATAAATAAGTGAGAGTAAAATATCTTTAGGAACTGGAGAACAAGCTGAAAGACTCATGGATTCCTATTATGATTTAGTTACATCAAAATATGAGAGGAAACAACACCAGTTAGAGTTCCAAAGGATGAACCAAAAATTGACTTGCCTCTCTTTTATTAGCCCTTTATTCAAGAAGCTCAAAGTGTTTAACATTATTATCTTTGGATGTCCACAACCTGACTCCATGCTAGGAACACAGTAGGCATTCAGCAAATGTTGAATGAATGAATGAATGAGTGGAAGCATGAACAAATAAGCAAATGGTTGGACAAGCTTGTGCCAGGTGGGGTCTAGTGGTCGAACCCACACCCACTAATACTTATTTAACTTTTGGTCTAGATTTTAATGTCCCTGAGCCCTAGTTTCCTCATCCACAAAATTGAGATGGTTATAAAGACCTCCTAGGACTCTTGCAAGGATTAAATGATCTGGGAAAATACTTTGTAAACTTGGAAAGTATTAAAATAAATTCCTTTACAAATTGGTGTCTTATTTAGACAGTGAAGATAATTTTATTGGGACTCCCTGGTAGTCCCAGTGGTTAAACTTCACCTTGCAATACAGGGGACATGGGTTCGAGCCTTGGTCAGGGAACTAAGATCCCACATGCCAAGGGGCAGGGAAGCCCACTCCACACCCCAAAGAAAGATTCCTCATGATGCAACTAAGACTCGAAGCAACCAAATAAATAAATATTTTTGTAATGATACATTTTACTAGGGTATCTTTCCTGGTGGCTCAGATGGTAGAGAATCTGTCTGCAATGCAGCAGACCTGGGTTTGATCCCTGGGTCAGAAGGATCCCGTGGAGAAGAGAATGGCAACCCACTCCAGTATTCTTGCCTGGATAATCCCATGGAAAGAGGAGCCTGGTGGGCTACAGTCCATGGGGTCGCAAAGAGTCGGACACAGCTATGCGACTAACATTTCCACTCCCACTTCCACTGGGGGACCAGAGAGTCACTTGTAAGTCATCCCTGTTGTGTTTGCCCTGTCTGGGAACTGTCCCCTCAGGTCCATTACTAGCAGAATGGTTCCTCAGCACTAACTCCTAAGCAAAGCAGTGGTAAAAATAATATCCCTGATGAAATATGTTAATCAGAGATGTCGGCATGGCCAAGGAGGCAAGGAGGCTTGCAGTCTGCTACTGACGAGCAGGAAGTTCCATTATCCCTGATCTGGGTTTGCTGAGCCCTAGAATTAAGATGTCAGCTGGAGATGTAGGCTTTGTTCACATGGAAAAGCTGCTGATTTTCAGCAAGTTTTATACACATACACACCCAAGCATGCACGGCTGACACTTGCCTGCTCTTGACGAGACAACTGGGCCATGTGGTGACAATATTAATTAGACAATTGCTGCTGAAGAAGGCATCTGTACAGCTCTCCACCTGCTTCCCCACCATACTCAGTTCGTCTACAGTAAACAGCCAACCAGGGCTGACGGCCCAAATGGTACAGCTGTAGTTTTCTCTGGGGTAGGAGCTCCAGAAGAAACACAAGATGCAGGAGACCCGACAGACTCTTGGGATGGAACTTGCCCCCTAGACCCTTCTTTGCAAAGCTGCCAGAGGCTGAACACCAAACCCCTGGCTCAACACTGAAGGCTCTCTGGCAATTTTATTAGGGAAGTGAGTCAGCAACATGGCTTAGGCTCAGCAACCATGTAGAGCTGGGTTCAAACCCCAGGTATGCCTTGTGCTAGCTGTGCGATCCTCAGCTATGTAATTTACTATTTGAACTTCTTCCCTTACCGCGAGAACATTATCACCTTCCCAGTAGACCGTCCCTTAGGGCCATCATGAGAGTTAAATAAAATAATATACATGTAACTTCTCTATATCTGCTATTTTCCCCTCTCCTTACCCTCTGAAGTGCTACCCATGCCAGTCGACAAGCCACCTTTAGAATAGTTAGTTTCTCACACGGAGGCTTCGTTCCATCACACACCATCACTTGGAGCATGCTTCCAGTTCCCACCTCCAAGTTAAACACATTCCAGAAGCCTCAGCTCAGAGCCTCCATTTCTGCTGAGTCTTCCAAGACTCCCCAGCTGAAGGAGGCCACTCCTGTTTCTGAAACGCCATAACAGTATTGCTGGGGAGCTTTCCAATGTGTGTGACCAAATTCTTTAGGGATGCCACTGGTTTGTAGGCATCTGGAGACTCCGTTTTGGGCAGAGCTGCATTGCCTACTAGTTCATGGAACTGAGACCCTGGGATACACCCTTCTTCACAGAACTTGAACACTGAGTGACCAAATCTTGGTTTTCTTGACCGTAGATCTTCAGGAAAAACCCTCTGCCCGCTGTCTTTCAGAAGCATGCAAAACTAACCTCCCCTGTGCCCAGCAAAATAGAAAAGGTTTTTATTTAATAATGTCTGTGTCAATCCACTCCCTAGTGAACAATATGCTCACGTATCCAGCAAGAGTTTTTGAGTTCTGCTTTGGCAGAACCCATGCCTCTCTCTGCAGTCCTGTAAAATTCCTGCTCAGATCCCAAGGTGGTTTCCAAGTTCTTGCTGAACCAGAATCCCCAAAGGAACTGATCTGAAATGCACACAGCCTCTTGGTCTCAACTCCAGACCTCCCAGATCAGAGTCAAGAGGGCCGGTGCATGTGATATGCTTCTTAACAAGCTCCCTTCGCAAGTCCAGAGCACGTTAGAGTTTTAAGAACTAAGGCTCTAGACCAGACAGCTCACAGCGGCTGTGTTGATCTAAAGATGCATCTGAGGAGATCACTCATCCAGAGTTTGAAGAAGTAACAGGAAATGAGCAAGAGATTGTAAAGGGGTTTCTAGGAAGGTGCACAGAAGGAATCGGATTTTTATGTCAGGAAAAGAGGCAGTTATGGAGCTTCCTTCAGAGCGTCCTCACAGCCCCATGAGTTTCACAAGGAATTCAACAGGCACAGGTCTCATCAGATCCCAGCAGGGAGTGTGGATATAACCTGTAGCACACGTGGATTGGTTTGGTATTCCAGGGTCACTAAATGGAAGAGTCAGTTACAGAAAACCAGAAGAACTGTTTTCCATCCATAGGCACCCATCTGAAGGTCGCAGAAGGTCAAACCACAGACAGGCAAGGTGGTAGAATTCTATAGATACCTTTCTCCTCTGAGATATAGGAAATGAATCCCTAACCTGGGACCCAGTATAAAGACCAGTTGACTCTTTAGAAAAAGGCTGTAAGGAAATTTAACATGGATGCTGAGTGGTATCATGATGGAAGGAGCCCTGAACCAGGAACTCAGCTATGACCTTGAGCTTACCTTAGCTATGACCTTATAAGGCTATGACCTTGTAAGGTGCACATCTTTACAGTTCAACACTATGCAGCATGTTACATAGTCAGCTGGAGAGCACACCAGCTGGGGCGGAGGGAGGTGTCAAAGTGCAAGGTTTGGGTCCACATTTTTTTCTATTTACAAATTTAAGGTTTTTGGCCACATCCCTCGGCACATGGAGTTTCAGCCTACTCATCCAAAATTGTAATAGATTTTGTAAACTGTGAAATTGCCATGATAACAGTTGCTGACAAAGGTCAAAGCTATGGTTTTTCCAGTAGTCACGTGTGGATGTAGGAATTGGAGCATAAAGAGTGCTGAAGAATTGATGCTTTGGAACTGTGGTGTTGGAGAAGACTCTTGAGAATCCCTTGGACTGCAAGGAGATCTAACCAGTCCATTCTAAAGGAGATCAGTCCTGGGTGATCATTGGAAGGACTGATGCTAAAGCTGAAGCTCCAATACTTTGGCCACCTGATTAGAAGAGCCAACTCACTGGAAAAGACCCTGATGCTGGGAAAGATTGAAGGTGGGAGGAGAAGGAGACGATAGAGGATGAGATGGTTGGATGGCATCACTGACTCAATGGACATGAGTTTGAGCAAGCTCTGGGAGATAGTAAAGGACAGGGAAGCCTGGCGTGCTGCAGTCCATGGGGTGGCAAAGACTCAGACACGACAGAGCAACTGAACAACACCACCACCTTATTCATTATTGAATTGTTGTAAAAGTCAATTAAAAAATAAATCAAAGCAGTTAGTAATCAATAAGTTGCTTTAAACAGATTTTAAAAACTCAATAGGGGTAATTTTATGGGCATTCCATTCTTGCTATATCTTTGAAGTTCTTTTTTAATTCTATAGAAAGAACAACATTCACGAGATGTCAAATAGTATTTTTCAGAATCATCTTCCACTGGGACAATTGAGAGAGGACTCTTTTCTTCTTCTTCTTCTTCTTCTTCTTCTTCTTCTTCTTCTTCTTCTTCTTCTTCTTCTTCTTCTTCTTCTTCTTTTTGCTGGTGGGAGGTTAAGAGATCCAGTACAATGTTATCTTAGAAAATTTAGGTCCGTGAATTTCCTTTTCCTTCCAGGCTATTTACACAGAAAGGCACTGACTAGCTGGAAAGGGAGCCCTTGTGATAGCAAGGTGATGGAGATGTGCCCTCTGGTGCCCAGGGCAGCAGGAGGCAGCAGGATCATAGGTCACAAGGGCTGATAACAGTCTTGATAAGTTGGCTCAACCCAGGACAGACCCGAGCCCTTAGTAGGAGAGGACGCACCACCTTGCTTTGTTCCATATTGATTCTAGACACCATATATCTCGCTGGAGAAATCAATTCCTTCCTGATTTGCTAACGGCTCATGAGAGGTCTTCTCAGATTACAGATTAGAGAGCAGCCAAGTCCTCCACCTCCTCCGACCAGGGATGGACCCACAGGCCTTTCCTCAATACTCTGACCACGTGAATGAGTCCAGGACAGCAGGATGGGGGCACACGAGCTGTAAGTGGAAGCAGTTTCTATCTAGGATCCCATTGCTCATTCCGAGAGTCATCACTGACTTGTGGCCAGAAGTCGTGATTTTTCAGGCTCTCAAATGGAACTAACCACATATGCCATAACCACAAAGTAAAATGGCTTTGAGGTCTTTGATTGTAGCTTATTATCATTCTGAGAATTGCTTTTATTATTATTATTACTATTATTAATGAAATTGTATGCCTTTACTGTGGGCCAAGTGGACTTCCCAGATGAGGCTAGTGGTAAGGAACTCGCTTGCCAATGCAGGAGGCGTAAGTTACGGGGGTTCGATCGCTGTGCTGGGAACATTCCCTAGAGAAAGGCATGGCAACCCACTCCAGTATTACCGCCTGGAGAATCTCATGGACAGAAGAGCCTGGAGGGCTACAGTCCACAGGGCTGCAGAGAGTTGGACACAATTAAAGCTATTTAGCACGCATGAGCTGTATGCCAGGTAGGGTGGTTTTGTCAACATTATTTCATTCCATCTTTACCACGCTTCAGGCAAGGTTTCTTAATAGTTCCCTGACTCTGGATGGATGACTCAGGCTCAGAGAGAGTAAGTGGTTGATAGAGTTTTAACCAAGAGGCACAACTGAAATTCAGGTCTTTTAAATACTGGGCACATATGGCCTCTTCTTCAGGAAATGCTATGAAGCCGAGGCTGCTTCTGCAGTGTGGAGAAGGGCTTTTGTTCTCTCAAAAGGAATGAGTAACCATATATAATTACGTTTTAGCTTCTCCTGAAGTGGTGGAGAAATAATGGGAAAAGAAGAAGATACCCTCACTGCCCTTGTCAGGGGTCGGGTGAGGGAGGAATGTGTTCTAACCACTGGGAAACACAACCCTCCCAGTGCTGTATAAAGAATTGTACAGCAGTCCCCAACCTTTTGGCACCAGGGACCATTTTTGTGGAAGGCAACTTTTCCATGGACTGAGGGCAGGGGGTGATAGTTTCAGGATGATTCAAGGGTATTACATTTGTTGTACATTTTATTTCTGTTATTATTACATGAGACTCAGATTCCATCCCTGGGCTGGGAAGATCCCCTGGAGGAGGAAATGGCAAACCACTCCAGTATTCTTGCCTGCAGAATTCCAGAGGAGACTGGCGGGGGCTCTCAGAGTCTAGGGAGTCACAAAGAGTTGGACACAACTGAGCAAACATTTAGCCACTGTAACTTCTTGTCCAATTAGATGTGAGATGGGACTGAAAAATATGAAAAGAAGATTGTAACACGCTGCCTAGTTCCAGAAATTGATTTAGGAGATGATGAAATTACTGTATAAGGGACAGAGATTTATATGATAAAATGTTAAAATATTTTATATAATAAAAACAACATTGCATGTAAACAAGAAATTAGATGTGAGATGGGAAAAAGGGAGTCAGGGAGACTCAGAGGTTTTTAGCTTGAGTATCTGGGGGGCTCAGCTGTGCTGCTTCCTGAGGTGGAAACCTTGGGAGAGGGGCTGGTTTGGCTCTAGACAAGGGCATAGCTGCCTCTCCCTTTTCGACCCCCTCCTCCACATGGCCAGAGACTTGACCTTGATCGTGGGGCAGAGGCTGGATGCACCCAGGCTGGAACCGCATGGGCAAGTGTGGCTCAGGGTGAGACAGCAGAGAGTCCACCATGGCCATAGGTCACACCTTCCCTGCAGTCTTGCTTTGAGGTTAAACACTAATAGTCGACTCCACCTGTCCAACTGTGAGGTTCTATTTCTCAGTTGGTCCAGACTAGGAAAGAAAGAACATGTTAGTCATTCAGTCATGCCTGACTCTTTGCGACCCCATGGACTGCAGCCTGCCAGGCTCCTCTGTCCATGGGATTCTCCAGGCAAGAATACTGGAGTGGGTAGCCATTCCCTTCTCCAGAGGATCTTCCCAACCCAGGGATCAAACCCAGGTCTCCTTCATTAGCAGGTAGATTCTTTACCATCTGAGCCATCAGGGAAGCCCAAAGATCATTTATAATCTCCCTAAAATCACAACACCAGAATTTAAAGTATATATACATATCATCCTGAACACTCACTCTTAGACAATAAGCCATTCGTTTTCAAGGCATACGACCCCAGGAGAGGTGACATATTAAAAAGCTGAGATTTCTGATCTGTAGCCTGAGTTTGTAAATGAAGAACCTGTGAAAATACTTGCACGTCAAGTATTTCTGTAAACTGAATCAACCACACATCCCCTCTAGCTCCGTAACAAGCTCTGCTCCTTCCAGACAGGCAGGGAATTTTCAAGGTCCTGAGAAGGCTGGGAGGACTGTGACTTTAGAGACCAAGGTCATTGAGAAACCTTCTCCCTTCTCTGTCCAGGCTTGACCCCCTAACCGACCACACACTTACAGTCCAGCATCAGAGGAAAATTACATGGAAGAACTGGTGAGAGCCATGCAATCACAAACAGGGACCTGTCCAATCAGAGTGCAGAAAAATGTGATATTGATCACACTTTTAATCCTTCCTGACCAGGCCCCGTGCTGAGTACCGCATGGTCATCCTCTCATCCTACCTGCGGTACCAGGAGGCAGGTGATCATCTCTTATTTCAATATAAGAAAGTGAAAGCAGCCTGCCTGTGGTCCCCCAGCTCAATAAGGGCCAGCGTCTGGAGCAGCACCCAGCAGCTCAATTCCAGAGTCCAAGCCTCTACCGATCCTTCCCCATCGTTTCTAGAACCCTCTGCCCCTGCTCTCCAGCTCTCAGCAAAATGCCTCTCTTCCTCCACACTGGTAAACCTCCACCCCCACCCAACTGTCAGTCTCTATTTTGTACCAAGACAGGTGGGTCTTGACAAGCAAAGAGTGACAGTGCAGTGAGGCAGTGTCAGATGCCCGCCAAGGGGAGCACAGCATGTGGCTTAGTGCCCGCTCTGAGCGTGACGGGCCCTGGGGTGACTCACAGCCCACAGTGGGGGCCTGGGGGTGGCAGCTCTGGGAGGCTGTCTGTCAGCATCCCAGACAGGATCAGCTTGCAAATGCTCCTGGCTCCACAGAGACAGCAGGACGGGGAGCCTGGCCCGGCCATCGGGTACATTAGCCCTGACCCTCCCGCCCCAAACTTCAAAGAATGAGGCCCCACCTTCGAGGAAGACTCCTAATGCGATCTTCCAAGGATGCAGCCTGACGCTGGATGGAAGCAGGCTGGGGGGACTTAAGTAGATCTCCTTTTGACCTTAAGGAGTATGAAAGGATTCTGGGGGAGGAGTGCTTCCCTGCTGGCTCAGTTGGTAAAGAATCTGCCTACAGTGCAGGAAATCCAAGTTCGATCCTTGGGTTGGGAAGATCTCTTGGAGAAGGAAATGGCAACCCACTCCAGTGTTCTTGCTTGGAGAATCCCATGGACAGAGGATCCTGGCGGGCTACAGTCCATGGGGTCACAAAGAGTCGGACGCGGCTGAGCTATTAAACCACCACCACCATCATAAGATTTTTAAAGATTTTTTTTTTCTTTTTTAATGGAGAGTAGTTTTGCTTTTCAGATTCAAAAACTCAGCCTCAAAAATAAGTGTCAGATTAAATCTCTCCTCTGTTTGAAATCCTGCAGGGGCTCCCCGGCTCCCTTGGGGAGGCTGTCCTTGCCTGGACCCTGCCCTCTTGTGCTCCATCTCCTGACACCCCATACCCACTCCTCCCCACACCCACAGCCCACAGCGAAGCGGGCTCCTGCGGCTGTACATTTGGTCTTCGCAGAATGCTTTGCCTGCGTCTCTTCTCCAGGTAGCAGAAGTCCTCTTTCCCATGGGAACCTTGTCAGTGTGGCTGAGTGGTGCTGACTCCGGGTCTGCATCCTTCCCAAGGAGACGCCCGGGGCAGGACCTTGTCAAAGTTTCTTCTTCCCCTCTCAACTGCGAGGGCCTGTGATCTTGGCAGAGCTGACTTCTCCTAATATCGGCTGTAAGGAGACTGAGGCAGACGGGTCTTTCTCTCTAGATTTACCAGTTCAAAGAAACAAGTGAGCCCAGCAAATGCAGGTGCTAAAGCATGGAGGGGAGCCCTAGAGGCGGACGGGGAGGACACCCCGACACCCCGAGCCTCCCTCTGAAGGGATCAGAGAGATGACACGGGGGAGATGGAGGGGCCCTGAGACCCTTCACCTGAATGCCCTACAGAAAGTGCTTCTTCTAGTGACGCTTTTTGAATGGCTTCCCTTGAACGTGCTGTTTGTTTCCTGCCTGAACACTGATACATGTCGACACCCCAGGGTCCCTCCCGATCCCTCCGGCTCCCCGCGCACAGTCCGGTGATGCCAGAGGCAGGGGCAGGAGGCAGAACGCCAGGATGCCAAGGGCTGGCTGGGCCAAAAAGAACGAGGAGCCGCGGTGTCCTGCCCGACATGCCATGGCAACAGAGCTAAGAATAAACCTCGGCCTCCTGCGTCCACCCACCAGAGCATCTCCGCGTGCTTCAGCGTGCGTGCCGCAGCAGGGCAGGCACGGCGGGAGCCCCGCCTCCATCCCAGGGGAAGCTGCTGCGTTGCACTGAGCTCACTAACGTAGCTCCTAAACGTAGGGGCCATTTGGGCAGCGGCAGAGGGGGTTGGGGTGGGGGATGTTTCCTGGAGGGAGGAGGAAACTGTGAATAAAGAGCCACAGCCCAAACCAGCCGGGGAGGGGGGCATGAGCCTGGGTGTGGGGCGCAGGGTGGCCGAACCCCAGGATGGCACACACAGCGGCCGCAGAGAGGCCCCGCTAGCCTGGGCCCTGTGCTCCGTGCCTGGGGAGCCTGCCTCCCCGATCGCCGCCCCCTCCTCCCTCAGCAGCACCGACACCGCAGAAGGCTCACCGGGCTGGGAACCGGGGGCTGGGCTCTGGTCCCAGCTCTGCCACCAGCTCTTGGCACGACCTGGAAACAAACCACGCTCTTTTTCTAGGCCGAGGCTTTCTCCTCTGTCAAAGGAGGGTGTTGGGATCCTGGCCTCTGAAGGGACTTCTATCTCTCTCTGTGTGTGTCTCTGCGGTTTTATGGCTCCCTTAGCTGGGTTTCTCAGCATCTGGGGTGGAACGGTTTTTCACAGGGCAGATTGGGTAAAATATAGCTGAATGTTTAACATTCCTGGCTCCTGGCACTAAAAGTCACAATGACAATCCCAAATCTTCCACTCATACCCAAAACCCCTAAGAGGGCTGCTCTGCACTAGGGAAAGACTTCGCCCTTCCATGGCAGGGGCCGCTGGCTCCATCCCTGGCCAGGGAACTAAGAGCCCACATGCCATGTGGCCAGAAAAATTGGGATAAAACAGGACCCCTGTCATCTCTGGTCAACGTGGGGCAAATTGGATGGGGTGCAGAGAAGCCCAGGCCAGCCCAATGTCGGACCCTAGGAAGAGGGCTTGTAGCCCAGAAAAGCCAGACTTGGGGAGCAGTGGGCAAGTGTTAGTGGTGATGGAAAATGCATGCCCATGGAACCTGTGGGAGGTGACTCCTCCAGGAGCTAGAGGCTACTAGGTGAGATGAGATCGCCTCTAGGGACAATAAGAGGGAACGATGGTACCTGAACTGCACTGACTTGTCCCGGACGGTCAAGGTGGGAGGGCGGCTTCTACAGAGAAGCCCCCCACACTGGGATTTCACTCCGGGGCCATCAGTGCAGGATGGATCCTTAAAAAGCCTCCCCTTCCATGTGATCTCAAGGTCTCTGCCTCCCCACCTGACCCTAGGCCATTCTGATCTGAAAGTCTGGGACCTCCCAATCCTGGGCATCCATCCTACTCAAACTTGAGTCCCAGGATCATAGACTGACACTTCTATACACTTGATCTTCTTACTGCCAAGATCTCTATAATCCAACATGTGCAGAATAATCCAGGGAAGAAACACTGACTACTCCCCAAATCCACAGAGACTGGCTGGGCTGGAGATTAAGCTGAGCTTCCCTGTTGGGTCAGATGGCAAAGTAGGAGGCCCGGGTTTGACCCCTGGGTTGGGAAGATTCCCCTGGAGTAGGAAATGGCTACCCACTCCAATATTCTTGCCTGGGAGTTCACACAGGCAGAGGAGCCTGGTGGGCTGCAGACCATGGGGTTGCAAAGAGTTGGACATAATTGAAAAACCAACACTTACACTCTTGGCACGTACTGCTGGGTGCAGTCATCGAAAACTGAGGGCCCGTCTGCAAAGGTGATGCCCTAGTCCTTCAGGGGAAATGTCCACGGGGTTTTCTGTTCTTGGTCAAGTTTTTATGAATGTAGCTTATTAGGGGAGACATCTCCACTTTCCCGTGTTTAAAGAGAGGAGGGAAAAATAGAGGAAACCTAGACTTCCTCTCCTCCATAAGGCAAAACTTCACGTAATAAGCAGACCCACAGCAGATGGACTGTGTGTTAGCGCTCCTGAGGGGGAGCGGATGGAGCAGTC
The DNA here is from genome assembly GCA_917880005.1 of Nanger dama. Classification (NCBI taxonomy): domain Eukaryota; kingdom Metazoa; phylum Chordata; class Mammalia; order Artiodactyla; family Bovidae; genus Nanger; species Nanger dama. The sequence continues at coordinate 15,017,370 of CAKJTW010000046.1, read as the reverse complement.
TGGCTCTGGCTCTCTCTAAATTGAGAGAGAGAAAGTGAGCCAGCGTGTGTGTGTGTGTGTGTGTGTGTGCGTGTGTGATGAGGGGGAGGGGAAGGAGAAAGGGATCAGAGAGGAGGGAGAACCATGAAAATGCAAAATAAGAAGCAGTCAGCTCTCTGAGAAGGAAAAGAAACTATGACGACCGGGGGACCAGCACAGGAGAGCTCAGACTTGGGATGGGAGGAGGATGGGGAGAGGAAAGAAAAAGAAAACCGGGAAACAGGGCCAAAAAAAAGAAATTCTCTGTTACTGATTCCGCATGGACAGCTAACCACTTCGTCAGTTATCTCGCGCCAGCACATCACAAACGCAGACCCTCGCTAAAACCAGCTCAGCAAAGTGTACCAGGAGGACTCGGGAGAGCTGGGACCCCTTCTGTCCCTGCCATTCCCCAGATTGCTGGTTCCGTCCCACACCTCTCATCCTAAGACTGTTTCTACATGGAAATTTCTTTCCAGTTCTCACAGTCTGTGAGAGCAGGGTGAAGCAAGAGGGTTAGACATTGGAAGCACTTAAACATGGGTCCCATCACAAAATCTGATACCAGCAAAAGAAGCAGCGGCACCTTCTCCAGCCTAAGTGAGCAGAGACCTCGCAGGCTCTGAGACAGGAGACTGCTGTCAAAGCCAGGTGGGGTATGGGGTCGGTGACCTCAGGAGGGGTCTACTGGCCTGAGGCTTTGTGACCACTTCTGCCCTGGCTTTCCTGGGCTGGGGCTGAAGTGACCCTGCACGGTCAGGCTTTGGCCATCAGGGCCAAGAATCCCAGAGAAGGGGCTTTGGGGAGAGCACAGGGCAGTGGCCCTGGGGTGCTGACCCTCGCTCCCCTCTTCGTGTCCCCCGCCCACCCATCCTCACCCCAGGCTCAGCCTCCCTGCCTCCAGCAAGGCTGCACACTAGCTCATTTGTGTTCCTTTGGGATTTCCTGGTTTGGGTTGTCTCTGTGTAGTTTTTCCTGTGACTTTGGTACCCTAAATACACTCAGGATGTTCTGGTGCTGACCGGGACCAGCTCTGACTCACTCCACATCCATTTCTCCCTCCTCTACCTGGCCCACCTGGCGTACCTAGATCATCTCAGAGAAGGCAGAGCAGGATGGTCGAGAATGGCTCTGGAGCCACTATCTGGGCTCCCTGCCCTTCACTTCACTTGTGTGACCTTGGGCGAGTTAACTAAGCTCCGTGTCTTGGTTTCTTCATCTGTAAAATGCAAATGCTAATAATGAGACCTACTGCCTGGGGCTGCCATGAGGATTAAAGGCCTGACAGCAGGACCCTAAACCCTTACCTGTCATATTCTCCAAGCCTAATAAATGTCAACCCCCAATCATAAATTTCAACACCTTTGCAGCATAGGACAACACCATCAAAGATGCTACATCCTAGCCTACTGTAACATGGCCAAGCTTCTGCCTGCATCACCACTGATGACAGGTGACTGACACGTCAAGGTCCACTCTTTTCATAGATTCTGTATCACCTCCAACATTCACCCTGTGTCCACACACACACTGCAAAGATTCACACGTGGACTGTGGAAATTCCCCTGCCCCTTTTCTTGTCCGCAGGCAGCTGCCTTGCTCTCATCTGCTCAGTCCCTCCTGAAGAGTCAAACGCATCATCTCTGACAAAGGTTCACCTTTCTGCTACAGTCCATCATTATTCTGCATGTTTTTCCTGCCTCCACTCGCTGCCTGAGATTTCTGGGCTGCTTTCTCTCCCAAGATCTTTCCACACATCCTATACCAGTGGCTCTCTTCCTTTCTTTGTTGTTGTTCTGTTAACTTTTCCAAGGATCCAGCCTAGAGGACAAGTCTAGAAACAGCCAGCTCCCAACTACAAATATGGAAAGAGCTTGGCTTGGTTCCCTGGTCCATCATCTGTCTGTGGCATAGCAAAGTGTGTTTGTGTGTCTCTGTGTGTGTCCCTTCTTGCTATACAGCTCTGACCACCTCAGGGTGAAGTTTCCCAGTCGCCCTGGGTTTCCTCCCAGCTTCTGATCCCTCCTTCTCACCATGGCCAGGACTCTTGCAAAATCACACAAACCACCGCTCATCACCTGGCGTTGTGAAAGCCAAGAGGTCCTTCTTGATTCGCCAGGCGCCTGACTCTCCCAGCTCATCCCTGCCCTCCCCTCATCTCCCTGCCTGGTCCTTCTGCCAAAAGCCCACACTTTACCCGCACAGGTAGCACCACCTGCAGCAACTCTGCAAACGCACCAGGGTCTCTCACACTTCTGGCCTCCTCGCACTCTTTCCTCTTCCTGGGACGTCTACTAGACTAACTCCCACGTGCCTCTTGCTTTTCTCCCCCTCTGAGAAGCCTTCCTGGTCCTCTGTTCACCCAGCCCCACATCAGCCCAGGCAGGCAGCTCTCCTGTGTCCCCCTTTGCTCTGTATCCAGGCAGAGAGCACATGAAAACATCAGGATTGTCTTCATTGTAGCTTCCCCACTACTTGGAGCTTCCTGAGGTCAGAAACCGCATCTTCCATCTAGTCCCACGGGCATTACAGTCACTGACAACTGGTAAAGGATTTTCCAACTGGAGTTCAAATGGAACTGAGTTGAACAGAAGGAAACGGAGCTGGGTTTTTCTGCTGGCCTAAGAACTAACACAAAATCGCCTTAGGCAGAACACACTTGAGAGACGCGGGAGTCAGCAGATCCCAGTGGGGACACACAGCAGCTGACTCTCAGCTGTGTGGTCTGTTCTTCTTCGCTCCCTCGTGGCCTGTGAGCTGCAGATGCCGAGAGACTGAGCTGGGCTCCACTCTCTTGCTACTCGTTACTCACTGTGCATGCGTGCGTGCAAGCTCAGTTGCTCAATCATGTCCAGCTCTTTGCGACCCCATGGACTGTATGTAGACTGCCAGGCTCCTCTGTCCATGGAATTCTCCAGATGAGAATACTGGAGTGGGATGCTATGCTCTTCTCCAAGGGACCTTTCACAACCTAGGGATTAAACCCACATCTCTTGCGTCTCCTGCACTGGCTTTTTAATTTTTTCCAGTTTCATTAGATATAGAAGAGCTTGGCGCTATCTGTACGAGGTCAGGTTCTGGATACCTCAAGAGCACGTTTGGCTCAAGAGCAACGCTAATCATTGTTCTAAATGATTAAAGCATAGTGCATGCATGCTATGTCGCTTCAGTCGTATCTGACTCTTGGCGACCCTAGGGACTGTAGCCCACACCAGGCTCCTCTGTCCATGTGATTTTCCAGGCAAGAATACTGGGGTGGATTGCCATTTCCTTCTCCAGATTAAAGCATAGTAAACGTTCCCAATCCTTACACATTTCCTTTGATAGGCTGTACAAAAAGTCTCACCCCTAAATCATCGAGACAAGAACAGGGCTTGGGAAGGAAGGAAGGAGCTATAAAGCCACAGCTCACCTCCCAAGGAGTTCTAAGAAACTACTAATGTCACTTAGGTACTGCGCCCAGGCTGGCAAAAGTTCAACCACAGCAGCATCCAAGAGGCAGGGGCGGAGGATCCACTTCCCAGCCTGGGGGAGGCATATCTGTGCAAACGTCTTCTCCCAAAGTTCTGGGTTGGCCAAAAGTTCGTTGGGGTTTTTCCATAAGATGTTACAGAAAAACCCGAACGAATTTTTGGCCAATCAATAGGCGCGGCCAGACATCAATCCTGGTCTAAAAGCGGGAGAAGAGACAGCTCATAGACCACATCTAAAACCAGGGCTCAGCAAAGTGGACTTGAAAATCAACTGTGACTTGGAGGGAAGAATGACAGCCTACAGATCTGGCCATGGTCCCAGCAAGAGGCGACAACTGAGGTGGCACTGCAGGGGGAGAGCCCAGCACGTGGACAGGAAGGACACCCCTCTCCAGGGGACAGGACCCTCACCCTGGCATCCACCTCCAGAGCCCACGGGTGGGCGTCCATCGAAGATCAAAAGCAAGGTCACAGCTGCGCTAGCTAGGATGGAGAGGTGGGTGAAGTTGATATTGTTGCCTCAGTGTCTGGGGATTCTGGAGGTTTCATGCCATCTGAATTTCCAACTTGTATCTCTTCACTCCAGACCTGTTTTGGAGACTACTAGACATTTTAGGAACTATTAGACACCCAGACATTTTTCAGGTGACGACTCTTGTGAGGCACCTTGTTGGGCAACTGATCTCATTTGATCCTCATCAGAACCCACTATGGTCACTATTAACATTGATCTCACTTTATAGGCGAGTAAAAATCTGATGCATACAAATCTTGGGTCACTCACTGAAAGTCAGACAGTGAGTGTTAGAATGAAGATAAGACACAACTCAGGGACTTCCCTGGTGGTCCAGTGGTTAAGACTTCATCATTCAATGCGGCGGATGCGAATTCAATCCCTGGTTGGGAAGCTAAGATCCTACGTGCCTTGGGGCCAAAAAACTAAAATGTAAAACAGAAGCAATATCGCAACAAATTCAATAAAGACTTTAAAAATGGTCCACACCAAAAAAAAAAGAAAGAATTGTTCAGAAAAAGACCCAACTCAGACTGCCTTCAAAGCCCAAACTCTTAACTAGAAAAAGGAGAGAAAATAGCCCATCAGGGAATGCAATTCTCCAAGGGAAACATTCTCTAGGGGACAAGCTCATAAAAAACTGAAGTCTCTAACTTTTTCCAAATAGAAACACTGCAAAATGGTTGGCCTAGGGAAACGTATAGCCTGTGGTGATAAAACAGACTAACTCTCTAAATGAAATAAACTGGTGCACACAGGGACACACAGGTATCACACTCAGGACAAACCCCTGGGAATAAACCTTTGGCTGGAAGTGACAGAGGTAAGGTAGAGGAGAGAGTGGGCATGAAAAAGACCCTGTTTTCCTTGCTTTTTGTGAAACCTTTGAAGAGAAGTGACATCAAATTATTTCCTCCTTCCTCTGTAAACAACAGAGGGCAGAGACCACACAAATCAAATCCATCCAGAAAATCCTTTTCAAAGGGAAATAATCGTCTCAATCACAGAATGCTGGCAGCAGGAGAGATCTGGAGGAACATCAAGAAAGATCTAAGGATAAAGATACTGGTCAGCAAATTAGATACAGCACTGCAACAAATAAGGCAGCAGAATTCACCACTAATGTGACTCGCAACGTTTCCCCAGCCGAGGCATCAATCACAATGGTCTGAAGGGTGAGTAGACCTTGTTGATACATCTGGCGGGTCACCACCATAGAGTGTGTTCAATGTATCCTGGAAAGCTATCAACCAACAGTCAGCAATCCTATGGGGACAGAAGATGGAAATGGGATGAGCAGGAAAGATGTGGGTGGAGAGTCAGCAACCACTGAAATGTTTACTGACAGGTGCGGATAGATAGTGGGTGAGGGGCTTCCCAGGTGCCACTAGTGGTAAAGAACTCACCTGCCCATACAAGAGACAAAGGAGACACAGGTTCAATCCCTGGGTCAGGGAGATCCCTTGGAGGAGGAAACAGCAACCCACTCCAGTGTTCTTGCCTAGGAAATCCCACGGACAGAAGAGCCTGGTGGGCTAGTCCATGGGGTTGCAAAGAGTCAGACACGACTGAGGGACCGAGCCCACACACACAAGGTGAGCAGATGAAAATCAGAGGGTGAATGCTAAAAAACAGCAATAGTTGCACTGTTTGTCTGGTGGGATATTTAAAAATAAGACGAGAGAGCTTCTGGCTGCCAGGACTCACAGGGACCAATGTTCTGGATTCGAGGTCATGTCCATCATCCAGACACATGACTATTGCTTCACTTCTTTGAAGCTTTCCCATGTACGATGACTTCACAAATTTCTTCAGGAACTTTGACTAATTTCTTATTGTTACATACACACAAATGCTTTTTGGATTGAACTGAAATCTTTCCTCCTCAACTTAACCCATTTCTTTTTCTACTGGCTCCAACAGAGAATAATTTCTCAGCCTACTACTCCATGTGAAAAAAGAACTCCATGCTTGAAGGCTAGTAAGGCACAATACAGCTTTCTCTTTCTTAAAACAAGCAATCCTAAATTCCAACCTTTCTTTCATGCTTCCAATTTTCCAACTCTCTGTCCACGTTTCCTTTTTTAAGGGAAAAAAAAAAAGCCAAAAACTAAGAAAGAGCCTTAAAATCATCTAACTCAGGGCTCTGTGACCACAGAACAAAATTCAAGTCAACAAACGACCCTGCCCTCACCTTCCAGAGCAGGGTTCCTCAACCTCGGCACCACTGGTGTTTTGGACCAGACAGTTCTCTGGCGGAGGCTGTACTGTGCATTGTGGGAAGACCAGCAGCATACTTGACCTTCACCTACTAAGTATCTGCAGCATCACCGCCCCAGTGGTTACAACCAGAACGTCTCTAAAGAATGTGAATATCTCCTGGGGGCAAAACAGGCCAGATGAGACCATATCTAGCAGAATTCATCTTTTTCATCAGATTGTAAACCCTGAAGTGTTCCCCAGGGTTAGAACTACCAAGCCTAAGTCCATCCAGAGTTCCTCCTCTAATGCTGGGACCCTGTCTTCCTGATGGCTTGCAAACTACTGCACTTGGCTTTGGCTCCCTTCTCCAACCCTGGCTGGAGACTAACCAGCCAGCTAGCACTGTGCTAGGTACCGATGAGAGGACAAAGCAGGGCTTCTCTTTTTCCTCCTCACAGCAGGTTGGAGCCAGAGTTATCATTTTCTCCCAGGGGCCCATGTGCTTTGGAAACCAGAGATCTGGAGCACAAGCTCTCTGGGAGGAGTGAAGCTCTTACCACTCAGTGATATCAGCCAGCAAAGCCCCACTCTGAGCTCAGACGATGCTAAATAAGCGTCCAGCATTCACGCATACATGCTCAGTTACTCAGTCATGCTGACTCTTTGCAACCCTATGGACGGTAGCCTTCCAAGCCCCTCTGTCCATGGGATTTCCCAGGTAAGAATACTGGAGTGGGTTGCCAGTTTCTTCTCCAGGGGATCTTCTGCACCCAGGAATGGAACCCACGTCTCCTGCATTGGCAAGCAGATTCTTTGCCACTCAGCCACAGGGAAGCCCAGCGTTTGCTATGACTCCACGGTCTAGCTGTCTCTGTGAGCATCCTCAGTGCCCGGTGTCAGTCCTGTCAGCAGGCCGAATGAAATGAACCACACACAAAAAGCTCTGTCTGCAGACCAGCTGCAGGCTCAGGTCCCTGGCCTGGGGATGCCTGCAGCCTTTCTAGATGGCATGCTCGGAAAAAGAACAAAACCAATTATGCACCAAGCAAAAGCCACATCATGGCTGGAGTCACCCGAACTCTCTCTTGATGGCATGAATGGGGCACAAAGGTTTCCCCATCTCAGCCCCCAGCCACCCATAGGACTGCCAGTGAGAGACAGCACAGCTCAGCAAAAACCAAGACTTCAGTTCAAATGAAGTCAACTATGTCCAGCTCCCCTATCCAACATGAAGCTAATACACATCTTATGGTTATTTGTCATTGTTAATCTTTATTATCAATCCTGATCAGTAAGGTGCTTTTTACTCTAAATAACCCTCAGGAGAATCACGCCCAGGAGGCACATTCGGATTGAATGGGAAGAGCTGGGCTTATTATCATTTAGCAAAGTGAGGCTGTGAAGAATGAGCATTACCTGTTCAGGACCACAGTAGATTCATAGTCTAGATGTCCCTCATATGATGACTTAACCCAAAGACTATGCTACCCAATGAGGTCCTGTCATCGGACATACAAGCTCAAGTCTGATGAATTATCACAACTATACTCTTTTGCCAGGGGCATATAATGTCCAAATACAGACATGTGGCAAGTCTGAACCCCAGTTTTACCTGAATTCCTTTCCAAGCCCTAGATCCTTCAACATTAGTTTGATGAAGCTCTTTGTATTTTTTACAAACTAATTTTCCAAATTAGAGACAAGATGTGGACCATAAAAAGGCTGAGAACCGAACAATTGATGCTTTCAAACTGTGGTGCTGGAGAAGACTCTTGAGAGTCCCTTGGACTGCAAGGAGATCAAACCAATCAATCCTAAAGGAAATCAACCCTGAATGTTCATTGGAAGGACAGATGCTGAAGCTGAAGTTCCAATACTTTGGCCACTTGCTGCAAAGAGCTGACTCACTAGAACAGATCCTGATGCTGGGAAAGATTGAAGGCAGGAGGAGAAGAGGGTGACAGAAGATGAGATGGTTGGATGGCATCACTATCTCAATAGACATGAACTTGCAAACTCTGGGAGATAGTGGAGGACAGGGAAGCCTGGTGTGCTGTAGTCCATGGGGTTGCAAAGAGTCGGACACAACTTAGAGATTGAATAACAACAAATTTCCCAAATAAGTTCTTTTCAACAAAATAGAAAATAAATTTTTAATCACTTCCCTGGTGGGAAAAATTAATCCATGTGTTTTTGCTTCATTTACAATTTAATCACCAAACAGTGTTTTTAAACCACCGTTTGGTGGTAAGGAGCCTATTTGGCCCTAATGAGCTTTGGGAAAACTGAAGGGTTTTTTTTTTTTTAATAGAGTAATTTCTATTTTAAAATAATAGACCAACAGTACATAAGGGTTAGGAAAGAGAGAGAAACACCCATAATCCCACCACCATCTAAACAGAGCACTAGAGAGTGTCCCCCTTCTGTAGCAGATGAGCATTTTTAACCAGAAGCTCAGCAGATGAAGGATGCTAATCCAATCAGGATTGTAGGAGGAAGGTGGAGTGCTTAGGTTGCCCGAGAAAAATCAAAGCACAAAATAGCCCAGTTGGGAAGATGCATGTTGAAGGAGGTTTGGAAAAACCCACTATCATCCCATCTGTTTAGGATGTAACACGATAAGAAGTCTCTCCCGCCTCCCATACATACTCGTGTTGCCCTCCTCTCTCTTCTCTAAGGTGAGTTCTTCCTCCTTTTTCTCCACCCTGCCCTGTCGAGGTTCTATGTTGCCTGGCCCAGGGCATGCATTTGTGCACACCCTGGGGAAGCCTTCAGTCCAGCCCCCACTGCTGCCGCTGCTGCCGCTGCCAAGAAAGCAGAAACTCCAGGGAAGAGCATCTTACAGATCAGCCTTAGTGAGGGCCAAGCCTTCTCCTGGGCAGGGGGCAGGAGAACACCTTACAGAAGTCTCTTCCACCCAAGATGGAAATTTGGCCACCATAGGTCTATTTAGGTCCTTATAAACAACTTTTCAGAATTACCAAAGCAACTGTAATTATAATGCAAAGGGAAGCTGAGAGTTCTATGTTCGTTAAATCCACTAAGACAATCACATTCGATACTTGAATCCAAAAATATGTTTCACACAGTATCAAGGCGGGTGTTTCCCAAGTCTTTTTCCCATCCTGAATGCAGATATGAATGGCCTGAGCTTAGATCTGTCAAGGAAAATCCACTGAACTTAGATCAGCGGAGGAAAAGACGCCCCACCCTTTCCTTGCCTACATGTGCAGCCATCCTCAGTCTGAACAAAACCCCAGACTCATACGTGCACATTTTCTTCCTTCTTCTGCCCGCCTCCATCCCAGTCTCCTCTGCCCACCAGACTGGTTCCACAAACTTGGAAGGACAACAAGCCATGGAGGAAATTCAGAACAGTCGCACCCACCCAGGATGTGTGTCCGATGCCTGGTGTGTGGTGACACCAGGCAGGGACCCAGTGCTCCAGCCCCCACCTGGAACAAAGCCAGTCGCCCCCAATACATGGAAATGACTGTTTCAGACAGTTGCCCACATGGAGCAAGTACACTTTATCCTCTCTTTCTCCCTCTGCCTCCCTCTCTCACTCTAAACCAAAATACCATCTGACTTTTTACTCTGACAACAGAGACTGCCAATGTGTGAGTACAACGTATGCTCAGAAATCTTTGTGGACGTAGAGAAGAATTAAGGAACCTGGTAAGAGTCCAATAAATAAAATCCCACAGTGGAGCTCTCCACAGCTGAAAACGGGATATCATATGTCATTGAGCTTTTCATGGATTTACGTCTTCAAACACTGCTCTAATACATACTGCCCTATCTCCCACTGGCATCTCCGAGTCTGTTTGTATCTGCATGTTCCCGCTCACAGAACCTCATAGATCTCACGCTCTCCAAGATGCTCAAGAGACATCAATCAGTCATCTCAGCTGATTCCTGACTCATTCAGTCACAGTGTTTTCCACGTGACCAGAAGAAAGGACAGAAGAAAGGGAATGAGGAAAGAGGAAGGGAAGGAAGGAAGGAAGAGGGAGGGAAAGAAGGAAGGAAGGGAGCAAGAGGGAGGGAAGGGAGGAAGAGGAGGGAAGGAAGGGGAGGAAGAGGGAGGGAAAGAAGAGGGAGGGAAGGAAGGGGAGGAAGAGGGAGGGAAAGAAGGAAGGAAGGGAGGAAGAGGGAGGGAAGGAAGGAAGAGGGAGGGAAGGAAGGGGAAGAAAGAGGGAGGGAGGGAAAGAAGAGGGAGGGAAGGAAGGGGAGGAGGAAGAGGGGAGGGAAAGAAGGAAGGAAGGGAGGAAGAGGGAGGGAAGGAAGGAAGAGGGAGGGAAGGAAGGGGGAAGAAGAGGGAGGGAGGGAAGGAAGAGGGAGGGAGGGAAGGGGAGGAAGAGGGAAGGGAAGGAAGAGGGGGGGAAGAGAGGAAGAGGGAGGGAAGGAAGGAAAGAAGAGGGAGGAGGAAGGAAGGAAGGAAAGAAGAGGGAGGGAAGGAAGGAAGAGGGAGGGAAGGGAGGAAGAGGGAGGGAAGGAAGGGGAGGAAGAGGGAGGGGAAAGAAGGAAGGGAGGAAGAGGGGAGGAGAGGAAGGAAGAGGGAGGGAAGGAAGGAAGAGGGAGGGAAGAGAGGAAGAGGGAGAGAAGGGAGGAAGAGAGAGGGAAGAAAGGGGAGGAAGAGGGAGGGAAGGAAGGGGAGGAAGAGGGAGGGAAGGGAGGAAGAGGGCGGGAAGAAGGGAAGGAGGGAAGGAAAGGAAAGAAGGCTCTTTCTTCTCCTCCTCCCCCAAGCTACCTATAAGCCTTCTTGACTTTAAACCACTTTCTAGTATTGGTCCTTTTCAGTTCAGTTCAGTTCAGTCACTCAGTAGTGACTGACTCTTTGTGACCCCATAGACTGCAACACACCAGGCTTCCCTGTCCATCACCAACTCCCGGAGCTTGCTCAAACTCATGTCTCCATCAAATTGGTGACGCCATCCAACCACCCCGTCCTCTGTCGTCCCCCTCTTCTCCTGCCTTCAGTCTTTCCCAGCATCATCGGTCCTTTTAGGCTGCGGCTTCTTAGAGGCAGTGATTGTGGATCTAGGGTTGCTGTTGTTAATCCCTCAGTCGTGTCTGACTCTTTCGAGATCTCATAGACAATAGACTGCCAGGCTCCTCTGTCCATGGGATTTCTCAGGCAAGAATACTGGAGTGGGTTGCTGTTTCCCTCTCCAGGGGATATTCCCAACCCAGGGATCGAACCCAAGTCTCCTGCATTGGCAGGCGGATTCCATACCACTGAGCCACCAGGGAAGCCTGTGAGTCTAAAGACTCTGGTTTAACTCCCCACTTTCCAGGTGAGGAAATATCTTACAGGGCAGAGCCCGACCACCCACGGTCACTACTAATGCGTCCCCCTGCCAACGCCGATATTCCTTCCACATCACCCCTTAACTCCCACTTTCCCCATCATCTCAGTGCATCCTCGTCTTGATTAATGAATCCACAGCTAACTGTAGAAGGGCTGACACTGCCTGGCCGGCGCTGCAGTGAGAACTGGAGGCCCCAGGGAAAGAGCTGCATCTCCCTGATGTGTCTTAAACCCTCCTGCACATCCTGGGCTTCCAGTCACAAAAGGCAAGATTGCAAAACTTCTTGCTTATTCGCAGGCCTCGCAGTAAATAGGAAGCCTGGGTTAATCCACTTTTGAAAGTTTCCTGAAGGCACATTTGGTGTTTTGATCAAAGAATCAGCTGACTCTCAGATAAATATATAAAATATTTTGGAATTAAGGTACCTGGTCACTCTGACGGCTCAGTGATCATGGGAAGACAAGGTCCTCAAGGAGGGAAGATGGTTTGCCAGGCTGGTCCTCTGCTCCTGGAGGCCCTGACTGATTTGTGATGAGAAAGGCACTCCGTAGCCCCAAGCAAAGTCCGCGGAGCTGCAGAGGGCAGGGTAGCCACATTTCCCTTCACTGTCCTTGCCCTGAGCACTGCAAGGTGCTTTCCCAAAGACCAGCTCTGTAGGAAGCTCCTGTTATGAAATGCGGAGGAAATACAATGAGCTGAGTGATGAGCCAGGCTGACAATCAACCGGGAAAAACTCACTCAGCTGGCCACGTGCATCAGTGCATCTCTCTCCGGAGATCCCTGGATGCAGAGAAATTCATCAGAAGCCACGACTGTAAAGGCTCACAACCACAAAGTCCAACCAGGGGCTGGACTTGCAAGTCACAGTGCTTTGTATCCATCAATTTACTCCAGCCCTATGCATGCATGCTAAGTTGCTTCAGTCATGTCCAACTTTTTGCCACCCCGTGGAGCCCACCAGGCTCCTCTGTCCATGGGATCCTCCAGGAAAGAATACTGGAATGGGTTGCCATTCCCTTCTCCAGGGGGACCTGGGTCTCCAGGATTGCAGGTGGGTTCTTTACCATCTGAGCCACCAGGCGGGGGCACAAGATCTTAGTGAAAAGGAAGACACCACCTTCTCTTTTCATATGGTAGTAAAAACAGTAAATATTCAGAAGACAGTTGTTGTAGGTTTTTGACCTTGACCTTTTGGGTTTTGAAGATAAAGTGCAACATAAGCTAAGTGTTGGTTTAGGGATTCTGTCGAGGTTCCCCAGTTGACTTCCACGAGTCAATGTCAATGCCCTGTCTGCATTTCCATCTCTGCAGAGCCTCTTGTGAGAGAAGCAGGGCATGAAAGGCCAAAGGTGAATGTGAACAACCAGCATCTAACAAAGTCTCTCCAAAACTGCCTTGGGAAAAGTTTTTGAATGTTTCTGTCAATCTCTTCCACTAATATCATCTGGAGAAAAAAACACCTGTAGTGGCTCAGCAGGCGGATGCCCCGACCAGTGGAGGAGATCACGTTCATTTGAAAAATGCTGCCAAATAGAACAGATCATTTTGTCTTCGGTAAACAAAGTCAGATGTTACTCTCTGGCTTACAGTCTTCTAGTGGTTTCCTATATTACTCGAAGTAAAAGCCAAAGTGCTTACAAGGACCTACAGTCCCAACATAATCTGGCCTCTTTGCTGTTCTCTGAACAAACTAGGCACACATCTGCCTCAGGCCCTTTGCACCTGCAGTTACCTCTGTCTGGAATACTCAACCCCAGATATCTACACAGATCGCTGCCTTATTATTAGATCATCTAAATATCACCATCTCAGTGTGATGAGTCGCTTTTCCTGGCTTCTCTATTTACACTTAGAATCCCCTGACATTCCTTTTGTCCTTCTCTGCCTTCTTACTGGGGCTTCCCAGGTGGTGCTAGTGGTAAAGAACCCACCTGCCGATGTAGGAAACATAAGAGCCTTGGGTTTGATCTCTGGATTGAGAAGATCCCCTGGAGGAGGGAATGGCAACCCACTCCAGTATTCTCACCTGGAGAATCCCATGGACAGAGGAGCCTGGAGGGCTATAGTCCATGGGGTCGCACAGAGTCAGACATGACTGAAGCAATTGAGCATGCATGCCTTCTTACTGTTCTTTATAGACTGTCTATATATTTTAGTTATTTGCTGAGAATTGTCCGTGTCATCCCACTAAAATAGAAGCTCTCTGATGGCAGAGAATTTTTTTTTTTTTGGGGGCCTTTACCATTCACTGCAGGATCCTCAGCATTTAGAACAGCCACAGAGTAAATACATCTCAGTGGAATGAATGAATATCTTTTCTCGTCTATGCCTGGCCACGGCAAGTCACATGTGGTTGTGTTTTTGCCGGGGGTCCAGAACCTTCTGTGGATTCTTTCTACCAGCCTTTTTAGAATATTCCGCCATCTGCCGTGTCTGCAGCAGATCTCACGAGTGATTGAAAGTTTGAGAGCTGAATATGCTCTGTCAGTCTGATTTCCTGCCCCCACACAAGCTCTAACTCTTCCCAATTTAGCAAGTCCCGTTCTATAGAGAATCTAATTATAGGAGAGTGTAACAAAAGCAGTTTTGTGTTGAAAGAGCACTCACGTGTACCACTCCAGAGAGGTATTCCAACTTATATGACAGATAGGGATAGTCTAGAGACAGTTGGGTTTCAGCTTAGCATCACTAAATTGAGCAAGGAGATAATCAAGATGCTTTAGTTGAGAAGGCAAGCAGGATGTCTTAAAACAAAGAGCCATTTTTCAGGATGCATCAGGAAAGCGGGTCTTCATTCATGGATTCATTTATTCATCGAAAGATATCACTTGGCATCTTTTATAGGAGGGGCATTGTGGTGAGTCTATGGAAAGATAGCTCTTGAGGGACTTCCCTGGCAGACGAGTCGTTAAGACTTTGCATTCCCTATGCAGGGGATGCAGGTTCAATCTCTGGTGGGATAACTATGATCACATATGCTGTGTAGCAAAAAAAAAAAAAAAAAAAAAGCTCATGATTTATAAGAGACAGGCTTATAAACAGATAAATTACCCACCAAAGTCATAAGGGCTACTGCAGAAATATGAGAAGGCGCTAAGTCTGCTTAGGCAAGTCAAAAAGCTTTCATGAAGGAAGTGACATTGAAGCAGAATCTTATAGGACAACTAAGAAATGTCCAGATGAAGAAGAAGCTCAAAATGGCAAGAACTCACACAGAGACACTGCTCAAGATATGGAAAGACATGAAGTTGCTGAGGACCATGCTGAGGTTGTAGTTTCGGGGTCTGGTGAACTGCTCTTCAGAAATGAAGACAGTCAGGAATGGAAGAAGGACAAGAAATGAGTCTCCCTCTGAATTCCTCCATTTTGAAATAAGGGCTTGAGGAAAGGGGTGGACATAAATGTCCCCTTCTCACCCCAATGTCTAGCTCTGGGATAAGCGGAGAGACCAGAGTGAGTGGGCAAGAGAAGATGAGAAGAAATCATCAACTCATCTCCCAAGAGCTGTTCTCCTCACCTTCTCAGATTAGACTCATTCGAGTTAACAAATGCCTCTTAGTTTGAAAGCATCCTCTAGGAACTTTAAGTCCAGAAGTCACTCTCAGCCAAGCCTGACTGAATGACTCGGTCAACCCAGCATTCCACAGAGTCAAAGTCTGCTGTAGAAATGGAGCAGGATCCTATTGTTCTTGTCCCACCATGTCCTCTGCCTGCCTTTTGTCTGTGGAAAAACTTTAGCCAAAGAATAAATTTATTCAGAGAAATGAGAACACACAGACACAAAGGAAAACAGGCAAAAGAGACCAAATGATAACAGTTTAGTTATTAAGCATGAGCTTCCCTGCTGTCTCAGATGGTGAAGAATCTGACTGCAGTGCAGGAGACATGAGTCCAATCCCTGGGTCAGGAAGATGCCCTGGAGAAGGGAATGGCTACCCAGTCCAGTATTCTTGCCTGGGAAATCCCATGGACAGAGGAGACTGGCGGGTTATAGTCTTTGGTGTCACAAAGAGTCGGACACGATGGAGAGACTAGCATTTTCACTTTAGACATTAAGCATAGTCAGGGACTAGTTCCTTCTCTAGAGCTATAGCTATAGATAACATTCGGAGCTATAGATAACACTCTGAGCCATATCCTGTGAGCTGTCTTATAGAGACTGAAACCCCCACCAGGTGGAAGAAGTTAGCTACACAGTGACCAAACTGTAGCCATGACATCAATTTATTTCAGTTCAGTTGCTCAGTTGTGTCCAACTCTTTGCAACACCATGAACTGTAGCACACCAGACCTCCCTGTCCATCACCAACTCCCGGAGTCCACCCAAACTCATGTCCATTGAGTCAGTGATACCATCTAACCATCTCATCCCCTGCTGTACTCTTCTCCTGTCTACAATCCTTCCCAGCATCAGGGTCTTTTCAAATGAGTCAGCTCTTCACGTCAGGTGGCCAAAGTACTGGAGTTTAGCTTCAACATCAATCCTTCCAATGAACACCCAGGACTGATCTCCTTTAGGATGGACTGGTTGGATCTTCTTGCAGTCCAAGGGACTCTCAAGAGTCTTCTCTAACACCACAGTTCAAAAGCATCAATTCTTTGGTGCTCTTCTTTCTTTATAGTACAACTCTCACATCCATGCCTGACTACTGGAAAAACCATAGCCTTGACTAGACGGACCTTTGTTGACAAAGTAATGTCTCCACATTTTAATATGCTGTCTAGATCGGTCACAACTTTCCTTCCAAGGAGTAAGTGTCTTTTAATTTCATGGCTGCAGTCACTATCTGCAGTGATTGTGGAGACCCCCAAAATAAAGTCAGCCACTGTTTCTAGTGTCTCCCCATCTATTTGCCATGAAGTGATGGGACCAGATGCCATGATCTTAGTTTTCTGAATGTTGAGCTTTAAGCCAACTCTTTCACTCTCTTCTTTTAAGCAACAGTTAGAACTGGACATGGAACAACAGACTGGTTCCAAGTAGGAAAAGGAGTACGTCAAGGCTGTATATTGTCACCCTGCTTATTTAACTTCTATGCAGAATACATCATGAGAAACGCTGGACTGGAAGAAACAAGCTGGAATCAAGATTGCCAGGAGAAATATCAAGAACCTCAGATATGCAGATAACACCACCCTTATGGCAGAAAGTGAAGAGGAGCTAAAAAGCCTCTTCATGAAGGTGAAAGAGGAGAGTGAAAAAGTTGGCTTAAAGCTCAACATTCAGAAAATGAAGATCATGGCATCTGGTCCCATCACTTCATGGGAAATACATGGGGAAACAGTGGAAACAGTGTCAGACTTTATTTTGGGGGCTCCAAAATCACTGCAGATGGTAACTGCAGCCATGAAATTAGAAGATGCTTACTCCTTGGAAGAAAAGTTATGACCAACCTAGATAGTATATTCAAAAGCAGACACATTACTTTGCCAACTAAGTTTCGTCTAGTCAAGGCTATGGTTTTTCCAGTGGTCGTGTATGGATGTGAGAGTTGGACTGTGAAGAAGGCTGAGCACCAAAGAATTGATGCTTTTGAACTGTGGTGTTAGAGAAGACTCTTGAGAGTCCCTTGGACTGCAAGGAGATCCAATCAGTCCATTCTGAAGGAGATCAACCCTGGGATTTCTTTGGAAGGAATGATGCTAAAGCTGAAACTCCAGTACTTTGGCCACCTCATGTGAAGAGTTGACTCATTGGAAAAGACTCTGATGCTGGGAGGGATTGAGGGCAGGAGGAGAAGGGGATGAACGAGGATGGGATGGCTGGATGGCTTCACAGACTCGATGGACGTGAGTCTGAGTGAACTCTGAGAGATGGTAATGAACAGGGAGGCCTGGCATGCTGCAGTTCATGGGGTCGCAAAGAGTCGGACATGACTGAGCGACTGAACTGAACTGAACTGAACTGAGGCTCTTTAGTTCTTTGGCACAGTCAATAAAGCATAAATAGATGTTTTTCTGGAACTCTCTTGCTTTTTCCATGCTCCAGCAGATGTTGGCAATTCGATCTCTGATTCCTCTGCCTTTTCTAAAACCAGCTTGAACATCTGGAAATTCACGGTTCATGTATTGCTGAAGCCTGGCTTAGAGAATTTTGAGCATTACTTTACTAGCATGTGAGATGAGTGCAATTGTGCAGTAGTTTGAGCATCCTTTGGCATTGCCTTGCTTTAGGATTGGAATGAAAACTGCCCCTTTCCAGTCCTGTGGCCACTGCTGAGTTTTCCAAATTTGTGGACATATTGAGTGCAGCACTTTCACAGCATCATCTTTTAGGATTTGAAATAGCTCAACTGAAATTCCATCACCGCCACTAGCTTTGTTTGCAGTGATGAAATGGCAACCCACTCCAGTATTCTTGCCTGGAGAATCCCATGGATGGAGGAGCCTGGTAGGCTACAGTCCACGGGGGGTCACAAAGAGTCAGACACGACTGAGCGACTTCACTTTCACTTTCCTAAGGCCCACTTGACTTCACATTCCAGGATATCTGGCTCTAGGTGAGTGTCAGTGATCACACCATCATGATTATCTGGGTCATGAACATCTTTGTTGTACAGTTCTTCTGTGTATTCTTGCCACCTCTTCTTAATATCTTCTGCTTCTGTTAGATCCATACCATTTCTGTCCTTTATTGAGCCCATCTTCACATGAAATAGTCCCTTGTTGTCTCTAATTTTCTTGAAGAGATCTCTAGTCTTTCCCATTCTATTGTTGAATGGACAGTATGAAAAGCCATGACACAAGCTGCCATAATTCTAAGAACTGGCCTCAAAGAAATGAGAACTGGAGATGAACTGTACCTAAAACAATCAGAATGATGCTGGTCAGACCACTGATGATTGATTTCAAGATGACCATCAGAGCTGACTGTCCTGATTCTGCCTGTAGCTCCCTCCCTCAGCCTGTAAATGCTCTAGCCCACTGACTGTCAGGGGATTGAGTCCACCTTCCCTGCCAATTGCCAGCAAACTTTCATTTCCACCAGTCTGGCCTCTTTAATGGCTTTTGAGCAGTGAACAGCTGGACCTCACTTTCAGTTACACTGTGATCTTGGGGATATTTTAAGGACTAGAACATGGACCCCATCCTCAGAGAGCCGAGAATGAATGAAACGGAGAATTGAGGAAATCAACATCTTGTCAGAGGAAGCAGAAGACATTCCACAATCAGGTCAGGGTGGCTGGGAGGGATACTGTGCTCATCTGCACAAGTTACAGACGTGCGATGTATGAACATTGAGGACACAAGGGAAAGAATAAAGCCACTTCCGGATGGTTGGTGAAGGCACATACCTTTCTCCAACCCCACATGCCCCCTCCATTCTCTCTACCCGCTTCTCCCCGCCAAGATTATTCTAAACATTGTCAACCCTTCTGCAGCTCCTAATCAGTCTCCAGCCCACTGCTGTCTGACCGTGCAGCCACTCCGCTGACATTGCTCTCAACCACGTCACTGTCAGACCCTCAGGGAAGAAATTGAAGAAGCTGAGTTTTTTTATCTTACAGACAACCACCTTGCCTGGATGGCTATGCTCCGAGGTTTCTCTATTGGTCCTCCTGAGCCCCTCCAGTCTGTTTCAACTAGCAATCAGATGAACTGTACATTGTGAAGCTGACTATGAAACTGACTCTATTGAGGCCCCATTTTTTAAACCTTTTTGCTTTGACTCTGGGATGAAACGTGATGTCTGAAGCTTGCCTGGGCAAAGCATGCCACAGTCCTGCAGGGGCCAGCCTCCTAGTCCCTCCACTCTCTCTGCACTCCACCCACATGGACACTCTGATAGATTCTAAAATTCAGAGCGCTCTCTCCTCTGGACCTCCACACATGCTGCTCCTGTGGCCTGCAGAGCCCTTCCTTGATCTTTGCTTAGCTAAGCTTGGCTTGTCCTTCAGAGCTCAGCTTAGAAGTTACTTCTTCCAGGAAGACCTCCTGGATCTTGAGTCTTAGTTAGGTGCCTCCACTCTGCACTTGAGAGGACCTTGTATTTAGTCTACCCCAGAGCTTGTGCCTGATGACCTTTTCCCCCAAGGCTATGATCTCCTTAGGAGCGGCGAGTGAGGAGCTCAGGCTTGGAACAGAAGAAGCCTCTGTATTTTCATTATTTTGGTGTCTCCATTACTTCATTACCATGATCTGCCACTGCCTGATTCTCACATGACACAGGTATCCCTCGAGTAGGAATGTGATCTCATCACATACAGAGATAATATAGTAAAATATCCGAGTGAAAGCACTAGGCAGTCTGCCTGGCTAACTAGCTCTGTGACTTTGGGCCACTTACCTACATTTCCTTGGCCTCAGTTTTCTCTTAACCGAATAGAGCTGATAAGAACTGATAAGCTGGCTAGGAGTCAGCACAGCAGTGCTGGTAAACGTTTATCAACTGGCTCTTCAAGAAATGAAAGTGAATCTGGGACATTAACCCATTTCCATGGTGTAAATATCCCCACCATCGCCAGTTTCAAGCTGCCAACATGACACCACCACCCATCCATGGGTTATGGAGTTCTTCCATCGTATAGTAAGAACAGGATGTAAACAATCTCAAAAACATAA
Organism: Nanger dama; assembly: GCA_917880005.1. Taxonomy (NCBI): domain Eukaryota; kingdom Metazoa; phylum Chordata; class Mammalia; order Artiodactyla; family Bovidae; genus Nanger; species Nanger dama. The sequence continues at coordinate 14,997,286 of CAKJTW010000046.1, read as the reverse complement.
ACAAGAAGGAAATGTGATAACATAATTGGAAAGCAATCAGTTGTGCATATCACCTTTTAAAATATAATTTCCTTAATTTCTAACTTATATGCAGAGTACATCATGAGAAACGCTGGGCTGGATGAAGCACAAGCTGGAATCAAGATTGCCGGGAGAAATATCAAGAACCTCAGATATGCAGATGACACCACCCTTATGGCAGAAAGTGAAGAAGAACTAAACAGCCTCTTGATGAAAGTGAAAGAGGAGAGCGAAAAAAGTTGGCTTAAAGCTCAACATTCAAAAAACGTAGATCATGGCATTTGGTCCCATCACTTCATGGCAAATAGATGGGAAACAGTGTCAGACTTATTTTGGGGGCTCCAAAATCACTGCAGATGGTGACTGCAGCCATGAAATTAAAAGATGCTTAGTCCTTGGAAGGAAAGTTATGACCAACCTAGATAGCATATTAAAAAGCAGTTTACTTTGCCAACAAAGATCCATCTAGTCAAGACTATGTTTTTTCCAGTAGTCGTGTATGGATGTGAGAGTTGAACTATAAAGCTGAGCACCAAAGAATTGATGCTTTTGAACTGTGGTGTTAGAGAAGACTCTTGAGAGTCCCTTGGACTGCAAGGGGATCCAACCAGTCCATCCTAAAGGAGATCAGTCCTGGGTGTTCATTGATAGGACTGATGTTGAAGCTAAAACTCCAATATTTTGGCCACCTGACGTGAAGAGCTGACTCATTTGAAAAGACCCTGATGCTGGGAAGGATTGAAGGCAGGAGGAGAAGGGGACAACAGAGGATGAGATGGTTAGATGGTATCACTGACTCAATGGACATGGGTTTGGGTGGACTCTGGGAGTTGGTGATGGAAAGAGAGGCCTGGTGTGCTGTGGTTCATGGGATAGCAAAGAGTCGGACATGACTGAGGGACTGAACTAAACTGAACTTCAAACTTATAATTTTTTTTTTTTAAATAATGGCTCTGTTTTACAACTGGCTCTCAAAATTCCTGAAAACTTCACAGCTGGCTCCCTTGAGTCAGCATCCATAGGCTCCAGAAAACTGCTGGGTGGGATGTATGTGGAAAAGATGGGGGACAGCTCACAGATGCTCTCCCTGTTCCTGGGAGGGCAGGTTCAGTTCACCGTGATATAGAAGAGGAAGATGCTCCCTTGGGCTTCAAGTTTAACTGATGCTGGACCTCGGGGAAGAAGCGATGCTGTGACCCCTATTTGGCTTCAGTCTTGTGTTCACACCATACCTACCAAAAACCCTCCGGAAAAGCAAGTGCAAAAGTGTTAGTTGCTCAGCTGTGACTGACTCTTTGTGATCCCATCGACTGTAGCCTGCCAGGCTTCTGTATCCATGGGATTTCCCAGGCAAGAATACTGGAGGGGTTGCCATTCCCTTCTCCAGGGGATCTTCCTGATCCAGGGATCGAACCTCTCTCTCTTGCAGGGCAAGCAGATTCTTTACCGTCTGAGCCACCAGAGAAGCTCCTGGAGAAGCAAACAGGACCTCAAACCTTGGCCCTAATGATTGCAAATCAGCAGCAAACAGCACAGCAGCTGTCTGAAGATTGCCAATCCATGTTATGCATCATGTCTTACTATTTTAACATATCTTTATGGTATTAGTCAATGTTTACTATCTATTAAACATATGAATTCAGTTTGATCATTTCTTACAATGATTAATTCATCAGTGGCTTCACGTTTTTGAGCACGCGTGATATCTCATCTGTTGAAGTTCTATCCTTATGTGTGTGTATTCGGTCAGTCGCTCAGGCATGTCTGACTCTCTGCGTCCCTGTGGACCATAGCCCACTAGGCTCCTCTGTCCATGGAATTTTCCAGGTGAGAATACTGGAACAGTTTGCTCTTTCCTACTCCAGGGATCTTCCCCACCCAGGGACTGAACCCGAGTCTCTTATATCTCCTGCATCGGCAGGCAGATTCTTTACTACTAGCGCCACCTGGGAACCCCCATCCTTATACTCTAAGAGAAATGGAATTTCTTGGTTCAGAGAGTTTGGGAAATAGTTACTTCCTTGCGCTTTAAGAATTAATTTTTCTACTCAAGGCTAACCACCCAACCAGGAACACTACACCTCATGGGGTTTACCTACCTTTACAGTTGTCTCATTTTATTCTTATTTTTAAATTAATTTATTTATTTGGAGGCTAATTACTTTATAATATTGTAGTGGTTTTTGCCAAACATTGACATGAATCAGCCGTGGGTATTCATGTGTCCCCCATCCAGTAACCCCCTCCCACCTCCCTTCCCATCCCATCCTTCAGGGTTGTCCCACCACACCAGCTTTGAGTACCCTGTCTCATGCATCGAACTTGGACTGGTGATCTGTTTCACATGTGGTAATATACATGTTTCAGTGCTATTCTCTCAAATCACCCCACCCTCGCCTTCTCCCACAGAGTCCAAAAGTCTGTTCTTTATATCTGTGTCTCTTTTGCTGTCTCGCATATAGGCTCATCATTACCTTTTAAAATTCCATATATATGCGTTAGTATACTGTATTGGTGCTTTTCTTTCTGATTTACTTCACTCTGTATAATAGGCTCCAGTTTCATCCACCTCATTAGAACTGATTCAAATGTGTTCTTTTTAACGGCTGGGTAATATTCCACTGGGTATATGTACCACAGTTTTCTTATCCATTCGTCTGCTGATGGACATCTAGGTTGCTTCCATGTCCTGGCTCTTGTAAACAGTGCTGTGATGAACATTGGGGTACACGTGTCTCTTTCAGTCCTGGTTCCCTCAGTGTGTATGCCCAGCAGTGGGATTGCTGGGTCATATAGGAGCTTTATTTTCAGTTTTTAAGGAATCCCCACACTGTTCTTCATAGTGGCTGTACTAGTTTGCATTCCCACTAATAGTGTAAGAGGGTTCCCTTTCTCACACCCCCTCTCCAGCATGTATATTGTCACTTATATGCAGAGTACATCATGAGATACATCACGAGATACATCACGAGTACATCACAAGATATTGATTACAGCTCCCTGTGCTATATAGTAAGACCTTGTTTTTCCATCCTATGTGTAATCTGCTAATTCCAAATTCCTAATCATACTCAGACTTTTGGATCGCAGCCATTCTGACTGGTGTGAAATGGTGCCTCATTGTGGTTTTGATTTGCATTCCTCTGATACTGAGTGATGCCAAGCTTTTTCCTGTGTTTGTTAGCCACCTGTATGTCTTCTTTGAAGAAATGCCTGTCTAGTTCTTGGGCCTATTTTTTGATTGGCTCGTTTATTTTTCTGGTATTCAGCTGCATGAGCTGCTTGTGTAGTTTTCAGATTCTTTGTCAGTTGCTTTGTTTGCTGTTATTTTCTCCCATTCTGAAGGCTGTCTTTTCACCTTGTTAATAGTTCCCTTTGTTGTGCAAAAGCTTTTAAGTTTAATTAGGTCCCATTTGTTTATTTTTGCTTTTATTTCCATTACTCAGGGAGGTGGGTCATAGAGGATCCTGCTGTGATTTATGTCAGAGAGTGTTTTGCCTATGCTTTCCTCTAGGAGTTTTATAGTTTCTGGTCTTACCTTTATATCTTTAATCAATTTTGAGTTTATTTTCATGTATGGTGTTAGAAGCATCTGCCTGCAATGCAGGAGACTTGGGTTCAATCCCTGGATTGAGAAGATCCCTGGAGAAGGAAATGGCAACCCATTCCAGTATTCTTGCTTGGAGAATCCCATGGACAGAGGAGCCTGGTAGGATACAGTCCACTGGGTCGCAAAGAGTCAGACACGACTGAGTGACTTCATTCATTCATGGTGTTAGAAAGTGTTCTAGTTTCATTCTTTTACAGGTGGTTGACCAGTTTCCCCAGCACCACTTGTTTTTTTTTTTTTTTGAAGTATAATTGATTTACAATGTTGTATTAATTTCTACTATACAGCAAAGTGATTCAGTTACATATAAATATATTCTTTTTCATATTATTTTCCATTATAGTTTATCGCAAGATACTGATTACAGTTCCTTGTGTTATATAGTAAGACCTTGTTTTTCCATCCTATGTGTAATAGTTTACATCTGCTAATTCCAAATTCCTAATCCTACTCTCCCCTACTCTTTCTTCCCCTTGGCAACCACCAGCCTGTTGTCTGTGACGCTTTCTTTTTATTATCATTATTTTTATTGGAGTGTAGTTGATTAACAATGTTGTGTTAGTTTCAGCTGTACAGCGAAATGAATCAGTTATACACATGCGTATATCCACTCTTTCAGACTCTATTCCCATGCAGGCCATTACAGAGTATTGAGTAGAGTTCCCTGCGCTATATAGTAGGTTCTTATCAGCTATCTCTTTTATATATAGAAGTGTGTATATGTCAATCGTAATTTCCCAGCTTGTCAGGCTGAGTGAAGTCAGACAGGGAAAGGTGAATATCATATGATATCGCCTATATGTGGAATCTTAAAAAAGGTACAAATACTTATTTACAAAACAGAAATAGAGTCACAGATGTACAAAACAAACTTATGGTTAACCAGGAGAGGGGTGGGGGTGGAAGAATAAATGGTGAGTCTGTTTCTGTTTCATAGGTAAGTTCATTTGTATTGTATCTTGGATTCTGTGTATAGGTGATCGCATAGGGTATGTCCTCACTTCAAATGTTGAAATGTATCCCTGTTAGAAATGGTCCACAGCCCACTTCTCTATCACACAGAATGGACAGCCAGAGGGTCAGGCCAAAGGGGAACTTTTTAAATTGCACAGCAGAATACTGACCTTGCCAACAATTTGTCAGTGGCTGAAGCATATGGCTACCTTTTCTACAAAGAAAAGGATTTTCTGTACAGTTGGCACTCAGATAATCAACTATCCAGATGCTATCAAAAACCTGCAGGAGATCTTTGAGATAGATAAAATCTGGAACACAGTAACAACTTGTCCCCTTTCTCTGAGCTCCATCACTGTATCCAGTTAAACCACCATAATCCCCAAAGAAAAACAAAAACCTATGTTCTCCTTTATTTTGCTACAATAGAACTGCCTTCCAAATTCCAAATGAATGTGTCTTCAATTTTATTTGAAGGTCAATTAAATGATGGTTTTATGAAATAAAAATTCCACAGTTGTTGTGAAAACACTGATGAAAGATGGGAAAAATGTTGATGGGCATAAAAATCAGAGAGTCAACTGTTCTTAGAGTTTAGCATAAGAGAAGAGGTGAAATCAAAGCAGGGCATTAATTCCAGGCATCAAATGCTTAGTTTAGTAGATGATGAAAGCCACATGGCTCATGACATTATCTTTCTCTCCTTGGCTCTCAGGGATCTCAAAGGTAAGGTGTGTGATCATCTGAACTATAGACCTTCACCTCTGGCTTTCTTGTACAACTCTCTTAGTTACACGGCTTTTCCACCTGTGGTTTCAGTCCTATTGTTGCAAATGTAATTTTTATTGTATACGCCTCCCTATTATTTTTGGAAGAAGTCCATGTATGAGTAAGCAATAAAGTAAGAGACACAGGTTACTAGGTTTGGTTTCATCATCTCAGTGCTCAGAGATCACCGTGTCTGTAAGTACAAGCAAAACTCTTTCTATGAAGCATCGCTAAATGTCCGTATCATCACTGTTAAAAGAAGATGTCAGTTTCTGCTTCTTCAGACTAATGGGAAAAGGAGTACAAAACCTGCACAAGAATTTCAAAGGTTTCATTAAAAACCCATTTTAAGCTTCCTCTCCCAAACATTACAAAAAGTGTCCGCAAATAACATTTGATTCCCCATTTTCCTCCCCTTCCCCCAGTCATAAAGAAGCAGGTGGTCTGAATAATCACAGAGTGAAGAATCAGCCTTTGGTAACAAAGCCTGTTGTGCTTTGAAACCCTAAGATGGTATTGTTGCTGCAGTTTGGTCGCTAAGTCATGTCCGACTCTTTGTGACCCCATGGACTGCGGACTCCAGGCTTACCCATCCATTACCAACCCCCAGAACTTGCTCAAACTCATGTCCATCAAGTCGGTAATACCATCCAACCATCTCATCCTCTGTCATCCCCTTCTCCTCCTGCCTTCAATTTTCCCCAGCATCAGGGTCTTTTCAAAAAGAGTTTCAAAAGAGTTCTTCACATCAGGTGGCCAAAGTATTGGAGTTTCAGCTTCAGCATCAGTCCTTCCTATGAAATTTCAGGACCAATTTCCTTTAGAATGGACTAGTTGGATCTCTTTGCAGTCCAAGGGACTCTCAAGAGTCTTCTCCAACACCACAGTTCAAAAACATCAATTCTTCAGTGCTCAGCTTTCTTCATAGTCCAACTCTCACAGTTACATATGACTACTGGAAAAACCATAGCTTTGACTAGGTGGACTTTTGTTGGCAAAGTAATGTCTCTGCTTTTTAATATGCCTAGGTTGGTCATAGCTTTTCTTCCAAGGAGCAAGCATCTTTTAATTTCATAGCTGCATTACATCTTTTAATTTCATCTGCCTTGATTTTGGAGCCCCAAAATAAGGTCAGTCACTGTTTCCATTATTTCCCCATCTATTTACCATGACGTGATGGGACTGGATGCCATGATCTTCGTTTTCTGAATGTTGAATATTAAGCCAACTTTTTCCCTTTCCTCTTTCACTTTCACCAAGAGGCTCTTTAGTTCTTCTTCACTTTCTGCCATAAGGGTGGTATCATCTGCATATCTGAGGTTATTGATATTTCTCCCGGAAATCTTGATTCCAGCTTGTGTTTCATCTAGCCTGGCATTTTGCGTGATGTACTCTGCATATAAGTTAAATAGATAGGGTCACAATATACAACCTTGACATACTCCTTTCCTGATTTGGAACCAGGGTTAACCATTTTCCTTGGTTTAAATACCAAAACAGTAAAAATAACAGTAAAATGATATATAACACCAAAATGGGACTTATATAGCTATTATAGAATATTAAGCACTGTGGATATCCTGCAATGCTACAATGTAAGAATGAAAGAGTTATGGAGAGAATTAGAGTCGAGTGATTTAAAGAAAGATGACAAAACTGCATGTGTATTTAAAATGCCCTTTCAAGTTTTAGATGGATGCTTTAAGCACTAGGTAAGTTTAGAGGCACATATGCCCAAATCCATTCTATCTCCAGCATCCCCTCTGGCATCTTCCATCAGCGATGCAGGAGCTAGCAGCTCACAGGAGACGAGCCTGGTGGAAAGATGTGTGGACAGGTCAGGGGTGTGCACGTGTTAGTCACTCAGTTGTGTCCGACTCTTTGCGACCCTGTGGACTGTAGCCTGCCAGGCTCCTCTGTCCAAGAGGATTCTCCAGGCAAGAATACTGGAATGGGTTGCCGTTCCCTTCTCTAGGGGATCTTCTCAACCCAGGGAATGAACCCAGGTGGCTCAGTGGTAAAGAATCCGCCTGCTAAGGCAAGAGACTATGGTTGGATCCCTGGATTGGGACGATCCCCTGGAGAAGGCAATGGCGATACACTCCAGTATTTTTGCCTGGAGAATTCCATGGACAGAGGAGCCTGTCGGACTATGGTCCATGGGGTCGCAGAGTCAGACACGACTGAGCATGCACACAAGATGCCTGAAGATAGTGTGCAGTTTGGGTTACTGTAACTCATGAGAGGTAGATAACTGATCATAGGTAAGAAAAAGGACGACCTGGCCTGAAAAAACATTGATGTTGCTTCCTGGATTCCTAATTGGCCCTAATCCAATGACTGGCATCTTTAAAGACAAGGGGAGTTTAGACGCAGACACACAGAGGGAAGACAAGCAGAGACTGGAGTCATGCTGTTTCCAGTCAAGGAACGCCCAGGGCTGCCAGAAACTGCGAGAATCTGGAAGAGGCAAAGAGCTTTCTGAGAAGGCACAGCTTGGCCATACCTTGATCTCAGACTTTCAGCCTCCAGACCTGTGAGAGAATGCATTATTCCTCTTGCTTAAGCCCCCTGCCCTCTACCCCCAAATAAGGCTGCTTTAAGGCTCAGTCTATGCCTCACCCTCCTGCCCCCAGCAGTCACCCAGATCCTCCCATCAAAACCTAATCACACATCTTGGTCTCCTCGGCCGATGGCGCGCTCACTCCATCCTACTGCCAGTGGCTGAGTCTATGTCACTATACTGAACTCTGAATTTTAAAAAATCCTTGTTTTTAAATTCTTGGAGTCTGAATATTAAAGTCAGATAAAAATCCAGTCCCGAGAAAGGACCCAGAAAATTTGCTCTTCATCCAACATTTGTGAGTCAAGGGCAACTGTGAGCCTATTTTTAAGCCACAAGGAAAGGAGTGAGGGTGTACATTTCTGTAAGTGTCTCTACATATCTTCTGAGTTGACAAAAAACTGTTGACATGTCTTTGGCAGTTTCGCTGGCTACACTTGCCACTTTCTTGGCATCTGGCTCTTATGTCAACGTTCTGCATACTATCTATTTCTTCCCTGGAAATAATCACTAAAAAAAAATCAGACCCAAAGCTTTGGTATTTTTGCTTCATCAAACCCCTTCCTTCTCACCAAATTCCACTTCCAATGCACAAAGTATCTCCCACTGTCTCCAACACAGCTGAAAAGTGCAGGGCTCTGCTGATGAACGGACTGCAAGCTGGCTGGGATGTAAGCACTGCCACACGGATTAGAAACAGTGGAAAGGATTGTAAACAAAGGGAGATGATAGATGGTTGTGTTGCAATTGGGTGGGAGGCGTTTAGTGGGGTGTTTTGTGCACTGGTGATGGGCCCAGTTTCCTGACTCTCTTTATTAATAATGAGGTGGGAGGGGAACCGCTAACAGCACGTTCATTAACGGCAAGAGGATGCTAACTTGGGAGGTGTTGAAAACATCAAAGGACAAGGCAGCAGCTCACGATGGGGGTGATGGTGGCAATCTCAGCAAAGGAGAGAAGGCCAGGGTTCCACAGATGACCAGGGACCTGGCTCACCCAGGAGAGACAGCCTGACTCTCAACAGGGCGTTCACCTGAGTCAGCCACTCAGAAAATATATATGTATATATTTCACTCCAATTTTTCTATAGTTTTTAGAGTACGTGTGAGCTTTGGGCTGGTTGAGTCCTGGAAGCATGAAAAGAGTTAACCTGCTTTCACAAGCCATGAAAAATCAAAAGACCTAAATGGAAAAGTCCGTACAACCCCTGGACTTGAGTGAGAGCAGAAAGACGAAAGGCAGTTCCCCTGCACTATGAATAGGCAGAGAGTCTGGCTTCTCAGAAAGAGAATATTTCAACCCTGTCGGGCCTCCAGGCTTCCAGTCTCAAGGCTGCCATTGACTCAGTGCCATTTGTAAAGGTTCTCTTCCTTTTCTGGGCTTGTCTCGCTATCTTTTCCAGAAAGGACTCCCTGTTTCCTTCTCTCTCCTAGAGATGCTTAAGAGAGGGTGGTTACAACCCCCTTATGTAATGTTGAATTTAATGTTATCGAGGTGAAAAATTCATCAGGAAGACCTTGATGGGCCATGTGAAGAAGTCTGTTTCCTGCCCACAGGAACAACAGATGGAGAACTATTTACCCTGTTTTCCAAAGTCAAATGGTAAATCTGGAAGAATAAAACAGAGCTAAGACTTTGGAACATTAAGCTCCTTGAAGAAAGCTGTTGCATAAATAATATGTTATACGCACTTAAAAATCTTACCTGCTTGCAAAATTTTCTTGCGTTCTCCCAGACACATCCAACATAGCAAAGTACTATTTCCTGTCTCATTCATTCCGTATTTATTGAACACTGACTGTGTACCATACATGAATCCTGCCCCCTGAGGAATTCAGTGTACCAGGGGCAACAGGGGAAAATCAGAATTAAAATGTGTTTTTCAAATTAGTATGGGGATACTGCAGTGCTGACGTCAAGTGGGAGGGCAAGGCAATATCAAGCATGGAGCAGCCATGCAAAGGTGTAATGACTTAAAAATAAATATAACAGGCTGTCCAGTGGTTGAGAATCTACCTTCCAATCCAAGGGATATGGGTTCAGTCTCTGGTCAGGGAACTAAGATCCCATGCACCTCATGGCCAAAAAAACAAAATATAAATTAGAACCAATACTGTAACAAATTCAATAAAGACTTTAAATCAGTCCACATCAAAAAAAATCTTTTAAAAATATATCATTAATACAATTTCTAGAAATGGTGAGCAGTCCTGTGAGGTTACAAGGCAGGATGCAAAATTGAAGTGGCATAAAATGATACAAAGAATGAAAATTTCCTGAGTTTCACTTATTTTGGAGCAAAGAGAGGAAGTTCATTCCTCTCAGGGAGTTTCACTGGGTTGGATTTTAAAGTCCTTCATTCCTGTGATAAGGAATTTGTTTTATATAATAGGAAACATTACTATTTTTAAATTAGAGAATAAAGATGCCAAACATCTGAAAAAGCAAACCAGTCTTGTACGTTTGCTAAAATTCTTATTTAGTCAAAGCCTGACTTGATTTCCTTTACACCCAAGTGCTTCAGCTGATAAACTAATGTGTGATACACTAAAAGATCATTTTGAATTTTTAATATTACAACATAGAGGACTGGTAAAATAGACCATCATGTACATTCTGTACCAGTAACACCTCAACAAACTTGCTTTTAAAATAAATTTTGGTATGTTACAAAATATCTCCATTTTTAAAAACAAATGTCTTTCAGATTTGTCTTAACTAAATGTTCATCACATCACCCTAAACAATCACTGTGTCCCTATAACAGGATGACTTCAAATGGGCACATGGATAAAAGACATTAATCGATATTTACGCCTTTTTCCTAAGCCTGCATCAGATCACTAACTGATCATCAGATCACTGCTATCTTCATAGCAGTTGAGAACACTTGACTAAATACTATGTAGAGAATTGGGATTCCTGATTCTGTGTCTTCCACCACTCAGCTCTCTGACCTTGAGCAGTTGGACATTGCTCTGCTTTCTTCATCAATAGAACTAAATACATAATTCATTGATATTGGGGCTTCCCTGATGGTTCAATGGTAAAGAACCCACCTACCAACACAGGAGATGTGGGTTCGATACCCAGGTTGGGAAGATCCCCTGGAGAAGAAAATGGCAACCCACTCCAGTATTCTTGCCTGGGAAATCTCATGGACAGAGGTGCCTCCTCCCCATAGTCCATGGGGTCAAAAAGAGTCGGGCGTGACTGAGCAACTAAACAACAAGTTCTTTGAGGACCACAATACAGAAAAGATAGCAGGCCAGGCAGGGAGGCTGTGGACGTGATTCAAACATGAAATAGGTGAAAGAAATAGATGAGTTTAAAGGTTCAGGTGAACTCTGAGAGTCTATGATCCCATGACATGTATCCAGAACTTTATTACTGTCTAATCTTGTTATCATCAGCTTACAGGCAAGGTCTACATACCAGTGTCAGCTTCTCTTGACCTAAAGTTCTCTATGCTGCGATGAGAATGAAGATTCATCTCTTTATATTTCAAACACACACCTCAAAAGGCCAGCTATGAAAGCAATGGGGTACACCAACACAGCAGCAAAGTAAATGCTTTCTGAATCCAGAGTTGACTTCTGAATAAAAAACCAAAACTCAAACAAAACTAAATCCATCTTTCTGACTGTGACAGTAGCTCTGTGACACCGCCTCTGAGATAAGAAACATCGCCCAAGAATTTTCCTGGTGGTCCAGTGGTTAAGACTCCACACTTCCAATGCAGGGGACTGGGGTTTGATCCCTGGTCAGGGAACTAAGATCCCCTATGTCATTTGGCATAGCTAAAAATACATAGAGAGAGAAAGAGAAAGAAGGAAAGAAGGAAGGGAGAGCAATATTACAACCAAGAAAGAAAGGAAACTTTGCCCAAGATGCAAGCAGCCCCAGGGGGCTGCCGCTGTGCTGTGGCTGCAGAGTGAGTGTGTACATGCTCAGCTGTCTCCACCTCTGCATGTGTGTGCCTGCACGTGTGCTCAGTCATGTCCTACTCTTTGTGACCCCGTGGACTGTAGCCCACAAGGCTCCTCTGTCCATGGGATTCTTCAAGCAAAAATAGTGGAGTGGGTTGCCATTTCCTTCTCCAGGGGATCTTCCCAAGACGGGGATCGAACTCACATCTCCTGCATTGGCAGGCAGATTCTTTACCATTGAGCCACTGGGAAGACCTTAGAAAATCCTACAGCTAGGACCAACTTTCTTTCTTCTCTCTTGAGCAGGTAGCATCCAAGAAACTTTCAATGCATAGTAACTAGAAATATTTTGGGTCTCAGACATTGCTGAGACCTTTTTTTTGGTTGGTCTATTACAGCTCTGCTTTGAAGTTTATGCTCACCAAACTGCCTTAGTCAACATGGATTTCCATGTCTCTATTGCACTCAAAATCCTAATAAAATGTAACTTAACTCTATGCCTGCGTACTAAGTCACTTCAGTTGTGTCCAACTCTTTGCAACCCTATAGACTGTAGCCTGCCAGTGTTCTCTGTCCGTAGGATGCTCCAGGCAAGAATACTAGAGTGGGTTTCCTCTTCTAGAGGATCTTTCAACCCAGAAATCAGAACAGGTCTCCTGTGTCTCCTGCACTGGCAGGCAGTCTCTTTACCATTAGCGCCACCTGGAAAGCCCAGCTAACTCCTGCCAATGCAAACCTAGATCCTCTGATGCGTTCGGGATCTCCCTTGGGAATTTGTGTTCAAGATCCCAGTTTTTATGTGACCTGAGACAAATAAAATATATAAGCAACCACGTATATAAGAGCTCCTCTATTATTCCATCCATAAGTGTGGATGCATGGACATTCTAAGTCGAAGCTGTGCTGTTCAGAATAGTCATCCCGGATAAGCAGGGCTTGGTAATGATGAAGTCCAGGGTAACGTCTGCTCCCTACAGGAATCTGTGGATTTTGCATGTATATGGCCTTAGTCACAAGGGAGTTCAGCAAGAGGGCAAGAAGCTCAGAGCCTCACAGCCCTGCAAATATCCTTCTGAGGGTGAATCAGTAGAGTCTTGGCTGCTCAGTCCCTCAGTCATTTCCAATTCTTTGTGACCCCATGGAATGTAGCCTGCCAGGCTCCTCTGTCCATGGGATTTCCCAGGCAAGAGTACTGGAGTGGGTTGCCATTTCCTCCTCCAGGAAATCTTCCCGACCCTGGGACTGAACCCACATCTCCTGTACTGCCACTCAGATTCTTTACCACTAAGCCAGTAGAGTCTTAGGGAGGTGCAAATACTGCTACTTGCAAAATCTAATCTATCCCTGGACTTCCCTGATGACTCAGATGGTAAAAAAATCCACAGGCAATATGGGAGGCCTGGGCTCAATTTCTAGGTTGGGAAGACCCCCTGGAGGAAGGCATGGCAACCCACTCCAGTATTCTTGCCTGCAGAATCCCATTGACAGAGGAGCCTGGCCTGCTACAGTCCATGGGATTGCAAAGAGTTGGACACGACTGAGCAACTAAGCACAATCTATCTCTAAATTCCTTATGTCTATTGAGTTTGCTCCTTTCTTCACCAGAGAACATGGAGATGTTAATGACCTCATCGCTTACAATCCTTTAGATTTTGTTATCTTTGAGAGAAAGGAATCCATCTGGGGAGACGTGCTCATTTTCCTAGAAGAATGAGACGACAGCTATGATGTTTCTAGTGCCAGAAAAAAAAATCGACTTTTCTGTTCCAACTCAGCTTTTCCCATTAGGCTACTTTTCTAGAAGAGTCTGATCTGAAATATGGTCATATGGTCATACTTTTTTTTTAAATTGGTGGCTAGAAATTTTTAATGTAAAAAGCAAGAATAAAAAGTAAGTAAAATAGCAAAGACACTGCAAAGGGACTCACATAGACTCACATAGACAATATTCAAAATCCAAAATCTAGATTTCCAATGCAATTGCGATTCAATATGACAGAACAACACAAGCTTGGAAAGTTATCAGTGTTCTCCCAAGAGTTTCAGATCTTTTGTGGACGAAACCTGTTTCTGGAGCAGCAAGCTGCCGTTTGGCATGCCAGTTTGTTTCAGTCACATCTGATTCTTTGTGACCCTGTGGACTATAGACTGCACCCAGTCTCCTCTGTCCATGGGATTCCCCAGGCAAGAACACTGGAGTGGGTCACCATGTCTTCCTCCAGGGATCTTCCCGACCCAGGGATCGAACCCGGGTCTCATGTCTCCTGCATTGGCAATCAGGTTCTCTACCATTAGTGCCACCTAGGAAGGCCTACAGCAAGCTGGACTGTTCAGCAAATGTAAATTTCTGGCTAGTAGGTTCAAGACATGGAGTCATAAGAAATACCATTAATCACATAGCCTACAGGTGTTTTTTAAAAAATTCAGATCCAAGTGAACGCAGCCCAAACAATTAGTTTCTCTGAGATCCATATTCAGATGAAAAATCTAAGGAATCCTGTTGTTTCTGAACTCAAAGCCAAGCTCCCTTCCTTAACAAGCACGTAGGTGTACGAACTCCATGCTGAGGAGCTCTAAACTGGCCACAAAAACACTTAGGGGCAGGGTGATAGTGCCACAAGGTCTGAGAGTTTCCTCTTAAAAGCCCCCTTCCCACCAGCTCCCTTCCAGGCACATCTTTATCATCTGTGTGACACATTCAGAGGAAGCACTAATGTCATTCAGATGCATTAAGCTGCACGAGCGGTTTGGTGCATTTCACCAGGACCTCAAAGCATCAACACCCCCGAGGTGTGCAGCCAAAGCAAGGAGCAGTCCATGTCGATACCATCCGAACCTGCACTCTGAACACACATTACAAAGGCGCTCAATTACCCAGCCTATGCCATTAGGCAGCATCCCCCAGCCCTCCTGATTAATAATTGAACTCGATCCATACAGGAGAGTTCAGGCCAGTCTGGAAGATGCCTGCTAGCGTGCATTAGGAAGGAGCATCTCCAGGGGCCTCCGAGCACTCTGTCCATTTAACAAGTGAATCTATCAACTGCTGTCAACTCATGATCATTAGAAACTGACGATCCTCCTTAAAACGTTCCTCTGCTCTACTGTTCATCTTTCTCCCTCTGAGTGCCTCCCCTCTGACCACAGGCGAGCTGATTACCCCCACCTCTTGTAGTGATGTAACAACTAAGCCCACCTTGTGCCTGTGCTGCTGTGCTTAGTCACTCACTCATGTCCTACTCTTTGCAACCCATCGGACTGTAGCCCACCAGGCTCCTGTGTCCATGGGATTCTCCAGGCAAGAATACTGGAGTGCGTTGCCACGTCCTTCTCCAGGGGATCTTCCCAACTCAGGAACAGAACCCATGTCTCCTGTGTCTCCTGCATTGGCAGGTGGATTCTTTACCTGCTGAGCCATTGAGGAAGTCCCCCCAGCTCTTCATGCCTCGAGCACTCTTTCCCAGCTCCCAGGAGAGCACTCAGCCATCAGCCCTCTGGGAATTGCCTCTCTGATGAAGAGAGTCACCTCCGGCAAGGTCACATTCCTTCGCAGGGCAGCCTCGTCCACAGATGGGCCAACAAAAACGTGTCAAGCCCTGGTTCCCAGGCTCCAGCCCAGGACAGCTCTGAAGGGCCAGCCCAGCCTCAGCGCATCCTGCAGGCACGGCTCGGCGTCTGTCATGACTGAGGTGCAGCCCGACTTCTCCCATTCATCCCTGTTCTCGTCTTCCTTCAGGTATGACAGCAATCACACCCCTCAGCACCTTCCTGCACATCTTCTCCATCTCAGACATCTCAGCAGACTCAACCTACAACTGGAAAGAAATATCTATCCCTCACCTGCCACCCCAAGAAGCTGTCGTAAGAGTCAAATAGAATAGTGTATGATAAAGTTCCTTATAAATTGCAAAGGACATAAAAGAACACTTTTACACTTGCCCTTTAACTAAGACACCATAGAATTATGTGGTATTTGTACATGGAATAAATAAAAGTGCACATTTAGAGTTTACATAAAGCTAGAAGGTTCAAGCTCACTAAGGCTTGAGTTGAAATAATACTAACACCTTTCATGTGTTACTATATCACTTAAATTTTCATTCATTTATGACAAGTCTTCCATCTTCCAAATTTTAGAAGTATTGCCAGGCTTGGTGGTGGGTAAAACACTCCTCTCCAAAAAGTATCAAAATACTTTGGCATTTTCGAGTCAACTAAATAACATCACTGAGATAGACCATCATGTTGTCATCTGTATTTATAAATCTGCTCACAAACAAGACATGTGCCCTGGGCCCACAAACCCAAATTCTTCAAATCCAAGGGCATAACCTAATGCTTTCAGCCTAGTGTTCACTTAGGAATGTCGCTTCCTCAGCTCACTATTTGACAGAAGATACAGACTTTTTGAATTTAACATAGCAGGAAATGGCCCAGGCTGGAAGAGATCAGTGTTTAGCCATGACCACATCTCTAGCCCTACAGGGGATTTTCTGGTAGCTCAGCTGATAAAGAATCTGCCTGCAATGCAGAAGACCCTGGTTCAATTCCTGGGTCGGGAATATCCACTGGAGAAGGGATAGGCTACCCACTCCAGTATTCTTGGACTTGGACTCAACTGGTAAAGAATTCACCTGCAATGCAAGAGGCTCTCACTCCCTAGGTTGGGAAGATCCCTGAAACAGGTAATGGCCACCCATTCCAGTATTCTGGCCTGGAGAATTCCATGGACTATGCAGTCCATGGGGTTGCAAAGAGTCAGACACGACTGAGCGACTTTCACTTTCACTAGCCCTACAGGGAACCACATGTGTACTATCCACCCCAGGCCACTGCCCATCCCTGAGCTCCTGAGCTGTGCCAGGAGTGATGGAGCATAAACCCAGGCAGAAGAGCATCATGGCCACCCTCCCTGCTCTCACTGGGAAAAACACTCAGAGCCCAAAGGAAAATATTATGGGAACTTCAACTCCTGCTGTTTGGTTTTATCATTTTTTTCCCTCTTATTTAAATGGAAGTTCTTCAACTATAAAATGGAAAACCTTATTATGATATCTTTATGATTTTTTTTTGCTTAATTTCAAGAGAATGATGACAAATGTTTAGAATCAGTTGAAAGGGGCTTCCCTATTTGAACTAAAACATACCTGCCCTATAGTACAGGTGATACCTGCAGATTCATAGACAGGGAGATGAGCACCCCACTCCAGTGTTCTTGCCTGGAGAATCCCAGGGATGGGGGAGCCTGGTGGGCTGCTGTCTATGGGGTCGCACAGAATCAAACACGACTGAAGCGACTTAGCAGCAGCAGCAGCAGCAGATGAGCAGAGGTCAGAGCATAGAGGTGGGTGTGTACATGTGTGTGTTTGTGTTTGTACACACATGCGTGAGCTAGGGTCAGGGAAAGGCATCTTATTGGTGATAAAGATAGCAGGGCCCCCAAATAAATAATGTACAGACTTTCAGCAAGAGACAAAATATACTGGGCATGTGATTTCCAATTCCATAGGTCTTTCCAGCAGCACTTGTTTTTATAGAGTCCTATATTTCCATCTTCAAGTTAAGTGCTTAGTCCCCATTCCCTCTTTTAATCTTAAAAGGTGCGCACATTGAAGAGCCAATAAGGCTCTCAAGAAATACCCGAATGTCTACAATCATCAATCCAAGAGATGATGCTCCATCATATCAAACCCAGACGGTCCAAGAATATGAACAACAATTTTCCACCTAAATTAACTGCTGATATCTGGCTATTCCAGGAAACAGGGATATATGTGAGAAATGTACTAATCCAGTCTCGAGCAGAACAGATGAAAAATGTGTTTTCTGGAAGTGTCCAGTTTTCACGTCTTGGGAGGGAACTCAATTATCAATGAGTTACTTTAACAAAAATCACAACCCCTGTCAGAGGAAACCACGATAAAGATTCTTCCCCAGAGAATGGATCCATGTCTGTGTATGGCCGAGTCTATTCTCTGTTCACCTGAAACTATCACATTGTTCGTCAGCTGTACTCATACTCCAATGCAAAATAAAAAGTTTGAAAAATTAAAAACAGAACGTCTACAAATTTTTTTAAGATTCTTCCCCAAAGGTGAAAGCAACCAGAACAATTTTTGTTAAGAATCTCAATTACGTTGTCTACTAAACTGGAGGACTGATCTCAGTACAATGAGAATTAAATGGCAGCCTAGCCAGAGAGTTTGGGAACTGCTGTAACAGGCTGAGAAATTTAGAATTTCATTCACAGAGTGATTGTATAACACATGAATGGTGGAAATGACACCTAAAATAAAATCATCAGGTGTAAAGAAACACATTTAAATGAAACATGGCTACCTTTGCTCATTTTACAAGACTTTGTCTTTTAAAAATCATCTTGAATCATTTTCCCTTTAATTCATTAGGTAGGTTTGGGACCTACAGACACGCTGTTCTTCAGTTTTGAATCCTAGAGTTCAGAGAATTCTCAAGACCCTATCCCAAAGTCATGTAATGAATTTCTACTCTTCTCTGTAAGACTCTAAATAAACCATGATAATAGAAAGTCTCCCTTACTGAACACCAGCAAACTTCCTGGATAATTTAGTGCAGAGTCCAGTGCCATTTCCAACACAGCTTGGCTGAATGTTGAGCTCATTAAATTGACCTATGAGACGATTTATATGGCTTTTTAAAAAGAGCATAATAGTCCATCACATTAACTTATGAGCCATTATTTCAGTTACCATAATAACCATGGTAATTAAGCCGTGACTAAGACACTGCGTATTACACAGTAGATGAGCCAAGGTCTCTGATCTCTTCAATATCATCAGCCCATTTGCTGATCATCCATCTTAAAACAACAGACCTGAAAGTTATCCTAAGCCAAACTTCTTCTGGCAGCTAAATCACCTTTGTTCTCTGTTTACCCATTATGCTTTCTCTGCAAACCCTTGAGAATGATAAAGTCAAGTAGTTGACTTCTTCACGCTAACCAATCTCTTTTTTCTCATCCCATAGCATCACGGCCTTGAAACACTGCCCTGATGTACTACTTGGAATTTCTTGCAGTAGAGAAACATTTTTCTTTCCACATGTTATTCATTAGTGCTTCCCTGGTGGCTCAGATAGTAAAGAATCCTCCCACAGTGCAGGAGACCTGGGTTTCTATCCCTGGGTTGGGAAGATCTCCTGGAGAATGGCAACTCACTCCAGTATTCTTGCCTGGGAAATCCATGGACAGAGGAGCCTGGCGGGCTACAGTCCATGGGGTTGCAAAGAGTAGGATGCAACTGAGTGATTAAACACACAGCACAAAGTTACATCACTCTGTTTTTTTTTAATTACTAGCATTGTGATTAAGTGATGTTTAGAGTACTGATATTTATCCACTGAAGATAAGCATTATTTTTAAACTGCCAACAAATGTGAGCTTCATCCTCCAGCAACTATAAGGAAACCTCTTCCATCTTAACTAGAAACATCTTTCAACGATAAACCAATCTCCTGTGATCTTTCAAAAACTGAACTGACTGTCCCTTCTTCTAGGACTAACATATATGCAAAGTTCTCTAAGATTAAAAAAGTTTTGCCTGTTAATGAAGAGAAAAACTTAGTAGGGAGAATCTTAGTCCCAGAGAGATTCTCTTGGAAATTCACTTAAAATAAAATTGCTCCTTTTCTGAAACAATGAATCAATGATACTGTACAGAATGCAAAAAAAAAAAAAAATCACTGTAGGGATAATTAAAGTATCTTGGATTTCTGAACACCCTGAACTCAAGAGTTGAAGAATAAGCATTTTTAATAGAAGTTGGATTTGGTCCTGAGCTCAAAATTTAAATTAGCCTAAGCTTAAGCACCTACTCACTCATCATTCTCTGATTTCAATTCTGAAAAAAATACATTTGAACTGGAATTAGTTTCTCTAGAAACGTTCCTAAAATGCATTTACTGCTCAGCACTTCAAACAAGGGAGAACACACTGTTACAGCAAATGAGAAACATGAACAGGCCACGTCAAACCTATTTTTAAAAAACCATAAGTGGTTAGAAAACTCAACCCAGCTCCTGAATGTTACTCTCTAGAAAAATGTTTCACGAACCAAAGATTCTCACAGATACTCAACTCCTTTACTTAATTATGATGAAATTCCATAAGAAAACCAGATAAAGTCTTAATGTTATTTAAATCACAGCCCCTTTATGCAATAAGTGTTATGAAGAAAAAACTGGATTACTGTAGAGACTCTATAACTTATAAACTTTCATAAGCTTCTTTGTAGAAGGTGCTAGTCCAGAAAAGTCTGTATTGACTCATTTATGCTCATGAGGGTTATTTCTAGTAAGAGAAGTTAAGAATAAGTTTTAATATTTATATAATGTCTCTGCAACAAGCATATGAGAAAACTCTGCAAACAACATCTTGCTTTATTTCTCAATATTCACAAGTGAAAAGGAAAAAAGTCAAATGGTGCAATATTTTGCACAAGGGGGAAATGAGGCAAAAATAGGAGAGATGTAAATTATTAAAGATACCTTCTGGTCCCTCAACTTATCCATGGTGGTTTACTCCTGATATTGGGAGTCTGAAGAGGTAAAACAGTATTAAGTCACAGGCAGGGAGAAATGAAACTAGAAATAGGGGCTCAGCATTCCATCAGGCTTCTGCCTACCTGGTGTTACACACAGGATGTACTGAAGTGTGTTAGCCACTCAGTCATGTCTGACTCTTCTCAACCCCATGGACTGTAGTCTGCCAGGCTCCCCCATTCCTGGGATTCTCCAGGCAAGAACACTGGAGTGGGTAGCCATTCCCTTCTCCGGGGGATCTTCCTGACCCCGGGACTGATCCTGGATCTCCTGCATTGCAGGCAGATTCTTTACCATCTGAGCCACCAGCGAAGCCCGGACGTACTGCTGCTGCTGCTGCTGAGTCACTTCAGTCGTGTCCGACTCTGTGCGACCCCATAGACGGCAGCTCCCCAGGCTCCCCCCGTCCAGGGGATTCTCCAGGCAAGAACACTGCAGTGGGTTGCCATTTCCTTCTCCAATGCATGGAAGTGAAAAGTGAAAGTGATGTCGCTCAGTCGTGTCTGACTCTTCGCGACCCCATGGACCGCAGCCCACCAGGCTCCTCTGTCCATGGGATTTCCCAGGCAAGAGTACTGGAGTGGGGTGCCATTTCCTTCTTCAGAGGATCTTCCCAACCCAGGGATCGAACTAGTGTCTCCAGTGTCTCCTGCGTTGCGGGCAGATTCTTTACCCACTGATCCATCAGGGAAGCCCCATAAAACCTAGGCCACCTCCCTCCATCCGGTGACCCTAGGCATGCCCCTTCTCTGTAAAACATGTGTAGCAATATCAGCCCTACCTAATTCACCAAGTAGAGTAAAGCAAGGTGATTAACGTGGAAGGGATTGCTTGTAGCTGCTTACTGGGAATGAGAGTGTCAGATTGCCTTTAACCTGATGGATGCTGAGGGCTGCTGAAGGTTCTGCAGAGCTCATAATAGAGGGCCTGCTATTAAGGGGGTGAGGGAGAACAGAGAAAGAGCAAATCTCCTTCCAGACATAATGAGATCAAAGGTGCCCGCTGGGTACATGATGTCTGAATGCCCAACTGCATGGGGACAGGGGCCTCCACAGTGTATCAGAACAAAGTCTGAGGTGAGCGCAGATGCGGCACTAGTAGTAGAGAATCCATCTGCCAGTGCAGGAGACCTAAGAGAAATGGGTTCGATTCCTGGGTTGGGAAGTTCCCTGGAGAAAGAAATGGCAACCTGCTCCAGTACCTAGAAAATCCCATGGACAGAGGAGCCTAGTGGGATACAGTCCCTAGAGTCACAAAAAATCAGGCATGACAGAGCTCACACACACACACAAAGGTTCTAGCCGGGGTTCAGGAAACTCCCATATTTAATGAGTTTAGCATCTACACCTACCATCACACTAGGAAGCAAAGGGTAACACATATTTGAATCCCCATACTTCATCAATTCGAAGATTCCTTTCTTTTTCAAATTGATTGAAATACAGTTGATATGGTCATCTAAGCCCAAAGGCCCCCTATGCTGGGAACAATTAAATCATCCCAAAGATAATCCACCTAATAATACTAGAAAATTAGGCTGGGTGTCTTATGAAAACTGCCAGTGTACCTTTTCTTTTAAAAACAGTGATTGCTACAAAACAGATTGGGTCAGAAGACCAGAAATACACTGCTGGCACCTAATAGGACTCAGTGGCTTTGTGGGTCCTGTTTATGGCCCTGGCTTCTGCCAGGATGGCTAGGAAGATGTGCTTTAGGATTCCCTTGGGCTCAAGCTCAGTTACATACAAGCTTAGATGTGACTCCAGCAAATTTACCATCAATATGAGCATGAAGGACCAAGCAAAAAAAATTTTTTTAATTAAAAAAAAACACCATTTACTTACAATATTACATTAGTTTCAAGTGTAAGACATAGTGATTTGATATTGATTCCTTCTGTATTATTTACATTTTTTCATCTCTAAAATTGAGATGAATCAATGCAATGGCAGGTCATAATTGTCAATGTTCCTCTTGCTTGCAAATATTAATACATCAAACATCTTAAAATTAGTGGTGTAGTGGATTCAATTAGTTGAATACAAGTTTTCAATCATCTGGTTTTTTTTTTTTTCAATTATCTAAGTTGGTTCAAAGGACAGCTTTGCAGTTCTGCATCATGACCATGCCGTCTTATCTGCTCTGTTGCTGTTCAGTGGCTAAGTTGTGTCCGACTCTTGCAACTCCATAGATCGTAGCATGCCAGGCTTCCCTGTCCTTCACCATCTCCTGGAGTTTGCTCAAACTCATGTCTATTGAGTTAGTGATGCCATCCAACCATCTCACCCTCTGTTGCCCCCTTCTCTTTCTATCCTCATTCTTTTTCAGCATCGGGGTTTTTCCAATGAGTTGGTTCTTCCCATCAGGTGGCCAAAGTATTGGAGCTTCAGCTCCAGTAGCAGTCTTCTGCTTAGGATTTTGCAATGGGACACACTCTGCCCAGGGGCTCACCTTACCTCCACACGCAGGCCTGGAGAGGCTCCACAGTCTAGACTGAGGGCAGAAAGCATCAGCCAGCTCCCTCCCCAGTGTCACAGTGGTTGGACTCAGATTGCATCAGCCCTCTGCTGCTTGGCCTCCCTTAAAACTGACCTGAGGTCATTTTGAAGCTCTGTAAATAATAAATTCCAGCCACAGTCCTGCCCTTGGACCTACCTGGATTTATCTGCCACTGCTTCAGGAAGACCATTCCAAGGCTTAGCTTTGGGAAACACACTCAGAGCTGTGAATGCTCATTCACCCACTGCCACTGATGTATATTCCAGATCTTTCTTACCTTTC
The DNA here is from genome assembly GCA_917880005.1 of Nanger dama. Classification (NCBI taxonomy): domain Eukaryota; kingdom Metazoa; phylum Chordata; class Mammalia; order Artiodactyla; family Bovidae; genus Nanger; species Nanger dama. The sequence continues at coordinate 14,974,083 of CAKJTW010000046.1, read as the reverse complement.
TCTGTCGAGCTCAGCACTGCCTGTTTTCCAACCACTACAGAAAAATGATGGGCAGCTTGTCCAGCCTCATGATCTACTTTCAGTAGCCACCTCTACAGCAAAAGCAAGATCCATCTCTCAGTCTTACAATATGAACCTAGCACTATGCAATGCAATTCTAAGAAGATACAGCAGTCACCCCAGGCATTCAGCACATAGCAGACCCTGTCATAAAGCACGGAACACTGTTTTCTGTGACATCTAAGAGTTTTGTATAAAATGTGATATTCACAAGGAAGAAAAGAGAACTTTTAACTCTCAGGAAGAAAATGTACCAATGAGTCATAAAAACATACGAGAAAAAAAAAAAACCCCATAAGGTCTTCTCTGGTGGTCCAGTGGTTGAGAATCCACCTGCCAATGCAGGAAACACAGGTTCGATCCCTGGTCTGGAAAGGTTCCACATGCCATGCATGGGACAACTAGCCCTATGTACCACAACTACGGAGCCTGGACCCTGAGGCCGGTGAGCTGCAACTACTGAAACGCATGGCCTAGAGTCCCGGCTCCGCAGCAACAGAAGCCACGCCATGAGAAGCCCTCACACCCCAGCTAGAGGGCAGGGGCCCTGCTGTCCACAACTACAGCAAGTCCTCACACAGCAACAAAGACCCGGTGCAGCCAAAAATAAATAAATAAACATAAAATAAAGCAACAGGAAGAAAGAGTTACAGAACTGTAGGGAAAAGCACATGTAAAGACCAACCAGGAATCACTCAGTCTCCCCCCATCAAAATCACATCTAACAGCACAGTGCAACCATCCAGGTGTCAACACAAACTGAAGCTTGCCAAGGACACTTGCCGTCTGCCTCTGCGGGGACTGAACCCTGTGCTACTGTAGCTGTTGACCTTCGACTTGCCCTGAAGGGAGTTCAGGATGGACAGTGAGGCACTCTGTGCTCCAGGGAACCTGGGAGGACAGGTCTTTATAGCTAGATGTTTTCAGGAACAGATCTTAGGATCCCAATCCTTGCATCTCCTCATATCTAGAAAAGCATGAAATCCCTTCATGATGACATCAGTTCCCCCGTGACTAGCAGAAAACCTTCTGTAAAGTAAGTGCTTGACTGCATTGAACTTCCCCTTCACCAAAAACCTTCCCCTACTGCCTCTTTGGAGCAGTCTCTCCGAGCTATCCGAGGTGCTGTCTCTTGGGCTGCAGTCCTCATTTTGCCCCATGTGAGACAACTTGCAATTCTTATGTTGTGCGTCCTCTCAATCAACAAAGGTATTGGGTGTCAGACCACAGTGCTATTACACACACACACACGTACACACTCTATTATCCTTCCTGAAAAGCTTGGGCTGTGGATGAAGAATACAGTTTCACATCAAAAACAATTTAGGCAAATCTAATCAATTGCTTTAGTCCCTTGGGCCTCATTTTTTTTTCTTTCCACTGTTTGCACAAATCAAATTCTGAAAGCCTCTCCTTGGGATCCTACCTGAGACCCAACAGTGACTTTATTGTCAAAATTCAACTCCAGTGTATTTCCTTGTACAAAAGATAACAATACATGAATTTCCAAGAAAATGAAAGTGAAAGTTAGTCACACAGTCATGTCTGATTCTTTACAATCCCACGGACTATAGCCTGCCAGGCTCAGGTGTCCATGGGATTCTCCAGAAAAGAGTACTGGAATAAGTTGCCATTCCCTTCTCCAGGGGATCTTCCCAACATAGGGCTCAAACCCGGGTCTCCTGCATTCTAGGCAGATTCCTTACCAACTGAGCTACTTGGGAAGCCCTCCAAGAAAATGAGGTAACTTCAATTGTATGTTGGATTCACCATGTTATTTAAAGAGCACCCCATAAGACAGAGTTCCTGAAACCCAGTTACACAAGAAACAAAGAACCAGTCGAGACATTCCTTGATAAGATCCTTAAAAATTATCTTTAATTGATGCCAAATATGAACAGATCATAAAGTGACAGAAGCAAGTAAAATTGCATAGATGGATACTATGCGCTTCAATTAGGTTCTCGATTCGTAACATTCAGTGTCCTCTACCCGACCTATGAGACAATTAGGGCAGGGGAAACGCACAGTAGGTGAAAATGAGACACGTCGTTAATTCAAGGTGTCCGCAACTAGCGAACGCAAAGAAATGAAATGCGCTTTTTCAAGCTAAGTGGTTTGTTGTCCTGATGGTGCACTTCAAATTAAGACGACTCCGTTGGGATTTTTAACCTTGGTAAGACTTTAAGATTAGAGGTATGTCATATAGAGCCCATGCTTTCTACTTATAGCTGCTGATGACACAGTTCTAAACAGTGCAGGACAGAGAAGAAAGGTGTGTCTGTAGGTTTTAGAAAGGAGACAGCTTTAACCTGGAATACCTCGCAAAGGGGGTTGTGTTTAATTTTGCTTTCTTTCCTTGTACCATTTCTTCTTCTCTGATTTGGTTGCAAAACTTTTCTCTCCTCTTTGAAATCCCATGTCATAAAAAAAATTAACTCCTACTTAGCCCCTATGAAAATCACTGCAACTAGGGCTAATCTCCCTAAAGCTAAGAGTCCTGAGGGCTTTCCTCACATACACCTGGGCTCCCCAAGAAAGCCCAGGGCCCTTTAGCCTGAGCAAAGAGGCCGGCATGTGATCCCCAGACTTCTAAACTTGACATCTCTACCCTGAATGAGTTCGTACAGTGACCCAAGATAACGGGAACAGTTGTGGGTAACAACTCAGCTCCTGTTCACGTCTTTACAAAAAGGATAAGTAAGGTACATTCTTCTAAGGTTTACCTGAGTCGTGCTGGACATAGTCGCATATACCCTGAAATTCCATGTATAAATACGAGCACTAATACACCACATGGTGGATGAGGGTCACCTCCGGAGGTGGCCCTTCACTTGGGTTGTGTCAGGTTTAAAAATTTGTGTGTGTCTTGTGAAAATGAACAGAAATATCGAAAGACTTCACCCTTTCTTGGAAAAGTGGAAAGATAAAATGGCCGTTTTGCTGTTGGATTCTAATAGTTGTGTCCTCTTGATGGTTATCACTCACCAGTCCTCCCCACTCCCAGGAGGAAGCTGGGGCTGGGAGAAAGTGGGAATTCTTTTTCTCTTTTTGTTCAATCTCATCTGCCAAACAAGGGACCCAGTTTTCAAAAAGCACGTGTTTTGAGGTCTCCTCTATTAAATGGGAGGGTTAGGAAACCATTCCCACTGGCTCTTCAGAGGTAAACTCGTTGGAAAGATCGGTAACTACACACAACATGAAAAAGGCCCTCAACGGACTAAGCCAAATTTCTACTTCAAGAAACCTCATCCTCACCATCCACAGGCATTGTCTTTTATGTCTTCTCAAGCAAGTCCAGATTCCACCAGGGAATCTGACCAAGCACACAATTTCATTTCAGAGAAATGACTAGAGTCCATTGGCTATAGTCCAGGAGAAGAATCTGCTATTGGTTGATTTGATTTCGCCAGGCTAACCCACTAACACAGCTCCCAGTGAACTGTTTTAACTGGATAATTAGAACTCGACTTCTCCAGTGGGTACTAAGGAAAGGCTGTGGGCACAGACAGGGGCAGGGAAAGAGGAGGTGCAAAAACACACCTTTCCCGGCTACTCTGTCTTTGAATCTGAGGACAGAGGAAACGGATGTCTTTGGTCTCTCTTATTTAGATCACTCGAGCTGAGTTAACCACTTCGGAGATTCTGGGCTGCCTAACAGCTCCAGGGGTGACCCAACCCTTCCCTGGCTGCCCTATGAAACTAGGGCCTCAATTCACCGGAAGAGCTGAGCTATGGCTATGAGCAGGTCACCAGTCTTCCCCCTTCTGGAGAAAACCAGTGTTCAAGACATGAGCCATGAAAGCTCAAGACCTAGGAAGGGGACAAAAAGCTAAACAAACAAACAAAAAACCCGATCAGATAAACCTAAGGAGAGAAGCCGAAAAGATAGTCATTCCGTAATAGGCAGTTTTGTGAAGTGCACCTTCAGGTCCACAAGAAACACTTCAGCTCATCCCTGTGCAAAAGGGAAGAGCTGGGTCAGACTCTGCATGCTGATGCGACACAGACAAGCCCTGTCCTCCAGTCTTACTCACTCGGTTTTGATGAGCTACATACAGATGAAAAAAGCAGCATTCATTTTCCCCAAACCACCCACAGTCCTACCGGCAGCTCCTCTCGTCCCGGAGGGGGGACAGGTCCCCTGCACGCACCACTGTTCCCTGCAACACATGCAGAAGGACCCAGCCCATGCAGCATGTGGCTGTGAGAGGCGTACCCCACAGCCAAAGTGCATCTTTTCAGTCCTGGTCCCATTTTCTCATTTTCCATCCCATCCCCCACAGTACCGGGCAGATTATTGCTGTTGACAGAGTATAGCATTTCAAGTTGGGGGTGGGGGGTGGGTCCTAGACCTCAAAGTCTAAATAAAAAGATCAAGATAAGCCCCGGGAGATGTGGACGAGGTTGGCATTCCCTCCCCCCACCCCCCACCCCACCCCCCGTGGGAGATTTAGAAGCAGGTAAGAGGAAAAGCCAGGATGAGTCAAGTTTCAAGGAAACACCCCGGGGAGGGTGGGTGCCCGATGGTTGGATGCCATGCAGTTCTTGGCCTCCATCTTCCTTGCTGTGTGCCACGCCCATCTTATAGATTCACAGAAGCCACACAGGAGAAGAAAACATCCACGTTCTTTTCTTTCAGCAGAGTCAGCAGGCCTGGGTGTAACTCCAGTTTCTTGGTTTACTGCCTCACTGCTGGTCCTAGGGTAGGGTGGAGGGGAGGGGTGGAGCAACAAGGAATATTTCTGGAAGCAGCAGCACAGGAATGAAAGGCGTTGGGCGGCAGGCAGCCACATGCTAAGTGCAAAGTGAGGGTCCCCACATCAGGTCGTTCAAAAAGCCACGAGTGCCTCCCCGTCGATGGACGGCTGCTGGCCTCCAGAGGCCCCAGTGGTGAGGCTCTCTATCAGCTAAACACAAGGTCCCCACTGTTCTCAGGATGGCATGTAGTGGGCAATAGAAGTTAGATGTTCAGCCTGCGAGTTGACCGCCAGGTGGGACTCTCATAGGAGCATCCTTGGGAATAGCTGAAGGGGGATAGGCCAGGAGGGAAGGCTGGCAAAAGGTTGCTCTGAACCAGGTGTGCCTCCATCCACAGTGATGCCTGCAAAGCTCAGACCATCAGAGATGGCAAAGTGCTGCCGCAGACAGAGGGAAGGATGGAAATATGCCAGGACCGCCTTGCTTGTCCAGAGGGACCCCTGGTGGGAAACAAATTCCCCACAAGTTTATATTGGCTTCTGGTGGAAAAGAGGAAGAAAACCAGTTTACGGTGCATGTCCAGTTGGAAGATGGGTCTTGGGCCCCAGTTTCCATCCCATGTCAGGCTGCCAAGGGGACCAAGTCCAGTCGATGGTCAGAGGGCATCTTTGCAGGTCTGTGCTGTTCCGAGGTGCAGGATGGTGTGGCGTCCCCACAACGGGGAGTGAGACAGCCAGGGTGGCAAAAGGAAAAGCAAAATCTCTGTGCCCCCACCGTCCCTCCCTCCCTCTCTGTTACATAACTTCTCCGCTGCGTTAATGGAGGCACTTTCTGCAGTTCGATGTGGGTACAGGATAAAGGCACTAAGCAACTATTAAATCAATTGGTTGAGTTTCTTCAGGGAGCCTCAGGGGGACGGCTGAAGTCCCTACAGACTTCAAATCAGGACTGCCAAAGGAAATCAGCTCGGCTTTGGGTGCATACAATGGAGAAACATTTTTGTTCTTTTTTATTTACATCTCAAGAATGCACCAAAAACATGCAGTATTGCACCTTTGTTTGTTGGTTTTGCTTGTGTTTGTCTCTAGCTAGAAAGAATACCTGTCCTTAGGTGTTGTTATATATACCTTGATCACTTCGTTTTTCAACTGAGCTTCCCATGAAGGGATGGGCATATTGGTCCCCTCTCTGTCTAACTCTGCACAGAAACCTGACATTTCCCTGAGCAAAGGCAGGAAAATTGACTGAGTGCTCCCTACCCCCACCCCCACCCACTATTTCTTTTGGGCCCTTCATCCCACAAACTTATAATTTTTATTATTTTTTAATGTTTTTACATTAAATGAATCATGCACTAATTAATTCAAGGTACACCTTAATCAAATCAGCCATAATGCTGAATAAGAGAACATGCTTGGAGCTCCGAAAAGTACTGTTCCCAGCTGACTAACATAGGTACTTAAATACAGTACTTTACTGACTAATAAAAAGAGTTAATAAATGAAGGAGTGCACTTTTGGTGAATGCAAATGAAGAAGAATCTATTTGTAGAAGAATCGATTCCTAAGTAAGCTTATCCCCTATTGTCTGAGTTAACGTTCTCAGCATGCGATTATAAAATAAATTAGGATCAGATTTAAACATGCTTACACTTAGTTCCATTTGTGCTCTCTTGCAACAAGGAGGCTAAGGTTTTACATCCAGTTCTGGAGGTTGGGAGTCAGGGTGAGGGACTTGTGAGAAAAGACCCTTTGGGCGTATCTGCAGTTGAGAATCTTAGCAGCACTGCAGATGGATCAATGAATTGCATTCAGTTATCACTGTTTCTTAGAGAAGAATTTGAATCAGAAAAGAATGGGGACAGAGGAAAAATCCCTACAGAACCAGGACCAATATCAGATTTCTAAGGTGCTTGGTGAACCAGTCTTAAGTAATTTTTTTTTCACCTTGGAATATGCAGTTCGGTGGATCAAAATAAAAACATCTGTTCATTGCCCGTTTTGGCTGGTGTATCATGTTACATACAATACATCTGATGCACTGTCTTAAATATGCTGTGCAGTTTGCCAAGATTTCATATTAGAGTCCCATGCAAATTTTCATTTGATATTTCTAAGCGATCTTCTAATTCTCATTCAGTCACATGAAAGAAAAAAATTAAAGAAGCCAGCAAGAATTTAAAATGGGAAGCACATGATTCTTATTTTACCTAGACTAGTTCGTGGACTGAGTGATTTTAAACCAGTTTTAGAAAATACACTTTCTTTTCCCTTTTTTAATAAAATGAAAATAATTTCTTTTTTTTTTTTCATGGCTCCTGAAATCTTCCGGTTTTCCACCCCCAACATGGGCAATGCCCAACATTGGCAATGCAACAATGCATCGACGGTTCAATGGAACGTCCAAAGCTTACTTAGTAAAGTATCTACACAGAGAGTGACTTTGGTCACTCGGGGTTTGGTTTGATTTTTTTTTTTAAGTCTTTCAAGCTGCTAAGTGGGGGCTTTTAAAATTTCTTTGCTTGGCTTTTTAAACATCAGTCAGTAGCTTGCTCTTATTAACGCAGTTTTGGTTAGCTGTGGTACAATTGCCAGTTCTGATATTGGCCTGCCTAAAGTGGCCTATGCTATTATTCATATCCTCTTCGATCTCCATGTATTCAGATTTGCTGAGAGTGGACGAGCTGCGCCGACTGAGGTCACTGTCAGAGGCTAAGTTAGGGGGCGCTAACGTGGAGCAACTGAGCCTGCTCTTCCCCCTCAGTTTCTCGGTGGTAGAAATAGTTGAAATTGGACACAATGACAGGTACGGGCAGGGCAATTGTCAGCACACCAGCGATGGCACACAAGGAGCCCACGATCTTGCCTCCAATTGTCACAGGGTACATGTCACCGTATCCCACGGTGGTCATGGACACCACCGCCCACCAGAAAGCATCAGGGATACTGGAAAAGTGCGACTCAGCTTCTTCCGCCTCGGCAAAGTACACTGCGCTAGAGAACAGTATGACCCCGATGAAGAGGAAAAGATGAGCAGCCCTAGCTCCCTCATACTAGCTTTGAGGGTCTGGCCCAGGATCTGCAAGCCCTTAGAGTGGCGAGAGAGTTTGAAGATCCTAAATACCCTTACCAACCTGATGACTCTGAGGATGGCCAGCGAGGTGGCCTGCTCACCCTTCTGGTTCCCCTCCTGCTCTGCTATCTCAGTGCCCAGGGTGATGAAATAGGGGATGATGGCCACGATGTCGATGAAGTTCATGATGTTCTTGAAGAAGTCCGTCTTGCTGGGGCAGGCGAAGAAGCGCACCACCAGCTCGAAGGAGAACCAGATGATGCACAGCGTCTCGACGATGAAGAAGGGGTCCGTGAAGATGTTGGCGTTGTAGACCACCGTGGTGTTGTCCAGGCGGTGGACGGCGCCCGGGAAGTCCTTCTCATCCTTCAGCTCGGGCAGCGTCTCCAGGCAGAAGATGACGATGGAGATGAGGATGACCATAACGGAGACGATGGCGATGACCCGCGGGCCCCGAGCTCTCCGGGTACTCGAAGAGCAGCCACACCTGGCGCTGGTACTCCTTCTCCGGCAAGGGCCGTTCCTCCTCCTTGATGAAGCCCTCGTCCTCGCGGAACTTCTCCATGGCCTCCTCGCCCAGCTCGTAAAACTTGATCTCCTCGGAGAACATGTCCAGCGGCACGTTGACCGGCCGGCGCAGCCGGCCCCCGGACTGGTAGTAGTAGAGGATGGCGTCGAAGCTGGGCCGGTTGCGGTCGAAGAAGTACTCGTTCCTGAGCGGGTCGAAGTAGCGCATGCGTTTCTTAGGGTTGCCCAGCAGCGTGTTGGGGAACTGCGCCAGAGTCTTGAGCTGCGTCTCGAAGCGCAGCCCGGAGATATTGATGACCACACGCTCGCAGCATTCGTGGTCGTCGTGCTCGGCCGGCCGCGGGTAGCTGCCGTCCTGGGGGTGGCCTGGGGCGGCCGAAGCCTCGTCCACGTTCTCTCCGGACATCACCGTCATGGTGGAGGTGGTGGGGAGCGGAGACGGTGGCGGGAGGCGGGGGCCGGGGCGGGGAGGGGCGAGGGAGGTGGGATGGGTGGTGGACCCAGCGCCCTCCCCACCAGCGCTCCAGAGGCGGGGCTTCCGAACCGGCAGGTGGAGATTATCAGCCACTTGGCTCCTGGAGACCCGCCCCTCCACTCTGCCGGATCCTCAGTTTGGAATCCCTCTCGCCTGCCGCTCCGGTGCAGCTTTTCCGGGCGGCAAGGGAGAGTTGATGTGTCTTCCTGCTCCGAGGTGCCTTAACGCAGCGCCGTCCTAGCGGACCGGGCCATGGCTTCTGGGTGACCCCGGCCTCCCCTCCCCTCCGCGAGCCCTCTTAGGACCCGATGCAGAGCCGGCTCAGCGGACCCCCTCGCCCGCCACCCCTTCTGCTTCTCCTTGGCTCTTCCCCCCCCCCTCTAGCCCTCTTCGCCTGCCGCCTTCTAAGCTCCCACCGCGGCCATCGATGGACGCTGCAGAAAAATAGAAAGTGATACGGGGCAGAAGATCAGGAAGCGTTCACATGGGACAGACCCACAGACACGGAAGAGCACAGACCTCTATCTTTTTTTTTTTTCCAGAAAGCACGAGACTTTGGCTAGGGTTATCACAGACAGCAGACAGACACACGCAGACACCCGAAGTCCAAGTTTGGGGCTCTTCCACCCCACTTTCCCAATGCCCGACCGCCAATGTGTTTACAACTCGGTTAAACTAGAGATCGGAAAAGCGCCGAGAGACGCTGCGGGGAGCTCCGGATCCAGGCAGCATCTCCGAACCCCCGGCTTCCCCACCCCGTCGCCCCGAGCCCCGCTTCTGCAGCCCCGAGCTGGGGAGCCCCCTACCTGGCCGGCCGACTTGGCGCAGGGGAGGTGCTGAGTCGGCGGAGAGCCCGAGTGGGAATGCGGCAGGTCGGCTTTGCGGTACCCAGGCGCGAGCCACGGCCGCCGCAGCATCCGAGGGGCGCCGGGGCCAGCGCGCCACCCTCGCCCCTGGTCCTGCTTCCTTCAGTTGGCCAGTTGCTTTACTCGGCAGCTACGGCGGAAATGTCCATTCCCTACCCCCATGCTCACCCGTGGCCGGCAGCTTGGAGACGCCACTATGTCTCTTGTCTCTGTGTGTGTGCGGGGAGTTCCGGAGGCTGCGGAGCGGAAGAGCAAAATGCCACCCTCTCCGGAGCTCTGGAAGCGAATGACGATACGGAGCGCTTTCGCCCCCTCCCAGCACCGTGGGAGCCCTTGATTCGATCCCGAAGGAGGCGAGTGAGCTAGGGCCTGGATCTACATGGCTCGCGGGTCTCCCCCTCCGCCTCCAGCACACCCCCGCGCGCGGACCTCGGCGAGGCTACGCGGAGCGCTGGGAGCCGTTCGCAGCTCCGAGTGGGGCAGGGTGCGTGCGGCGCCGGTCCCCTCGGTCCATTTCTGGGCGCTGCTAGATCAGCAGAAACCTGAGAAAGCGCAGGAATGCGAAGCAGCGATTGGCCCACCGGGGCGTGGGCTGGGGAGGGCGGGAGCGAGGAGGTAGATGGAAAACAGGAGGGGGGTGGCTTGGCAGAGGGGGAGGGGGTGGCTGTCATTCAGTTCCCACCCTTGCCAGCACTGCTTTTTCCTTCTCCGGCCCCGAAAAGCCGACCACCAGTTCTCCTCCCCTTCTGGTCCACAGCCCCGCACGCGCACATTCCTCGGCCGCGACCTTCCCGGGGAATTTCACATTGGAAATGCTCAGGTCCGACGCAATGCAGACGGTTGTGTTCCTGGCACAACTCCTCGGATGGGCGTGCGTTTGTGCAGCCCCGCGGTGATCCGCGTCTCGCCGCGCTGTGCGGGCCCCCTCCCGCAGGGGGTTGTCTGCAGGCCCGGCCCGGCCGGTCCTCGCTGGCCTCAGGGGAGATGCGGACTTGGGCTCTGCAATTGGGGAAATCAGCCGGGTGTGTTCTCGGTCGCGCTGCTGCGAGGCGGTGGTGCTAAGAGCGTGTCCCTCTTTGACCTACTACGAGAGTTGAAGTTTGCTGGCCATCAGACTATTCTGAAATACCGAGAATGTGACTTGGGGGAACCCAAAGGCTTCGTGGGTTTATGGGCTTGTCTGCCAACTTGGTGCTGATTGGAACGAACCTGAGAATCGAGTGGCTTGCCCACCTCCCACCCATGTTCGCCTTCCCGAAGCCTCTTTTCCCGACCTAGGGCCTTCTCGGGGCCACTTTGCAAGGCTGGCCACTTTTCGGGGAGAGGGTCCGCCCAGAGGCGCTGGGGGTGGGGTGCGGGGAGCGGGAGCCGGGGGCGTGCGCAGGGCGCTCGGAGTGCGGCTACAGCTGCTCCCCCAAAGACGCTTCTGCGCCTGGGCGCCTGCAGCGCGAGAGGAGGCAGCCAGCATCTCGGGCGCTTCAGTTACTGCCGAGTCTCCAAGGAGGCTGCGAACGCGGGGAGTCGCCACCGATTGGCTCCGCGGCTGCCTAGGGACCACCCTTTCGCACCGCAGCCTCCGCGCTGCCTCCCGCCGACACCACCCACCCCTTTAATCAGAGCCAAAGATTGAGTCCTCCCCCGCTCTATTGTGGCTAGTGAGGGAGGCAGGGGCCTCTGCCGGTTTACCCAGGCGATGCAGCAATCCTGGGCACCCAACTACTTAAGCTCCCCGCCCACCAACTCCAGCATTTCTTTCAGAGAAAATAAGGATTGTTCTCTCCACTCCCTCAGGGAGCGTATCCCAGCTTTTCTTTTACAAACAATGAGATTCTGTTAAACCCTCCTTTCCAAATTAAGCGCTGCCCTTTCCCCCACCTTCCAAACACACACTTCTGTATGCCACTAAGTCTGCAGCTTCTTTCCTTTCCACCTTATTGCTTGATTGAGAAAAAGAAAAAAACCACGAACCTCTGCACTGGAGTATCTGTGGCTCAGATGGTAAAGAATCTGCCTGCAGTGTGGGAGACCCTAGTTTGATCCCTGGGTGGGGAAGATCCCTGGAGAAGGAACTGGCAACCCATTCCAGTATTGTTACCTGGAGAAACCCATGGACAGAGGAGCCTGGCAGGCTACAGTCCAGGGAGTCGCAAAGAGTTGGACAGGACTGAGTGACTAGCACGCACACACACACACACACACACACACACACACACACACACCCTATTTTAGTTGCTGCTGCTATGGTTGCTAGTGCTGTTCCAGCCCTATCTGAGAACAAATACCCTACTGCTAGACCCAGTAAACATTTTTTGACCATCTCCTAGCAATAAGGGGCTTCCTACCTTGCTCCTGTGTCTCCCTTTACCTGTAGCCCCCATTTCTTTTAAAAGTTTCTCACACTGTCATCTCCCCAGCTTCCTCTGGATGCACTAGCACTGATTCAGCATTGAGAGGCTGACTTACTAGAAGAGATTTACAGACTGGAGGAGATCCCAGATTCCTAAATCCAGCGTTTAATAAGGGGGCACAATAACATCAGGAAGTTTTCAATGTCCCTGGCAGATGTCTTTAGAGCAGGTCTGGACCTCCAAGGAATTGGAAGAAAGTTGCTGAGCTAGGTCTTGATGCAACCTTGCCGTTGGTAAGGGTTTGAAGACGTAAATTTATTCAACAATTTGCTTAGCTCCAGCTTTGTGTCTTCCCTGGTGGCTCAGACAGTAAAGAATCTGCCTGCAATGCGGGAGACCTACCTGAGTTCGATCCCTGGGTAGGGAAGATCCCCTGGAGGAGGGCATGGCAACCCACTCCAGTATTCTTGCCTGGAGAATCCCAACGGACAGAGGAGCCTGGTGGGCTGCAGTCCATGGAGTCACAAAGATTAGGACATGACTGAGCAGTTAAGCACAGCCCAGAACAGCTATGTGTCAGCCAAGTTCTAGCACTGAAGATGTGGTAATAACTAATATATGAGGTCACAGACCTCTCAGTGTTCACATTCTTATGGAAGAGACAGTCAACAAAGAAACCACTGTATGAACAGCATTTTTAATATCCATTCATCTGTCCATGGACACTTAGGCTATTTCCTTGTCTTAACTATTTAAATAGTACTGCTGTGAACATAGAAGTGGTGTATTTTTCAAGTTATATACAGTTTTGTCTAAATATACAAGATGGAATACTACTCAGCCAGATAAAAGAAAGAAATAATGCCATTTACAGGAAAATGGACGGACCTAGAGATTATCATACTAACCAAAGTAAGTCAGAAAGAGAAACACAATCACTTATATGCAGAATCTAAAATGTGACGGACAGGAAGTTACGAAACAGAAACAGACACATGGACACAGAGAACAGACTTGTGGTTGCCATGGGGAGGGATGGACTGGGAGTGTGGGATTAGCAGATGCAAACTGTCACATTACAGGATGGATAAACAACAAGGTCCTACTCTATAGCACAGGGAAGTATATTCAATATCCTGTGATGAACCATAATGGAAAAGAATATGAAAAAAAATAAAAAATATTAAAAAAAGAATATGAAAAACTACATATAGGGATATGTATATATAACCGAATCATTTTGCTGTACACCAGAAACTAACACAACATTGTTATAGTTACACAACTATACCTCAATAAAATGAATTTTAAAAAGACAAATAAACCCTGTTAGGTAAAAAAAAAAAAAAAAATTAAGAGGATAGAAAATGACAAATACAAGTGTGCATGGATAGGAAGTGTCTCTCTGCAGAGGTAGCATTTGAACAAAGAACTTCAAGAACTGAGAGGGTAGAGAACAGGAAGATCAGAAGGCTGGGTGTGAGAGCCAATGCAAAGATTCTAAGGCAAGGACAAGCACAGCATATTTGGGAAACAAAAGAGGACCAGAAAGAAATGACCGAGGAAAAGTGTGGGAAAAACTAGGTCAGAAAAGCAGGCAGGGACCTGCTCTTGCTGAGCCTCTTAAGCCACTCTAAGAATATTTCGTTTTATTTTGAGTACAATGGGAGGTGATCGGAGGACTTGGATCCATGAAGTAACATAATATGATTTGCCTTTTTTTTTTTTTTTTTTTTGGCCGCACTGCACAACTTGTGGGATCTTAGTTCCCTGACCAGCATATGAACCTGGGCCCTTGGTAGAGAAAGCACAGAATCCTAACCACTGGACCACCAGGGAATTCCCTGATTTGCCATTTTTAGAGGTTATTCTGGTGGCTCAGACAGGAAAGAATCTGCCTGCAATGAGGGAGACCCAGGTTCGATCCCTAAGTCAGGAAGATCCCCTGGAGAAGGAAACAGCAACCTACTCCTGTATTCTTGCCTGGGAAATCTCGTGGACAGAGGAGCCTGGCGGGCTGCAGTCCATGGGATCACAAACAGTCAAACACGACTGAAAGACTTCAACTTTCAGGAGCAAGGCATAAGGTTGGAGGTTACTGAGTAGCACAAACGAAGCTGGCTTAAACAGGGGAAAGAGTGGTAGGAATGGGATTACATTTTGAAAACAGAGACAGCAAGATTCCGGATATGAAGAAACAGTTCAAGAACATCTTCTAGCTCTGTAACCTTAGTACCCAGGTGGATGGTGATGTCATTTCCTGGAGAAGTGAATTGGACAGTACTTGTCCCCCCAGGATGTGAACTGCACAAAGTCTGGGACCTGGTGTGTTTTTAGTTGTGACTGCCTTGGGCCATGGAGGCTTTTCCTCAGAGTCTCCCTGCCTCACCATTCTTCCTTCCCTGTGGCCACTTGCCCTGCCTCAGCTGCTGCTGGGTCAGCCAGGTCTGTGCCGGCAGCAGAATTCTGCCCAATGAAGTTGACCACACAGTGAGGCATGGAATCTGGAGTGCTCAAGATAGCAAAAAGTTCCAGGTGGCCAGCACAGGCACTGGAGACATTGACTCAATGGACCAGCTGGAGCTGCCCTGTAGGAGGCTTGAGATAGGATGAAGCCGGGAGGTAAATTCCCTCTCTCTTTATTCTTTTCAAAGACTAGCTGCATCTCTTCATGGCTCATGAAGAGCCATGGTCAGCTTGGTAACTTGCCACATTGTACTTGCCCTCTATCCTTCCCTGTTCCCTTTCACTCACTGCTTGGGGACCGTGCCTTCCATTAAAGCCAAGATCCTATCTCAGGTTCTGTTTTCGAGGCAGAGCAAGTCCAGACTTCAGTTTGGGACATGTTAGGTTGGCACTATCTGTTAAATATCCAATGCAGATGATGAATGAGAAGTTGGGCATACGAGTGAGTCTAGAGTTCGAAGAGGATTGCGTAGACCTGAATTTCTCAGCCTCGGCACTTGGTCTGGATACTTTGTGGAGGGTGTTTTTGTCTTGTTGTTCTGTGCATTTTTGGAGGTTCAGCAGCGTTCCTGGCTTTTCCCTGCCAGCTGCCAGTAGCACCTGCTCCCGGTCATGACAACCAATAACGTCTCCAGACATTGCCACATGTCCCCTGGGGGCAAAATCACCTCCTCTGGGAACCACTGGGGTAGACAGTAGTTAAAGTCAGAGCCTCAGAGCCCTGGACTAGCATCCTTGGACATGAAGGCAGAAAGAGAAGAGCCAGTGTTCTGAAACAGCACCCTAGGATAGTCTAATTCTTAAAGGCTTATAAAAGAAGAAAGGACCAGGGAGGGAGACAGAGAAACAGTGACTGGTGAGGGAAGCAAACCAGCAGTGTGTGTGGTTTGTGAAAGCAAATGAATACAGTGTTTTTCATGGGAGGCAAAAAGAGAGACAGATAGACTTAGCAACTCAACAACAACAGCCAACAGTGCTTTTTGGTTTTTAACTTTTTATACTGGAGTATAGCCGATTAACAATGTTGTGACAGTTTCAAGTGGACAGCAAAGGGACTCACCCCTATATATATACACACACGTATCCATTCTCCCCCAAACTCCCCTCCCATCCAGGCTGCCACATAACACTGAGCAGAGTTCCCTGTGTTATACAGTAGGCCCTTGTTGATTATTCATTTTAAATAGAGCAGTGTAAGTACAATGTTTTGAGAAAGAGAGAAAAATTATTTTTTTGAACACTGCTGATAGAATGAGGAAATTAGAATTAACCACCAGATTTAGACAAAATTGAGATTTAAAAAAACAGAGAGAAGAACTAATCACAGTGGGTAAAATCAGATCTTGAAATTTTGGGGTCAACAGGGGAAAATGGAGCAAAAGCTTCCGTCAAGGAAGGGTGACAAGACTTTTTTTAAGATGAGAGCTATTACAATATGTTTGTATGCTGATGGGGATGATTCAGTAGAAAGGGAAAAATTGTTGATGCAGTAGAAAGAGAAACACTGGAGCAATGTTCGTGAGAAGGCAAAAGGAGAATGGGATGTGAGATCCAAATGAAGAGATTGGCTTTGGAAAAGGACTGCAAATCCATAGACAGTGAGGTGAGAGCAGAGTTCAGGCTTAAGTAGTTTAGTAGATGTGGCTGGGGAGTTTGTGGACATTGGCTTATGCAATCAGAAGCAATTTTTTTCAGTTAAAAAGGGAGCAAAAGCATCAGCTGAAAGTGAGGGTAAGAAGGAGGTCTCAGAAGTAGGAGAGGGGAAAATGTGAAATAACCACCCAGGGGGAAAAGAAGGTGAAAGCATCAGGGACCATGGCAGGATTGCCTGGCAGTATCGTGGGCTCCCTTTGGTGAGGGACCATGCATTTCAGTGATTGTTTAACATAAACTTGGAAGTGAGTCAGGATAGAATTAGTTCTGATGACTGTTTATGGGAAACGTGAAACTAGTTCTAAATATAGCCTCCTTCTTAGCATCGGTTTCTTAAGTGTTATGTAGCGGCTAGACAAGACGTGGCAAAGAAAGAGCTGGTCTTACCAGGCTAGGAAATATCCATGTGTACTCACCTTAGATCCTGCTGAGGGCAGTGTTACAAGATGGGGAATGTGTGGGGGTCTGAGGTGCAATCATAAAAGGTAACAGAATCACTTGAGGCACAAAGGAAACTTCAAACTTCTCCAAGAATGTGAGATGACACTCGTATGGATGACCACGTTAGACAAGCGTCCTCTTGTTGGGACTTGTGATCCAGCTTATCTGTACACAGGGGCCTCCTTGGTGGCTCAGATGCTGGTTCTGACTATGATGCCGGAGACTTGGGTTCAATCCCTATGTCGGGAGGGAAGATCCCTTGGAGGAGGGCATGGCAACCGACTCCAGTTTTCTTGCCTGGAGAAGCCCATGGACGTAGGAGCCTGGCAGGCTATGGTCCATGTGGTCACAAAGAGTCAGAAAGACTGAGTGACTAACACTTTCTTTTTATCTAGATGGGCTCCAGGGGTCCTTGAACGTCTGAAATTTCTTGCACACTTTTGTATATGTCAATAATCTTGTTTCTGAGCACCAAGTCGTAAGTGATCTTTATCAAAATCTCAAAGGAAGCTTTCACTGGAACAGTTAAAAGCCTATATTTTTAAATCATGGATAAGTTCTAATTCAGTGACTCTGGTCATGAACAAGTCACTCCATTATTTTATATCTTCATCTCCTTATTTGTAAAATCTCTATTATTGTAGGCAGTGAGCATAAAAGACAAATTGAGTACTGAACAGGGCCTGACAGAGTTAAACTTCATAAAATGTCAAGGAGAAAAATGACCAGGAAGATTAGGAATCATTGCATTAGCTCTCTAAGAAACATTCGCCCAGGATAAAGCAGTCCCTAAATAATTGAGAATCAGAGAAAAGAATGAATGTACTACCTACCTTCAAGAAATTTTACAGCTGGGACTTCCCTGGTGGTCCAGTCATTGAGAATCTGCCTTCCAATGCAGGGGATGTGGATTCAATCCCTGGTCAGGGAACTAAGATCACACAGGCCAAAAGGGCAAGCTAAGCCCTTCCGCTGCAACTAAGATTGTCTGCGTGCCACAAATAGACAGCCTAGCCCACATGCACCCCCAAAAAGACCCAGTGGAGTCACATTAAAATAATAATAATAATAATCCTTTTAGCCAACTTCAGTATTCAACCACAGCAGGGTAACAGGTGCTACACTTTTCTCCCACTGTGAACAACTAAAAAACTGGCTAAACTACACGAGGCAGCACTGGGCAAGACGCAGGGCAGAACTGAGATCTCTTATGCCAAGTGCATGAATTCATACTCAGTCGTGTCCAATTCTTTCCGGCTCCAAGGACTGCGGGTTGCCAGGCTCCTCAGTCCATGGGATTTCCCAGGCAAGAATACTGGAGTGGGTTGCTATTTCCTTCCCCAGGGGATCTTCTCAACCCAGGGATCGAACCCAAATCCCCTGCATTGCAGGCAGATTCTTTACCACTGAGCCATCATAAAAGGGAAACAAATGAGGTGAGCTCTGTCACAGGCTGGCTTTTTGCCTAGAGGTACTTTCTAGAAGTATGTAGGGAGAAGGGACCCAAGCAGAGCCTGGAAATGTTGCTGAGTTGGAGAGACAGAGGCTGGAGTCTGGTGAGGCTGAAGTGGCTGCAAGTTATGATACAAAGCACTGAATAGAAAGGAGCAATGCCATGAAAAAGTACCAGAAATCTGCGCAGGGTTTGCTTGAATCTGTGAGTGAATACCAAAGTAAATGTGGATAGGTAGGGTGAAGGGCTTCCCAGGTGGCTCAGCTGCAATGCAGGAGCTGCAGGAGGCCCAGGTTTGATCCCTGAGTCTGGAAGATCCCATAGAGGAGGAAATGGCAACCCACTTCAATATTCCTGCTTGGAGAATCCCATGGACAGAGGAGCCTGGTGGGCTGTGGTCCATAGGGTGGTAAAGAGTCACTGCAGGACTGAAGCTACTTATCACCTATGCACAGGTGGTGAATCTCCAGGAGGGCTGGGTTGGTTTAACATCCAAACATCAGAAAATGCAACTCACTCCACCAGGAGAATCAGAGGAGATTCTCAATAGATGCAGAAAGCTATTTGACAAAATACAACACCCATCGATGATGAAAACAAAACAGAAAAACAAAAGTTTGACCCACTAGAAATAGGAGGAACTTCCTTAAAATAAAAAAGAGCATCTACCAAAAATCTACAACAACCATCATTCAATTCAGTTCAGATCAGTTCAGTCGCTCAGTCGTGTCCAACTCTTTGTGACCCCAAGAATTTCAGCACACCAGGCCTCCCTGTCCGTCACCAACTCCTGGAGTTCACTCAGACTCATGTCCATGGAGTCAGTGATGCCATCCAGCCATCTCATCTTCTGTCGTCCCCTTCTCCTCCTGCCTCCAATCCCTCCCAGCATCACAGTCTTTTCCAGTGAGTCAACTCTTTCCATGAGGTGGCCAAAGTATTGAGAGTTTCAGCTTTAGCATCAGTTCTTCCAAAGAACACCCAGGACTGATCTCCTTTAGGATGGACTGGTTGGATCTCCTTGCAGTCCAAGGGACTCTCAAGAGTCTTCTCCAACACCACAGTTGAAAAGCATCAATTCTTCGGCGCTCAGTTTTCTTCACAGTCCAACTCTCACATCCATACATGACCACAGGAAAAGCCATAGCCTTGACTAGTCGGATCTTTGTTGGCAAAGTAATGTTTCTGCTTTTGAATATGCTATCTAGGTTGGTCATAACTTTCCTTCCAAGGAGTAAGTGTCTTTTAATTTCATGGCTGCAGTCACCATCTTCAGTGATTTGCATCCTACTCAACGGTAAAAATGTGGAATACTTTCCAGGATTGGAATAAGGCAGTACTGTGTACTCTAACCCTAGTTGTTGTTGTTTTAGTCATGTCTGACTCTTGCGCGCCACAGACTATAGCCCCCAGGCTCCTCTGTGCATGGGAATTCCCAGCAAGAATACTGGAGTGGGTTGCCACTCCCTTCTCCAGAGGAGCTTCCTGATCCAGGGACTGAACCCACGTCTCTGGCTTCGGCAGGTGGAGTCTTTACCATTTAGCCACCTAGTTGGTGACAAAAGCACTAAAATGAGATAAGAGGCATTCAGATTGGAAAGAAGGAAATAAA
This sequence comes from Nanger dama, assembly GCA_917880005.1. Classification (NCBI taxonomy): domain Eukaryota; kingdom Metazoa; phylum Chordata; class Mammalia; order Artiodactyla; family Bovidae; genus Nanger; species Nanger dama. The sequence continues at coordinate 14,954,408 of CAKJTW010000046.1, read as the reverse complement.
ATTGCTCATATTCATAGATCAACATGATTCTGTACATGGAAAACTCCTCCAGATTCTACGAGAAAATCTGCTAGAAATGGTAAATGAATTTAGAAAGGCAGAAGGAAACAAGGTAGATATATAAAAATCAGTACACTCTACCACCTACAACATCCAAAAACATAAAATGCTTAAATATTAATGTAACAAAATGCTACATATAAGAGCTATACTTGGAAAACGATAAGACACTACCGAGAGAAATGCCAAAAGACCTAAGTAAATGGAAAGAGATAACATGATCATGGACCGGAAGACTCAGTATTATTATGATGTCAGTTCTCCCCAAACACAACTTCAATCAAAATGCCAGCAGTCTTGTGCACAGAAATTGGTTCTAAAATAAAGCTGATTCTAAAACGTATGAAAACACAGAGACCTAGGATGAAAAAAAATTTATAACAGAACTATGATAATAATATTTTTAAGTACAAAACAAAACAAAAACATTAAGAACTATGTTGTAGGACTTTGCCTTATTTTAAGACCTACTATGAAACGCCAGTACTTTGGCCACCTCATGCAAAGAGTTGACTCATTGAAAAAGACTGTGATGCTGGGAGGCATTGGGGGCAGGAGGAGAAGGGGAGACAGAGGATGAGATGGCTGGATGGCATCACTGACTGTTGGGAGCCAGTGTGAGGAACTCCGCCCATGGCAAAGGTCGTGAGGAAAAGAAGCTTGGCATATGCAAAGGCGTGATCAAGCCTCAGGAGATCCCCTGTTCCCGAGCATCTACCCCCAAACCAGAGTACTTTACAGGGAGCTCTCTCCCATAACCATTTCTCTCAGAGAAGGTGTTAACTTGCAGCTCCAGTTCATAAAAATTCCTGGGTGTGATAAGAGTGTTTCAGCTTACAAACTCTGAAGGTTCTCTAGCCTGCCTGATCAGGTTGTCCAGCCAAATGTGATTGTTTACAGCCTCCCAACTGTGAGAGGCATGGGATGCTTTAAAACTTTCTAAATACAGACTCTTTTGAGAAGTTAGAAGATTATTAGTATAGTATTAGTGGGTTGATTAGGAATTATATTGGTGAAAGGTTTTTTTATTTGTCATGCCAATAATTACTGCTAATTCCCTGCCTTAGGTGTGACAAGGGTGGCTCAGGTCAAACCTCTCTGCTGACAAACTAGCTTGTGTGACAACCTCTCAACCATAAACAGCACAGAGAGTTTGGAGTACTAGCATAGGGCTTTTCTCATTTGATTGCCCACAGGCTTTCATATCCTTAGGCACCTGAGAATATATTAATCAATGTATTTGGAATATAGAAAAGGAAATATAGTATTTTTTGATGTTAGCAATATTAGACTTTTTGAGTTAATGAATTTTCTCTTTTGTTATAGACTACTGTATTTTGTTATAAGTCACTGTGTCCTTGCTATGCAAAACTAACCTTATCACTATCTTAAGACTAAATAGATTGTAAAGGGAACATTGGTGAAGGATTTTCATTTGTTGGACAGATGTTTGCTGCTAAATCTCCATATTCCCTGCCCTCATAATAAGTATAACTAGTATATAGGAGAAATAAGTATTAACCTTTAAACATATAAGAGAAATAAGTATTAACCTTTAAGACTAATCATGTTAAACCTTAGGTTAAGTAAACTCCTTTCTTGATTGTAATTCACTGCACCCTCACCCTATAGGAATGCAACTTTATTTGGAGGGTGGTGCCTGAAAAAAAAATCACTCCTGGAAAAATAAGCTTTCTGGTTAACTGACCAGTATCAGAAAGGGCCATAAAATGTCAGCGGACCTCATGGTCAGAAGATGATGTAAAAACTCATAAGACCTTTGTATGATTTTATATGAAACACCTGATTGTGACAAGGGTCAGGTCTGCTGACCCCCGAGTGACTCTCTATTCATCCCTATGTGTAACAAAAGGTATATAAACAAACCTGAAAAATAAAGAAATCGAATCAGTTCCGGAAAGACTGATTCCCTCATGTCGTCGTTCTTCTCTGCTCCCCAATTTTCTGGCTAAATTCCCATCTGGAGCGTTGGTGCCCACCATTCAGATGGTGCAAATTCCTTGTCTGGAATTTTATTGGTACCCCACATAAGCCAAGTTATTCAGCCCCTTTCTCTCTCTCTTACTATTTTCTGGCCGAATTCCCATCTGGTGCATAGGACCCACCAAGCCTACTAACTTTGCCTGGGCTTCTAAGATCGGACGGGGGGAGGGGGAGAGGGTGGGGGCCTCAGTGCCTCCTCTCCTTCGGGAGAATGGGGAAGACGCCTGCGGCCTTCGTAGGTGGTGATTGGTACCCTGTGTTAACCAAGTTATTTGGCTTCTTTTTCTCTGCTAAATTCCTAGTCCCTCTCTATCTGTAATTAAATAAGTTTTTCCTAGGACGCCTTACTCCGTCCCCACCTTCGAATCACCCTGGATCCACCGGGGCTGGATCCCGGCAACTGACTCTATGGACGTGAGTCTGAGTGAACTCTGGGAGTTGGCGATGGACACGGAGGCCTGACGTGCTGCCATTCATGGGGTCGCGAAGAGTCGGGCACGACTGAACAACTGAACTGAACTGATAAAGCTGCAATCACTAAGACAGTGCAATATTGGTGTAAAAAGACACACAGATCCTTGGAACAGAACAGAGAGTCTAGAAATAGATCCATATTTATATGATCAATTGATTTTCAACAAGGTAATTAAGATGCAGAAAAGAGTGTTCTCAACAAAGGGAGCTGGAATAACTGAATATCCATAAACCTTCACACATATCTCACATTACAGTTTCCATGAAAAAAAAGCTACTAGAATGAATGCTTTCCATTTTGATTTTTCAGTAGTTTAAAAACTACTCAAAATGAATAGAAGACCTAAATATGAAAGCTAAACTATTTAACTTCTAAAGGAAAATGCAGAATAAAATCTTTAAAATTCAGAACAAGACATAAACTGCTAAAAACGTGAGACATTAAATTTCATAAAAATTAAAAACGTCTGCTCTTCAAAAGACACTGCTAGAAAAATGAAAATGCAAGTGGGTAAAAAATGTTCATAGTATAAAGATAGGACACAGGACTTATATTCAGACATGTCAGTAACTCTTGCAACTCATTAACAAGACAACAAGTGGAAAACAGACCAAAGATTTGAATGGACACTTCACAGAAAGAACACAGTCTTTATAATTCTATTTATATGAACTTCTAGAATGAACATGCACAGATCAGTGGTTTCCTGGTACCAGAGAAGCTCAAAGGAACAAAGGTATATGAAGGAAATTTTAGGTGAAGGGAAAGTTCTGTATCTTGATTTTGGTGGTGGTTACATAAATGAATGAATGAATGAAGTCGCTCAGTTGTGTCCGACTCTTTGCGACCCCATGGACTGTAGCCTACCACGCTCCTTCTTCATGGGATTTTCCAGGCAAGAGGATTGGAGTGGATTGCCATCTCCTTCTCCAGGGCATCTTCCTGACCCAGGGATCAAACCCCAGTCTCCTGCATTGTAGGCAGATGCTTTCCCACCTGCGCCACCAGGGGAAGTGAAAACTCATAGAACTGTACACTTAAAATGAGTACACTTATTTGACTCAGTTCTAATGAGATGGATGAAATTGGAACCGATTATACAGAGTGAAGTAAGCCAGAAAGAAAAACACCAATACAGTATACTGACACATATATATGGAATTTAGAAGACAGTAATGATGACCCTATATGTGAGACAACCAAGAGACACAGAGGTAAAGAGTGGACTTTTGGACTCTGAGGGAGAGGGAAAGGGTGGGATGGTTTGGGAGAATGGCAATGAAACATGTATATTTCCCTGTAAGAAACAAAGCACCAATCTATGTTCAATGTAGGATGCAGGATGCATGGGGCTGATGCACAGGATGATTCAAGTAGAGGATGTGGGGTGGGAGGTGGGAGGGGGCTTCGGCATTGGGAGATTGTGTTCACCTATGGCTGATTCGTGTCAATGTATGGCAAAACAAATACAGTATTGTAATTTAAAAAAAAATAAATTAATTTTTAAAAATGAGTACACTTTATTGTGCGTAAATTACACCAAAATTAAATTTATTTGAAAAAATACCTTGTTGTTTGGACTTCCCAGGTGGTTCTGAAGAACCTAAGTCACCCCATTTTGTTAAAAAAAAGACTCTATTTTAGAGTTCTGAGGAAAGAATCTTTGGAAATCCCCTGACCTCACCCCACCGCCTTCGAGCCAATCAGATCCCAGATCAGGACTTATGACCTACCCAGGAAATTAGAATTAAGCCGGGGAAACGGGAACCAATCAGAATCCAACATCTAACCCTTCCACAGAAGGTAACATTTTTCGCAAGAATACCCTATATAAGCAATGAAACCCAGAGTTCGAGGCTCCTCTCCTTAGCCGCTGAGTAGGTAAAGGTGGGAGCCCCAGCTCGAGCTTGGTAATAAAGACTCTTGCTTTTGCATCAGATGCCAGCTCCCTGGTGATCACTGGGAGATTTCGAGACATGGGCATAACAGTTCAGTGGTGAAGACTCCACACTCCCAATGCAGGGGGCCTGGGTTTAATCCCTGGTCAGGGAATTAGATCCCACATGCTGTAACTAAGATACGGTGCAGTCAAATAAAGAAACCAATAAATATTTTTTTTTTTTAATTATTGTCAGATGAATCATATTGATGCACCTTGAGCTGACAGAAGAAGGTTAGAAATGTTTGTTTGTTTTCCTAGAGCTTAACCTGTGATGGTTTCTTTCCTTTTTAAAAAAAATAGATTTATTTATTTGGGGCTGTGCTGAGTGTTCGTTGCTGGGAGCAGGCTCTCGCTATGCAGTGAGTGGGGGTCACTCTCTGTTGCGATGCACGGGCTTCTCATTGCAGTGGCCTCTCCCTGTTGTAAGCACCTGGACTGCAGCAGCTGCAGAACCCTGGGCCCTGTGTTTGTGGCTCACTGGGCCTGGTTGCTCCTCAGCATGTGGGATCATCCCAGACCAGGGATCAAAGCCACGACCCCTGCACTGACAGGCAGATTCTCAACCACTAGACCATCAGGGACGCCCCCCGTGACGGTTTTTCAAACTACTCTGAGTTATCCTTGAAAGGAGGAATCTCATCGCAGGAATAAGCAGAGGAATTTCCCATCTTCCTAGGACTATTTGGGCAGGTTCACAATGTGGAGAAGAGGATTTAACATTTAGAAATTTAGCATTTACAAAGTCCCTACTGAGCACCTATTGATGGCCTCAGTCATTGTGTAATGTATCAGAGACAATATGGACTCCTGGCCCTCAGTGAGGTCCTATTATCTTTGTGGAGACAAAGGCATAAACAGGTAATTACCATACAAGATGAAAAATGCTCTAATGGGACAGGCAGAGGTACACTCAGTAGAGAAGAGTGGCCTAAAGCCAGCATGGGGAGATCAAGAAGACTTCCCAGGAGAAATGACAAGGCAACAAATCGGATGAGTCCCAGAAGATGAATAGGAGATGTGGCTATAGCAGTGTCTTCTGGGCCAAAGTCAGCAGCACGCTTTACCTGAAGGTTCTAGATGTACAAGGGACTTGCCTGCATACCTAGAAACAAAACTTGGGTCAGCAGACCTGGAGGATTGAGAATAGGAAGGTGAGTGACAAAAAATAAGGCCAGGGAAGTTGCCAGGAGCTAGGTTAAGAAGCCATTAGCCGGTCACCATGGTGGACCACGCCGGTTTCCTCCTGAGCTTCCAGTTCTCTCTTTGCTCCCCACCCCAAGCCACCAATAGGACCCCCTTGTACATAGCCTGAGAGTAAACCCACTGCTCCAGGGTATCTCATCAGGAATCAGCCTGTGACCCATCCCTAAACCAAGAGATGGGAAGGGAAGCCTTCTGGAGGGCTTCAGGGAAAGGTTCCCTCAGTGGGAGAAAGGAGCCACAGAAAGACTTTTTCTTTGCCCTCCAGATATCATGTCTGATGCAATTGTTGCTGTTCACTCACTACCTTGCATCTGACTCTTTGTGATCCCATGGACTGCAGCAGACCAGGCTCCTCTGTCATCCACTATTTCCCAGAGTTTGCTTAAATTCATGTCCATTGAGTCAGTGATGCTATCTAACCATCTCATCCTCTCATGTCTGATGAGTCATCGGCATATGCATCTTGCTATCAGTCTGAATGATGAAGCCAACACTGAAGATGTCACAGCAAATAGGGGAAAAACCTGGATCCTGGTGAGCTGCTGAATCAAACAGCTGTGAAGTTTCCTATCATGGAAATACTTGTTTTAAAATTCAATGATTTTCTCATGGTTAAGTGAGTTTGAGCTGAGCTTGCTCATTAAATCTTATTAAAGGATTTATCGTTAAGGATTTTAAACAGACTTGTAAATTATCATGGCTAATATTTGGATAAATAATTAAGATGTAGGGGCTGTGTCAGTTAGAACTCTTTGTGATTATAGAAGTAGACACTTGACTCCAAATGGCTTAAACTAAAAACGGGGAGTTCAAAGTGTTAGTTGCTCAGTTGTGTCCAACTCTTTGCGACCCCATGGACTGTAGCCCACCAGGCTTCTTTGTCCATGGGATTCTCCAGGCAAGAATACTGGAGTGGGTTGCCATTCCCTTCTCCAGGGCATCTTCCCAACCCAAGGATCAAACAAACCCAGGTCTCCCGCACTGCAGATGTATTCTTTACTGTCTGAGCCACCAGGGAAGCCCATGAATACTGGAGTGGGTAGCCATGCCCTTCTCCAGGGGATCTTCCCAACTCGGGAATCAAACGAGGGTCTCCTGCATTGCAGGTGGATTCTTTACCCACTGAGCTACCAGGGAAGCCCTCCATTTCTCATAATCAGTCACAAATACAATCAAAGTCCAATGACTGGGGTGAGTATTTCTTATTTGTTTACCCCCAAATCACCTTCCAATCTAGTCAGACTCCATCTCAGATGGAAACCGAGAAGTCCTTTCTCCCCTAGTCACACCATTTCTTCTTTGCCTCCTTCTAGGGTCCTACCTTTCCTCCAGGACAGAGAGGAGGAACCAATTCATCCCTTGTGTCTGGGCCTGGAAGAACCCAGGCCTACACCTGGCCCAGCAGGGTGATGGTGGCTCCCTCTGCAAGGATGCCCTGGAGAACAGTCACCTCTGGCTCATGTTGATCACCTCTCATTGTCACCTGAATGCCTTATTTTGGGGGAAAGTTTCCCCGCCCCCATCAGAGATAAGGATGGGGAAAATGTAGGTATGGAAAGGGCACTTATAGAAGGACCACAAGAAAGCATCAAAGGCCCGGCTGAGATCAGAAACCAAGAACTGGAAGAAATGCCAGTATGTCTGCTTGTGTGATATTTTTTTCTCCAAAAAGTTTCAGCATCCCAGATGTTGAATAGAAAAGGAGGTTTGCAGTATTGTGTTGTTGTTGTTGTTATTGAAAGCTGTTAAAATGATGGGTTTGTCTATAAGGTACGAATAGATTAGGGTGTTGGAACATAGATTATAATTTCTAACCCAAAATACATAAACTGGAAGTGTTTACATCACCCAAACAGTCTGTGTTGAGTACATCACCCAAAGGCATAGAGTTTTGAGGCTTCTACTACCTAATTTTCTCCATTTTGCGACAGACTCAGAAATGTTCTGTAAACTTTCCCTGCTCAAAGTATTCACTAAACCCTGTAGCTTAATGTATCTCAGGCACAAGAAATAATATTAAGGAAAGACTGTTGCAAGACGTACAATGGAGCTGCACGACCTCACATGACAGCCACTAGCCACGTGTGGCTGTTCACATCTAAGTCAATTAAAGTGAGAGTTAATTTTCAGGCCCTTCCATCCACGTGTTAAGTGAGTAATAGTCACAAGTGGCTGGTGATCAGTATACTGGGCATTGCAGAGGACCTCTTGGGCAGAACTAAAGAAAGTCCTATTTGGCAGTGCTCCTTAGAGCTTTGACCTTTGGGTCATTCCAGGCACTCAGTGAGGGCAGTATGGTTTGGGTCGCTTGTATAATTGCTTTTATGCCTTTTGCTTGCAACAAGGAACATTATCAGAAAAAGCCCCATAATTCACAGTGGTAGCTATCGTCAGAACTCTGTGAAAGACACTATCCACCAGGGTACACAGTGTCTTTTATGAAGGTCTCTGGAAGAAATCTGAATCTCGGTGTCAGAGTAATCTCTGCTTCTCTTCAACATGGATTGCTTTCATCTCGCAGTTATTGGGCTTTGTAAAGCAGGTTCACTGGCCTCATTGTCTTCAGGCAGAATTTACAACCTGTGTGTGTAGTGTGTGTCTCCTGCCTGATTCTCCTTCACGATTGATTTTAAACTTGGGGGTTGAATTCTTTTAAAAACTACCTAAGTCCTTCCTGTCATAGCAGTAGAATGTAAATGAACAGACATGATATACATACATAGACACGTGTATGTGTATAGTAACTTTCAAGTCACCACTCAGATACGTGTCCTTGGCATCAGAACAGTAGTCAGAATCCAGACACGAAGCGCTGTAATTCATTACCCTGGGGTCGTTCTCAGCCACAGTACCCTGAACTGTCACTTGGGGGTCAGGAACAGATAACCGAGTCATAACTGAGGTGTCAGTGTCCTGTACAAATATTCAAAACTAAGTTAGAATCTGAGGCTTCCAAGTGTGTTAATCACTCAGTCGTGTCAGACTCTTTGTGACCCCATGATCTGTAGCCCACCAGGCCCCTCTGTTCACAGAATTTTCTAGGCAAGAATCCTGGAGTGGGTTACCATTTCCTCCTCCACGGAATCTTCCCGACCCAGGGACTGAAGCCGGGTCTCCTGCCTTGCAAGCAGATTCTTTACCATCTGAGCCATCAGGCATTTCCTACTTGATATATAACTGTTACTGTTAATAGACCTGCATCGTGGCAGCTCAAATGGCTTCCACTGGAGTTTTCTCTGTTTCTATTTGCATATATTTAGCTATTTTCTCACGCACATCTTTTTGCGGGGCTGTGCCGCCTCTGTTACTGTGTGGGCCTCTTCTCTAGCTGTGGTCACTGGGGGCTGCTCTCTAGTAGTGGTTCTCAGGCTTCTCACTGTGGTGGCTTCTCTGGGTGCAAGGCACAGACTCGAGGGCGCACAGCCTCAGTGGCTGGGACACACAAGCTTGTTGCTCTGCAGCGTGTGGAATCCTCCCAGGCCAAGGACTGAATCCGTGCCTCCTGCATTGGCAGGAGGATTCTTTACCACTGAGCCACCAGGGAAGCCCCAAATACATATGTTTAATCCTGATCACATGGAAGCCTTTGCTCTGACTTCATACTATGAAGCGTCTGACATGCTACTCTCACTGATGACATGACATACATCTCACTCCCACACTCTGCTGCTGCTGCTAAGTCACTTCAGTCATGTCTGACTCTGTGCAACCCCATAGACGGCAGCCCACCAGGCTCCCCCATCCCTGGGATTCTCCAGGCAAGAACACTGGAGTGGGTTGCCATTTCCTTCTCCAATGCAAGAAAGTGAAAAGGGAAAGTGAAGTCACTCAGTCGTGTCTGACTCTTTGCGACCCCATGGACTACAGCCTACTGGGCTCCTCCATCCATGGGATTTTCCAGGCAAGAGTTCTGGAGTGGGGTGCCATTGCCTTCTCCACTCCCACACTCTACTAAGCCACAAATACATACTCTACTTAATTGCGAAGCCTAGAGATGGATAGGGATGCATAGAAGAACTGAATGCAGAATTTCCAAGACTATTTTGCTTGTTGTCATAAGAAAAATCTTTGGACTCTTTTCCCTTTTTCTCCATATCAATTAACTCTCTATAGCAGTGCATACTTACTAGGTGATGTTATTTCATGGTGGAAAAGGCAAAAATTGCATTCTCCACACCTTTGATACATACACAATCTTCTTTGTTGACAAGGCAAGATGTTTGTGAGTGTAAAAGGAGAGCTTCCAAAGGCAGTCAAGTGAGCAGTGAGATCTCATGTGTTCTAGAATGGGTCGGAAAGAAAGGGGCCCATCTGGACAGCCACTGGGAAGTTTGTGGGAGCCATGATGTTTGGAGGATCTGCAGAGGGGAAGGCAAGGGGGCAGATCACGAGGGAGGCAAGACCAGAGGCAAGACGCAGTTGTGGTGATGCACAGACCTTTCAGGGCACAAGGCACAGCTCGGTCTGGCAGTAGCACGCTTAAGAAGAAGTGCTCAGAGTTGGTGGAGTGACAAAACAAGCTGGAGCCGGGCAGGGGCAGACCAAGCAGAGGACTGCAAACCCCTGCACACGCAGGAGCTCACCCGTGACAACCGAACATCGTCAGTACCATACCAATTATTTGTAGCCTCAGAAAGAGAAAATAAGAGCAAGTTTTCAGTCAGTGTTCAGCGATAGAGTGAAAGGAGGTGGGTTCCTGATGGCAATTATTATCCAACATGTGATAATGAATTGTTTAAAATTTATCTTTAAAATGCCTTTAAAGTTGTTGTTTGGTCATTAAGTCGTGCCCAGCTCTTTGTAACCTCATGGCCTATAGTCTGCTAGACTCTTCAGACCATGGAATTTCCCAGCAAGAATACTGGAGTAGGGTGCCATTTCCTTCTCCAGGGGATCTTCCTGACCCAGGGATAGAACCGACGTCTCTTGCATTGGCAGGCAGATTCTTTACCACTGAGCCACCTGGGAAACCCACCTTTAAAATATCAAATATTTGAAATAATCTTTAAAGTACCACATTTTATGCTTTTCAAAACTCTTTCTTGTGCATCATTTTAAAATCCTCAGACAAACCCTCGGACCAAAGGTTTATTATCTGAATATGACAAAGACAGTGAGCAAGAAGAATTGGCAAGGGCCTGACTCCTCCATGTCCACATGGGCCTCAGTGAACAAGACAGCAAACACCTCCCAGTTCACTGCCAGCCCCTCCACTCCACACTACCTGAAACTGCTGCTACTTCATTTTCAGACATTTGCAGCTCAGAGTCCATCGTCACTGATGCAGGGAATTTTCTCTTTAAACACCACATTCTAAGTAACACATTAATTACAGTAGGAGGAGCGTGGGCTATTCAGAACTTTCTGCTTTTGAGGGAAACAGGTGGCAAACCTAGACAGCAGATTAAAAGTAGAGACATCACTTTGCCAACAAAGGTCTGGATAGTCAAAGCCATAGATTTTCTAGTAGTCATGTATAGAAGTGAGAGTCGGACCATAAAGAAGACTGAGCAGTGAAGATTTGATGCTTTTGAATTGTGGTGCTGGAGAAGACTCTTGAGAGTCGCTTGGACCGCAAGGAGATCAAACCAGTCCATCCTAAAGGAAATCAACCTTGAATATTCATTAGAAGGACTGATGCTGAAGCTGAAACTCCAATACTTTGGCCACCTGATGTGAAGAACTGACTCATTAGAAAAGACCCTGATGCTGGGAAAGATTGAAGGCAAAAGGAGAAGGGGGCGGCAGAGGATGAGATAATTAGATAGCATCATTGACTCAATGGATATGAGTTTGAACAAACTCCAGGAGATAGTAAAGGATACGGGAGCCTGGCGTACTGCAGTCCACCGAGTCACAAAGACTTTGCCACAGAACAACAGCAACAGCAAGGTGATAATTAAGAAAGATTGGTCCCTCCACCTTTCTGGAGTTTCCAGGTCTAGGTGACATAGCTCTTTATCAGGCTGGTTTGGATACTATCTTGCTTTAAGATGAAAGGATGAACATCTTGATGGCCTGGGGGCTTTGTAAGCTGCAATGATGCTGTGTTTCTTTCCTCTAATGCTTGACTTGGATGGCATTGTCAGGAGTCCAAGTCTTTTATTTAAAGTGCATCCGAGAGAAATACAGCTGGATGTAAGCAACGTGTACATGCAGGACAACAGTGTAAATATTTTATAGACTGCAGCACAACAGAATTAAATAATTTTGCTTGGACAAATGAATCTCATCCTCAAAGCCACTGCAAAGAAGCTAACATATGGGGCATGATAATTTTGCAAATAACAGAACACACTGTCATATTCATATAACGTTCTTTTTTTTTCCAAAATCCTAGCACCTTCCCAGCACTCTTGGGAGCAACCTTACCTATTGTTCTTAGGAAGAAATCTTTTCCCTTGGCAGTCTGATAGATTAGTGAGTAGTGAAATCACTCAGTCGTGTCCAACTCTTTGTGACCCCATGGACTGTATCCTACCAAGCTCCTCTGTCCATGTGATTTTCCAGGCAATAGTACTGGAGTGGATTGCCATTTCCTTCTCCAGGGGATCTTCCTGACCCAGGGATCAGGGATCGAACCCAGGTCTCTCACATTGTAGACAGACGCTTTTATGCAACTCTATTTCAGTAATTAACTAATTGAGTCATATGTGTTTTTTTTTCTTTCTTTCTTAGCTGTTAGCTCTTCCTGTCTTTACTCTCAGAGTAGCATTCAGCTACTTTCCTTCAGAGCAAAGACCCATTTGACTGACCTGGTTCTCAAAAGTGCCCTCATTAGCACTCGCCCTCTGAACTATGCCAACATCCCTGAGAGGTCACTCTCCAGCTCTCACTGCAGACTTAGAGCCTGTGATGCTCTCACACCTCAGATGTCAGATGTGTCTCAGACTCAGGAACTAGCAGCAAGTTAAGACTGACCACCACCCACATCTACTCCCATCACTCCTCTTCAGCAGAACCTTGGAAATCCTAGCCAGAGCAATCAGGCAAGAAAAAGAAATAAAAGGCATCTGGTCAAAAAGGAAGGGCTTCCCTGGTGGCTCAGCAGTAAAGAAACTGCCAGCAGTGCAGGAGACACAGGTTCAACCCTTGGGTCCAGAAGGTCTCCTGGAGGAGGAAATGGCAACTCACTTCAATATTCTTGCCTGGAAAATCCTATGGACAGAGTCCATGGGGCCACAGAGTCAGACATGACTGAGCATGTGTGCACACAGTCAGAAGGGAAGAAATAAAATAGTCTCTGTTTGCAGATGACATGACCTTATATATATAAACCCTAGAGACACCACCAAGGGGAAAAAACTGTTAAATTCAGTGCAGTTGCAAGATACAAAATCAACACACAAAAACCAGTTACATTTCCATACATTAACAGCAAACTACCTGAAAAGGAATAAAGAAAACAATCCTTTGCACAATGCCATCAAAACAATAAAATACCTAGGAATAAATTTAACCAAGGAGGTAAAAGATCTGTACACTGAAAACTCCCAGACACTGACAAAAGAAACTGAAGAAACCACAAATGAATGGAAAATATACTGTGCTCATGGCCTGGAATAATTTACATTGCTTGAATGTCCATGCTATCCACAGCAATCTACAGATTCATGGCAATGCCTGTAAAATTCCAGCGACATTGTTTTACAGAAATGGGGAGGGGATCCTAAAATTTGCATAGGATCATAAAAGGCTCCCCCAAACCCAAGCAATCATGAGAAAGAAGAACCTGCAAAATTCACACTTCCTGATTTAGAACTATATTACAAAGCTATAATCATCTAAACAGTATTGTACTGGCATAAAAACAGAGAGAGAGATAAATGCAACAGAATCAGGAGTCCAGAAATAAACCAACACAAATACGGTGGGACAACAGAGGACGAGATGATTGGATGTCCATCACCAACTTGATGGACATGAGTCTGAGCAAGCTTCAGGAGTTGGTGATGGACAGAGATGCCTGGTGTGCTGCAGTCTGTGGGGTTGCAGAGTCAGACATGAATGAGTGACTGAATTGAACTGAACTGATATACAGTTAACTAATATTTGACATGGGAGCCAAAACACCCAATAAGGAAAAGATAGTTTCTGCAGTAAATGGTGCTGGAGAAACTGGATAATCACATGCAAAGTAATGAATCTGAATCCCTACCTCATGCCACTTATGAAAACTCATTCAAAATGGATTAAAAATTTGAATGTAACCACATAACTCACAGAAGAAAACACAAGGGAAAGCTCCTTGATACTGAACTCATTAATAATTTTTGGATATGGCAGCAAAAGCAAAAATAAACAAGTGAGACTACATCAAACCCAAAAGCTATGCACAGCAAAAGAAATGATTAACAAAATGAGAAGGCAACATGTGGAAAGGGCGAAGACATTAGCAAATCGTATATCTGATAAAGAGTTGATAGCCAAAATATATAAGGAACTCATACAACTTGATGGCAAACAATAAGTAATCCAACTTTAAAATCGGCAAAAAACCTGAATAGACATTTTTTTACAAAGAAAACTTACAAATGGTTAACAATTACATGAAGAAATTCTCAACAACACTAATCATAAGAAGGATCCAAATCAAAATCACAAAATAACCTCACAGCTGTTAGAATGGTTGTTATCAGAGAGAGAGAGAGAGAGAGCAAGGGCTGGCAAGGATGTGAGTAAAAGAACAGTGTATGCTACTGGTAGGAAGGTAAACTGGGGCTAGCCTCTTCCTCTTCAGGGTCTCTGCAGCTTTTCCTGGCTTGGCCTTGTGCTCAAGCTTACTTCTCATCCTTTTACTCTGATGCTGTATTTCTTTGTGTCTTGGCTTACTTGAGGGAAGGACTAGTAAGACTAAGTTCTGACCTCTTTCCCTTTTGCCCTTTATATAGGAAAAAACTGAAGCCCTGATGTGCAAAGCTCAAGAATACTTTCAGTGTTGGAGCTCTGCTTAACTCTCTGCATCTCATTTTTTCCTTATATTTTTCCTGGGGTTGATTATTATTTTGTCAGCAATTTTTGCCTTTAAGGATGCTTTTTAAAAATATGTAGCCAACTGCTATATTTAAAGTGGACAACCAACAAAGCCCTATTGTATAGCGCAGGGAGCTCTGCTCAATGTTATGTGGCAGCCTGGATGATGAGAGGTGAGTTTCCGGGAGAATGGATACATGTGTGTGTATTGCTGAGTCTCTCTGCTGTGCACATGGAGCTATCCCAACATTGTTAATCAACTATATCCCAAAACAAAATAATTTTTTAAAAATATTGTAACCAAATTTTTAATTGTATTAATGAAAAGGCTGGTTCAAATAACCTCATATGCCATAAGAATTAGAATTGATCATTATCTCTTTTCTCATAACCGCCTAAAGAATAGAATAAATAAATTCTTAAACATCCCTTTAGAAAGGTTTTTATTCCTAAAAATCACTTCTGCAAAAAACATCTCTCTCAATGGAGGAAAGAAGACACTTTGAATGCTACCTTAAAATATCTGTGTGGTTAGTAAGTGTCAGTGAAAGAGGAGAGGAGAAAGAAGAAAGAAAGATGGGGACAAAGAAAGAAGAGAAAATAAATGTAATTTGATATATTCACCTCCTACTTTAAAGCCTGATAGAAGACTTCCCTGGTGGTCCAGTGGTTAAGCATCTCACTCCACAGAGGATGCAGATTCTCGATCCCTGGTCAGGGAACTAAAATCCACATGGCGTGCAGCACCTAAGCCCGTGAGCTGCAACTCCTGAGAGTGTGCGGCACAGCCAGAGAGTCCACGCAGTGCAAAGAAAGATCCGGCATGACACAAGGTAGATCATATTTGCTACGACTAAGACTCGAACCATGAAAATAAAGCAATATTTTTTAAAGTCTGATAGAGATTGTAGACTAGAACCAAGGCTATCCTGAACTTAAGCCATTATTAGCAATGAAAGTGAAATCACTATGTCCCAATAAACAGACCATATCATAACACAGTTCTTTCCCAGTACTCTGACTAAATGTTTGTAACATGCTTTGCTGTTGCTGTTGCTATTTAGTCATTAAGTCGTGTCTGACTCTTTCGCAACTCCAATGGACTGCAGCCCCCAGGCTTCTCTGTCTGTGGGATTTCCTGGGCAAGAATACTGGAGTGGGTTCCCATTTCCTTCTTCAGGGGATCTTCCCGACCCAGGGATCAAACTTGAGTCTCCCGCACTGGCGCGCAGATTCTTTACCACTGAGTCCCCAGGGAAGCCCTTGAAATGTGCTTATGCAAAGCTTATTAAAAGTGTTTGCAATTCTAGGATACTGATTCCAATTACAACAATGGAATGCAGGCAAGGTAGATGGAAGAATTTCCTGGAAGTGACTATGGTTAAACCAGGAAATACAAACATTTGGTGGAATCTCCTTCCCAGATGGTATTTAAGTCTTCCATGGTTCTGTGATTCTCTATGTATCTATAATAAAATCAGCACTCTCTTGCAGAAGGAATGGGAATGGGCAAGATGCCCCTGGAGTTACACTCAACCTAACGATCTGAGTAATCTAACTCTTTGGAAATCAATGGCTGAACCTCAATTTGGGTCAAAAGGAAATCTTCCTAAGAGGCCACGAGGTAGTTGTTAATAGCTATGGGTAATGGAGGCACCCCTGCCGCTGTCCTCAGCTCCAATTTCATTGTCACTAAGGCTGCTGCACAGAAATGGCATTTTAAAGACTCTTAAAATAAGTGCTTATTTGAACAAGTGGCCCAAATCTGCTTACATTCTGAGATTCTCTGAGTTCTTTGAGATTCTGAGTTTATTATAACAACATAATCTCTTTTGCTTCCCTGGCGGCTCAGTGGTAAAGAATTTGCCTGCCAATGCAAGAGATGGGAAGCAGGTTCAATCCCTGGGTAGGGAAGATCCCTTGTAGAAGGAAATGGCAACCCGTTCCAGTATCCTTGCCTGGGAAATCCTATGGATGGAGGAGTCTGGCAGGCTACCATCCATATGGTCATAAAGAGTCAGACACAACTTAATGACTAACAACAACAACAATAGATCTCTTTTGCGTGTTTTTGTTGGTGTTTCCTTTGGCAACATTTTCATCCATCACTACTTGGTCTGCAGAACTTGGTGGGAAGGATTTTGGCTTTGATCAGTGGTTTCTCTCTGCAAAACAGTCTCTGTTGGTGAAAGTGTTTTGGGACACACAGAATATATCCTTTCTCTGGAGACCAGCAGACCTTACCTGCATGTTAGAACTTTTCAGAGTCATACATACTCTTCAAAAACTCTGGATCTGAGAGAATTTGGATGAATCTGTAAAATCTGCATTCACCCCAAGACCTTGAGACCTCCTCTACGATTGTTACCATATACTGTACAGGTGTCCCTACCTCCCATACCTCTCTTAACCAAATCTGTTCGGCACACCAAAATTAGATGGATGTTCCTGGAGAAGTGCTAGGCATATCTTATTCTTAATTAAGAAGATCTTGGGACTTGCCTGGGTCCAGTTGCTAGGACTTTGCCTTCCAATGCAGGGATTGTAGATTTGATCCCTGGTCGGGGAACTAGGATATCACATGCCTCTCAGTCAAAAACCAAAACATTAAAAAAAAAAAAAAAAACCAAGAGCAATATTGTGACAAATTCGTTAAAGACTTTTTAAAAAATGATTCCCATCAAAAAAATCTTAGAAAGAAAGAAAATATATCTCTTCACTATGCATTCTCTGGCAGTCCAGTGGTTAGGACTTTGCTTCCACTGCACAGGGTAAGAGTTTGATTCCTGGTTGAAGCCATGAAAGCTGCATGGCATGGCCAAGAAAAAAAACGCTGCGTGGCATGGCCAAGGAAAAAAAACGCTGCATGGCATGGCCAAGAAAAATAAACGCCACATCTCCTTGTTATCTTTCGTTTTTAAGTTCCGTCCGTCCAATCTTGTTCTCCATGTCTACTGGGCTTCCCCGGTGGCTCAGCTGGTAAAGAATCCACCTGCAGGAGACCTGGGTTCAATCCCTGGGTTGGGACAATTCCCTGGAGAAGGGAAAGGCTACCCACTCCAGTATTCTTGCCTGGAGAATTCCATGGACTTTATAGTCCATGGAGTCACAAAGAGTTGGATGCAACTGAGCAACTTCCACTTTCACTTTCACTGCTCAGCCCCACCTGCCACTTCTCTAGGTGGGTTTTCCCCAGCCTCCTACCCCCACACCACATTCATCATCATTTCTCACCTTAGCTCCTGTGTTTCAAGAAGCATGGGGGCTGATCTAGGATCTCCTTGGTTCTTTCCTTCTCTCCACAGCCCCTCCACTTCCTGCACTGAGCCCCGTCATCTTCTTTATCAGAACCAGACTTGCTCTCTCTGATTCTTAGTCATCATCCTGAGCCAGGACAATCCAGGTTGACTCTGGACAACCTCAGTGTGCAGAAGAATGGGGTAAATATTGACCACAACCTGCCTTCTCTCTTCAATACCCATTCCTCAGAGAGAATAACAATAACAGCAACTAATAAGTGTTTGAAAGATGTCTCTTCATCCTCCCCATTTCTTAATTTACTGATGAAGAAAGCAAGCTTCAGGGAAGATAACTTTTTCCAGTTACTCAGCTGCAGCATTGAGACTCAAATCCAGAAAAATCTGGTTTCAAGCTCTCTGCTATAGGACTTGTGATGACAGGAGAATTTTATTCCTCTTCATCCCTTTTGTTTTCCATCTTTCCAAGATTCCCTAGCAGATAATTTAGTTGTTTAAGAGGCAATGCAATATAGAAGAAAGAAGCAGGCTTTGGAACCACTCAAACCTGCATTAGAATGATGTCTTCAAGATTTACTAGTGAACTGGCTTTGGGCCAATGGCTTAACCTCTTTGTCCCTTGATTTTTTTCATCTCCTTAAATGAGGTTACAGTGACCTAGAACCCAATGCAAAGTCTGGTATATCATAGAATATGTGTTGGTTTATTTTCTCCCTCTTTCTTTCCCTTACTGTTTTTCTTTTCTTTCTCTCATTCTCTCTTTTTAAGCATTTTCTTTAACTCTGTCACAGATTGATGAAAACATCCAGGGGTATTAGGGGACAACTGGGGGAATTTGAACACTGAATATTTACTAGTATATTAGAAGGACTGTGAATTTTTAGGTATAATAATTGTCCTATAATCCTGTTTCTAAGGGGTTGTCTTTTTCTTGAGATTCATACAAAGCATTTATGGATATAGTGATGTGATGTCTGGGACTGGCTTCCATAAAACCCAGTGAAACTCTGAGATCAGGAGCCCAGAGTGAAGGAATGGGTACCTGGGGATTCAGTATGATTCTCTACTTTCGTGTATGTTTGAACAGTCGCAAAGAAAACATTTTCTAAAATGTCCAGTCAGAAGGTTCAAGCCTCAGTGCCGTCCTTATTGTCCCACCAGAGCCCCCCATTCTCCCCAGTGACATCTAGGCATCTTCTTCTTGCTTCCCCAATAACCCGTGGGGTTATTCCAGCCTCTGTGCCCGCCGAGCACCACGCTGCCTCCTCCCCCACAGCTGGCATCTGGACAAATATCTCTTCCTGACCCCAGATGGCATCACTGCTTCCTCGGTCTGATCCTGTCAGCGTATTTTTCCAAGTACCTGATTCCTGGATGTGGCAACAAAAAAACCCAACAGAGATGTCTTGGCTGCTCCCCCTTAACAATCCTCACCCCCAGGAGCAGGTATTTCCCATTCTGACGATGTCAGCTCTCTGAGCTCGCTGCTTCCACTGGCTGCCAGATAATAGCCCAGTAAGAACCTCACAGACTGCAGTCCCTTCTGGCCAGAGCACTCCTGGGGGATGGAAAGCCGCTAGGGGTGGGCAGTATAATATTAGTGATTATTAGTGGAAAAGCTGGTACAAATAAGCAATTTTATGGGTTTTAAGACTTTTAGTGGGGAATGTCTGCTGTACAATGTTGTGTCCGTCTCTGCTGCACAGCAAAGTGATTCAGCTGTGTGTATCCCTGGGCCACTCAGTGGTTTCAGTCGTGCCTGACTCTCCACCACCCTGTGGACTGTCGCCCTCCAGGATCCTTTGTTCATGGGATTTTCCAGGCAGGAATACTGGAGTGGCTTGCCATGCCCTCCTCCAGGAGATCTTCCTGACCAGGGATCGAGCCGGCATCTCTTAAGACTCCTGCCTTGGCAGGAAGGTTCTTTACCACTAGCGCCACCTGGGAAGCCCATGTATACATATATCCCCTCTTTTTTTGGATTTCCTTCCTGTTTAGGTCACCACAGAGCACTGAGTAGGGTTCCCTGTGCTATACAGTAGGTTTTCACTATTATCTATTTTATACACAGCATCAGCAGCGTATATATATCAATCCCAGTCTCCCAATCCATCCCACTCCCCTTTCCCCTGGTGTCGTCTGTATCTATTTCTGCTTCATGAATAAGATCACCTCCACCAATTTTTAATGGGCTGCATTTTATTGGAAAGCTGATGTGAGGAAGAAGAGAAAAGATAGAGCAGGCATACACAGAAGTTATTTCCTCTGCTATATGGACCCTTTAGGTTAGGTGTGTATCACACTCCAGTCTGAATAAAGCAAAAAGATAAAACATTGAGTTATCTGAGTCTTGGTGATTTTATAAGGAACAATTGAAAAAGTAAATGAACAGGTAGGTCAGACTAGATCAGCCTGAAAGGCTGGACCAGTGATCTCAGCAGGTGGTGTCCAGGTGGTTTCACGAATGGACCCTTGCAGGTTTATGAGGATTTATTTATGAAATAAATTTTCATAAATTTACTGGGTGTGTTGGGGACTGGGGCTTCCCAAATGGTTCATTGCTAAAGAAGATGTGAAGTTGCTCAGTTGTGTGTGACTCTGCTATCCCATGGACTGTAGCTTACCAGGTTCCTCCGTCCGTGGAATTTTTCCGGCAAGAGTACTGGAGTGGGTTGCCATTTCCTTCTCCAGAGGAACTTCCCGACTCGGGGATTGAACTGGGGTCTCCCACATGGCAGGCAGATGCTTTACCCACTGAGCCACTAGGAAAGCCACCAGTGGTAAAGAATCAACCTGCAGTGCAGGAGACACAGGGGATGCAGATTAGATCCCTGGGTCTGGAAGACCCCCTGGAGGAGGGCATGGCAGCCCACTCCAAGATTCTTGCCTGGAGAATCCCATGGGCAGAGTCACAAAGAGTCAGACACAACTGAACAACTAAACAACAACAATCCAGGCAACATGTACCGTTGATAATCATACTGGGGACCAAGGTGAGACTAAGGTTAGTGGCCTGGATGACAAAGGGAACCCATGTTCTCCTTCCCACCACAGAATGACAACCTTTCAGTGGAACAAAGTTTCAGTGATGACCCAGCATGTCTCCAGCACTGGGCTGGCCATCACTGTGCTTTCTCATTAATCTAGATGCAATGTTCCTGCTCCAAACTTTCCTCCCCGTTTTCCCTCCCCTCTCTTCTCCTTTTATTGTTGTTCAATCGCTCAGTCGTGTCCAACTCTTTGTGACCCCGTGGACTGCAGCATGCCAGTCTTCCCTGTCTTTCACTATCTCCAGGAGCTTGCTCAAACTCATGTCCATTGAGTTGGTGATGCCCCATACCACCATCTCGTTCACTGCCGCCCCCCTTTTCCTCCTGCCCTCAATCTTTCCCAGTCTCAGTCTTTTCTAATGAATGGGCTCTTCTCAATAGGTGGCCACAGTTTTGGAGCTTCAGCCTCAGGATCAGTCCCTCCAATGAACATTCAGGATTGATTTCCTTTGGGACTGACTGGTTTGATCTCTTTGCAGCCCAAAGGACTCTCAAGAGTCTTCTCCAGCACCACAGTCCAAAGGCAGCAATCTTCAGTGCTCTGCCTTCTTTATGGTTCAACTCTCACATCCATACATGACTACTGGAAAAACCATAGTTGGACTAGATGGACCTTTGTCGGCAAAGTAATGTCTCTGCTTTTTAATACACTGTCAAGGTTTACCATAGCTCCTCTTCTCTAGTTGCCTTGTAGTGAGTGCTTCCTCTGGGCCAGGCCTGGGCTGGGCTATGAGGATGCAGCAGTGACCACGACTGTCCGTCGGTGGAGCTCCATATGCCTGGGCCCACCTCTGTCCCGGTCTCCTGTGTGGAATGCCCACTTCTCTCCCTCCTGTTAATCCATCCCCTCTCTTCTTTTAAAACTCTGCTCAAAAGCACCCTTCTCTGCGAAAGTCTCCCCCCTGCTTCTCCTGCCAATTCAGGCCACTCCTTCCCCAGCAGAGCTCTGTCACTTTGGATTACAAGTGGCACAGTTTTCACTCGGAGGCTGAGTAAAAGGAACTCAGACAAGGGGTCTTTCAGGTTGTTTCCTTTACTCTGTTCCTACCCGTCTGTGCAACTTTAGGCAAGGTGCTTAAACTTTCTGCCTCTCTGTTTCAGCCACTTTAAAATGGGGATGGTAAAAGCTGCCTGGTTTATATATCAGATTGTAGATGTTGAAACCAACAGAAAAGTTACAGAGGAAAGGCCACTTTCACCAGTTCATGAGTATCAATCACTCATCTAGACACTAGATGGGATATAAAACTGTGCTGTCAAAGACATTGTATAGTTTGGGAGAAAAATTCCAATTCCAAATCATGAAGGCTGCTATGGAAGCTCAGAAGAAGAAAGAAAATTCTGATTGGAGAACTCAGATGCTGTCCTGGAAGAGGTGGTGTCTGAGCTGGACCACAAGAAATAGGCTTGACTGAGACATTTGGGGAGACAGATGACGACAGAAAGACAGTGTCTGTGGCAGGAGCATCACAAGCAAATGGCTGGATATGGCGGGGGAGGGGTGTTCTTTTGAGACCCCTAGCAGCAGGTGGTTTAGTTTGGCTAGAGTGTAAGTGTTTGTACAGAATAGTTATCCAAGATAAAACTAGAACTGGGGACTTGCAACATTGTTGAATTCTGGATCCCAGAGCTTAGATTTCATTGAAAAGACCTGTAGAAACCATCAAAATTACTTGAATATAGAGCTTCCCTAATGTGGCTCTGATGGTAAAGAATCTGACTGCAATGCAGGAGACCCGGGTTCAATCCCTGGATTGGGAAGAAAGTACTCAAATACAAGGGAGTACTTTCGGAGGTTTCCACCGGCAGCAAAGTAAAGAAAGCGTAGAGCTGACACTACACAAGTGCAAATTATAAAGTGCAGTCATAGTAATTCACTGTGTTAGTATTAATAACTATATCCTCTTGCAAATGGGTCTCCTTTCTCTGCATCATCTCTTAAGTCCCATATATTCATCATGGCACATTAAGTAGGAAGCTATTGATCTAAAGGGGTCGATGGGTGAGTTCCAGTTCTACGTTTATCCACTGAGGCCCCATGCAGTAGCTGTGCCAGGTGTTGGCAAAAAGCTGGGGGAGGGACTGAGCATCTCTAAGCTGAGGATCAGTGTGGCCTCTCTCTCCCCTGTTCCTGTTGAGGCTTGACTGGCCAGCCTTGCAGCTTCACAGATACTCACAAACAAAGATGCTGAAACAGCTACTGGAGAAAGCATCTGGCAGGGCTCTGAGCAGATGTTACAACCACAGGGACAGGGAGCCTGAGAGCCCGACTGACATCTGAGCACTGGAGTGCTCAGCCTCTCCACTGTCTCTTAACAGGATCTGCTGGATTCACTGTAAGATGGGAATGCTAAGAAACAGCCTGGTTTACATATGCGGTCAGAGATGATCAAGAACGTTCCAGGATCCCACTGGCAGGAAATGAAGAGCTTAGCTACAAGCCTCAGAGAACAAAAGCAGGCACAAAACAAAAATCTGTTGTTGGTTTGATGTTTGCTGTGCTGGGGAAAGGACATGGAGCTTATGAAGATCAGAGTTCCACTAATCAATGGATGTTTCCAGAAATGAACTGTCTGATTTGGCGCTTTGTGTGCCAGAAAACTGTGCCAATTTTTCTCATCCTTTATATTGTAACTCAGTTTGAGGTCCCCCAAAGATCTTCAGGGCACCCCAGTAATCCTGGGTTTCCTTTGTCCCTGATCACTTTTTTTTTGACTGGAACGGGGAGGGAAGGGGATTGAGAATGGGTAACCAAGACCCCGAGAGAGCAACCAGTGCACATTAGTATATGAATGATTATAAAACAATAAAACGGGGACTTCCCTGGTGTTCCAGTGGTTAAGACTCCCTGCTTGCAATGCAGGAGGTGCACGTTCGATCCCTGGTCAGAGAACTGATATCTCACATGTCATGCAGTACAGGATTAACTTGAATAGAGAATTTGATTAAAGGGGATTGGGCTTTAAAGAGATGGGAGAGGCGCTCTCTGCATCCTGGTGAGTTCTTGAGTATTGTGATTTAAGAAATCAATCAAGTATCTACTCAGAACCAACTGAGATGAAAAGAAATGCTGAGTCCAATGTCCGCTAGAGGGAAATATTTATGTAGACCCTTGGGTGTGAGCCCAAAGTCATGGAGGACAGGGGTCCTTCCAAGTGGCAGTTTGGAGCCCTTGAAAATCATCTGCGGTAGGGCATGGGTACAGTGGGGGATGGGAAGAGTGAAAAGATCCTGGGATTTTGAATCTACATGAAGATTAAGAAGTAAAGCCTGTGATTCACGCAAGAAGACTCGACTTCTAGCAACTTGCATTGACCATGGAAAACTGCATTGTGAGATCAGCTAACACAGAGAAGTCTTTAGAGGAGAAATCAAGAGGCCCTCCAGGGACTTCCCCGGTGCTCCTGTGGTTTACAATCCACCTTCAAATGAGGGCATGCAGGTTCGATCCCTGGTCGGGGAACTGACATTCCACAATGCCACAGGGCAACGGAGCCTGCGTGACGCAACTAGAGAAGCCTGGACGCTATAAAGAAGACCCGGTGCAGACAAAATTACAAATTAAATAAAAAACATATTAAAAAATAAAATGTACAACCATGCTGAGGATAGTAACCAAAAGCAGAAAGATATAATTGTCAAAACCTTAAGAGGACCTATTGGGGAAATCAGTAAAACCTTTTTCTACTTTTTGTAAAAATTATGTCTTTCATGGGCATCCCTTGTGGCTCAACTGGTAAAGAATCCACTTGCAATGTGGGAGACCTGGATTTGATCCCTGGGTTGGGAAGATTCCCAGGAGAAGGGAACAGCTACCCATTCCAGTATTCTGGCCTGGAGAATAGTATAGTCCACGGGGTCACAAAGAATCAGACACGACCGGGCAACTTTCATTATGTCTTTTATGAGCTTGATAAGACAGATACAAAGTGGCATATTATGCTGTCACTCGGTTTGAATGAGAAACTGTCAATAAATACCAGACACACACAAGGATATGAACACTTGATCAACTCCTAGTTTATTTTCAGAGTAGGTACATAATAGCAATTACAACTTGAATATTTTTAGGCATAAGATCAAATAAATGCATCTTCATAATCATTAGTCTCAACTTTCAAGATAAAGCTCTAAGCCCACTATTTCTCCCATTATTTCTCTGAAATTTTTGATCCCCATTGGCAAGGTATTTAATTTAAATTGTTTTTCATCCTGCTAAGGAAAATAGTCCTGTGAGTGATAATGGCAGAATTTCAAGTCAGTAGGGAAAGGATGGACTACACCAAAATGATATAACCTCACATCAGAAACAAAAAGATTAGAGTTAAATATTTAAACATCCAGCTATAAAGTTGTTACAGTCTATGAATGGATAACTTTATATTATTGCGGTAGGAAGGTCTTTTCAAATAAGACACAAAACCAAGGAGTAATGAGAAATGATTAAGTATACGAACCTCTGAGGCAAAAATTTATTATAAAGAAAGATAAGCAAACGTGCAACAGTCTGGTTAAAAATGTTTACAGCATATATAACAGACACAGTAATAATATTAAAGAAAAGTACAAATATTAAAGAAGCCAAAATTATTACTCATTTTTGTTATTACTCATTAGTTAATGTAATCAGTTACATTAATAATTTTTTACATTATTCTTAAATTTCTGGGACAAATTCAACTTGGTCATAAATAATTTTTTAATGCGTTGATAGCTGTGGTGTGAATATTTTATTTAGGCTTCTTGTATCTATTTTTAAGTGAGTTTGGTCCATAATTTGCCTGTCTTGTAACTTACTCAAATTTCATATCAGAGTTCTGCAGGACTTCGTCTTTATTCTCTGATGCAATTTATATAAGACAGGATTGTTTCTTCCTTGAAGATTTGGTAGAATTCAGTGTATAACTATCTGATTACATTGTTTGGTTATTTATTTTGTAGGTAGTTTATAAGCTACTGATGTAAATTTTTTTAATAGTTTTAGGTCTATTCTTATCTAGCTTTATATTCATTCAGATTTGATGTTACATTTTATCTGAGGTTTCAAATATATTGTCATACAGTTAATTATGGTTACCCAATAATTTAAACTGTATATACTAGCAATTCTTAGTTTTCACTTTTACTTTTTGGGTTTTTGTGTGTGTTCTCTTCTATTTAAACAACATCGCTTAAAATAAACAAAATTGTCTTTTATTACTTTTTTTTTATAAAACAGCTTTTTAAGTTATTTTTATATTTTTTCTTGTTTCATCAGTTATTACCATTCTCTTACCAATTATTACCATGCTGCTAAGTCATTTCAGTCGTGTCCGACTCTGTGAGACCCCATAGACGGCAACCCAGCAGGCTCCCCAGTCCCTGAGATTCTCCAGGCAAGAACACTGGAGTAGGTTGCCATTTCCTTCTCCAATGAATGAAAGTGAAAAGTGAAAGTGAAGTCGCTCAGTCGTGTCCAACCCTCAGCGACCCCATGGACTGTAGCCTTCCAGGCTCCTCCATCCATGGGATTTTCCAGGCAAGAGTATTGGAGTGGGGGTGCCATTGCCTTCTCCGAATTATTACCATACTTCCTTTTTTCTATTTCCACTAGATTAACTCACTGCTCTTTTTTTTAATTAAGTTTATTTATTTTTTAAATTACAATACTGTATTTGTTTTGCCATACATTGACACGAATCAGCCATAGGTGAACACAATCTGCCAATGCCGAAGCCCCCTCCCACCTCCCACCCCACATCGTCTACTTGAATCATCCTGTGCATCAGCCCCATGCATCCTGCATCCTACACTGAACATAGATTGGCGCTTCGTTTTTTTTTTTTTTACTTTATTTTACTTTACAATACCGTATTGGTTTTGCCATACATCAACATGAATCCACCACGGGTGTACACGTGTTCCCAATCCTGAACCCCCCTCCCACCTCCCTCCCCATACCATCTCTCAGGGTCATCCCAGTGCACCAGCCCCAAACATCCTATATCCCGCATCGAACCTAGACTGGTGATTCATTTCTTATATGATATTATGCATGTTTCCATGCCATTCTCCCAAAATAATTCCTTGATTTAGACCCTTACTCCATTAATTTCAGCCTTCTTTATTTCCAATATACATCACTGGTGATATATAAGCAGATTCTGGAGATACATGGACTCTTATATGTTATAATTACTTTTTACCTGCTTAATCTATTCATTTTTAGAAAGATATATTAAAACCTCCTACTCTAAATGTATACAACCCCCTTATAATTCAAGCAGTGGTTGCATTCTATGGCTTGGATGGAAATTGCTAGGTGTAATTCAGGTGAGAGTTATTTCATATTCCTCATGAATTATTCCCTTAGTAGTGAAAGAATGATCTTTTCTTGGGTCTTCTTTGGTTGCCATTAATCTGGCCACCCTGGCTTTCTTCTAGATATCCTCTGATTGGTATGTGTTTCTCCATCCTTTTCTTTTCAACCTTGGTTTGTCATTAAGTTTTAATATTCTTCCCATAACATCAGGCCATGCTTTCCCTGGTTTATTCTCCCCCTCCAAGATCTTTTGTAGTCTTGAGTTCTGGAATGTTAATGTGTCCAAATGACATGCATATCCAAGTATCTAGATGGAAACAAGAAGTCTTTAAGGGAAGTTTGGATGGTCATGAAAGCGGTTAGAGCCCCTGGTTTGCATCTAGAGACAGGCAGTAAATAGCATGAACTCTGCAGGCTCCTGCTGGCCCCAGGAGCCCATGTACAGCTCATGTGTGGCGGACAAAGTCACTGCAGGAAGATCCTTATTTTAAAGTCAGAACCCATGAAATTCTTCTGCCTTCTGATATTTACAGGACCAGTAGATGAGAGTGTTGCTTCTTGAAACAGAAAGAGAAGATCTAAGATGGATGGATAAAGAAGATGTGGTACATATGTACAATGGAATACTACTCAGCTATTAAAAAAGAATGAGATAATGCCATTTGCAGGAACATGGATGCAATTAGAGATTAGTATACTAAGTGAAGGAAATCACAGAAAGACAACTATCATACAAGATCACTTAGGCGCAGAATCTAAATGACACAAATGAGCTATTCCACAAAACAGAAAGAGACTCACAGACACAGAGAACAGACTTGCAACTGCCAAAGCGGAGGAGTCAGGGGAGGGGTGGGATGGGAGGCTGGGGTTAGCAGACGTGAGCTTTTACATAAAGAATAGATCCGCAGCAAGGTCCTACTGTATAGCACAGAGAACTAAGGTCATTATCCTATGATAAACCATCCGACATAAATCACAGCAGGATCCTCTATGATCCACCTCCCAGTATAATGGAAATAAAAGCAAAAATAAACAAATGGGATCTAATTAAAATTAAAAGCTTCTGCACAACAAAGGAAACTATAAGCAAGGTGAAAAGACAGCCTTCAGAATGGGGAGAAAACAATAGCAAATGAAACAACTGACAAACAACTAATCTCAAAGATATACAAGCAACTTATGCAGCTCAACTCCAGAAAAATAAACGAACCAATAAAAAAATGGGCCAAAGAACTAAATAGGCATATCTCCAAAGAAGACATACAGATGGCTAACAAACACATGAAAAGATGCTCAACATCACTCATTATCAGAGAAATGCAAATCAAGACCACAATGAGGTACCATTTCACACCAGTCAGAATGGCTGTGATCCAAAAGTCTACAAGCAATAAATGCTGGAGAGGATGTGGAGAAAAGGGAACCCTCTTACACTGCTGGTGGGAATGCAAATTCGTACAGCCACTATGGAAAACAGTGTGGAGATTCCTTAAAAAATTGCAAATAGAACTGCCTTATGATCCAGCAATCCCACTGCTGGGCATACACACTGAGGAAACCAGAATTGAAAGAGACACATGTACCCCAATGTTCACTGCAGCACTGTTTATAATAGCCAGGACTTGGAAACAACCTAGATGTCCATCAGTAGATGAATGGATAAGAAAGCTGTGATACATATACACAATGGAGTATTACTCAGCCCTTAAAAAGAATAAATTTGACTCAGTTATAATGAGATGGATGAAATTGGAGCCGATTATACAGAGTGAAGTAAGTCAGAAAGAAAAACACCAATACAGTATACTGACACATATATATGGAATTTAGAAGGATAGTAATGATGACCCTCTATGTGAGACAACAAAAGAGACACAGAGGTATAGAATGGACTTTTGGACTCTGAGGGAGAGGGAGAGGGTGGGATGATTCGAGAGAATGGCATTGAAACATGCATACTATCATGTAAGAAACGAAGCGCCAGTCTATGTTCAATACAGGATACAGGATGCTTGGGGCTGGTGCACGAGAGGATCCAGGGAGATGATATGGGGTGGGAGGTGGGAGAGGGCTTTGGCATTGGGAGATCGTGTACACCTGTGGCTGATTCATGTCAATGTATGGCAAAACAAATACAGTATTGTAATGTAGAATAAAAAAATAAATAAAAGACCAAAAAAAAAAAAAAGAAAGAAAAGAACAGACATACATGCATGAAAGTAAAAGTGTTAGTCACTCAGTCATGTCTGACTCTGACTCTTTGTGGCCCCATGGACTGTAGCCTGCCAGGCTCCTTTGTTCGTGGGATTTTCCAGGCAGGAATACTGGAGTGGGTTGCCATTTCCTTCTCCAGGGGATCTTCCCATTCCAGGGGTCGAATCCAGGTCTCCCACATTGCAGCCAGACTTTTTACCATCTGAGCCACCAGGGAATATATATATATATATATATATATATATATATATATATATACATACATACACATGCTGCTGCTGCTGCTAAATCACTTCAGTCTTGTCCGACTCTGTGAGACCCCAAAGACAGCAGCCCACCAGGCTTCCCCATCCCTGGGATTCTCCAGGCAAGAACACTGGAGTGGGTTGTCATTTCCTTCTCCAATGCATGAAAGCGAAAAGGGAAAGTGAAGTCACTCAGTCGTGTCTGACTCTTTGCGACCCCCTGGACTGCAGCCTACCCTCCATCCATGGGAGTTTCCAGGCAAGAGTATTGGAGTGGGGGTGCCATTGCCTTCTCCCCCCTCAATGCTACCTCTTCCTAAAATGGGTATGCCTAGCTGTGAAAGAGCAGAAGTCTTAGGCTTTTCAGATTCTTAGGATTCCCCCTCCTCTCTCAACTCCCTCAATCAAACCAGCTGCGAAGCCCCGTTCTGTCCACTTCTCTTGAATCTCAAAACCGCCACTCCCCTCCTGGCTTAACTATTTCAACAGTCCCCTGTCCAGCCCTCAACTGCCTCCTTTCCTCCAAGGTACTCATCGGCCAGGACCACTATCTGAAACGTAGATGTGATTCTGGCACCACAGTCCTGTCCCACTGAACCTGCTGTGCTTCTCCATTTAAATACGCTGCCTTGTCTCCCACTTCCAAGCCTGCACACACTCGGTTCCGTCCATCTGGAAAGGTTCAGAGCTTTTTTCAAATATTGCCCTCATAGGGAGCCTTCTCTGTACCCCCATATCAGAAGAGGCACCCTTCCACATTCTCACGGCCCTCCCCAGTATTTCCCCAGCGTCAGTGTAACTGTCTACAACACTGCTGGGCCTACCAACACAGTGCCCTGGTGAAAGGAGAGCATATGTGCTTGTAAGTATCCGGTAAATGAATGAACTCCCAACGTTCTGTGTGTCACCTACATTCCCTCTGCCCTTGCCAGCATCTTGACAGGCCCGTCTCAGTCTCACAGCTTAAGCACTCTGGACTCCCCAGCCTTCCACTGCCATCGCCAGCACCAGCATGGTGTCCTGTTTCGAACTGGAGGTGGTGGGTGCATATATGAATGTATATGTATATATACACACAGATATGAATGAATATGTATATATACACACACATATATGAATGTATACGTATATATATACACACATATATGAATGAATATGTGTATATATACACATATATGAATGTATATGTATATATACACACATATATGAATGTATATGTGTGTATATATATAACTGAATCACTTTGCTGTACAGCAGAAATTTACACAACATTGTAAATCAGCTATTAGTTCAGTTCTTTGATCAAACCGATCAAATCAGATCAAATCAACTGTCAGCTCAGCCGCTCAGTCATGTCCAACTCTTTGCAACCCCATGGACTGCAGCACACCAGGTTTCCCTGTCCATCGCCCGCTCCCAGACCCTGCTCAAACTCATGTCCATAGTGTGAGTGATACCATCGAACCATCTCATCCTCTGTTGTCCCCTTCTCCTCCTGCCTTCAATCTTTCCTAGCATCAACTATACTTCAATAAAAATGTATGTTAAAGGTTCTTAGAGATCTTGTATTAAAAAGAAAGAGAAAGAGAAAAAAAAGAAAAGTCTAAGATCTAAGGAAACAATGATTAAATAAACAAGCAGCATACACTTTTGAAGTCCATATACCCCTGAAATCTCCCTGCATACCATCACTTAGACAACATATTGTGCTTGGAAATTGTTGAGTGGCCTCTAAGCTCCCTTGCCATTCTAAAGAGTCTTTGCATTAAATCAGCTTTGACCCACATCCCTAAAACCCGGAAGCAATCAGGCAGGAGAAGCAGAGGAACATCAAGTGTGAGCCAAGCAGCTAGATTGCCCCTTCCTTCTACAGTTCATCCCTTTTGTTGGTTTTCCAAGAACTCTGAGGTTCCTGCTGCTGTGAGCACAGCTTAAGAAATCCAAAGCTCACATCTGCATTTCCAATCAGGTTTATGGATGGCTTGTCCAAACTAGACAGAAAACCATAAACAAAACAAGTGCCTGATTTAGGGGGTTCAGTGTGGTTAACATGTGGGTTTGGAACCAATATGAGTCACTATCAAGGACTTCCCTGGTGATCCAGTGGTTAGGACTCTGTGCTTCCAGGGCAGGGGCATGGGTTCCATGCCTGGTCAGAGAACTAGGATTCCATATACTGCATGGCACAGCCAGAAAAAAAGAAAAGAAAAAGAGAAAAAAAACCATGAATGACCACCAGATCACACACTACTGCTTGTCACCCTCTGCTCAACAAATGGCACAAAACCTAGACTTTATTTGATGTTGTGTGCATGTATGTGTCAGTCACTCAGTTGGGTCCAACTCTTTGTGACACTATGGACTGTATCTGGCCAGACACTTCTCTCTGCGGGATTTTTCAGGCTAAAAATACCAGAGTGGGTTGCCATTTTCCTCCTTGAAAGGATCTTTATGACCCAGGGATCAAACCCGCATCTCCTGAGTCTCCTGCATTGGAGGCAGATTCTTTACCTGCTCCGCCATCAGGAAAGCCCATTTGCTGTTGAAATGTAAGTAATAAAGAGTTCATGCCTTATGCTTCCTTCAGCCAGAATGAGTGTCATTTCTCTCCTTCGGAGACGTTTTCTGTGAGCCTTCCGCTGAGTGGTTACTTTCAGAGCCAGGAACACACTCGGCTAAGAGGGTCTGGGGATATTATTTCCTGCAAACAAGGTGTTTTGCTGATGACAAGGAATCACTCAGAGGAGGCATTTGGGAAGCTGATATATATTAACTGGGCTTCCCAAGTGGCGCTAGAGGTAAAGAACCCTCCTGCCAAGGCAGGAGGCAGAAGAAACAAGGATCCCTGGGTCAGGAAGATCCCCTGAAGGAGGGCATGGCAACCCACTCCAGTATTCTTGCCTGGAGAATTCCATGGACAGAGGAGCCTGGCGGGCTACAGTCCATGGGCCACAAAGAGTCGGACATGACTGAAGTGACTTAGCATACAAACATATATACACTAACCAGAGCATAGGTCCTTTTTGGTTGTCAGTTTCATTTGGAGTCCTTCTGTGGAATTTTTGTGTGTATAGACTTGTTGGATGTCTCAAGGAAAGGGACCCCTGAGACCCACAACTGGTACAGAGGGAAGAAAAGTGACCTAGAATCAGGATATTTGGGTTAAAACTACAGTTTGGGTTCCAAGTGGCTTTGGAAATGTCCTTTATCTTCATGGTCTGAAACAGCACATCTACAGACCAGGAACCATGGTCCATACTCCATTAACCTTATTAGTGTGTTGACTTTTTTCTTGTCTGTTTATTGAATGCTGCTTAAGCATAGGCCCATGACTCTGAGGCCTGTAAAGAAAGGAGTTGGGATGTGACAGAGCCTGGAAGACACAGGGTTATTAAATTGAAAGAAGACCATGACAAGAGGATTTGTGCCATGAGCCCAACTCCCATGTCATGTGGAAGCTGTCAGGCTGGTAGACAGGGACACATCTGATCAGCAGCAGGAAGGAGCCCAGATGCTGAGGGCTCCTTTAAGGTGAAGGAGGGAGGATGTGCCTTATTGTCCAGAGTGGAACCGTTTTGAGTAAATGTAGACACTGTTAGTAACTATGCCTGGACACTGGGTGTAGACACGGCTGTCCTGGGCAAACCAAGATGGCTGGCCATCCCCCTTAGGAGATGAAGAAAGAGCAGGAGGTACTTTCCCTTTGGTTCTTCCCTGGTAGCTCAGTGGTAAAGAATCTGCCAGCCAATTCAGGAAAATTGGCTTGGATCCCTGAGTTGGGAAGAGCCCCTGGAGAAGAAAATGGCAACCCGCTCCAGTATTTTTGCCTGAGAAATCCCATAGACAGAGGAGCCTGGAGGGCTACAGTTCATGGGGTCACAAAAGAGTGGGACGTAACTTGGTGATGGAACAACAGCAACTTTTCTTTCACATCTGTGAACTTTTCTATGGAGAGGTTGGTAGAGTTTTCAAAAAAACTGATATAGGCCAGAAGGCCCTGGAGAAAGGAGAGGTTTGTAGTAGACTACTGCCTTCCACACCCCAGTCTCAGCCCTCCCATCTTACAAAACGCGCATCAACCCAGAATCGACAAAGCCTCTTAAATTACAGGAGCTCGGGTCCTGAAAGTCTCCTGTTGAGGAGCCCGAGACAGTCGGATGAGAGAAACATAAATAAAGCCCCGTGGAGCCTCCCTCCAAAGGCTTGGTTCACAAGATGCCTCTGAGCCCTTGCTATAGCAATTTCCTTGGACGATGCCCGGCTGTCCAGATGGTGAGCCGGGTAAACAAGAAGTCCCTGTTCTCCATCAGCGTCAGTGCGCGCCTTGCTCAGGGCATCTGCCGAGCTGGCGATGGGAGCTCCGTTTATAGCTTGGCCCTCCTCAGCACACCAGAAATGTGCCCTTGTGTAAACACCGGAGTCTCCTCCAGGAGGACACGTGGATGGGGCCATGGACACCTTGCTCCAGGGGCCTGGAAGAACAGAAGCTTACCCCCTTCTCCCTCCATCAGCCCTTTCCCCAGCCTCACAACCCTCCAGCAGCCTCCAGGCCCCCAGATGCAGGAAGACACCCAGCTGCTTCCATTTCTGTGAATTCAAACGGCTTGCCAGTTTTTCTGAATGTGCATTCAGCTGCTACCCTTTTATCCTCATTGGCTCTGCCTTTACCAGCTGTGTGACCACAGGCCAGTCATTAACCTCTCTGAGTCTCCCTTTTCTCAAACAAATAACAAAATAATACTGCTGATTTCACAAGGTTCTCTCCTTGCTAGTAGAACTTCAGAAAATATGTATGACAGAAGAATACGGGTATGCGTTAGTCACTTAGTCGTGTCCAACTCTTTCCAACCCCATGAACTGTAGGCCACCAGGCTCCCTTCCTCTGTCTATGGAGCTTACCAGGCAAGAATACTAGAGTCGGTAGCCATTTCCTTCTCCAGGGGATCTTCCTGACCAAGGGATAGAAGCTGGGTCTCCTGCAGTGCAGGCAGATTCTTTACCATTTGAGCCACTGAGGAGGTCTGCACATGGGTACGGGGGTGGTAAAATAGAGTTACCATCTGATCTAGCAGTCCCACTCGTGGGCACACATCTGGAGAAAACTCCAGTTCTAAAAGATACATGTAGCCCATATTCATTACAGCGCTATTTACAATAGCTAAGACATGAAACCAACAGAAACATGTACCTACAGATGAATGGATAAAGAAGATGTGGTCTGTATATACCATGGAATACTCCTCAGCCATAAAAAGAACAAGGTAACGCCATCTGTGGCAACACAGGCTGGACCTAGGGATTATCACACGAAGTGAAGTCAGAGAAAGACAAATGTCATATCACTTATATGTGGAAATGATATCACTTATACGTGGAATCTAAAAAAACAAAATGATACAAATGAATTTATTTACAAAACAGACTCAGAGACTTGGAAAACAAATTTATGGTTACCAAAGGGGAAAGAGAGGTGGGGGATAAATTAGGAGTTTGGGATTAACAGATACACACTATTGTTTATAAAAGAGATAAACAATAGGACCTACTGTATAGCATGAGAAACTATATTCAGTATCTTGCAATAACCTATAACGGAAAAGAATCTGAAAAAGGAATGTATATGTGTGTCTGTGTGTAACTAAATCGCTTTGTACTACACCTGAAGCTAACACAACATTGTAAGTCAACTGTACTTCAATAAAAAGAAAGGAAGGAAGGAAGAAAGAAAATATATGTAAAAACAGCCTTCTTGACCTTGAATTCCCTGTTTCTGGTGATAGAGATCCCTTCCCTGATTAAGGAGGGTAATTTCACACGGGAAATTTATTTCCTGGTTTCAGGGGAACAAAAGAGGGCCCAAGTATTTTTCCTCTACCTGCTATTTCTTATGCAGCTTTCATTTAAAATGATACAACACTGACGTTGCGTCTTTTGGGGTGGCCTGAATGCCGTCCACTGCTTCCTTTTAAAGTTATTTGTTATTTCTGTATTTTCGGCTGGCCTGGGTCGGGTTTTCTCTAGTTGCAGTGGGCAGGGGGCACTCTCTAGTTGGGGCGCATGGGTTTCTCATTGTGGTGGCCTCTCTTATTGCAGAGCATGGGGCCCTAGGGCATGCGGGCTTTAGTAGCTGTGGTGCACGGGCTTAGTAGACCTGTGGCATGTGGGATCTTCCCAGACCAGGGACTGAACCTGTGTCTCCTGCACTGGCAGGTGGATTCCTAACAACTGGACCACCAGAGAAGCCCCACTCCTTACTGTTTCACTTTCGCCTTGCAAGCAGGACTCATGGTCCGTTGCCCGCTCCCAACCCTGATTTATTCTCAGTGCCTCACTGGTGGTCCTTCTCTTCTATTGGCCATAATCTCCATGCCTGGCCTCCCACTTATGTCAGATGAATGAATGAACAATTGATTAAATGAATACCAGGACCATAGAAGCACTTTGGAAATTGAACAATGGCATCTAACCTTGTAGCAGACGCATTGGATTTGAGACACCCGAAGTCATCCATCACCATAGGGGATTTGCTGTCGTTCAGTCACTAAGTCATGTCTAACTCCTGCAATTCCATGGACTGCAGAACGCCAGGCTCCTCCATGCTCCACTGTCTCCCAGAGTTTGCTCAAATTCATGTCCAAGGAGATTTGTACTCACTATTAAAAATGTGCCCTGACATTATTTTCCCAGTTCTGGTAGGAAGATGTAACCCATAAGCCTCAGAAGCCAGAGGAAATTTTTACTACCACTGAATGTTAAATCTCTCTTGAAGGGGATCCAGGCAGAGATCAGAGTCTGTCCTCATAAACAGAGCCCATCCAAACACGTGGCTCTGCCGCCAGGATGCCAGTTTCCATCCCTCACCAATCCCTGAGTGTCCAACTGGGTCAGCTGTGGTCTGAGTAACTCACTCTGCCTCTCTGGGGGAAGGATCACCCCCAGTGTCTATGCAGATACAGGCCAGGGGAGGGCACAAGGGTCACACAGAAGTGTGGACTCCACTCCTGCTGGCTTGTTAGAACCAACTGTTAACTTTTCAGGAATTCTGCAGCCCTGTTGATAACCGTTTGGTAGCCTGAGATCAGCCACAACAGGGGTATTAATGCCAAGGAAATTTGCAAATGCTCCAAAGCTAGGCTTTTTCTCCCTAGAGGGATGGTTCTTTACCATTTGTCCACATCCTCTAATGGGCACATCCTCCCCATTCTGAGTCCCAAGAGAAACCAGAATAGCATGGAACCTGTGAGCCTCAGCTGCTGCTTCTGCAAAATGGAGCGATTTGCCTTGTCTCCCACATTGTGGGCAAGCACAGCCTTATCTGTGGGTGCAAGAGAGGACTTTCTTCCTGCTGGCAGGGTTTGAAGGAATACAGAAAGAATGTCTCCATCCAGACCAAATCTGAACCACTGCAGGTGCTTTCCTGAATACAAATCTGACCTTGCCATTTCTCTGCTCAAAAACCTTTGATGATTCTGTTGCCTCCAGGTTGTAGTCAAATAAAACCTTCTTCATTCTCTCATCCACTCTGCCTCTCAAGTTTCATCTCCTTCCCCCAGCCTCTCCTCTCTGCTCCTCAGTCACCAGTTCTGGGCACTTTCCAGACATGCCAGGTGGACTGCTCCCTATGCCCCTTTTCCTGGGCAGGAGCATCTTCACTTTGTGGGAGCTAGCTAGGCCCATTATCTGGATTCAGAATCTAGAGTGCATGAGGGGCAGCCAAGGAGTAAAAATATGGTGGAGGAGTTGATTTAGGGCTGGCTGTGGAGGCAGGCTTCCTGCATGAGAGACTCAGTCCTACTGCCTCCCTGCTATGTGACAGAGAGCAAGTTACTTAACCACTGTGAGCCTCAGTTTTCTTATCTGCAAACTGGGAATAATACTAGTATCTGCTTCATGGGATAGATGTGAAGATGAAATAAGCTCTTGTACATTAAGAGTTCATCTCAGTGCCAAGAACAGAATTAGCATTCAGACCTTTTAGAACTAACACCCAAAAAAGATGTCCTTTTCATTATAGGTGACTGGAATGCAAAAGTAGGAAGTCAAGAAACACCTGGAGTAACAGGCACATTTGGCCTGGGAGTTCAGAATGAAGTAGGGCAAAGGCTAATAGAGTTTTGCCAAAAAAAACACTGGTCATAGCAAACATCCTCTTCCAAAAACACAAGAGAGACTCTACACATGGACATCACCAGATGGTCAACACCAAAATCAGATTGCTTATATTCTTTGCAGCCAAAGGTGGAGAAGCTCTATATAGTCAGCAAAAACAAGACCAGGAGCAGCCTGTGACTCAGATCATGAACTCCTTATTGCCAAATTCAGACTTAAATTGAAGAAAGTAGGGAAAACCACTAGACCATTCAGGTATGACCTAAATCAAATCCCTTATGATAATAAGGTGGAAGTGAAAAATAGATTTAAGGTCCTAGATCTGATAGATAGAGTGCCTGATGAACAATGGACGGAGGTTCATGACATTGTACAGGAGACAGGGATGAAGATCATCCTTAAGAAACAGAAATACAAAAAAGCAAAATGGCTGTCTGAGGAGGCCTCAGAAATAGCTGTGAAAAGAAGAGAAGTGAAAAGCAAAAGAGAAAAGGAGAGATATACCCATTTGAATGCAGAGTTCCAAAGAATAGCAAGGAGAGATAAGAAAGCCTTCCTCAGCGATCAGTACAAGGAGATAGAGGAAAACAATGGAATGGAAAAGACTAGAGATCTCTTCAAGAAAATTAGAGATATCAAGGGAACATTTCATGCAAAAATGCGCTCAATAAAGGACAGAAATGGTATGGATCTAACAGAAGCAGAAGATATTAAGAAGAGATGGCAACAATACACAGAAAAAATACACAAAAAGATCATAACCCAGATAAACACGATGGTGTGATCACTCACCTAGAGTCAGACATCCTGGAGGGTGAAGTCAAGTGGGCCTTAGGAAGCATCACTACGAACAAAGCTAGTGGAGGTGATGGCATTCCAGTTGAGCTGTTTCAAATCCTAAAAGATGATGTTGTGAAAGTGCTGCACTCAATATGCCAGCAAATTTGGAAGACTCAGCAGTGTCCACAGGACGGGAAAAGGTCAGTTTTCATTCCAATCCCAAAGAAGGCAATACCAAAGAATGCCCAAACTACCACACAATTGCACTCATCTCACATGCTAGTAAAGTAATGCTCAAAATTCTCCAAGCCAGGCTTCAGCAATACATGCACCATGAACTTCCAAATGTTCAAGATGGTTTTAGAAAAGGCAGAGGAACCAGAGATCAAATTGCCAACATTCGACAGATGATCGAAAAAAGCAAGAGAGTTACAGAAAAACATCTACTTTCTGCTTTATTGACTATGCCAAAGCCTTTGTGTGGATCACAAGAAACTGTGGAAAATTCTGAAAGAGATGGGAATACCAGACCACCCGACCTGCCTCTTGAAAAACCTGTATGCAGGTCAGGAAGCAACAGTTACAACTGGACATGGAACAACAGACTGGTTCCAAATAGGAAAAGGAGTACATCAAGACTGCATATTGTTACCCTGCTTATTTAACTTCTATGCAGAGTACATCATGAGAAACGCTGGACTGGAAGAAACACAAGCTGGAATCAAGATTGTCAGGAGAAATACCAGGAACCTCAGATATGCAGATGACACCACCCTTATGGCAGAAAGTGAAGAGGAACTAAAAAGCTTCTTGATGAAAGTGAAAGAGGAGAGTGAAAGAGTTGGCTTAAAGCTCAACATTCAGAAAACTAAGATCATGGCATCCAGAACCATCACTTCATGGCAAATAGATGGGAAAACAGTGGAAACAGTGTCAGACTTTATTTTGGGGGCTCCAAAATCACTGAAGATGGTGATTGCAGCCATGAAATTAAAAGACGCTTACTCCTTGGAAGGACAGTTATGACCAACCTAGACAGCATATTAAAAAGCAGAGACATTACTTTGCCAACAAAGGTCCATTTAGTCAAGGCTATGGTTTTTCCAGTGGTCATGTATGGATGTGAGAGTTGGACTGTGAAGAAAGCTGAGCACTGAAGAATTGATGCTTTTGAACTGTGGTGTTGGAGAAGACTCTTGAGAGTCCCTTGGACCGCAAGGGAGATCCAGGCAGTCCATCCTATAGAAGATCAGTCCTGAGTGTTCATTGGAAGGACTGATGTTGAAGCTGAAACTGCAATACTTTGGCCACCTGATGTGAAGAGCTGACTCATTTGAAAAGACCCTGATGCTGGGAAAGATTGAAGGTGGGAGGAAAAGGGGACAACAGAGCATGAGATGGCTGGATGGCATCACCGACTCAGTGGACATGAATTTGGGTAAACTCCAGGAGCTGATGATGGACAGGGAGGCCTGGCATGCTGTGGTTCATGGGGTCGCAAAGAATCAGACACAACTGAGCAACTGAACTGAACTGAACTGAAGCATTAGCTGATATCGTTCTTCACTATCACCACCATCATCACCATCACCATCATCATCACCATCACCATCATCATCACCATCACCACCAGCATCATCATGACCGTCATCACCATCAACATCACTGTTATTGGCCTCAGATCACCATCATCCTTGTTATTCCCAGAAGCAGCACCTTAAGACTGTAAGTTAGTCTCTGCCTGTGCTTTCTTCTGATTTCTGTCCTTAGGTGGAATGTCTTTGGACCAGAAAAATCTCAGGGAAGGACACGGTTCGGTGCCCTTCACTCCCTTCCTGCTATATGGGCAAGGACAGACTTTGGAGACTTCTGGGACCAAGTTAACAGTGTGGACTTCCCAAGTCCCTTATAAAAACCCACACTATGGTCAGATAGATAACCTAGAAGACAAATAGAAATCTTAATTTGAAAACACACAGAGGCACGCAATGGTTCCTACAAATGGAATTTGGCCCAGGGCTCTCCCACCCTGCACATTTCAGTGTTAGCTCAGCCAGAGCCCTTAGCAGACCATATCCTCCCAGAAGCTGCATCTTTGACCAGAAGCTCAGTGCTGGAACTGTGCTGCTCTGGAAATTGCCAGGGCAGCACAAGCACCCTGGAGATCTGGAGGTTCATCACAGATGACTTGAAAGGGGAGAGGATGACCCAGGGAAAGTGGAAGTGCTGTGAACATTAGAAATTACTCCCCATGTTCTCTTGCTGCAGTGCCACAGACTTCAGCAGCCCCTTATGAGCATTTAGAGCCCCCAGCTTACCGGCTCCTCCCTACCTGACTCATTTTAAAATAAAGGCTGGAGAAGAGGAATTCCTTCACCTTATATTCAGGCCATCTGCACATCTGAAGGACCATCAAGGAGAATCTGACAGAGCAGGCTATAGACTTTAGGAAGCTTGTCTGCTGGGGAGGAAAAAAATTCTAGACTAGCACCGATGGCAGCATCAGTGGGGAAGAGAGGAGGCGTATGGTTCTGTGTGTCACTCAGGACACCCGGCTCCCAGGACCTGTACCTGAATCCCGGCTGGGGGCTGGGGAAAAGTGACGGGGATGGACTTGATAAGCAGTAAATACTGAGAGTTTTTTTCCCCTAAAATCTGTGATGTATGGGCTACACAGAGTAGCCTAGGGTGAAGCTGCTTTTCTGTTCAGGCTCATGTGGGGAACATTTCAAGGCAGGAGCTGCAGCAGATGATGGAGGAGAATGAGGGATAATCATGGCATGAGAGGAAAACAATGATGGGACCTCCACTTGCTGCCGGAACAGTCTTAGAGCATCTGAGGCGCTTTGGGGACACTCAAAACCATGTGGGAGGAATCTTCAAGGAACAGAGTTTCTTCTTAGAATGGACAAAGGGAAATACAAGTGCTTGTCTCTAACTGTGATCTGACATGTAACCAGGTTGGTCCCTAGACCTAGAGAAATAGGACCATGCTCAGCTCCACACTGGGCTTCCACATGGGTGGCTCAGTGGTAAAGAAATCGCCTGCCAAATCAGAAGACACAGGTTTGATTGATCCTTGGGACAAGAAGATCCCCTGGAGGAGGAAAAGGCAACCCACTCCAGTATTCTTTCCTGGGAAATCCCATGGACAGAAGAGCCTGGCAGACTACAGTCCATAGGATTGCAAAGAGTCAGACAGGACTTAGTGACTAAACAGCAACAATTCCACATTGTCCCGTTCTGCAAATCCTGCTTCACTCTTTACTACCTGCAGGCAGTTTGCAAATTACCCAAGTGAATATCCCCACTTCATCTACAATAGAACCTATCTGTAGGGCAGTTAAATGGGCAGTAAATGGGTTAATACATGTAAAGTGCTTTGAGTGGAATTGTCTTCCCAGGTGGCACTAGTGATTAAGAACCCCCTGCCAATGCAGGTAAGACGTAAGACACACTGGTTTGATCCCTGTATCAGGAAGATCCCCTGGAGAAGGGAATGGCAATTCCCTTCTCCAGTGTTCTTGCCTGGAGAATCCCATGGACAGAGGAGCCTGGCGGGCTGCAGTCCATGGGGTCGCACAGAGTTGGACATGACTGAAGAGACTTGGCACAGCACAGCACACAGCTAAGTGCTCCTAAGAGTAGCATCCACCACTTTCATCAGCATCAAAGAGAAGACTGGCGTGAGGGTCTTCTTGAGTCAGGGTTCAACTCCCGCCCGCCCCCTTATCAACAGGGAGGTGTTGGGGACTGTAACTCCTCTGTGCCTCTTTAAGTGAAGTGAAGGTGAAAGTGTAAGTCACTCAGTCATGTCCAACTCTTTGAGACCACACGGACTGTAGCCCACCAGACTCCTCTGTCCATAGCATTTTCCAGGCAAGCATATTGGAGTGGATTACCATTCCCTTCTTCAGGGGATCTTCCCAACCCAAGGATTAAACCCAGGTCTCCTTCACTGTAGGCAGACTCTTTATCATCTGATCCATCACTAATACCCACCCATAACGTTGTCCCAGGGTTTCAGGGGCCTGTGTCAACGACTGGGATCTAGTTCACAGGGAGCCCCAGGGTATCTGCATTCACAGCGTTGGTTCCACATCTGGCAGTCCTGCAGCTGGGTCCCAGCAGCTGTGCCCCATGCCCTGTACCCCAGTTCAGTGAGCTCACCCAGTTCAGTGCTCAGCTCACTGCAGTGCCCCTCTGCATGGAACACTCCCCTTGCCCTGTTTCTCCAGGGTAACTGGCTGTTCAGTGCAGGTGGGAGTCAGGGTGACTGATGCTCTGACATCAGATCAGTCCTCCTGCCGACGAGCCCTGGTGAGGACTTTGGCTCCCCCTGGGAACAAGGGGACGCAGCCATCAATCGCCTCCTGGAGATGCAAAGTGTCTCTTTTTTGTCACGTGGGTTCTTTACTGCTCCTGGTCTGGGTCCTGCTGAGAGCCAACATCTTCACAGGCAATGAGTCCTCCAGCTGGCTGGGAGCCTGGGACGTTGTTTGCTGATCTGTCCACCCCGAGTTTCAGATTGTAAAGAATCTGCCTGCAGTGCAGGAGACCCAGGTTTGATCCCTACGTTAGAAAGATCCCCTGGAGGAGGAAATGACAACCCAGTCCAATATACTTGCCTGGAAAATGCTATGGACAGAGGAGTCTGGTGGGCTACAGTCCATGGGGTCGCAAAGAGTTGGGCATGACTGAGACTAACGCTCCTCAGGGTCAGGAAATCACTTGCTCCCTGGCCTGGGAGGGCATATAATGCTTTCCTCTCATTTTGAGGCAGAGTGGGCGGATGGTCCCTGGGACCCCCGGAATCATAACCCTGGAGCAGGGGACCCAGGTTCTGCTGCCTGTCTCTCATGGACTGTGTGACTCTGGGCAGGTGGCCTCACCTCTCTGGGCTTCGATCCTCTCTTCTGCACAAATATGGGGCTTAGTTCTGAGGACTTCTTCAGTCCCTTCCTGCTGAGCTTCTGAATTGCTTGTTATTCTGGGGCCAAAACTGATCTCATTTGTGTGTGCTGGGAAGGGAGGTGTCCCCATTTGTTCACTTCCCTGAATGCTCTGCTCGGGGGAGAGGGAGTCAGAGAGAAAGCTTCCCTAGGGGTGCCTCCACCACGGCACATTTTCATTTTTTATTAATTCATTCAGCAAATACACATTCAGTGCTTAAAATATGCCAGTGCTGCTCTGGGCATTGAAGGACTTGTCATGAACAGAGGAAAGGAAATTCCTGTCCTGATGGGACTTATGTTACTGGAGGCAGATAATGAATAGGAGATGGGGGGATGTGTGTGTGTCTGATGGTGAGAAACCTCGGCCAGGAGGGACACGCGGGTAAGGGGAGGGGACGACGATCTCACATGGAAGTGGGCAGGGGAGCCCCAGTGATAAAGTCAGAGTGATGGGGCAGACACTCCAGAAAGAGGGGGCCCTGGGCTCTGTGGAGCCTGACCCCAACGTTCCAGGCGAGGAGGGCATGCTGAGATTGGCCTGATTACAGGTGGGTCACAGTGGGGAAGCTGCAGAGCGTGGGCATCTCTTTGGGGCACCCAGGACTGGGCCCCTTGCCCTCCCACAGCAGG
Organism: Nanger dama; assembly: GCA_917880005.1. NCBI lineage: Eukaryota > Metazoa > Chordata > Mammalia > Artiodactyla > Bovidae > Nanger > Nanger dama. The sequence goes on along the minus strand of CAKJTW010000046.1, from coordinate 14,910,207 downwards.
AAGGCCAGGCCAACCTGGATGGTCTGCGGTGCTGACAGAGTCCGGGGACGGTAGCGCTGCCAACCCCGGTGGACCCGCAGCAGCATCCTCAGAGCACTTGGCCACCTGGCCAGGCGCCGGTCGGCTAATGAGCTGGAAGCCAGGACTCCCTCCATCCCTGCCTCCCTTCTCCACTCTTCCAGGTACAGCCAGAGGTGGTGGGGAAAGGCAGGGGCAGGACTAGGGGGCACCAAGGCCCTGGTCATTTTCAAAGCAGCCCGGTGGATTCAGTTCCAGGAAGAGGGAGAAAGGAGAGGTGTGGAAGGACCTGGACCTCCTGTGAGGGTATCCTCTGTCCTTCCCTAGGTGCAGAGCAGAGAGAGAGAGAGACTTCCATTCAGCTGTGGAACGTTTTCACCAATTCTGTCTGGAATTTTCCAGCCCAGCTCCTCTCCCCACTTGCCCCATCCAGTTCCACAGGCCTTTGCGGGGGAAAGCCTAAAGGAGCTGGAGGGCAGGTCTGTTGGCCCCCTCAGCACCTCCGCCCATCAGCATCTCTGTCCAGGCGGCTCGGAATGGAACCTGAGTTTTTCTAGAAGCAGCCTTGCCCTGGGTCCCCGGTTCCTCCTCTTTCTGCCCCTCCTGGGGAGCCTGCAGTCAACAGATCCCTGCCTGGCCACTTCTCCACCTCCAGCCACCACCTGGGGCCCCCTCAGCCTCTCCCCTCACCCAGGGCTGGCCTCCTACTGGACTCATTGCCCAAAACCTTCCACAGTCAAGCTCTCCTCTGCCAGGGGGCCGTGGAAGGAGGGAATGGGGAGAGATGTGAGTGTAGAAATTCAAGAAACAGAGAAGGAAACGCGGTACGTTAAACCAGTGGCACATATGAAGGCGATGTCATTGCAACTGCCAGAGAGGACTGTCCTGGCTCCCAGGCTGCTGGGTGGAGGGAGAAGCAGGGTGGGGTCTCCACAGACCCCCCACCACCGCCTGGGGCCCAGCCTCTGCCAGCCCTCCCTAGGCCTCCCCAGACCACCCTCTCATCTTCAGGAAGGCCTCTCCCACCTAACTCCGAAAGTTCTCTTGGGGACGCTGGATGCTTTAGCCTCCGTAAGGGCTTTAAAAATAGACTGTGGATCCCCTGCAAAAAAAAAAAAAAAAAAAAACTGTGGCTAAAAATAGCTCTCAGCATCTAAGGAAGGAAAAAAAAAGAAACCGCAGCAAAATTCAACTGGAGCAGCGACTTTCCTGCCTCTGACGTTCCGGGTCAGTTACAGCGCTGGGGACGGCGGAGCGGGAGGGGGCAGAGCGGGGTCCTTTGAGGACCCACATCAGCATCTCACTCCGCGGAGAGGGCCCTGGACCACGCATGCTTCCTGACTGCAGGCTGCCGGACCCCTGCCTGGTCCCAGCCGGCAGGCTGCACTGGAAGCAGCAGCGGCTGGAGTCAGCCGTGGAGGTGGGCAGGTGCCAGAGGGGACAGGCCCTGCAGTGTCCCCAAAGATGCAAGTTCGGGGCGGCTGTAGTTCAGCCTTGAATCCCATGCTGAAAGTCCCTGCCATCCAAAGAGCTGCAGCGGAGATGAGGCCGATGCTACGTCTTGGAGAGCGACTGCCTCCACAGTCAGCAAGGGACAAAGAAGCCCTTTGGGACACTGTCATTAGGAAAGTCAGAATTTATATCCCAGACATCAGTGCAGGGGAAGGGGGACCCCGTGGTCTTTGGGGTCTTTAAGATGATCTGGGCGGCTGGCAGTAGAGCTATCTGGGGAGTGAGCCGACAGCGCAGGGATGTGGCTGAGGATGCTGTGTGTGTGTGTGTGTGTGTGTGTGTGTGTGTGTGTGTGTGTGTGGTGGCGCGCGCGCGCGCGCTCAGTCACGTCTGACTCTTTGCGATCCCACGGACTGTAGCCCGCCAGGCTCCTCTGTCCCTGAAATTTTCCAGGCAAGAATACTGGAGTGGGCTTCCACGCCCTCTTCCAGGGGCTCTTTCCCAACCCAGGGATCTAACCCCTGTCTCTTGCATCTCCTGCCTCAGCAGCGCGTTCTTTACCTGGTGAGCCACATCTCTTACCCAGAGACACTTTAAGGGGGTGTATGTGGGGTGGGAGCTTATAGTCTAAACACTCAGACACACAAACACACATACACACCTTTTGTTTTTATCCACAAAAAGGGAATCTGCTCATCTGCGCAGGTCAAAACGCTATCACAGGGAGCTGGAGAAAATTCCAGGCCCCAGCCAGAGAAGAGAGGCTTCTGGTCCCTCCATTCATAACATTCTGGCCCCTCTCCTCCCCCTGTCATTCCATCTCTGGTACAGGAGGAGCTATCTCCTTTTCATCTCAAGCCACAGTCACTGATGCACAGGGGTGAGTGAGGATGCACTTGGGAGACAACAGGAAAAGAAACAAGCAACCTGAAAAGCCAACAGCACCCCCTCCCCACCGCACCCTAGACGTGGATGGAGTAGGTTCACATGGAGATGGCAGCCGTACTGCGGAGGCCAGCATACACAGAGTGCTGCCTGGAAGTCTCCTCTCCCATCTCCGCAGTGCTTTTCCTCTTGTCAGCCCCTCAGACCTGGAAAGAAATCACCCTGCCCCACCTGGTGGCCAGCAGGGGCCAGAAGCTCAGAGCACAGACCTGGGATGCTTCCTGGCAACATGGTAATTAGCCAAGAGTTTTGGCCTTCCGTGCTGGCTCAGACGGTAAAGAATCTGCCTGCAATGCAGGAGACCCAGGTTGGATCCCTGGGTCAAGAAGATGCCCTGGAGGAGGGCACGGCAACCCACTCCAGTATTCTTGCCTGGAGACCCCCACGGACAGAAGAGCCTGGAGGGCTACAGTCCATGAGGTCGCAAAGAGTCGAACGCGACTGTGCGACTGGCACTTTCACTTCTGCTTAGTCTGCACCAGAGCCTTGTGAATAACAGTGGGAGGGGAGTGGGGACCTTCCATTTCCTTGGAGATTTGGCTGTGCTAGCATCCATGGCGGTGACTGTTCCCTATGAGTGCGACAGTCCCCGGTTAGGATCTTCACAGGGCTCGCCACCCTGGAGGTAGATGACGTGTCATTGTGTCCCAGGCCAGTGCCGCCCCCTAGCCTGGTGCCCTGACCTGTAGCCTTGGTGTTACCCAGAGCTTGATAGAAATGCAAGTTCCTGGGCCCCTTCTCAAACCTACTGTTTCAGTAGCTCCGGGAGTTGGAGCCCAGGAATCTGTACTTTAACAAGGTCTCCGGATGATCTGGATCCACAGTGAAAGGTGAGAAGGCCTACCCTGGATCGCGCATGCCCCTTAATGCTCCCATTAATGTCTGGAGCCTTTCTTGACTATGAAGGCACTAGACAGGGACGTCCCTGGTGGTCTGGTGGTTAAGAATCCACCTTCCAATGCTGGAGGCGCAGGTTCAATCCCTAGATGGGGAACTAAGATCCCCTATACCTCAGGGCAACTAAGCCCTTGCATTGCAACTACTGAGCCCGGGCACTGCAACAAAGACCCAATGCAGCCAAATAAAGAAATGATTAAAAACAAAACATTTTTAAAGCACTAGACAAAAAGAAAACTGAAAAAGCACGTCTTCCTTATTCCAATCAATCATGCGTTGCCCAGGCAATGTATTAATTGGAAGGAATTTCTTCTCCTTGCCTCTAAGGAAACCTCTTCAACCTCCTTCCATTGTTATCCACTTTCTTTTCAACCACAACCAAGTCTGGGATGGAGTCTTGGTCACTGAGGCATCTTTAAGAGACAAAGCAGTGCCTGGAAATTCAGAGAAATGAGGACCCCATTACCAAGCCATGAGGCAGCATCACAGAGCCCAGACGAGCTGGTCCCAGCCCCTCAGAAATCAGCAGGACCAGGGAAGAAACTAGACAGCGGGCAAACAATTGTTGACACAGAAAATGGAAACCCCAGCCCCTGCTGTTGAGCTTTTCCAGCCTATTGCCGTGAAATGATCAATTACTGTTGACATCTAAGCACAGAGGGCTCAGAATCATTTTTGATGAGTTCACTGGTTCTAACAGGTCAGTCTAATTTTTTTTTTTAGTGGGATTTTTAAAAGAAGCTCACGTGGGGAAGGACAGTGACTTTTAACAGCCTTTAAACCACAGACAGCAGAGAGTTGGTGGCAAATGAGCCATAGTACCAGAGGACAAACTTGAACAGACTGCTGTCCCTTGCAGGAGGGGACTTATAGGGCATCGAAATATAAACCTAACAACTGAAACTTACACCTAAAACAACTTGAGAAAGAAATATAAACCCCTGTTTGGCCGAGATGGAAACTGAGGCCCAGAGGTGAAGGCCCTGGAGGATACAAGGTTATGCACAAGGTCACTTATCCATACTTCCCCTCCTAACGCTGATGGCAGGTAGGCATTCTGGATAATTCAGCCCTGTGGGATTCCACAGAATCTCTGTGACCGAGTGGTATCTGAACTGGAAAATCACTTTTCCTAAAGACACCTGATCTCTCTGCCACGACATTTCCTGGCCCCAGTGGATAATTTCCCATCACTGACAGCAACTCAGGCAGAAGTCCCTGGGATGTCAGGCCTCTGAGTGCAGTTTTCAGGGCAGCTTCTGGCTGCTCTGTTGTCTCTTCCAGGAGGTAGGGGACACTCCCAGGCAGGGGACCCCACAAGTTACCCACTGGACTTCCCAGGCCAGGGATCTGGGAGCCTTTGGAGCCTGTGCTCTCCTTGCCTCTTCCCTGGCTCTCTGAGAAGCATCTCCTGGGGCTCCTGCATGGATGGACAAAGGGGGCGGCGGGGAGGAGGGTCATCCCCACCCGTGGACATCCAGCTGCATCAGGACTGCTGGGTAGAGACCCTGGTGGCCCCAGGAATGCAGTGCACACTCTCAGCCCTGAACGGACTCAATCAGCAGGTGTGGCTAGACACGCAGGGGTCCCTCGGGTGACCGAGAGCCAGGAGGTGTCCGGCTCCCAGGGCAGACCTGGAGAGTCCCATCCCACCAATGGGAGAAACAGAAGCAGTAGTGGCTCCCTCTAGTGGCGATGTCTGCAATAGCAGGTGACTGGGGGACGAGAAAGGGAGCAGCAAGGACCTTCAGGGAAGGAATGGAGCTGATGAGTGCAGTCCAGATTCTCACAAGTCATCTCAAGTAGTCGATTTTGGAGGAAGTTGTTTTCACCTCCAGAACAGGAGGCTGTGACTGCAGGCCTCAGAATCAGCAGCAAGCCCAAGGGCCCTGAGCCCTAACCTCCCACCCAGGAGGTCTCTTCCAGCCACTCACTGCCCACCGTGGACAGAGCCCTGTCACTTTTCTGGGGGTTGTCTTCCTTCATGTGTTTTTGGGGGGCAGTGTATGCTTGCCAAATAGTTGATCACCCATCCCTGAGATGCTCTGAGACGCCCCGACTCTCTGATGAGCCCACGGTCTACCACTCACCTACAAGGAAGCACAGCATTGCTCATAATCTCCTACGCTTGCAGGGAGCCTGAGAGTCACTCAGCACTTCCAGGAAGAGCATGATGACAGTCTGATGCACCTCGGCCTCACCTCTCCCACCACCGGGCCAGCATCATAGTCTGAGGTTGAGCTGAGAGATGGAGGAGGCCCTTCTGCCACCCGCAGGGCCAAGCATTCTGGGCCAAGGGGTCAATCAGGGTTTGCACTTGGAAGCTTGAGAAAATGAGACCCAGGAATTCTCCTCCTTAGGAGATCAAACCAGTCAATCCAAAAGGAAATCAGACCTGGATATTCATTGGAAGGACTGATACTGAAGCTAAAGCTCCAGTACTTTGGCCACCTGATACAAAGAACTGACTCACTGGAAAAGACCCTGCTGCTGGGAAAGATTGAAGGCAGGAGGAGAGGGGGATGACAGAGGATGAGATGGTTAGGTGGCATTACCAACTCAATGGACATGAGTTTGAGCAATTTCTGGGAGTTAGTGATGGACAGGGAAGCCTTGTGTGCTGCAGTCCATGGGGTCACAAAGAGTTGGACACGACTGAGCAACTGAACTGAACTGAGCAGGAAAAGATATCTCTGCGGCCAGCCCATAATAGTCATGACAGTGACTGTCACTAACATCCACACGTGCTGATGGCAGCCAGGCTCTGCTTCTGCGTTAACTCATGTAATCAGGACAACCCTGTGTTGCAGGCGACCCATCAACAAGCCATTCCTGCCTGGATCTCAGAACAGACACAACCATTGCCTGGTTATTACAATGCCTGTGGGTATTTGTTGTTGTTCTGTCACTAAGCAGTGTTCAAGTGTCTGTGACCCCATGGACTGCAGCACATCAGGCTTCCCCATCCATCACTAACTCCAGAGCCTGCTCAAACTCATGTCCATCAAGTTGGTGATACCATCCAACCATCTCATCCTCCATCGTCCCCTTCTCCTCTTGCCCTCAGTCTTCCCCAGCATCAGGGTCTTTTCCAAAGAGTTGGCTCTTCACATCAGATGGCCATAGATTAGAGCTTCAGCATCAGTCCTTCCAGTGAATATCCAGTGATGATTTCCTTGCGGTCCAAAGGACTCTCAAGAGTCTTCTCCAGCACCACAATTTAAAAGCATCAATTCTTTGGTGCTCAGCCTTCTTTATGGTCCAGCTCTCACATCTGTACATGACTACTGGAAAATCCATAGCTTTGACTATACGGACCTTGCAGGTATAGATGCTTAATAAGAATTTAATACATACGATCTCCCTAAGCAAGATGAGAGGGCTTTCATCTGCTGTCAGGTATCCGGAAATCACTTCGCTCTCAGTTACTCAAGTGATGGAGTTAAACATCTCAGAATTCTAAGTGGGAAGAGACATGGGAGATGGCTGGGTCCAGTTCCGCATTTCTCAAATGATAAGGACATGCAAAGTCTCAACATGCGTCATGCAGTGAGTTTAGTGGCAGAGCTGGAACTGGGTCCCAGGTGTCCAGACTCTCGGCCTTCAGCACCTGCCACTCTGTTGTGCTGAGGAAGCTAAGCTGAGCTGGAGGGAAGCCCCAAGACCCTTCACCTTGGATGGCACAGTGGGCTCCTGGACACCAGCCAGCACAGCTGAGTTCCTCTTGACACCAGCCCACAGTGCCTGCAAGTGGCCTTGTAAATCAGATTCCTGCTATCTCACCTCAGAACGAGGACAAGAGTTTGATGTATGATGCTGGGCACCCAAAGCTGGTGCTCTGTGACAACCTGAAGGGATGGGGTAGGGAGGCAAGTGGGAGGGATTCAGGATGGAGGGGACGCATGTATGCCTGTGGCCAGTTCACGTTGATATATGGCAAAAAGCCATCACAACATGGTAATTATCCTCCAATTAAGATAAATAACTTTTTTAAAAAATGAAGACAAGCGCCACCCCCAGAAATGGTGCATCCCAAGTGCACACCGATGGCAGAGAGCAGGGCAGTCTGAGGGCGACCTGCTGTCCATTTGTTCACTCTGGACGAGGCCTCCATGGCCCTTCCAGGAGCCAGGAGAGAGGTGTTCTCAGCCTCCCACTGCTGTTTCTTTTCTCAGACCGATTTCTGGTTCTCCTACTGGAGCGCCCCCAACCATCCCACCATTTCCATCCCCAAGGTCTCAGCCTCAGGCAGTTCTGGTTTCCTGTGTCCCCACTCCAGCTTGTCTGCCCTGGCAGGTGACAATACCTTGACTACCAAGGCCAAGGCCAGCCAGGTCCCCAACCTTCCCAGGAGGGAGAGACTAGAATGAATCACAGAAACGCAGACGCAGTCTGTCCTGGACATGGGGTCAGGGAGACAGACGGCGGCGGCAGAAGCAGCTGACCCTCACCCATCTACCAGTGGGGCCAAGTGGGGCTGGGGGCAGAGTCAGGCTGTGAGGGGGCGGAGTCTGGAGGGTAAGGTCACCCCTCATCCCGGCTTCTGGGAGGGGATTGTGGGTCTCCAGCACAGCCACAGAATCCTCCAGCACAGTCTAGCCTCTGGTGTTCCATCTCTGCCCCACAGGCTGGAAGTCATCCTTGCCTTCACTCTTTCTCTTAACCCCACACCCAGTCCCTCCTGTTGGTTCTCTTTTCAAAGTTATGCAGAATCTGTGCTTCTCATCACTCCCCCCACCGCCCCGATTGCAGACAGCAGAGTTCAACCACCAGCCGCTGTCACCTAGGTTATCCCATCAGCTTCCCAACTGGAAAGTCTGTTCAATTTTAAGTCTGATCACATCCTTTCTCTGCTCAGAACCCTGGAGGAATGGCTTCCCCTCCAAGTCCAAGTCCAGGCAAAGTTCTTTCCAGTGTCTCCAAGGCCCTGCCTGGTTGGACCACCCTCGTTGCTCAGCTCACCTTGACCTTGTGCCCTGTGGGCTCACTGCCCTCCAGCCTCCCTGGCCCCCTTGCGCTCCTAGAACACGCCAGCAAGTCTCCCACCCCTAGGCCTTTTCATCCAGAACACCTCCTTCATTCCTTGACCACGTCTGCTCTCCACTCGAACATCCCCTTCCAGGTCAGCCTTCTCCCTGACCCCCTACATTAACCTGGTCTCCACTCCCCCACTCTGGCTTCCCAGGTGGCTCAGAGGTAAAGAATCTGCCTGCCAATGCAGGAGACACGGATTCAATCCCTGGGTCTGGAATATCCTTGGAGAAGGGAATCACAACCCATTCCAGTATTCTTGCCTGGGATACCCCATGGACAGAGGAGCCTGGTGGGCTACAGTCCATGGAGTCACAGAGTTGGATACGACTTAGCGACTAAACAAGTGCTGTGTATATTAACCAGAGCCTACATTCATTCATTCACGTTGACCGGATACTTTGTGAGTGACAAGTCCACGTCTGGGGCTTTACTAGACATCAGGTGGGCATGTGGCTAATGGTCCCTGCTGCCAAGGTTTGGTGACCCAGCACTCAGATCTGGGAGGGTCCAGCATTAAAGCAGACAGTAGCCCTGGCAACACCTAATTAGAAAAGTAAGCTCAAGGCAAGAAAATCAGCCTCATGCGTTTTGTCACCAAGAGGACAAGACACTTGGATGAGTGGGCACTGGTGGGAATGTCCCCCCAGAGCACCCTGGACAGTTCCTGCAAGGAGGGAAGGAGGTGAGGAGGAGGGATGTCCCAGAAGCGGAACTGCTCTCCTTCCCCAGGGGACAGGCCAGGAGTGGAGTGGGTCACACACTAGAAAGAAGCCCCTGCTGTCCTGGGAGACCCCGTGCATGGCTTCATCACCTGGCCTCGACATCTGCCTGCAGGCAGACCACTCCTTGACCACGGGTGACACACCTGGCCTCCTTGGAGAACATCCCCTGTCCAGGGTGGGGTCGCCGCGGAGGGGGGCTCAACCACTTTTTCTGATGCCATCTGTGGGTGGCCCCTGGGATGCTGGCCAAGTGTCCTGGCACCTCGGGTACCTGCCTGACTTTGTCACGTCTACTTGACACATCTGCTCAACTTAACCGTTGGTGTTTTCACGCACTGAAACATACAGCCTCCGAGACTCCAGGTGTGTTTATTGTGACTCCTCCATGGCCACCCCTTTTCCTGGACGGTCCTGCAGCACAACCATGCGCTTGCCGGCACCACTCAACCCGTGACCCCTCCACACCTGGTTTCTTCTGTCCGCACCCTCAGTTCTTCTGTCTCACCTCCCTGCCCCAGCCTCAGCCCAGTATCCCAAGTCCCATCTGTAAAGGCCCATGGGTCCCATCCCAGTTCTTTCCAGCCTGGTCACGGCTCATGGCCCGTCCACCCAAGGAGCGGGGGGGGTGTCTCGTCTCCTGGAGAAGTTGAGGGTCCTGGTCCTCTTCATCCAGCCGCTATCAGAAATACAGGTGTAGTTCTCCTGGCTTGGAACTCTGGGCCAGCCACTTTCTTTCTTCCCTGCCAGGGACAAATCAGAAGAAAAGGAGGTGAGTTAGTGATGGAGGCTTGGCTGCATGAGGAGCCGCCCCAGGAGACCTGGGACAGAGCTCCGGGACGGAGCTCCAGCCTCTTTCTTGGTTCCTCTGCATTCTGGTCCCCCACCTGCCCCGTCCCTGGAGTCTCTGGTTCGCTCAAACCACACCTCCCACCCCACAGGCTCCACAAGAGTCCCCACAGCCCATCAGTAGCTGCTGAGCCCTGAAAGCCTTCTGCAGAAGCTGCCTTTATACACGGCCACAAATACTCCACCTGTAATGGCCCCTCAGTCTCCAAAATCAAGTCCAAGCAATTCATTCAACTCCCAGGCCCAGGAAGACGAAGCTTCATACAGTTTATCAGCTGAGCTCCCTTCTTTTGGACGCTGACACCGTTCTCCTGGGTTCCGGGGCTCGTCTTGACCCTCGGCATCCATCAGGCACACCATCCTTCCATGAAAGCATTCTTGCCACAGCCTGGCTACCCACCCTCGGCCCACCAGAACCTCCTGCCTCTCGCCCCAACCTTCCCCCAGCCCCCTCCCCATCCCTCCTGGCCCAGCCAAGCCCCAGAGCTTCCCGGAGCTTCCCTGGCCACACCAACACAATGGATCTCTCTCTCCTCTGATTCCTGAAGCCTTTGCAGTCTGTCCCATATGATTCAGGCATCATTGTTTTCTATTGGAAAGCATGTGAGATTGGGAGCCCAGTGTTCCATGTTCAAGGTTTGTATCTACTGTGCCCTGGGCTGAAAACGCCACCTGGATGTGCCTGCATGTCCCTGTAACTCCCACAAAGCCCTTCAGGAATAGGCCAGGGTTGCCTTGGACAACCAGGTATCCTGCCCACTCCCACAAAATCAAGCCCCTACCCTCTGCCACTCGGTCAGAAGAGGGGACGTTTATCTGATTTAAAGAGGTACTTCACCCCTATGTGTATAGCAGCACTATTCCCAATAGTCAAGACATGGAAGCAGCCTGGGTCCATGGACAGATGAATGGATGGAGATGTGGTGTGCGTTTACATGGAATGCTACTCAGCCATGTGAAGGAATGCAGCAATGCCTCTTGCACCAAGATGGGTGGGCCTAGAGATGACCATACTAAGCGAAGACAGACAGACAAAGACAGATATCATATGATATCATCTACATGTGAAATCTAAAGAATAAAAGATGCTGGCAATGCAGGAAATAATATTTGATAGTGACCATGGTATGAACCCTGAAGACTGATTTAACCAAAAAGTGTGCTGGAAGCAGGGAAAGTGGGAATATGGTTTCCAGTCAAGACATGAGGTGCCGTCTCATCACTCAGGGTAGAAGCTGAGGTCATTCCAGCAACCCACAAAACCTACCCATTGGGCTTCCCCACCCCACCAAGCCGACCTCACCCCCAGGGCCCTCCTTACTCAGCTCGCTCCAGCAGCAAGGGCCTCTCTGCTGTTTGGACCCTCAGTGACCCCCCAACCTCCTCCAACCTCAGGGCCTTTGCACTCGCTGTTGCCCTGGCCTGGAATGCCCTCTCCCCACACACCCACAGGACTCTCTCCCTGATCTTTCCAGTCTTTGCTCAGATGCTGTTTCTCGGGGGCGGGGGGGTCATCCCTTTCCCCACCCACCCCGTTCCCTTACTGACCTCTACATTCCTCCCCAACAGTGCCCACAGGACACCCATGGATGCCTATTCCTCACCATATTACCTATAACCGTGAGAGCCTGGCGGGCTATAGTCCACAGGCCGCAAAGAGTTGGACACGACTGAGCAACTAACGCTTGCATCCCTACGGAGCACTGCCTCTAGACAGTGAGGGGCTGACAGCGATGTTTTATTTAAACCTTTACGCATCCTCCACACTGGAGCGACGGCTTCGTGAGGGCGGGGGGTTTTGTTCACCACGTGTATTTGTATGATGTGTGTTTTTGTTTACTGTGTATATTTTTCCTTACTCTGTGTACTGTGCTCAGGTGCTTTATCAATATTTATTAGCTGAAAAAACAAATTAGGAAATAACATGAGTGTTTACAGAGAAAAACGAAGGGAAATGCCAGAAAGTAACTTAAAATAATTGAAAGCGCTGGCCTCTGAGGACTTGGATTCGTGGTGAGAAGAGAGGTGGAGCCTGCCGGGTTTCCTTAAAAGCCTTACAGCATTATGCGGCTTTTCAAATTGTGTGTGTGTGTGTCTCGAATAAAAATTAGAATGTTTTAAATATGCTGTTTGCACCTCCCCCAGCTCCAATCATACTTCATCGCAATACTAAAGAAGTGAGTACTGGATTTCCTATTCTTTTGTATTATCAATCCTAAAAAATCACCTCCTTCCTCTTGTCCACCTCTTTCTCTTTGACCCACCACATCTCTGATTCACCCTAAGGCTGGAAGCGCTCACCTCCTCCATTGCTGTCAAATCTGTTCACCTCCTTCTGTCTCTATCATTAGGGCTCTAGTGCCATCATCCACCTGGATGCCAGCAAAAATTTTGTGACCAGTCCACCTGGATCCATACAGTGCATCCAGCCCACTGCACTGTGGTGAGACCACCTTGCTCCATGGGTACCCTTTCCCTTGTTCCCTTGGCAACCTCATCTCTGTACTCACTGTGTTAATCCCATCACAGGGCCTTTGGATATAGTTCACTCTGCCTGAATGCTGTTTCTGGAACCTTTGCCTATTTAATTCCCTTTTCATCATTCAAATATCATTAAGTCAAATTCCCCCATTTCAGGCCCTTGTAGCTCAGGTGTGTGGATATCTGTGCTTTGTAACACTGATCAAAGTTGCAGTTTTACGTTGGGGTTTACTAGATTAACATCTGCTTCCTTATGCCCCATTAGCACACACACCTCATGATTATCATCAATTCTGTTAAAGAAATCATTTTTCATGATTTCATTTATCATTTTATTTATCATCCTCATTTCATGTATCATTCTATCACCACTGCCAAGCACACATAGGAGCCCAATGAATAAATACTGAATCTGTTGAACCACTACCTTTTGTTACAGCAACAATCAATATGTATTGCTTGGGGGCGCATAACATTCCTCTCTGCCTTAAAACTCTAGGATACGGAGACTGCATGGTTTTTTTAAAGCTCTTCCGCTCACACTTCTCTAACTTGCAGTTCCCATCTTCACGCATAATTTCGGGAAATGTGTATTTATGTAAAATGTGCAAAAGATTATATGTTGTGTGGGGTATCTATCCTGGAGTGCTAAGGTCTGATGAAATCCTTCCTCACACTTTGCCGGGAAGATACAAGCATCCAAGTCTATTTCCAGCACTTCACACATGATTTTTCAATATGCTTCTTCCCTTCATAATCCAACAGATTCAACTGGCTGCATCCCAGTGAACCACTGATTGAAGCTAAAGATACAGCACTTCCGGCAAATCTAATGATTCTTATTTTGTCTCAGCTCTACTAACATCATCGCTTGGTGCTCTTAATTTTTTTGTGTCCCCCTCAATTTTCTAAAACAAAGACAAAACATGCAATGGAGTAGCTGAATTATTGCATGCACACGACTACACAGAAAAGACGGTGCCACAGGCCAACAGAGAGGGCCACTGTGAGAAGGACCATTTGCTGCAGCTAACGCACAAAATTCCAAACCCAACATAAGATAGGGCATCGCGGGCTCTAAATTTGAACACTTAACGCTGAGCACCATTTGTGTACACTTCCTGTGCAATTAGGGACTACCTGGTAATTCAATATTAATTTAACCCTTTGCTGAGTAAAGCAAGTTTTAATTCATCCATTTCTTCCTACTTATTCAGAATTGTATGAAAAACATTCTTTAAAGTTCCTTTTAAAGAATAAGGCTGTCAGGTTGTCTCCTTTAACTCCCCTTCAGACACAAGCTAAAATAATCAGGGGAGTCTTAAATTCTTATGTTTCCAATGTAGCACAGTTGAACAACTAAACTTGAGAATTCTCATGCATGTATTTTTCAAATACCCCTTCCTTTGCCCCTAAAATCAACTCTTGGCAATTTCTGTTGGCAGGGGGCAGGGTCACATCTTCAAATGCGCTGCAGTCTCGAGAACATGGACCATGCCACACTGGCAGGGGAAGGCAAGGACCAGAAAAATCTGGACGATTCGGCTTCTTGCTGGACCCAGTGTGAACCACTGACCACTTCAATCTCGTGTCTGCGTTCACTGGTCTTATCACTGTTTTCAGAGGTAGGCTCACCAACTGTTTTCCAACCACTCAGCCTATCTGTGAGTGATGTGGAATTTGGCATTCTTTGAAACTTTGAGCTTGATCAAAGTTTCTGCTCCTCTGGGGTATGTCACCAAATCCTGTGCATCCCCAGAGAGATAGAGATGTGGCTTGCAGCAAAGTGAAGGCTCCGCCACGCTCCAGACACCGACAGGGGAGGCTGCCAGACTCCCCCAAGGCTTAAGGTTCGCCATTATCCTTAAGAGTGTGTGGCCAGGACATGGAAGCAACCTAAATGCCCATTGACAGAGGCATGGATAAAGAAGATATGATATATAATATATATCAGCCACGAAAAAGAGTGAGATAATGCCACTTGCAGCAACACGGACGGACCTAGAGATTGCCATGCTGAGTGAAGCCAGTCAGAGAAAGAGAAACCCTATGACAATGCTTATATGTGGAAGCTAAAAGGAAATGATGCAAATGAATTCACTGACAAAACAGAAACAGTCTCACAGACTCAGAGAACTTGTGGTTACCAGAGGGAAGGGTAGGGGGAAGAGTTAGGGAGTTTGGGACTGACATGTACACACTGGTATATTTTAAATGGACGACCAACAAGGACCTACTGTATATATAGCACAAGGAACTCTGTTCAATATTATGTAACAACCTAAGCAGGAAAATCTAAAACCGAATCACTTTGCTGTATACCTGAAACTGTCACTACCTTTTAAATCAACAGTGCGTGCATGCTAAGTCACTTCAGTCGTGTCTGACTCTCTGCGACCCTATGGACTGTAGCTCACCAGATCCTCTGACCACAGGATTCTCCAGGCAAGAATACTGGAGTGGGTTGCCATGCCCTCCTCCAGGGGATCTTCCTGACCCAGGAATAGAACCCATATCTGGGGCTTATTTCTGCACCACTGGGGAAGCCTTAAATCAAGTATGCTCCAATATAAAGTTAAAAGGTTTTGTTTTTTTAAAAGAGCATGTGAACATTATAATTAGCAACAAAATACAAACTACACAAGATACCATTTAATGCGCATCTAGTGAACAGCCACCCTCCCCAACTCAAAGCTGGTTGGTGACATAAACAGGCTCCCCTGGCGGTTCCTTCTGTTTGTCTCAGTCTCTAGCCATTGACCACGCACTATCATTTTTCAAGGTGGAAATAAACTTTCTGACCCTAAAATGTACATACTTATTTTAAACAGCGGAGGAACTATAAAGGAAAATTATAAAAGGAAACTGAACTTCACACACATCCCTTCCACTCAGACAGAATCATTTTGCCTTTGGAGCCGCACAGATCCAGGTTGAGCCCAGTTACTTATGTGATGGCCTCATCTGATAGGTGGCAATAATGAAAATGGAGGCTGCCTTACAGTGTGAGGGTTGACGGTAATATTTTTGCACAGCACAGTGTTCAGTAACTGGTAGCTATGACTATTACTGCTGCTAATACACCTCCAGTTTGCTTCCTATGCACACGTACATGTGTATAAATGTCCGCGTGCCCACTTTACGTCCCCACAAGGTGCTTTTGTGTGCCGAAAAGATGATTTAGGACATCTATTGCTTTGATAGATAAGTATTCAATTTATGAAGGGTATATATCTTTAAATTGAGTTCTTTCTGAAGCTTCTGAGCTCAGCAGACAAACTGTACCATTCTATTCCTAAGCAGAGGCTGCCTGTGTTGTTTTTCAAAAGCCTGAACTCCTTTAGACTTTGAAAGCAGTAAGAGGAAAGCATCTTTAAAAATACATGTCGTAGAGGACATCCCTGGTGGGCCAGGGGTTAAGACTTCACCCTTACATGTCAGGGGGTGCTGGTTCCATCCCTGGCTGGGGAACTAAGATCCCACATGCTGCACAGCATGACCAAAAAAATTTCTTTTTATTTTTTAAAAAGATGCATGAGTGTTTTGTTGCCGTGTAGTCGCTGTCACGTCCAAGTCTTTGCAACCCCATGGACTGTAGCCCACCAGGCTCCACTGTCCATGGGGTTTCCCAGGCAAGAATACTGAAGTGGGTTGCCGTTTCCTTCTCTAGGGCATCTTTGAAACCCAGGGATTGAACCCAGGTCTCCTGCATTGGCAGGCAGAGTCTTTACCATCTGAGCCACCAGGGAAGCCCAGAATATATAATTGAATTTAAAAGGTAATAAAGTATTAATAAGTTTATGTTTGACTTTATTTTTAGCTAAGTGTTTTATACATATAAGACACATATAAACACACACACAAATCATCTGGAATACTGTGATGACAGGAATTACCTCTGGACTGTGGGATTATTGGTGACCTTTATTTTGCGATATACACCTTTTTGCATAGACAGTGAACTTTGAACAATGAAGGAATCTGGGGTGTCCACTCTCCATGCAATCAAAAGTCTGACTATAACATTACAGTCAGCCCTCTGTATTCTCAGATTCAGCCAGCCTCAGACTGTGTACTGTAGCACACATATTTATTGAAAAAAAATCTGCATAAATGTGGACCCATTTCATTCAAGTCCATTGTTCAAGAGTCAACTATATTATCTTAATAATCAGAATAAAATAATAAAGCTATTACAAGTTGAGGGAAAATGTACCAGTAACTTTTTAAAAAGAATTACACAAAAGTATTCTTTGATAATCTAAAAAGCTAAAGCAGCAAGCCCATGTGTGGTTTTAGAAACACCTTACTTAAAGTCAGAGCCGTATTCCTTGTCCTATTTTGGTGCTGATTTACTTAAGCTATGATATTTTTCTCTTGCTAAAAGAGGCACAGAAGAACCTGGATGTAATAGATAGTCACTATTTTTGTTTGTTTGGGGAGGGTGGTTGTTATATTTTCAGTTACCCAACATCTATGTTATTCCTTCTCTTCCTCATGGAGCACCAACTCTCCTCTAGAAAAACAGTCTCCACACTCCATACTCAGTCCATGTGCTTTGGATAAAACTGACCCCCAACCTCGGCTCCAAGAGTGTGCATATGACCCAGATATGTCCAATTAGATAAGAAAATGAGGTGAAATTCTGACCAATGAAAATCAGACCACGGATTTTTTCTGATCAATAAAAGACTCTGTTTATGGGACTAGAACCTGGGAGGATATATGCCTAGAGCTACTGGCCATCATATCACCATCTGCAGTCCACAAGAACAGCAGAATTACATTAAGAGAAATGAAAAAAAATCTATCTCCTGGATCACATTGTACTTGAAGCCCAATTTTTCAAAAGAATTGTGTTCTTTTCAAGTAACATACTATGGACCTTAGACTTATTTTGAATGTTCCAGCACAGGCTCTGGTTAATTTAATGGATATGAGAATGAAATGAATTGAGTCTAACAGCACTAACTGGAAAACAGTATTTACAGGAACAGATAGAATTTCATGGGTAGATATACCCTGAACCTAAAGAGGAGGTTGACATGCGTCCAGAACACATAGGATGTGTCCTGCATTTAATGATTTTTCCTGCTTCTTGCATTGGCCTCCTCAGGACAGCCTAAATATCTCATAGTCAGCTTTTTTCAATACATTACAAAAATTCAGCAGTTAGAGCTATTCCTTACATTATCTAGGCATTCTGGTACTTTCATTTTGTTAAAATTTGGGCCTTACTATGGAAAGCCTCTGTAAGCCTTACATTCAGGCTTCCCTGGAGGCTCGGCGGAAAGACTCCACCTGCACTGCGGAGATGCAAGAGTCGCAGGTTCGATCCCTGAGTTGGGAAGCTCTCCTACAGAAGGAAATGGGAACCCACTCCTTGCCTAGGAAGTCCCACGGACACAAGTGGAAATCCCATGAACATAAGTGTTATTGCTTGGCAAATCCCACAAACTGCAGAGCATGGGAGGCTACAGTCCATGGGGTTGCAAGAGTCGGACAGGACTTAGCGATTAAACCACCCCAGAGTCATTCAACGCCTACAGCTGTCCATGCTTCGGCCTATTCTATGGTATCTCGGCTAACCAAAGCCCAATTTTAAATGAATTTATGAGTAGTAGATTTCCTTTTGGAATAAATTAGTTTGAGCCAGACATTTTAGTCTCTTGTAACCCAAAGAAAGCTAACTGGACCCATTTAATTATAGAATCACTAACACCTACGTTCTGCAGCCCAATTAAAATAATAGCTATACTTTGCTCATCATTTGGTGTGTTCAAGATATTTTAAATACGTTATCTCATGAATAAGCCCACTCATCCTTTGAGATAGACATTATTTTCTCTGTTTCACAGATGAAGAATCTGAGGCACCATGAGGCTGAATAATTACCCTCAAATCACCCCGCTAGATGGACAGAATAGGAAACCAAGACACCGGCCCCACATTCCACCAGTATGCCACGCTACCATCCCGTCTAGACTTAGAATTCTAAATTCCAGTCTCACACTAGAGACAGAATTCTTTCATTCGGCTTGGGTGTACTACTAGTTGAGTTTTAAAAAAGAAAGAAAAAAAATGCAGAAACTTACCTTCCCACAAATAGCCCTGATAGAAGCCAAGCATAGGAACAGCACACAAACAGAGCCTTGTTTAAAGTGGGAGGAGAGGCTTCAGTAGTGGTCCAGTGGTTAAAAATCTGTCGTGCAGTGTATGTGGGCTGCATCCCTGGTCTGGGAAGATTCTGCAGACCTCGAAGCAACCAAGCGCATTCGCCACAGCTACTGAGCCTGCACTCAGCAGGCTCTGCAGCTACGGAAGCCTGCGCATGTAGGGCCCATGCTCTTAACAAGAGAAGCCACCACAATGAGAAGCCTGGAACTCAACAGAGAGCAGACCCCGCTCTCTGCAACTAGAGAAAGCAGTGCACAGTAGTGATGACCCAGCACAGCCAAAAATAAAATACATTTTTAAAAATTAAAAACTAAAGTGGATGGAGGAAGTCCCCTCAGTGTTGCCATGTTCCTCTGATTTCCAAGCAAATCTGAGAGCAGGTTCTGGGCTCACTTGAGTCATGCCAGTGTCCATTAGCATCGTGTAACCTCCAAAGCATCAGATTGTTCTTTGGGGCTCCAAAATCACGGCAGATGGTGATTGCAGCCATGAAATTAAAAGATACTTAGTCCTTGGAAGGAAAGTTATGACCAACCTAGACAGCATATTCAAAAGCAGAGACATTACTTTGCCAACAAAGGTTCGTCTAGTCAAGGCTATGGTTTTTCCAGTGGTCATGTATGGATGTGAGAGTTGGACTGTGAAGAAAGCTGAGCACTGAAGAATTGACGCTTTTAAACTGTGGTTTTGAAGAAGACTCTTGAGAGTCCCTCGGACTGCAAGGAGATCCAACCAGTCCGTTCTAAAGAAGATCAGTCCTGGGTGATCTTTCGAAAGACTGATGCTAAAGCTGAAACTCCAGTATTTTGGCCACCTGATGCGAAGAGTTGATTCATTGGAAAAGACTGTGATGCTAGGAGGGATTGGAGGCAGGAGGAGAAGGGGACAATAGAGGATGAAATGGCTGGATGGTATCACCGACTTGATGGACTTGAGTTTGAGTAAACTCTGGGAGTTGGTGATGGACATGGAGGCCTGGCATGTTGTGATTCATGGGGTCGCAAAGAGTCAGATATGACTGAGAGACGGAACTGAACTGAACTGAACCTCCGAAGCATTAGTCAAAGCTGACTCCATTGGTGAAATTAGCTGGAAAGCTGCAGATTTTCCACTTTATAAGGACACTGTCTAAGCTGGACGTGCGCTATCACCAGATTTCCAATAAGTCACTTCTGTTTCGTATAATTATATGAAAATGTAGCAAAATTGTTCATATGCATTTACCCAGGACATGGCATCCAATCTAGTTTGTTATTTCTCACAGTAACCCAACTTCACTCCAAGAAACCAAGGTACGACAGATCCATAGATTGTTCACAGTCAGGCAGGCCAGGAGCAAACAGATAAAGTATCCTGCTTTTCATAGCGTTAGCTGCTAAGTTGTGTCCGATTCTTTGTGACCTCATGAACTATAGACTGCCAGGCTCCTCTGTCCATGGAATTCTCCAGGCAAGAATACTGGGATGGGTTGCCATGCCTCTCTACAGGGAATCTTCCCAACCCAGGGATCGAACCTAGGTCTCCTGCATTGCAGGGAGATTTCTTCACTTTTCAGAGGCAACTAAGTCACTGGTTCATTGAATCACATTTTATTTAGGCTACAGAGCCATCGGAGGTCAAGGGAAGCAGTCTTGCTTTCCTCGGGTTTAGTTCCCCGCTGAAAGCACCCACATTAATCCCTGCTGCCCACCCCCTACCCCAGGCATGGATGGCATGATGCTACAGCTCCCCGGGCAGCAAAGCTGGGAGACGGCGCCTATGTAAGCCTGGGGGATGGAGGCTGGCAAGCAAAGCTTTTCCTTCTGAATAACCCTGCTTGTCAAACACCTCCCCTGATGATTTTCTGGCAGCCCTGACTCTTACAGAAAAAGTTCCAGGGACAAAAGAGTGGCTGTTCCTTCCCACTGGCTCTCAGCAGTGGAGGGAGGGCTTCTCGGGCTCCCAGAGAGGGTCCAGGGGAGCCAGGGTGGCCAGAGGAGATGGGGTTTGTGAGACCTGTGCCCCTGAGGTCAGCAGGATGGTGACAACTCCCCCACCCCACTCCCACTCCACACCCTCCAAGCACATATACGTGGGCAGCTTCTACTTTCAAGAAACTCTTGGAGGCAGACAGCTTCTGCAGCCTGGCGCCGCAGCACCCCAAATACAAAGGCTCTTTTCAAATTCACCTCCAAACCGCAGAGCCAGTGCTCAGCCTGTCCATCCAAGAGCTCCCAGCACACATGACCAGAACCACCTCTATTCACCTGGATTCCTATAGGAGCCTTCCTTAGCGGGCACACCAGGAGCAGTGCATTAAGAAAAGTCTGCCCTTGCACGGGCAATAAAGGACTGGCCTGTCCACAATAGCCTGGCCAGAGGTCACCTGTGCCAGCAATGATGAGCAATGTCAGTGACAAAACCTCGGCGGACCACTTCCACCCACCACGCTTCCCACAACGTGCCATGCCAGCCACTGCACAGCACTGGGTCTCGAGCCTCATTTCCACTCCAGTCCTCACTTCAGCCAGAGGAATCATTCCCAAAGACATCTCAGCAGGTTCTGTCTCTGACTGACAGCTCCTGCGGTTCCCATGGGTATCAGAATGAATCCAGCCCTTAACAGTGTCACGGCTCATCACCACCTGAGTCCAACCTATCTCTCTAGCCTCTGTGGTACACTCTGTCCAACCCTATGTGTCCCCAGCTCCCAGTTCCTTGAACACATCCTCCTTTTCCTGGGTCCCTGAACCTTTTTTTTTTTTTTTTTGCAACATGTGGGATCTTAGTTTCCAGCTCAGGGATCAAACCTGTGCAGAGTCCAGGAAGCCCCAAGTCCCTGTGCCTTTGCTCAAGTTATTCCTTCTATTGAGAATTTTCAATCCTGAAAACTCCTATTCATGTTGCAAGGCCCAGGTGATATACTGACTTCTTTGGGAAACCTCCCCTGACTCCCTCCAGCCTCCAGGAGAATTCCCTACCTTTCTTACCAGAAGCATCTTGCATATGATTTCCAAGGAAGGATTAAACCACTGGGAATGTGGGCTTACTACAATTTTCAGAGTCTTGTTCTCTCTCCTCCTTCTGCAAGTCACCTCTAAGAGAGCTGGTCAGATTCTTGTTTCCTCATTCTTCTCTTCCTGCCTTTGGACATGTACTCCTCAACCTGGTCCACGTTGTCAAGCACCAGTCTGTCCCAGATGCCCAGATATATGAGGACATGATTTCTGGAACCACTGCAGCCTTCTGTGGACATGAGGTAAGGTGAGGGGGCCAAGTGAGCCCCAGAGAGCAGTACTCCCTGACCTTTGCATCATGAAGTGAAAGTGAAAGTTACTCAGTTGTGTCCAACTCTTTGCAACCCCATGGACTATACAGTCTATGGAATTCTCCAGGCCAGAATCCTAGAGTGGGTAGCCATTCCCTTCTCCAAGGGGTCTTCAAAACCCAGGGATTGAACTCAAGTTTCCCACATTGCAGGCGGATTCTTTACCAGCTGAGCCAGCAGGGAAGGCCAAGAATACTGGAGTAGGTAGCTTATCCCTTCTCCAGCAGATCTTCCCAACCCAGGAATCAAACCAGGATCTCCTGCATTGCAGGTGGATTCTTTACCAGCTGAGCTACAAGGGAAGCCATCCATCACAGTCATGGGCAAAAGTGGTTCAGACTTTCTGCTCTGTCCTTTGCAATGTGATCTGAAGCTCCTTCCAAGTAGAAAGGAATAAGAGTCCCTCCCCACTTTGCCTGCAGTCCCAGCTGCATATTTCAGCTCACCCTTTACCCCAGCACCCCGAGCTGCAGGATCTGAGTGCTGCTTTGATGCTGATAAAGTTGTCCCTTGATTCCTGCATCAGCGTTTGCCTGTGCATCACCAACCAATGGACAAGAGTTTGAACAAGCTCCGGAAGATGGTGAAGGCCAGGGAAGCCTGGCGTGCTGCAGTCCATGGGGTCACAGAGAGTCAGACACGACTGAGTAAACAACAACAGCAACCCACAATCAGAGCCCAGGGGTGATGAGAGGGAATGACAGGGCAGGCTTCACGGAAAGCCTGTCCCCCTAGCTTCCACTACAGGGCACACTGTGCTATGGCCAGCTCTCTACTCATGTCTGCCATGTACCTCCTTCCTCAAGATATTAAAGCCCTGCTCACCTTTGATTCTCCAGGGTTTGGCTCACGTGGGCCCATTATAAATGTCTGTTAAGAAAGAATGAGTGGGTACTAGACACTGAATAAGGCGTTTCCCCATCCTACTGATTCTCACAACTGCTGCCATCCCTTGCCCTGCTTCTCTGTGCCCAGAAAAGTCAGTTTTGTTCAAGTTTTTAAGCACGATGCTCTCCACGTTATAGCTGAGGAACACAAAGCATCAAAGAAGAAAGAAGGTCTTGAGGCTAGCGAGTCAGAGAGGCAGGGGTGGAACCTGCTCTGATGCTGCAGCCGCTGCTGGTATCTGCCAGGGGGTATATCACAAGGATGCTGAGCAAGTAAAGGGAAGCAGGGCCTCCGCACCTGCACCTCCCCCGGGACAGCTCCGCAGCCTGCAGCGCAAAACCCCGCCTCCTCCCTACCCCCCCACCCCCCTCTCAGCATCCCAGGGACCAAGGCTGCAGGGTTCTGACACGGAGCCTGCAGTCCCTGGGAGCTGGTCCAGGATCCCGCCTGCACAAGGGGAAAGGTTCGAACAAGGGAAGGAAGAGGAAAGAGAAGCAGAAGCCGTCACTTTGAGTCGGGGGTGAGTGTGAGCCAATAGCTGGTTCCCGGGCGGAGGATGGATAGAGAAGAGCGTATACAAGTACCTGCCTCTGTCCCCCTCAACCCGGTCCACGCTGTCAAGCACCAGTCTGTCCCAGAGGTCCAGAGAGGAGACCCGCCACTGCAGGGGCTCACGGGAAGGACTCAGGTGGGCCTGAAGGCTATCCTGGGGGCGGGGTGGGAGAGGAGTAGGTGCAGGAGAGAAGCTTCGGTGGTGGAGGGAGAATTCAGATGGGAGGTGACAGCAGGAGAAAAGCAGAGGGAGTCCCAGACAGCTGCTGCTGGTCGCAGCTCTGCTGGCTCCTGCCACACACTAACGCAGGGGATCAGCCATGAAAGGCTAGGTCTGGGGCTGGGGGTCAGACCTCTCTGTCCTCGGGGCCATCATCTGTTATGTGGGGGTGGAGCCTGGGGAAAAGAGGTGACTGGCATCATTTCATGAGGAGCTCTCTGAGGAGGAGGCAGGGCTGCAGTAGAAGGGATGTGGGTGAGAAGGGAAAGAAGGAAGCTC
Organism: Nanger dama; assembly: GCA_917880005.1. Lineage (NCBI taxonomy): Eukaryota > Metazoa > Chordata > Mammalia > Artiodactyla > Bovidae > Nanger > Nanger dama. The sequence goes on along the minus strand of CAKJTW010000046.1, from coordinate 14,886,389 downwards.
CACAAGAAGGGGGCTGAGATAATTCCATCCTGCAAGATCTTCAGGGGAAGGGAGGCTGCCCCTTCCCAAAGGGTTGGGCGGGACTGGCCGGGGCTGGGCAGGGAATCTCTGCTCTGACTGGTGGGGGAAGCTGTGCCACCTCGGGCAACTCAGTCAACCTCTCTGGGCCGAGGAAAGTCATAAAAATGCCTGCTCTGCTGGTCTCGGTGAACTGTTGTGATGTCCTGTTGTGAAAGAGCTTTGTAAAATGTGAAGGGCACTTAAAGGTGAAGGCATACAAGCATGAGCGCTAGAACCTCCTAGACAGTGGTCCCCAAGTACGGCTGTACCCTACAGTCTCCCGGGAAGCTTTATTTTAAAGTATTGCTTCTTGACTCCATCCTAGGTCAGTGGTTCAAACGGGAGAAGCGAGACAGCGTTAAGACAGCAAAGGGGGCAGAAAGCGGTACTTTTTAAATAAAGCTCCTAGCGTGATTCTGGAGAAGGCAGTGGCACCTCACTCCAGGACTCTTGCCTGGAAAATCCCATGGATGGAGGAGCCTGGTAGGCTGCAGTCCATGGGGTCGCTAAGAGTCGGACACGACTGAGCCGACTTCACTTTCACTTTTCACTTTCATGCATTGGAGAAGGAAATGGCAACCCACTCCAGTGTTCTTGCCTGGAGAATCCCAGGGACGGGGGAGCCTGGTGGGCTGCAGTCAGCAGCAGCAGGGTGATTCAGGCTTCCCTGGTGGCTCAGAAGGTAAAGAATCCGCCTGCAATGCGGGAGACCTGGGTTCAATCCCTGGGTTGGAAGATCTCCTGGAGCAGGGCATGGCAACCCACTCTAGTGTTCTTGCCTGGAGAATCCCCATGGACAGAGGAGCCTGGCGGGCTACAGGCAATGGGGTCACAAACAGTCGGTCATGACTGAAGTGACTAACACTTCAGAGGGATTCTGAATCACTGGAAAGGTGGAGACCCACCACCTCAGATGTCCTCAGGTTTCCTGAAGACAGTCATGCAGCACACACGTCTTAGAGAAGTAGACCCTCAGCTTCTCCCAGATTCCTGCATCGGGGTTTCTGGGAGGCCGAGTGGTCTCTGTATTGAACACCATGATGAGGCAGCCCGGACTGTCATTCTGTGACGAGTCTGTGATCCCCTCTTCCTTGCAGGATGAACAGTCACACCTGCGTGCATCACCTTGCTCTAGACAGAGCCGCTCAGGGAGGGGATGTGCCCTCTTCAGAGAATACATGAAGACATGTGCTCTGGGGATGGGATGGTACTGGACAGTGCTCTCCACCCCATTCCTGCTCCACTGGACTGACTGCCTGATTCTAACGTGACCAATTGCCCAGCCATAGAGGCTGAGATGCGTTATCCTTAACGAATAACACCAAATAACTGCATTTCATTGTTTTGTCAACAGATATCCAGGCTTTTCTGCCCCACACTCTCTCACTGGCTCTGCTCCATTCCTGAGATTACATAAGTGTGTGTACGTGCACACACACACACACACACACACACACACACACACCCAATCCCATTAAACACACAAATGCCAGGGTGAAGAGGATTCAAGGATTGAAGGAGTCAAGAACTCACACCAGGCAACCCTGTTACTTGGGAACACGGCTGGTGTAGAAATAAATGATGTAGGTGACCTTAGCACCGGATAGAGGTCAGGAGACCGATCCCATCTCACGGGGAAGTTAAGAGCGAGGATGCTACCGTTGGAATGCCTGGACCGTGAGACTCGGACCCGCAGCCCCTCTGGGGTGGAGCTTCTCACAGTGCTGCTGGGAAAGCAAACAAGTCGGTGCAGGCGAAGTGCTTAGAAATGTGGCTGCACCCGCCACGCCGGTGAAGTGTCTCCTGTGGCTGCTTCTGTTGCTGCTTTATGATAGGTGAGGAAGCTGAGGTATAGAAAATAATGTGCTCAATTTATCTATGCTACTTGACTCTTGGAGGAACACAGCCTAAGGAGAGAATCATAAATGTGAACACTTATATAGAGGAAAAATGTCCACCATAGCATCATTTAGAACAAAAAGCTAGCAAACAACCAGAATGACCCACAGTAAGTGGTAGGTTACCAAAATGATGGTGCAATATGTGATAACTGCATGAGAAAATTAGAGATGAAATATGGAGCTTTTTTTTTTTAATGAAATAAAAAATGGATCTCAACAGAGAGAGATGCAGAGACAGAGCTGGTCTGGAAGAAAAACCAGCAAAATACCAACACTGAAAGTCTCTGGTTATGGGACTATGGGAACTTTTTTTCTTTCTTATGCTTTTCTAAACCGCACTAGCTTTCCATAATGAGCAGATACAACTTTTAAAGTCAGTAAATAAAACTGTTTGTTTCAAGCCATTTGCTCAAACAGTACGCTCGGCGTCCACATGGGCTTTCTCTATCTCTGGCCAGCCCTCTGCTGCTTGTCAGGCGGCACCCGCAGTAGGAAGTGAGGCAAAATGGGATAAAGATGATACACAAACACCAAAAAGCACCAGGACCTGGGAGCTGGGCAGGACTGGGAGCCAGCTCAACAAGGACCCTGGTCCCAAAGTGCAGCCCCAGCTCCTGGGATTGAGCTGAAAAGGCAGAGCTGGACAGACCTTCCCATCAGAGAAACTGCATGGCTCAGTGGGAACATCCCAGCAATCAGTCCAACACCCGCCCTTGAGGTTACCCAGAAACAGAAAAGAGGCAGCTCCTACTTTGAAGACCAAAGAGCTGTACCTACTTGGCTTTATCTTTTCTACAGGTTCCCTCTGCAAGAGGGGAGCCAGAGACCCAAGAGGATACTAGATCAGCATCTCTGCTGGTCTGTATTCCCTGCTTCTCCTTAACGTAGAAGTGTCCATCCACACCCCACGTCTTTCCAATCATAAAGCCAAGGTTCTGACACAGACAACACCGAGGAACGCTTATTTTGCTACTCTGAGATTTAAAAGATTAAGAAATCACTTAATGACTATGAAAGACTTCATCTAAGCAAACAGGAAGGAAGGAAGGGAGGGAAGGAGGAAAGATGGAGAGAGAGGGAAAGTAACTGAGAAGCAGAGGGAAGAGATTTATCATACTCAGTATCACATAAAAAGCTACGACCGCTTCCAAGACTTTGCTATAACCAGCTCAGTATATTTTTCAAGTGTTAAGTTCTGATCTTTGTAAAATAAGAGCCTGGAGTAGATAACCTCTGAAACTGAATGATTCTATGTGAAGTTGAAAGTTTAAGTTAACGCCCACTCTGTCTTTGAAAGATCACTCTAGTGGCAAAAGTCAAGCAATAAAGTTGGCCAAGTGATCAAGGGAACCAGTTGTACATTTAACGAATAGGCTTGAGTGGCCACAGAATTTTCCAGCAAAAGCTCAAAATTGTCTAATGCAACCACCTCACTGTACAGATGAAGACTCTGGGACAGAATCATACCGACAGTTAATACCCGCCCACTGCCAGGCAGGCGACCTGCTCAGGGCCACAGCAAACCAGTGACAGCTGCTGCTGCTGCTAAGTCGCCTCAGTCGTGTCTGACTCTGTGCGACCCCACAGACGGCAGCCCACCAGGCTCCTCCGTCCATGGATTTTCCAGGCAAGAGTACTGGAGTGGGGGTGCCATTGCCTTCTCCAAAGCCAGTGACAGACCCAGAATTAAATGTGATTCCCACTTTTTCCACAGTCCACTTGTTCTGACTCTTGGTGGATTTAAAGATGAAACCATCAGTTATCAGAAGCTCCTCCTCACAGTCCAGGATGTCCAGAAGAGGAGCTGAGACAAAGGCAACCGCAGGTCAAGAGCGACCACATTCTCTCCTTTTGTCTCTAATCACAGAAGGGGCTTCCCCAGTGGCTCAGCAGTAAAGAATCTGCCTGCAGTTCAGGAGACCCAGGGGGCCTGGGTTCGATCCCTGGTTCGGGAAGATCCCCTGGAGAAGGAAATAACCCACTCCAGTATTCTTGCCTGGAGAATACCATGGACAGAGGAGACCATGAGGTCTCACAGAGTCAGGCAAGACTGAAGCGACTTAGCACACACGCGTGCGATCTCTGATTTGGTCAACAACGTGCATGGAAATCAAACTGCTAGCACCGTAAGGCAACCCTGAAGTCAGTCATCCATTGGCGAAGTGTGTCTGAAGTGTGGCCACTTGCAAGCAAAGCAGAACATAAACTTCACCTCTAGTGAAGAACAACGCTTCCAGTTCTTTTTCTTAAGGACTTCTGCTTAAGAGAAAGGTCACCAGGGGATGGAATGTCTCCTTCCGAATTATTCAGAGCCTTGTCAACTCACTGATTCTGTGAGCCTCTGCACAAACTTAAGGGGAGTGTGGAAAACTTGAAGACGGTTGCTAAGGAGGTCCACAACGATCCATTTGAGAAGACCTTATTTAAAGGGCTGAGGTTTCACAGACTCAAATCCACTGCCAGGAATTTCAGATCTCTTTGAGTTTCTTGAAATGTATTAATATCCCTTGGATTACAGGGCTTTTTTTTTTTTTTTTTTTGGTGGGGGACATGAATAGAAGTTCCCTCTAAAATGAGGTGGAGCTTCTGTGTTTAAAAAAAAATACTTTGAACAGCACTGGCTTGAGAAGTGAAATAGCTTTGCTTGTTGCAGGGCTCCTCAGAGGCTTTACTCTTCTGCACACATGCCTTCTGTATCTCTCAGAGGCAGTGCTATTTGGCTGGGTCGGGTCTTAGTTGCAGCACTTGGGATTTTCTTGTCTGGTGCAGGATCTTTTTTTTTTTGCGGCCCACATACTCTCCAGTCGCTGCTCCTGGGTGCTGGAGCACGTGGGCTCGGTAGCCACGGTGTGCAGGCTTAGCTGTCCCTCGGCATGTGGAGTCTTAGTTCTCTGACCAGGGATCGAACTTGCATTCTCAGCTTCACAAGGCAGATTCTTAAGCACTAGGATCGTCGTTTCTGAATCGAGCATCATGCCCAGAGATTCTGTTCCCGTGGGAATGTTGGACTGGTGCTCTGCAGATCACCTTGAGGAACTGACAGAAGGAGCTCTTCTAGGTAATGTGGTCAGCCGAGTATACATTGCAGCAGAAGAAAAACACGAGGAAGTTAAAATACCGCAGGCGATGTGTAACTGACATAGGAAGAAAAGGTCCCGACAACAAAGCCTGTGAGGCCCAAACACGTGTCCCTGAAGGGGTGTAGGATACGGATTCTCACTGGGGGAAGTCTCAGGAGAGGCCTGGGGACTTTCCTGGTGGTCCAGTGTCTAAGACTCTGGGCTCCCAGTACAGGGGGCCCGGGTTTGAACCCTGGTCAGGGGACTAGATCCCACGTGCCGCAACTAAGACCAGGTGCAACCAAATAAATAAGTAAATATTAAAAAGAAGAATAGGCCTGGGAAAACTAGGAACTTACTCAAGTGCAAGGCAGAGTACTCTATTCCCTGACTTCTGGAAGTCTCTTCTTATTCAATTATTCCATGTCATTTTGTCTTATTCTCTATGTATTTACCATGGAGCTCAACTGACTCCCATGCAAATGAAACACATCCCTGAAATGCTGCATATAAAGAAATATCTTCTCTGTAAATTGAATCATATTTTCCAACAGTGTTGTAATTTCAAAGAACTTGACCCCAAACACGTGACAAAAGGCACGTCAATGAGCTGCTGGGCACCCCAGGTAGCACCCCACCTGGGCCCAGAAGCCAGGCAGGTAACCAGCTGAGCCCCCAGATCTGTCTACGCTTGCTTACTCACATGCTCAGTTAATTCCTAAGTGAACTGGAAGCTCTCACTGCTCCCAGGGATATGTTGCCTCATTGTTTACGTCCTTTTAAAAGGATTTACTAGAATCCTTGGATACTCTCTTCTGCTGGCATTTTTAGCCTGGAAGTAGTTTTCAAGTTGAAAAGGGCATTAAACCCCTTTCCATGAGTCTCCTCTGTGACAGTCAAGTATCTGATGATTGAATAGCTGGATTGTGATCAGCCAATGTAAATCTGCAAAGTGAAAGAAACTATTATAGATACTTGTATCTCCCAAAAGACTAATTTATGAGAGCTCCGAGTGGTTTCCACCATTCCGAAAGGTTGGATGGTTTTCAGACGCTTGCCGATTGAAGCCTCAACATCCCACTGAACCAGGGAAAGAAAAGAGAGACCATGGAAATAATACTGCTCTCTGATTGGATGCTTGCCAGGCCGTGTGACACACCTGGGCCAGCTCTGCCTCAATACATTCCACTGGCCACCATGAGGGATGATTTTACAGGGAAGAAAAGGCTGAGAGAGGTTCCCAACACTCCCAAGTCCACACAGCGGCAGAGCCAGAGGGTGGCAGCACTGGGCGCCGACTCCCGGGTTGGCTGGAGATCACCTCTTCCAACTCGGTTTACAGAGAAACTAGGGGCTCAGAACTGTGTCCTCAAATCTCCCATCCCGCCTCACCTGACCTGGGGACGGAAAATGCAGTGCTGCCAGGCGGCGCAGCGGTAAAGAATCCGCCTGCCAGTGCAGGAGACCCCAGAGATGTGGGTTCCATCCCTGAATCAGGAAGGTTCCCTGGAGGAGGAAATGGCAACCCACCAGGAGCCTGGCAGGCTATAGCCCATGGGGTCACAGAGAGTCGGACAGGACTGAGTGACCGAACTCTCACACATCGGAATACTGGCAGATTCAGCACCTAGAGTCAAAATGCAGTAAGAAAGACAGGAAAATGGTAAGAGTCTCCTCAAGTTCCCACTTTTGAAGATGCATTATGAAAACTATCCCCTGCTTCTGACAACAAATAGAAAGGCTCTTTCTTTCTTAAATTTTTCTGACAGTATTCCTTTACCCACCATTAGAGAATGGGAATTAGGATGGTATTCATAGGAAGTGTGCCACGAACTAGCCAAGGTTCCTTTTTCTATAAACCAGATATCCTCATGTAAGTTTAGCTATACTTATTTTTTTTTATGTGAAAAGGCTCCCTACTATTGAAAACACCTCTGATAGAAAGTGAATCTATTATTTTTATACACACACATGCCCACACACTCACACAACAAAAACAGCAACTTTTTAGAAATGTACCTATTGGAAAAAGTGAGGCAGAGAAGCATTAAGATGGAAGGCCCACGATGGATTTCCTTTAAGTCCAACCTGATTTCATTTTTTCCACACTCCTGGAAACAGCAGATATTTTAGGGGGAATGGAAGGCAGGGTTATAGATCTCTTTTCAACTTGAGTTTTCTGCAGTGAAAGCTGTCCCTGGTAAGGGATGACCTCACCTCTCTTGGAATCCAGAGGATTTTGAGCTGATTGCAGCTCAAATTGCTTTTGAGACTTTCCATTTGAATTCTAGCCCTGAAATATCGCAATGAAATTACCCGTAAAGCACTGAAAAAGGGAGACTTTCTTATCTGCCTCCCAAGGCAATATGTTGGACATGGATCCAATTCTACAATGATTTAACTTTCAGCCAGTAAATCTCACAAACACAAGAGTTCCCCTGGGAGCCGAAACTCACTGGGAACAATCTCAGAAGGACAAGAAGGGGTCTGGGGCTGACAGCGGGGTCATGATGTCCCAGACAGCCGACAAATGCAGAGTCCGGGCTGCGAGCAAGTGATGACCCAGAAAAGCCATACGGTCCCACTTTAGGAAAGCCTTCTCTCAATTCTGTCCCCCTCCCAGCCGGCAGGCATGGGGGACACCTAGTTATCTGACATCAGAGATGCAGGAGGTCATCCTCAAATGGGAAACAGCCCAATACCACAGTTTCCCTTTTTCTCATTCTAGTCATTTTAGATGGAAAACCTTTATTGCTTCACACCCACCTCTCTCTGCCCACGTAATTGAACAGAGTATGTAACTTAGGGTGTTCTTTTTTCCCCAAATTGAATGGTCTTACTGCAATAATTCTAGGCTTCCCTTGTGGCTTAGATGGTAAAAGAATCTGCCTGCAATGCAGGAGACCTGGGTTCAATCCCTAATTTGGGAAGATTGCCTGGGGAAGAAAATGGCTACCCACTCCAGTATTTTGGCCTAGAGAATTCCATGGACAGAGGAGCCTAGTGGGCTACAGTCCATGGAGTCACAAGGAGTCAGACATGACTGGGACAACATTGCAATAATTCTAACACTGGGTGCTGAGAACCTACACAAGGGTGATGGCAGAGAGCCCCAGGGTGTTATATTTGCACATTCTATTTGCACATTAACTGAGCTTGTTCTTGATTGTCAGGAGGTCCCTGCTCCCCTGCAGTGACATCCCTCGTCTGGAGTTGTGACTGTCTCCTCCCCAGCTGCCAGCCCTCACCTCCGCTCCCTCCCACTGTCTGTGTCTGATAACTACCCTCCTCCCACTCCCATCTAACAGTCCACTGTGACTCAGTCCAACACGATCCTGCAGGAAGGCTTCCAAGAGCAGCCACACAAGCTAGCGTCCACAGGTCACCGAGGGAGAAGACCAGGGCACCATGGTTCAGTCTCTGATGTTCCAGCCCCGGGTTCAAATGCACACGTAGGAAGAGGTCTTCCTCCCATGAGAAGCCCAATGATACAGGCACAGTGCCTCCATGGGCACCGGGCAAGAGCGCCCAGCCTGGGGCCTCCCTGGTGGTCCAGTGACTGAGACTCCACACTCTCAATGCAGGGGCCCTGGTTTCAATCCCTGGTCGGGGAACAAGATCCCACATGCCTCAACTCAAGACCCTGCATGCTGCAACAAAGATCAAAGATCCTGAGTGCCGTATCTAAGACCCAGTGGAGCCAAAATAAATAATTTTTTTTTAAAGGGATCACTCTGCCCTTCTGAAGCAGTGACTGTGTTCAGTGCTTTTGACCAATGTTAGAAAACTGAAACACAAGCCCAAGGAGACCAGACTTATTACTCTTCAGAAAAAACAAAAATCCAGCACTGCATGTGAACTCTTCCAACATTTCTTCCATTTTGTTTATTTTTTCTATTCTTTCCACCTTTACTGAGACATAACTGTTGTGTCCAATATTTCTTAGTGTCCCATCATCTCTGATTTAAGACATGCGGTCAGAGGTAGCTGTGAAATCTCAGGCACTTTGTGATAGCTGTTTGGAATTCTACACATATATAAAACCATGTACCAGGGCAGAGCAGATGCAGAAAGAAAAAATACAGAGTAAAGTACAAAAAAGATCTTCATGACCCAGATAACCATGATGGTGTGATCACTCACAGATAACCATGATGGTGTGATCACTCACCTTGAGCCAGACATCCTGGAATGCAAAGTCAAGTGGGCCTTAGGAAGCATCACTATGAACAAAGCTAGTGGAGGTGATGGAATTCCAGTTGAGCTGTTTCAAATCCTAAAAGATGATGCTGTGAAAATGCTGCACTCAATACGCCAGCAAAGTTGGAAAATTCAGCAGTGGCCACAGGACTGGAAAAGGTCAGTTTTCATTCCAATCCCAAAGAAAGGCAATGCCAAAGAATGTTCAAACTACTGCACAGTTGCACTCATCTGATATGCTAGTAAAGCAATGCTCAAAGTTCTCCAAGCCAGGCTTCAACAGTAAGTAAACTGTAAAGTTCCAGATGTTCAAGATGGTTTTAGAAAAGGCAGAGGAACCAGAGATCAAATTGCCAACATCTGCTGGATCATCAAAAAGCAAGGGAGTTCCAGAAAAACATCTACTTCTGCTTATTGACTATGCCAAAGCCTTTGACTGTGTGGATCACAACAAACTGGAAAATTCTTAAAGAGATGGAAACATCACACCATCTTACCTGCCTCCTGAGAAACCTATATGCAGGTTAAGAAGCAACAGAACTGGACATGGAACAACAGACTGGTTCCAAATTGGGAAAGGAGTACATCAAGGCTGTGTATTGTCACCCTGCCTATTTAACTTCTGTGCAGAATACATCATGTGAAATCCTGGGCTGGATGAAGCACAAGCTGGAATCAAGATTGCTGGGAGAAATATCGATAACCTCAGATACGCAGATGACACCATCCTTATGGCAGAAAGCAAAGAACTAAAGAGCCTCATGATGAAAGTGAAAGAGGAGAGGGAAAAAGTTGGCTTAAAACTCAACATTCAGAAAACAAAGATCGTGGCATCCGGTCCCATCACTACATGGCAAACAGATGGGGAAACAATGGAAACAGTGAGAGACTTTATTTTGTGGGGCTCCAAAATCACTGCAGATGGTGATTGCAGCCATGAAATTAAAAGACGCTTCCTCTTTGGAAGAAAAGCTATGACCAACCTAAACAGCATAACAGAGACATTACTTTGCTATGTCTAGTAATGTAAAGGTCCATCTAGTTAAAGCTATGGTTTTTCCAGTAGTCACATGTGGATGTGAGCATTGGACTATAAAGAAGGCTGAGTGCCAAGCCAAAGAAATGATGCTTTTGAACTGTGATGTTGGAGAAGACTCTTGAGAGTCCCTTGGACAGCAAGGAGATCAAACCAGTCCATCCTAAAGGAAATCAGTCCTGAATATTCACTGGGAAGACTGATGCTGAAGCTGAAACTCCAATACTTTGGCCAACTGATGCGAAGAACTGACTCACTGGAAAAGACCTTGATGCTGGGAAAGACTGAGGGCAGGAGGAGAAGGGAGTGACAGAGGATGAGATGGTTGGATGGCACCACCAACTTGATGGACATGAATCAGAGCAAGCTCCAGGAATCGGTGATGGACAGGTAAGCCATGGGGTTGCAAAGAGTCAGACACAACTGAGCGACTGAACTGAACTGAAAGTAAAATAAAAAGTAAGGTGTGTACATGAGGCTCCTCGTGTGTACATGTACACACGAGCCTCATGTACACACGAGGAGCCCAGGTTCTCATTCACTCCCAGACTTCAGACAGGGACTTCCTGGCAGTTCAGTGGTTAAGATTTCACCTTCTAGTGCAGCGGGGCGTGGCAGTTCAGTGGTTAAGATTTCACCTTCTAGTGCATCGGGTCGTGCGTTTAATACCTGCTAGGGGAACTAAGATCTCCTATGCCCTGAAGGCAAAATACCAAAACATAAAGCAGAAGCAACATTGTAACAAATTCAGCGAAGACTTTAAAAATGGTCTACATCCAAAAAAAAAAAAAACTTGTAAAAAGCAAAGTAAAACAGAAAATAAACACCCTTCCAGATGAGCAGAGGGCAACTGCCTGAGGTCTAGGGGTGAATAAGCTGGGCTCACCACACAAAAATATATGTAGCTCCTGAAAAGCCTGACACATCCCCTACAGCAGAGAGCAAACCTCACAGGCCACACAATTTTTCCCAAGCACGCCAGACTCTTCTCTCTTCCCAGGGATGCCAAATTGCCTTAAAGCAGCTGATGAGTGTCTGTCTGATTTATGACTCAGCTACCATGACCTCTGGAAACTTCACTCTGTCTGACTCTGGTGCTGTGATTTTTGTTGTTTGTTCAGTCACTAAGCCATGTCTGACCCTCTGTGACCCCATGGACTGCAACACGCCAGGCTTCTCTGTCCTTCACCATCTCCCTGAGTTTGGTCAAACTCATGTCCATTGAATTGGTGACGCCATTCACCCATCTCATCCTCTGTCGTTCCCTTCTCCTCCTGCCCTCAAGTCTTTTCCAGCATCAGGGTCTTTTCCAGTGAGTCTGCTCTTTGCATCAGGTGGCCAAAGTATTGGAGCTTCAGCTTCAGCATCAGTCCTTCCATTGAATATTCAGGGTTGATCTCCTTTAGGATTGGCTGATTTGATCGCCTTTCTGTCCAAGGGACTCTCAAGAGTCTTCTCCAGCACTACAGTCCAAAAGCAACAATTCTTTGGTGCTCAGCCTTCTTTATGGTCCGATTCTCACATCCATACGTGACTACTTGAAAACCATGGCTTTGACTATGAGGACCTTTGTTGGCAAGGTGATGTCTCTGCTCTTTAATACCCTGTCTAGGTTTGTCACAGCTTTTCTTCCAAGGAGCAACCATCTTTTAATTTCTCTATATTAAATCATGTTTTATGCACAATTTATTTAGAGACTGTGCAATGACTCCTTTAGGAAAAGAGCCTTCAAGTTTAAAAGTTGATATCCTGAGTCTATTTTTTATGCTGTATTTCATTTCAATGTTGGTTTCAGAGGACGAAACTGCAGTCACCTGGGACGCCCTTTCTTTGAGGTACAGGTGGCTGGTCACTCTGGGTGGCTGATCAGTATCGCTGAAGCCTCCTTGGCTGCCTGGCAGAGTGGGGAGCCAGGCTCTCCTGAGAGTGTGTGGCCTTGGAAATGCTTTTGCTTGCAACCTCACAACCACCAGGTGGGCTGAGTGGAATTCGCTTCCTTATTTTGCAGATGGTAAACAGAAGCATGGAGAGATTTAAACAAGGTGCAGCTAACAGATGCTTCAGACCTAAGTTCTCTGACTCTGAAAGCAAGGAAGCCAGGAAGTTCTGAATTCAGGATGGGGAGGACTGTCCCATTTCCTGCCTGGGGCCAAGTCCCCCAAGGGACACTGCAGTGGCCTCAGGAATGAGCTAAGGATGTGTACAGCTGTTGGCCCAGAACTGAGACCCCCAAGCCAGCAGCTGCCCTACAGTCACAGTGCAAGCAGACCAGAAAACCAAAGGAGGTGAGGGAGCAGCTTCTTTCGACCCTAGGGTCTCCTGTACCCTCTGAAAGGAGGAAATTGCTCAGACACTCAGTCATGTCCAACTCTTTGTGACCCCATGGGCTGTAACCCGCCAGGCTCTTCTGTTCATGGGATTCTCCAGGCAAGAATACTAGAGTGGGATGCCATGCCCTTCTCCAGGGGATCTCCCCGACCCAGGGATCGAACCCACATCTCCTGCGTCTCCGGCATTGGTAGGCAGATTCTTTACCACTAGCGCCACTGGGAAAGCCCCTGAAAGGAGGAAAAAACAGTGGAAAACAACAAAGGAATGTCAGCAGGTAGCCAGTGCAAAGGGGAAAGGACACTGAGGGTGAGGACCAGGGAAGTGAGATTTGAAAGCTGCTAGAACTGTAGACAAAAACTCTGAGCCAGGGTCCAGCTTATGGGCTCTGTCCCGAGGGCCACCTGTGAGACCCTACATCTGTCCCAAAGAAGAGGATTCAAAGGAAGTGTTAGAGGAAGCCTCTAGAAGAGAGCCACTCCCACCCTCCCAGGCTGCTAACGCATGAGGGGAGAACAGTGATGGGGTGAGGAAAGACCCTCTAGAAAGATGGATGAGCAGTTCTGCGCCTTCAGAGCCCCAGAAGGAAAACAGCATAGGAAACCTGTGGATTTTCAGTCAAAAATACAAACTGGCAAGTAAGCAAAAGCCTATGGGGGACTTTCCCGGTGGTCCAGTGGTTAAAAATCTGCCTTGCAATGCACAGGGCTCGGTTTCGATCCCTGGTCAGAGAACTGGGATCCTGCATACTACACAGTAAGCCCAAAAAGTTTTTAAAAAACAAAACATGAGACTTCCCTGGTGGTCCAGTGGTTAAGATTCCACGCTTGCAATGCAGGAAAAGCAAGTTTGAGCCCTGGTTGGGAAACCAGGGATGCTTGGAGACATGGCCAAACAAAAAGCTAGGTGCACATTCAGGAACCATGATTCATTCTCTCTTCTTGCTGAATATCCACTGGACTTTTCCTAGGTTCTGCTCATCACGTCTCACCTGAGGGCGGCAGACCACTCAATAGCCTGGTGCCCTTGAACTTGCCCAGTGAGCCTCAACTGCCTTTTCTGCCAAAGAGGAAAACAATGCCTAGCCTTCCCATTGCATTTGGTTGTTGAAGGATAACAGCACTGATGATATCAACCTCTGTGTGGTGCTTGCTTTCGTCACACTGTGTACGTAGTGTTACTTGGTGTTACATAAACAGGGTACTCATATTAACTCATCTAATCTTTGAAACAGCCCAATGAGATTGGCACCATTATGCCCCCATTTTAAAGAGAAGAAAACTGAGGCACAGAAGGTTTCAGAACTTGGTTCACATCACTCAGCCAGTGAGCAGCAGAGGTGGGATCTGAACCCAAACAACTGGCTCCAGAGTCCAGGCTCCTAACTTCTGTTATAAGACATGCTGTCTGAAAGCACTTAACTGAGATAACTTTCTTAAATGAAAGATGCCATTCTCATTCCTGTTAGGACCACTCCCATGGGCAGGATGGATTCCCAGATGGGGGTGCCGCCCCAGCCTCAGACCCACCACCCCACTGGCCGGGTGCCAGCCTCCTGGAGGAGCGGGAAGGCACAGCACCAGCCCCTCCTGACTGCAGGACTGTCTTCCTATATTTTTTTCCAAGGCAAAATGTCTGCTGCCAAAAGCAGGGTTTGTCTGTCTCTTGGAGACAGCGGTTGTCAGGTCCTGGGAGCAAGCAAGCATGTCAAAAATAGCAGCACCGTAGACAGCTCGGCTGCAAGCTCCTTGGAGATGTTGGTTTCACTCTCGCCAAAGAGACAGGGTCTGTCTGCATTCCCTGCACCTGTGATGAAGGCCACTTAAGGCTCCAAGACGTTTTCTAGGGCCAGGCAAATAGTGTCTGCCGGGCGCGTGACAGACGAAAGGAAACCCTCTCCATAGCAACAAGGATGAGGTCAGAGCTGTGCTCAAAAAAAAAGTCATAGATAAACCATGATGAAAAAGAATATGAAAAAGGATGTCTATATATGTATAACTGAATCACTTTGCTGTACAGCAAAAATTAACACATTGTAAATCAACTATACTTTCAATAAAATAATTTTTTTTAATTGTCATAAATTCCACCAGGGCTAGGCCTCCAATAGCTAACGCTGATGGCCAAGGTTAGACCAGTATGGATGGCCAAGGTGAGATAGCAGTATTGAGGTGTCTGCCTCTTTTTCTTTCTTGTTCTGAAAGAAGCAGTCACTCATTCTGAAAAACCTTTCCAAAGCGCTCACTGATAGGTTTTCATCTCCTTCCTAGGGATGAGCACCAAGATAACTCACAAGGACCTACTTATAGCATAGGGAACTCTGCTCATTACTCTGTAATGACCTATATGGGAAAAGAATCTTTAAAAATGAGTAGATATACATATAGGCATAGCTGAATCACTTTGCTGTACACCTGAAATTGTAAATCAAGTAGTCTCCAACAAAAAGGTTTTTTTAATATATGGAACAAAGAGGTGGCAAGAACGCCCTTCTCTAGGAGTTCAGAGCAAAAGGAAGGGAAGGAAATGACCGTCTCCAGCCCCACAGGGACCTCAGGCCCAGATCAGGAAAGTGGTTCATCGTGAGACATGATGACACAGGAACTAGCAGCCCATCTGTCTTCATTCCTGGGGCTTGTATCTAGAGGCTCTCTTTGGGGAGAAGCCCCAAGCTCCAGCCCGATTCTGCCCCAAGAGAGCCTCACACCCCAGGGCAGCCCGGCGTCAAGTGGGAATGAGAGAGGAAATCCTTCAGTTTAAAGGATGGGTTTCTTTTCCTTTCCTAAGTGACCCTGACAAGCTAGAATTAGACCAAACTTTGCTTCCCCAGGCAATAACTCACAGTCAGAACCAATCAGAGCCGGCCCGGCAGGTTCCAGCCAGATTGTCCCAGGAGGACCGCGTTGCTTGGAAATCTATCTTGGCATTTATGGAGAGATGCCGGGGGACAAAACATTGCCAAAAGCAAAGGCTCAGCCAGCCGAGAGAAGGCATGATAAATAGCAGGACTGGAAGGTGTCACGTAAGGAAAAGCACCAAGGGCGGGGAGGAGAAGGAAGGGACCAGTGAGAGGGAAGGCAAGTGGCAGAGTGTCATTGCTCTCAGAGAGCAATGACATCGGATGAGCACTCCAAGAGGAGGACCAGCTAAGGGAAGACCCTCACCCCCGCTTCTCCTGTTTTCTGAATGTGCCATAAGCCTGCGACACCCGATCAGCCACTGGAGGGTGGGGAGCAGACCAGGAGAATAACACCTTGGCTCCTATGTAATTTCTCAAGGAACTCTGAGTTTCTAGGGAAACAGAGATGAGGCGGAATTTTCTGCATTTGTTTGTGAGGTTTTGCCAGCAAAGTGTAAACCCCTTAGCATTGGGCGGGTTGCTGGGGGCGGGGTGGGCAAGTTCATTGTCTTTGTGCTGTCACGAGTCATGTTCAACGTGCTTATCCTAGTTCAAGACAAGCTGACCAGGCTCTGCCTGGACCAGAAATGACTTAATCTGTCTTCAGAGCCAAAAGAAAGGAGCCCGTCAATCCCACAATGGTCTCATTGTCAAAATTCAAAACAAAACAAATGGTTCCTAGCACTGGACGGGAGCAGCATGAAAGCTCTAAAGTGTCCCCAAGTGGCAGAGAAAAAAAACTGTCATCCTTCTTGACTATGCAATCTGGTCCATCTTTAAAGAGGCTTAACGTCTAGATTTAAAAAACCAAACCATCTCCCAGACAAGACATGAAACTCTGCAGTTATTAGCCTCATGTCACTTAAAAAAAAATCAGTGACTTTTGTGAGTAAACTTATCACTGCAATCCTCTTTTAGAAAATGTCCATTACCCTCATGGGAAAAGACCCTGATGCTGGGATAGACTGAAGGCAGAAGGAGAAGGGAGTAGCAGAAGATGAGATGGTTGGATGGCATCACCAACTCCATGGGCATGAGTCTGAGCAAATTCCGTGAGACGGTGGAGGACAAGGAGGCCTGGCGCGCTGCAGTTCATGGGGTTGCAAAGGGTCGGACACAACTGAGCAACTGAACAACAACCCTCCAAAAACCTAATATCCTGATACACGTGGGACTCAGTCTACATGACCTCCAGCAAAGAGACGCACAAAGAAAAAGCCTCCTTATAAACTGGTTGGTGAATCTTAAGCCATCTTTCTAAGGAGAGCAGTCCCCTGCACTTCACACCACTGGGATTTACAAACTCTGCTTTTGTTCTGCTTTCAGGATATGAGAGAGACAGCTCTGAGAACCTTTGAGTGAATTCAGGGCATTCAGAAGGCCAGCCTTGAATTAAGGCTTTTTCTAGATTAATTCCACTCTATGCCTTCCTCCTACATCCTCTTTTCTGTGTTTATTTCTCTGTATCTATAGTGCATTGTCTGGAACTCTTCTGCAGGCTTCTCAAGGTTGGGGACCCGGAGTGAGCACAGTCCAGTGTTACACAAGCAAAATATTTATCTGAAATATATGAGGTTCTCTTTCTTCTCTCCAACTCGCCTTCTCTATTTTCTACTTGCAGATTCAGGAAATGTCATCAGAGACGTTTTCTAAACCCACAGCAATCTCATCTTGCTCCAGAAACTCAGGACTCCACCGCCAGAAGTGAGCACGTTAGGACAGGATGCTGTACTGGCAGGAGAACAGACAGTCCACCAGCTGGAGAACAACCTTCTGAGCAAACACCCAAGATCACAGCCATCCTCGAATGCAAAGAGTGAGCCTAACTGAAACGCCTCAAGGTGCTCCCAGCTCCTGAGAAAGTGAGAGAAAGATGCACAAAGAAGGACAAAGAGGTTCAAATGGCAGATGAGGTGAGAAGAAAGAAAGGCAGAGCAAGTGAGACTGCAGAGAAGAAGCAAGGGGGATTGCAGAAGGAAAGGGGGAGGTGATTTAGAAGGGGGAGCGAAGGGAGACAGCAGTGTGCAAGCAGAAACAGAGGAGAGTGATATAGATGGAGACAGAAACACACGGAAAGAGAGAGAGCAAGGAGGCTGCTTAGGAAAGACAGTTAGAGGCTTCATTCTCCCCAGATGCATGCTCTCCCGCCCCCTTTCTGCCCCTCCCCACTCCTGTTCTCATTTGACCTAAAAGACTGAGCCAGAACAAAATTCCCCAACAGCAGAACCTACCTTGGGTGCAGACGGCCAGCTGTCCCCTTCTCTCCTGGGGCTTCTCAGGCAGGAGGAATCCCTTCATGTCTGAGCTGAGCCTGACAGATCCAGGAAGACCTCTGGGAGCTCCTGCTGGCCCAATTCAGGTGTAACGACGACCTGAACCCCTCTGCTGACAGCTGTGAAATCGCCACCCCAGCTGTCACGGCGACACAGGGCACAGATTCCCTCGGTGCTCAGGGAACAAAATCCACATCAAGAGGCTCAGAGTCAAAGGGGGTCACTTGGCGAAATCCATCAGAGGAAGTAGGTCAGGTCACAGCCTCCCAGTTTGTCTTGGATGTCTTTAAGAAGAACCATCTATGAGGTCCCTCCTAGGAGCTAGACATTTCCTTGGGAAGAAGCATCATCTCTCTGTCTTAGAGCTGGGAGAAGCCGATGTGAGTGCTCCATGGTGCTATTGTGGACTAAAACTAGTAGCAGCTGCCTCTTGAGAAGCTAGTCCCCTCAAGGCCATTTTGAAAGAGAGAATATGGTCTAACTGGCAGTTGCCTAGCATTCAAGTTTCTGAATACTCAGGAGTGAGATGAAATAGCTCCAGTGATGGGCTGGGGAAACCAGGAAGAAAGGTCCAGATAGGAAGCTTTGGGGACCAGATTCCCCATCGTTTTCCAAAGGCCACACATCCCTGTCCCAGCCCTGCCAGCCCCTAAACAACGTTATGTGAGAGGCGTCCCCATTTCAGAAGCTGGGAATACATCGTCTCTCGTTCTCCGTGGCTGCCCAAATCAGAAGATAGAACAGTCTGGAAGGTTGCTACGGCAACCAGAATCCCCGGAGAGCCCAGCTCTTCATAAACGCTTTCCACTCAGGCATGCTCTGACTTGAAATGGTGAGGAAACACCCTCACACCCATTCTGAGAAGGACACATCCATGTTGCAACATTCACTCTCGACGTGAGCATCCCTTTTGCCTCTGGGTGGGCCTTCTCTTCCCCCTCCCCTGAACTGTCAGGAGTAATATTCCAGAACAGATGTGGAAAACTGGCACTTCATAGCCTCCAGAGCAGGTGTCTGAATCATGAGCATTTTCTATTGTATTTCAGATTTGGAGAAGCCAAGAACCCAATCAAGACGGTGCTGGCTCGTAAAGGTGCTCCAAAGAGCACCTTCCTTGCTGAAGGGGAAGAAGCAAAGAATAAGGCCCAGTTCAAGAGGTGAGGGAGAGATTTTAAAAGCTAAGGACCCAGAATGGCCTGGACGTGGGCTTTGGACCCAAAGCAGGAACCCTGGGAGGAGGCTTTGCCTATGGGACAGGGGGAAGCAGGATGATGAGCTAGAAATCATTACAGAGGTTCACGCATTTGCATAGCATCACCCCCAGGATCCAGGCTGAGTTCCTGGGCCATTCCCCAAGAAGCGGGGGTGGGGGACAGACGGCAATGTTCCCATCAAATGGGTGGGGACACCGAGGCACAAAGAGGAACTGTGGCCCCCAAGTTACCCTGTAAAGTGCAGCAACATCCAGACACAGTGTCTCTCAAGAAAACCCTCAAGAGGCTGTACCTCGTAAGTTGGCTCTTCGAGAAAAGCTTTAAAAAAAAAAAAAATTCTCATCAAGGAGTCTTAAAGCCTAGACTATAAAACTAAAAACATGTTAACAGTCCTTTCGGTTTCTGAACTGCACCCAGGAGAGCTCAGAACAGTACATCACAGTTGATCAAGGCAGCAAATGAATGGCAGTGCAAAGAGGAGAAAAGGGGGACCTGGGCAGGTGGTACAGGAAGAGCAGTTCAGTTCACGATGGAAGAAGATGGCTCAGACCAGGCGGGGGCACCACTGGGCATCTCCCTGGTGACAGCCAGTGGCTGCGGCCCCAGGGCTGGAGCAGGAGAATGTTTACCTGACTCAGCAAAAAAAGAAAAAAAACTCTACCAGTGAGGCTGTCGGCAAAAGAACAATGCTTCTTCCTTACTCTAAACCTCCTGTCTCATTGCCCACAAAATGCAAACAGAAATCCACGCTAGCATCCAATGTGTGCTTTTACCTGGCGGCAGATTTAAGCTGGAGTCTGCTTTAGCAAGCCTTCAGCTGCAAATCTAAGTCAGATTCCCAGGAAGAAGGATGGAGAGCTAGAGAGGGCTGGGGGAAGTGAGGGAAAGGAATTTGCTGTCAGCAAAAAGACTCCTCCACCGCTCCGAGATGGCACTGTCTAAGGGACACTGCTTCTCTAAGAAACGGTCAGGCCAGGTACTTGGTTCTGTTCCGCCATTTCTCGCAGCTCCGTGGTTCCCCTTTGTCAGTTCCTCTGCACAGGAAGGCACCTGAACAGACAGAGTATTTGGCTCTGAGAAGGAGGAGCCTTCCTGGAAGCCAGAGAGTCAGGGGAATCAGAGTTGAGAGAGCTAAGTGGAGAACAGAAACCAACGTCTATCATGCCAGGTCACGCTAGAAGAATCCACTGGCCCTTTTGGTCCAAGACTGACCTCTCACGTCCTCCAAATAGCCAAGTGTCATCGTAGTCTCTCTAATTGCATCCAAGATTAGAGACAGATAACATATGTTCAGTCTGTGCAACTGAAGGCTCTCCTAAGGCTTCTCTGCAGAATGACCAGCCGACCTTACAGGGCACTGGAGGAAAACAACAGGGTGAGTACTGTTTCTGTCCACCAGCTTCGGCTAGTTAGCACATGGCCAGAAGCTACAATGGGAAGGTGCATGCCCCAAAGCCAAGGATGCTAAGGAGAAACAAGACCCAGGTATGCCTGGTTTCCAGCCTGTCGACGTCACTCTTCCTAGAGACATCACAAGTCCCAAAGGTGAAAAATCAGAGTCTCGAGGAAGATCAGATGGAAATCTCATCCACGTGACATAAGATGGGCACGAATGGGTGGCACCATTAGAATTTCAAAAATGTCACTTAGATGGAAAAACCTGGGATGTTGCAGGGGTCAAGTAACAAGGCTGACAGTCCAGGTGTATGGTCCTGGCGCCAACCACTGTGGGGTGAGGAGGTCACCTGGAGCTGGGGTGGGAGTAGTGGAGGATGAGAAGGGTCCCTAAGGAAGGGTGTGTTTGGTGTCTTCCTTCCATGCAGGCACTGCCCGCATCCATCAAACCTCAGTGAGCATCCTTTTCTCTGCATACCCTCGATGTGGTGTGGGAAGGTAGCTGGGTCTCCGCTCCCGGGTGGCCTCCGAGAATTCAGGCTTGCCAAGTCCACTATCAGCTGCCTTCAGGTCCGGGGCAGGTTGCCCACAAGTGACGTGGGTATACTGGCCTTGCTCCTCCTGCTCTGTCTCCCGGTGGTAGAAGTAGTTGAAGTTAGAGACGATGACGGGCACGGGCAGGGCAATGGTGAGGACCCCAGCGATGGCACACAGCGAGCCCACGATCTTGCCCCCCACCGTCATGGGGTACATGTCCCCATAACCTACGGTGGTCATGGTGACCACCGCCCACCAGAAGGCATCCGGGATACTGGGAAAGAGCGAATCGTCGTCGTCGGCCTCCGCAAAGTAGACGGCGCTGGAGAAGAGGATGACCCCGATGAAGAGGAAGAAGATGAGCAGGCCCAGCTCCCGCATGGAGGCCTGCAGCGTCTTGCCCAGGATCTGCAGCCCCTTGGAGTGGCGGGACAGCTTGAAGATGCGGAACACGCGGACCAGGCGGATCACTCTGAGGATGGCCAGGGACATGGCCTGCTGCCCGTTCTGGCCGCCCCCGCCACTGGCCGACTGCTGCTCCTGCTGCTGCACCAGCTCGGTGCCCAGGGTGATGAAGTAGGGGAAGATGGCCACCAGGTCGATGATGTTCATGATGTTCCGGAAGAAGGCTGGCTTGCTAGGGCAAGCGGAGAAGCGCACCAGCAGCTCAAAGGTGAACCAGACGATGCACAGCGTCTCCACCAGAAAGAAGGGGTCGGTAAAGAAGGAGCCCCCAAGAGTACTTAGTGAGGATGAGCCCCCTGCCACCATTCCCCGGGGCGATGCCAGGATGGAAGGTATAAGAGTCACCTTCATCCTCCTCTTCCTCCTGACTGCCCCTGGACACTGGGGAGAGGCCGCCACCGTTGCTTCCACCTCGACCGTCTGCACGGAACTGGGGCAGCGTCTCCAGGCAGAAGATGACGATGGAGATGAGGATGACCAGGACGGAGACGATGGCGATGCCCCGGGCGGGCCCCGAGCTCTCTGGGTACTCGAAGAGCAGCCACACCTGGCGCTGGAAGGGCTGGGAGGGCAGCGGCTTCTCGTCCACGCCACCCTCGGGCAGGCAGCCCTCATCCTCGCGGAAGGCCGCCAGGGCCTCGTCCCCCAGCTGGTAGAAGCGGATCTCCTCCAGGAAGATGTCCAGTGGCACGTTGACCGGCCGGCGCAGCCGGCCCCCGGACTGGTAGTAGTAGAGGATGGCGTCGAAGCTGGGCCGGTTGCGGTCGAAGAAATACTCGTTCCTCAGCGGGTCGAAGAAGCGGACGCGGCGGCCGGGGTCCCCCAGGAGCGTGTCCGGGAACAGTGACAGGGTGCGCAGCTGCGTCTCGAAGCGCAGCCCCGAGATGTTGATGACCAGCCGCTCGCTGCTACAGCAGCCACCGCCGCCGCCGCCCGCCTCCGGGAAGTCTCCCGCATCCTGTTGCTCGCCCTCCGGCCCGCGGACCTCCCCTGGCGCCGCCAGCGTCAGGGATTTCTCCGATCGCATGTCCCCTCCGCGCTGCGCTCCCCGCCGCTAGGACGGCGCCCACGACACGACCACCACCCGGGCGCCGCGGCGCCTCCCAGCTCTCGGCGGCGCCCTCTTTGCAGGGTGGGGCTCGCAGTCCGAGCCGGCGGCGGGTCCCTGAGTTCCGAAGCCCTGGTCTCTGCCGGGCTAGGTCTGGGGAGGCGACCAGGGGCGCGGAGGGTTCGGCCCCGCGCCTCCAGGTATCCGCGCCGGATGCCAGATGGAGCTTGGAGTACCTGGAACCGCAGCCCGGCGCGTGTGCAGCTGGACGCCCGAAAAAGACGCGTGGCTTGGCCCCTCTGGGCCAAGACTGGGCTCCGCGACGCGGGGGTCCGCACTGGGTGTCAGCACGTCCCAGCTCCCACGGCTCCAGACCCCCTGCCGCCGCCGGGACCCGTGCCCCAGATGCGCCTCCCTCCGACTCGGCCAAGACGCCCGGCGGGGCTCGGCCTCCGCCCAACGGCTACCGCGCGTTCCTCTGACCAAGGTCGCCGTTCCCGCCGCCACGGCCGCCACCGCCTTCCTCCGAGCCGCGCCGCCGGCCTGCGAGAGGGGCCCTGGGGCCGCCCCGGGGCCGGGGTGCGCGGACCCACCTCCCCAGCGCTCAAGCCTCTGCTGCAGCCGCCGCAGCTGCAGCAGCTCGGCTCTCCGCTCTGCCCTTCCTTCCTTCCCAACACACTCTCTCCAAGTGACGTGGCAGGCCCCGCCCGCTGCCCCCCACCCCACTCCCGCACGACCCCCCTCGCCCGGCCAGGCGCTGCGCGAGCCCGGGCGCGGCGAGCAGAAGCACCCTAGCCTCTCCAGCAGTCTTTCCCGCGCTCTCCTGGCACGCCTCTCCCTTCAGCGCGTTTGCATCCACCGCCCTCTGAACAGGCACTTACCCCTCTGCCACACCCCCCCCGCCCCCCGCAATCCGCTTCTCCCTTTTCGGTTTGCGGAGCTGACCTGCGCAGTGCATTTCATCAATAAGAAAACACCCCCGCCCCGCCAGCCGGCACAGAGCTCCGTGTCTCCACTCACCCCGAAACTGAATGACAAAAAAAAAAAAAAAAAATCAAGTCATCTTTTCTCTTCTGAATTTACAAAGACCCATTTGCCAGTTTCTCCAATCTCTACTTAAAAATAAAGGAAGCACGTTTGACGTCCTGAGAGCTCCCGATTTAAACTGTACTTGAGTGTCACTCCCCAGAGAATCCTATGGGTCATTCTGAAAACCTAGGAAGGCGAGTGAGGCTGCCCTTCTAGGACTGCGAAGTGAAAAGGGTGTGAGGTCCCCTGTTGCCTTTCCCAGCAGAGGTTTTCCAAGGGAGCTTGGGCAGCAGTCCCAGGGAAAAAGAACCAGAAGATGGTGGCCTCTCACAGATAGCATAATCTAAAGGAAGTATTATACATCCTGGAATTCATAAGCTCCCAGCCTCCCTGGGAACGAATGTGGAGTGTCTGAGAAGGGCGTGTTAATTAAACTAAGAGCTGTGCTTTCTGGCACCTAATGTGTGCCAACCACCTCTGGGTGCCTCATCTGCACCATCTCATTCACTCCCCTACAATCTTGTGAGAAAGATGGCCTGTGCTCCTGGGCAATGTTACAAGGAAAACCCACCTGGAAGTATTTGGGGAGGGACCCGATTTGGTTGTAGGGAGTCTCCAAGAGGGAGGAGGTAAGAATGGTTTTCCACCCATTTCGGGCAGAGACCATCACTAGATCAGACAGGTTAGGGTCTGATCGTTTCACACTGCCTACCTACCCAGCAGGGTTGATGCTGGCTTCTCGCTGCCTCAGTTTTCCCCTCTGGGGGTGGCTATGGACAAAAATAAGTTGGCTGACAACCAGAAGAAGGTGTTTTTAGTACCCCCTGGTGCTCTTAGAGCACTGGTACGAGTCTATGGACGATCATGATGGGAAGGATACACAGAGCTACTCTCAAACCACAAGACTCGTGTGAGAGTTCTTTGCCTAAAGCGCGGTGTTAGTGTGGTGTTGTAAAACCACAGTGGTTCATTCCCAGCAGGGTGCTGGGGAGGAAGGTGAGTCGGGAGCCACGTGTGCTGGATGTGTAGGGCAGAGGTCAAGTGATGAGCGAGTGGAGACAGATGGCCGCACCGCTGCGTCTTCCTTCTCTGGTCTGGTCGCTCACCACGTCTTCTAGGTAGTTGTTTCCATTTCATTCCTGGTCGCTTCTGCTCCCTTCTCCCACCTTGCGTGTTCCAGTGAATGGCAAAAGCGCAAGAATATCATCCAGTCAGTATCTTTCTTTTCCACCAGCTATTGTTATTAATCGGTTTCAACTTTGCACTAGTAGGTTGCTCCATTAATTTTTTTTTTTTCTTTCAAGAAAAAAAAGGAAACCTACAAGTATACCACAGAAAGTACTGGGGTTTTTTGTTTGTTTTTACCCCTGTCCAATTGCCTGTAATTCTTTTCTGAGTGGTAAACTGACTTACTCATGAGTCCTTTTGCTTTTGGTGACCAGTTTTTACCGCGAAATGATCATTGGCATGTTAATTTTCCTCACTGCCATTTTTATGCACCAGGTTGTCTGCTAGGCCAGTCACTCTTCCAAGCAAACCTTGGAGAAACATGGGGAGGAACCTGAATTCTGTCTAAAATGGTGATGGGAACAGACCTTTGAGTGCCACCTGGGTTAAGGCTTCCAAGCTACAGGCAGAGAGAAGCTCCATAGTTACCTTGACATGCGGCATAATGCTCTGCCCCAAGAGAGGTTTCACTGTGCACAGAAAGATCCCCCCCTCCCAGGGAAACCCATTAGCAAGTTCATGAATCAGAGTTCTGTTTTTAGTTCTTGTGTGAGAGAGACTCATTTCTTAGCCACAGAAAAGCCCTTTTCTCTAGATCATTCCTCTCAAGCCGATATTAAAGGGTGAGTAAAATCACACCTTTAGAAGTGCCAGTTCCTACGTGAAGGAAGACAGGAGGAATAACCCCATCCTCCAGACTGCACAAGGGAACTTTTCTCCAGAATTCATGGAGCCCCAGTTTCATGACAGCATAGGCTTTCCTGATTCTGTCTAAAGCCAGACATTTTCACTGATGGTTGCTCTCATTCATTTATTTAATATGCTTGCACTGAGAAGTTATTGGGTGCCCATCATGTGCCAGGTGCTAGGGTTTTAGGAGTAACCTGGACAGACCATCTGCTTTTATTTCTTACAATAAATATATGACATTCTAGATGGAAAATTTTCACAGTAAACAATAAAGAAGATATTTACATATTGTACTGAAGGCTCTGAAGGAAATAAACTGGATGCTGAGTTAAGCACAAACCTGGGAATTCTGCTTTGAAGCCTCAGGTGGTTGGGAGAGTTCCTTCTGAAGAGGTACTGATTTAACTGAGAATTCAAAGAAGAGAATGAGCCAGATTTGCTACAAGCAGGGAAGATCATTCTGGGCAGACAAGTTTCAAAGCCGTGAGCTAGACAGGTCATGGGGGTGTGGGGGGCAGTGTGTGTGCATGTGTGCACACGCATGTGTGTATGAGCGTGTGTGCTTGTCATTACCCCAGCAGTGGGATCTTCATGGTTTTCCTCTGGGGAGACTTAGCCTTGCTTCTCTGAGTAATCTCTGTGAATGGTCCTTTCCACTGCCCTTTCAGCCATAGACCTCCATGGAAGGAAAGAGTGGTAAGGGGTCAGCTCCCTCAGTTCCTACCTGTCTATAGGAATGTGTATGCACACTCTCCATAAGAAGAATCACCTCTCTCTCTAGCTTTTCACCGCAGATTGTTGAAGACAGGAATAATAAGTCTGACACTGTGTCCCATGACCATTTCCCTCCCTATGGGCCTTCCTTGGGACCAAAATGACAAGAGGAAGGAGAAATGTAAATACACCTTATAGATAAGGATCATTTATAATTAGCTGATTAGCTGAAGTTTTTGACGATGATGGTGATGATATCAGCTACAGACTGGTGATGGAGATAACGAAGCTCCAGAATCCACCAGAGAAAAATCTAACAGTTTTCAGTTGAGTGGAAAAGGAATATTGGAAAAGGAATGCATTAGACATCTGAGTCGTGCAAATCAACAGCCCTAGGAGATGACTAACCCTGCCAAGAAATAAATCTATAAAGAGCATTTTATCATGCAGGGAGGATCCCAAGAGCACTTGTTCTGCAAGTTTGCAGCCTGCTTCTTCATCCCATTTCCCTACTGTGGCATCATCACTGATATTTTCCAACTGTCTCCAACTCTTCATTTCGGGAAGGTGGGGAACTGTACACTCTTCCTCACTTATGGGTGGACCAGGCCAGTAGTTCTAACCAATGAGCTGTAAGCAGAAGTGATGTGTGCCATTTCTGAACCCAAATATTTAATTAAAGCCTCCAGAGCTTGCTTTATGACAGCCACAGTGGTCAGCATCATCCATGATGGTGAGTGCTCTGGCAGAGTGAGATGAGTCCCAGAGTGAGGTGACCAGAGACAGGGCCCCCAGACAAAGCAACAGGGATGAAGCATAAGTAAGAAAAAAATCTTTTGTTGTTCTAATTCTCTGATATGTGGGGGGTGGACTTGTTACCATGGCCTAATGTAGCCTACCCACACTGACTCACTATAATACCCAGAACTGAGAAACTACTATAACCAAAACCTAAAATTTGTGACCTGGTACGTTGCCTGGAAAATCCCATGGACGGAGGAGCCTGGTAGACTACAGTCTATGGGGTCGTGAAGGGTCGAACACGACTGAGCAACTTCACTTTCACTTTTCACTTTCATGCATTGGAGAAGGAAATGGCAACCCACTCCAGTGTTCTTGCCTGGAGAATCCCAGGGACAGGGGAGCCTGGCGGACTGCCGTCTATGGGGTTGCACAGAGTCGGACACGACTGACGCGACTTAGCAGCAGCAGCAGGTGGTTCAGGCAGTAAAGAAATTGTCTGCAATCCAGGAGACCTGGGTTTGATCCCTGGGTCAGGAAGATCCCCTGGAGAGCAGAATGACTATCCACTCCAGTGTTCTTGCCTGGAGAATCCCAGGGACAGAGGAGCCCAGCGGGCTATAATCCATGGTATCACAAAGAACTGGACACAACTGAACAACTACCACAGCAACAATCAGGGGCCAAGTTATGGGCAATAAAGACACTTTACTGGAGGCTGTTATGGGCCATTTATGTTATGAGTGGCAAAATATTTGAAAAAGCGTTGCTGGTGATAACTTAGAAGGCAGATCATGTACCTAAAAACTCAGACGTCTGTGAAGAAGTTGGAAACCAGATTGTTAGTATCGCATGGTGGCTACTATTGGCCAGCAGAGATGAGATGGACAAGAGAAGATTCCACAAACATGGGGATTTTCAGGGGTGGTGGAGGCAACTGCTTGTTAATCAGAAATAAATAAAAGTTAAAAGACTTCTGTGCCAGAAGGGCAGACTAGGATTCAGGCTTGCTTCATGGAACAAATCAAGCACAGGACAATTATTCCCCTTGCTAATACCTCTGAAGAAAATAAGGTGTTTTTCAGATGCCTAATTAAAGTTGTGGCTTTCAAAAAATAAGTATTTGAATTAGACAAAGTGACTTGTGGGATAGCAGGGAGAAGCTAGAGGTGTATAAGCTCCCACTGAAAACAAATACACTTGGGACTTCCCTGCTGGTCCAGTGCTTAACACCTCACCTTCCAATGCAGAGGGTGTAGGTTTGATCCCTGGTCAGGGAGCTAAGATCCCATATGCCCTATGGCCAAGAAACCAGGACATAAACAACATAAACAAATTCAATAGAGACTTAATTTCTTTTTAATTGTTAAAAAAAAAGGAAACTAATAGGCTCAAATTATCCACTGTTAGGTTGATCTCAGGGAAAACTGTGGATGTGGTTATTGGCTCCAGGATGTATGGCTATATTTCCAGAGAGCTGCCTGGACAGATAGGAGAAAGTTTAAGATGATTTATACCAGTCATGCCACCAAGGGAAGCACCATCTGGACTAACCTGTGCAGGACTGTTCAAGACTTGCAACAACCTTTTTTTTTAATCATATTTATTTATTTTTAATTGATTGATGTGCAACAATCTTTAGGGTCCTAAATCTTTATGTTCAAGAATCAGGCAGAGAAAGCTGCTCTGTCTCCAAGGAGCATATCACTTGCAACACCCATCTCAGGTAGGACCAAGGAAGATGACAGAGAAAAGGGCGGGGAGAAGTCGGGGGACAAAGAACAGTGACCTGGGAATCCCTCCCAAGCAGCCACATGAGGACCTCATTCTGTAAAGAGGTGCTCAGTACCGTCACGACCGCCGTCCAGGGATGGCTGCACTGCTTCCCCTCTCCCCTTTCTGAATGGGAATATTTATTAAGGTTGTGTGTGTGTGAGTCACTCAGTCATATCTGACTCCTTGTGGCCCCCTTGACTATAGCTCATCAGGCTCCTCTGTCCATAGGATTTCCCTGATAAAATACTGGAGTGGGTTGCCGTTTCCTTCTCCAGGGGATCTTCCCGAATCAGGGAATCAAACCCAGGTCTCCTGCACTGCAGGCAGATTCTTTACCATCTGAGCCACCGGGAAGCCCCAAGTCAACCTTCGTCTGTTGTGCTGTAGACGAGGGAAAGATAATCTATCTTTTTGTTTCCCTGAGGTTTTGAACTAGGAGGAGTCACATCCATAACTGATTTAGAGACCAGAACATGTCCCTTTTCTAAATGCATTTATTTTTAATTGGAGGATAATTGCTTTACAATATTGTGTTGGTCTCTGCCATACATCAACATGAGTCAGACCTAGGTATGCATATGTCCCCCCCTACTGAGCCTCCCTCCCACCTTCCACCCCATCTCCCATGCCTTTAGGTTGTCACAGGGCACCTACTCTGAGTGCCCTGCATCATGCAGCAAATTCCCACTGGCTGTCTATTTTACGTATGGTAATGTATGTTTTATGCTTCTCTCTCAATTCATCCCTCTTTCTCCTTCCCCCGCTGTGTTCACAAGTC
Organism: Nanger dama; assembly: GCA_917880005.1. NCBI lineage: Eukaryota > Metazoa > Chordata > Mammalia > Artiodactyla > Bovidae > Nanger > Nanger dama. The sequence continues at coordinate 14,857,019 of CAKJTW010000046.1, read as the reverse complement.
TGTTCTCTATGTCTGCATCTCCATTGCTGCCCTGAAAATAGGTTCAGCAGTATCATCTTTCTAGATTCCATATATATGTGCTAATATCAAACATGTCCCTTTGAACACAAAGACTACTGCCCATCACTGGAGGTCCTGCACTTTGAGCTTGATATCTGGACCGGATAGGACTTTTGGGTTGTCTCCCTTAGAAAGTACATGTATTTCACCTGTGATGGTCAAACATTTTTGATCAGGAGTGCAGACAGTGGTAGTCATTGCTGCTATCTACCAAATATTTCCATCTTCCTACCTTCTGAGTGCGTGGTAGGATTGTGCCCTTCCTGGTCCATGTTCGGCGGGGGTGGGGTCACATGACTAGTTCCAGCCAATTCACTGTGACTTGCGTTCCATCTGTGGCATCACTGACTCAATGAACATGAGTCTGAGCAAACTCCAGGAGCTGGTGATGGACAGGGAGGCCTGGAACGCTGCAGTCCTGGGGGTCACAGAGTCGGACACGACTGAGCGACTGAACTGACTGTGTCCTATCTGGCCTGCAGCACTGAAATACCGAGAGTCTTCTCCTCTGCCATAACAATCCTGAGTGCTTGAGAAGGTGGCCAGTCCATCAACCTGGGCCCCAAGAATGCCAGTGAGGTATGCATAGTCTGAGAAATAAATGATCCTTCAGTGGAACCCACTGAGAGGTGCGGGATGTTGATTAGTACAGCTTAACCTAGCCTCTCCTGTGTAATTCACCTACTTGTTTTCCTGCTTGGAGATACATACAACAGACATCATTTTTATGTTTTGGCTGTGCTGGGTCTTCATTGCTACACAGGCTTTTGTCTAGCCATGGTTCACCAGCTGCTCATCATGGTGGTGTCTCTTGTTGCAAAGCAGGGGATCAGGGCAAGCACACTTCAGTAGCTGTGGCCCGTGGGCTCAGAAGTTCCGGTTCCCGCGCTCCAGAGCACAGGCTTAATAGTCGGAGCACCTGGGTTCATGTCCCATGGCATCTGAAATCTTCTTGGACCAGGGACCAAACCTATGTCCCCTGCATTGGCAGGTAGATTCTTCACCACTGAGCCTCCAGCGAAGCCCAACAGAGATCATTAATGTTCTATTTTCTATGGCCACAAGAAACAAATTGAACATAAATCATGAAATTCAAAAGCTTAATTTTGGCCAACTCTTTTGTTCTTGGTGTTCTTGCTGTTAGTTATTTCTTCCTCTATTGTATCATTCTGCAGAGGGGATGCTCAGAAAAGATGGAAAAAACATTTCCCTGTGTCTTCCTCCACTGGAGTGAAGTGCAAATTCATGAAGAGAGAGATCTGGAAGCCTTGACACAGTTAAAGGAGTTGTTTGTCTAGTTGATTTTGCTAGCTGGGGACTCCATGGAGTAAAAAGTTCTTTTAGTTCTGATGACAAATGAAAGGATTTTTATAATTAAGAGTGGTGAAACTGAGCAGGTTTGTGATGGGAGCTTAAGGCAAAGGAAATTCTATTGCTTTCCATCAAAACAGAAGTAAAATGATTTTTGATTGTCTTCCCAGGGTCAGAAACTTGCAGGAAACTAAAAAGGAACAAACTGGAACTTCCCTGTTGGTCTAGGGGTTGGGATTTGGCACGTTCATTGCCCAGGGCATGGGTTTGATCCTTGGTCAGAGAACTAAGATTCCACAAGCTATGCAGCACCACCAAAAAAATTTTTTTAAGAAAGAAGGAAAGAAAGAGAATAAAATAAAAGGAAGAAATTAGAGAAGGCTCTCTATCAAGGAGGACATGTCCCCAAACAGGGTGGGGAGGCAAGGTCACAAAGACTTTGAAAGGCAGCCTGTCAGATGCAGAGATTGAAACAGAGACATCTGGTGTGCACGTTTAGCCTGTTACCTCTTCTGGGCTTGGCTTCCCCCTGGATAATGACAGAGCTGCTTTGGAGAAAGAGATGGAGGAAGTTAGGAAGGACTCTACAGAAAGAGGAGACCCCACTAGCATCCACCACTCCCTCTCTCTCTTTCAGATATAAATAGATAGATGGGAGCAGTGAGGGAGGCCAGACAGCTGGTGCCTGGTTCCCTCCAAAGCACATATGCCTCCCACCCCCAAGTGTAAGGATGTATGGATGTGAGAGCTGGACCATAAAGAAGGCTGAGTACCAAAGAGTGCCAAAGCATTGATGCTTTTGAATTGTCCTGGAAAGGACTTTTGAGAGTCCCATGGACTGCAAGGAGATCAAACTAGTCAATCCCAAAGGAAATCAACCCTGAATATTCATTGGAAGGACTGATGCTAAAGCTGAAGCTCCAATACTTTGACCACCTGATGCGAAGAACTGACTCGCTGGAAAAGACCCTGATGTTGGGAAAGATTGAAGGCAAGAGGAGAAGAGGGTGACAGAGAATGAGATGGTTGGATGGCACCTCTGACTCAATGGGCATGAATTTGAGCACACTTTGGGAGATGGTAAAGGGCAGGGAAGCCTGGTGTGCTGCAGTCCATGGGGTCGAAAAGAGCTGGATGCAACTTAGCGACTGAACAACAACAAAGCCCCCCAAGCATCCTGCAGGCAGACAGCCACTGTGCCTTGCCCAGTGAGTCTAAGTTAGATGTAGTTGGGCCTCCAAGGTGCTGCTTCCTTTTCTGAGGAGCTAAGAGTGTGATTTTCATGTTCTGGCTCGTCCACTTCCCCAAGGGAATGAAATAGCTGGGGCTGAATAATGCAACACTCCTGGTACATCGATGGTAGCCTCTCTCTTTTTTTAACTACAGCCTCTAATTCACTCCCAGGAACAAATTATATTTGATGGCTTTTTACTGAATTATTCATCCCTCCTCCCACTGCTCTCAGTGGTTCAGGAAGCCTGGAGATGGCCTGGGGTAGGAAGGACCTCATTTCCACCCATATACAGTTCCCAGGGGCAGCCGGGCTCTGACCACAGTGGAGGCAGGAGGCTGGCTGCCAGGCTGGGAGCAGGAATTCCAGAATCCCGCTCCATAGCACTGGTCTTCAGGGACACCTGGAGGCTGGGGGCCTTGCGGGCCTTGGGGCCCTCGAGGGCCGTACGGGAGGAGAGTGAAGGGGAGTCATGATGCTCGCCTGGTTTCCCCACGATTTGTGAATTTCTTCTGAAGACCTGGAAGCGCAGCCAAGCAGCCTTCACACAAGATCTTCGTCCTCCACACCCTCTTTTCCAAAATGTACATGTTGTCCCCACCCAGGCCCGAGGCCAGGTCACCAGCAAGGGGGTCAGAGTCCAGAGAAGGGGTGGGGGAGGGGGGAGCTGGCAAGAGAAATTTAGGGGAGAAAAGGGAGGGGTGATGTCTGCTTTCTCTCCGTGTATGTTTCCCATCCAATGACCAGGAGACACATGTTCATAATATCACGAATAAGGCCCTCACTTGCTCACAGTGCTTTACAGTTGACAAAGAACAGTCACATTCAGAGCCCTGAGCCCTGAAGTCGAAGTTGGGGAGCTTGACTTCCAGATCCGGGGTGTCTGTGTTCAGCCCACGTTGCACTTTCCCAGGCCTCAGTTTCCTCGCTTGCACAGTGAGAGGTTTATATGAGAGGTCTTTGGGGTCTAAGGTAAATTCTAACCCTGGTTCTACAACCCTCACTCTCTGTCTTGTGAGCTCCTAATCCTAGGCTGTTACCATTTCAGAGGGTCTCTGGGCATTTGTTCACTGAAGGTAGAAAGAACTCCATTTTCTTCCAAAGCAACAGCATCAACAGAGACAGGTTTCCCAATGCCAGTCTCACATCATTATCCCTGGCATCACCCACTAGGTCCTTCCCTTAGTGAGGGGACTCTAGGCACACCCCCGCCCCCCAGCTGGCCTGGGACCTGATTCTTGTAGGTGGTGCCCAGGAGGATGTGTATCACCAGCTGCAGTGCTCAGAGGCAGTGAGAGAAAAGGCAGGCACCCCCAATACACAGAGGCCACTTCCCCCATCTTCCCGAGCAAGCCTAGAGCACTCCGCATGGGGACATGCTCATGAGGACACGATGAAGGAGCTGACACTAACAGCAAATTACAGCAGAGGATGTTTCCCAACTGCTCTGTCATCTCGAGATCTCAAAGCACTCTGGGTCTTTCAGCTATTACCAGAACCTGTTCATGTGAAAAGACTAGATTAGTTAATGTGCACATTTTCAATTATATGAGACAGTATGGATAAGAATGTGTGAGTCCTGGACTCCTCAAGCTGTATTAGCTGTCAAATAGAATCCTCCTCATGCAGGGTGACCTGGGCAGTGTCTCTGTGTGGGGAGGGGACAAGTGGCTCCTGAGAGGGCTGTCACCAGGCTCACTTGTCTTGTCACCGCCCGCTGTCTTGGCCACACACACTGGTAACCCAAGAGGCAGTCATTCATCTATTCAACAAATGATCATTGAGCGTCTCCTGTATACCAGCGCTGTGTTACACGCTGGGCTGAGAGTGTTGAATGAAATAGTGAGAAGCATGACTCTAGCCCCCAGGACAATCTGCCTAACTGGGGAGGGGGAAGTATATACAGACAGGTGCACAGGCTTCCCAGGTAGCTCAGTGGGTAAATGAGAGGCAATGCAGCAGACACAGGAGTCGCCAGTTCGATTCCTGGGTCAGGAAGATCCCCTGGAGGAGGGCATGGCAATCCACTCCAGTATTCTTGCCTGGAGAATCCCATGGACAGAGCAAGCCTGGCATGCTGCAGTCCATGGGGTCGCAAAGAGTTGGACACGACTTAGCAACTAAGCACGCATGCATGTACAGACATAGGTGTATAGACACAGGTGCACACACACCCTCGCGCACACACACCCTCGCACACACACACACACACACACACACACACACACACTATACACGTTTACAGAGACTGAGAGACTCCTCAAGCAGCCCTAGTTGTTTCGGGACTTGGTAATTCACAGCATCCCAGCTGAGACCCCAGACACCACAGAAGAGATACAGAACATCCCCACTCTGACTTTTCTGGATTCCTGAGCCCCAGAATCATGAGCTAGAATGACAACAAATCAATATTTGAAGACATTAGGTGTCTGCTGCCTTGTGATGCTGACAGAGATAACTGAATCCCTCAGAGAAGCCACATAACCTGCAGAGAGTTGCTCAGCTATTAGGTTTTACAGCGGAAGTTTCAACCCAGCTGAGTTGTGACAATAGTTTGTCTCCTGGGGAGTGGGGGTGGGGGATAGAGTCCAGGGGAGCCCAGAACTTTCCTCAAAGTGGGACTAGCCCTCTGCACTTTGTCTTCACACACATTCACACACACGCAGGCACACAAACACATATACATGCACACACACACATATGTGCACACACTTGCACACATGCGCACGCATGCACATGCACACACATGCATGCACGCACACACGTACTCGCTCACCCCTAGGCATCACATTTCACCATCTCATTACCAGAAGGGAGTCCATTAAAGAAAAGCACCGGCAGAAAGCCCCTCCTTTAGAGAGAAAGCTGCAGTCAGCTAAGCCGAGTCAGCAGACCTGTGGAATCCGAGTCTGGCTGGTGCAGGCCACACTCTAGCCCTGCTCTGCAACACATAAGGTTTCAATTTGAATTCCATTTCCATGAAAAACAGGTCCAACAGAATCCTCTGGTCCTTCGAAGCCAGGAAGGGGCCCCGTACTAGGAAAGAGCCTCACATCCTTACAAAACAGGTTCCTGCTCTCTTGTCAAAAACAAGGAAGTTGAGAATGGGGGACACGGCGGCGGGGCAGGGGAGGTGGAGGGTGGGCCTCCACTGTCTGAAAATTCTGCTCTCTGTATTCTCGGTGTCATCAGCTCAGGGACTGGCTGAGGAAGGGGCAAAGCGACATTGGGGAAAAAGGAAAGGGAAGTTGCAACTTTTGATACTTATCATATATTTTGTTGCTTAGTGACCTCTATGACCCCATGGACTGAAGCCCACCAGGCTCCACTGCCCTTGGGGTTCCCCAGGTAAGAATACTGGGGTGGGTTGCCATTTCCTTTTCCAGGGGATCTTCCCAACCCAGGGATCAAACCTGCATCTCCTGCTTGGCAGGTGGATTTTTACCACTGACCTGCCAGGGAAGCCCACCTTCCATATGTCCAGATTCTATTCCCACTTGGAGAAATATCAAACCACACGGGCATCCCCAGTTTCCCTTGGAACCCTGGGTGAGTGGGAACTGAGCATGTCGGGCCTGCACCCCGAATTGTAAAGGGGAACCAGGCAGGGTGTGGACTAATTTACAAGGTCAGAGAGAAGCCTTCGTGATCTGACTGCGGCCCCCATACATCACTGTCTAAATAACAGACATTCATACTTCATTGAATGAGTGGAAAAAGAAATGATCTCCATACAACTGCCCTGATGTCAAGTCCCTAAAATATTAGGAAGTGGGCGGCCTGCTCCCCATTCAGATGTCCTCTGATCATCTGAGAAAGAGGGGGAAGCTCCTTTGCCCACTGGTAGGGCCCAAGCTCAAGGGACATGATGAGGAAGGAGCACAGGCCAGATGCCACCCTCCCACTGTGTGACCCTGGATGCGTTTCCCAGCCTCTCTGAGCCTCCGTGTTCTCATCTATACGTGGTACTTATACACAGTGAAATATCACTCGGCCGTAAAAGGAACAAATTTGAGTCAGTTGAGCTGAGAGATGGATGAACCTAGAGCCTGTTCTACACAGTGAAGTCAGTCAGAAAGAGAAAAATATCATGCTAATGCATATACATGGAATTTGGAAAATTGGTACTGATAACCCAGTTGCAGGGAGGAATAGCAACACGGACACAGAGAATGGACACGCAGACATGTTGGGAGATCAGCACTGACATATATATACTCTACCACGTAGAAAGTAAGAGAACCAGTGGAAAGTGCTGTATAGCCCAGGGAGCGCAGCTCGGTTCTCAGCTAGAGCAGTGGGATGGGTGTGGTGGGAGGGAGGGAATATGTGTACCTCCAGCTGATTCACTAGCACAACATTGTAAAGCAATTGTCCTCCAACTAAAGCTAAAAATTTTTTTTAAAGAAACATTGAGCAAAGGGGGAGAAAAATGAAGCTAAAATGGCTTTTCCCCCAAATTAATGAATGTGAAGACATATGGGATACTTTTCATCAAGCAGAAAGTTAACAACTGTAGTTCCTTTCACCTTACCTTCTGTTGGCACAAGGAATAAGCTTTTGCCATAGAAGTCTGTAGCCCTAGTTTCTTCCTCTTCCTTCTACCTCCTTGCCCTTGCAGTCTGGGTGCCTTATGAAGATTCTGTTTGGGGTGTGGGTTGTATATTGGGTTTCGATCTCCTCTCCCCCGCTCCAGGGAAGTTACTCATCTAATAGGGACTGCCTGTTTCTCATCTATGAACTAGGAGTCCTGACAGTACCTCCGTCACTGGAGTGAGAAAGCCATCGTCGTGAACTGGCAGGCTGCACCGTGGGGGCACCCTGACCTGGCTGCTCACTTCCAGAGAAAGGGGCATCTTTCTCTAATTTGCATCATGTTCTCTATGGGCTAAAGCTGGCTCTGAGCTGGTGTGAGGATGAAATGAGAGCAAGAAGGTCACTCACTCTAGTTCATCACAGGAGGAAGCTTTAAAAATATGCCCCAAATCTGATGACTTTTTCTCACCCCTTTAGAGCTCTAGGAGTTTCTCCGTTGGCCTCCTGCCAGCAATGTGCTGGTACACACACTGATTCACAAATCTGCTAGCAACTCAAGTGTCCATCCACAGATGAATGGAGAAAGATGAGGTCCATGTATACAATGGGACACGACTCAGCCATAAACAATATGAAAAAATGCCATTTGCAGCAACACGGATGGACCTAGAGATTATCACATGACGGGAAATAAGTCAAACAGAGAAAGACAAATGTATGATATCGCTTATATGTGGAATCTCAAAACTAGGAAAAATGAACTTACTTAGAAAACAGAAACAGACTCACAGACATAAAAAACAATCCTTTTTTTTCTTTGCTTTTCTTAAAAAACATTTTACAATGCTGTGTTGCTTCTGCCATACAAAAAAAGGGTGTTAGTCACTCAGTTGTGTCCGACTCTTTGCAACCCTATGGACTGTAGCCCACCAGGTTCCTCTGTCCATGGGATTCTCCAGGCAAGAATCCTGGAGTGGGTTGCCATTTCCTTCTCCAATACAAAAAAGGAATCAGCCATAATTATACATACATCCCTTCCCTCTGGAATCGCCCTCCCTTTCCTGCATCCTATCCTTCCAAGTCATCATAGAATGCCAGGCTGGGCTCCCTGTACTACACAGCAACTTCTCACCAGCTATCCGTCTTAAACCTGATAGTGTATCTTTATTGATGCTACTTTCTCCATTCATCCCACTCTCTCCCTCCCCTACTGTGTCCACAAGTCTCTTCTCCATATCTGTGCTTCCATTCATTCCCTGTAAATAAGTTTGTCAGTACCATTTTTCTAGATTCTATATATGTGTGTGTTAATGTATGATATTTGATTTTCTCTTTCTGACTTACTTCACTCTGTATAACAGACTCTAGGTTCCTCCACCTCACTATAACTGACTCAAAACAATCTTATGGTTACCAGAGCTTCTAGTACATTCTCTCTCTCCTCCTCCATCTCTCACGCCCTAGTCATCTTGTCTCTGCTCCCAGCTCACCCACCCATGACCCCTCATGTTTGCCTAGACTCTTGCCTTTCATGAGTTGTCTCCAGTTTTTCTGATGACCCCCATGGAACCCCATGTAGCCAGGAAAATCCTCAGGATCTTCCTGATTTCTAACAAGAGGGCCTGGTCTTGAAAAGGCTCCAGGTGGCATAGCTTGTCACTGGTGGCACCGTAACTGGAGCCCAGGTCTCTGAACTCCAAATGGGGGCAAACCTCATGAAAAATGCCTTCAGATTTCTATTTGCATGAAAACAGCTCTATCACACTGTCTGGGATGTCTTTCCCACATTCATCTCCTTGATCAAACTAAGAATTTTTCACAGCATCAGTTAACTTTGACAAGTGATTGCTATGAACCAGACACTGTCAGGGTTTTATATACATTATTCTTTTAATCCTCACTGTTCTCTGAAGCTCAGACAGTTTAACAAACTTCTCCAAGTTCACCAAGTTGACAAATGGTTGAGTCGGAATTCAAACCTAGGCTTTTTAAGAAAACAATTTTTTTATATTTATTTATTTATTTGGCTGCACCAGGTCTTTGTTGCAGGATTTTTTTAAGTTACAGCATGAGGGATCTTTTAGCTGTAGCGTGTAGGATCTAGTTCCCTAACCAGGCATCAAACCCAGGCCCCCTGCATTGGGAGTGTGGCGTCTTAGCCACTAGACCACCAGTTAATACCTGTGTGCATACTCAGTCATGCCTGATTCTTTGCGACCCCATGAACTGTAGCCCGTCAGGCCCCTCTTGTCCATGGGATTCTCCAAGCAAGAATTCTGAAGTGGGTTGCCATTTCCTCCTCCAGGGGAATCTTCCCAACCCAGGGATCAAACCTGTGTCTCCTACCTTGCAGGTGGATTCTTTATCACTGAGCTGCCATTGAAACCCCGCTGGAACATCAAAGAAGTCCCCAAATCCAGGCTTTTAACAACACACATGGGGACCCCCTTTCCAGAGGAGATCCACCACCAGGAAAAGAGTCAAAGGGAAGAGCAGACAGAGATCTTTCATCCAGTGTCTTCACTCATCAACTCTCTTTGGTTCTCACCCCAAGAACAGGAACCCTGGGGCCTCTAGGACAGAGATCCTGAGTCCTGGGTTCTCTACTCATCACCAGGCTCCTTCTTCAGCTCCTCCTCCTCCGCTCTCCTCTGGCTCCTGGGCGGAGCGAGCCTTAACCTCCAGTCTGCCCCCTGAGTCCCAGCCCAGCATCCTCTCTTCTCTTTCATATCCTCCCTCTAAAGCAGAAGCAGCCTCCAGCCCTCTCCCCACCCCCAGCAGAGCAAGAATAGCTCGCGGCTGGATAAAAGCTCTGAGCCCTGAGCCACAAGCATCATTTCGCTTTAACTCATTGTGTCCTTTCTTTCCAATGACCCGCATTCATCACTCTCTACAGCCTGCCCCGCAGCCCTCACACACACAGCTCAGTGGTTCTCTTTGGATGGCTTCTTCTTGGGCATCTTCAGAGACGGACTTGCTTCCCAAGCCATCCTTAGAAGGTCCCTCCCAGCCAGCCCCCCAGCCTTCGGATCACAGCGTTCATTACCGAGCTCGCTGCAGCTCTCAACAACCAGACACTTGGAGGAGATGCATCTGTCCCCCAGGATGGCTGTAAAGGCAGCATGCTCACTTGGTAGTTGCTTCCTGCTGCTTTTTCCAAGGTAGGGCTTGAACTGGTGAAAGGGAGAAGAAATAATCTCCACCTTATGTCTTAAGAAAATAAATCCTTGCCCTAATAAAATCAGCAGTCCTGAAATATGCAGGAAGGGAGATGGAAGGTCCTCCATTCCTAATTAAGTTTCCATCCTGACGTGGGAGCCGAGCGGGATGGGGGATTGGAAAGGCATTAGGTCCCTAACACCTGGAAGAAACAGTCTTCCTTCGTTATAAGACGTTAGCATGAGCGGTCCCTCTGCTTTCTGTTCAAGTGACGTGCATATTCCCTTGCACAGGCGCCTGAATTAGTCTGGACCTTTCTCTTAGGCCAAATGCCACTTCATTCTCCTTTTGATGACTGTGTGCTTAGTCACTCAGTCATGTCCAACTCTTTGTGACCCCATGGACTGTAGCCCACCAGGCTCCTCTGTCCATGAGGTTTTTCAGGCAAGAATACTGGAATGCGTTGCCATTTCCTTCCTCCAGGATATCTTCCTGACCCAGGGACTGAACCTGTGTCTCCTGTGTTTCCTGCATTGCAGGCAGATTCCTTACCTGCTGAGCTACTGATGACTGAGGTTGCCTTATTTATTCCTCTAAATTATTTGGTCCAGTGTAACCCACCCATCTCCTGTGTATCACTCCTGAGTCAGCCCCTATTAATCCTCCATGAGGGGAAGTAGTGTGGGTGTGGGGGGAGCGGTCTGAGGATGGGAAAGGGGGCAAGTCATTGAAGAAGCAGCAGCAAAGGAAGCTGAAGAAGCCTAGGGACTCTGGCCCCATCAGAGCAGACAGGAAGAAGCATCCTGGCAGACAGCATCTCTGTCCTAAGGGTGCCGAGGCTAATGCAGTTTTCCTTTGAAGGATGTTTTACTGCTGCTAATGGACTGTTTCTTACTGAATCTTGTTTCCTGGTACATTTAAAGCAGCCGTGAAGGAGGAGAGCTCTCACAACCCACAGTTTACATTTCCTTCCTGGGGTGTTTGTTTTCTTCAGAGACACACTTTCTCGGGTACAAAAACCACATTCAGAAAAACAAATAGCATACCTTAACACATATATGTGGAGTCTAGAAAAATGGTACAGATGATCTTATTTGCAAAGCAGAAATAGAGACACAGACGTAGAGAACAAACGTATGGACAGCCAGGAGGTAACAGTTTGGAGGAGTAGGATGACTTGGGAGATTGGGATTGACTTATAAACACTACTTATGCATGCGTGCTAAGTCACTTCAGCTGTGTCCGACTCCGTGCACCCTTGAGGATTGTAGCCCGCCAGGCTCCTCTGTCCATGGGTTTCCCAGGCAAGAATACTGGAGTGGGTTGCCATTTCTTTCTCCGGGGAGCTTCCTGACCCAGGAATTGAACCTGTGTCTTCTGCATTGGCAGGTGGATTTTTACCACTGAGCCACCAGGAGAGCCCTAATGTGTATATGTGAAAGTGAAAGTGAAGTCATGTCTGACTCTTTTGTGACCCCGTGGACTGTAGCCCACCAGGCTCCTCTGTCTGTGGGGTTCTCCAGGCGAGAATACTGGAGTGGGTTGCCATTTCCTTCTCCAGGGGATCTTCCTGACCCAGAGATCAAACCCAGGTCTCCCACATTGCAGGCAGACACTCTAACCTCTGAGCCATCAGGGAAACCCACATGTATGTATACATAGAGCTAATTCGCTATACAGCAGTGTATACTATAGCACAAACTAACACAACATTGTGAAACAACTATACTCCAATAAAAATTCATTGGGAAAAAAAACCCACATTCAACCCTACCTGTCCAAGGCACTGCTAGAGGCACTGATCTATCAGCAATTTAACTCTGTAAAACATTTTGCACATATAGTCAGATAGAGGCAAAGACTGACCCGGTGTGCAGTGAACCATTTCCTCCTCATCCTAGACACACAATTGGACTATGTTTCCCAGCTTCCCTTGCAATTATGTGGATACAGCCAAGTGACTGGGTTCAGCCCAGCGGAATGTGGATAAAAAGGATGTGGGTCACTTCCCAGGCTGGCCCATGAACCCACACAAACCTGAACACTCTCTCTCCTTCCCGTATCTGTTGACCAGATAAGGAGGATGCCGAGGACTGCAAGGTGGAGGGGTTGAGGGATTCATAATGTAGAGGCTGGCTGAGTCCCTGAGTCACAAGGTGGAGGAGAGCTAAGCAGAACACCTGCGTGGCTGTTTTATGAGTAATTCATAAACTTTTATCGAGTTAAACTGCTAGGTAAACGTTGGTTACCGCAGTTAGCCTACCCTGGCTAATACAGGACTTCCCTGGTGGCTCAGACAGTAGAGTCTGCCTGCAACGCAGGAGGTGTGGGTTCGATCCCTGGAAGGGGAAGATCTAAGATCCCGGGTTGGGAGAAGGAAATGGCTACCCACTCCAGTATTCTTGCCTGGAGAATTCCATTGACAGAGGGGCCTGACCGGCTAATACCTCTCCCATTCTAAAGATTATCCAATTGAATTACAACTGAATTTCTGTGACTTGCTCACTGTGAGATGCTGTTCAGTGGCAGAGCTGGGCTTCACAGGCAGATTTTCTGACTAACTCCGGTGCTTTCACCCCATCCCACAGCTGCTCCATCATTGCTTCTGCTCCTGCTCTCAGAGAAACAACAGATCTGCTGAGACAAGCAATCATCTCCTACAGCTGCATTTACAGCTCATTGATGTTGTCCTAATTAGGACCTTAACGAAGATGGCCCCTGGGGGGTGGGAGGTGGGGGAAGACACTGGAAGCAGGGAGATAATCAGAGCTTCGTCCTGGACATAATATAGGAAGAGAATCCGCAGAGTCACCTTTGAGGACCTTGCAGCAGCCTTAGGAACAGCAGGCACCAGGGTTAACCCAGAAGGTAGGTTGTGCTCCGTCCCTCATTCGTGTCCAACTCTTTGTGGCCCCATGGACCATAGCTTGCCAGGCTCCTCTGCCCATGTGATTTTCCAACAAGGGTACTGGAGTGGGTTGCCATTTCCTTCTCCAAGCAATCTGCCCAATTTAGGGATTGAACCCATGTCTCTTATGTCTCCTGCATCGGCAGGCAAGTTCTTTACCACTGGCACTACCCAGTAGGTGTGTTAAGAGGGTCTTAAAGGGCTGCACTGTGCTCATTTTAGAAACAGGTAGAGTGTGTGTGGTCCCCAAGAGGAACCCAAGGAAGCCCCAAGCATGCACGGAAGAATCCCTGGAATGTTAATGATACCTGGCCAGGACGTTGGCACCACTGCTCCTCGGTTCAGAAATCCTTCAGTGGCTTACTTGTGGCTACAGCATGAAGTCCAGCACCTTAACTGCACCCAAGGTCCCCCGAGACCTGCCCGTTCTTACCTGTCCATCTCAGGCCCCCTCCTCAAGGGCAACACAGACAGAGCATGGAGAAATACCTTATGCTCCATCAATGTAGACGATCTTAACTACCATCCCACCCAGGTCTTTGCAAACTGTTTGCTCTGCATGGACCCCCAGCCCCATCCTACCCCCTTAAATCTCAGGCCAGCTGCCTTCTCCTTCTCCAGTCTGGGGGAACATTCCTGTTTTGTGCTTCACAACAGCCTTTGCACATCCACATGTCAGATTGCAGTAGATGGCTGAATAAGCAGAATTCTGACATAAATCCACTTGGCATGGTAGTAGGTAACATAATTGACCATCCAATGGTCTCCACATCCTGATGCCTGTGACCAGTCACTAAGATATGTTACTCAGCACAGTAGAATTAAAGTGATCAATTGACCCTAAGAAAAATAATCCTGGAAACTTCCCTGGTGTTACAGTGGTTAAAAATCCACCTTCCAGTGCAGGGGACACAAATTTGATTCCTGACCAGGGCACTAAGATCCCACGTACTTCATGGCCAGAAAAATAAAATCTTAATCAGAAGCAGCATTGTAACAAATTCAATAGAGACTTTTAAAATGGTACACATCAAAATAAAAAAATCTTCCAAAAAAAAATCCCAGAAGGGAAAATCAGATAAGCAGAGACTTTCCAAACCAAGGGACCAAAGAAAAGAAAGAGATTGGTAGCAATGTTTCTTCAAAAATATATATATATATCATTTATAGAGTTTGGAAGAAAGGTGTGTTTTAACAAAAGTGATTCGAAGTTATGTTTTTTGTTTATTTCAAAGGCTATATTTTTCAATCCTGGTACACCCTAGAAACCCAGTTATGGTCCTCATCTGATCATTCACCAGTTTTGTGACTGTGAACTGGTATATTAATCTCTGAGAGACTTACTTTCTGCCTTTGTAGAGTGTGGGCATAATGCTTACATGGCCAGGTTGTTTAGAGGATGATGAACAGCATTTGCACAGACCCCAGAGCGTAGCACCTAGTAGATGATCAATAAATGTCATCTCAGTTGAGGAGCATCTTCTAAGGTAGGGGGCACCTTTTGCTCTCGGCTGGGAGGTGCAAAGAAAGGCAATGCCAAAGAATGCTCAAACTACTGCACAATTGCTCTCATCTCACATGCTAGTAAAGTAACGCTCAAAATTCTCCAAGCCAGGCTTCAGCAATACGTGAACCGTGAACTTTCAGATGTTCAAGATGGTTTTAGAAAGGGAGAGGAACCAGAGATCAAATTGCCAACATTCACTGGATCATGGAAAAAGCAAGAGAGTTCCATAAAAACATCTATTTCTGCTTTTTGACTATACCAAAGCTTTTGACTGTGTGGATCACAAGAAACTGTGCAAAATTCTGAAAGAGATGGGAATACCAGACCACCTGACCTGCCTCTTGAGAAACCTGTATGCAGGTCAGGAAGCAACAGTTACAACTGGACATAGAACAACAGACTGGTTCCAAATAGGAAAAGGAGTACATCAAGGCTGCATATTGTCACCCTGCTTATTTAACTTCTATGCAGAATACATCATGAGAAACGCTGGGCTGGAAGAAGCACAAGCTGGAATCAAGATTGCTGGGAGAAATAACAAGAACCTCAGATATGCAGATGCTACCACACTTATGGCAGAAAGTGAAGAGCTAGAAAGCTTCTTGATGAAAGTGAAAGAGGAGAGTGAAAAAGTTGGCTTAAAGCTCAACATTCAGAAAACGAAGATCATGGCATCTGGTCCCATCACTTCATGGGAAATAGATGGGGAAACAGTGGAAACAGTGTCAGACTTTATTTTGGGGGGCTCCAAAATCACTGAAGATGGTGACTGCAGCCATGAAATTAAAAGATGCTTACTCCCTTGGAAAAAAGGCTATGACCAGCCTAGACAGCATATTGAAAAGCAGAGACATTACTTTGCCAACAAAGGTCTGTCCAGTCAAGGCTATGGTTTTCCAGTGGTCATGTATGGATGTGTGAGTTGGAGTGTGAAGAAAGCTGAGCACTGAAGAATTGATGTTTTTGAACTCTGGTGTTGGAGAAGACTCTTGAGAGTCCTTGGACTGCAAGGAGATCCAACCAGTCCATTCTAAAGGAGATCAGTCTTGGGTGTTCTTTGGAAGGAATGATGCTAAAGCTGAAACTCCAGTACTTTGGCCACCTCATGTGAAGAGCTGACTCATTGGAAAAGACTCTGATGCTGGGAGGGATTGGGGGCAGGAGGAAAAGGGGATGGAGGATGAGATGGCTGGATGGCATCACTGACTCGATGGATGTTAGTTTGAGTGAACTCTGGGAGTTAGTGATGGACAGGGAGGCCTGGCGTGCTGCGATTCATGGGATCACAAAGAGTCCTACAGGACTAAGCAACTGAACTGAACTGGGAGGTGCTGACTCCAGCATTACAGACCAGACTTAGTCCTATGGGTTTATAGTTGCTGGAGAACAGAACTAGGAGAACACACACCTAGGAGACCAGAACTCTTTCTTTCTAACACATCTGCCTTTGCCTTCTTCCTCTTGGAGCAGCAGCTCCGGTGCTGGCCTGGTTGACGGAGGAAGTGCTCTGCTCCACCTAAAACTTGTGCCTGAAAAATTCACCCACACCATCATTCCACAGAGTCATCTTCTAAAGCCTGTACTAGAAATGTCTGTCTTCCAGCAGATGACTCCTCTATCAGTTCAGTTCATTCACTCAGTCGTGTCCGACTCTTTGCGACCCCATGAATCGCAGCACTCCAGGCCTCCCTATCCATCACCAACTCCCAGAGTTCACTCAGACTCACATCCATCAGGTTTGTGATGTCATCCAGCCATCTCATCCTCGGTCGTCCCCTTCTACTCCTTCCCCCAGTCCCTCCCAGCATCACAGTCTTTTCCAATGAGTCAACTCTTTGCATGAGGTGGCCAAAGTACTGGAGTTTCAGCTTTAACATCATTCCTTCCAAAGAAATCCCAGGGCTGATCTTCAGAATGGACTGGTTGGATCTCCTTGCAGTCCAAGGGACTCTCAAGAGTCTTCTCCAACACCACAGTTCAAAAGCACCAATTCTTTGGCTCTCAGCTTTCTTCACAGTCCAACTCTCACATCCATACATGATCACTGGAAAAACCATAGCCTGGACTAGATAGACCTTTGTTGGCAAAGTAATGTCTCTGCTTTTCAATATGCTATCTAGGTTGGTCATAACTTTCCTTCCAAGGAGTAAGCGACTTTTAATTTCATGGCTGTAGTCACCATCTGCAGTGATTTTGGAGCGCCCCCAAAATAAAGTCTGACACTGTTTCCACTGTTTCCCCATCTATCTTCCATGAAGTGATGGGACCAGATGCCATGATCTTAAGTTTTCTGAATGTTGAGCTTTAAGCCAACTTTTTCACTCTCCTCTTTCACTTTCATCAAGAAGCTTTTAGCTCCTCTTCACTTTCTGCCATAAGGGTGGTGTCGTCTGCATATCTGAGGTGATTGATATTTCTCCCAGCAATCTTGATTCCAGCTTGTGCTTCTTCCAGCCCAGCGTTTCTCATGATGTATTCTGCATAGAAGTTAAATAAGCAGGGTGACAATATGCAGCCTTGATGTACTCCTTTTCCTATTTGGAACCAGTCTGTTGTTCTATGTCCAGTTCTAACTGTTGCTTCCTGACCTGCATACAGGTTTCTCAAGAGGCAGGTCAGGTGGTCTGGTATTCCCATCTCTTTCAGAATTTTGCACAGTTTCTTGTGACCTACACAGTCAAAAGCTTTGGCATAGTCAATAAAGCAGAAATAGATGTCTTTTGGAACTCTCTTGCTTTTTCCATGATCCAGTGAATGTTGGCAATTTGATCTCTGGTTCCTCTCCCTTTTTTAAAACCATCTTGAACATCTGGAAGTTCACGGTTCACGTATTGCTGAAGCCTGGCTTGGAGAATTTTGAGCATTACTTTACTAGTGTGTGAGATGAGTGCAGTTGTGCAGTAGTTTGGGCGTTCTTTGGTATTGCCTTTCTTTGGGATTGGAATGAAAATGGACCTTTTCCAGTCCTGTGGCCACTGCTGAGTTTTCCAAATTTGTTGGCATATTGAGTGCAGCACTTTCACAGCATCATCGTTCAGGATTTGAAATACCTCAACTGGAATGCCATCACCTCCACTTTGTTCATAGTGATGCTTTCTAAGAAGGTTGACTTCACATTCCAGGATGTCTGACTTTAGGTGAGTGATCACACCATTGTGGTTATCTGGGTCGTGAAGATCTTTTTGTACAGTTCTTCCGTGTATTCTTGCCACCTCTTCTTAATATCTTCTGCTTAATATCTTCTGCTTCTGTTAGGTCCATACCATTTCTGTCCTTTATCAAGCTCATCTTTGCAGGAAGAGGGCTGGACTGGGGGGTTTGTAATTAGCAGATGCGAACTATCACACTCAGGATGGATGAACGACAGGGTCCTATGCTATAGCACAGGGAACTGTATTCCAACCTCCTAGGATAAGCCATAGTGGAAAAGAATATTGAAGAAAAAGAATGCATATAAAACAGAAAAAGAAAAGAAACATCCTCCATCCTGCCTTCTCCTTCAGGAATGCACAGAGAAACAAAAGGATAAATAATACTCAGGTCTTATTTTTCATTGTAAGTATTTACAAAACACATAAAGGAAAAACAAGCAAAAGAGCCTACATCATCCAACCACTTTCAGGTAATAATTATACATTTCTCCTTATTTCCTTCTTGTCTTTTTCTTTGAATCTATGTATCTGAAGATATACATTTTATAAAATTAGGATCATACTTTATAAAGATGGGCTTGATAAAGGACAGAAATGGTATGGACTTAACAGAAGCAGAAGATATTAAGAAGACTCCTCTATATTCAGAAATAATGAGCTAGTGAAAAAGGATGGATTTCTTTAAAGTATTAAATTTTAAAATTCAAGCTACACCTGTGTATAAAGTATGATCCTAATTTTATAAAATGTGTATCTTCAGACACATAGATTCAAAGAAAAAAAGACAAGAAGGAAATAAGGAGAAATGTATAATTATTACCTGAATGTGGTTGGGTGGTGTAGGCTTTTTGTTTGTTTTTCCTTTATGTGTTTTGGAAATACTTACAATGAAAAATAATACCTGAACATTATTTATCCTTTTGTTTCTCTGTGCATTCCTCAAGGATAAGGCAGGATGGAGGATGTTTCTTTTCTTTTTCTGTTTTATATGCATTCTTTTTCTTCAATATTCTTTTCCACTATGGCTTACCCCAGAAGGTTGGAATATATTTCCCTGTGCTATAGCGTAGGACCCTCTCGTTCATTTATCCTGAATGTGAGAGTTTGTATCTGCTAATTACAAACCCCCAGTCCAGCCCTCTTTGTGTTCCCATCACCCTTGGCAACCAGGAGTCTGTTCTCTATGTCTGCGAGTCTGTTTCTGTTTCATAGATAGGTTTGTTTGTGTTATATTTTAGATTCCACATATAAGTGTTATCATATGGTATGTCTCTCCCTTTCTGACTTACTGGAGTGGGTTGCCATTTCCTCCTCCAGGGATCTTCCCTACCCAGGGATCGAAACTGCATCTCCTACATTGGCAGGTGGGTTCTTTACCACTAAGCCACTGGGGAAGCCTTGTAAAAGGACTTTTAATAAGCTGTTTTCTTTTATTCCAGCTGTGGCTTCAGAGCTGATTCGCATTCCTAGTCTAGAAGTCATTTTTGATCACAAACATCAGAAGTGATGACAGAGTTGAAAGTCTTACTTATCAGAATAAGAGTTCCAGAGAACCCCTGATTGACTCCAAAGTTTCCCCCTTTTAGACTTGGGATGTTTGTCTCTCTTCATGCTGCTATGTCAGGGGAAAGCACTGCCAAATGGAGTTTTTCCATATTTGACTCAAAGCGGGTGGAGGGTTGAAATTGATCCTTGTTATAACGTTGGTGCCAACTGTTGGCCAGGAATAAGCATTCACAGCCAGATTTTTGAATTCCTGTAACCAGGAGCCCATAATAAAAAGACTCCTACAAACCCTGACCTCTCTCTTTCTCTCTGAGGCCCCTGGCCAAGAAAAGCAGGAACCTCTGGAGCCAAAAGGATCCAAGGATGGAGTGGAGAGAGACGAGAGTCCTGGCAAAGAAGTCGACTGGGTGCACTGATTCCAAGCATGTCTGAGACAAAGTCTCTCCGTTGCTGGACCGGCCAGGCCACTCCCACCTCAGGCCCAGGCAAGCTGGACTTCAGAACAGTTGCTGTTTCTACCACACCGCACTCAGTTGGTGACCAGCCAGCTGGTCTATTTGCCCAAAGAGGCCCAACCCAACCACAGCCACCACCCCACGGAGAACTTGGCTGCTTCTTTAAGAACCTCCCTTCCTTGCCTTCTGGACAGAACAGATCCTGGACTGTTTTTACTTTTTCAACACCCCTGCCCTCCCTCCAGACAGAAGCAGGATGTTTAGATGGCTAGGGGTCTGCTGTGTTGGCCATTGGTCCCCACTTTGAAAGTAGTTCCAATCAATATCAGTGGATCTACTTCTGCTAAGGCTTTGGATCGAGCCCAGGACACCTGAACCTCTCTCTCTCTTTCTCTCTCTCTCTGTCTCTCTCTCTCTCCCTGAGAGAACTTGGCTACAGGGAGTTCTACAGGGTGAGGTAGAAGACATGCCTTCCCTTTTTAAGGATTTTTCTTTTTAGACTTTTAAGAAATCTTCCCCAATCCCAAAAGCTCAAGGGAGAAAGCAAGTCTCATTTTGCTGATGTTTGCTCACTAAGTCTTGTCCAGCTCATTGCAGCTTCATGGACTGCAGCACACCAGGTCCTCTGTCCTCCACTGTCTCTCAGAGTTTGCTCAGATTCGTGTCCATTGAGTTGATGATGCTGTCCAACCATCCCATCCTCTGTTTGCACTTCCTCAATCTTTCCCAGCATCAGGGTCTTTTCTAATGAGTCAGCTCCTCACATCAGGTGGCCAAAGTATTGGAGCTTCAACTTCAGCATCAGTCCTTCCAATGAATATTCCTGCTTGATTTCCTTTAGGATTTCCTTTAGGACTTTGCTCTCCTTGCAGTTCAGGGGACTTTCAAAAGTCTTCTCTAGCACCATAATTTGAAAGCATCAGTTTTTGGTGCTCAGCCTTCTTTATGGACTAACTCTCACATCCATATGTGACTACTGGAAAAACCATAGTTTTGACTATAGGGACTTTTGTCAGCAAAGTGATATCTCTACTTTTTACCATGCTGTCTAGGTATGTCATAGCTTTCCTTCCAAGGAACAGGCATCTTTTAATTTCATGACTACAGTCACCGTCTGCAGTTATTCTGGAGCCCAAGAAATAAAATCTGTCATTGTTTCCATTTTTTCCCCATCTATTTGCCTTGAAGTCATGAGTCTCATAGCTGGGCATCTTACCCCTTTGCAGAGCTCTTCTCAGTCTCCTAAGGGCTGGGGTAGGATCCAAAAGAAAACTCCTCTATGGAAAACAACCTGTGTGATTAAAGGCCTGTTGGACAAAGTGTCCATGAGTAACGACCCTCTCTTGCTCCCTCCAGACTGAACAGAAAGATGCACAAGAGCAGGCTCACCACTGATAACTGAGCCAGTGCCTGCTCCTCTAGAGCTGAGTTCATCCCAGAAGCAAAGGTCCTAAGATTTGAGGATGGAGACTGGGAACCACAGGCACAGTGAGAAAGCCAGAGCTGCCCAGCAGGGAATGGACCAGGAGCAGCGGCAGCCACACAGAGGCCCCCTTCTGCTGGCACTTTCACGCGGGCCTGCCTGGCCAATCCCCAGGCTGTTATCAGTGCTTCGCTGCTGCCACTGCCAGAGCTCCCTGGGGGCTGTTCAGCACCGTGGGGGCTCCTGCGGCAACTACTAGAGCTAAGACTAGCCCCCGCCCACCCCGCACCTTCCATCACCCTGCAGAATCCACTGCCCGAGGATGTGCAGGTACTGCTGAAGCCCACACAGCCATATCCATCCCGCAGGTCCTCCATCACCCAAACTGGCTTTGCAGTGGCCATGCCTTTTGTCCCCAAGTCAATTGTTTTCTGCCCCCTCAGTCCATCCCCCGATCCCTAAACCATGGTGAACAATTCCCAGTGATGCAGTGTTCCAGTCCAGCAGAGCAAGGCAGGCTCGGCAGGTAGCCAGTCGCCAGAGCAGCAACCCTGCCAGGACCCAGCAACTGGTTACAGTTGTGGAAGATAAGCCACCAGCAGGACGGCAGGACCCATGCTTAGAGTGGGCTTCCTCGGTGGCTAAGATGGTAAAGAATCTGCCTGCAATGCAGGAATCTTGGGTTTGATCTCTGGGTTGGGAAGATCCCCTGGAGAAGGGGATGGCTACCCACTCCGGTATTCTTGACTGGAGAATGCCATGGACAGGGGAGCCTGGCAGGCTACAGTCCACGGGATCTCAAAGAGTTGGACGTGACTAAGTGACTAACACTTGTGGCTTAGAGTACAGAGCATCCATCCTGAGGCTTCTTCACAGAATCCATAACATCTTCCCTGCACCTTCTACCAGTCAGTGATGAAAGACTCCAGCAGGCATTGACGGCATCCCTCCATAAGGCTGGGGCTGGGACTTTGGGAAGAAAGGGGTTCCCAAATTATGATACTAGAGCTTTATGCAGAGTCCCCTTTTTGCCACTGTCGTAATCCATATTTCTAGATTTTCCCCTTTCCTGCATGGATCAGAGGAAACCGGGGAAGTATAAATACACTTGACTTTACTGAGCCTTCAGCAAGACTCTCCTGCCCTGGAGAGAAGCCCTGGAAGATTAAAGAGTCACAGGGAACCAATTGCTGAAGATGGTCACAATCGTGAGAACCACTGTGCACCCGTGGGAAGCCACCAGACACCATGTCCAGGCTGCTCTCCATGCGGCTGCAGCTCCCCGGCCACCCACAGCACATGGACACGTGGACACGAGAAGAAAAGGCTTCTGGGAAAGCAGCTTTGTCAAAGGCCTTTTGAAAACTTTGGCAAATGTGTGACAACATGGCTAGACCTAGAGGACATGATGCTAACTGAGATAAGCCAGACACAGAAAGACAAATACTGTATCATCCATTTATACGTAGAATCTGCTGCTGCTGTTAGGTCACCAGCCGTGTCTGACTCTCTGCGACCCCGTGGACGGCAGCACGCCAGGCTTCCCTGTCCATCACCAACTTCCGGAGCCTGTTCAAACTCATGCCCATCAAGTCGGTGATGCCATCCAACCACTTCATCCTCTATCATAGAAGGTTAGTTAGTCTTAGATGTCGTAGGTTAGTTTTCTAAAACTAACTAAATTTATAGAGGTAGAGAGTAGCATGGTGGATGCCAAGGGTCAGGGAAGGGGTCACAGGGAGAGGATGGTCAATGGGTATAAAGATGCAAGACGAATGAGCTCTGGGCATCTCCTCTACAGTCTAGTGTCTATGGCTAATCATTCTGCATTTTTAAAAATTCTGGGGGGCATGTGGGATCTTAGTTCCTCCACGAGGGATTAAACCCAGTCCTAACTGCTGGATCACCAGGGAAGTACCAATAATTCTATATTTTACACTGAAAATTTTCCTAAGAGGATAACACTTATGGTGCATGTGCTAATAATTATGGCCAAAGGAAACTTTAGGAGGTGATGGGTATCTGTGCTGTTGATAGTAGGGATGGGTTTTCGGGTGACACTTGTCCCCAGACTCATTAAACTGTGTGCATTAAATGTGTACATATCAGTCACTCCTCAATGAAGTGGCTTTAAAGAAATGTGGCCCAAAAAAATTTGGTGAAAAAGAAAAAGGACAATTTATTAAGAGGAAATCCTGAGAAATGCGGTTTGATTGACTATTTAATGGAAACCCTGAACAATAAATTAGGGGCAACCACCTGGCAGGCTCCAGCACTGTTAAGGTATTACTCACAGTAGTTTATCAACAGATGTTATCTTTAGGGTTCAGGAACAAAAGTTAGAATTTGGGGGAATTTTCAGTAACACCCAAATCTTAAGTTATTGTTTGTTAGTACCTCAGTCATGTTAGTTGCTCTTTGCGACCCCATGGACTGCAGCCCACTGGGTTCCTCTGTCCATGGAATTCTCCAGACAAGTATACTGGAGTGGGTTGCCATGCCTTTCTCTGGGGGATCTTCCTGACCCAGGGATGGAGCCTGGGTCTCCTGTACTGCAAGCAGATTCTTTACCATCTGAGCCACCAGGGAAGCCCAAGTTATTCTTTAATTATTTCTAAAATTAATTATATTCTTTACTCATGGATGTCTAAAAATTGTATATGAAGAAATATTAATTTTAGTTGCATTTATGAAAACTATAGTCTATAGAAAATATTCAAACACTAGAAAACACCAGCAGGATACCCTGGTGGCCCATTGATTGGAACTTCTTTCAATGCAGCGGGTGCAGGTTTGGTCCCTGACTGGGGAACTAAGGGTCCACGTGCCTCTGGCCAAAACACATAAAACAGAAGCAATATTGTAACAAATTCAATGAAGACTTTAAAATGGTCCGATAAAAAAATCTTTAAAATAAACACCAGCAAACATCACAGTGTACTGTAATGTAACAGTCAGATTTCCCAGTGAGACATTAATAGTTAATGGCACTAGTCAGAATCATACTTTGAAATTGCTCTTTTTAAAATGTATTTTGCTTCCAAAATGTATTATTTCTTGGAACACCATTCATAAGATTTGTGGAAAGCATACAATGCGCAAAATGTGTTAATAAATTAATAAAATGTCTTAGTTATTACTTTATTTGCAACAATCACTCATCATTAGAGACAGACAGGTCACAGACGCACACTCACAACATGGCTACAGCTGTAGCTTAGGAGATCAGCTGGCTAAGCATCACTGCTTTTCTCCTGGGTGCTCCTGTCTGGTTTCCAAACCTATCACCCGTAACCTTGGAGTCTGTGTGTCAGCGTCTTCTGCACCCATGTTCCATTGCACTTCAGTGGATTCCTTCAGATCAATAACATCTCTGTGTCACTTGCAAAGCTTTCATTCTCGAAGGAATAGAGTTTTTCTTGTTTCCCTAACTTCTCCACTGGTTTTCCTCAAAATTTGAAATTTGGAAAAACATAGAAATTTCCCAAGCAATTCTTTCAAGTAAAGAATTCTCACGTGCAGCTCAAAATGGGCTGCAGGTCAGGTGGGGATGGGCCATCAGCAGGGCCCCTGGAAGGGAAGAAGGTAACTTGCTGGGGTGGGAGGAACTGGGACTTGGGGCTGCAGTCCAACCTCAGGACAAATCACCTGTGAAAACAGGAACCCATCAGCCTGTCTTCTTCAATTTAGCCTCGGCTAGAAAACATATTGGCTTTCCTGGTGGCTCAGTGGTAAAGAATCTGCCTGCCAATGCAGGAGACCCAGGTTCCATCCCTGGATCAGGAAGATCCCCTTAGAGGGAAATGGCATGCGACTCCAGTATTCTTGCCTGGAGAATCCCATGTACAGAGGAGCCTGGTGGGCTATAGTCCATGGGGCCACATAGAGTCGGACACAACTTAGCGCCTAAACAACAATAGAAACACATTGGAAACAGCAGCCCCCAGCCTCATTTAGCAGCTAGTGAAGAGACTTTAAAGCATGAAGAAGACTGACAAGGAAAACACAAGTCCTGACTTAACTGTGATGACTTGTCAAAGAGAAGGAAAATAGGAGGGAAATACTGACGCTTACCAATTAAAATCAGAACTACGCCTGTTTCTTCCTTGTCATAAAGCTGAGTTTCTGCCTAAGGCTCTTTGTTTGGAAGGCCAAACAACTTTCGGGTAATATTGAGAGATTTGATTTTTACAGTTTCAAGGACAGTAGACTGGAAGAAACACAAGCTGGAATCAAGCTTGCCGGGAGAAATATCAGTCACCTCAGATATGCAGATGACACCACCCTTATGGCAGAAAGTGAAGAGGAGCTAAAAAGCCTCTTGATGAAAGTGAAAGAGGAGAGTGAAAAAGTTGGCTTAAAGCTCAACAGTCAGAAAACGAAGATCATGGCATCCGGTCCCATCACTTCATGGGAAATAGATGGGGAAACAGTGGAAACAGTGTCAGACTTTATTTGAGGGGCTCCAAAATCACTGCAGATGGTGACTGCAGCCATGAAATTAGAAGACGCTTACTCCTTGGAAGAAAAGTTATGACCAACCTAGATAGCATATTGAAAAGCAGAGACATTACTTTGCCAACTAAGGTCTGTTTAGTCAAGGCTATGGTTTTTCCTGTGGTCATGTATGGATGTGAGAGTTGGACTGTGAAAAAGGCTGAGCACCGAAGAATTGATGCTTTTGAACTATGGTGTTGGAAAAGACTCTTGAGAGTCCCTTGGACTGCAAGGAGATCCAACCAGTCCATTCTGAAGATCAACCCTGGGATTTCTTTGGAAGGAATGATGCTAAGCTGAAACTCCAGTACTTTAGCCACCTCATGCGAAGAGTTGACTCATTAGAAAAGACTCTAATGCTGGGAGGGATTGGGGGCAGGAGGAGAAGGGGATGACCGAGGATGAGATGGCTGGATGGCATCACGGACTCAAGGACGTGAGTCTGAGTGAACTCTGAGAGATGGTAATGAACAGGGAGCCCTGGTGTACTGGGATTCCTGGGGTCGCAAAGAGTCAGACACGACTGAGCGACTGAACTGAACTGACTGAGACTTGAAATTCTGAAACAGATTTGTTCTTTGGAACTGCACTTGTCAAAATGTTTGTGGGGGGAAACCGTGTTTGTTAAAATTATAACAACTTAAAGTCATGGCTGGCTGCAACTGCGCACGAGCATGGCCTAGAGGAGCTACTCCACATCCGAGGTCAGAGGCAGAAGCCGGGAGGACCCCATGCCCGAGGGGCAGTGGCAGGGAGAAGTGACCTCATGTCTGAGGTCAGGGGCAGCGGCCTGGAGGAGCTACCCCCCACCCGAGGCCAGGGCGGTGGCTGGGAAGAGCTAACCCAAGTCCAACGAGTGTGGCTGCACAAGTGCAGGAGGGCCAAGAGGAGCTACTCCACATTCAAGGTCAGGAGGGGAGGCGGTGAGGAGATACCCCTCCTCCAAGGAAAGGAGCAGCAGCCGAGCTTTGCTGGTGCAGCCGTGAAGAGATACCCCACATCCAAGGTAAGAGAAACCCAAGTAAGACAGTGAGTGTTACAAGAGGGCATCAGGAGGCAGACACACTGAAACCATAATCACAGAAAACTAGTCAGTCCAATCACACTAGGACCACAGCCTTGTCTAACTCAGTGAAAGTAAGCCATGCCCTGTGAGGCCACCCAAGACAGGCGGGTCATGGTGGAGAGGTCTGACAGAATGTGGTCCACTGGAGAAGGAAATGGCAAACCACAGCAGTATTCTTGCCTTGAGAACTCCAAAAGGCAAAATTATAGGATACTGAAAGAGGAACTCCCCCAGGTCAGTAGGTACCAATTGTGCTACTGGAGATCAGTGGAGAAATAACTCCAGAAAGAATGAAGGGATGCAGCCAAAGCAAAATAAATACCCAGTTGTGGATGTGACTGGTGATAGAAGCAAAGCCAGATGCTGTAAAGAGCAATATTGCATAGGAACCTGGAATGTTAGATCCATGAATCAAGGCAAAATGGAAGTGGTCAAATAAGAGATGCCAAGAGTGAAAGTCAACATTCTAGGAATCAGCGAACTAAAATTGCCTGGAATGGGTGAATTTAAATCAGATGACCATTATATCTACTACTGCAGGCAGGAATCCCTCAGAAGAAATGGAGTGGCCATCTTGGTCAACAAAAGAGTCCGAACAGCAGTATTTGGATGCAATCTCAAAAATGACAGAATGATCTCTGTTCGTTTCCAAGGCAAACCATTCAATATCACAGTAATCCAAGTCTATGCCCCAACCAGTAATGCTGAAGAATCTGAAGTTGAACAGTTCTATGAAGACCTACATGACCTTTTAGAACTAACACCCCCAAAAGATGTCCTTTTCATTATAGGGGACTGGAATGCAAAAATAGGAAGTTAAGAAACGCCTGGAGTAACAGGCAAATTTGGCCTTGGAAAACTGAATGAAGCAGGACAAAGGCTAATAGAGTTTTGCCAAGAGAACGCACTGGTCATAGCAAACACCCTCTTCCAACAACACAAGAGAAGATTCTACACATGGACATCACCAGATGGTCAACTCTGAAATCAGATTGATTATATTCTTTGCAGCCAAAGATGGAGAAGCTCTACACAGTTAACAAAAACAAGACTGGGAGCTGACTGTGGATCCTTATTGCCAAATTCAGACTTAAATTGAAGAAAGTGGGGAAAAACACTAGACCTTTCAGGTATGACCTAACTCAAATCCCTTATGATTATACAGTGGAAGTGAGAAATAGATTTAAGGGCCTAGATCTGATAGATAGAGTGCCTGATGAACTATGGACTGAGGTTCATGACACTGTAGAGGAGACAGGGATCAAGACCATCCCCATGGAAAAGAAATGCAAAAAAAGCAAAATGGCTGTCTGGGGTGGCCTTACAAATAGCTCTGAAAAGAAGAGAAGTGAAAAGCAAAAGAGAAAAGGAAAGATATAAGCATCTGAATGCAGAATTCCAGAGAAGAGCAAGGAGAGATAAGAAAGCCTTCCTCAGCAATCACTGCAAAGAAATAGTGGAAAAGAACAGAATGAGAAAGACTAGAGATCTCTTCAAGAAAATTAGAGATACCAAGGGAACATTTCATGCCAGATGGGCTCAATAAAGGACAGAAATGATATGGACCTAACAGAAGCAGAAGATATTAAGAAGAGGTGGCAAGACTACACAGAAGAACTGTACAAAAAGATCCTCATGACCAAGATAATCACGACAGTGTGATCACTCACCTAAAGCCAGACATCCTGGAATGTGAAGTCAAATGGGCCTTAGAAAGCATCACTATGAACAAAGCTAGTGGAGGTGATGGAATTCCAGTTGAGCTATTTCAAATCCTGAACAATGATGCTATGAAAGTGCTGCACTCATATGCCAGCAAATTTGGAAAATTCGGCAGTGGCCACAGGACTGGAAAAGTTCAGTTTTCATTCCACTCCCAAAGAAAGGCAATGCCAAAGAATGCCCAAACTACCACACAATTGCACTCATCTCACATGCTAGTAAAGTAATGCTCAAAATTTTCCAAGCCAGGCTTCAGCAATACATGAACTGTGAACTTCCAGATGTTCAAGATGGTTGTAGAAAAGGGAGAGGAACCAGAGAGCAAATTGCCAATATCTGCTGGATCATCAAAAAGGAAGAGAGTTCCAGAAAAACATCTATTTCTGCTTTACTAACTATGCCAAAGCCTTTGACTGTGTGGATCACAAAAACTGTGGAAAATTCTGAAAGAGATGGGAATACCAGACCACCTGACCTGCCTCTTGAGAAATCTGTATGCAGGTCCGGAAGCAACAGTTACAACTGGACATGGAATAACAGACTGGTTCCAAATAGGAAAAGGAGTACATCAAGGCTGCATATTGTCACCCTGCTTATTTAACTTCTATGCAGAATACATCATGAGAAATGCTGGACTGGAAGAAGCACAAGCTGGAATCAAGATTGCTGGGAGAAATATCAATAACCTCAGCTATACAGATGACACCATCCTTATGGCAGAAAGTGAACAGGAACTAAAGAGCCTCTGATGATATAAAAGAGGAGAGTGAAAAAGTTGGCTTAAAGCTCAACATTCAGAAAACTTAAGATCATGGCATCTGGTCCCATCACTTCATGGGAAATAGATGGAGAAACAGTGGAAACAGTGTCAGACTTTATTTTGGGGGCTCCAAAATCACTGCAGATGGTGACTACAGCCATGAAATTAAAAGACACTTACTCCTTGGAAGAAAAGTTGTGACCAACCTAGATAGCATATTGAAAAGCAGAGACATTACTTTGCCAACAAAGGTCCATTTAATCCAGGCTATGGTTTTCCAGTGGTCATGTATGGATGTGAGAGTTGGACTGTGAAGAAAGCTGAGTGCCAAAGAATTGGTGCTTTTGAACTGTGGTGTTGGAGAAGACTCTTGAGAGTCCCTTGGACTGCAAGGATATCCAACCAGTCCATTCTAAAGGAGATCAGTCCTGGGTGTTCTTTGGAGAGAATGATGCTAAAGCTGAAACTCCAGTACTTTAGCTACCTCATGCGAAGAGTTGACTGATTGGAAAAGACTGTGATGCTGGGAGGGATTGGGGGCAGGAGGAGAAGGGGACGACAGAGGATGAGATGGCTGGATGGCATCTCGGACTCGATGGACGTGAGTTTGAGTGACCTCTCAGCGTCCAACACGACTGAGCCACTGAACTGAACTGAACTGAAAGTCATGAGAAGTTGATTTATTCACCAATTCTAGTGATAATTTTTCACAAGAAGGTTACTCAGTTCAGTTCAGTTCAGTTCAGTTGCTCACTTGTATCCGCCTCTTTGCAACTCCATGGACTGCAGCCCACCAGGCCTCCCTGTCCATCACTGACTCCCAGAGCTCACTCAGACTCATGTCCATTGAGTTGGTGATGCCATCCAACCATCTCATCCTCTGTCGTTCCCTGCTCCTCCTGCCTTCAATCTTTGCCAGGACGTTACTGCCCTAACTCTATTCTACTTAATCTTTATAAAAGGACTTTATGGGGCTTCCCTGGAGGTCTAGTGGTTAAGAATCTTCCTTGCAATGCAAGGAACACTGGTTCAAATCCCTGGGTCTGGGAAGATCCCTCATGTCACAGGGCAACGGAGCCTGTACACCACAGCTACTGAGCCTGCCCTCTGGAGACTGAGAACCGCAACAGAAGCCACTGCACTGAGAGGCCAACTCACAGCAATTAGAGAGCAAGGCCCACAGGCAGCGGGACCCAGCACACCAAAGACAAGGATATTTCTTAAAGAAAAGGACTTTACAAATTTCCTTAAAATTAGGAAATTAGCTAACAGCACATTTCCTATTGTAACAATGGATTGCAAGGAAAATAAAGGGACCTTTGAGGAGATTAACTTTGGAATTGCTAGAATCTCAGTTTGTTATGACCCAGCCCTCGGCCCTTTATCTCAGGTTTTGCACCGATGAGGAAGGTGCTTGTCCTAAAGACCACTGGGATGCTACAGGCTGCTCTGGATGACACCTGGGCCTGGAGAAAAGGGACCACAATGGCAGCCCACGCCAGTACTCTTGCCTGGCAAACCCCATGGATGGAGGAGCCTGGTGGGATGCAGTCCATGGGGTCACTAGGAGTCGGCCACTACTGAGCATCTTCAGTTTCACTTTTCACTTTCATGCATTGAGGAAGGAAATGGCAACCCACTCCAGTGTTCTTGCCTGGAGAATCCCAGGGACAGGGGAGCCTGGTGGGCTGCTGTCTATGGGGTCGCACAGAGTCGGACACGACTGAAGTGACTTAGCAGTTAGCAGTAGCAGGCCCAGACACCTGACCACAGTCTCAGGCCCGTCTCTCTTTGGAAAGGTGTCAGAATCCAAGAGCAGCAGGAAGTGCAAACAAGAGAGGCCTGTACTGTCTCTTTAATCTCCTTTACTCTGGGGCAGGTCCTCAGTCGCTCTTTGTTTTTATGACTGACGTCACGAAATATAAAGACCATGTATTTTGAAGAATGTCCCTTGGCTTGGGTTTAAGTGATATTCCCTCAAGATTATAGAATCAGGCTCTGTGTTTTGGGAAGACGACCAAGGCCCTGATACTGCAAAAGACTGAGGGCAGAGGAAGAAGGGGGCGACAGAGAATGAAATGTTTGGATGGCACCATTAACTCAATGGGCATGAGTCTGAGCAAACTCCGGGAGTTAGTGAAGGACAGGGAAGCTTGGCCTAAAAGTCACATAACTTTAGAGGCTGAATTCCATGGACTGTATAGTCCATGGGGTTGCAAAATTTAGACACAACTGAGCAACTTTTAATTTCACTTTTCCCCTTTTCGCAGTGGAAATCATTATCCATTCAAAAACTGGTCCTCACTCTTTTTATAGCTGTACCCCACTGGGTGGACCACTCTCTGATGTTTGCGTATATGGTCTTTTTTTTCTAGCATTTTGTGATTTCAACTAACACTGCAAGGAATTATTTTGTATGTAAATATTTTCTTGTTTTTGGAGCTATGAATTTCTAGAGGTGGAATTAGTGGCACAAATAGAAAACACACACAGAATATTTTTAGATAATGCCAAACATCCCCCAAAAGCATTGTACCAGTTTTCATCCCTACCATCAAAGCATGAGATTGCCTGCTTCTCCAGTCTTGCTAACCAGAATGTGCCATTATACTTTAAAATTTTCACCATTAAGTGAAAAACGATTTCAGTTCAGTTTTAAGTTGCATTGCCCTATGAGTGAGGTTAAACAGTTTTTCTTTTAAGAATATTGTGAATTTTGCCCATTTTTCTATTGGGCACATGCTTTAAAAAGAAGAAGATTGGCTATGAATTGCATTTTCCTTTCAAAGTGCTGGGCAGAAGCTAGAAGTTATACATTTGCTTAACATTTATCCTCTTCATATTTCTCATCGTAAAATCTCTAATTGTGGTAACGCTTTAGTCCTTGATATGGGTATGGTCACTGAAAACATTTTATCAAGCTGTACATGTATGACTTGTGCATTTCTAAAAAGTTGCTTGAAAAACCCTGAGCTGATTTAATTCTGTGCTGAATTATCAGTGTCTCATCTGCCTGATGCTTAAAGGAAGCCTGATGATTGCCAGAATCACACCCAAGTAACCCTGATGTGAAAAGATGAAAGGATGTCCTCGAAAGGCAGACCCAGCAACACAGCACACACAGCGTGTTCTACTTCCTCTCCCACACCGACGCCCACTCCTACCAGCCTCTAAGACTTCATGGAAGCTGACACCCCTAGACGGATCTGCCTAACTTACCACCTCTGCTGCTGTTGCTGCTGCTAAGTCGCTTCAGTCGTGTCCGACCCTGTTCGACCCCATAGATGGCAGCCCAACAGGCTCCCCCATCCCTGGGATTCTCCAGGCAAGAACACTGGAGTGGGTTGCCATTTCCTTCTCCAGTGCATGAAAGTGAAAAGTGAAAGTGAAGTTGCTCAGTCATGTCCGACTTTTAGCGACCCCGTGGACTGCAGCCTTCCAGGCTCCTCCATCCATGGTACTTTCCAAGCAAGAGTACTCTCACTACCTATAGGAAAGGATTTATCCAACGGGCAATGGGAAGGACCCCCTGGTCTTAGTTATTTACCTACAATCCCTTCTTTGTGTCCCAATAAGTGATGCCGCTCTGCTTCAAGCCTCATTTTCTCCATAATTTTCAGGGATAGTAGCAGGAAGCAGGTAATCAAGCCTATTAAATGTAATAAGCTCCTTAGAGAAGGCCCTTAAGGGCTTGGATTTTTTCCCACTATTTTCACTGAGCAGAGTGGGACTGGCTAGTTATATGTGTCCCCTCATACCCTCAGCCCCTGTGGGAGAGATGGGGTAATCCAAAGAAACCTGCTGTGGGGTGCAGGGCTGGATGGATGGAGGGCTTAAAAAAAACAATTACTGGTCGATTTGCACCTTTCAGGATAGTCCTAGCTGAAGTTACAGTAACCACACACACACGCACATACTTTCTCCCCCCTTCTCTGTTTTAAGCAGCATTGGGAGCTGTGGCAAGAACCCAGGCTCTCTGAGCATCACTGGAGCTCAGTCTGATCCCCAGTTTCGGACAGTGTACTGGATTGTCCACACTTGCGTGGTGCAGGCCCGGAGAACAAGCGTGTAACCACCCCAGATGTCCTTCTTCATCTCCAGACATCGCCTGGTGACTCTGTTGATAACGGCTCTTCCCTGGATGGAAGGAGAAAGAGCGAAATTACTAACACACCCTGGGAGAACATCCCTTCGCCTGCTCCCAGCCTGCCTGCCGTGCTCCGATACAAGTCCGAGGGCTCCCTCAGTCCTCGGCAAGTCATCCAAAGGAGACAGGAAGCCAAGCGCAGAGTTAGATCACCCAGAACCTTCTCTCCTCCCCCCTACAGCAAGCTGACCCCAGACCCGGGAATGAATAGTGCTGGGCTGGTTCCTCTGTTCTCCTCCACCCCTCCTGAGCTGGAAGCATCAGGCCAGCACAGCTGGCAAGTCAGCCTGCAGCTGTCCACCGCTCCTGAGCTGGAAGCATCAGGTAGCCTGCAGAACCGCGGTCCTCTACTTGGTCTCCTTCCTACATCTTTACCACTGAGCTCGTGAAACTCATCAGGACACTCCCTCCCACCAGCAAGACTCTCTGGTGGGATAGGAGCAAAGCCCCGTTCAAGAATCTCAGCCTATTTTCTCCACCTGCTTTCTCTGAGGGGCAGTTCCTGCCCCCTTGTTGTGGGAGCTTCACCAAGGTTTACTGCTGGAAACACTGAGGGCTTTAAAGTCAAAGAGTCTGGGTTGAATGCTTGTTCGGTTAACAGAGAGAGAGATGTGGGCAGATGACCATATCAGGGTTAATACAGACTGAGCTCTGTGCCTGACATGGAAGGCGTGCAACAGATCCTAGCTCATCTCTGCCTTCCCCATCCTCACGGTGCCGAGGGAGGGATGGCGTCCTACTCTGTGCCCCCTTGTGCCACCTTCATCACCCCCGACGTCTTTGCTCCTTACTTGCTCACCTTGACACTGAGGGTCATGCCATCTGTTCTGGCCCTGTCCCCCTCCTAGCTTTTCTACTCCCCACCCCGCTCTCCATCGCTTTGCAGGAATCTGCCTCAGTGCCCGGGTGAAGCAGTTCCGTTCCTCATATCCTCAGAGTTCACAGCATCCAGGCAGAAGTCTGGTGAGAAGTTCGCTGCTCCCCATCCATGACCTACCCCTCCCCACATATTTCCTTGACACCAAGCAGAGCTGATGCTGTTTAGTCTCTCAGTTGTGTCTGACTCTTTGCAACCCTATAGACTATAGCCCGCTAGGCTCCTCTGTCCATAGGATTCTCCAGGCAAGAATACTGGAGTGAGTTGCTGCTCTCTATAATGAGAAGAGCTGACTTGTTGGAAAAGACTCTTATGCTGGGAAAGATTGAGGGCAGGAGGAGAAGGTGAGGGCAGGAGGAGAAGGTGACGACAGAGAATAAGATGGTCGGATGGCATCACCGACTCAATGGACATGGGTTTGGATGGACTCTGGCAGTTGGTGATGGACAGGGAGGCCTGGCATGCTGTGGTTCATGGGGTCACAAAGAGTCGGACATGACTGAGCGACTGAACTGAGCTGAACATCCAAATCTCTGCTCCCTCTCTGACCCCCTTATCCCTGCCTCTCATCTCTTCCAACCACAGACTGCACCCAGTGACCCTGCTCCCCCAGTCTCTCCTGACTCCCGCCTTGCCACCTGGGTCTCCCTCTGCTGGCCAGCTCCACACCTCCCTGGATGTATCCATCCAGCATCGATCATTCAGGGCTGCCCTCCCATTCTTCAACTGCCTCCATCATTTCCATTGCTCCATTCTCTGGCCCCCATTCCTGGACCACAGAGTGCTCCTGGAGAGGGTCCATTAACCGAGTAGCCTGTCCCCAGAAGTGCCTGGAGCAGCCTGGCCTCAGAGCTTGGCTGACTCCTGTGGGCTCCTTGTCCAGGCCTCCTCAGTACGCTTTTACTCCTCAACCACCTTCTCTAAATGCCTTTATTTGTTCCTTTGTCAAAAGACCTTGCTTCCAGCCAATCTAGCCCCCTCCCAAGCGCCATGAGCAATCTCAGGGGTGGTCTCAGAGGACTGCCCTGTCTGTGTCTCTGCTGTCAGCCTCCCTGTGCTCGGAGCCCAGCCATCCCTGATGCTGAAGAAACACCCTTCCTGTCTAACATCCTTCTCTTCTTTCTCCCTCTTGGCAGATTCCTCTCCTACTGAGTTTAAATATATCCAAATGTTCTAATATTCGAGAAGGGAAAAAAAGCTCCTA
The DNA here is from genome assembly GCA_917880005.1 of Nanger dama. Lineage (NCBI taxonomy): Eukaryota > Metazoa > Chordata > Mammalia > Artiodactyla > Bovidae > Nanger > Nanger dama. The sequence goes on along the minus strand of CAKJTW010000046.1, from coordinate 14,821,498 downwards.
ACTTTACCATCTTTTTCAACCAACATTCAGTATTTTTCTCCCTTTAAGAATCAAACTTCCCAAGCAGTGAGGCAAAAACAATGGATATGATTCTCTGTTTGAATCCTGGATATGCTGTGTGACCTGGGGGATGTCGTTTGACTTCTTTGTGCTCTAGTTACCTCACAGATAAAGTTGAGCTAATGGTAATACATCTCTTAAAAGATTTGGGTATGGATTAAATTAGGTAGTGTTTATTCCAATGTTTGGTACTTAAATATATACTCAATAAATCTTGGTTATTACAATGTATAGGCTTCCCTGGAGGCTCAGTGTGTAAGAAACCATCTGCCAATGCGAGAGGTGTGGATTTGAAACCTGGATTGGGAAGATCCCTTAGTGAAGGAAATGGCAACCCACTCCGGTATTGTTGCCTGGAAAATCCCAAGGACAGAGGAGCCTGACAGGCTACATTCCATGGGGGTCTCCAAAGAGTCAGACATGACTTGGTAACCAAACAACAACAACAACAATCACCCCAATACAGACCATTATCTCTAATGAACTCAGAGAAAAAAAGTCTTCAAAAAATACTAGAAAAACTGTGCACCTTCCGTTCAGTTCAGTTAGTCATGTCTGACTCTTTGTGACCCCATGGATTGCAGTATACCAGGCTTCCCTGTCCATCACCAACTTCCAGAGCTTGCTCAAACTTGTGTCCATCAAATTGGTGATGCCATCCATCCATCTCATCCTCGGTCCTCCCCTCCTCCTCCTGCCTTCAATCTTTCCCAGCATCAGGGTCTTCTCCAATGAGTCAGCTCTTCACATCAGGTGGCCAAAGTATTGGAGCTTCAGCTTCAGCATCATTCAGAATTGATTTCCTTTGGGATGGACTGGTTGGATCTCCTCGCATTCCAAGGGACTCTCAAGAGTCTTTTCCAAAACCATAGTTCAAAAGAATCAATTCTTTGGTGCCCAGCTTTCTTTATGGTCCAACTCTGACATCCATATGTGACTACTGGAAAAACTGTAGCCTTGACTATATGGACTTTTGTCGGCAAAGTAATGTCTCTGCTTTAGGTACATATGTATGTTTTCCTAGAGACAGTCCATAGCATTCCTCAAGGGGTTATTAGCTTTAAGACTCATTGTTAGATAAGTCCATGTCTCTTAAAATGTGAACCTAACACAGCATCAAGATGCTCAAAGATACTCTCACAGACAAAACATGACCTCCCTTCTCACTCAGGACATCCCACTCCTGCCAGTGTGGCTTAAGAACAGCCTCATCGCACAGTAGATTCGCATGCAGATTGTGGTCAGCCACATCCCTCATGCCACTGCGTGTGACTTCTGCCGGATTTCCTCTACCCTGTTCTTAGTCAACTAACGATGATGTTAAATCAGAGATTTTACATCAGTTCCTGTTGGTTTTCAGCCCAATTATCCAGACTCTCTGATGATCGCAAAAGCTAATATTGTTGAACCCTTTATATGAGCCACGCACCATGATAATTGCTTTACGCACATTATCTCATTAAGTCATCTCCACAGGTTTGTAAAGTAGAAATTATCATCAATATGAAGAAACTGAGTCTCAAAAAAAGGATAGGAGAATAGCTAAAGAAGACCGAGTTAGGATTAGAAGGCAAACTCTGAATTAAGTTACAACAGATTCCAATATTTTTTACCTTGGCCGCGCCACTTGGGTCAACACACTCAGTATTTTACACTGAGTGTTTCATGCTCAGACTAGAACAATTTCTAGGCTTTTCCCTACACAGTGCCACAAAATTAATCTTTCAAAAACACTACCAGATCAAATCGGAACTTCTCAGACTCTACTGTTGTTCGTCCTTGTTGTTGTCGTTGCGACTACAGAATGAAATACGTCAGGCTCCTCTATCCTCCACTATCTCCCAGAGTTTGCACAAATTCATGTTCACTAAGTCAGTGATGCTATCTAACCATCTCATCCATTGCTGCCCTCCTCTCTTAACCTCAGTCTTTCTTAGCATCAGGGTCTTTCCCGATGAGTCAGCTCTTTGTTTACATCAGGTGGCCAAAGTATTAAAGCTTCAGGTTCAGCTTCAGCATCAGTCTTTCCAATGACTATTCAGAGTTGATTTCCTTTAGGGTTGACTGGTGTGATCTCCTTGCAGTCCAAGAGACTCTCAGGAGTCTTCTCCAGCATCACAATTCAAAAGTATCTATTCTTCAGCGCTCAGCCTTCTTTTGGTCCAACTTTCAGACTATACGTTAATATATTTATCTTAAAAAGAAACAAAAACATGTGACTCACCGGTTTAAAATCCCAATATATGTTCAGTCTATTCTTGACAGCCTTGGAACATGGCTCTAAAGTGGGCTTCTCCCCTTTGCCGGGGTCTGTCAGACAGCGATCGTCAGCATCTCTTTGTGCAATCAGTGGTCCCACATAGAATTCCCCAGTTAGGTGATAGTAGACGTTCTGCAAGAGAATAAAGGGATCTGCCATGGACCCTCAGTCAGGGGTGCCCTTGACCTCACCGAGGACATAAAGACTGCCTTGGGTCCCTTAGACATCCAGTCACCACGGAGGTATCCTTGGGCATTCCTGGGTAACAATGAGTCTCCTCTGTTCTCTTCCCCACCCCCAGCTGATTCGGAGAAAGAAGACCAGGCATGACCAAAAGACACTAGCCTGCTTCCTTCCACGTGAGGGCTCCAATAGAATCATTTCCTACTGGATGAGGGAGCTTATCTTGGAAAAGAGAAACAACACAACTCAACTTCAGAAGCTATCATTATAAACCCCAGCTAAGGATTTGTTGTCAGAAAACCTTTCAAATGCTCAATCACTCCCTGCCTTGCTCTGTAAACTTGGACAAATTGGTTGTTTTCGTGTCTCCATTTTTTTTTTTCCGATGCTATCTACCCTGCAGACCTCAAAATGTTCCCATGAGGCAACATGCAAAGTAACATGACAGCTGGAAAAAGTCCCCTGGGTGCACCCTCCATGTGGCTCCTGATCTCTCCGACCCCACAGAGGGCCTTCCATTCTGCTTCTCTCTTCCCCTAACCCTCTGTTTCCTTCTCTATGGAAGAAGCCACAGGGAGCATCACCTGTCTACCTTCCAAGGCATACAGGGGGGCAGTTGGGAGGATGGAGGGGCAGGGAAGGAGGAGGAAAGGGAGGGATTGGAGGTTGTTTTTCAGTGAAGTATTACCATAGAGGTGCAGTCTTTCTACACACCCTTCTTGTACCTCAGATGGAATAACCTCTCAGGTGAGCTCAGAAGGGCTGAGTTACAAGCACAAGTTTAGGCCGCTCAGCTCCTCTCCCCATCACTAACACCAAGTTCCAACCTGCCAGGGGCCGAGCCACAACGGACTGACCAGGGGCTGGAGCAGGACGATACCTGGGAACTGTATTGATGGCAGTGATGCATGATGGGAGTGTTGCCTGGAACAGCTCCCTGGTCCAGGCAGACACGGTCATCCAACGTGTTTTTCATCTGAGGGAGCAAAACACACAGCAACACGGTTGGCAAGAGGCAGAGAAGGAGGTTCCCCGACCCTCCCAGGGCCCTGCACCTTTGCCAGTACTACGAAAGGGGCAAGGATTTGAGACCCTGGCAGCCACTTTCTAAGCACTAGACAAATGCAGAAGCGAAACTCTGCTGCGATGCGCTTCCTGGGAATGAAGGAGGAAAGAGACAGAACAGGCTCCTTCTTGAAAGCAGGACTCCATCTTGGGCCGGGCTGTGGACTTTGAGCTATATGCCCAGTATCTATCTCTATGAGCTACGTGCCCAGTATTTCCAGTATCTATGGAAACGATATACCAACTGGAAAACCAGATCCCCCCCCCCCCCCCACCCCCGCTGAAGGAAGAGGCCCGGGGCTTGTACCTAGACTCCCCATTGCCTAAAAGAATACCTTAATTACTGTGTAACCGAATAGAATCATAAATTCTATTATGCTTACTGGGGTGTGACCACAGGCCTATATTGTCCACTGTTAACTACCTAGGCTTAAGGCATACGGATCATGGGTTAACTTTAATTGTATCTTTCCCTTTGTTCAGACTAGTTTCAGGGAATTTGAGGAGGTAGGTTTGGGCACATACACTTAGGGTACATAAGGTTTTCACAAAAATTGGTCAGAATCCTTGGCTAAGTGGAGACTCTGCCTTGGGCCCGCCCAGTATAATAAACTGCACTCCACTCTGCATTGTCCTTCTGAGTGAGTCTGTTTCCCAGAACGCGTGGCTACAACGGGAACACCCGCTCCTCAGACCTTTATAGCACAGGTAAAGGAAGGGCTCTTCCACCAGCATTCAGGGTGATGAGGCCACACACCCTGGTGGGCCAAGGAACTGTGAGGGTCAGAGCAAGGGCTGATGTTTACAAAGGAAGGAACCAGAGGCAGAGAGAAGGCAAAGATGGAGGCTGGGGAGTGAGAGAGGAAAGAAAACCAAAAGGGTTGGAGGAGAGAGTTGGGGGTGGGAAGAGAATGGGAGGGGGTGGGTTTTGAAACCTTTCTCCAGAAAGTCATGAGGCTCAGATCTCTTCATCTTTTACAGGCAAATGTTTAAAACCTGCAATGCAGTTTCATAAAACGTACTCTTCCGTAGGCCACCACACTGTGGACTGGTTTCAGGAGAGGATAAACATTTTTCAGATACCAGTCAAAAGTTTTGCATTTCAGTCTCTTCCGGAGTGCCATTCTGGAAGAAATGTCTCCAAAATCGATTCCAGAGTTCTGCAAAGAAAACATGGAACATGGCTATACCCTGTAACACCCTGGACTCTACCATGTGGGTGTGCTCAGATGTGTCTGACTCTGTGCAACCCCATGGACTATAGCCTGCCAGGCTCCTCTGTCTATGGGATTCTTCAGGCAAGAATACTGGAGTGGGTTGCCATTTCCTCCTCCAGGGAATCTTCCTGATCCAGGAATCGAACCTGTGTCTCCTGCATTGGCCAACAAGTTCTTTACCACTGAGGCATCAGGGAAACAGATAGTGCAAGAGGGAAGCAAGTATTTTCCTGATTCCCTGTAAGATAACCTTTATCATATATAGTTTTCCAGGGAAATTGGAAGAAGCTTGACCCCTAGGAATTTCTGCTGGTCTCAAGGCACTTTTGAGGCCTGCGTATCCAGGTTTATGTCTCATCAGTAGCAAGCTGATGCAGACTGCTCCTATTTGAGACGATATTCACGTCAATCAGGCACAAAATGGTTCTCATGATGGCCAGGAAAGGCTTCCAAAAGGAGCATTCTGGCAGCAAGACTGGGAGGTTAAAGGAGACGTCCTAGAAGTGGTATCTGTGGGGAATCAAAGTGGAAGGATGCTTGAACCCAGAGCCGCCGCTCAGGGACAGAGACAGCATGTCATATCAGCCTCAGAGACCAAGGCCAACGATGTGACCTTGGCCAAGGAGGTTTTCCTTGTTCACAGGTGTCCAGTAGAGTTACACTGCTTTCTGCCACCTTCCTTCACCCCACTGCCATGTTCGTTTCCTCTTAAGACAGTGAATCCTTGTCCACTCCTGCCCCACAAGGAATCCCCTGGTATAGATGACAGATGAAGAGCACAGAATCTAGAAATTTCCTTGGTTTGAATCCTATCTCTGCTCTTAGGACCTTATTACCTTAAACAGCTTTTCCCCTTCCATTCTCTGTGTGTCCGTTTCTTCATTGGTAAACTTAGAATAATAAAAAATAAACCTTACGCCAGAGCTATGTGGTGATAGCCGTGTGTGCCATAAACTTAGTCCTGGGACACAAACGCTGATGCCATTGTCCTCACAGTGAGGACGTGGCTTCAGGTCTCTAGGGCTGGAGCGGCTGTGTTGCAGAGAGAAGCCAATTCTGACTCCAGGCTGAAACTGCTTCTTTGACTTGCTTTCCCTTGCTCTTGTTATAATCATACCTAATGGGCTGCCTCAGAGAATCCTGCCCCTCTGCCTGACTCTTAAAGTGCCTTTGTTCAGAACCCTGTCCACCTGTGGATGGCAGGAAGGAAGAAATAAACACACCTACTTGCCTAAGGCTTGCCGTCCTAGGAGATGTTTGCAAGCTTAATGGCCTTTTTACTTTGTTTCCTCCCCTTCCTCCCCTCCATCTCTGATCTATAAAAGAACAGGACATCCAGATGGCATAAGATGGCTATTTTGAGACATTCCTTTGCCATCTTCTGGCGAATAAAGTCATACTCCTTGCCTCAACACCTCATCTCTTGGATTCATTGGCTCATCGTGCAATGAGCAGACCAGTCTTGGGCTCTTGTCCCTTCCCATTCCCACCAGGACCACCACCCCTTCCTCCTCCTCCATCCTTCTCAGCTTCCGTCCCATCCAGGACAAACCTGGAGAGGTATGTTCCAGGCCATGTAGACCATGTCTTTGTACTCATCCATCCAGATTTCAGCCACTCTCAGGGCATTCCGCTTCAAGGGAATTCTCAGGTCTAAAGAGTAGGGCTTGTGGTGTCTCTCCAGGTGGGCAACTCGGGAGCAGGGCAAGACCTCAATTCTACCTCCACATTGCCACACCTGCAAGGAAAGGAAAAACAAAATCACCTGGGCAAGCTGGACACACAGACGTTCAGAGCACAGCCTGTTGACGGGGGCACCACTCTTTGGAACCACTTTTAAAGAGTATAGGGACTTCCCTGGCAGTCCAGTGGTTAAGACTCCGCTTCCACTACAGGGGGTGAGGGTTTGATCCCTGGTCAGGGAACTAAGATCCCACATGCCTGGTAAACAAAAATCCAGAACATAAACCAGAAGCAATATTGTAAAAAGTTCAATAAAGACTTAAAAATGGTCCACGTTAAAAAAAAATTTTTTTTAATAGAGTGTAAATTCAGTCCTTTTACCTGTCTCTATGAGCCTCCCAACCTATTCATCGAAAACAAACTGCTTCTCTCCTGTTGCTCAGAAGCTCCAGAAATCCCACCAGCATGCGCTCTGGCCCACAGGAACTGTGAGATAATCAATGGATCTTGCTTTGTGCCACTAAGTTTGTGATAATTTTTGTTACACTGCAATTGATAACTAATACAGGTAATTCTTGACCAAGAGATACCCTGACTTATGATCTAGTTGTAAACATTCTTTCTTCTTATCCTGATGGATACACACATACTTGTCAGTCCATACATTCTAATATGTGGCTTAAAATATTTAAAAATACTGTCTTTGTCCCAGTAGACGATAGAACTAGTAGACGCAGATCTCCTACTCCATCCCTGTAGAAGATACGTCTAGTGATGAGTATATTCTCTTCACAGATGTCCAAGTGAGCTGCATTTTCTGGGAAATACTAGCCGGCCCAGTTACTATGCTTAGTAGCTCAGTCGTGTCCAACTCTTTGCAACTCCATGGACTGCAGACCGCCAGGCACCTCTGTCCATGGGAATTCAGGCAAGAATACTGGAGTGGGTAGCCATGCCCTCCTCTAGGGGATCTTTCCGATCCAAGGATTGTACACAGTTCTCCAGCATTGCAGGAGAATTCTTTACCATCTGCACTTCCAGGGAAGCCCTTCCAGCAGCGGTTAGCAACCTACTGCACTCATGTCTGCAAATCCCTGAACATCTCAGGTCCAATGGCTCAGTTAAAAACCTTAGGAGGGGTTATCCTAGACCAACAGCTTTCAGATTTTTCTGTCTCAATTTATTCCCACTTGCCAGATGTCCCCTCACCCACCCACCCTCCACTCCCTCCCTCTTTCTCTGAAACACAAGAAAAGAAACAGGAAGTTTCTGATTATAGTAGCTTACTTTGCATCACAAACCATCCTGACATTTTTCAGGAAGTTAGCCCTCACTAAGTAGGTATTAGGATTATTCCCATTAAGGTAATGGGTCCATCCTTACCAGCTAAGAAATGACAAAGCCAGAAGGATTCTGTGCTGCTCTGGCACAGTGCCAGGCATTACACAAAGTGCTGAACCAGGGTGGGTGTACTCTCTCTCCCATCAGACCAAAGCTCCATCTGTGTTTATACTCATCCAGGTGCGCCATCACTGCCGTGGCCTCTAGGTGTCAGAATAAAACATCACATGCAGCTCTTATGTTCTCCAAGGTCTGTTCCTAGAGAAATGTACATCCTAGCAAATGCTTAAAGGTTTGAAAGGACAAATGGCCACACACACAAACCATGGAAGCTGAATACGGATAAACTTTTATCAAGAAAAGAGGAGAATGATTCTTCAGAGAGTACGGCAACTCACTCTAGTATTCTTGCCTGGAGGATTCCATGGCCAAAGGAGCCTGGAATGAGTGGAGTGGGTTGCCATGCTCTCCTCCAGGGGATCTTCCTGACCCAGGGATCAAATCCACAGCTCTTACATCTCCTGCTTTGGCAGGTGGGTTCTTTATCACTGAGCCACCTGAGAACCTGTTCTCTTCATATCGATGAGAATACAAATGTGGTGGTGAGTGTATCAGAACAATGAGGTGGAAGAGGCTTGGTTCCCAACACCCTGCTGGTGGTAATTTAGTCACTAAGTCATGTCCAACTCATGTGACCCCATGGACTGTAGCCAGCCAGGCTCCTCTGTCCATAGGATTTCCCAGGCAAGAATACTGGAGCAGGTTGCCACTTCCTTCTCCAAGGGTTCTTCCCAACCCAAGGATTAAACCCACGTCTCCTGCATTGCAGGCAGTCTCCTGGGTTGTAGGTAGAATTTTTAATGCTGAGCCACTAGGGAAGACTGGAACTGTCATCTGAATCCTAAACTGCTCATGTTCAAATTGTTACAGAAATTAATTTCTATCTCATTTAAATCTCTATTATTTTGGCCTCTGTCGCAGAAATCAGACAAGGATTCTAATTCTCAAACGTGTATAAATCATTTCAAGTTATTTATCACATTTGAACTGCACTGTCATCCTTAGGAGGAAAATAAACTGGAGCGTCCCTGGTGGCTCATGGAAAAGAATGGCTTGTAATGCAGGAGATGAGGGTTGAATCCCTGGGTCAGGAAGATCTCCTGGAGAAGAAAATGGCAACACATTCCAGGATTCTTGCCTGGAAAAATTCCATGGATAAAAGATCCAGAAGGGCTACAGTCCACTCAAGTGTTCAGTGGCTACAGTCCATGGAGATGCAAAAGAGTTGGACTGACTTACCTACAACAAAACAACAACAAAACTGGGGAACAGATCATGAAAGAAAATGGACACGAACTCATGTCATCCTGTCAGCTGCTTGACTGTCCATAGGGGGACAGATTGGCTGCCCACACATCTTTATCCTCTGGTCCCTCTGCCCACTCCAGTCTGTCTGACGACTGGTCTTGCAGAGAACCACTGGCCCCAAAGTTGGTGTATCTCAGGAGATGTTTGGAAAATGCCGGCAGTCCTCAGGAAAGTAGGGACACCATCTTCCCAGCAATATCTCCCAGACTATACAGACCTATAGCAAGAAGCTCCACTCTAGAAGTTCTACAACATCTTCTTAGCGATCTGGAAGCATGAGAATTTGTTCACCTCTTGAGCCAGTGGCATCCATCCTTGTTCCAAGGTTCCAGAGATCCTCTGCCTTACCCATAATGAGAATGGAAACGTACCTACCCTCAGGCTAAGTTCCACGTTCTCTCCTCCATAGGTCAGCATCCCACCATCCAGAGAGCCGATTTCTTCCAAGAAGAGCCTGTTGGCAGCCAGGATGCCCATGATGGAAGGACTTCTGTGGAGCACATGGCAAGAGAGTCACTAACCCTCGACGTGGAATGTCAAGATGAAGGTGAAGGGCAGGAAGCTCAATGATGATGTAGCCTTTGAAACTCTCTCTACCAAAGCTTCTTCTTATCCTGAAGGCTTTCCCCAAACCCTCATGCTGAACCAAGGAGCCTTCTCGTCTCAGATGATATTGAAATCCATCTTGGTATCCCTACTTCATAGCCTGATAAATCCTTAAAGGGGCTGAAATGTTTTCTAAAACATTATACACTTTGCTTTATTTTGCTTAAAATTCCATAAATAGCCAAAGTATCTGTGATTTCTTTCTGGGATCAGCTCTTTTTTTAACCTTTCATTTTGTATTGGGGTATAGCCAATTAACAATGTTATGTCAGCTTCCTGTGAACAGTGAAGGGACTCAGCCATACAAAGACATGTACCCATTCTCCCCCAAACTCCACTCCCATCCAGGCTGCCACATAACATCAAGCAGAGTTCCATGTGCTAGACAGTAGGTCCTTGGCGGTTATGAGATCGGCTTCTTTTTTTTCTCTATACCCTGTCCTTCACCCCAACTCCTCTGCTCCTCTCACCCCACTCCTAAGACTACCACCAAGGACAAACAAAGCCCAGACCATCCATCCCTGACTTCTCCCAGACTAATCAAGTTTCCCGAGCTCATGCACACTGACCTTACGGGAGCAGTGACATCATGGAGATCAACCCAGGCTTTCGGCAGTGCATCATAGCGGCACCAGAGTTCCCAATCAAACCCGTCAACTGCCAGTGCGTATTTAATCAGTTCAAAGGTGTCAAAAAGAATGTTGTCAAACACAGGAGACACGATCACAGTGCGGTCTTCCTGAATCCGAGCCAAGATGGGCTCAGCCCTGCAAGAAGGGTGTGTACCAGGTGGGATTTGAGGATAACAGCCAAAGCAAGCAGACAAAGCTGCTCCATCCCATCCCCTTGTCCTGACCCTGACCACCTTCTTCACTCAGGCCACACTGGCTAGTGGGCAGAACCCTCCAGAGTCCTGAGAATCTGCAGGTTTGAGAAATAGCTGGGGCTGCTGGCAGCTGATCCCAGTCAAGAGCACATTTGAAACTGGGGTACCCAAGTACCAACCCCAAGCCACTGTGAGCCGTGCTAACAGTATCTGCCTGAATTTGTTTTACTTCTGAGTCTCCCTGCTTCCAAAATAACATCTCTTTACAATCTGATTCCCCACATTCTTTGAATAACACAGCTCTTCATATCATGTAACTTCATGGGAAAACCTTAAGCATTACCAAAAAGGTAGTCTGTTCATGTATGGATGTGAGAGTTGGACCATAAAGAATGCTGAGTGCTGAAGAATTGATGCTTTTGAACTGTGATGCTGGATAAGACTTTTGAGAGTCCCTTGGACTGCAAGGAGATCAAACCAGTCAATTCTAAAAGAAATCAATTCTGAATATTCATTGGAAGGACTGATACTGAAGCTGAAGCTCCAATACTTTGGCCACCTGACTCATTGGAAAAGACCCTGATGCTGGGAAGGATTGAAGGCAGGAAGAGAAGGGTACAACAGAGGATGAGATGGTTGGATGGCATCACTGACTCAATGGACATGAGTTTCCGCAAGCTCCGGAAGTTGGTGATAGACAGGAAAGGCTGGCATGCTGCAGTCCATGGGGTCACAAAGAGCTGGACATGACTGAGCGACTGAACTGAACTGAGTCTCTTCATTTTACAGATAAAGTAATTTGTTTGTTTAGTTGCTAAGTCGTGTCCGACTCTTGCAACCCCATGGACTGTAACCTACAAGGCTCCTCTGTCCTTGGGGATTCAGGCAAGAATACTGGAGTGTGTTGCCATTTCCTACTCTAGGATATCTTCCCAAGCCAGGGATTGAACCTGCATCTCCAGCATTGGCAGGCAGATTCTTTACTGCTGAGCCACCAGGGAAGCCCTAAGTTGTGACTCATTCAAAGTCACAAAATATCTGGCATAGTCAGGGTTGTTATTCAGTTGTCAATACTCTAAGCCTATTGGTTTTTTTCTAGACTGCTTCCTGTAAGCAACCAAAGTCCTTAAATAAAAGATCCTGTTTTTGGAGCTTCCCCTCTCTTAAGTTCTGGTATTGACTTTCCCTACTTCCACAATAGCCCATCTCTACTCATTGTATTTACAATTTTTCCTCTCTCCCCTTCCCCACATGGAGCCCCTGGAGCCTTACCACCCAACATTCACTTCAATGTGAGCATCCAGGATGGCAACCACATCAGCCACGGCCACCTCCCCTGCCGGTGTTGCGAGCTGCAGCCAGACCTCTTCTCTCGGCATGCCGTATTATCTTCAGGAGTCCTGGAGACTTCTGGTTGTAAAGCTTAATCTTCTCATCCAAGTCTGCCTTTAATTCTCCTGCCAACCAAAGACACACTTGTAGAAATTCTGAGTGCAATAATCAACACGGTGCAGAAATTTTATACTAGGATACCGTAATGGTTGGACTACCTCCAGCATAAAGTGGGCAATTCTACAGTCTTGACCGAGAAAATAGTCTTTCCTCTACACCAGCTTCTCCTCTGCCTTCCATCCTCAGAATTAATGTTCCCATTCTAATCTTTCTCTTGAGGTTAAACTATCTTAGCACAGTAAAACTGCTGTGTCAGGCACTGTTACAGGTACTTTGAGTGTGTTGAAAAATCATTATAAGAATGAATGGGATCAGAGAACACCCTAATTTGAAAAGACACATGCTCTCCAATGTTCACTGAAGCACTATTTACAATAGCCAGAACTTGGAAGTGACCTAAATGTCCATCAACAGGAATGGGTAAAGAAGATGTGGTACATATATATAATGGAATATTACTCAGTCATCAAAAAGAATGAAATTGTGTCATTTGCAGAGACATGGATGGATCTAGAGACTGTTGCACAGAATGAAGTAAGTCAGAAAGAGAAAAATAAATATCATATTAACACATAATGTGGAATCTAGAAAAATGATACAGATGATCTTATTTGCAAAACAGAAATAGAGACAGAGGTAGAGAACAAACATGGATACCAAGGAGAGAAAGTGTGGGTGAGATGAACTGGGAGATTGGGATTGACATATATGTACTATGACCCTATGTATAAAATAGGTAACTAATGAGAACCTGGGGTTTCCCTGGTGGCTCAGACAGTAAAAACTCTGCCTGCAATGCAGGAGACATGAGTTCAATCCCTGGGTCAGGGAACTCAGTGCTCTGCAGTGACCTATGTGAGAGTGAAATTCAAAAGAGAGGGGATATAGCTGATTTACTTTGCTGTACAGTAGAAACCAACACAACATTGTAGAGCAATTATACTCCAATTAAATTTTTTTTTAAATGAATGGGACACACCTGACCTAACTATCATAGGGTTGCTGATAGACAGACATTGCAGATACAGCCTGGAACAACATCTTCACAGCTAAACTCTCAAGATTTTATGGAGAGCACATAAACAACTGAAATTGTTTCCTCTTCTTTTAGATACTCCTATTGGACCTGCTGAGGCTCAACTGGGATGGAATGCCCAGACGAACCTGTTTTTCAGCTTCTATCTAACAAGTTTATCCCCCAAATAAAGAAGGCTGAGTGCCAAAGAATTGATGCTTTTGAACTGTGGTGATGGAGAAGACTCTTAAGAGGCCCTTGGACTACAAGGATATCCAACCAGTCAACCCTAAAGGAAATCAGTCCTGAATATTCACTGGAGCGACTGATGCTGAGGCTGAAGCTACAATATTTTGACCACCTGATGTGAAGATCCAACTCACTGGAAAAGACTCTGATGCTGGGAAATATTGAACACAGGAAGAGAAAGGGATGACAGAGGATGAGATGGTTAGATGGCATCACTGACTCAATGGACAAAAGTGTGAGCAAGCTCCAGGAAATGGTGATGGACAGGGAAGCCTGGTGTGCTGCAGTCCATGGGGTCACAAAGAGCCAAACACAACTGAATGATTGAACAACAATCTCCAAAATGCACAAACAAGATTCTCTATTCCACACTGTTCACAGTTTCTTCTTCTCTCTCTCCTCTGTTTTAAAAAATATATATCTATGCATTCCTATCATGTTTGCAAAATTTGGTTTAAATCCATTGACCTTTGAAATATTTGACTTGATGCAAATTAAGGTTCATATCTAGGGGGACGAAGGAAGTGGGTACACCTCTCATGTCAATGTATAGCATTTTAATCTTACTACTATTGATGGTGAGGACAAGGAGAATTACACTAGCTAACATTTACTCTCAGTCCTCCCTGGGCTGAGGACTCTACATGTGTTAATTCCCAAGCAGCCCTGTGAGGAAGCACTATTATTTTACAGATGGTGACACTGGAGACATCATGAAGTAACTGAGAGACTCGCCACCACCTAAAGTCACATGAGTAGTAAGCTTCTACTGTGGCTGATGTGGTAGAGACTTCCGATCATTTTCCTCAATTTAACACAGACAAAAAGATTTTAACACAATACATAATTCAGTGCAGGCTCAAACGGGCTGCTGTTTCCATGGTTACTGAGAGAGAAGGTGATTGCTGCCCCATGACACCAGTCAAAGAATGACCAACAGTTCCCTCTGCCATGCCCTCCCAAACAAATTGTCCCCTTGGAAGACACAAATGGGTTCCTGACCCACATGAGCAGGATGGGTTATACATAGGGTCTGGATCAGCCTAGAACTTTCTTTGGCTTGAAAGAGTTAACAAACATAAGGTATTTAGAATAAATGATGTTAACTGCTATTACTACCTCTTTAATTCTCACTCTAGTCCATGAGATCATGATTATTCTCAACATCCGTGCTTTGCAGATAAGGCAACTAGTGGAGAAGTAAGTCACTCAAGGGACAGAGCTTGTAAGGGAGGAACTGAGATTCCATAAAGTGAAGACTCAAGTGCACTGCCTGCCGCTTCTCCCTGTGTCAGCTCAGCGGGGACTGGACCAGGTTGGGGGAGAGGGCAGGGTCTGAGCAAGAGACCCAGCCACTGTGTAGAGTCTCAGCACCCAGAGCTCCCCTTCTCTCCAGGCTTGAAGACCCAGGAAGATTGGGGTTTCCTCCTAGGGGATGAGTCTGAATCTCTTCCTGGTATCTGGGATTTTCCTTTGGACCCGCCTCTCTCTCTGCTGTCTTCCTCATGGTGCATGGGCCCGACTGACTGCAGATTCACCACGTGATTGAAGCACATTGTGTGACCTCTCTTAGTTTCTTCTTCTGTGCGACCAAGAGGATCATCCCCTACCTCGACTATGGGAAGATTAATGTGCCCAGCACAGTCAATAAACAGTCCTTCTCTTTTCCCTCCATGAGAAACCCATCTTCCTGTCCGTGTGTGTGTGTGTGTGTGTGTGTGCGTGCTCAGTAGCGTCTGACTCTTTGCAACCCTATGGACTGTTGTCCCCCAGGCTCCTCTGTCTGTGGGATTCCCCAGGCAAGAATACTGGAGTGGGTTGCCATGCCCTCCTCCAGGGGACCTTTCTGACTCACAGATCAAACCTGCATCTCTTGCATGGGCAGGCAGGTTCTTTACCACAGTGCCACCTGGGAAGCTAAACTAAAACCCCTTTATCCTAGCACAGTCCATACACAGTCATTTTTATACTATTCCTTGATCTAGTTACTCACCATTTGAGCTAAAATCATCCACTAAGATGATCTCCTTCAACAATCGAGGCGGAGTCCGCTGGATGATGCTGGTGATGGCTCGCAGGATGACGGACAGAGCTTCATCCATGAATATGAGGATGACGCTGAGAGATGGGAGCTGTGAAGGGTACCGCTTCCAATGACACCTGTAAAAGACCTTTTATAATAACCATATCACTCTTTTAATTACTTAAACATTGTTCTCTGAAGTCCCCCTTCACTACATAGCATGTTATAATAATTCAATCAGTTCACCAACTCTCAAACTCGTTAGGAAGGGAAACTGTCAGTTGCTTATCACAGTAGAAAGATTTTGCACTTGTTTGTCTAAAGTTCTCCTGTTGTGGGGATAAACTTCATTTCGTTTTGATTAATCATCAGTAGACATTTCCCCTTGAACAGTCAACCTGCCCCGCAAAGAATTCCCATTCCTTCCCCTGCCCCAAAGTAGCTTCTTTGCCAGAAGTCCTCTTTCTGTCTCCCTTTCCCCATGTTCTCAGACCTTCCATCATTTGGACACATCCCTCAACTTCACCACTATAGAGAGGTGGCAAACTGTCCAAAGAAGTGTGCTCGACACATGTTCTAAATGTCACAGCTTACATTTAGTAAATGCTGACCATATGTGAGGCACTGGCTTACTCTTTTTAAAGTCCTCATCGAGATATATTTCACACACAATAAAAGTCACCCATTTAAAACTGCACAATCATTGTTTTTAATAATATTCACAGAGTTGGGCAACCATCACCACCATCTAATTTTAGGGCAGTTTCATCATGCTAGAAAGAAACCCCATATCCATTAACAGTATCTCTTCATTTCTCCCCAATCCCATTCCCCCTCAGCCATAGGCAATTATTAATCTACTTCTTATCTCTATAGAATTGCCCATTCTGGACTTTCTGTATAAGTGGAAACATACAATATGTGGTCTTTTGTGTTTGACCAGAATAATGTTTTCAAAGTTCATCAATGTTGTACCATATGTCAGCACTTCATTTCTTTCTATTGTCAAATAATATTACATTGCATGGATATGTCACATATTTATCTGTTCATCCAGTATTGGACCTTTAGCATGCCTCTACTTTTTGGCTGTTATAAATGCCACTATGAAAATTCTTGAATGAGTGTTTATGTTGGTATGTTTTCATTTTACTTATACACACACCTGACCCTAGGTGAAGATCCTTGGAGAAGGATCCTCTTGAGAGCCCCTTGGACAGCAAGGAGATAAAATCAGTCAATCCTGAAGGAAATCAACCCTGAATATTCATTGGAAGGACTGATGCTGAAGCTGAGGCTCCCAATACTTTGGCCACCTGATGTGAAGAGCTGACTCAGTAGAGAAACCCCTGATGATGCTGGAAAAGACTGAATGCAGGAGGAGAAGGGGATGACAGAGGATGAGATGGTTGGAGGGTATCACCAACTCAATGGATGAGTTTGAGCAAGCTCCAGGAGTCGGTGAAGGACAGGGAAGCCTGGCAAGCTCCAGTCTATGGGGTCGCAAAGAGTTGGATGAGACTGAGTGACTGAATTGAACTGAACTGAACTGAAGAGTGAATGTGTTAAGTCATGTGGTGACTCTATATTTAACAATTTGATGAACTACTATACTGTTTTCTAAAGTGGCTGCACCATTTTACATTCCCACCAGCAATAAATGATGGCTTCACTTTTTCTCCATGTTCTGGACAATATTTGCATTATCTGTCATTGGGATGATAGCCTTCCAAGAGTATGAAGTATTGTCTTACTATTGCTTTGCTTTCCATTACCCTAATAACCAACAGTGTGAACATAACTAATGGGGTGAACTCAGACATGACTCAGTAACTAGCACTTTCAATTTTTACTTCATGGCTGATTCACTTTGCCTAGAGCAGAAAGTAACACAACATTGTAAGGCAACTGAACTCCAATAAAAAAATTTTTTTAAGAATTAGAACATATTTCCTCTGATTACAGAACCGTCAAAAAAACAAATTCTCAGAAGGCACAAAGGAACATTATAAGGCTTTGAGAAATCAGGAAACAGAACATAAAAGTAAAGATAAATAAACACAAGTTGGAAAAAATTTTTAAAAGAATTTCACTTAGCTTTTCTCCCCAAATCAGTTCCTCCTTTTTCTTGCCACTCCAACATTGATGAAATGCAGAGTAATCGAGATTGACTCTGGAGACACATCAGGGGACTCCAAAAGGCCATGCAGGGAATTTCAAGTAACACTGAAAACCATACAGAAGTCTGCAAGAAGAATCTCTCCTTTCTCCTTGTTTCCTAGCACCTGACTGGCATGTGTGGGCCAGTTCTGTCCAGTAGAATTTCCTACAGTGATATAGATGTTCTGTGTATGCTGTCCATTGTGGTCTACACTAGCCACGTGTGGCTAGTAAGCATTATAACAAGGCTATGTAAAGTAAAAAAAAACTGCTTTTTAATTTAATCCAATGCTAATTAATTTAAATAGCCACATGTGACTGATGCCACCATACTGGGTAGTGCAGTAAAATATACTAAAAATATTTATTGGTTGGTTAACAGCTGGAGGAATTAATCTTTAGCAAATACTTCCAGTATAGAATTACAATTGCCCTCACCTTCGTGGGCCTCCCAGGTGGCTCAGTGGTAAAGAATCCACCAGTCAAGCAGGAAAAACAGGGGATGTGGGTTTAATCCCTGGGTCAGAAAGATCCCCTGGAGGAGAAAATGACAACCTACTCCAGTATTCTTGCCTAGAGAATCCCATGGACAGAGGAGCCTGGCAGGCTGCAGTCCATGGGGTCGCAGAGAGGTAGACACAACTCTGCACACCCACATGCACTCACTCACCCTTAGCAACAGGAGGGTACAAAGGGAGAAATATATAAGGTGAGCAATTTCTAGATGTTAGAGCTGTAAGTGTGTACAGAGTCGCTTAAGTCATGTCTGACTCTTTGAGACACTATGGACTGTAACTTGCCAGGCTCCTCTGTCTATGACATTCTCCAGGCAAGAATACTGGAGTATGTTGCCATGCCCTTCTCCAGGGGATCTTCCTGACCCAGGGACAGAACCCAGGTCTCTTATGTCTCCTGCACTGGCAGGTAGGTTCTTTACCACTAGCGCCACAGCCAGATCCAAGATGTTAGAGCTAGAAAGATAAGTTGTATGCAGATCACAACTTTGCCAGAAACTGCTGTTGTGGAAAGAAAATAAACTGATATGCACACATGCAACAATTGCCAAACATCTTCTTATTGATACACTGGGGTTTCCTGAGGCAAGTTAGGTGGGCAGCAAGGCCAGCTTCCTGGGTGTGTGACTTGTGCAATCACACAGGTCCCGACACTTGTGAATTCACTCGATTTCATAATTTGCTGTCACCATCTTGAAATATTTTTCTTAATTTTTAAATAACAAGCCCCACATTTTCATTTTATACTGGGCCCTGCAAATTTTGTAACTAATCTGGTCATGGCATTTTTCTGAATTCCCTATTAAAGATTAACTATTGAAGCTCTGCCTTTCCATGTGTTTAATTGTTTGTTGAAACTTAATACGTACTTGGGGCTTCCCAGGTGGCTCAGTAGTACAGAATCTGCCTGCCAATGCATGAGACACAGGAGATATGGGTTTGATCCTGGGTCAGGAAGATCCCCTGGAAGAAGAAATGGCAACCCACTCCAGTATTCTTCCCTGGAGAATCCTATGGACAGAGAAGTTTGGCGGGCTACAGTCCATGGGCTTGAAAAGAGTTGGACATGAAAGAAGCAACTGAGCATGCAGGATCTACCTAAAACTCAATAAAGTTTATTGATTCCCCTGAATGGCCTTTCTCTGGTCTTTGAAAATTAAGGAGAGGATGTGACCACTTGGAGACTGCCAGGGCTGGCATGTTTCTGGTATCAGAGAACCGTCCAGAAAAGTGGGGAAACCAGCAGTGATGACCACCACTTTGCTTCTTGTTGGTGGGCTGCCATCTATGGGGTCGCACAGAGTCAGACACGACTGACGTGACTTAGCAGCAGCAGCAGTAGCAGACATAGACGGTCCATCCTCATATTATCTTATAATTTATGTGATGACTCTGAATCACTAACTTACTTCTTTGCAGAGAAAATCCAAGGAGGACTTTCCTGGTTGTCCAGTGGGTAGAAATCCATCTGCCAGCGCAGGGAACACAGGTCTGATCCCTGATGCGGGAAGATTCTATATGCTGCACAGCGACTAAGCCCATGTCCCACAGCTACTGATCCAGCACTCTAGAGCCTGTGCTCTGCACCAGGAGAAGCCATCGCAATGAAAAACCCACGCACCACAACAAAGAATAGTCCAGCTTGTCACAACTAGAGAAAGCCCTCAAGCAGCAGTGAGGACCCAGCACAGTCAAAAATAAATAGTAAATAAAAAAAAATTTAAAAAGTCCAGGGAGTGGTCTTCCTATAGTTCTCAAAGCCTGATGGTTTCCAGGATGCCTTAGTTCTGGAATCCATCCATTGGCACCACATGGATTTTTTTATTTTTATGGTCAGCAGGAAGGAAGAGCACTCATTTGATCTGTATGCAGCAGACATGACTCATGTTATTCAAGTATAGAAGGGTACTGGAATCAGACATAGTTTGCGTCCACACTAATACTTTCTAACAAGCAGTTTCATGACTTAATCTCTGTAGAATTCAACCTTAATGCTCCAAAATGAGTCAGTTACCCACTGATCTCAGCATATTATCCACACACCTACAGACTTAAATGATGAAATTGAGGCAGGTTCCAAGGCAAGTAGGAGAAATGCAGAGATACACACTCAGACACACCTTAGTCCAAATACCAAAAGCCAAAGATAAACTATTGAAAGTGGTCAGAGAAAAATGACTCGCCACATACAAGGAGACCCTCAACAATATTCAGAGTTGACATCTCATCAAATACAATAAAAACAGAAGGTAGTGGGACAACATACTGAAATTGTCCAAAGAAAAAGACTGTCAACAAAGCATCTTACATCTTTCAAATATGAAGAGGAAATAAAAGCAAGTAAACATTGAGAGAATTTGTTGGTAGCAGACTACTTTAAAAGAAATACGAGTTTCTTTTTTTATACTTGTTTTTTATTATTTTAACAATTTTTAACTTTTTATTTTATATTGGAGTATAGTTGATTAACAATATTGTGATAACTTCAGGAATACAGTAAACTGAATCACTTATCTCTTATTTTTCAAATTATTTTCCCATTTAGATTGTTACATAATATTGAGCAGAATTCCCTGTGCTATACAGTAGATCCTTGCTGGTTACCTATGTTAAATATAGTAGCGTATACATGTTAAGACCAAACTTCCTAACTATCTCTTCCTCTTTCCTTCCCATCTGGTAACCCTAAGTTCATTCTCTAAGTCTGTGAGTCTTTTTAGGCTGAAAGCAAATGATCTTGGGCCATACTGTAAACACACACACATACACACACAGGCAAAAACAAAGAGCACCAGTAAAGGTAACTGTGTAGCTATAAAAGATAGTGTATTTCTTCTCTTAACTAATTTTAAAAGCAATTGCATTTTTAAAGTGTATGTAATTGTATTATGGGGACTATAACATATAGCAATTTAATATACTTGACAAACGGCACCAAAAAAATGAAATGGATGGGAGCAAAACTGATTGAAGTAAGGAAATAACACCAGATGGTAAACTGAATCTACAGGAATAAGTACAGAGAATCAGACATGGTAAATAAGATAAATATAACACACTATAAATTTATACTTCCTCTCATTTTTCTCATCTTTTTTAATAGACATAAAATTATGTAATGTAATTGTAATAGTATATTTTGGAGTTTGTACCATACAATTTGAAATATATATAAAAATAATAGGAAAAAAGGAGGAAGAGGGAATAGAGTTATAAATATAATCTTCCTATAATCTCACTGAAATAAGTCTAAATAGACTCTGATAAGTTAAGATGCATGTGACAAGCCCTAGAACAACCATTAAGAAAACAACTATAAACATATATTGAAAAATTATTTAAAGAATTATACTGTTGCATTAGAAAATAGCCACTTAATGTAAAAAAACAAGCACTAATGGAGGAACGGAGGGAAAACACGAGAGACATTAGAAAACAAAAATGGAACGGCAGAGGTAAATCCTACTATGCCAATAAAAACAGTGATGTGGGTGAATTAAGCAATCCAATCAAAAGGTAAATATTGTCCCATTGCCTTGTCTAAAAAAAAGGTCCAACTTTATGTTGTCTTTAGGAAACATTTTAGATCAAAAGATATGAGTAGGTTGAAAGTAAAGGATATATCAGCAAACAGCAACCATAAAAAGTTAAAGAGGTCATACTAATATCAGACAAAATAGATGGTAAAATGAAAATGTTGCTAGTTATACAGGGAGAGACTTTGTAACCATAAAAGGATATAACCATCGGGAAGATATACCAATTTTAAACACATATTCCTTGCAACAGAGTACTGAAATACACGAAATAAAATCTGACAGACTGAAGGGAGTAGGACCATCAGCAATGATCACTGGCGATTTCAACACCCTACTTTCAAGGAAAGCGGAAAAGAAAGTGTTAGTCACTCAGTCATGTCCAACTCTTTGCAAGCCCATGGACTGTAGCCCGCCAGGCTCCTCTGTCCATGCGGTTCTCCAGGCAAGAACACTGGACTGGGCTGCCACTTGCTTCTCCAGGGGCTCTTCCCGATCCAGGGATTGAACCCAGGTCTCCTGCATTGCAGGCAGATTCTTTACTGTCTGAGCCACAGGGGAAGCCCCATACAACAACTAAACACAAGGCAAACAAGGAGGGCTTTCCTGGTAGTCCAGAGGTTAAGAATCCACCGTGCAATGCAAGAGACACCAGTTCAGTCCCTGTTCCAGGAAGCCCTCCCATGCCTCGGAGCAATGGAGCATGTGCCGCAGCTACTGAACCAGCACTCTCGAACCCATAAGCTGAAACTATTGAACTGACACGCTGCCACTACTGAGGCCCGTGTGCCCGTGCTCCACAGCAAGGGCAGCCACTGCAACGAGGACCCCAAGCACAAGGAAGAGCAGACCCCGCTCGCTGCAACTGGAGAAAGCCTGTGTGCAGAAACAAAGACCCACCACAGCCAAAAAAAAAACAGAATAAAGAAATGTCTTTAAAAAGAAGAGGACAAACAAGGAAATGTAAGCCTTAAACAACGGTGCAGTCAATGAGAGAGACCCAGTGGCGTCCGTAAGAACAGTCTACACAACAACAGCAGATTGCTTCCAACTACACACGCAACCTTCTCCAGGAGGGGCTGTGTGCTAGAGCATAAAATAACTCTCAATAAATTTTAAGACTGAATTCATACAAAGTGTGATTCTCTGATCACAGCAAAGTGGCATGAGAGATGAAAAAAGAAAGATATTAGAAATTCACAAATAGGTGGAAATTAAAGAACACATTCTTAAATAAGCATTGGGTCAAAGAAAAAATTACAAGGAAAATTAGAAAATAGGAAATACCGTAAACAACTATCCGCCCACAAATTTTAAAACTTAGGTTAAATTGGCAAATTCCTATTAAAAAACATTTGCCACTTGCAACTCAATAATGAAAAGACAAACGCCTTCTTAAAAGTAGAAAGTGTCTAAATAGACATTTCTTCAAAGAAAATATACAAATGGCCTGTATACACATGAAAAATGTTCAGCATAATTAGACATCAGGGAAATTTAAATCAAAACTACGATTGTATACCACTTGGGCTTCCCTGTGGCTCAGCTGGTAAAGAATCCGCCTGCAGTGCGGGAGACCTGGCTTTGATTCCTGGGTTGGGAAAATCCCCTGGAAAAGGGCTAGGCTACCCACTTCAGTATTCTGGCCTGGAGAATTCCATGGGCTATAAAGTCCATGGGGTCTCAAAGTCAGAGTCAGACTGGTGCTTTGCACTTTCACACTCACTAGGATGGCTATGATCAAAAAACAAAACAAATCTTGATAAGTATGTTAAAAAAAAATCAAAACTCTCATATACTGCTAGAGGGAATATAAAATGATGCAGCCACTTTGGAAAACAGTCTGGCAGTTCCTTGGAAGTTTAAATATAGAGTCGTCATATGGTCCAGCAATTCTACTCCTAGGGTATAACCAAGAAAAATGAAGACATATGTCCACACAAGAACTTGTACATAAATGTTCAAACCAGCATTATTCATAGTAGTCAAAAAGCAGAAATAATCCAAATGTCCATCAACTGGTAAACAGATAAAGAAGAGGTGGACAACGAAATTTTATTTTACCAAAAAGGAACAATAGTGAGAAATGAAGTAGTGATGAATGCTATAACATGAATGACACTTGAAAACATTATGCTACATACAGAAGTCTCCATGTTATACGATTCCATTTATACAAAATGTCCAGAAGAGGCAAGTCCATGGGGACAAAAAGCAGATTAGTGGTTGCCTAAGGGGCTCCCCTGGTGGCTCAGAAGTTAAAGCGTCTGCCTACGATGAGGGAGACCTGGGTTCGATCCCCTGGAGAAGGAAATGGCAACCCACTCCAGTACTCTTGCCTGGAGAATCTCATGGACGGAGGAGCCTGGTGGGCTACAGGGTCTACGGGGTTGCAAAGAGTCGGACATGACTGAGTGACTTCACTTCAAGGATGAGAAAGTTGTAGGCAGATGGGGAGAGCCTGTTAGGAGGGGTAGGTTTTCTTTTTGGAAGAGGTGAAAATGTTTTAAAATTGATAATGGTGATGAAGAAACTAAATATCATTAAAGCATACATTTTAGTAAATTGTATGGTATGTGAATTTATCTTCAAAAACTGTTATTTTTGAAATTTATTAAGGAGGCAGAAAAAACTTACTAAGGGGAGGCAGAATGAGAAAAAAATAGGACGGGAAAACAGATGGAGAGAGGAAAGTTTCTTTAAGTTAAAATTAATAAGACCCTGGTAGTCTAGTGGCTAAGACTCTGTGCATCCAACGCAGGGGCCCTGGGTTTGATCCTGGTCAGGGAACAAGTTCCCACATGTTGCAACTAAAGATCCTGCATGCCACAAAGAAAACTCGGCAGAGCCAAATAAGTAAATATTTTTAAATAAATAAAGAGAAATCCACGCAGAGACTTTGAGAAAAAACATCAGGGAGAAGAGTAGCACTGTTAACTTCCTCCAACTTGCCCCAGTTGTTTCTCTCTCTCAGCCTCAGTTTCTTCATCTGTAGAATTATGAGTTAGACCCATCCTATCAGAATTCTCAAGGATCTGTGTTTCTCTGATACCTCTGTTCAGCTCTGAGGGGCTGTAAATACTTAAATCAGTCAGTTATCTTCTCAGAGCTGCCATTATAAAATGGATTAAAGTCAAGAATTCTGTTCTGCCAGTCTTCCAGAACTTTCTACACCCTGACCCACTTGCTCGAGAGTTTCTCACTCTCCCACCCTTCTTCTCAACCCTTGACTTCTGGTGCTCTCAAAATGTTAGTCACTCAGTTGTATCCAACTCTTTGCAACCCCCATGGACAGTAACCCACCAAACTCCTCTGTCCATGGAATTCTCCAGGCAAGAATAGTGGAGTGGATAGCCATTCCCCTTACCAGGGGATCTTCCCAACCCATGATTGAACCTGGGTCTCCTGCATCGCAGGCAGATTCTTTACGATCTAAGCCACTTTCCAAAGCTCATCTTCAAGCTACATTGAGGTCCTTAGGAAGCCTGCTTTGGTCCGTCTTACCTGGAATCTCGAGTATCTGGGAGGGTACGATCCAGGGGCAACCGGTCGCTGAGGTACACGTTATAGCCAAACCTCTGGAAAAGGTCCTCAGCCTCTTTCTGCTGAGCCTCAGAAAGGTCCCTACCCCACTTCTTGAAAAGTTCTGAGTCTGGAAAGAGAACCTTATGGGGATTTTCCTTGAAGAAGCCACCCTCCTTGGCGTGAGCAGTATCTGGAAAAGGATGCTTTTCATCTTTCACCATTGCCAGCGTGCCAATCTCATCTTCTGATTGCTTCATAGCCAGCTTCATAGTTTGTTCTGCAAATGAAGGGCAGGGGAGAAAACATCTCAGCCAGTTGTTAGCTCCCCAGGCGTTACTTTCTCATCCACATTTCCTTGAAATGTTTTTCTCCCCCAGACTTTTAGGGGTGCAATAGAACAAGTATGCAAGGAGTTGTAGATATTGGCAAGAGAAGACCCGGAGAGATGGTATCATTATGGAGAATTTGAGGAGCTTGCTCCAGGGTCCTGAGGTTGTGGTCAGGGCTAGATAGCGTGCGTTTGTCATTTTCAAGGGGAGCAGTTCAGGAGAAAGACAAAGCCCAGAGCACACTGTGAAAGTGTGAGGCAAGAGGTAGGTAAAGGACTTTACAGAGGGGGAGGCCGAGGGATTGGATCAGTTAACCACAGGATGCTGCAGGGACCCAGGTGACAGCAGGACTCGGGGCAGAGATGAAGACTGTGAATAGATGGCCGTGGCAAGGCCTGTAAGGAGGGAGAGAGTGTGTCGAGATCAGCAGGGAAGTGTCAGCTGAGGAAAGAAGACAGTCAGGCTTTGGTGATAAGTAAAGAGCTGTTATAACAGTCTTCTGACTCCTTCCTTCAATGGAACCAGAAGGACATTTGGAATCACCCTAGGTGGTGGAATACAAAGAGCTCAAGATCACCCTCTCTCTCTCTCGAGCACACCAACATCACTACCATCCACAGAGCAACCATGGGTAAAAAAGACCAGAAAAGATCTTCCACAACTAAAGGCATCAAGAAACTGGACAGACCTCCCTGGTGGTCCAGGGGACCTGGGTTTGATCTGTGGTCAGGAAACTAGATCCCATGTGCTGCAACTAAGACCCAGCACAGCCAAAGAAAGAAATTGAAGACCCCCAAACTTGATAATGATTATATTGCAGAGGTTATCCTCCAGGAGTGGGAGTTCTGAGCTGCATGTAGGATTTCCCAGCCCAGGGGTCCAGCACCAGGAAAATGAGCCCCATAGCATTTAGCTTTGAAGACCAGAAAGGCTTAATTTTGAAGTCCCAAAGGCCTGGGAGAAATAGAGATTTCGCTTTTAAAGGACACATACACAAAATCTCATGCACACCAGGACCCAGAGCAAAAGCAGTCATTTAATAGGAGCCTGGGCAGACCTACCCATTGGTCTTAGAGAGTTTCCTGGGGGTGGGGGTTGGGATACTATCACTTTAGGGACAGAGACACTGGCAGGAGCCATACTTAGGAACTTTTGATTAAATGAAAGCTAGAGTTGACTGATTAGTATTTCCCAAGTCCAACATTGACTATGATACTCCTCAGCATTCAACCCCAAAATGTTAATCAAGGTGATAGGGACAGAGTAAAGGGACCAAGTAGGTGATTAAATAGCTAATCCCACTAGTGGGGTGTAAGTAGAAAAAAAAATATGGGAGACCTCTGTAAGTTAAGGGTCACTTAAGAAAGACTGAAAAAGGTCAGTTTTCATTCCAATTCCAAAGAAAGGCAATGCCAAAGAATGCTCAAACTACCGCTCAACGGCACTCATCTCACATGCTAGTAAAGTAATGCTCAAAATTCTCCAAGCCAGGCTTCAGCAATACGTGAACCGTGAACTTCCTGATGTTCAAGCTGGTTTTAGAAAAGGCAGAGGAACCAGAGATCAAATTGCCAACATCCGCTGGATTATGGAAAAAGCAAGAGAGTTCCAGAAAAACATCTATTTCTGCTTTATTGACTATGCCAAAGCCTTTGACTGTGTGGATCACAATCAACTGTGGAAAATTCTGAAAGAGATGGGAATACTTGGCCACCTAACCTGCCTCTTGAGAAATCTGTATGCAGGTCAGAAAGCAGCAGTTAGAACTGGACATGGAACAACAGACTGGTTCCAAATAGGAAAAGGAGTACTTCAAGGCTGTATATTGTCACCTGTTTATTTAACTTCTATGCAGAGTACATCTTGAGAAACGCTGGACTGGAAGAAGCACAAGCTGGAATCAAGATTTCTGGGAGAAATATCAAGAACCTCAGATATCCAGATGAAACCACCCTTACAGCAGAAAGTGAAGAGGAACTAAAAAGCCTCTTGATGAAAGTGAAAGTGGAGAGTGAAAAAGTTGGCTTAAAGCTCAACATTCAGAAAATGAAGATCATGGCATCCGGTCCCATTACTTCACGGGAAATAGATGGGGAAACAGTGGAAACAGTGTCAGACTTTATTTTTTCGGGGCTCCCAAATCACTGCAGATGGTGACTACAGCCATAAAATTAAAAGACGCTTACTCCTTGGAAGAAAAGTTATGACCAACCTAGATAGTATATTCAAAAGTAAAGACATTACTTTGCTGACTAAGGTCCGTCTAGCTAAGGCTATGGTTTTTCCAGTAGTCATGTATGGATGTGAGAGTTGGACTTTGAAGAAGGCTGAGTGCCAAAGAATTGATGCTTTTGAACTGTGGTGTTGGAGAAGACTCTTGAGAGTCCCTTGGACTGCAACAAGATCCAACCAGTCCATTCTGAAGGAGATCGACCCTGGGATTTCTTTGGAAGGAATGATGCTGAAGCTGAAACTCCAGTACTTTGGCCCCCTCATGAGAAGAGTTGATGCATTGGAAAAGACTCTGATGCTGGGAGGGATTGGGGGCAGGAGGAGAAGGGGACGACAGAGGATGAGATGTCTGGGTGGCATCACCAACTCGATAGATGTGAGTCTGAGTGAACTCCAGGAGTTGGTGATGGACAGGGAGGCCTGGAGTGCTGTGATTCATGGGGTCACATAGAGTCGGACACGACTGAGCGACTGAACTGAGCTAAGAAAGCAGGTTTGCTTAACTACAGAAGCAAGCAGGCTGCCTTAGCCACAAACCCATGCAACAGAAGCGAGAGACATGCCCCCAACAATAAAACAATGGTGGCATGAGCCCCACATCCTGCCCAGTGAGCTCAGCAGGCTGATGATCCTTAGGTCCTGCTCTCTCCACACATCAAAACAGTAGTTTACAGAAAGGTGACATTTCACAGTGAAAGGCACTCACTGTACTGAGACCTGGGATAATTTTCCCATAGTGCCATGACAGTCCTGGCTTGATTGGAGGGACAAGAAAGCATCCCTACCCAACCTGGAGAAGGGGCTGATCATGGAAGCATGACATCTACTCAAGAATGTGGAAGAAGGTCTTCTCCCCCTCCCCAATTTTCCTTTGATTATAAAACTGTAGCCCACTAAGGTCCTGCGGAAGCACCCTCTGGCCTGCCCACTTTAAGCCTCTCAAGCATCCTATTCTAATCAGTTCTGCTCAGTTCATTTCATTCACTCAGTCGTGTCCAACTCTTTGTGACCCCATGGACTGTGGCATGCCAGGCTTCCCGGAGCTTTCTCAAACTCATGTTGATCGAGTCAATGATGCTATCCAACCATCTCATCCTCTGTCACCCTCTTGTCCTCCTGCCCTCAATCTTTCCCAGCATCAGGGTCTTTTCTAGTGAGTCACTTCTTCTCATCAGGTGGTCAAAGTATTGGAGCTTCTTCAGCATCAGTCCTTCCAATGAATATTCAGGGTTGATTTCCTTTAGGATTGACTGGCTTGATCTCCTTGCAGTGACTCTCAATTCTATTCTAATAAAGGGACTCTCAATTCCTATTCTAATAAATTCCTTACCTATTGCTTTGCCTCTCTCATGCAGAGATTTTTCTGCTTTAAGACATAAAGCACCAAAGCCCCCAAAATACCCACCCAGTGGCTTCAATTCAAAGGCACTCCACCAGAGGGACTTGCTTAAGTTCCCACCAATCCTTCCTTTGTTGTTTTTCAGTCACTTTAGTTGTGTCTGACTCTTTTGGCCCCATGGACTATAGCCCACCAGGCTCCTCTGTCCATGAAATTTCCCAGGCAAGAATGCTGGAATGGGTTGCCATTTCCTACTCCAGGGATCTTCCCGACCCAGGGATCAAACCTGCGTCTCCAGCACTGGCTGGCAATTCTTTATCACCTAGTCACCAGGGAAGCCCCAGTCCTCCCTTAGGCACACACTAAACTCCAACCAAATTGATGGGATCACCTCTAGCTCATGTAGTACCATCCTGTAAGTTAGAAGAGAGAATCCCTTTTTCAGATGATTGCAACCCTGGGGTACCAGCTTCAGGAGAGGACAATCCCACTGTGTGAACCCCTCTGGGCAGAGGCAGCCCCACACCACAGCACACGGTTTGGTGTCCAAAACTTGGACAGAATTTTAGCTACATGCCCAGCCCCTAAGAGGGATGCAGGAAACCTTACAAGTGGGAGGAGAGTATTTTGGAAGGTGACCTAAACTTGGCCCGTGAATGAGGAGAGTCAACCACAGAAGTGCCTAAGAGACAGAAAGAGGATGGTCAAAGCAAACCCGGAAAGAAAAATAAATGGAGGATCTTTCAGAGAAGGCTCCTGGGGACTAGCTCTCATATTTGCTCAGGCAGAAAATAAAAATGGGAGTGAGATTTTCACAGTATTCCAAATCAAATCATATTTTGATTCAACTTCTTCTATGCTAAACACGGGGATCACAGAATGGCCTTGGATTCCTTGGGCCTTTAAACTCCCTTATACTCCTCTTTGGAGATTCCCTGGTGGCTCAGATTGTACAGAGTCTGCCTGCAATGCAGGAGACCTGGGTTTGGTCCCTGAGTCTAGAAGATCTCCTAGAGAGGGAAATAGCAGCCCACTCCAGTATTCTTGCCTGGAGGATCTGGTGGACAGAGGAGCCTGGCAAACTATAGTCCACAGGGTGGCAAAGAGTCACACATGACTGAGCAACTAACAGTTTCACTTTTCACACTTCGCTCTGGGGGTTATCTGATCTTCCGCTCTCATTCATTGCTGTCAGTGGGAAATTTTGACGATGGAAGCACAGAACCCAGCGGGCTGGAGACTGTGTTACTAGACCACCCACATGACTTACACTGAAACTCTCCAAGACCCAAAGGGGACACACCCAAGTGTGTCACTCTGCTGGGGCCTTTAAGAACCCCCAGGAAGTTCCAGAAAATTGGTTTAGAGTTATCAAGCCCTCCCACAATAGGGATATGATTATCGTTATGTGTTTGCTTTGGCTCTTCACAGACTTCATAATTTGCTCAGGTGTCCTTACTGTCATGATTTTATTCTGTCTTCTTGGAGGTAAGGAGCAACCAGAAGGAGGGCCCATCGAACCAGCTTTCCATTTCAGCAAGCCCTTCTGGAAAGAAAAGCATTTGTGATCTGGAAACAGGGTCCAGAAACATTTGAAATTCATCTCCGCGGGTAGGGAGTCCCTGACACCACGTCATTTCAGAGTGAATAGAACGTGGGGAGCACAGAGAAGAACAAGCCAAGGAGGAACCGGTTGTGCAAAGAGAGATGGAAATAAACCTGACGGCTCTGGATGGCTTCTCGGGCACATCCTGTCCCAGCCGGAGGAAAGATTAGCCAGGCTCTTGGCAGAACTCCTGCTATTTTAAGGCCTGAGGAGGTTGACACAGGGTGGGTGAGCCAGAGAGCTGGTGTGGTCTGCGTGCTCAGCCAAGGAGTGACAGCAATGGCCAAGGTACACACACATCCTCTGGTGAACTTGCCCTGGGAACGTTTGCACAGTCAACGTGCACATCAGCCAAGGGCTGTCAAAGCCAGGGCCTCAGGAGCTGACAATCTTCGCTGTTTTCTCTAACTCTTTCCCTGGGATCACCCTTCTCTTCATCCCTGGCTGCCTGTCCTCTGTTCTCTCCTTCCTACACTCAGTCACTCACTCATCTATTTAATTTCTCTGTGCCAGGCCCAGGGCATAGAGTGGCAAAGCACATCACAAGACACTTATCAACTGAACCTTCCTTAAGAAGTCTTCCCTGGTGGCTCAGATGATAAAAGAATCTGCCTGCAGTGCAGGAGACCCAGGTTCGATCCCTGAGTTGGGAAGATCCCTTGAAGAAGGAAATGGCAACCCACTCCAGTATTCTTGCCTGGAGAATCCCATGGACAGAGGAGCCTGGTGGGCTACAGTCTATGGGGTTGCAAAGAGTCAGACACGGCTGAGTGACTAACACTTTCACTTTACGAACACTGCCTTCCAGAAATCTGAACCACAATAACATAAGAGTCTTGTGATGGGGGATGGAAACCATGCTTCAGGCCTCCTTCTCTCTCCCCTCATCTATTTTCCCGTTTTTCCTCCCCCTATCAATTCTTCCACCCTCCACCCTGGACTTTTTCACTCTGGGCTCCTTTTCTGTGCTCATCTCTTTTCTCCTCTCTTTTCCTCTCTCCATATCTCTCCTTCTCTGATTTTCACCCCTTCCTTTTCCTCCTCCTGTCTGACCTTCCATCTATCTTTCTGTCTCACCCTGAACCCTGACAAGGCTCAGTTTTGTTTTTTAAAAGACACTTCCTAGGCTTCTCTGGTGGTCCAATGGTAAAGAATCTTCCTGCCAGTGCAGGGGGACATGGGTTCGATCCCTGGTCCAGGAAGATTCCACATGGAATGGAGCAACTAAGCCCATGTGTGCACCACAACTACTGAGCCTGTGTTCTAGAGCCCAGGTACTGCAAGTACGGAGCCCATGGGCTGAAACTACTGAAGCCTGGGTGTCCTAGACCCCATGCTCTGCAACAAGAGAAGCCACTGCAATGGAAAGTCTGTGTACTGCCACTGGAGAGTAGCCCCTACACTCCGCAACTAGAGAAAGACTGACTGCAACAACAAAGACCCAGTGCAGCCAAAATAACTAAAATAAACAAATAAACATAATTATTTTTTTTAAAAGACACTCCCCAAGGCTATTATGTTAAGTGAAATAAGTCAGACAGAAAAAGACAAGTACTGTATGACATCACTTATATGTGGAATCTAAAAAAAAAAATACAATAGACTAGTGAACATAACAAGAGAAAAGAGAAATAGATTCACAGATACAGAGAACACACTAGCGGTTGCCAGTGTTTGCGGGCAACACAAGAGTAGGGCAAGGGGAGGCACAGATTGTTACTGGATGTAACATAGGCTCATGCATGTACTGTACAACGTGAGGAATATAGCCGATATTTTATAATAAGTGTAAATGAAAAATAACCTTTAATTCTATAAAAATTAAAAAATTAAAAAGGAAATTTCCTGCTGGTCCAGTGGCTAAGACTCTGCACTCCCAATACAGGAGGCCTGGGTTTGATCCCTAGTCTGGAAACTAGATTCCACATGCCATGACTAAAAGGTATCACATGTTATAACTAAAGGTCCTGCATGCTGCGATGTAGATCAGAGATTCTACACACTGCAACTGGGACCTAATGCAGCCAAATGACTAATCTTTTTTTTTTTTTAAACAGAAAAAAAGACACTCCCCACCACCCAGGCTCCACGGGCCCACAGCCACACATCTGAGCAGTCAATTCTCTGCTCTCACATTCCAGACCCCTCTCCCCCAGGGCATGAGCATGAGATTCTTATCATGTGGGAAGCCCAGGACTCCTGCCTTCACTGGAAGCAGACGCCAAGATACCAGATATTCACAGGAGGTAGAGTTTCATGGTGAGTTTCAAAAACAAACCCCAGAATTCCTGAGAAGAGGTTAAAATGTGCTGCACCCTGAGGGCATCATCTTAAGTGAAAAAAGCCAAAGACAAATGTTTTTGGGTCTCATTTATGTGTGGAATCCAAAAGAATGGGGGAAATGAATTCATAGATGCAAAGAACAGGGACTTCCCTGGCAGTCCGGTGGCTGAGACTCCACACACCCCCAGTACAAGGGGGCCCTGTTTTGATCCTTAGTCAGGGAACTAGATTTCACATGCTGCAACCAAGAGGTTTGCATGCTGCAACTAACAACAGATTCTCAAAGATCTCATATGCCATAACCAAGATGTGGTGCAGTCAGATAGATATATATATATATATATTTTAAGATACAGGGAACAGATTAGTGATTGCTAGAGGCAGGGTGGGGGTGGGGATGAGCAAAGTGTGTAAAGAAGGTCAAAAGCTACACACTCCCAGTTATAAAATAAATAAATCCTGGAGATGTATAGTGTGGCAACTATAGTCAATAATGCTCTATTGTATGTTTAAAAGCTGGTGACAGAGTAAATCTCAAAAGTCCTCATCCCAAGGAAAAAATGTAGAACTGTGTGAGGCAGCAAATGTTAATCAGATTTATTTTGTGACCATTTCGCGAAATATACAAATATTGAACCCTTATGTCCTACATATGAAATTAATGTAATCTTATGACTTATTTGAAAAGACTCTGACGTTGGGAAAGATTAAAAGCAGGAGGAGAAGGGGATGACCGAGGATGAGATGGTTGGATGGTGTCACTGACTCAATGGACATGAGTCTGAGTAAACTCTGGGAGCTGGTGATGGACGGGGAGGCCTGGCGTGCTGCAGTCCGTGGGGTTGCAAAGAATCGGACACGACTGAGCGACTGGAATGAACTGAACTGAACTATACGTCAACTGGGCTTCCCAGATGGTGGTAGTGGTAAAGAATCTGCCTGCCAAGGCAGGAGACTCAGAAGAGACGGGTGCTCTCCCTGGGTCAGGAAGATCCCCTGGAGGAGGGCACGGCACCCCACTCTAGTCACCTAGCCTGGAGAATTCCATGGACAGAGGAGCCTAGAGGAACACAGTCCATGGGGGTGGCAGAGTCAGACATGACTGAGCAACTAAGAAGCAGCAAAGTATGCCAACTATAACTCAGTTTAAAAGAGGGTTGACATGTAGGGCACATCAGCCAGGGGACTCTTTCTGCACAGACTTTACCAGGGTGTGTGTGCCCGCCCTGAGGTACACACACACACACAGCCTGTTCCCCTCCATCAGCTGCTGGCTTTGAGTCCCACGAATTCTCCCTCCTTTTTCCCTCCACACCTCTTTATTCTGTGCCCCTAAACACATACTCACAAGCACAGACAGGCACACACACTGTCCCCTCCATGTCAGTACCGTCGACTTACTCAGATGCTGCAGATTCGCCTCTAGTCGAGAGAGTCTGTCCATCACTGTCCAGTTAAGTTCAGACGGAGCAAAATGCAGCTTATCCTGGCGATCCCCCAGGATCAACTCCTGTACAGTCTTCTTGGTGTAAAATATCAGGAGGAGATTGAGAGCGAAGACCAGCAGTAGCCCGATGCTGAGGACTCTGGAGGACATTTCTCCTGAGCATGTTATTCTGTCCCTGGCTCTGCTGCTCCCTGGGGGCTGAGGGTGGTCTCACTGCCCAGGCAAGCTGAGGATCACAATGAGCTGAGCCCGGACTGTGCTGGCTGCATAGAGGATACCCTGCCCGCTGGGCCAGATGTTTTCCGAGTAGGAAAGCCGTACCGGGCTGCCTGGTTCTCCCCGGGCAGCGTCAGGCATGCGGAATGTGTCATGGCAGCCGCCCAAGGATGGGCAAGTCACCTGGGCACACCTTGTGCAGAAGTCAGGTTACTGCTTGCTCCCGGAGCCAGCGGAGGCTCCTTTCTCTTGGTTCTGTTTGATTTCATTTTGGTTTTGAATGTTTCTTCTCTCTGGTAGGAGCCCTTAGGAGACTCACCGAAAGGGCGTGTGAGGTCTGGACCTGTGAGTGTAGCAGAATGTAGGAGGGAAGAATGCACTGAGTGAGAAGTTTCTGGACCATGTGCTTTTTGAGAGCAAGGATGGTGTCTGAGATGTCTTTTTCCAGTGGCTCAGTGGTAAAGAACCCTCTTGTCAATGCCAGAGACACAGGACATGAAAGTTCGATCCCTGGGTCGGGAAGATCCCCTGGAGGAGGAAATGGCAACCCACTCCAGTATTCTTGCCTGTAGAGTCACATGGACAGAGGAGCCTAGAGGGGTACAGTCCGTGGGATCACAAAGAGTTGGACACGACTGAACGACTGAGCTCGCTTGCACATAAAGTCTTGAAAATTATAGGTCTGTAACAGTTGTCAGTTCAGTAAAACTTTCTGAGAGTTCTACCTACAGCAGATGAGTGAGCTGGAGGGGGCCCACTAGGGTAAGCCCCAGG
The DNA here is from genome assembly GCA_917880005.1 of Nanger dama. Taxonomy (NCBI): domain Eukaryota; kingdom Metazoa; phylum Chordata; class Mammalia; order Artiodactyla; family Bovidae; genus Nanger; species Nanger dama. The sequence goes on along the minus strand of CAKJTW010000046.1, from coordinate 14,786,188 downwards.
GCTCAGCCTCGCTTCACTAGTCACTGCCCAGCTCTGCGCACTGAGGTGCTAGCCTCCCCTCACCCTCAGTTTCTGGTAACTCTTCTGCCCCACACCTTGCACCCACTATATGCTTTGAACAAATCACTTGATTGTCATCATCACAGATTAGCATTTAAAATAGTTCCCCAGGGTTCCCTGTTGGTCCAGTGGTTAAGAATCCACCTGTCGATGCAGGGGACACAGGTTCAATCCCCGGTCAGGGACGATCCCACATGCTTCAGAGCAACTAAGCCCGTGTGCCACCACTACTATTGAGCCTGCTCTCTAGAGCCCACGAGCCTCAACTGCTGAAATCAGAGTGTCCTAGACTCTGTGCTCCCCAACAAAAGAAGCCACTGGAATGAGAAGCCCCCACTCGCCATAACTAGAGAAAGCCCGCATGCAGCAATGAAGACCCAGCAGAGAAAAAAAATAAAATAAATAAATATTTTTAAAATAATAATAGTAAAATAGTTACCCAGAGCCCCAAAGTTCAAAGTTCTCAATTAAGGGTTGAATCGCTTCTTAACATCATCCACTCTGTCCCAGGTCCCCAGACACAGCACATGCAGATGAGAGCTGAGGCAGACGTGTAGATTAAAGCAAAGACAGACAGTTTTAGGAAACGCAGGTGGAAAGAAAAAGAACCAAATGAAAAGTAATCAGTTCTTTTGTTTTCATCAGTTTTTCATTTGCGTTCACATGCAAATTAGAGTCAAAAGAAATTTAAAACAGCTGATTACTTTCGTTTCTGATGCAAAGTAGAATGGACCCAGAAGTCTCTATTCCTCTCCATTCAGTTCAGTTCAATGGCTCAGTCGTGTCCGACTCTGAGACCTCATGAACTGCAGCACACCAGGCCTCCCTGTCCATCACCAACTCCGGGAGGTCACTCAAACTCACAACCATCGAGTTCGAGATGCCATCCAGCCATCTCATCCTCTGTCGTCCCCTTCTCCTCCTGCCCCCAATCCCTCCCAGCATCACAGTCTTTTCCAATGAGTCAACTCTTCGCATGAGGTAGCTGAAATGCTGGAGTTTCAGCTTTAGCATCATTCCTTCCAAAGAACACCCAGGACTGATCTCCTTTAGAATGGACTGGCTGGATCTCCTTGCAGTTCAAGGGACTCTCAAGAGTCTTCTCCAACACCACAGTTCAAAAGCATCAACTCTTCAGCACTCAGCTTTCTTCACAGTCCAACTCTGACATCCATACATGACCACTGGAAAAACCATAGCCTTGACTAGATGGACCTTTGTTGGCAAAGTAATGTCTCTGCTTTTGCAAATGCTGTCTAGGTTGGTCATAACTTTTCTTCCAAGGAGTAATTAGAAGTCTTTTAATTTCATGGCTGCAGTCACCATCTGCAGTGATTTTAGAGCCCCCAAAAATAAAGCCTGACACTGTTTCCACTGTTTCCCATCTATTTCCCATGAAGTGATGGGACCAGATGCCACGATCTTCGTTTTCTGAATGTTGAGCTTTAAGTCAACTTTTTCACTGTCTTCTTTCACTTTCATCAAGAGGCTTTTTAGTTCCTCTTCACTTTCTGCCATAAGGGTGGTGTCATCTGCATATCTGAGGTTATTGATATTTCTCCTGGAAGTCTTGATTCCAGCCTGTGCTTCTTCCAGCCCAGTGTTTCTCATGATGTAGTCTACATAGAAGTCAAATGAGCAAGGTGACAATATATAGCCTTGACATACTCCTTTTCCTATGTGGAACCAATCCTCTCCATTAAGAACAACCAACAGCTCTGACCACTGTACATTAGACTCTAAAAGGTGGAGAGAATAGAGCAAACCAGCTAGAGATCTTGAGACCTGAGGAAAAACTCAGCAGTGAGTTCCCCGGGTTCGCTTTTCAGCTGAGAGGTCTTAGACTGAACACTGAGAAGTTGTCAAGCTGTCCATGTTAACAGGCAAAGACTATAAAAGTACCGAGAAATGCCTGCTGTCTATATACAAAGGAGCAGTCTAGCAAGACAGAAAACCTTCAAATAATAACTGCCTCACTCCAGGGATTTCTCTGATGGTCCAGTAGCTAAGACTCTGCACTTCCAGTGCAGGGGGCCCAGTTCAATCCCTGGTCAGGGAACTAGACCCCACATGACGTGCAACTAAAGATCCCACATGCTGCAACTAAGACCCAGTGCAGCCAAGTAAGCAAAATTTTTTTAAAAACCAAAACAACAACAAAAAAACTGCCCTTCTCCAGCCAAACACCCCTGAAACCCATCGCATCAGGACTAGTCATCAACAAAGACCACATGGGAAGCCTTCACTTCTACCCCCTTCTCCAGCTGTGACTAGGGGCGCCTTCCACCATCCTCCTTCAGGAGGGTGTCAGAGAGCCATAATTTTGTCCTTGTTCCCTGTGATGTCTGTAAGAACAGCGCTGAAGTGTCCCTCCCTCTCTCAGCCAGTGTGGTGTCAGCAGAGAACTCAAGGGGAAACTGAGCTTCCTCCCTCCCCCACAACAATAACGAGGCCTCTCTCCCCCAGGTGTCAATGGAGGCCAAGTGGGGAGCCTGGACTTTCACCCCTACCTGTCATAAAGAAGTAGCATCTCCCTTTCCCCACCAGAGCAGTGTCAGAAAGTCCTGCTAAAACAGAAAATTTAAACAAGATACAGAATCTCATGATATAATACCAAAATGTCCAGGATGCATAAAAAAAAAAAAAAATTATGTGCCATACCAAGAACCAGGAAAATCTCAACTTGAATGAGAAAAGGCAATCAACAGACATTAACAGCAGTAGGACACAGATGTTGAAATTGTTTTATAAGGGTTTTAAAGCAGCCGTTAGAAAAGTACTTTGACAAGCAGTTAACAAATGTGCTTGAAAGAAACGGAAAAAATAGTTAAGTCTCAGCAAAGAAGTCGAAAATCTCAGGAAAGAAATAGAAGACATAAAGGAGAACCAGATGGAAATTTTTTAACTGGAAAGTAAAATAAATAAAAATTTAAATGGTTTCTCTCTGTTGTTAGTCGCTCAGTCATGTTCAACTCTGCAACCCCACAAACTGTAGCCTGCCAGGCTTCTCTGTCCATGGAATTCTCCAGGAAAGAATACTGAAGTCCATTGTCATTCCCTTCAATTACAGTGTCTTAAATCCTCCTGAGGGAAAAAACGGTGATTCAATCATTAATAATGTCTGTCTTTTCTTTCCCTTGAAAGAAACAACATCCAGCCAGACAGCAAACATTTCAGAACAGGTTGCTTTTGTCTATCATAATTGCTGACTTCTTAGAAGGAAATTCCACCCCCTTCCATACTTCACCACTAAAATTTCTGCTCATTCTATGATTATTAAAGGACAGTATGTCTTCAGTAGGTTAAACTGTACCCTTTCTTAACCAGTTACAAATATCTGCATAATTTCAGAGGATTCATTCATTTGAGAAGGAATAGGGTTGATGACAGTGGCTAAGAAAAAGAGAATTTGTGGACTATGAGCATGTATGGAAGGAAAGAGAAAATAAATATCTTGTAAGCACCTTCTATGGACCAGCCAGTGGCAGGTACTGGATGCACGTGATCTCATACGGTCTTCATAGTCACCCTGAGGTGGGAGGACTATTACTCCATATCCCAGATAAGGAAACAAAATCAGGTTAAGCACTCTGGATCAGGTTGTATTTGTTTCAGCTTTTAATCATGCTTTCTTATGCTATGGGGCTTCCCTTGTGGCTCAGATGGTAAAGAATCTGGCTGCAATGTAGATCACTGGGTTGGGAAGATCCCCTGGAGAAGGGAAAGGCTACTCACTCCAGAATTCTGGCCTGGAGAATTCCATGAACTGTAATCCATGGGGTTGCAAAGAGTCGGACATGACTGAGTGACTTTCACTTTCACTTTTTTATGCTGTAGTTATGGGGATTAGTACAGATAAACTACAGAGTTTTTCTTTTGCACAGATATCCATGTTCTAATGTCCTTTCTGACCTCCTGGACTGGTTGCCTATATATTTGTCATTCTGATAAAGTCTATGTATAATGCAGAAGCAAGAGTTCCAAGGCAAAAGTTTTTCACTTCAGCTGCTTAGCCAGGAGTGGGACTATAAGATCCTAAGATGCCTCCCTTCCCACCACACGCCCATCAAAATCATAAGGTGAGCAAAATTGTAGAGTAAGAAATTCACTTTAAAGATGGTCTTTCCCATCAATAATCAAGAGGCTTAGATGTTTTTCCACTAGAACAACAGAGGAAAGAGAATCATACTGCAGAATAAGCACTGTAAAATCTAATGCATTTGTACATAATTAGGAAGAGCCAATGGTGTAATCAATACAACTGACAAACATTTCACTTTGAGAAATAGCAGAACAACAGGATTCTTTGCAATTAATTCATCAGTTCTGAGTGCTTATCAAAGAATAGAGTTGGGCCAAGGGGAAAAAAAAATAGCCTGGGAAATGGACCAGTATCTGAAAGAGATGGGAATACCAGACCACCTGACCTGCCTCTTGAGAAACCTGTATGCAGGTCAGGAAGCAACAGTTAGAACTGATCATGGAACAACAGACTGGTTCCAAATAGGAAAAGGAGTACTTCGAGGCTGTATATTGTCACCCTGCTTATTTAACTTCTATGCAGAGTACATCATGAGAAACACTGGGCTGGAAGAAGCACAAGCTGAAATCAAGATTGCTGGGAGAAATATCAATAACCTCAGATATGCAGATGACACCACCCTTATGGCAGAAAGTGAAGAGGAACTAAAAAGCCTCTTGATGAAAGTGAAAGTGGAGAGTGAAAAATTTGGCTTAAAGCTCAACATTCAGAAAACAAAGATCATGGCATCTGGTCCCATCACTCCATGGGAAATAGATGGGGAAACAGTGGAAAACAGTGTCAGATTTTATTTGGGGGGCTCCAAAATCACTGCAGATGGTGACTGCAGCCATGAAATTAAAAGACTTCTAATTACTCCTTGGAAGAAAAGTTATGACCAACCTAGACAGCATTTGCAAAAGCAGAGACATTACTTTGCCAACAAAGGTCTGTCTAGACAAGGCTATGGTTTTTCCAGTGGTCATGTATGGATGTCAGAGTTGGACTGTGAATAAGGCTGAGTGCCAAAGAATTGATGCTTTCGAAATGTGGTGTTGGAGAAGACTCTTGAGAGTCCCTTGACTGCAAGGAGATCCAGCCAGTCCATTCTAAAGGAGATCAGCCCTGGGATTTCTTTGGAAGGAATGATGCTAAAGCTGAAACTCTAGTACTTTAGCTACCTCATGAGAAGAGTTGACTCATTGGAAAAGACTCTGATGCTGGGAGGGATTGGGGACAGGAGAAGGGGACGACAGAGGATGAGATGGCTGGATGGCATCACGGACTCGATGGATGTGAGTCTGAGTGAACTCCAGGAGTTGGTGATGGACAGGGAGGCCTGGCATGCTGCAGTTCATGGGGTTGCAAAGAGTCGGACACGACTGAGCGACTGAACTGAACTGAATTGAACTGATAGATTGCAGAACAAAGCAACACAAGAAGGGAGGGTCTGTACACACAACAAAAACATGTCTGGCTTTTTCTTTGTTTTTTATCACACCTGGTTGTGAGTGTCATCAGAGACCTAGCAAGAAAGTCTTGGCCATTATCATCAGGACAGTAGAAGTAAGTTTTATGTAGCCCAGACTTGTCCTTGTAATTCACTTTCATAAGCTTTTAAACTCAGTTCTTCAAATGTTATCTGCTGGATGATATTTGAAGCACTATCTTAGTTACCAGCTGCCACCTGCCAGCAACAGCTCAGCTTCTGTTTCATTTAGGCATTCTAGTGAGACTTTAAATAATTCAAGGTGAAACTATCCATTTGGGAAAAAAATGGAAGAAGCACTTAGGAAAAGATATTCAGTAATTTCATACAAGTGCTGGTTAGTCTGCTGGGTTTGAGAAAGTGGTATCTCTACCTTACGTTAAATTTACTGAAGATTCAGCTGAAAACAAGGGCTTCTCAGGTGGTTCAGTGGTAAAGCATCCACCTGCCAGTGCAGGAGACAAAGACATGTGTGTTTGATCCCTGGGTCAGGAAGACTCCTTGAAATAGCAAATGACAACCCACTCCAGTATTCTTGCCTGGAAAATTCCATGGATAGAGGAGTCTGACGGGCTGCAGTCCACAGGGTCGCAAAGAGTCAGACCCAACTGAGCACACACATGCAGTAGAAAACATATAAGAAAACAACATGATGCTTAAAAAAAAAATTCTGGAATCAATGTCTGCTTCCAGCTATAATGGAGTATTTGGAATCAGATTGTCCCTCTTGACAAGACTATAAAACTGAACAAAATATATGAGACACTGGTTTTCAGGCAGTCGTCAACAGTGACCTGTGATCCCTCAGAGAATGGAAACATGAGATGAGGCCTACATTTACCCCCATCTCCCAATCTGGACACAATTTTGCAACCATGGTACAGGATGGTAAGCCCCAAGCAGAATCAGAGAGGAGAGTTTGGGGGTTGCTAAAGTATCTCTAAATTTCAGGGTAGGGAACCAAAAGTTAAAGAAGCTACATAGAAAGAGGGAGATTTCTGAGGAGTCCCTCCAGATTCCCAGACAAGGGAATGAGCCCAGGGAGAAACTCCACAAGGTCTATTCAGCAAACTGCTACAGGCTTGAGGCATAACAAAAATACTAGAGATCACACGCTCTTGGTAGATACAGGAATTCTGGATGAGTCACAGAGGAGGTATCTTAGTAAAAACACCCTGAGTATTCTGCTAAGACAGTAGGAAAACCACTGCTTACATGTAACAACCATACCCAAGGATAAAGGACACTCTAATCCCATCACTTCATGGCAAATAGATGGAAAACAGTGGAAACAGTGACTGACTTTATTATGGGAGGCTCCAAAATCACTGCAGATGGTGACTGCAGCCATGAAATTAAAAGATGCTTACTCCTTGGAAGGAAAGTTATGACCAACCTAGATAGCACATTTAAAAACCAGAGATATTACTTTGTCAACAAAGGTCTGTCTAGGTGAGGCTATGGTTTTTCCAGTAGTCATGTATGGATGTGAGTTCAGTTCAGTTCAGTTGCTCAGTTATATCCGACTCTTTGCGACCCCATGAATTGAAGCACGCCAGGCCTCCCTGTTCATCACCATCTCCCGGAGTTCACTCAGACTCACGTCCATCAAGTCCGTGATGCCATCCAGCCATCTCATCTTCGGTCATCCCCTACTCCTCCTGCCCCCAATCCCTCCCAGCATCAGAGTCTTTTCCAATGAGTCAACTCTTCGCATGAGGTGGCCAAAGTACTGGAGTTTCAGCTTTAGCATCATTCCTTCCAAAGAAATCCCAGGGCTGATCTTCAGAATGGACCGGCTGGATCTCCTTGCAGTCCAAGGGAATCTCAGGAGTCTTCTCCAACACCACAGTTCAAAAGCATCAACTCGTTGGCACTCAGCCTTCACAGTTCAACTCTCACATCCAAACATAACCACAGGAAAAACCATAGCCTTGACTAGATAGATCTTAGTTGGCAATGTCTCTGCTTTTGAATATGCTATCTAGGTTGGTCATAACTTTTCTCCCAAGGAGTAAGCATCTTTTAGTTTCATGGCTGCAGTCACCATCTGCAGTGATTTTGGAGCCCCCTAAAAATAAAGTCTGACACTGTTTCCACTGTTTCCCCATCTATTTCCCATGAAGTGATGGGCCCAGATGCCATGATCTTCGTTTTCTGAATGTTGAGCTTTAAGTCAAGTTTTTGCACTCCTCTTTCATTTTCATCAAGAGGCTTTTAGTTCCTCTTCACTTTCTGCCATAAGGGTGGTGTCATCTGCATATCTGATTTCTTGATATTTCTCCCAGCAATCTTGATTCTAGCTTGTGCTTCTTCCAGTCCAGTGTTTCTCATGATGTACTCTGCATAGAAGTTAAATAAGCAGGGTGACAATATACATACAGCCTTGATGTACGCCTTTTCCTATTTGGAACCAGTCTGTTGTTCCATGTTCAGTTCTAACTGTTGCTTCTTGACCTGCATACAGATTTCCAAGAGGCAGGTTAGGTGGTCTGGTATTCCCATCTCTTTCAGAATTTTCCACAGTTGACTGTGATCCACACAGTCAAAGGCTTTGGCATAGTCAATAAAGTAGAAATAGATGTTTTTCTGGAACTCTCTTGCTTTTTCCATGATCCAGCGGATGTTGGCAATTTGATCTCTGGTTCCTCTGCCTTTTCTAAAACCAGCTTGAACATCAAGGAGTGAGTTCACGTATTGCTGAAGCCTGGCTTGGAGAATTTTGAGCATTACTTTACTATCATGTAGTTTGAGCATTCTTTGGCATTGCCTTTCTTTGGAATTGGAATGAAAACTGACCTTTTCCAGTCCTGTGGCCACTGCTGAGTTTTCCAAATGTGCTGGCATATTGAGTGCAGCACTTTCACAGCATCATCTTTCAGGATTTGAAACAGCTCAACTGGAATGCCATCTCCTCCACTAGCTTTGTTCGTAGTGATGCTTTCTAAGGCCCACTTGACTTCACATTCCAAGATGTCTGCTTCTAGGTGAGTGATCACATCATCATGATTATATGGGTCCTGAAGATCTTTTTGTACAGTTCTTCTGTGTATTCTTGCCACTTCTTCTTAATATCTTCTGCTTCTGTTAGGTCCATACCATTTCTGTCCTTTATTGAGCCCATGTTTGCATGAAATATTCCCTTGGTATCTCTAATATTCTTGAAGAGATCTCTGGTCTTTCCCAGTCTGTTGTTTTTCTCTGTTTCTTTGCATTGATCGCTGAAGAAGGCTTTCTTATCTCTTCTTGCTATTCTTTGGAACTTTGCATTCAGATGCTTATGTCTTTCCTTTTCTCCTTTGCTTTTCACCTCTCTTCTTTTCACAGCTATTTGTAAGGCCTCCCCAGACAGCCATTTTGCTCTTTTGCATTTCTTTTCCATGGGGATGGTCTTGATCCCTGTCTCCTGTACAGTGTCACGAGCCTCAGTCCATAGTTCATCAGGCACTCTATCTATGAGATCTAGGCCCTTAAATCTATTTCTCACTTCCACTCTATAATCATAAGGGATTTGATTTAGATCATACCTGAATGGTCTAGCGGTTTTCCCTACTTTCTTCAATTTAAGTCTGAATTTGGTAATAAGGAGTTCATGATCTGAGCCACAGTCAGCTCCTGGTCTTGTTTTTGTTGACTGTATAGAGCTTCTCCATCTTTGGCTGCAAAGAATATAATCAATCTGATTTCTGTGTTGACCATCTGGTGATGTCCATGTGTAGTCTTCTCTTGTGTTGTTGGAAGAGGGTGTTTGCTATGACCAGTGCATTTCTTGGCAAAACTCTATTAGTCTTTGCCCTGCTTCATTCCGCATTCGAAGGCCAAATTTGCCTGTTACTCCAGGTGTTTCTTGACTTCCTACTTTTGCATTCCAGTCCCCTATAATGAAAAGGACATCTTTTTGGTGTTAGTTCTCAAAGGTCTTGTAGGTCTTCATAAAACTGTTCAACTTCAGCTTCTTCAGCGTTACTGCTTGGGGCATAGACTTGGATAACTGTGATATTGATTGGTTTGCCTTGGAGACAAACAGAGATCATTCTGTCGTTTTTGAGATTGCATCCCAGTACTGCATTTCAGACTCTTTTGTTGACCATGATGGCTACTCCATTTCTTCTGAGGGATTCATGCCCGCAGTAGTAGATATAATGGTCATCTGAGTTAAATTCACCCATTCCAGTCCATTTTATTTCGCTGATTCCTAGAATGTTGACATTCACCCTTGCCATCTCTTGTTTGACCACTTCCAATTTGCCTTGATTCATGGACCTGACATTCCAGCTTCCTATGCAATATTGCTCTTTACAGCATCAGATCTTGCTTCTATCACCAGTCATGCCACCACTGGGTATTGTTTTTGCTTTGGCTCCATCCCTTCATTCTTTCTGGAGTTATTTCTCCACTGATCTCCAGTAGCATATTGGCCACCTAATGACCTGGGGAGTTCCTCTTTTGGTATCCTATCATTTTGGCTTTTCATACTGTTCATGGGGTACTCAAGGCAAGAATACTGAAGTGGCTTGCCATTCCCTTCTCCAGTGGACCACATTCTGTCAGACCTCTCCACCATGACCCGCCTGTCTTAGGTTGCCCCTGCAGGCATGGCTTGGTTTCATTGAGTTAGACAAGGTGTGGTCCTAGTGTGATTAGATTGACTAGTTTTCTGTGAGTGTGGTTTCAGTGTGTCTGCCCTCTGATGCCCTCTTGCAACACCTACCATCTTACTTGGGTTTCTCTTACCTTGGGCGTGGGGTATCTCTTCATGGCTGCTCCAGCAAAGCACCGCCACTGCTCCTTACCTTGGACAAGGGGTATTTCCTTACCGCCACTGTTCCTGACCCTCAATGTGGGATAGCTCTTCTAGGCCCTCCTGCGCCTGCGCAGCCACTGCTCCTGGTTGCTCCTCCTGACCACTGGCCCTGGCCTCGGGCGTGGGTGGCTCCTCTTAGCTGCCACCCCTGGCCTCAGGCTGGATGTGAGACATGGACTATAAAGAAAGCTGAGTGCTGAAGAATTGATGCTTTTGAACTGTGGTGTTGGAGAAGACTCTTGAGAGTCCCTTGGACTACAAGGAGATTCAACCAGTCCATCCTAAAGGAGATCAGTCCTGGGTGTTCATTGGAAGGACTGATGTTGAAGCTGAAACTTCAATACTTTGGCCACCTGATGCGAAGAGTCGACTCATTTGAAAAGACCCTGATGCTGGGAAAGATTGAAGGCAGGAGGAGAAGGGGATGATAGAGGATGAAATGGTTGGATGGCATCACTGACTCATTGGACATGAGTTTGGATAAACAAATGGGAACCCACTCCCGTACTATTCCCTGGAAAATCCCATGGACAGAAGAACTTGGTAGGCTACAGTCCATGGGGTCACAAAGCTTCAGACATGACTGAGTGACTGAACTGAACTGAAAACCCACTATTATGCTGCTGCCACTGGTGCTAAGTCGCTTCAGTCGTGTCCAACTCTGTGTGACCCCAGAGACGGCAGCCCACCAGGCTCCCCCGTCCCTTGGAATTCTCCAGGCAAGAACACTGGAGTGGGTTGCCATTTCCTTCTCCAATGCATGAAAGTGAAAAGTGAAAGTGAAGTCGCTCAGTCATGTCTGACTCCTAGCGACCCCATGGACTGCAGCCTACCAGGCTCTTCCATCCATGGGATTTGTCAGTTAAGAGTACTGGAGTAGGGTGCCATTGCCTTCTCCAGAAAACCCACTATAACAGAGACCAAAACAAGTCTCAACAGTATCAAGGTAAGTTTCTAGGATATTGACAGCCAGAGCAAAACTCAACATTCTTTAAAGGAAAACACAAACAAGATGCTTTACAAGGATTCATTCACAATGTCAAGGATACAATTGCAATTACTGGACATATGGAGAAGATAATATTAAAACACAAGTCAATAGACACCAACAGAAGATGACTCAGATGTCATCATTGAAACACTAGAACTTAAAACGGCTATTACAAAAATGTCCAGGAACTTAAAGAAAGAAGTGGGCCTATGAATGAAGAGGTGGTGAACTCTGAATGAAAAAAAGTAGAAACTTTAAAAATGAACCAAATGAGAATTCTAGACTTGAAATTTATAAGTATCTGAAATTAAAAATTTACCAGGTGGACTTAATAGCAGACTGGCAACTTCAGACAAAAAGGTCATAAATTTCCAGACCTATCAATAGAAATTATTCAATGTGAAGAAAAAAAAAGATTAAAAATGATTTTTAAATCATTTTCTTGAGCTGCAGTGTCTTCTTTCTTGTTTCATTTCCTTTCATGCATCTTTTTAGCTTGTCTCTCTTTTCTTTGACTGTCTAGCTCAGCAGAGAGCTTTCTGGTCTACTGTAGACCGCTTATTAGAACATCTTGACATCATTCTCCTCCACATTTGTAGGTTTTTCTTCCTTCTTTAATTGCCCTTTTAGTCCTTCACTGTGTGTTCCCTGTATTATTTTCCTGCCTGAATTATATGCGGGGCCCTTGTCTTTTCTCCTGATTCAGATGTTGTTGCTTGTTGTTTAGTCACTAAGTCATGTTCAAACTCTTTGTGACCCCATGGACTGCAGCCCACCAGGATCCTCTGTCCATGCGATTCTCCAGGGAAGAATACTGGAATGGGTTGCCAGTTCCTTCTCCAGGGGATCTTTCCCACTCAGGGACCAAACTAGGGTCTCCCACACTGAAGGCTTTTCTCATTTGGATGTGTTCTTCATTTAAGGCTTGGATAGCTTTATCACTATCTAGGAGGGCCTGTTTTGTGAAATTAGTCAAGGCCTCTACTTTAATCATAATATCTGCTGTCCCCATAGAAGGTACAAATAAAGCAGCAATATACTCATACCACTGGAACACAGACTTATCCACCTGGCATGTAAATAAGGTAGACTTACCACGGCTTGTTGTGGGTTAGGCTTTATGATGCCATGGGCAAAAGTGAATCCCAGTGTACAGCAGCCTACCCAGCCGATTGGTAACCAAGGCCAAAGGTTAGGCCCACAAAGCCATTTGGTTCCATTGGGCGCCACCCAGCAGATCCCAGGGTTATATTTGCAATCAGGGCCTGGCCAGTGGATAGACTGATTGGGGTGGTATGTGACCTCAAATGTTCATTTACATTGTTCAGGGGATAGGTACCCCATATATTTTAGTCCTTTTGGATCTAATGGATGGTCACCAAACCCTACTGTTTGTTCTTTTTGTTCCCAGCATATAGCAGTGGGAGTAATTAATTGACCCTTTTCTGGGGTCATCCAGAAATATTCATCCCAGACTTGGTAGAATTGTTCAACATACCTAGAGGCCTGTCCTTCCTTGCTGGTCAGGGAGCTTCTTTTCCTTTTTGTTCTTTAAATATGAGTTATAGGCTTTTGTTACTTCTATGAAACTGGTGTTTACATCAAATGTCACCCAATGACCCAAGTCTATTGACTGTAGGTCTGGCTTACACCAAGAAAGCAAGGAGAGATTATGATTGACAAGGGAAAGGAAAGTCTCTTTTTGTCATTCTTGAAAAGAGCAGAGTAGTTTAAAATCTCCTTGGCGGAGCGGTGACACCCACCAAGGATGTCCATCCATCACAGGCAGAGGCATACCCAGTAGCTGGAGGTGTTGTGGAAGTCCGCATAGGAATGTGCCCATGAGATGAAAACATTGTCCTCAGTTGAAATGGAAGTTAAATTCAAAACCACATTGATGAGGCCAAGCAGCAGGAGTTGATTATGTGGCTTCATCCTGAAGGGGCTCATCCAGGATCTTCTTTTCCTTCTTCTTCTTAAGGATGATCTTAGTCTCTCGAGGGTCAGTGGGGTCCCTCTGCGCAGTCCACTCAGCGTCTTCTGGGTCTGCGTGGTATGTTCTCTTCATCCTCATGTGGTGGATCCAGGGAGTGACACCTGCAACTTGAACTGCCATAGGGATGGTTGGAACAACAGTATATGGACCCTTCCAATGTGGGGCCAAGGAGTCATGTTTCCACTCCTTGACCCTGACCCCTGGGCACAAATTCATGAATCTGTCCCCAAGGGGGAACAGAACCCTTTCTTGTACAAAGTTAGTTACCTGATTTATTACCTTACCCAGCTGTTCCATCTGCTGCGAAATCTCATCTCCCCTTACCTGAGGCAAATTTGTTGACATCTGTTTTATTATGGGAGGGGGCCTCCCATACACCGTTTCATACGGAGAATAGCCATGGGACCGTGGGGTCATCCTGAGTCTGAGCAGAGCCGTCGGAAACAAGTCCTCTCCCACCACAGTCAGTCTCTATGATCCAGTTGGAGAATGTCTCTTTTAAGTGTCTGGTTGGTTCCTTCCACCATCCCAGGACTCTGGGGCCTATATGCTATATGTAATTTCCACTTGATGTTTAAAGTTTTGCTTACTTGTTGTACTAAATCAGCTATAAAAGCCAGGCCATCGTCTGATCCAATGCTGATAGGAGATCCAAATCTGGGAACTGTCTCCCTAAGCAGGCACCGGGCTACTTCTGATGCTCTTTCAGTCTCTTCTGGATAGGAAAAGCTTCTAACCATCCCGAGAATGTACATACCATGACCAGCAGGTAACGGTAGTGTCGATGAGGTTTCATTTCAGTGAAGTCCGCTTCCAGGTCCTCAAAGGGCAGCGTGCCTTTTAGTTGAATCCCCAGAGGTTTCTGTCTGTGCCAAGAGGCAGCATTGACATGTGAGCAGGCAGTGCAATTCTGAGATTCTGTCCTGCATAGGGAAGAGAGGTGGGGAACCAAGAAATTTTTTTTGAATTAGCTTTTCCAGTTTATCATGGTTTAGGTGGGTCACTTGGTGTGTTTGGCTTACCAGAGTGGGTGCCAGCTCCTCCGGTACCAATAATTTGCCACTTGGCAATTCCCACTATCCCTTTTTAGTCTTGATGGCCCCTTCCTTTTTGGCTAATTGGTTTTGGGCTTCAGTGTATTTTGAAGAGTCCAGTGATAGTTCAGGCAGCTCCGCCAATACGAGAGCTTTAACAGGGGCTTCACTTGTCAAGCCCAAGCCCTTGGCTGTTTGTTTAGTGGTCTTATCTGCCAGTCTGTTTCCCTGATCCCAGGCGGGGCTCGGGGGAGAGGGGGTGGGGTGGGTGGGTATCCTCTTTTTGATGTCCTTGGCAGTGTATGACTACAACACTTTCTGGTCCCTAGGCAGCATCTAATAGGGTCTTAATTTCTTCCTTCTTTTTCATATCTTTTTCATTAGCTGTCAAAAGGCCTCCTATACAGAGCCCTGTGTACATGTATTGTGGCAAAAGCATACCTGGAGTCTGTGTGAATGTTTGTCTTCTTACCTTTTGACAGCCGGAGGGCCTGGGTTAGAGCATATAATTCAGCCTGTCGAGTGGACCAGTGTGATGGCAGAGAGCTGGCCCCCACAGTGGTTTCTTCTATGACTACTGCATATCCCAACAGCCCTTGTCTTTGTTTCACCAGCTGGTGCCATTGGTGCACAGGACCAAATTGGGTCTGGGTTGACTGGTCTCTCAAGTCAGGTCTATGGGCATACTTCTTTGCAATCATGTGAGGGCCCACCTTCTCCCACAGGAAGGACAGTGGCCGGATTCAGGGCCTGACAAGGCTCAATAGTAACATAGGGGTTCTCACATAACAGTCCCTGGTATTGAGCAATCCAGGATGTTGACAGCCATTTATGGGCGTGTCCTCTTAGGAGACTGTTGACCTTATGCGGGACTTTTATGATCAAATCTTGGCCCAAAGTCAGCTTGGCTGCCTCCTGGACCAGGAAGGCAACTGCAGCAAATGCCCATAAGCATCCTGGACACCCAGTGGCAACATTGTCCAGCCGTTTCGGGAGATAAGCCATGAGTCCGCCCCAAGTCCCCAAAGTCTGGGACAACACTCCCATAGCCACCTTATCCTTTTCAGTCACATAAAGAATAAATAGCTTAGCAAGGTCTGGCAGGCCCAAAGAGGGTGCTGACCTAATTGTACTGGGTTTGAGTTCTATTAGCATTGAGACTTGTTTTGCAAGCCAGGAGGGGTTGTCTTCCGCCCAGACCTCAGGGAATTGTTGAGTTAACTCTCTAGACTGTTTAGCCTGTCTGGTTTCCTTCCAGGAGATCGTGCAACCTCCATTCATCTTGAGGGGCGACTGAGAGGAAAAGTAAATAGGTTGTTGAGCCCACTCGAAGAGTAGGTCTTTCATTGGGGGAAAGGTCACTTGTGCCCCCAATTTAGACAGCAAGTCTCTTCCCAACAAAGGTACTGGACATTCAGGCATGTATAAAAATTCATGAGTCACTTGGTGTCCCCCCATCTGACATTTTCGGGGTAGGCTTGAGACACAAAGTCTGCATTTTTCACCATCTGAGACACAGCAGCCTCTGGATCTATTGGCATATAAAGTTTACAGGCCTCGAACAGTCTTCCGTGGAACTCAGAGAGTGATTTGCTTTCCCTTTGAATCACTTCGGAGGGTTTTGCCCTATTTACAGGTTTTCGGGCCCCACTCTTGAGACCTTGTAAAATAGCCGCCCGATATCTCTCCAGGTGGCCCCTCCCTTCTTCTGTGTTACAGTCCCCACTGGGCCTCGCATCGGGGGTGGCTGGTTCTGCCCATCGCTGTGGGTTTGCAGTAGCCTTAGGTGCCATTTCTCTTAACCGTTTTCTGGCCTCAGTTAGGATCCTGTGTCTTTCCTCAGTGCTGAAAAGGGAGACTAGTAGTTGGATTATGTCATCCCATGTAGGGCAGTAGGTTCGAAAATTAGTCTCCATTAGCCTAATCATGGCTTGTGGCTCCCTCGAGTACAGTGGAGTGTGTCTCTGCCAGTTTCATGTATCCGTGGAGGAAAACGGCTGGTAATAATAGGCTACAGGGGGCTGATGGTAGTGCCCCATGTGTCCTGAACCGGAGGCTGTTGCAGCTCTCTGAGGGGCATCTATAGTGGGGTTCTTCCCCCTGTTCCTTGGCAGAGTGCATCCTCTGGCTAATTGCTGTGTTTTCTTCCCCCTTCCCATCAGTACTCACCAGGAACGGTGGATGCAATCTAGAAGGTCCGGCTGAGGTGGAATTCTGGGGGCGTTGACCCAGAGGTCTCCATCGCTGGGATTGGAGCCTATCGAAATGGCGGCTCTGCGATCTCGGGGAGAGCTGGTGGAGGAGCAGTGGCTGCTGTAGGACTTCACTTGGCCCTGGATCGGGCATTAAGGCGGCCTCCGGTCCTGGTGGAGCACTAGGAGGCAGGCGCGCCATTATCCAGTATGGGGGAGGGGTCAAGTCATCCCCATCCAAATCCTGTAGAATTTCCTTTTTATCATCAGTCAATTTTTGTGCCATTAATATTTTTCCCCTTCCCTTCTGGATATAGAACCTTATCCAAGTAGGAGGGTCTTGAGCTAACCCTAGCCATGAGTCAATATATGGATATTGATCCGGTGTCCTGGCTCTTCTGTGATTACTGTATAGGCTGCTTCCACTGTTTTTAAGTTCACGGTGTTCTCCTGTGGCCATCATACTCCCATAGGGGGCCATTCGACCTCACAGAGTATGGGGAGGTGGTTAGGCTTCATCTTCACCCCATAGTCTCCTCCAAATCCCGTCTTTAAATTTTTAATCATGCACTCCAATACAGCTGCCTTAGATTCACTTCCCCCATCTTGCTTACCTTCTCGAACCTTCTTCTACTTTTCCTTTTCATTCTGTCTCTGAAGTTCTCAGTACCCTATGTACTTCTGATATTTCCACTCAATGAAACACTTAAATTGCCATTCCACCTCCTTCCTAATTGGGGTGAGAAGAGCCTTACCTGCCAGATCCCAGAGGGAGAAGGGGGATCGGCATGTCTACACCTGCCGGTCAGCCAAACCAGAACATTACGTGGTCCAAGACTGTTTCTCCCTTAACTTATAAAGTCCATTCTGCCTTGGTAGGCTTGATCAGGTGCAAATGAAAACACAGATGGGTTAACTATCCCACGTCTCAGGCCGTCTCTGGAAAAGCCAATTTGTACTCACTTATATATCCCCCTCCTTCCAGCCTGACAATTCCGAGGGGGTCAAGAATTTCGCAGCAGATGGGACACCTCCTTTCAAGGGAAGAATACGAGCACACAAAGACCAAGTTTCTTTTCCTAAAATCCCCTGGCGATTGCTTGGTAATAATTTTCCCCAAGATGGTGTGGACACCACCTCCTGAGTGACATTCACAAATTTCCTTCCTAAACCCTAACAAGCTCGTCAACCTGTATACCAAGCAATCGCTGCCACCTGCCTATTCCGGGTTCCTGTGGGTCAGTGCCCCTTCTAGTCCCTCCGAGGGGGGTGATCAGGGCCCCTCTTCCCCCCTGCTGGGTAGGTTCCTCCTCACCTGAGCGCTCAGATCCCCTGCTGCCATCCACTGCCTGCAAACATGAAAGGTCTGGGCGTTGAGAAGCAGAATCCTTCCAGAAGGGCAAGGTGCCTCCCCACCTATTCAAGCCACAAGGCCTCAGAGTCCCAAATGGGACTTGTCTCCTCAAAGTGAGGAGTTTCCTGACCCGTGCACCAAATGTTGTAGCCACGCATTCCGGGAAATAAACTCACTGAGAAGGACAATGCAGAGAGTGGAGTGCAGCTTATTACACTGGCGGCCCACAGCGGCGACTCCTCTTAGCCAAGTCTTTGTGAAAACCTTATATACCCTAAGTTTGCGGGCTCAAACCCATCTCCCCAAATTCTCTGAAACTAGTCTGAACAAAGGAAAAGAAAGATACAATCAAAGTTAACCTGTGATTCGTATGCCTTAAACCTAGGTAGTTAACAGTGGACAATTATCAATAGGCCTGTGGTCATACCCCAATAAGCATAATAGAATTTACGATTCTATTCGGTTACACAGATAATTAGGGTATTTTCTTTTAAGTGACAGACAGTCTAGGTAGGAGCCCTGGGGCTCTTCCATGGCGGGGGTGGTCTGATTTTCCAGTTTGTATGTCGTTTCCATGGATACAGGACATACAGCTCAAAGTCCACAGTCCAGCCGAAAATGGAGTCCTGCTTTCAAGATGGAACCTGTTCTGTCTGTTTCCTCCTTCAGAAGGACTCCACGAGTTTGTGGTGGTGGTGGCGGTGGTGTGCATGACCTCCTGTGTGATGGAATGAGTGGACACTGTTATTGAAACCAGGCAGGACCCTCTGGTGCCTTCCACTGGACCAAAGCCCCTCTGGGTCACGTTTCTTGCTTGTGGAAAAAGGCTTTAGTCTCCTAAGCCTTCTCTGAGTTCCAGAGAGCAGTCTCATGCAGTTACTGATTAGGGAAGTGAGGGGACACAGAAACAAACGGAAAGCAGTTAAGCAACAAAAGTAATGGGAGCCTAAGCAATAGTTCAAGGGTCAAAGAGAGCCCTGATGCCTTCCCAAGGGATGTGCATAACTGCTTGACACCTATCTTTCAGTGGTTCTGGGACTGCTGCCCCCACCCAGGTGGAAGATGCTGACTATATGCGGACCACCAGCATGGTGACCCCAGATTGGTTGGGACCAGACGTATGATGATTAAGATTCTCAAAATGACACTTTGTCAACCCTCCAGCAACCAATCAGAAGAAAGACTGCAAACTGCAATGCTCACCCAACACAATGCCTTAAAAAACCCTCCACTGAGGACTTCCCTGGTGGTCCAGTGGTTAAGACTCTGCACTCCCAAGGCAGGGGGCATGAGTTTGATCCCTGTTCCGGGAACTAAGATCCCACATGTCTCTTGGTGTGACCAACAAATTAATTGATTAAAAGAAACCCACCTCTGAAAGCTATCAGGGACTTTGGGTCTTTTGAGCATGAGTTGCCCATTCTGCTTGCTTGGTGCCCTGCAGTAAACACCATTTTTTCCTTCACCCCAGCCCCTGTCAGTAGATTGACTTTACTGCATTGCAGGGGAGACTCCAGGTTTGGTAGCACTATTTCCATGACTGGTGGGAGGCAGCTGCTTCTGGGACAGCTGTTGCTAATGGTTATTAACTATTGCTGGACTTCCCTGGTGGCTCAGACGGTAAAGCGTCTGTCTACAATGCAGGAGACCTGGATTCAGTCCCTGGGTCATGAAGATCCCCTGGAGAAGGAAATGGCAATCCACTCCAGTACTCTTGCCTGGAAAATCCCATGGACAGAGGAGCTTGGTAGGCTACAGTCCATGGTGTCGCAAAGAGTCGGACACGACTGAGGGACTTCACTACTCACTACTAGTGATTTCTCTAAGCCATCTTTAATGTTGCCATAATGGGATTATTCTTGGTGGGAGGGGGCAGGAAGAGGGGGAGGAAAGGCAATGTTTAAAAAACTTTATTAGGGATTTTGTCCTATTTCTAGTTCTTTAGGAACAGACTCTCCCTCCATCTCTCAGGAGATACAAAATAGAAATTTTCTCATATCTGGATTTTGCTGGTGGCCCAGTGGTTAAGAATCAGTCTGCCAATGCAGGGGACATAGCTTCTATCCCTGGTCTGGGGAGATTCCACATGCTTCGGGGCAACTAAGCCCATGCACCACAACTATTGAACCTGTGCTTTTGAGCCCACAAGCCACAACTGCAGAAGCCCACGAGCCCTAGAGTCCATGCTCTGTAGCAAGAGAAGCCACCGCAATGAGAAGCCGGAGCACACAAGTAAACAGTAGCCCCCCACTCTCCACAACTAGAGAAAGTCCGTGCAATGAAGATCCAACACAGCCAAAAATAAATAAATAAATATTTTTTTTTAAAGGAGCTCCTCTCCTTTAAAAACCTTTTTTTTTTCTCATGCCTTCTGAGGAAGGCAGCATGACTCAAAGTAGGAGACAGGGTGCACATATCTCAGTTGTCTGTGTGCCAATGATTGTTATCTTGGTTGATTTAGTGCAGATTCTAAATCTGGCTGATTTCTTCTGCAAGTAATGGCATGACTTTCGAACTGGTAGAGTGGCTCTTTGAGAGGCTCCGAGCTTCAGGGCGGAGGTGGGTCCTGGGAAACCACCTGGTTCCCCTTCCCTGTGTGTCTCTTCTCTTTCCCCTCTGCTGTGATGAAGTCCTTCTGGCCTGCTCTGCCTGGTCTGGGCAGTTTGCTATCCGCTCACTCTCCTCCCAGCCACTCAGGCTAGTTCTACCTTTCTGGAGCATGGATTTTTAACCCTATAGCTCTAAAGGGTTTTTCCCACTATCATCTGAGAAGTCCAGGGACCCCATATAGATGAATTCAGGGCTGATTGTAAGACCAGAAGTGGGACAGCAGGCTCGCAGAGGCCCTGACCTTCTATCCCCTTCATCGCTTCCTGCCTTCGCAAAGTATGTTTTGCGTTTTGTTGTTGTTTAGTCACTAAGTCATGTCCACTCTTTTGTGATCCCATGTGCTGTAGCCCCCAGGCTCCTCTGTCCATGGGATTTTCCCAACAAGAATACTGGAGAGGGTTGCCATTTCCTTCTTCAGGGGATCTTCCTGACCCAGGGATCGAACCCTCACCTCCTGCATTGGCAGGCAGTTTCTTTACTGTTGAGCCACCAGGAAAGCATCTTACTTTCACCTGCTTCATATATTAGCAGCCAGGAAGGAAGATTTCTATTGAAGAAAGTGTTACAGTTCTCCAAAAGGAGATATTGAAACCAATAACATTCTAATGTTGGAAGATGGCCTTCCTAGAATAACTGTGGCGAAAACCAGATTTCCAGAAACTTTTGCTTATTTCTCCAACCATATTGTTTCTCTACTTGTTTAAAGAATATTTACTTATTTATTCTTACTTAGGAAGATCCCCTGGAGAAGAAAATGGGAACCCACTCCAGTGTTCTTACCTGGGAAATCCCATGGACAGAGGAGCCTGGTAAGCTACAGTCCAAGAGTTGCAGAGTCGGACGTGACTGAACCGACTTAGCACGCACTTACTCTTGGGCATGAATATTTGATCCTTATCTGAGGAAGAACTTTTGATTAAAGCTTTCCCTTATCTGAGGAAGAACTTATGATTAAAGCTTTCCCTTATCTGAGGAAGAACTTTTGATTAAAGCTTTATTGTAGAAAATACACAAATGTATATTTACATAAAAGCAAAAAATGCTTATCATTTCAATCAAGGGATTTCCCTGGTGGTCCAGTGGTTAGGACTCCTAAGCCCAGTTTTCACTGCTGGGGCTTTGGCTCAATCCCTGATAGTGAAGTGAAGTCGCTCAGTCATGTCCAATTCTTTGCGACCCCATGGACTGTAGCCTACCAGGCTCCTCCCTCCATGGGATTCTCCAGGCAAGAGTACTGGAGTGGGTTGCCATTTCCTTCTCCAGGGGATCTTCCTGACCCAGGAATCGAACCCAGGTCTCTTGCATTCCAGGCAGACACTTTAACCTCTGAGCCACCAAGGAAGCCCCTGAAAGTCCCACAGAGTGGCCAAAGCCAGAGCAAACCAATCTCAGTCGAATGGCAAACCTTGTCCTCATGCTTCAGGCTGGTCCTTCCATTTTCAGTTTACCTGGCCCACACTGGCAACAGTGTTTAAATACCATCATGCCCTGGCAATGTTCTTTAAAAATAACTAAGACAGCTTTTTGTAATTAATTTGCTATTATTTATTAGTTTTATTTTTATAAAAATCAGATATGCTCGTTGCAGAAATCTTATAAAATAGAGAGAAGCTAAATCCAAAAAAAAAAAAAGAATTTAAGATATCTGTAATCCCAACACCTGGTGAGAACCAGTGAGGACATTTTGATTACATCCTTGCAGTCATTTAATGATAAAAATGGGATCGTGTGAAGTTTTAACTTGCTTTTTTTTTTCAATTTAATGATCTATTTGCATATCTTTTGATTTAGCACTCTTCAGAAACCTTATTTGGAATAGTAGAATGCAGTTTTACCACAGCCGTTCATTCAAGCCTTGATAGTTGGCAATTATTTCCAATTTTCTACAACTATGAACAATGTAACAATAAATGTCTTTGAAGCACAATTCAATTTTTTGCCTGTATCCAAGATTCTTTCCCCAAGGTAAATGCTTTGCAGTGTTATTTTTGTACATATCCCCAAACTACTCATTTCATTTGGCGTGCCGTCAGCCTGCTCTTCCAGCAGTATAGAGAAACACCCATACCATGGCTCTGTGCCAATTTGGTATAACCATAATAATGCTTATTATTATTCACTGATACGATACACAGGAAATATACTATTGCCACTTACACTGTATTTCTTTGTTTACTAATTATACTGCTCTTTTTCACAGACTAACAAGCCAAATGAATGTGTGTGTGCACATGTGTGTGTTAACACCTTCCATGTGTTGGAGCTCGGGAGGTTTGGTATTAACTACCTGATGACCATCAGCACACAGCCCCAGGCCTCCTGGAGCCTAAGGGCTGATAACATTTACCCCTGTGACATCACCTACTGCCTCTCCATTGGCCCATTCAGTTCAGTTCAGTTCAGTCGCTCAGTCGAGTCCGACTCTTCGCAACCCCATGAATTGGAGCACATCAGGCCTCCCTGTCCATCACCATCTCCCGGAGTTCACTCAGACTCACGTTCATTGAGTCAGTGATGCCATCCAGCCATCTCACCCTCTGTCGTCCCCTTCTCCTGCCCCCAATCCTTCCCAACATCAGAGTCTTCTCCAATGAGTCAACTCTTCGCATGAGGTGGCCAAAGTACTGGAGTTTCAGCTTCAGTATCATTCCTTCCAAAGAAATCCCAGGGCTGATCTCCTTACTTTGCCAATATAGGTGTGTCTAGTCAAAGCTATGGTTTTTCTAGCAGTCATATATGGATGTGAAAGTTGGATCATAAAGAAAGCTGAGCACTGTGCTTTTGAACTTTGGTGTTAGAGAAGACTCTTGAGAGTCCTTTGGACTGCAAAGAGCTCTAACTAGTCAATCCTAAAGGAAATCAGTCCTGAGTATTCATTGGAAGGACTGATGCTGAAGCTGAAGCGCCAATACTTTGGCCAGCTGATGAGAAGAGCTGACTCATTAGAAAAGACCCCAATGCTGACAAAGATTGAAGGCAGGAGAGAAGGGGACAACACAGCATGAAATGGTTGGATGGTATCACCAACTCAATGGACATAAGTTTGAACAGACTTCAGGAGCTGGTGATGGACAGGGAAGTCTGGCATGCTGCAGTCCATGAGGTCGCAAAGAGTTGGACATGACTGAGTGACTGAACCGAGGTACTTCAGAGAGGGGCTAGAGAACAGGATGTAGGGAGGCCTTTACTCCCCTCAAAGGCCCCATGGGTCCTGCTCAGTTACAGTCCCCCCTTTTCCTTGATACTCTTCAATCTTAGGGCTTCCCTGGTGGCTCAAATGGTAAATAGGCCTGCAATGAGGGAGACCTGGGTTCGATCCCTGGGTTGGGAAGACCCCCTGGAAAAGGGAAAGGCTACCCACTCCAGTATTCTGGCCTGACGAATTCCATGGACAGAGGATCCTGGCAGGCTACAGTCCATGGGGTCACAAAGACCTCAATCTTGAGAAGAACAAGTTTTGAATAAGGAAAGGAATAAAGATTCAGATAAGGAGGTTAATTATAAACTTGGGTCACCCACAGGGTCATGCTCGGTTATATCATTTTGCATTCATAAATGGAATATTGCCTGCCATGTCAGTGTAAAAAGGGATGTCAGTTTTCACGATTGCATTCATAGCAGATGGTAAACTGATGAGTTCTGAAGAAACTAAGAAAGAAAAGAATAGCTGCAAGGTAGCAACAGGTTGGATGGCATCACTGATTCAATGGACGTGAGTGTGAGCAAACTCCAGGACATAGTGAAGGACAGGGGGCCTGGTGTGCTGCAGTCCATGGGGCTGACAAGACTGAATGAATGAACAACAGCAGCTCCTGCTCCCCACAGTGAACCCTGAGGAAAGCAGGATGTGAAAACACAGGAGGCTGGCCCAGGATAGCTGAGGTGCATATGAAAGGAGTGATTTCAAAGCCCCCAGACTCTGGCACTTTCCCATACAGAGAAAAGCACTGGATTCCTTGAGATATCTAGCTTTCTCTTATTAACAGTAATCCTTTGTTCCAACTGCCTGGGCTTTGTTGCAAAACTCCCATATATCCTAGCTCCCCTTTCACCTCCTTGGAGCGGTTCTCTCAGGGTCACTTGAGATGCTGTTTCCCCGGCTTGAAGTCCTAAAAGTTCCAGCCGAATAAAACATAACTCTCAACTTTTAGGTTGTGAATATATGTTTTATGGAGTAGGAAATGGCAACCCACTCCAGTGTCCTTGCCTGGAAAATTCCATGGACGGGCAGGAGCCCCTAGAGTCGCAGAGTCAGCTGTGACTGAGCACGCACGTGTATGTTTTTCATCGACAGCACTGCTGTTGGTTATCTACAGCGTACAGCGTTGCAAAGCAGCTCCCGGGAGTTAGAATCAGCTAAACTGGACCTGTGTGTGCTCATCCAGTCTAAAGTCCAGAAAATGCAACTTTCCACAGAAGCACAGAACTCCCCCGCACCCTTCTGCTTCCCCTCGTTCTGTTTGGTCTGCCTGGTCCCAGAAGTGTTTGTCCACCCAGATCCTCTACAGCTGTCATTTCTCTTGTTTCTACTCAATTTCTTCAGTGATAGAATGTAAAGATCAGACTAGATAATCTCTAAACTATTTTACAACTCTTTAATTCACATTTCTTAGTGCAGCTTCCACCCAACACCCTCCAACACACATTACCTGCATAAATTATTCATCTTTATTCACTTTCTTATCAGTGAGCAGGAGCTGCCTTCATTAGTGCTAAGGCATTAATGAGTGATGTTTCATTAATATGATACTTATCTTCTGGCTTCCCTGGTGGCTCAGATGGTAAAGAATCTGCCTGCCATGCAGGAGACTTGGGTTTGATCCCTGGGTCGGGAAGATCCCCTGGAGAAGGAAATGGCAACCGACTCTAGTATTCTTGCCTGGAGAATCCCATGGACAGAGGAGCCTGGTGTGCCACAGTCCACGGGGTTGCAAAGAGTCAGACATGACTGAGCGACTGAGCAGGCATGAGCACACTCACGTAGTTGCCTAGACCTGTCTTCAACTCTCCCTTCTGTCCCCTCCACCTCCCACTCACCACACAACCTTCTAAAATGTAAATTTGGGCCCGTGTTTCTCCCGAGAATCCATAAGACTTTCCTAGAAGGTCAGAACCAGCTCAACTACTTGCCAATTGTATAAGGTACTGTCATTAAGCTGCTCTTTCCATCATTTCAAAAATAAGGACACTCTCTCCCACAATAAAGGCGGCTGTTTGTTCAGGAAATGAAACGTGAGAACTCAGTCATGGCATTGCTACTTGAAGGATTAGAGCTCGCACTTACTTAGAGTTTACTGTGGGCCAGGATCAGCATTTTAGACCCATTATCTCATTTAATTCCTCACCACAATCCTCTGATGTAGTGTCTGTAGCTATTATTATCATTATTTTTCACTTAACAGACAAGGATATTGAGGTTGAGAAACAGAGGCTGGGAATTTATCCAAATCTCACAGATAGGGGTGTGGAGTTTTGCACAGAGCTTACTTGCTAAATCACTGGGCATCACTCCCAAGGTAAGGGTTAAATTCGTCCCTCCTCCCCCAACCCCACCCGCTAACCCTGCCCACCACTGTAACCACCTATGTTCCCACACCCCAGGGCATCTCTCCAGACCCAGGGCATTGCTCACACGGTTCTCTTCACTCCCAGTGGCTGCTCCTCCTCACACACAAGCTCCTACCTGCCCCCTGGTTATCCTGGAGACAGTTTTACAGACCCATTTCTGGAACTGTTCAGTTTAGTTCAGTTCAGTTCAGTCGCTCAGTCATGTCTGACTCTTTGCGACCCCATGAATCGCAGGACGCCAGGCCTCCCTGTCCATCACCAACTCCCGGAGTTCACTCAGACTCATATCCATCAAGTCAGTGATGCCATCCAGCCATCTCATCCTCCACCGTCCCCTTCTTCTCCTGCCCCAATTCCTCCCAGCATCAGAGTCTTTTCCAGTGAGTCAACTCTTCGCATGAAGTGGCCAAAGTACTGGTGTTTCAGCTTCAGCATCATTCCTTCCAAAGAAATCCCAGGGTTGATCTCCTTCAGAATGGACTGGTTGGATCTCCTTGCTGTCCAAGGGACTCTCAAGAGTCTTCTCCAACACCACAGTTCAAAAGCATCAGTTCTTCAGCACTCAGCTTTCTTCACAGTCCAACTCTCACATCCATACATGACCACTGGAAAAACCATAGCCTTGAATAGACAGACCTTTGTTGGCAAAGTAATGTCTCTGCTTTTGAATGTGCTGTCTAGGTTGGTCATAACTTTCCTTCCAAGGAGTAAGTGTCTTTTAATTTCATGGCTGTAGTCACTATCTGCAGTGATTTTGGAGCCCCCAAAATAAAATCTGACACTGTTTCCACTGTTTCCCCATCTATTTCCAATAAAGTGATGGGACCAGATGCCATGATCTTCATTTCCTGAATATTGAGCTTTAAGCCAACTTTTTCACTCTCCTCTTTCACTTTCATCAAGAGGCTTTTTAGCTCCTCTTCACTTTCTGCCATCAGGGTGGTGTCATCTGTGTATCTGAGGTTATTGATATTTCTCCCAGCAATCTTGATTCTAGCTTGCGCTTCTTCCAGCCCAGCGTTTCTCAAGATGTACTCTGCACGTAAGTTAAATAAGCAAGGTGACAATATACAGCCTTGACGTACTCCTTTCTCTATTTGGAACCAGTCTGTTGTTCCATGTCCAGTTCTGACTGTTGCTTCCTGAGCTGCATATAGGTTTGTCAAGAGGCAGGTCAGGTGGTCTGGTATTCCCATCTCTTTCAGAATTTTCCACAGTTTATTGTGATCCACACAGTCAATGCAGAGGAACCAGAGATCAAACTACCAACATCCGCTGGATCATCAAAAAAGAAAGAGAGTTCCAGAAAATCATCTGTTTCTGCTTTATTAACTACGCCAAAGCCTTTGACTGTTTTGTTTTGTTCTAAACTTTACAAGAAGAGCTTCCCTGATAGCTCAGTTGGTAAAGAACCCGCCTGCAATGGAGGAGATCCCAGTTCAATTTCTAGGTTGGGAAGATCCGCTGGAAAAGGGAAGGCTACCCACTCCAGTATTCTTGGGCTTCCCTTGGGGCTCAGCTGGCAAAGAATCCACCTGAAATGTGGGAGACCTGGGTTAGATCCCTGGGTTGGGAAGATCCCCTGGAGAAGGCAAAGGCTGCCTACTCCTGTATTCTGGCCTAGACAGTTTCATGGACTGGACAATTCCATGGACCATGGGGTTCTCAAAGAGTTGGACACAACTGAGCAACTTTCACTTTCATTTTACAAGAAGCTGCTCACTGATTCAGAAGCTGACGTCAGGAAGAACAATGAGGCTCCAGTTATTTAAGGGGCTGAGTCAGCCTTACATCTGGACAGCGTACCACTGTGCCTGAGTTGGCTGCCCACCAGACGAAAGCTGTTGACCACTTCAGTTTGTCCTTCGGTGCACCTGTGCTCACGTGTTATTACTGGTGAGTGTGTGTGTTAGTCACTCAGCTGTTTCCAACTCTATGTGACCCCATGGACTGTAGCCCACCAGGCTCCTCTGTCCATGAGATTCTCCAGGCAAGAATACTGGATGGGGCTGCTATTGTCCTCTCCAGGGGATCTTCCCTACCGAGGGATCAAACCTGGATCTCCTGCATTGCAGGCAGACTTTTACCGTTTGAGCTACCAGGGAAGCCTTTTTATTACTGGCAATATTATTTTATTATATATATTATATAAGGCATTGTATTTTGATTGTATGTTATTATATAGGTTATAATAATACAACTTTCACATAAGGCTAATAAAAGATGTATTATAAAATATAAAAAGGGGGGCCCTGGGTGTGATAGGAAAGCACCCTCCAGGGTAAACTACACTTCTAGGGAAAGCATGTCTGCAGTGTCATGAGTTACAGTACAAACTGATGAGCCATAGCGTCACTGGAACACGCAGATACAGTACTTACAGTTACTGTTTTCAAATCAGAACCATCTTTGTGCCTGCTGGCTGGCTTGTGGCCAGCAGAAATACCATCTAAACCAATAGCTCTCTCAACTGAAGGAAAAAAGCAAGGTTGGGCTCCTTTTCCTAGAACACTTACTCTCACGTATGCGTGTGCATGAGGATAAATCCACGTGTTTAATACCTGGGCCCTTTCTCCAGATTATTTTTCAGGTTCATCATATGTATGTTTAGTCTTAGGCGTATCCAACTCTTTGTGACCCCAGACTGTAGCCCACCAGGCTCCTCAGTCCACTGAATTTTCTGGGTTCATCATGTATTATTGTTTAGTTTATCCTCTGGTTTTATTGAGATTTCGTTGGCATGCAGTGCTCTCTCCAGAGATTCTTGACTCAGCAGGTCTGGGGAGGGGCTCAGTCACTTGAATGCGTAACAGGAATCACACTCAGGACTCAGGGTTTCTGCATATCAGTGCTTTTCACACCAGTATGCACACACATCTCCCAGGGAGAGTTTTAAAATGCAGATCCTGGAGCTTCCCTGCTGGTCCCGTTCATAAGACTCCATGCTCCCTGTGCAGCGGGTACAGGTTCAATCCCTGGTCGAGGAACTAAGATCCAAGATGCTGTGTGGTGTGGTCAAAAAAAATTTTTTTTAAGATTTTTAAAAGAGAGATTCTGATTCAACAGGCCAGCAGAGGGCCTCGGATTCTGCATTTCCAACAAGCTTCCAGGGGATGCTGGTCCAAAACCATCTTCCGAATAGCACATTTCTATTCACTTGGGGACGAAAGATTGTGGCGCCTACAGAGGGGGCAGGGAAGAGAGCTCACTTCAGCCCTCATGTTCCTCACTCCACGAAGATGAGATGGATGTTACTGTAACTGAGCAGGGCTTTGCCCGACCCTCCTGCTCCACAGATGTAGGGCTGCACTGCAAGGGGCTGGGCCGTGTAGGAGGCTGGTGACCAAGTGACCGAGCCTGGGCCGCCGAGAAGGGCGGTGCGCTAGCTTCACCCACAACTCCTAGGGGCTTCTGCTCACACTGTCCTGAGGGATCTGCAGACCAGAAACCAACTCTGGGTCTGGGTCTTGGCTGCAATGTTAAAGCTTATACAGTGATCCTACTTCTGAAGCACTGGCCTCCTTTACACCAGGTGAGTGGGGGTGGGTCCCATCCACCCGTGTGTCTGAAATCGCCTGGGTGCTATCCTGACTGTGGTGGGGTGGAGGCCCTGACAAGTTCACATCTGAGCCGGGGACTGGGGGATTACTGCGGGCAAATCCATGGCTACGGACAATCTTTTTCTGTGTATGTAGGATATTATAAGCGTGTGTAGAGAGCATTAAGATAATTTTTAAAATACTCAAAGTGTGGATGAATTCAGATTACTTATGGGACATTTTCTATTTTCTCAACTACCATGTGTCAACAGGCAGTCACATATCACATGGGGCCTTCGCAATATTCTGTCCTTAAAAAGGGGTTCTAGTCTTCTAGAACATTCACAAGAAGTGGCCTGAAGGAAGGAAATTCAAATCCTCCAGCATTTCAGAGAACAGAAGATATATGTGTTACTATTATAAATAATAAGGAAATTAAAATCCTCCAGCATTTCAGAGAATAAAAGGTGTACGTGTATTAAATATATATAATTAAAGGAAATTGTGCTCAAATTCTAGGTGGCTGAGTTTCTCCCTTTGTAAATCAAGAAAGAAAACGCGCCCACAGAATTTCATCTCAGGTTTAATAGAGGCTCTCATTCACTATATACAGGATTCTCCACCAAAGGTGGCCTGGTGGGTAGTGACCCGAACGACACCAAAAGCCACGGGCGGCTCAGGGGCCACTAGCGGGGACTGTCTTGGCCGGCTGCACGTCCTCAATCTCGGAAGACAGCCAGCGGTAGGTGCGGTGACGCCGCAGCACCTCGATGGCCTTGAGCTCCAGGGGCGTGGCCTGAACACCCAGGTCTTCCAAGCCTGGCAGGTGAGGCAGGGTCTTGTCTGTGGTATGAATCTGCGGATAGATCAGAGGCACAGAGAGTACTGAGGGCCGGCCTCGCAGACGCTCCAACCCGCGAGCCGGCCTGAGTCCCGCCGCTGAGACTTCACTGGTTTCGGTGGATAGCGGGCAGAGACCACCGGAAGCAGAGCACAGAGAAAGGCCTGCGTGCGGAGGGAAAGGCAAGGCCCCACGGGTCAGCTCCAGGTCTATCCCCGAGCACAGAGCAGGGCTCAGGTGAGGGGTAAGGAGCAGTCAGTCTGGGATAGAGCGGAGGGACTGTCAGATCCACAGGCTCAGCAGAGAAATGGGACCGGCTGGTTCTCTAAGCATGGCTTTCTGCCTCGGTTTTGCTGAATCAAGATCACTCAGCAATAATCCATAAACCCTGATGCTCCAGCTCTCCTTAACCTGGCTGACTAATGCTGACTATGGCTCTCAAAACCCAAACCCACATTGTTTGGAGGGAAAGAGGTTAAGCCTGGAGATTCCAAAAACTCCAGCTCATCTGCGAGCAAATGAGGAGGCTGGGTGTACACTTGCAGCAGCGTCAACCCTCTCCAGCCCAGGCACGTCCATCCTTCCCCCAAGAGCTGCCCAGTGACCCCCACCAAATCCAAAACCCACCAGCCTGCTGCCCCAACACTCCTCAGTAACAAATGTACAAGGTGCAGCCGTCAGACATGCTGGAGCGTCCTGCCCACCAGCTTTCCCACCCGCTCCTTCTTGAACATAGAAAGTACATCTGGAAACTGGTCTTGGATTCTAGACCCAGCCCGTCAGAGCAGGGACAACGGCTGCCTGTTCACATCGTTCTCCAAGGAATGTTTCATCTTCTCTTTTAGGTAATATTCAGAAGAAGCTTCCCAGGTGGTTCAGAGATAAAGAATCCACCTGCCAACGCAGGAGATACAGGAGAAGCGGGTTCGATCCCTGGGTCAGGAAGATTCCCTGGAGGAGGGCATGGCAACCCACTCCAGTATGCTTACCTGGAGAATCCCACGGACGGAAGAGACTGGTGGGCTACAGTCCATGGGGTCACACAGAGTCAGACATGACTGAGCGACTAAAAAACAACACTCAGAGGACAATATGCCTGCTGATTGTCAGCAAGAGGAAACAGGTTTTCAAAGGTAGAGGCAGCAGAGTGTATCTATTTTGCTTCCTCTCTAGAAACACTTTTACGCGCAGTGGGCAAATGGCCAGCGAGGGAGACCAGCGTGGAGACAGCGAGCGAGCAGCGCACTGCAGGGGGCGAGAGGCACCCAGAGTCGGGCCAGAGGATGGATGACCTACCGCCTGAACTGGAGTGGGTACAGGGGAGACAACTCTCCACTTTTCTAGAAGTGGAAAATTATCAATACTGTGATAAACAGTTCCATAATAAAACGTTGAACAAAAAGGTAGGAAGAGGGAGGTGCACACTTGAGTGTACCCAGCAGTATCGACAGGCCGGTCTGTGCTGTCCAGAACAACAGCCACCAGCCAAAGCAGAGACTTTAATTTAATTACAATTTCACAAAATTCAAATCTTATTTCTGCCGTCACACAAGTCACGTCTCAAGTGCTCTGCAGTCACTGTTGTGGGGGCTGCTTTTCAAGCACACTGGGGACAGATCACTCCCAGCCCAACAGGAAGGATGAGGCAGTCCTGTTTACATGGAGAGGGGTCAGGAAAGGAAGGAATCAAGGGGGAATCCTCGATTTGGGGTTTGAGTATCAGAGAACAGTGATACCATCAACTGAGCTGAGAGGGCCTGGGAGAAAAGCGGGTTTGCGGCTCTCCTTTTGGACGAGCCCGGTTTTAGATGATGACTACACAGCTAAACAGATGGGAGGCTTGCCGCTGGGTGGGCGGGGGCAGTCCAGGTGGGGGAACCGAATCTGCCGCCAAGAGTGCACAGACGGAACGAGGTGAGAGTCTTCCAGAGAAAGAGCCAGGACAGACAAGGGCGGAACACAGAGCCCTTGGTCCTCAACACCAGAGACCAGGGGCAGAGGGTGAGCCAGGGAGACCGAGGGGGCAGGAGAAGCAAGAGAACTGGGGAGAAGAGAGAGGAGTCAGGGCTTCAAGAGGAAGGAGGGCCGCCTCTGATCAGCACGGCTCCCCGTGGGTGAGAGGAGGTCAGGGCGCTGACCACTGGGCCTGGCAGCAGAGACCTCAGGTGACCTGGGACGAGCAGCGTTTAGGGGGACAGTGGAGATAAAAGCTGAAAGGAATGGATTAAAGCAGGGAGGAGGCGAGAAGCTGGCAGGCCCAGGTACAGCCCACTCTTCCAGGAAGTCTGATGTACAAGGACACAGCAGATGAGGGCAGCAGCAGATGGGATGGGCCGAGGGTGGGGCTCTGGCCTTTAACACACAGTCAGGAAGGCATGCCTGCATGCCGGTGGAAATGATCCAGGGGAGAGAGAAAAACTGAAAACCTCCAAGACAGGGCCCGGAGAGGCTGGGTGTGGGTGAGGTTCATGCACATGGGTGGGGCTGAGCAATACTGCATAGGAACCTGAAATGTCAGGTCCATGAATCAAGGCAAATTGGAAGTGGTCAAACAAGAGATGGCAAGGGTGAATGTCAACATTCTAGGAATCAGCGAACTAAAATGGACTTGAATGGGTGAATTTAACTCAGATGACCATTATATTTACTACTGCGGGCAGGAATCCCTCAGAAGAAATGGAGTAGCCATCATGGACAACAAAAGAGTCCGACATGCAGTACTTGGATGCAATCTCAAAAACAACAGAATGATCTTTGTTCGTCTCCAAGGCAAACCATTCAATATCACAGTAATCCAAGTCTATGCCTCAACCAGTAATGCTGAAGAAGCTGAAGTTGAACAGTTTTATGAAGACCTACAAGACCTTTTAGAACTAACACCAAAAAAGATGTCCTTTTCATTATAGGGGACTGGAATGCTAAAGCAGGAAGTCAAGGAACACCTGGAGTAACAGGCAAATTTAGCCTTGGAATGCAGAATGAAGCAGGGCAAAGACTAATAGAGTTTTGTCAAGAAAATGCACTGGTCATAGCAAACATCCTCTTCCAACAACACAAGAGAAGACTCTACACATGGACATCACCAGATGGTCAACACCGAAATCAGATTGATTATATTCTTTGCAGCCAAAGATGGAGAAGCTCTATACAGTCAACAAAAACAAGACCAAGAGCTGACTGCGGCTCAGATCATGAACTCCTTATTACCAAATTCAGACTTAAATTAAAGAAAGTTGGGAAAACCGCTAGACCATTCAGGTATGACCTAAATCAAATCCCTTATGATTATAGAGTGGAAGTGAGAAATAGATTTAAGGGCCTAGATCTGATAGATAGAGTGCCTGATGAACTATCGAATGAGGTTCATGACACTGTACAGGAGACAGGGATTAAGACCATCCCCATGGAAAAGAAATGCAAAAAAGCAAACTGGCTGTCTGGGGAGGCCTTACAAATAACTGTGAAAAGAAGAGAAGTGAAAAGAAAAGGAGAAAAGGAAAGATATAAGTATCTGAATGCAGAGTTCCAAAGAATAGAAAAGAGAGATAAGAAGGCCTTCTTCAGCAATCAATGCAAAGAAACAGAGAAAAACAACAGAATGGGAAAGACCAGAGATCTCTTAAAGAAAATTAGAGATACCAAGGGAACATTTCATGCAAACATGGGCTTGAAAAAGGACAGAAATGGTATGGACCTAACAGAAGCAGAAGATATTAAGAAGAGGTGGCAAGAATACACAGAAGAACTGTACAAAAAGATCTTCAGGACCCAGATAATCATGATGATGTGATCACTAATCTAGAGCCAGACATCTTGGAATGTGAAGTCAAGTGGGCCTTAGAAAGCATCACTACGAACAAAGCTAGTGGAGGAGATGGCATTCCAGTTGAGCTGTTTCAAATCCTGAAAGATGATGCTGTGAAAGTGCTGCATTCAGTATGCCAGCAAATTTGGAAAACTCAGCAGTGGCCACAGGACTGGAAAAGGTCAGTTTTCATTCCAATTCCAAAGAAAGGCAATGCCAACGAATGCTCAAACTACCTCACAATTGCACTCATCTCACACGCTAGTAAAATAATGCTCAAAATTCTCCAAGACAGGCTTCAGCAATACGTAAACCGTGAACTCCCTGATGTTCAAGCTGGTTTTAGAAAAGGCAGAGGAAGCAGAGATCAAATTGCCAACATCCGCTGGATCATGGAAAAAGCAAGAGAGTTCCAGAAAAACATCTATTTCTACTTTATTGACTATGCCAAAGCCTTTGACTGTGTGGATGACAAGAAACTGTGGAAAATTCTGAAAGAGATGGGAATACCAGGCCACCTAACCTGCCTCTTGAGAAATCTGTATGCAAGTCAGGAAGGAACAGTTAGAACTGGACATGGAACAACAGACTGGTTCCAAATAGGAAAAGGAGTACGTCAAAGCTGTATATTGTCACCCTGCTTATTTAACTTCTAAGCAGAGTACATCATGAGAAACGCTGGACTGGAAGAAACACAAGCTGGAATCAAGATTGCCGGGAGAAATATCAATCACCTCAGATATGCAGATGACACCACCCCTATGGCAGAAAGTGAAGAAGAGCTAAAAAGCCTCTTGATGAAAGTGAAAGTGGAGAGTGAAAAAGTTGGCTTAAAGCTCAACATTCAGAAAACAAAGATCATGGCATCCGGTCCCATCACTTCATGGGAAATAGATGGGGAAACAGTGGAAACAGTGTCAGACTTTATTTTTCGGGGCTCCAAAATCACTGCAGATGGTGACTGCAGCCATGAAATTAGAAGACGCTTACTCCTTGGAAGAAAAGTTATGAACAACCTACATAGTATATTCAAAAGCAGAGATACTACTTTGCCAACTAAGGTCCGTCTAGCCAAGGCTATGGTTTTACCTGTGGTCTTGTATGGATGTGAGAGTTGGACTGTGAAGGAGGCTGAGCGCCGAAGAATCGATGCTTTTGAACTGTGGTGTTGGAGAAGACTCTTGAGAGTCCCCTGGACTGCAAGGAAATCCAACCAGTCCATTCTGAAGGAGATCAGCCCTGGGATTTCTTTGGAAGGAATGATGCTAAAGCTGAAACTCCAGTACTTTGGCCACCTCATGTGAAGAGTTGACTCATTGGAAAAGACTGTCATGCTGGGAGGGATTGGGGGCAGGAGGAGAAGGGGACAACCAAGGATGAGATGGCTGGATGGCATAACGGAATCGATGGACCTGAGTCTGAGTGAACTCCGAGAGATGATTATGAACATGGAGGCCTGGCATGCTGCGATTCATGGGGTCGCAAAGACTCGGACACAACTGAGTGACTGAACTGAACTGACCTGAGACACAGGGACTGCAGACAAGCCCGTGGAGTTGACCCAGGAGGTCCCTGGAGCGAACTCAACACTCACTCATCCATCACCCACCCAGCAAGGGCTGGTCACCCTCATACTCACCCGCTCCACTTTATCCCTCGTGGTCCAGGGTTCAAATGGACTAATTTCAAAGAGTCGACCAACCCATCTGGAAGAGGAACAAACAGGGCACATGTGATGAGCCTCTCTGCTCCCTGTTCACGCCAGGCGCAGCATGCTACCAGGGAGCCGGGAAGTCACTGAGTGTGTTTAAAGAAACTAAGGAGCACCCAAACCTCCTGGCTCCCAGCCTGGGAGGTCACCTCTCCTTTCAAGCCGCCCGCCCGCCTGCCTGCCTCAGGGCCGGCTCTCCTTGGCCCCACCAAAGGGACAGTGAGTCAGGAAAACCAAGAGAGGAGTGCAGCTGCCCCGCCCACAAGACAAACAAAACAGATCCACTGCTGAGTGAGCCTGTCAAACTCAATCAGAGTTAAGCCCCAGATGTTCAGATATGCTTCTGTTGAGGGGCGAGGCAGACACTATGCAAGACAGAAAGCGTGAGCCTTAAGGCAGGGGGCCCTGAGGATCCAGGAGATCCAAAAGTGAGGAGATGCCTAAGATCTAGGGTTTGAATCAGGAAGCCAAGAGAAAACCCAGATGAGGCCGCCTGCCTCCTCGGTGCCATCTCTTCTTTCTACTGAAACCTGGGTAATTCCTCATCTGTCACCTGAGCTCCTGACTCCTATGTCCTTGGGATGAGGCACGCGAGGAACTCCTAGGGGACCCACGTCCCACAGAGGACTGGAGGCGTAGCAAGGAGCATGTGCCCCAGGGGCAACCATGGGGCCGGCTCTGCTCCAGTCTGCTCATCCTAAGGGGCCTTTATGCAAAAAGTCAGTGAACCCAGGCTTCTGCTGCCTTTAAAAGCCTGAAAAACATCATTCCAATGGGAGGTAAGAAAAATGAAAAGGAAGCTGAAGACAGGTCAGAAGCTCTCTAAGAACTCAGCAAGCCTCAGATTCTGTCCAACCTGCTTCACTGGCAAAAAGGACAGTTTTGGCTTAAAACAAAAACAAAAAACAACCAAAAACACTGCTTACAATCTCTGTGCCCTGGTTCTGTGCTAACACATCCATGAATCTTACACCACACTGCCTTCTAATTTCCTATTTTTCTGACACCTATTAGTGTATGGGCTTTTAAGGGTTTCCTGTAACATCCTGAGCACCTAGAACATTGCCTAAGACACAGTTGGCATTTAAGAAATGTTTGTAGAGTGACTGAGTGATCAAGCAAATGAAGAATTCAGCTGCCATGTTGGTTTATCAATCTCTGGCAAACTGGATGTGAAAGTGTCCCTAACCATGACCTTAGTGTGTGATGTGATCATTCCAAGGTGCTAAACCTACAGAGCACTTCCCTAGTAGCTCAGGGGTAAAGGACCCGCCTACCACTGCAGGAGATGTGGGCTTGATC
The DNA here is from genome assembly GCA_917880005.1 of Nanger dama. NCBI lineage: Eukaryota > Metazoa > Chordata > Mammalia > Artiodactyla > Bovidae > Nanger > Nanger dama. Next base: position 14,748,871 of record CAKJTW010000046.1, on the reverse strand, counting down.
CCTGGGTCAGAAAGATGCCCTATAGAAGGGTATGGCTACCCGCTCCTGTATTCTTGCCTGGGAAATCCCATGGACAGAGGAGCCTGGTGGCCACAGTGCATGAGGTCACCAAGAGTCAGACACGACCAAACAATAACAAACTTACACGGGAAAGAGTGAGGCAAGAAGCAGGAAAAACAGACAAGCAACTGTAGGAAGCGGCTACATCAACCAAGTTCCTTTCCCCAGCCATGTGATCAGACTGCCTTGATGAAGGAGGGTCCCTTTCCCACTGCTGGGCAAGTGGATATAACAGGGAAACCTAACTGCTCCTTTATACAATCGGCCAAGCAAGACTGCCAATTACACCCAGGACTTCTAGTGGGAGAATGTGAAGATCTACAGATTCCATCTTCCACTACGGTGTTTATTCATCCATGAAGCCACACTCCCTTTCTTAAGCTCCTCTGGTTCTTTCCCAGATGGACATCAAGAAGGCATCAGGAGCCCCCTCCTGGTTAGAGATTCTGAGATTTCACCTCAAGGGACACACTCCCTATAACCCCTGGGGGAGCATCACAAAGGGAAGTATCCGGTTAGCTCTTTTCTAGAAGCACAAAAAGCAGCGCTTTACTTACCGATAGGCAAAGTGTGGCAAAGGGTATGGCAGGAAGGGCCTGTGAGCCACAGCAAAGACGTACTGCACGAGGTCGAAGAGCAGGTACCGATTGGGCCTACGAACAGAAGGTTCACAGTTCTCCAGATTACCTGCTCCTCACACACTTCTGTTTTTAGTTTAACAAGATAACATCATTCTTGTGAAAATGGAAAACATGTATGTCCTACAGGAAATACAGATTAGCACAAGGAAAAACCATCCGCCTAAGATGAAGCTAATAAACTTAATATATCCTTCTTATTCCCTTATTCATTTTTTGCTTTTATAAATACAAGATTATACAGGTCATCCTATTCTGTAATGTCTTTTCATTTAACATCAAACCCCCATCATTCTGTGTTCTGTTAACTGTGACTCAGAATGGTCTGTGTCTCTGCTCACAGAGAAAGGTACACTGAAGGCTGCGTCCTTCCCAGCTTAGATCACACGGCTCAGCACCGCAGTCACTCTTCCATACATGTCCTGACAAAACCTCATCCCCCGGCTCCTCTCCCATCCTTGCAGAGCAAAACCTTTCTCTGGTTAATCCAAGTATCTGCACCTGAGCCCCCAGCAAGACAGAGTTGCAGAGAACATAGTCCTGGGCCTCCCCTTGTATTTCTGATCACAAGCTTCAAGGAGAAACTCAGCTCTGCTCTGTGGTCCTATTGGGTGCTCCTGGGGTTGGGGGGGTGCTCTTTCCCTCTTTTCTCAGGGTGTGCCTCCTATCTTCCTCTCCATCCTCAAATTTTCCATATACCTCTCTCTGCCACCCCATTCTGCCTTTTAGCTGATGATCTTGTTATTTCATCCCTTACTTAATGATGCCTTATGAAGCACAAACGTTTTTAATTTCAATGAAGTCTAATTTATCCACTTGTGTCTTTGGTAGAGTATGCTTCTGATGTCACATCTACAACATCTCTCTGCCTAACCCCAGGCCCAAATGTTCCTTCCAAAAGTTTTCTAGCTTAACCCTTACAGTTAGGTCTCTGGTCTATTTTGAGTTAATTTTTTCACGTATGGGGTGAAATCAGAATCCATGGCATCCTTCTGCATGTGGATAGTCCCATTTGTTGAAAAGATGATTACTTTCCCCATTGCAGCATCATGGCGCCTCTTCAAAAATCCACTGTCCGTAATCATGGAGTCTGGTTTCTAGACTATCAGCTCTGTTAACTGACCTACACGTCTATTCTTACGCCAGTGTCACACTATTTTGATAATTAGAGCTTTCGAGTAAGTTTTGAAATTGGAACGCTTAAGTGCGCCAAGTTTATTGTTCTTGGTCAAAATGGTCTCCGCTATGGTGGGTCTTTTGTATTTCCGTATATATTTAGAATAAATTTGTCAATTTCTACAAAAAAAAAAAAAAAGAACCTGCTTGAAATTTGGTAACATCAAGTTGAATAGACAGATCAATTTGGGGAAAATTGCCATTTTAATAATATCGACTCTTCCAACCCAAGAATATAAAATGTCTTTCCATTTATTTTGGTTTTCCTTCATTTTCCTCCTCAATGCTATGTGATTTTCAGTATACAAGCCTTGTGTTTCTTTTGTTTAATTTATACATAAGTGTTTTATTCTTTTTGATGGTATTGTAAATAAACTTACTTTATGTATTTTCAAGTTGTTCATTTCTGAAAAAGGCAACAAATAAGCCTGTGACTGACATGTCTAGAAATCACTGTTGTTGTAAGTCACAATCCTTTTATTTTAATAGGCTGTACGATCTTAAGGTCAAACTCCAGTTACTTACCCAACAAAGGCAAAAGTTTTCCCTCTGGCATCTGGGTCTTTAATTGCATTAATAATTCCTTTGGTGACATCCACAATCTACAAGAAATTATAACACATATTTCAGTAACTGCTGAAAGAGAGAGCAAAAGAGAGATGTGGGAGAGAATTTTAAAAAGGGAGGGAGGAAGGAGAGCAAGCCACATGGATCACCAGAAAATAATTCAATTAAAATGACATCACTGTCTGCTTTCAGAAAACTCCTAAAAGCCACTTCTCAAGGACTCACATCAGCTCCATGTGGAAGGGTCACCGAAATCAATACTTTCTCCAGTGGGAGCATGTTTATCTCCAGGCTGTACCCAGGCCTGTCCCACTGGCTCCAATCTCACCCCGTCATCATCCTCCTTCTCTTTCTCGTCTGTCACGATCCATGAGGCTGAACCACATGAACACCCAATATTCTACCATTTTGACCTTTAGAATAATCTTATGCTATATATGTAGGGCTTCCCTGTGGCTCAGAGGTTAAAGCATCTGCCCGCAATGCGGGAGACCTGGGTTCGATCCCTCGGTCGGGAAGATTCTCTGCAGAAGGAAATGGCAACCACTCCAGTACTCTTGCCTGGAGAATCCCATGGAGGAGGAGCCTGGTGGGCTACAGTCCATGGCGTCGCAAAGAGTGAGACACGACTGAGTGACTTCACTTTCACTTCACTTATGACACATAATATATAATATACATATAACATAATAATCCATATTATATCAGACCCCACGGTTTTCACTGGGGGTGATTGGGGCCCCCAGGAGTCTCGGGCAAATGCCTGCAGAGTTTTAATCTGCACAGTTTGCGGGGAGCTACCGCCATCTGGTGGCTGGAGGCCTTTCCACAGCAGCCCCACAACAAAGCGTAATCCCACCCAGCAAGTGCAGTGTTCCAGCTGAGAAACCCTGGTTCATCACCACACGCAATCCACACGGCTCTCACCTCTGCTCCCTGACATCTGGTCCCCTCTGCCTGGGCCACTCCACCCCACCCACTGCCTTCGACCAGTGGTGAGTCATCTTCAGGGTTTCCCCTAAGATGTCACTTCCTTGGAGGCCTTCCCTGACCTCCAAATTTGTCCTCTGCCGTACCTACATGAACCCCGCCTCCCCTCCCTGTCAGCACCTGTCACACTGCCCGACGACTGCCATGCTGACCCGCCCCTGACCGGGGCCAGCGTGAGGCAGCAGCGTCTGTGTCTTCACAGATAGGCCCAGAGACACTGTGAATATCCCAGTGATAGTCCTCAAGACACTTCTCTTGAGTGAATGAACAGGTGAAAACGCACAGGGCACCTGGACCTCTCAGGTACACTGAGAAACAGTCAGTCAAAGCAATCTGACAGAGACAAAAATGTCAGAACTTACAGAATTAGGATAAAACCTGAAAACCCATCACTTGAATCTTGAATTTGGCCAAAGCTCCTTTATCCAGGGTACTTACATATACTGGTTGTTTCACCGTCTTCTTGCCCAAGGAAATAAGAGGGACGCCACCAAACCAGCGGATATCTGGCAGAGCAAAGGCAACATCTTAGGAGGCCTCATCTGCCTGAAGAACCTCCTATCTCTCTGGGTGTCCCGAGCTATTTTGCATAGTAAAAATAAATAAATGTAGCTGACTGTGCGGGAGTTAACGATCTCATTAAGAGGCAGCCACCTTTATTTGTTCTTCACACAACAAACACAGGAAGTGAAAGGACGGTCAAACACTTAGGGACAGAAGAACAAGGAAGGAGGACGGCGGCTTGGCTACCTGTCTGCCGCTCTGCACTGCTGGGCCACTCCCAAGGCACAGCGCTCCCTGCGCCCCATTCTAATCGACAGGCCAGCAACACAAGAAGCCCAGAGAGAGACGCAGGTGGAAACAGACGTGAAGTGTATGAGCAATGCAGCACCACAGATGCGTAGAAAATGGAAGTATTTAATACATGACGCCAAGACGGTCATTCACCTATTTGAAGGAAGAAAACCTACTTGCGAAATAATTGAGGAATCTGTCCTCTCTGCCAAAGATGTCAGCCGGGCTTTATGATGGTGGCTTCTGGAAACGTCTCTCTCACTTCCTTCTCTCCAACAGCCTAGACAGCCAAACACAACAGAGCTCTGCAGTGAGTGAGCGAGACTTCCATCTTTCCACCACCAGAACGTCCTCCTGCTATCAGAGCACCACAGGCCCTTCCAGGTCACGTCTGCCTCCAGGCTAAGGGCATCCTATGATAACACTCAGTCATAGGCACACCACCCCCTGCCCCACCTTATGTGCAGTTTTGCATCCCACTTTCAGTTACCCACGGTCAACTGTAGCCTAAAAATATTAAATGGAAAATCCTAGAAATACTTGCTAAGTTTTTAAAGTGCCCGCTGCTCTCAGTGGTGTAGGGAAATCTCAGGTCCTCCTCCTCGGGCCTGCTGGCACATGAATCTCACATTATCATGAGAAGAAGGGTGAGCACAGTTAGCAGACGGAGCGACAGGGTAAGGTGTTGCATTCACACCACTTGTATTACAATCTATTATAAGAAAATCTATGACCAACTCAGACAGCATATTCAAAAGCAGAGACAATACTTTGCCAACAAAGGTTCTGTCTAGCCAAGGCTATGGTTTTTCCAGTGGTCATGTATGGATGTAAGAGCTGGACTGTGAAGAAAGCTGAGCACTGAAGAACTGATGCTTTTGAACTGTGGTGTTGGAGAAGACTCTTGAGAGTCCCTTGGACTGCAAGGAGGTCCAACCAGTCCATCCTAAAGGAGATCAGTCCTGGGTGTTCATTGGAAGGACTGATGCTAACACTGAAACTCCAATACTTTGGCCACCTCATGTGAAGAGCTGACTCACTGGAAAAGACCCTGATGCTGGGAGGGATCGAGGGCAGGAGGAGAAGGGGACGACAGAGGATGAGATGGCTGGATGACATCACCGACTCGATGGACCTGAGTTTAAGCAAACTCCAGGAGTTGGTGATGGACAGGGAGGCCTGGCATGCTGCAATTCATGGGGTCAAAAAGAGTCGGACACGACTGAGCGACTGAACTGAACTGAACTGAACTGACTATAACTGCTCTTTTTATTAGTAGTTACTGTTGTCAGTCTTTCTGCGCCTAATTTATACATGAAACTTGATTGCAGGTATGTATGTACAGGGTAAGCGAAGCATATACTAGATAGTTCTGTACCATCCTCGGTTTCAGGCAGCCACTGAGGGTCTGGGAATGTAATCCCGGCAGTAAGTGGGGGGATTCATGTACACAGAATTTAAAAAGAAAATGACACACAAAAGGCGTGCACAAAAGAGCCCTGCATCGTTTAGCTCTTGCTGGGCTTCTTTCCATACTGATTCCAGGGAAACTTATGCAGAAGAAGGAAGGAGAAAAATCAGAAGAGAGTTTATTTCTGGCCTCCATTTTTCCTTCCAATCACAGATTCTCTGGTTTGTGTCAATTATGAGCAACCTGCCAGAGAAAGGAGGGTGGGGTGCAGGAGGCTACAGCAACGGAAGTGGCAGCAGGGCACGCCGGCCCAGAGGAGTGGGCACGGGGCCCCCTTCCTCACCTCCTCTGCTGCAACACCCTCTCTCGGGATCCCTGTCCCTTCTGGAGACAAGGCCCCTTGGTCAGCGTAGCTGCCAGCACCTCGCTTCGCCTTCCCTCGCACCTGTGCCTGCCAGGGGTGGCATCAGAGCCCAGGGGACTCGGACCTCAGTTTCTTGAGCTTCTCAACTCCAAAAACCTCGTCTCCACACCACTTCCCCCCACTCTCAACTTGGATGCCGCATATCAGAGCATCCCCAAGCACCCCTCCTCTGAGCTGCTCTCTGCTGACAAGCTCCTGGGCTGCCAGCCTGCCTGTTCGCTGCTCTTCTGCTCCTGAGATGCAAACCTTCACCTGCCCAGGACCCCAGTCCACTGTTTCTGCCTTCCTCCATACCAACCCTCACTGACATCTGCTCCAGGCTAGAGTCCATGGCCCACTTCTGCCTTCACTCTCCTGACTTTGAGTTAAACCATTGCTATTTAAAAGTTTAATTACTATATTCTGAATTCGAGCAACAGAGTGAAAACCAGCTTCTCACAGATAGCTTTGAAATCCTGAGTCAGGTATTCTTAACCAATTCCTATTTTTTTCTTTCCAGGAATGTTGATATTGAGGATGTTTTTATAAGATTCCCCAAGCTACTCAGCAACAGCTGGTGCATGTGGAATTATTTTCGTCAATGGATTAGAAACTAGATGTGAGCTAAGACCATGTCTCCCCAGCACCCACTGCACAATGGAGCACACGGAAGGTGCTTAATAAATGATCTGTTCAGTTAAAGATCACAGTGGATCCAACCGCTGGAGCCAGTGTCAAGGAACTCTGAGGTCCTTATCAGCCTGACCCCAAGCAGAGCCCTCATGGCAGGAACCAAATGCTGAAGGCAGCTCCAGGCACCACAGCCCCTCCTGCATCCCTGCTGATAAAACGTCTCTGGTTACAGGCAGACTCCAAACCAGGCTCGTCCATCTCTAGGCACAACCGGGGCCACGGTGGGGTTTCTGGGAGCCCGGGAAGGCTAACTACAGTGTGGACAGACATCTTCCCTTGCAGGTATTCATCCTGTCACCCCAGCTTTCACATCACTCCTCCAAAGGCACAAGGCAGGACTATGCAGGAGTCAGAGAGAGAAAGACGGTCCTTGAGCTTTTCTGGTGACACGGGTATGACTCTGGTACAGGAACCAGACTCTGCCTTTTGTGTTTAGCCTGGAATTCTGTCATGCGCTAAAAAACTTCACACTCTTGAATGCAAGTAACAGGATGAGCCACCCATCTCTGCAGCCGCTTGGCACAGTTCCCTGCAAGCAGAAGACACCCAACCACGCCTCACCCACACGACAATCACGCCCTGGACATGAGAACTAGAAACCCCTAATTCTGGACACGTCGGTGAGAAACCTTTCTCACTTAACTCACGCGCCTAAGGGGCCAAGAAACCCCAGCTCTGTGAACCTCTTTCCAAATTGACTTGTCCTGTACCTTGTTTCTCAGATACTTAGAAGAGCTCTTAATATCAGCATTCAGATGTGAAATGTGAATAAATTTTTCAACTCCAGCTTCTTTGGACACTTGAGCGATGGCTTGGGGAATCTTGACAAAAACATCCTCAAAATCAAAGTTTCTAAAAGGAAAAACAGGGGGTGGTTAAGAACACTTGGGATTGCAAAGCTTTCTACGATAAGCTGGCTTCCATATGACTGCTGGGATTCATAATAGTTAAGCTTTTAAATAACAACGATTTAACCCGAAGTCAAAGGTAATAGTTTTATTTTTAAATTTTACAGGCCTGCTTACTGTCATTACCATACATAATGTCAATCAAACAGCACAGGTATTGTCCTCTGCCCTCAAGGCTCCCCAAGGCTGAGGCCCTTTAACAACGTCTGGCTGCACTGTTTGGGTGGGGAGGGGGAAGTGCTGGGTGCTGGATGGGAAATCATTTCTTATTCCTGGGCCTCTGTTTCCCTCAGAGGGAAAAAAAAGGAAACTAAAAAAAAAAAAAATACATCACTCACCAATTTAATGCAGTAACATAAACTAAGTGCCTGCTCTGTACAAAGGGCTGTGATAGTCATCTCGGGGGCTAATAAGGCTGAATAAGGCCCGCAAGTCATCAGAGAACTTAAAAATATGTGACAAGGCAGGCACACCTTAAATACATCTAAGTTAAACTCTCACAAGTGCAGAGAAAGGGGCATAAACAAAGAGCTGTGGAACCACAGGATTAAAACCCCCTTGGCTACACACTTGAAACTGTCACAACATTGTTAATCGGCTATAGCTCAACACAAAATAAAAAGTTAAAAACCCCACAACCTTACTTGTTGATAAACAACACACACAGGGGCTAAAAATCATTTTCAAACAGGCACTCATGCTATCCTTAACAACATGGAGAACAGACTGAGAACACTGCTCACACGAGAAAAACCAGTGTGTAGCTTTTAGTCTGGGGAACAGGAAAACCCTCCTTCCTATCCCACCCCAGCTGGAAAGATCCAAACATAGGACCCACAGTGGCGAGGCTGGCAAGGTGACGACACCCACTGCGCCGCACGATTTATCCTGGATTTTCATGAGCAGCATGTCACAATGTCTGCACACTGGACTCACCACCAACTAAATCCCTAGCTGGGGGTCGGGGTGTGTGGGAAGAAGGGAGGGACCAAGTGGGGAGGGTGGCCCCTGGGTGTGAAAAGGCTATTCAATCAACACTGATGAACTACCTAAAAATGTCACAGCTACAAGCCCTGGCATGTTACGTGCCCAATAAACATCCACTGAGCCCTCATCCCGTCTGCAAAGAAGAGTCAGGAGGCCGAGACTCACTTGGTCTCCCACTCTCGCCCGACCAGATTGATGACCACGTTGCTGTGCTCCACGGCTCTTCGGATTGAGTCCTTGTCTCTCCCGTTCCAGTCCTGTAACACAAACGTTTTTCAAAAAGAGGAGAGTGTGTCAGTGGAAGAACGCAGGCCCAGACAGGATGATGAAAGAGAAGTCAGCTATGTGAGCAGCAGAGCCAGGCACCCAGGCCCCGAGTGTTTCCCCACAGAAACCACGGGCACTGGGACAGCATCGTTCTACGTGGGAAGGACCATCCTGTGCACTTGAGGCTGCTCAGCATCCCAGGTCCCCACCTAATAAACCATACGGACTCCAGTCACGCGACAACCAAAAAGGGCCACACATTTTTCACCGTTCCCTTGCAGGCTCTCCCCACCCCACCCCGCTGCCCTGCCCTCCCGGCAACTACTGGCCTAAAGGACGAACCTGAAGGCTGCAGAGTAACAACACTGAACGCTGAGGAAGAAGTGTTTCAAGTGACGCCTATGCAAAGCTAGCCAGGTTATAAACCTGGCTAGCTGTAATCTTCTCTGTCTAGAGAAACACTGTCCAGGAGAAATGTAACACGAGGACCACATGTAATTCTGATTTTTCTATTAGCCTCATACTTTACCTTATTGAACCCAACATACTCAAAATTCTATTTCAATATGTGATAAATGTGAAAAATTACTAACAATATACTGACTAGTATTGCCTTAGAACCAAGTCTTTCATTTACGGCATACCTCAATCCACACCAAATGACATTTCAAGGGCTCAGGAGCCAATGTGGCCAAAGATTACTGTCCGGCATGGGTTAAGAGCAGGGGCTGGCAAACCATGACCACAGGCAAACCCAGCCTGCAACCTAACTTTGTAAATAAAGTTTTATCAGAACACTGCCACTCCCATTTGTTCACACACTGTCTATGGCTGTTTGAGGGGCCTCCTAGGTGGCTCAGTGGTAAAGAACCCTCCTGGGAGTGCAGGAGATGCAGGTCAATCTCTGGGTCAGGAAGATCCCCTGGAGAAGGAAATGACAATGCACTCCAGTACTCTTGCCTGGGAAATTCCACGGACAGAGAAGCCTGGCGGGACACAGTCCATGGCGTCGCAAAGGGCCAGGCACGACTTAGCGACTAAGCACGTAAGTGGCTGCTTTCAAACTACCAGGCCAGAGCTGGGTAATCATGACCTGCAAAGCTTAAAATATCTCCTGTCTGGTTCGTTAGGGAAAAAAGTTTGCTAAGCACTGGACTAGGGTTTACAAGAATGGCCTGTGAGTGGAGGACACCCTTGGTCCACTTTGGCAGGAAACTGCTGCTCGGTTATACTGCCTCTCTCTCCCAGAAATAACCTTAGCAGTTTACATTAGTCGGCTCCAATGATCAGTAACCCGGGCTCTCACCATAAAGATGATCTGGCCCAGGTCACCCATGGGACGAAGGTGCATGGTGTCATACGGCTCACACCGGTAGGGGACAATCACCTGTGACCCCATGCGACCTAGAAAAGAACGGGTTGAAGCAAGGATCAATGTTAACGTAATACAATTACATTATACAGCAGTGGCTTTGTAAACATTTCAGTTCTAGTATGACTGTTTTTGTTCTTCAGTCGCTCAGTTGTATCTGACTCTTTGCAACCCCATGGACTGCAGCACGCCAGGCTTCCCTGTCCTTCACCATCTCCCGGAGCTTGCTCAAACTCATGTCCATTGAGTCGGTGATGGCATCCAACCATCTCGTCCTGTCATCCCCTCCTCCTGCCTTCAACCTTTCCCAGCATCAGGGTCTCTTCTAATGAGTCGGCTCTTTGCATCAGTCGGCCAAAGCACTGGAGCTTCAGCTTCATCATCCGTCCTTCCGTCCTTCCAATGAATATTCTAGTATGATACATGAATCACTTCTATGCTTAATTTAAAAAATATATTTTGCCATTATGCTCGAGATGTCATAGGGCTTCCCAAGTGGCGTAGCAGTAAAGAACCCACCTGCCAAAGCAGGAGACACAAGAGACAAGGGTTTGACCCCTGGGTGGGGAAGATCCCCTGGAGAAGGGCAGGGCAACCCACTGCAGTATTCTTGCCTGGGAAATCTCATGGACAGAGGGGCCTAAGGGCTACAATCCATGGGGTTGCAAAGAGTCAGACACGACAGAGCACATAATAGCAACAGAGATATTGTAACTTTTCAGGGTTCCCTATTTCTGTATTAACGTCCTGTACAAGAAGTCTGCGCCTGCTCTGAATGTACAGGAGTCCAAAACTACATAAATCCAAGATATAAGGAATTCAAAACACTGTGACAATGAAAAGAAACAGAGCTCACAGCTTCTCAGTAGATAAACACAATAGAGAGCTTTGGAGTTTGTTGAACTTGAGGAATTTGACTTACCAAGGTGGTTGACGACATAGCGGCCCAGGAATCCTGTTGCTCCAAACACAGTGGCCACAATCCCACTGACCGAGGAACGCCCGCCTTTGCCATGTGGTATGACTGCATGGTGACGCTGGCGCTGGGGTGGGCTGCGAAACACAGAGGCGGCTAGGGCAGGAACAGAAGAGCCTTGAAGAAAACCCAGAATGTATAGAAAAGTGACCACGCATACAGAGAGCTTCCCTTCCTGGAAACGCAACATTATTTTGCTCTCAGTACCTTCACTTACTTAGGTAACAGCACAAAGTTAACTTCTGAATTACAGCGCAAAGTTAACTTCTGAATTACAAGTTATAACTGAAGTGCCAACTGCAACAATAGATACAAATGACCACAACAAAGAATCCACAGGACATAAGAAAACTGTATAAAGATTAGAACACAAACTCCTGTCCTATAGGCTATAGTTTACCTAGAAAGATAAATCACCATATGAAAAATAATAAGCAATTACAAATTAAGAGGGTATAAATCCCCCCATGAAAGGAGCAGAAAGAATGCAAACTAAAGGCACCATAAGTTAGATGACCTTGAGGAAGGATTCCTGAATAAAGCATTCTGAGAAAGGTTTGAGGGAGTAACGACAGAAAAGATATATTTCCACGTCAAACACCTAACACATCTAACAATGTAGGAGTAGAAATTAATAAGCCCGGTGCAGGGAACAGCAACAGATGTGCCTGGAGCAGACTGTGAAACTGAGGATGAATGAAAGCAGAGTCAGTGATATGGGCTGAAGGCAGAGATAAAAGATGATTTTTTTTTTTAAGAGTGCAATTCAGACTGTACCTTTAGTACAACACTACTGAAAATCATCCAAAGTTGATGAGTAAGCCACTAAGAAAGTAAGGCTGTGTCTGCTTATTAGAGATGACTGCCCAGAAACCAGTTTTTCCTTATCCAAAAGTGTGGAATTGGATAAAGAGCATAGCTTACCAGACAGGTACTGAAACCACAGACATTAAAAACAAACACTGCAGACCAGACACATAATAGTAACAAAATAATAACATCTAAATAACACCCAAACTTACAGAGGCATCCAGCATCCCTCTTAGGTATTATTTTATTTCACATTATCTTTACTGCCACTTTGTAGACCAGAAAACCACAGCTTGGAGAGGTTCTGTGCCTAAACCAAAGAGCCAGCAAAGGAGATTGAAAAAGCGAGAAAACAAAAGAAAATGGTAATCCAGAAGTCAAATGAAGAAAGTGATGGATGGAGAGAATAGTTAACTCTATCAAATGCTGCTGAAAAGGGAAATAAGCAGAGGGCAGATAGTTAGGATCTAGAAGATGTTGACTGTAAGTGGCCTGAACAAGATCAATTTTTCTGGAGTAGGAATGCAGTGGGGAGGTCCTAAGAGGAGTACTGAAAATTGTTCTTGGAGGATGCGGTGTAATGGGACTAAGAAAAACAGGACTAGAGGAACAAGAAGACAAGGAAGGGTTTGTTTAACATGAGCTATTATAGCATATTTATATGCTAACGGAAAACCCCCAGCAGAGGGAAAATGTCAATGACCCAGGGAGAGGGAAGAGGTAAGGGAGGGAAGAGACCAAAGGCCAAGGTTGGGAACTGACTGGCCTCCCATCAGACCAGGAGAAGCTCATCCACTGTAAGAGGGGGGAGAGCAGAGAATCACCCCAGCTCGGCCCTCAGATTTTTACAGTGGGGAAAAGATGGTTCCCATCCGATTCCTTCGCATTCTCTATAAAGCTGAGAATAGGACAGGAGCACATGCTAGCAGTCTTAGGAGACTGGCAACATCAACTAGTCATATGGAGAAAGGGAAACAAATTTCCTAGAAAAATATGTTGGAAATTAACTTGAGATTTTTATTCATGAATTTAAAATAAGAACAGTTAGTGCATGTGGAGTATTCCTTAGCTCAGCGCTCCACTGCTCGGGGGAAGGGAGGAAGCGTGTAGAAACCTTGATTTAATCAGCTTTGATTTTTTTTCCTTTTATGACAAAGGGATACAGACTGGGGAGTTGAGAATGTATGAAAGGGAATGATCAGAATAAAGAGTAAGGAAATTAGGGCACAGGATAAAGACCAGAGCAAACAAAATCGGGAGAATTACCAGAGTCAAGGTATGAACATCTCCAAGGGAGTAAATGTGTACAAAGCATGTAGTACGTTACCCACCTCCCAGCACACATGAAGCATTCCGCCGTAACAGTTACTTTCACTTATTGATACTATTGCTGTGAAAATCCCCAGAAGATAATGTTACACTCATCTCACACAGTTGTTTGTTTTTTCAACAATTACAGACTAAGCACTATTCAAGAAACTGTGTGACTAGCACAGTAAAAAGACACAGTCCCTGGCTGCACAGAGCTTACATTTTAGGGGGCTGGCATGAACATTAGTAATAAATGGGTAATTAGGGCCTTGCACATGTATGTACCTTGCACATGTGTGTGCCTTGCACATGTATGTACCTTGCACATGTGTGTGCCTTGCGCATGTATGTACCTTGCGCTCTGAATGCATGCTCACGGCTGCTCAGTAGCTCAGTCTGCCTGGCCCCTGACTCTTCACCACTGTAGCCTGCCAGGCTCCTCTGCCCATGGGATTCTCCTGGCCGGAACACTGGAGTGGACTGCCATTTTCTCCTCCAGGGAATCTTCCTGACTCAGGGATCGAATCAGGGTCTCCTCTGTCCCCCTGCACTGGCAGGCAGGTTCTTTACCACTAGCGCCACCTAGGGTCCTCCACAAATACAAGTTATTACTCTGACTCCAGGCTCTTCATTTTCTTCCATTTACTGGGAACACCATCAGGGAAATAATATTCTTTATTCATTAAACCTACTTTGCCTTCCTACTTAATATCTAAACCAACAGTCTCCAAACACATTTGCTGGCACACTGCATTAGTGGTTTTTTTAAGTATCATTTGTAAATTACATGCACCTTCTATGTAGTTCCAATATATTATACACGTTATGCAATATATATGAAAGCACTTAGAAAAAGTGTCTGGTATATAGTTTGCACTATGTGTTAGGTATTACTATTACAGAAAACTTTTTTTTTTAAGTCCTAATACTGTATTTTTACATATCATTGGTTCCTCTTACAGAACCCATTTGGATGACCACTGGTCTACATTCTGCTTGGCTTTCAAAGGTCTCCATTATTTGATTCCATCTAATGGGGATTCCCAGGTAGCACCAGTGATAAAAAACCTGCTTACCAATGCAGGAGATGTAAGAGACAAGGATTCAGTCTCTGGGTTGGGAAGTTCCCCTGGAGGAGGGCATGGCAAGCCACTCTCGAATCTTGGCTGGGAAATCCCATGGACAGAGGGGCCTGGCGGGCTACAGTCCATGGGGTCACAAAGAGTCAGACACAACAGAGGTGGTTGGCACACATGCCAAGGAGGTATTCAACCTCCTTTCCTACTCTTTCAGATCTTCAGGAAGTCATTTCACTGTCTCCAAAGAATTCTACATCCTGCTTCCCCTTCTCACCCCCTTGTCCTTGCCAGTGCAAGGAAAAACCCCAACCCCTCTGACTCTCCAGATCATAATAGCTCTAAACAAACAAAAATCAGTGAAAGTATTGAACTTCTCCACAAGCCTTCCAATTTTCCCTCCCAGTTTCAAATGATCTAGGTGAAAGTGAAGTCGCTCAGTCGTTTCTGACTCTTTGCGACCCTATAAACTGTATAGCCCACTAGGCTCCCCTGTCCATGCGATTCTCCAGGCAAGAATACTGGAGTGGGTTGCCATTTAGTCTCTCCCTTTTCTGACTTCCTCTGGTACTTAATTGTCTCTCTGCATTTCACTGTTTTACACAGTTCTGTAGTGTTTTGATTACATTACACACTAGACTGAACTCTCCAGAGTTTACTCAAAAGCTTACTTTACCAGAGACAACAAAGCAGAGTGGTAAATAATATAAGGACAAAAAAATGAGTTAAAGGGAAAAAGAAATGTATGTAAATGTCTATGACTGTGGTTAGCCGGTAGCAGGTACTCAATAAATTGCAGTTATTTGATTCACAACCTACATTATGTGACACCAACGTAACAGTTTAACAAGAGCCAGCAAATGTCTCTGCAAAGAAGTCAGGCTAAGAAACCATCCATTGTAAATGGTGTGAACCAAGCACCTGCCCAGTGGTGTGGAGTTGTTCTACCCAAGATGGAAAATAAAAAGGAATCCCCCAAATACAGCTCTCAACTCAGCTGAGCATTAGAACTACCTGTGGAGCTTTTAAAATGTAAGGTCGAAGGAGCCAGTCTCAAAAT
Source organism: Nanger dama (assembly GCA_917880005.1). NCBI lineage: Eukaryota > Metazoa > Chordata > Mammalia > Artiodactyla > Bovidae > Nanger > Nanger dama. Next base: position 14,733,371 of record CAKJTW010000046.1, on the reverse strand, counting down.
TCTGATTCAATAGCTCTTCAGTGAGTCCCTATTTCTGTTTAATATTATAAAGCTCTAAGAATGATTCTGACATGCACCTAATTTTGAGAGCAAATGATATTCTGTAATAACTGAAATACCAATGGGAAAATGCAATTTTGGAGATTGACACAGAGCATGTTTGTGAAGGATAGGAGAGTGAAATAATGATGAAGCTGTACTCCCAATTTCCTTGCTTTTCTAGTCTCTCTTAGTGAGTGGAAGAGCAAATGTGTGCTTTCAACTTGAGGACCATAGAAGATCCAATCAGAACAGAAGGGACAATAAACTCTACTTAGACAAATCTGAAGGTATTCCTTTATTCTTCTTCCTTTATTTTGATTTGGAAAAGTACTACTATAAATACTACTTAAATCTACTGAGTCTTCTCAGAAACTCCCTGATGTTGTGGTATGATCATTTCCACTGTCATACACAGAATCTGAAGTTAAGGCTGATTCAGAGTTTTCACAAAGTCATAAAGTCAGTCTTTCTTCCACTATCCCTTTTTCCTATCCATTTCAGATTCCCATCCTGCCCCTCAATATTTCTTTTAAAAAATAAAATTTACTGTATACTGGAGTATAGTTGACAAACAATGCTGTGTTAGTTTCAGGTGTACAGCAAGGTGATTCAGTTATACATATGCTTACATCTATTCTTTTCAAACTCTTTTCCTATTTAGGCTGTTACATAATGTGGAGCAGAGTTCTCTGCACTATACAGTACGTCTTTGTTGGTTGTGCTGTGCTTAGTCGCTCAGTTCTGTCAGACTCTTTGCGACCCCATGGACGGTAGTCCGCCAGGCTACTCTGTCCATGGGGATTCTCCAGGGCAAGAATACTGGAGTGGGTCGCCATGCCCTTCTCCAGGGGATCTTCCCAACCCAGGATGGAACCCAGGTCTCCCACTTCGCAGGCGGATTCTCTGTCTTCTGAGCCAATCTGTGTTAAACACAGCAGTGTGTACATGTCAGTCCCAAACGCGCTAACTATCCCCCGCACCCATCCTTTCCCCTGGTAACCATAAGTTCCTTGTCTATGTCTGTTTCGTAAATAAGTTCATCATTTACATTATTATTTTTTGATTCTACATATAAACTATATCATAGGGCATGTCTCTTTCTCTGCCCAGTATTTCTTATAACACCAAAGTCAAGGGTTCCCCGGCGGCTCAGTGATAACGAATCTGCCTGCCAATGCAGGAGACACCGGAAACGCGAGTTCGATCCCTGGGTCGGAAAGATCGATCAGCTGGAGAAGGGAATGGCGAGCCATTCCAGTATTCTTACCTGGAGAATCCCATGGACAGAGAAGCCTGGTGGACTATAGTTCTTGGGGACTCAAAAGAGTCGGACACGACTAAGCAACTTAAACAGCAACCTTACAGCCGTATCAGTACTCTGAATCTCTCTCTTTCTCCTCTTCCCTTCGCGTGGCTCACGTTCTCTCCGCAAAGGCCCTTTCCCAAGGGCACAACTTAATATATGAGCCGGAGAAGGAGAGAGGAGAAACCGGACAGGGGCAGCTGCGGACCTAGAAAAACCAGGGGGCCCAGGGACTCAGCGCGACCGCTGCAGCACGGCGCCACTCCCAAAACTTTAGATCTGCATCTCGGATTCCCCAACCGGGGCCGCCGTTCCCGGTGACACTTACGTGACATTGGCAGGACCCGGACAACTCGGGGGTGAACGGCGGCCGCCATCTTCTCCCAGAATCCCCGGCGGCCGGCACCCCAGCAGACTACGGCTACCGGGCTGGGTCAAAAGGCATCCTCCCGGCCATCTGCGCAGGCGCCAACCTGGAATGAAAGGGGTGACTCGGCGGGTGGGGTGGACGGTGGCTCAGAAGAGCGCGTAGGAAACCGCGGGAAGGGATTGAGGGGTGTGAGGGAGACCGGCAGGAAAGGAGGAAAAAGAGGAGTCTTGAGATCGGAGTTCCATATCAGGAGCTGACCGTAAAGATGACGTCGGAGTATCGAGGAACCTGAAGTTCACAGTAAACCACAGACTGAATTAAGGGCAGCAGCTCAGCTTCCCCAACTCTCAGTTCATCGCTCCCTGAAACAGTGTCCGCTGGGGCGGCCTTGAGCCCTGGAAGCTTTTCCAGGAGAGAGCCGGGGCCCCGAGGACTGGAGGGGGGCGGGGACGCGGAGAGAAAAGGTGAGGGAGAGAAATACACGTGAGGAAGGATGCCTTCGTGAAGTCCGAAGAGCAGGTCACGTCCCCCGGGGCCTTGGCTCTTGCTGTTCCCTTTTCCTGCGGCGTGTCACGAGCTCAAGTCTCTGCTCGTGGATGACCTCGAAGACGACTTTTCTGACGTGTCCACCTGTGTTTTTAAGTACTATGACTTACCAAAGCCCTTATCTCGCCCCCCGACATGAATCCAGGGATTCTTAACTTGGACTCTGACACAGGAGCGGGCTTCCGGAAGTCTGTGAACCTCCCGAAATGTCCTGTAAAAGTTAGTAGGGCTTCCCCGGTGGCTCAGCGGTAGAGAATCCGCCTGCAAGAGACCCGTAGGAGACACAGGTTTTGATTCCTCGGTTGGAGAAGCTCCCTGGGGGAGGGAAGTGGCAACCCACCCCAGTATTCTTGCCTGGAGAATCCCCATGGATAGAGGATCCTGGCGGGCTACAGTCCATGGGGTCGCAAAGTCGGACATGACAGATGGTTCGCACACGCCATCTGCAGATTTTTCTAGGAAGAAACTCAAGATGCCTCTCTCTAGAGCAACGGGTGTGTAATATTTTAATTGTGGATCCTTGGCAGAAAGTAGTATCTAGAGCTTGACTAAATTCCAGAAAGAGAAGATGAAGACTTGTGTTTTTAAATCCTTTCTTCGTGGCAGCCTCTGAGACATCTACCTACCTAGAGCGTATCAGAAAACAAGCTCCTTTGGGTTTGGGGGAATCTTTCCAGACTTCGTCCTTTCTTCAGTGCTTTGTGTTTTCGGGAAGAAAGGAGGGTGCCTTGCTAGGATGAACAAAAGACATATAGTGAATGGAAGTGGCTTGTTACTAGGTTTGCAAGGTTGGTTGGTCCCACTCTGCCTCACCCCCACCACTTAACTGACCTGTCATCTACCAAGTGAATTGGAAGAGGAAAGTAACTTGATTATATCAAAGATGTTTCCTCATGCTGCACTCTTATATTTCACTGGCCTCATCCTGTGTTCACTCAGCACTTATATTTTGCTAATATTTGATTTTGGAATCCATATGAATAGAAACAGTTTCCTGGTTCTGGTAAATTGACAGATCCCAGTGTCATCAGTCACAATCCTAACACCTGTGTTCTGTTGTCAAATATGTTTCATCTCCAAGTCAAACAGTGCCATGTATGCTCAATAGTTTCAAGGTGGCATGATACTGTTGAAAGATCATCGACTTAAAAATCAGAATATTAGAGCCCAGTTCTAGCCTACCAGGCATGTGTGGTGAACTGGGTGAGGTTCTACACCTGCCTCCCTGGATGGGAGGAGTGTTTGGGGGAAGATGGATACAGGTATATGTATGGCTGAGTGCCTTCACTGTTCACCTGAAACCATCACAGTGTTAATCAGCTATACCCCAATACAAAATGTTCTTAGTGTTAAGAAAATAAAAATTAAAGATTCTGCACTTGGCAAACAGGCAAAAGAACAAGAACACCTGTCCTGTTTCTTCAAAACATTACTGTGAGGATCAGATGACACGGATGTGAAGGTGCCTTGTCAGCTACAAAGTGTCATACCTGTGTACATGCTTTCCGTTTACATACCACTCAAGTGTCAGGATCATAGACTGTTAGAGCTGAAAGGGATCTTAGTGCTGTGGTAAAGAATCTACCTGCCAGTGCAGGAGATACAAGAGACTTAGGTTCGATCCCTGGGTTGGGAAGATTCTCCTAGAGGAAAAAGGGCAATCCACTCCAGTATCCTTGCCTGGAAAATCCCATGGACAGAGGAGCCTGGGGGTCTACAGTCCAAGGGGTCCCAAAGAGTTGGATGTGACTGAGCGTCTGAACAAATACACAGGATCACAGAATGTCAGAGCTGGAAGGGTTCTTAAGAGATCAACAAACCCAGTTTCTTTTAAAGGTAAAGAAACTGAAACATAAGATAAAAGGTCATCAATACATAACTTTGTTGAAAGAAGCTTGTAATAAACCAGTAAGTCATTTTTAAATTCATTAACAATTTTAATCTTTACCCTATCGCCTTGCTCAGAGAGTCATTAAGCGTACCTAAGGTATTATAACATTCCAAAGAGAATGTACAACTAACAAAGTCTCCTCAAGCCTAGAAATTTGCCAACTAAATGCTCTTGGACCAGTTAATCTCAGTACTGTTTCTCAGGTCGAGAGTTGTAGTGCTACTGTATCTCTGACCTCAGATTTATTATAACCCAGAGGTGTCAGTTTAGGCAAACTATCTCAGAATGTTTTTTTAATGAAAGAGGCTCATAATTAAGAGTCCAAACTGGATCCCACAGAATGAAGTGATTCCATGGGCTTTGCATAAAAAATTTACTAGACCCTCAATTCTTTTTCTCTGCACCCATCTGGAGATAATAATACCTAATACTTATTGTTCTTTTTAGTAGAATCCCTTAGCATAAGCTATGCCTGCTGCTGCTGCTGCTGCTGCTAAGTCACTTCAGTCATGTCCAACTCTGCGTAGCCCCACAGATGGCAGCCCACCAGGCTCCCACATCCCTGGGATTCTCCAAGCAAGAACACTGGAGTGGGTTGCCATTTCCTGCTCTAATGCGTGAAAGTGAAAAGTGAAAGTGAAGTCTCATGGACTGCAGCCTTCCAATACTGGAGTGGGGGTGCCATTGCCTTCTCCGAAACTACACATGTCCCTCTCCTATGTGTGTGTGCTCAGTCATGTCCAACTCTTTGTGACTCCATGGATTGTAACCTGCCAGATTCCTTCCCAGGCAAGAATACTGGAGTGGGTTGTCATTCTTTTCTCCAGGGTATCTTCCTGACACGGGGATGGAGCCTGGGTCTTCTGCATTGGCAGGTGGATTCTTTACCACTGAGCCAACCTGGGAAGCCCCTTCCCCCTCCTGTATTCCCTACCAAAAATTAGACACTTAAACAAGAAAATCAGTCTGGAGAAAGCAAGCCCAGTTCTTCCAAACTAAGCATCAGGGCCTTGCAGTGCATCTTCAGCCCTCCCCTTGTCTGATGATCACTCAATTTCTGGTTGCGTCACCACTGTTGCTATAGAAGCAGTGATATCACCAGCTGTGATTCTGATGTCACTCTCCAGTCCCAGCAAGGGGGAGGTACATGGAAGGCTGGGGGAGGAAACAAGACCTTGAGCTGAGCACGAACATCCCAGCATCTTCGCTGACTTTAAAAGTATCTTCTGGAGCCTTCTGTGGTTCACTCTTCCAGTGCCGCAGAGGTAGGAGATCCCACTGGACTGACGAGACATTCCATTTTCTGATCTTCTGTGGTTAAAATGGAGAATTCAGTGACAAGGAATGGGTAACTCTTAACATTCAACCTCATCTCCCTCTTGTCCCAGTTAATGTCATGTCAGAATCTTCTGGAAATACATGAGCCTCTCCTTCAGCACAATGATAGTAGATGGTAGCTACCTACCATCTTTGCTGTAAGTTTTAATTTTGTTTCAGATGGACTAGATCTCCTTGGCCATACTTTTGCAGACATGAGGGCGTCTGCTTTTCAATTTCATGATGTAACTGGAAGCTTGACTACCTGCTGACTTTTCCTATTCATGTGTGGGCTATTCCAAAAGTTGGGGGTGGGGTAGATTTTTTTGTCTGTTTTTTTGTTTGATTTTTCCAGCGCTCTAATAGCAAAATCAGATTAGTATTGCTCTGAGTCCCAATTCTCATCCACTTTCATCCTCTCTTATTTCTGACTCCTTGGCTAGACAACAAAGAACTGGGGCAAAGCGGAATGTATATAGCTATGTGGAGAAAACATCTGTACTAACAGGGCAATGGAGAGAGAGAAGTTATTAACAAGGGAAAGTGAAAATATAGGAAATCCACAGGAAAGCTTTACACTGAATGGTACCACTGAGAAAAAGACACACACACACACACACACACACACACACACACACACACACACGACTCACAGTCTTCTAATCCTTAATTTAAACAAATTCACATGGGACTGATTTCATCAACAGCTACATTTATAGAGTGTCTATCTATGCTTCGCATTTAGAGAAAAGGAATAAGAAAGATAAAACATATTAGAATATATTCTTCCTTTTTAAAAGTAGTAATAAAAAGTGGACTAGTAAATTTCAAAACTTGATCAGATACATATCAACTCTGCAAAAGCTTCACATATGCTGCCTGTAATTTGAGTATTTCTACAAGCTTAGGAACCTTGAGTAAACAGGAGCTCTTGCTTATGATGAACACAGGAAACATGTCCTGAGATGGAACTGGGGTCTGGGATACAGCTCTGTAAACAAGCCCCTCTATTTATGCCTCCCTGGCTGGCATTCATGGTTTGCACTCCTCATTTATCACTGAGGTGATAATCACATTGCCATTTTAAAAGAACATTTTAGGTCAGGCCTTCTATTGTTCCATTGGGTCCCCCTGTTGGCCATAAGAAAAAAGTCTTAGCTTCCAGAAGGTTAACCTGCAGAGCTGTAAATATCTCAATGAACCTATCGATTGGTTTTAATAGTCCCTTTATGGGTGTCAGTTTCCTTATCTTTAAATGAGAGTGTTACAATAAATGTTTCCCAAGGTCCATTTATCTTCACATTGTGTATAGTTAGCCTTCTTTCTTCATCAAAGTTAATAGATAACAGTGTCGTTTGTCTCATTTATTTTCCATTTAATTCTAGGATATTACTTACCCACTTTGAAGTAAGGAAATGGATGAATCCGTTCATTAACTCAAATCTCTAAATTTTCCTTCTCTCTTTTCCATTTCATTATGAGACATGTATACATATTTAAAAGTCTGAATAGCGCTACCATCAACAGGCATTTAAGTACCTTGTTATATACACTATTATCCAGGACAATTTATGGAATTTAAAGTCTAAAACAACTTCATGGATGCAAACAAATATGCAGAGGATATAGAAAATAAAAACCTCTGGACATATGTAGGTGGGAAGTGTTTGCTGAATCTATGTAACGAGTAAGTGTGAAATAAGTATAAGAGCACTTTTGAGATAATTGATTCATTTTTATATTGGGATAGGATATCCATTAATAAATCATTGTATAAATATTTATACCTTTGGTAAGTCCCCAGGGTGAGCATATTCTCAAAACGAGTCAAGCTTTGTGAAAGCCTTACCACTCTATCAAACTTGAGCAAGTCATTTCTTTTTTCTCAGATTCTCCAGTTTAAGAAAGAAAGAAAAATTGAGCTATCTAGAATTAGCAATAGGCAGTATTCATATATATTCATTCAGCAGACAATTATAAGGAAGATAATTGATCTGGAAGCTGGTTTTAACATTAATTGTGTATTCCCTTTGTCACAAAAGGACTCATTTCTCCTGAATCTCGGAGGAGAACTTACGAAGTATTTTGAGATCCATGAACTCAGGACACTTACTCTCCATTCTAGCTACTGAACTTCTGACTTCCTGTTCAAGCCAAGTTTGAGATTAGGCTAAGAACTTTCAGTGTCCTTGTTGTTAAATAAGTCTGTCTGCCAATGATTGGAAAGTGGAGAATAACGATAGTCATTTCAGAAATAATTGGTCATATGATAAAACCCTTGTTGTTGAAAGGTTATTGCTGAACCACGAAAAGACGCCTAGATTCTTGGCCTCCAGAGGAGAAGAATTCGATCCAGGGCCAGAGACGAGGCTTGATCGCTCAGAGCTTTTGTTCAGTAGGGTTTTATTAAAGTGTAAAAGGGATAGAGAAAGCTTCTGACATAGACATCAGAAGAGGCCGAAAAAGTACCCCCTTGTTAGTGTTAGCAATGGAGATATATACTCTCCAATTAGTTATTACAATATGTCAGAAGAATGTCTGGAGGTTGTAAAGACCTCACTAGACTTACTCCCATAATTTACATTTTAAGATAACAGGATTAGCCAGAAGGTTTTTCCCAGAGACTGTCCTCAAGCAGGATACATTGTCGTTATATAATCCTTATGGAATGTAGAGGGGAAAAATGTTTGTCCTTTCTTCCTTCTTGAGAATTCCAGACCCCTCTCTCCTTGGGGACCCCTGAACTTCTTATCAACCTGCCTAGGAAATGACTCTTTGATTGTCATGTAGGAACCACGAGACTGCAAGAATGATATCTGTACTTTGAATGTGAATATCATTTTGTGCTCATTATTTGTGAATCATATGTGAAAAATAATAGGTCAAAATCATTTGGTAATGAGAGCAATAAAGTTCAGAGGTAATATTAGTCATTTGTATTTGTGTCTTTCCATTGCAGATTCCTTGTATTTCATGGAAGGAGTGGGTAAACTTAGGAATAGTGAAGACAACAAGAAATTAATCCAGAGCTTTCCTCATATCTCAGAACCTGTCCTCAGTAAGAGTAAGTGACCACACAACTTCCCTACTTTTTATTTTTCGTTTTCATCCCTGCTTTTTAATTGTGCATTTTTAATTTAAGTCACTTCAGTCATGTCTGACTCTGTGTGATCCCACAGACAGCAGCCCACCAGGCTCCTGTGTCCCTGGGATTCTCCAGGCAAGAACACTGGAGTGGGTTGCCATTTCCTGCTACAATGCATGAAAGTGAAAAGTGAAAGTGAAGTCGCTCAGTCGTGTCTGACTCTTAGCGACGCCATGGACTGCAGCCCCATGGGATTTTCCAGGCAAGAGTACTGGAGTGGGGTGCCATTGCCTTCTCTGTTTAATTGTGCAGTATAACCTAAATAGGGCTTTCCAGGTGGCACTAGTGGTAAAGAATTCACCTGCCAATGCAGGAGACACAAGAGATGTGAGTTTGATCCCTTGGTCAGGAAGATCCCCTGGAGGAGGGCATGGCAATCCACTCCGCTGTACTTGCCTGGGAAATCCCATGGACAGAGAAGCCTGGTGGGCTGAAGTCCATGGAGTTGCAAAGAGTCAGACATGACTGAGCAACTGAGCATGTAGCCTAAATAAATCAGTAGATCCTATTGACACCGTCATGTTCCATTAGAAGTCATGCATTGGTGAATGCAATTGTTTCCTTGATTTCTTTTTCTACTTTCTCATTATTAGTGTATAGGAATGCAAGGGATTTCTGAGTGTTGATTTTATATCCTGCAACTTTACTATATTCATTGATTAGCTCTAGTAGTTTTCTGGTCAAGTCTTTAGGATTTTCTATGTAGAGGATCATGTCGTCTGCGAACAGTGAGAGTTTTACTTCTTATTTTCCAATTTGGATTCCTTTTATTTCTTTTTCTGCTCTGATTGCTGTGGCCAAAACTTCCAGTACGATATTGAATAGTAGTGGTGAAAGTGGACACCCTTGTCTTGTTCCTGACTTTAGGGGAAATGGTTTCAATTTTTCACCATTGAGGATAATGTTAGCTGTGGGTTTGTCATATATAGCTTTTATTATGTTGAGGTACGTTCCTTCTATTCCTGCTTTCTGGAGAGTTTTTATCATAAATGGATGTTGAATTTTGTCAAAGGCTTTTTCTGCATCTTTTGAGATAATCATATGATTTTTATTTTTCAGTTTGTTAATGTGATGAATTACATTGATTGACTTGTGGATATTGAAGAATCCTTGCATCCCTGGGATAAAGCCCGCTTGGTCATGGTGTATGATCTTTTTAATGTGTTGCTGGATTCTGATTGCTAGGATTTTGTTAAGGATTTTTGCATCTATGTTCATCAGTGATATTGGCCTGTAGTTTTCTTTTTTGTGGTGTCTTTGTCAGGTTTTGGTATTAGGGTGATGGTGGCCTCATAGAATGAGTTTGGAAGTTTACCTTCCTCTGCAATTTTCTGGAATAGTTTCAGTAAGATAGGTGTTAGCTCTTCTCGAAATATTTGGTAGAATTCAGCTGTGAAGCCGTCTGGACCTGGGCTTTTGTTTGCTGGAAGATTTCTGATTACAGTTTCAATTTCCATGCTTGTGATGGGTCTGTTAAGATTTTCTGTTTCTTCCTGGTTCAGTTTTGGAAAGTTGTACTTTTCTAAGAATTTGTCCATTTCTTCCAAGTTGTCCATTTTATTGGCATATAATTGCTGATAGTAGTTTCTAGAAAAAGAAGTCAAGGAAACAATTCCATTCACCACTGCAACGAAAAGAATAAAATACTTAGGAATATACCTACCTAAAGAAACTAAAGACCTATATATCGAAAACGATAAAACACTGATGAAAGAAATCAAAGAGGACACTAATAGATGGAGAAATATACCATGCTCATGGGTCGGAAGAGTCAATATAGTGAAAATGAGTATACTACCCAAAGCAATCTACAGATTCAATGCAATCCCTATCAAGCTACCAGCAGTATTTTTCACAGAACTAGATCAAATAATCTCAAGATTTGTATGGAATTACAAAAACCTCAAATAGCCAAAGCAATCTTGAGAAAGAAGAATGGAACTGGAGGAATCAACTTGCCTGACTTCAGGCTCTACTACAAAGCCACAGTCATTAAGACAGTATGGTACTGGCACAAAGACAGAAATATAGATCAATGGAACAAAATAGAAAGCCCTGAGATAAACCCACACACCTATGGACACCTTATCTTCGACAGAGGAGGCAAGAATATACAATGGAGTAAAGACAGTCTCTTTAACAGGTGGTGCTGGGAAAACTGGTCAACCACTTGTAAAAGAATGAAACTAGACCTCTTTCTAACACCATACACAAAAATAAACTCAAAATGGATTAAAGATCTAAATGTAAGACCAGAAACTATAAAACTCCTAGAGGGAAAACATAGGCAAAACACTCTCTGACATAAATCACAGCAGGATCCTCTATGATCCACCTCCCAGTATAATGGAAATAAAAAGCAAAAATAAACAAATGGGATCTAATTAAAATTAAAAGCTTCTGCACAACAAAGGAAACTATTAGCAAGGTGAAAAGACAGCCTTCTGAATGGGAGAAAACAATAGCAAATGAAACAACTGACAAACAACTAATCTCAAAGATATACAAGCAACTTATGCAGCTCAACTCTAGAAAAATAAACGAACCAATAAAAAAATGGGCCAAAGAACTAAATAGGCATTTCTCCAAAGAAGACATACGGATGGCTAACAAACACATGAAAAGATGCTCAACATCACTCATTATCAGAGAAATGCAAATCAAGACCACAATGAGGTACCATTTCACACCAGTCAAAATGGCTGCGATCCAAAAGTCTACAAGCAATAAATGCTGGAGAGGATGTGAAGAAAAGAGAACCCTCTTACACTGCTGGTGGGAATGCAAACTAGTACAGCCACTATGGAAAACAGTGTGGAGATTCCTTTAAAAATTGCAAATAGAACTGCCTTATGATCCAGCAATCCCACTGCTGGGCATACGCACCGAGGAAACCAGAATTGAAAGAGACACATGTACCTCAATGTTCATTGCAGCACTGTTTATAATAGCCAGGACATGGAAGCAACCTAGATGTCCATCAGCAGATGAATGGATAAGAAAGCAGTGGTACATATACACAATGGAGTACTAGTCAGCCCTTAAAAAGAATAAATTTGACTCAGTTCTAATGAGATGGATGAAATTGGAGCCGATTATACAGAGTGAAGCCAGAAAGAAAAACACCAATACAGTATACTGACACATATATATGGAATTTAGAAAGATAGTAATGATGACCCTCTATGTGAGACAACAAAAGAGACACAGAGGTATAGAATGGACTTTTGGACTCTGAGGGAGAGGGAGAGGGTGGGATGATTTGGGAGAATGGCATTGAAACATGTATACTATCTTGTAAGAAACGAAGTGCCAGTCTATGTTCAATACAGGATACAGGATGCATGGGGCTGGTGCACGGGATGATTCAGGGAGATGATGTGGGGTGGGAGGTGGGAGGGGCTTTGGCATTGGGAGATCGTGGACACCTGTGGCTGATTCATGTCAATGTATGGCAAAACAAATACAGTATTGTAATGCAGAACAAAGTATTTAAAAAAAAAGTCATGCATTAAGATGAAATGCAAATCGGAGATTAAGAGACTTGCACTGTCAACAGTCTAGGCAAGCTGTTTCTAAGTCTTTTGTTTCTTTGGCCAAGGAACAGTGCCTTCCATTTCTTTATTCGTGGTGATGATTCAAGCATATGAATATTTACATAAAACAATGAGCTGCTGAGAGACAAAACAAAGTTTAACTTCATAGACAGTAAAAACTTCATTGTTAGGGGTTTAAAAAATATTAAAATAAGGTACCAAGAAGCTTACAAAATCTCAGAAAAAATATTTCAAAGAATAAACAATTGTATTTCTGGAGCTGGCAAATCTGTTGCAGAGAGGATCTCTTCAGTTCTAGGTGTCCGTTAGAATCACCCAAGGAGCTTTTAAGAAATTCAGTGCTGTGACTTCCCTGGTGGTTCAGTGGCCAAGATTCTGGGCTCCCAATGCAGGGGGCCTGGGTTTGATCCCTGGCCAGGGAACTAGATCCCACATGCTGCAACTAAGACCTGGTATGCGTGTGCATACCCAGTCACCTCAGGCGTGTTTGATTCTTTGCGACCCCATGGACTGTATCCCTCCAGGATCCTCTGTCCATGGGATTCTCCAGGCAAAAATACTGTAGTGGGTTGCCATCCTCTCCTCCAGGAGATCTTCCAAACCCAGGGATCAAACTCATGTCTCCTGTTGCTCCTGCACTGACAAGGAAATTCTTTACCACTGTGTCACCTGGGAAGCCCAAGACCTGGTGCAGTCAAATAAATATTAAAAAGACAAAAGAAACTTTTATCCACTTGTTTCCAAATGCTAAAACCAGTGAAATAAGGTTCTCTGAGGATTAGTCTCTCAGATTCGGTATTTTAAAATAGTTGATTCAGGGTTTTTAAGCAAGATCCTTCTAGGGTCAAATCACAATGTAAAACCCATGGCTTGTTCAAGGAATCTATTGTATCACAGTGTTAGGAAGAGTGAAAGCTCTTTCCCCAGATCAGTGACATAAGTTAGTGACTGGGGTATAAAAACAAGTCCACATCCTTTTGGGAGCATGAACAGGTAGCTCTTGAAAGATCTTATGCTGCTGCTGCTAAGTCATTTCAGTCATGTCCGACTCTGTGTGACCCCATAGACAGCAGCCCACCAGGCTCCCACATCCCTGGGATTCTTCAGGCAAGAACACTGGAGTGGGTTGCCATTTCCTTCTCCAATGCATGAAAGTGAAAAGTGAAAGTGAAGTCACTCAGTCGTGTCCAATTCATAGTGACCCCATTGACTGCAACCTGCCAGACTCCTCCATCCATGGGATTTTCCAGGCAAGAGTACTGGAGTAGGGTGCCATTGCCTTCACTGGAAAGATCTTATATTTTCTTTTTAATAATTACCCATAATGTTTTGTGCAACAAAAATAATAAACCCACTTCTTGTTGTTGTTCAGTCACTCAGTCGTGTGCAACTCTGTGCCACCCCATGGACTGTAGCCCACCAGGCTCCTCTGTCCATGGGATTTCTCAGGCAAAAATACCAGAGTGGGTTGCCATTTCCTTCCCCAGGGGATCTTCCCAATCCAGGGATTGAACCAGATTTTTTTTTTTTTTTACCACTGAGCCACCTGGAAACTCACATATATAAATAAGTTTAAATTGTGTATAATCTGTGTTTGCGTTGCATTGGTTTTGTTTGTGGGGGAGATGTCTACCCTCCACAAATAAAACCTAAAGTCCTTTAAATCAAATATTTCCAGTTAACCAGACATTCAATCATGAATAATGTTCCAATTTCAAGCAGTTGTTTATATGACATAATTTCACTGTCTAAAAAAATTTAGGATAAGCTTTTGGACTTTATTTTGACAGAATTTTAAGCCAGTGTATTTGTTAAAAATAAGATATAAATATGTGTGTCTGTTCACAAAGATATTTTGGGGGCACTGAGGAGAAAAAATTGGCCATCTCATTTCATCTTGTTTATTGAGAAATATAGGCCTAAGCAACACTTACAACAAAAGAAAGGAAACTTCAGTGAGGAAGCCTGATAATGGAATTCTGACTTGACAAAAGAGGGCAAAGAGAAGCTTCTCATACTTGTAGGTTATCAGTGGGCAAGTATGATAATTAGTCACATTTCCAAGAACTATCAGATAAGATGCAGTGTGCAGAAAGTCGATGAGACTAAGCCCACAGTCTAATCCCCCATGGATGAGGAGTTGGTGCTCATTGGTGAGAGGAAGTATAAAAACAGTAAGCATAAGCAATTATTTCAAGAAAAATGACTACAAATAAGAAAAAAAGAGAAACAGTAGCTAGAGGAAGGCTTGGGATGGAAGAATACACGTAAAATAAAGACCAGCTTTCTGGAAGACCAGGTAGATGGTGGTGCCATGACAGAAATTAGGAAATAGAACCAAGAGTTGGGAGGGCTATGAAAAAACCAGTATCAGCCAGGACATCACTACCTCCAGGGCCCTTTGGATGGTGCATAAGACATCTCCCTTCTCTTGCCATTCAGAAGTTTGGCGGAACCATGGAGGCTGAGAATTCCCCCAGGACTTTTGACTAACTGAAAGAGGGATTATTCTTAAGGAAGCCATCCTAGACTTATTGCTAATATAAGAAGTTAGTCCACTAGAAATCAATTACAGTGAAGCCTACATTACTTAGAAAAGTTGGTGGGGCAAGAGCAGAGAGGGGAAAGTCAGTTAATTCTATCTTGATCAAGTTGAGCTTCGAGCATATACTGAAAATCCAAGATGTGAAAGGGTGGTCAAGCTAGGACACAGAATATGCCCAGGTTCGTTCATGAGCAAATCTGTATTAAGCACCTCTAGAAGACACTAGCCTCTGGTCTTGCACTAGAGATACTTGTTCTAAGGAAATTTTTCTATGGCTTGGAGCTGAGAATGCAGAGGTCCAGAGTTAAGTGGGTCTGAAGTAACTCTCAGGACAGATTTCTGTGGAGAGAGCATCACTCCCGTTTTCTTCATCTCAGTCATTTGTCTTATTACTCCTCACCACCATGAAACTAGCCCTTTTGATGATCCTTCTCCTTTTTCTACTTCCAGATGTCGGATAGGGTTGACTGGTTACAAAGCCAAAATGGAGTATGCAAAGTTGACGTCTATTCCCCCGGAGATAGCCAACCCCAAGACTGGAAAATGGTAAGGGTCAGCCTCTTTATAAATAGGAGCTAGCAATATGTGAAGTGCCATTAAGAGTAGCCATATTCTCTCTTCCTGGTGGCTCAGAGGTTAAAGCATCTGCCTCCAATGTGGGAGACCCAGGTTTGATCCCTGGGTCGGGAAGATCCCCTGGAGAAGGAAATGGTAACCCACTCCAGTATTCTTGCCTAGAGAATCCCATGGACGGAGGAGCCTGGTAGTCCACGGGTTCGCAAAGAGTCGGACACGACTGAGCGACTTCACTCACTTCACTCATTAAGAGTAGCCTTATTCTCTCTACCACCACATCTTATTTTTCCCTTCATATTTTGAGCCATGCTGCCTGCAGCATGGGGTCGCAAAGAGTCGGGAACGACTGAGCGACTAAGCAACAACAACAAGCAGGTTTATTGTTTTTGTTAGGTGAAACATTACGGGTAATTACAAACAAGATTAGTTCCCTGACTAGGTATCAAACCCATGCCCCCTGCAGGGGAAATGCAGTATCTTAAACACCAGACGCCCAGGGAAGTCCTACCACTGCTTATTTTTGAAGATGAAATTCTTGGGGGAAAATGAACTCCTTTTGAACAAAAAATTCCATGTATAATTTTTTGGGGGAAAAATCCTATAATACGATACTTAGTAGCAGAAAGATGCCACAGTTAATGAAAAAAAAAGAGTAACAGTTGTAAAATTTACTCTTCTAACAGAAAGAGACTCAAACAGAAATGTTCTCAAAGTTTATAGATGTGTCAGTTTAGTTCAGTTCAGTTCAGTCGCTCAGTCTGTCTGACTCTTTGTGACTCCATGAATCTCAGCACGCCAGGCCTCCCTGTCCATCACCAACTCCGGAGTTCACTCAGACTCACATCCATCGAGTCAGTGATGCCATCCAGCCATCTCATTCTCTGTCGTCCCCTTTTCCTCCTGCCCCCAATCCCTCCCAGCATCAGAGTCTTTTCCAATGAGTCAACTCTTTGCATGAGGAGGTCAAAGTACTGGAGTTTCAGCTTCAGCATCATTCCTTCCAAAGAAATCCCAGGGCTGATCTCCTTCAGAATGGACTGATTGGATCTCCTTGCAGTCCAAGGGACTCTCAAGAGTCTTCTCCAACATTACAGTTCAAAAGCACCAATTCTTCAGTGCTCAGCTTTCTGCACAGTCCAACTCTCACATCCATACATGACCACTGGAAAAACCATAGTCTTGACTAGATGGACCTTTGTTGGCAAAGTGATGTCTCTGCTTTTCATTATGCTATCTAGGTTGGTCATAACTTTCCCTTCCAAGGAGTAAGAGTCTTTTAATTTCATGGCTGCAGTCACCATCTGCAGTGATTTTGGAGCCCCCCAAAATAAAGTCTGACACTATTTCCACTGTTTCTCCATCTATTTCCCATGAAGTGATGGAGCCAGATGCCATAATCTTCATTTTCTGAATGTTGAGCTTTAAGCCAACTTTTTCACTCTCCTCTTTCACTTTCATCAAGAGGCTTTTTAGTTCCTCTTCACTTTCTGCCATCAGGGTGGTGTCATCTGCATATCTGAGGTTATTGATATTTCTCCCAGCAATCTTGATTTCAGCTTGTGCTTCTTCCAGCCCAGCATTTCTCATGATGTACTCTGCATGTAAGTTAAATAAGCAGGGTGACAATATATAGCCTTGACGTACTCCTTTTCCTATTTGGAACCAGTCTGTTGTTCCATGTCCAATTCTAACTGTTGCTTCCTGACCTGCATACAGATTTCTCAAGAGGCAGGCCAGGTGGTCTGATATTCCCATCTCTTTCAGAATTTTCCAGAGTTTATTGTGATCCAGTTCTAACTGTTGCTTCTTGACCTGCATATAGGTTTCTCAAGAGGCAGGTCAAGTGGTCTGGTATTCCCATCTCTTTCAGAATTTTCCACAGTTTTTGTGATCCACACAATCAAAGGCTTTGCATAGTCAATAAAGTAGAAATAGATGTTTTCTGGAACTCTTTTGCTTTTTCCATGATCCAGTGGATGTTGGCAATTTGATCTCTGGTTTCTCTGCCTTTTTGAAAACGAGCTTGAACATCTGGAAGTTCACGGTTCACATATTGCTGAAGCCTGGCTTGGAGAATTTTGAGCATTACTTTACTAGCATGTGAGATGAGTGCAATTGTGTGGTAGTTTGAACATTCATTGTCATCATCTTTCTTTGGGATTGGAATGAAAACTGACCTTTTCCAGTCCTGTGGCCACTGTTGAGTTTTCCAAATTTTCTGGCATATTGAGTGCAGCACTTTCACAGCATCATCTTTCAGGACTTGAAACAGCTCAGCTGGAATGCCATCACCTCCACTAGCTTTGTTCATAGTGATGCTTTCTAAGGCCCACTTGACTTCACATTCCAAGATGTCTGCTTCTAGGTGAGTGATTACACCATCGTGATTATCTTGGTCATGAAGATCTTTTTGTACAGTTCTTCTGTGTATTCTTGCAACCTCTTCTTAATATCTTCTGCTTCTTTTAGGTCCATACCATTTCTGTCCTTTTTGAGTCCATCTTTGCATGAAATGTTCCCTTGGTATCTCTAATTTTCTTGAAGAAATCTCTAGTCTTTCCCATTCTGTTCTTTTCCTCTATTTCTTTGCATTGAATGCTGAGGACGGCTTTCTTATCTCTCCTTGCTATTCTTTGGAACTCTGCATTCAGATACTTATATCTTTCCTTTTTCCTTTTCTTTTCACTTCTCTTCTTTTCACAGCTATTTGTAAGGCCTCCCCAGACAGCCATTTTGCTTTTTTGCATTTCTTTTCCCTGGGGATGGTCTTGATCCCTGTCTCCTGTACAATGTCACGAGCCTCAGTCCATAGTTCATCAGGCACTCTTATCTATCAGATCTAGGCCCTTAAATCTATTTCTCACTTCCACTGTATAATAATAAGGGATTTGATTTAGGTCATACCTGAATGGTCTAGCAGTTTTCCCTACTTTCTTCAATTTAAGTCTGAATTTGGCAATAAGGTGTTCATGATCTGAGCCACAGTCAACTCACGGTCTTGTTTTTGCTGACTTATAGAGCTTCTCCATCTTTGGCTGCAAAGAATATAATCAATTTTATTTCAGTGTTGACCATCTGGTGATGTCCATGTGTAGAATCTTCTCTTGTGTTGTTGGAAGAGGGTGTTTGCTATGACCAGTGCATTCTCTTGGCAAAACTCTATTAGCCTTTGTCCTGCTTCTTTCCGTATACCAGGGCTAAATTTGCCTGTTACTCTAGGTGTTTCTTGACTTCCTACTTTAGCATTCCAGTCCCCTATAATGAGAAGGACATCGTTTTTAAGTGTTAGTTCTAAAAGGTCTTGTAGGTCTTCATAGAAACGTTCAACTTCAGCTTCTTCAGCATTACTAGTTGGGGCATAGACTTGGATTACTGTGATATTGAATGGTTTGCCTTGGAAACGAACAGATTATTCTGTTGTTTTGAGGTTGCATCCAAGTACTACATTGTGGACTGTTTTGTTGACCATGATGGCTAGTCCATTTCTTCTAAGAGATTCCTGCCCGCAATAGTAGATATAATGGTCATCTGAGTTAAATTCACCCATTCAAGTCCATTTTAGTTTGCTGACTCCTAGCTTGTCGATGTTCACTCTTGCCATGCCCTGTTTAACCAGTTCCAATTTGCCTTGATTCATGGACCTAACATTTCAGGTTCCTATGCAATATTGCTCTTTACAGCATTGGACCTTGCTTCTATCACCAGTCACATCCACAACTGGGTGTTGTTTTAGCCTTGGCTCCATCCCTTCATTCTTTCTGGAGTTATTTCTCCACTGATCTCTAGTAGCATATTGAGCACCTGCCGACCTGGGGAGTTCCTCTTTCAGTATCCTATCATTTTGCCTTTTCCTACTGTTCATGGTGTTCTCAAGGCAAGAATACTGAAGTGGTTTGCCATTCTCTTCTCCAGTGGACTACATTCTGTCAGACTTCTCCACCATGACCTGCCTGTCTTGGGTGGCCCCACAGGGCATGGCTTACTTTCATTGAGTTAAACAAGGCTGTGGTCCTAGTGTGATTAGATTGACTAGTTTTCTGTGATTATGGTTTCAGTGTGTCTGTCCCCTGATGCCCTCTTGCAACACCTACTGTCTTACTTGGGTTTCTCTTACCTTGGACGTGGGATATCTCTTCACGGCTGCTCCAGCAAAGTGCAGCCACTGCTCCTTACCTTGGAGGAAGGGTGTCACCTCACAGCCGCCCCTCCTGACCTGAACATGGAGTAGGTGTGTAGGATGCCTCAAAATTCTCAGAATTATAAACTCTCTTCTAAGTGATATTGTTCTGCCCTCATCCTTCAACAAACATTTATTCCACACTTACTTAATATCAGGCACTGTTAAGTCAGAGTCCCGTCAGAAAAGGGAAACCACATCAGTAATTTAATACTAAAAACTACTCAGGAAGAGGTATTTAACTAAGTTAACTACTAAAAGCTGTGAAAGAGGACTCTAATAAGAGATCCAGAAGCAGCAAATGCAGAAAGCAGCTACTACCCCTAGGCTGAAAGAGTGAATGAGGAAGAAAGTTAAGGCTCACGAAGTCCCCTTGCCCTCAAGAAAGGCTGCTTCAGATCTCCTTGGAGAGCGTGCTCTGCAGCAAGACAGCAGCCTGCATCCCAGTGGAGCTCAAGACACTTTCCAGAGGGGCACAGAGGACCAGAAGGGGAAGCCCTTCCCTCCTGTGATGAGCAGGTAGCACCCCTCCAGTGCCCTCTCGCAACAAAGCCAGCCACCGAAGGAGAAATGTTTAAAGGGTCCAGCTCCAGACTCACAAAGCAAAACCAAAAAGGGTAGACTTGGATTTGAGAGACAGTAATGAATGACTGGCACAGACACAGTGCTGAGTCTTAGGGTCAGATATACAAAACTAAGCTCACCTGTCCAGAGATTAAAGAACCCTGCTCCTTCCAACTGGGCACAAAGTTCCACATTGATCTGAGCCTTAAGATGAGCAAAAAATACTAGGCAAGTAGGTTTTCTGTTCTCTCTCACCAACAGAGAATAGATCTCTATAAAACCACTAATCCATTAAAGAAATCACCAAGTGGTGAGATAATAAAACCAAAATTCTCAAGCATTGCTGCCACCAATGATTGGTGGCTGTGGAAGGGCTAAAATGAAAACCCAAAACTAAATTAGTAGAGAGGAAAAGTACAATGGTGCCTAAAACACCATCTCAAGGGAGGCAAGAAAGGACACACCGGGTACAGTACTCCCATGATGACCTTCACCTCTGTTAAGCAAATCTGCTGGACACCTTGACAAAGATTTGCAAAACTGTTGAAAGATCATTTTCAGAGAAAGGTGAAATAATGACTCTCTGGTGAACATAAAATAGACTCATGTGAAAGATCTTATTTAACTCATTAATGAGATTTTATTTAATTCCTTAATGGTGCAGTTATAAGGAGAGTCAAAACAAAACAAAACAAAACAAAACAAAACACCTGTATGTAGATTGGGAGTATTGGAACGAACTGTGCAAATGGAAGCCAAACTGACATCTTCCAAAGTGGGCGAGAAAGTCAGCAATTCTTTCCTGGTCAGAATTAACATGTGTGTAGACAAAAATTACAGTGCATTGCTAACAGTTATCTGTAATTTCCAGAGTTATCAGGTATTTCCAAGAGAATCAGAATCAGAAAACGTGGAGGAGTATGCTATAGATTGTGCAGAGTTTTCTACTCGAGTACAAATTTCCTTATAGTAGCTATTATTCAAATTAAGAGAACAATTTAGAGGATTTTGAACCAAGTTCTGTGGCCCACAAGCTGCTTAAACCAGGCTGTAGAGGTCCAGCTGCTTCTGTCTTCTTCCCAGTTCATCCAGACATTACAGTAGACTGTTGACTGTAGGGGTGGAGAGAACCAATTTCAGAGTCAACTGGATTTGATTCCTGGCCCCCACCATGCGCTAGCTGTGAGATGCTGTATGTGTGTGTGCGTGTGTGTGTGTGTGTGTGTGTGTGTGTGTATGTATACAGGGCTTCCCAGCTAGGGGTAAAGAACCTGCCTCCCAATACAGGAGACACAAGAGATGTGAGTTCAATCCCTGGGTGGGGAAGATCCCCTGGAGGAGGAAATGGCCACCCACTCCGGTATTCTTGCCTCGAGACTCGCATGGACAGAGGAGCCTACAGGGCTACAGTCCTTAGGGTTGCAAAGAGTCGGACAAGACTGAAGTGACTTAGCACTTAGTGCGTATATATGTGTGTGTGTACACACACACACACACACACACACACCACCCTTTCCCTTTTGGATCTTCTTCCCATTTAGGTCACCACAGAGCAGTAAGTAGAGTTCCCTGTGCTGTATAGTATGTTGCCATCAGTTGTCTAGTTTACACATAGTATCAATAGTGTATATGCCTCGATCTCAATCTCCCAATCCCTACCACCTCCCCTTTTCCCCTTTTAAAATACCAAATTATTCTTTAAAGATCAGCAGTACTTGTGGTTATCCTCAGAGAGATGTAACTCCAATAGTTACAGTGATCCCTTACATTTGATGGTAAATAGGACACTTTCACATATATTCTTATTTTAGCCTATGTTCAAGTGAAGATTATAAATTAGGCCAACATATAAACATGTGCATATGCTTAGCACAGCTAGCATCCACCAAAGACTCTGCATTCACTCAAAACTAATAAATTGTCCCACAGATATTAATTCCTCATTTACAAATCAGATTCTTAACCTAAAGCATCCCCAGTAGTCCACTGGAAGCCATTGAGCATATCAGGATTGTGTTTGTGTAGCCCGGCAAAGTGATTAATTATGCACCACTGTCCTTAAATTTTCTGATATTTTGAAAACTATACTTGTAATGAAAGTGAAAGTTTTAGTCACTCAGTCATGTCCAACTCTTTGTGACTCCATGGACTGTACCCTGCCAGGCTCTCCTGTCCATGAGATTCTCCAAGCAAGAATACTGGAGTGGGTTGCCATTCCATTCTCTAGAGGAATCTCCCTGACTCAGCAATCAAACCCGGGTCTCCATCATTGTAGGCAGATTCTTTACTGTCTGAGCCACCAGGGAAGCCCTATTCTTGTCATAAGAGACCTAAATAAAACAGATCAACCATAAAAATAGTAATTAATAGCAATACATGAAAAATCTGATTTAATGCAAATTTGAACTCTGTAGCTGATGAGGGTCAGATCTTAAGGATCTTTGTTGTTAGAGGTGACACAGTACAGTGGCTGAGAGCAAGGGCCCAGGAGTCACTGGTCCAGTTGGAATTCCTCCTCCATCAGTGATTAGCTGTGTAACCTCTGGTAAGTAACTAACTTAATCCCTCAGTTCTTCAATTTCCTCTTCTGTTAAAATGTGGATAATAAGAAAGCTGGCATTTAAGTTTATTGCCAGAATAATAGTGGCTTTCTAAGTGGCTCTGTGGTAGTCTGCCTGCAGGAGATGGAGGAGATGCGCGTTCAATCCCTGGGTTAGAAAGATCCGCTGGAGGAAGAAATGGCAACACACGCCAGTAATCTTGCCCAGGAAACCCAGGTAGAGGAGCCTGGTGGGCTATGGTCCATGGGCTTGCAGAGTCAGACATGAACTGAGCACACATGTGCACACACAGAATAATATTAAATGGGGTCCTAGCTTTAAAGTACTCAGAACAGTGCCTGATATATAGTAGGCGATGGTGGTGGTTTAGTCAGTCAGTCGTGTCCACCTCTTGCAACCCCATGAACTGTAGCCCTCTAGGCTCCTCTGTTCATGGGATTTCCCAGGCAAGATTACTGAAATGGGTTGCCATTTTCCTCTCTAGGGGATCTTCCCAACCCAGGGGTTGAACTCTCGTCTCCTGCATTGCAGGCGGATTGTTTACTGATAGCCACTAGGGAAGGCTGATACATAGTAAGCACTCAGTAAATGTTGTTTCCATCTGTTGGGTTGATGGAGGAGTTGAGACGTGAGAGGGGCGACCATTTTTGTGACTGCTCTTTGAGGCTGTCCTGAATATCCTGTGTCTTTACTTTGTTATAGTCGGATGAATCCTTGTCTATTTTTAAGGAAGCCTCACACGATCCCATCAGAGTGCTCAGCTGGCTCCTGCAGAGACCTAGAAAAAGCACAGCAGGATTCCAAGACGTTGGGTTCAAGCCCGGAGAATCATCACTCGGCAGGGAAATGGTCAGCTCAGGAGACCCACGCAAAGGTTTCTGCGTGGACTATTACAACACCACCTCCAGGGGCAGTCCAGGGAGGCTGCATTTTGAGATGAGTCACAGAGAGAACCCGCACCAGGGCCCCAGCACGCACCCCGGTAATGGGAGCTCCGTAGATGAAGTCTCCTTCTCGCCAACCGCCTCACAAATCTCGTCATCGCCATGGCCCGCAAGGAGATCAACGAGAAGATTGACGGCTCTGAGAACAGGTGTGTCCACCAATCAGTGTACATGGGGAGGAGCCCCCACCCAACAAGAGCCTGAGCAAGGTGGCGTCAGAGCTGGTGAATGAGACCGTCACTGCGTGCTCCAAAAACATCCCATCGGATAAGGCTCCTGGCTTTGGTGACAGAGCCTCGGGGACATTACAGAGCCCCCTAATTTAAAATACAAAAGCACTTTGAAGATCAAGGAGAGCAGCAAGGGAGCCAGGGGTCCAGACGACAGGCCTAGCTCTAAGAAGTCTTTCTTCTACAAGGAAGTATTCGAATCTCGTAACGCGGGCGATGCCAAAGAGGGAGGAAGGACCTTACCGGCGGAGAGAAAGATGTTCAGAGGGCATGAAAG
Source organism: Nanger dama (assembly GCA_917880005.1). NCBI lineage: Eukaryota > Metazoa > Chordata > Mammalia > Artiodactyla > Bovidae > Nanger > Nanger dama. Next base: position 14,709,326 of record CAKJTW010000046.1, on the reverse strand, counting down.
GCCCAATGACTTAACAGCTTCCGTCAGTCAAGGGATCATGACCTACGCCAACAGTGTGGTGTCCGACATGATGGTCTCCATCATGAAGACCCTGAAGATCCAGGTGAAGGACACGACCATTGCCACCATCGTGCTGAAGAGGGTTCTGATCAAGCACGCCAAAGAGGTGGTCTCCGACCTCATCGACTCCTTCATGAAGAACCTCCACAACGTCACGGGGAGCCTCATGACCGACACGGACTTTGTCTCAGCCGTGAAAAGAAGCTTCTTCTCTCATGGAAGCCAGAAGGCCACGGACATCATGGACGCCATGCTGGGGAAACTCTACTCGGTGATGTTTGCCAAGAAAACCCCTGAGACAGTCAGGAAAACCAAGGATAAGTCTGAAAGTTACTCCCTCGTCTCTATGAAAGGGGTGGGTGACCCTAAACACCGAAACGTCAACTTCGCCTCCATGAAATCAGAAGGTAAAGTGAGGGAGAAAGTATGCACCCCCCACGCCTAAACCCGAGAAGTCCTGCATGGAAACTCTGGGGGAGCACATTATCAAGGAGGGGCTGACCCTGTGGCACAACAACCAGCAGAAGGAAGGCATATCTTCATGCTTCCAGGGCTCACCCTTCGTAACTCCCAAAAGACAGTATAAACCTGTGCCGGACTTTCCCCTGGGGTTCCCTTTTGACCCCTGCCACTTCAGCCTCCCTATGCAGTGCCCAGAAAAACCTGAGAATTTTATGTGTGACTCAGACTCCTGGGCCAAGGACCTGCTTGTGTCTGCCTTACTTCTGATCCAGTACCACCTGGCCCAGGGAGGGAACATGGATGCACAGAGCTTCCTCGAAGCTGCCAGCACCTCCAACCTGTATCCCATGAAGTCCCCAGCCGTTTCCCATGAGTCCAGCCTCCGGTCTCCCCAAGTGGGAGCTGACCCAGAAGAAGTGGAGAAGAAGGACCTAATGAGCATTTTCTTCAACTTTATCCGGAACTTGCTCAGTGAGACCATTTTCAAGAGCAACCATAGCTGTGATCCCAAGGCAGCCAAGGAAGACAGCCCCCAGTGTGAGAGACCTGCCACCCCTTCTCCCGCCAAATTAAATGAATGTGATGAGCCTGAGGGTGTTTTTGCAGGGCTCACCAAGATGGTGGCTAACAAACTTGACAGCCACATGAACAGGCAGATGGTAGACCATCTGATGGACTCAGTGATGAAGCTGTGTCTCATCATTGCCAAGTCCTGCGACTCTCCGTTAGCAGAACTGGGAGACGACAAGTCCGGGGATGCCAGCAGGCCGACGTCAGCCTTCCCAGAGAGTTTATATGAGTGTTTGTCCACCAAGGGCACGGGGACTGCAGAGACGCTCCTACAGAATGCCTATCAGGCTATCCACAGCGAACTGAGGAGTCTATCAGCACAGCCCCCCGAAGGGTGCACAGCACCCAAAGTGATCGTCAGCAACCACAACCTGACGGACACGGTGCAGAACAAGCAGCTCCAAGCCGTTCTTCAGTGGGTAGCCGCCTCTGAGCTCAACGTCCCTATTCTGTACTTTGCCGGTGACGACGAAGGAATCCAGGAGAAGGTAAGGCGGTAGAGCCAGGGGTTTGGAGAAGACTGATTAGGGTTAATTAGGGTTTCAAGTGCTTTTTGTTTCTAAATGGGAAGCTAGCCCCAAGAAGGGTAAGATGGGAACAGTAAACAGTCGAAGCTCAAAACTCATAGCCTAGCCAATGGGTAAATTAAAACTAAATTTTGCCCAATAAGAGGTGTGTCAAAGGGAAAAGAAGATACACTTTTTTTTTCTCTTTCTTTCTGTGTATCTAGATGAGAATGCACAAATAAGGAGCCTCCAAGTGAGTTGGTGAAAGAATCAGAGTAAGATCTGGGTTCAGACTGAACCCTCAGTAGGACAGCTTTGCCCAAAGAATGAGAAGGAAATGTTGGGAAGCGTCCCAGGGATGTGTTGGCTGGGGGCAAAGGGTTTAGATTCATGGTGTTTCAAGCCTATCATATATCTCCTCGCTGGTGATCTAGGAGCCATTGGGGATTTGAAGGGATTCAGTAAATAGCATCCCTCTTCCCCTCACCCTAAGTTCTGAATCAATTGATAAGTAAGACTAAAGAATAAGGCAGACAGAAAATCAGCTTATTATTGTTCTTACTGATAAAGGTAAGTGTGCTTTCTACCTCCTTTCTTCTCCCAATTTAGGCCTCAAAACTGCTCATGGAAGGGAAATTTTGAGTCTGGGAAGCTTTTGTTTACATAGTTGGCGCTCCATGCTAATGAGGGGGAATTAAGAGACCACTCCCCCAATATACACAGTCTCTCTCTCTCTTTCTCTCTCTCAGGGTTGTTTTTTTTTTTTTTTTCAATATTACTTTCTCTCAATTAAGAGAAGTGGAACAATGACATTTACCAATTAAGTAATAGGAGGTGGCACCAGAGGCTGAGGTTATTATAAAAGCATCCATCTTCTTAGAAACCAGAGGATATGGAGGAAGAGGCTTTCTCTGTTTGATGCACGGGTTAGTAGCACTTATAACTGGGTTACTTGGTGTATCTGATGACCAGGAAAACACAGGACTGTACTGCACACAGAATAGGTTACACTCAGCTTAAACGAGAAGCTGTCTCTCCTGTCAATTTGCTCCTTTTCCAGCAACAGTACTCTGTAGGCTTGTTCCTTGTGTGTCTGTGTACCAATAGCGCTGGCAAGTGCAGAACCTCAGGCTCCACTCCTGACCTACTGAGTCAGAACCTTTAGCAAAACCCCCAGTTGATCTGTGTGCCTGTTCCACATTGGGCCAGAGGACAGAACATGGAGATCCAATCTTAGATTTATCCCTAAGAGTACTTGCTTGGCAAGTTCTGTCTGTTCACAGTTTTTCCAGTCTGTAAAACAAATTATTTTGTGTGTGTGTGCTTAGTCACTCAGTTATTTCTGACTCTTTGTGACCCCATGGACTCTAGCCTGCCAGGCTCCTCTATCCATTGGATTCTCCAGGCAAGAATACTGGAGTGAGTTGCCATTCCCTTCTCCAGGGGATCTCCCTAACCCTGGGATCCAACCCAGGTCTCCTGCATGACAGGCAGATTCTTTACTCTCTGAGCCACCAAATTAATTTCATAAGTTGCAATTAGCAGAGGAGCCAATATTCAGGAAAGCTTTAGACTAATGAAAAAATCTAAAAAGAAGCATAGCTTTCACATGTACAGTGTGTGAAACAGGCTTTGTTCTGACACCATCTTTTTTTTTTTTTTACTTTATTCTACATTACAATACTGTATTTGTTTTGCCATACATTGACATGAATCAGCCACAGGTGTCCACGATCTCCCAATGCCAAAGCCCCCTCCCACCTCCCACCCCACATCATCTCCCTGAATCATCCCGTGCACCAGCCCCATGCATCCTGTATCCTGTATTGAACATAGACTGGCACTTCGTTTCTTACAAGATAGTATACATGTTTCAATGCCATTCTCCCAAATCATCCCACCCTCTCCCTCTCCCTCTCCCTCAGAGTCCAAAAGTCCGTTCTATACCTCTGTGTCTCTTTTGTTGTCTCACATAGAGTCATCATTACTATCTTTCTAAATTCCATATATATGTGTCAGTGTACTGTATTGGTGTTTTTTCTTTCTGGCTTCACTCTGTATAATCGGCTCCAATTTCATCCATCTCATTAGAACTGAGTCAAATTTACTCTTTTTAGGGGCTGACCATTACTCCATTGTGTATATGTACCACAGCTTTCTTATCCATTCATCTGCTGATGGACATCTAGGTTGCTTCCATGTCCTGGCTATTATAAACAGTGCTGCAATGAACATTGGGGTACATGTGTCTCTTTCAATTCTGGTTTCCTCGGTGTGTATGCCCAGCAGTGGGATTGCTGGATCATAAGGCAGTTCTATTTGCAATTTTTTAAGCAATCTCCACACTGTTTTCCATAGTGGCTGTACTAGTTTGCATTCCCACCAGCAGTGTAAGAGGGTTCCCTTTTCTCCACATCCTCTCCAGCATTTATTGCTTGTAAACTTTTGTAACAATCATAATACAGTCTAGTTTTAGATTATTTTGAATTAGAATGTCTATGATACAATTCTCTAGAATGAGACAATAGACTTGCAGGCTTCCTTCTACACACACACACACACACACACACACACACACACACACACACTTTTCTTAAAGGAAAAGAGTGGGAAACATGGGCAACAGCACATGCAAATGTCACCTAGTGAGTAGATTTGCCCTGAGCAGCAGCAAATTTTTAAGAAAAGTTGGATGGCGTATACATCAAAGAAATTATGTAAATATAAATTGTGAACTTTTTTGGGGAAAGAGACTTAATTAATATAGGCAACTATTTTCATGCTAATACTGGTGATTAAATCTGATCATACCAGCATATCCATGAGCACAATTCCTTTAAACAAATTTGTATCCATTTTAAAAAACTGTTGGTCCTGCCCTGCAACATATAGAATCATGGTTCCCCGGCCAGGGATGGAACCCAGGCCCCCTGTATTGACAGTGAGGAAATCTTAACCACTGGACCTCCATGGAAGTCCCTGTATCCATTTTTGAATCGGTAATGTATGCATACTTGAAAATCCAAAGGCACACACAAAAATGCACAATTAAAATTAAGCACTTTTTCTCATTTTTATCTCCCCATTCCATTGCCCTCCCTGGAGAAAACCATTCTGATCAATTTCTTGTTTATCTTTCCAAAAATGCTTATGCAGCATACAAGTTAATACATATTTGTTCAGTTGCTAAGTCGTGTCTGAATCTTTGTGACCCCATGGACTGTAGCCCACCAGGCTCCTCTGTCCCTGGGATTTCCCAGGCAGGAATACTGGAACAGGTTGCCATTTCTTTCTCCAGGGTGCACCAATTTGAACACCTATTAAAATAAAATGAGAGCACCTGTTTCCCACATAGTAACTAACCTATGGTCCATGCCAAACTTTTGGTCTTTACCAAATGTTGCCTTACTTTGCACTTACCTTTTTAGGAATGAAGGAGAATATCTTTTCATGTGTTTAAGAGCCATTTTTGGTTTTTAAAAATATTTATTTGGCTGCACTGAGCCCTTTTTGTGAACTTCTAGTTGTGGCATCTGGAATCTAGTTCCCAGACAAGGAATCGAACCCAGGTTCATTGCCTTGGGAGCTCAGTGTCTTAGCCACTGAGCCACCAGGGAAGTTCCTAAGAGCTGTTTTTGAATTTCCTTTTTCATGGATGAATCATTTGTTTGTAAACTCTGCCCGTTTTTTTCTGCTAGCTTGTTGGCCTTTTTCTTATGGATCTGTGAGAGTTTTACATAATACAAGGAAAATAGCCTTTGTGATATTACATGTGATTTTTCAAATCATTTGACTTTTGATTGATGTTTCTTTTGTTGCTTTTGCCAGGATAGTTCATCTTTTATTTTTCCTAGATTTTGTGTCATATTTTGGAAAACATTCTCCACTACAAGATAGTAACAAAACTTCCCCATGTATTCTTTCTCCTAGCACAATTATGATTTTTTTTTAATGTTTAAGGCTTTGACCCATTTGAAATTCATTTCTATACAAGGTGTGACATAGGAATTCAGTCTTTTTCCAGATACCTATATGTCTTTGTTTTTTCCCTAAGCTTTCTGTTCTATTCCATTGAGTCATTCATCTGTTCTTATTGGTTTAATACTATTTTAATAGCATATTGCTTTAATTATTGTAATTCTGTCATATGTCTTAATATCGATAGGACTAGAGACTCCTAATTTCTCTGTCTCAGAATTTTCTAGGCTATGCTTCTCAGTTTCACCCCCAGCCACTGGTAACCATCAACCTGCTTTCTATCATTACAGATTTGCCTTTCATTTTAGAAAATAATGGAGTCATAAAGTATGCAGCCTTTTACATATGGCTCTCCACTATTAGCATAAGGTTTCTGAGGTTTATCCATGTTGCAGTATGTATCAGCAGTTCATTCCTTTTACTGCTGAACAGAATTTCATTGTATTGTTTTCTCTATCGACTGACCAATTAATAGACATTGGGGTTATTTCCATTATTTTGCTATTATGATTAATGCCTCTATGAACAGTCACATACAAGTCTTTGTATGGATATACATTTTCACTTCTCTTGGGTGACAAGGAGTGTAACTGCTGCATTTTATGGTAAGTATGACTTCTTAAGAAACTGTTCAACTGTTTTCCAAAGAAGCTGTACCATTTTACATTCCTACCAGCAATTTCATTGATTTCAATTTCTCCATATCCTCATCAATATTATTCTGTTCTGTTTTTAACTATAACTGTTATAGTGGTTTTTGATTGTGGATTTAATTTGACATACATACATTAAAATGACTAAAGATGTTGAGCATCTTTTTATGTGCTGATTAGCCATTCATATATAATCTTTGGTGAGTTGTCTATGTAAATTGTAAATCTTTTGTCCATACTTTGACTGGGTTGTTAGAAAGTTACAAGAATTCTTGATGTATTCTGGATACAAGTCCTTCACTGGATATATATATTTTGCAAACACTTTCTCTTAGTCTGGAGCTTATTTTTTTTTACTTAATGGATTGTTTCAAGGAGCAGAAGTTCTTAACAATGACATCTAGTTTAGTTTTTACCTTCATTGCTTATACTTGCGATGTCATATCAAATAAATCTTTGCCTAACTCCACTGTCCTCTACTGGAGGCAGTTTTGCATTTGGCAATGCCTGGAGACATATTTTGTTGTCACAACTGGGAAAGGAGGGGAGTTTAGCAGGAAGAGGCCAAGTGAAAGTGAAAGTGTTAGTCACTCAGGCGTTGTCCAACTGTTTGCGACCCCATAGACAAGAATACTGGAGTGGGTTGCCATTTCCTTCTCCAGGGGATCTTCCCAACCCAGGGATTGAACAGTTAGTTATGTTTAGTCTGCTTTTCCTTTTTGTTTTTCTTTTATTGTCTTCTTTTGAATTATTTTTAAACATTTTTCAGTGTTCCATTTTAATCCATCTGTTGTGTTTTGCTATATCTCTTTGTATAGTTTTTAGTGGTTTCTCTGGGTACCACAATCCACATACTTAACTTGTCAGAGTCTAGAGTCAACAGTGACCACTTGGGCTAGAATGTAGAAATCTTCCTGCCCTATGGGGCCCTTCACCCTTCTGCCTGAGACTGCCATTATTTTATGTAATTAGCTGCCTAAAATCTATTTAATGTTATTGCCTAAAATCCTTAGGCAATATTATTTTTGCTTTCAACCATAAGACATATTTTAAAGAATGGAGGCAAACCATTCATCATTTATCCTGAGATTTTTACCATTTCTGTTGTTGTTGGTTTGCTCCTCATGTTCCCAGTTTCTTTCTGATACCGTTTTCCTTCTGTGCAAGGAAACAGAACGCATTTTTTCTGGTGATGAATTATCTTAATCTGAAGTTTTATTTGACATTCATTCTTGAGGCATGTTTGCTGGACATAGAATTCTGGTTTGACAGTTCTTTTCTTTTAGTGCTTAAAAGTGCTGTTTCACTCCTCTGTCCTCTGTGGTTTTGATGAGAAATTCACTGTCATTGGCACTGTTGTTCCCTCATGTATAATGTGCCATTTGTCACTGGCCACTTTTAGATCTCTTCCTCTTTTTCTTTCAATTCAGTTCAGTCGCTCAGATGTGTCTGACTCTTTGCGACCCCATGCCACAGCACGCCTGGCCTCCTTGTCCATCACCAACTCCTGGAGTTCACCCAAACTCGTGTCCATTGAGTCAGTGATGCCATCCAACCATCTCATCCTCTGTCGTCCCCTTCTCCTCCTGCCCTCAATCCCTCCCAGCATCAGGGTCTTTTCAAATGAGTCAGCTCTTTGCAGCAGATGGCCAAAGTATTAGTTTTCAGCAATTTGATGGTGATAGGTCTTGAAGTGAATTTATGGGGGTTCATATTTCAAGTTCACTATGCTTCTTGAATTTGTATGTTAGAAAACTGAGGAAGCTTTCATGCATTATTTCTTTAAATATATTTCTGCACTATCCTTTTTCTTCTCTAAGGACATAAATGTAAAACCCTCTGGAACTGTCCTACAGGCCCCTGAACTCTGCTTATTTTCTCAATCTTTTTGAAGGAGTATTCTATCTCTTACACTGTTCAATACAGTTAATTTCTATTGCTCTGTCTTTGGTTTTCCTGTGTTTCCTTACTCATCTCCATCTATTTAGTCTTCATTTTGGATTTTGTATTATTATTTAGCTGTACAATGACCATGTTTAACTGTACAGTGACCAGCTGTACAATGAGTCTTCATTCTGTCTCCTCTTTGTGGAGACTTGTCTTTCCGTCTGCTTCAAGAGTATCCTTATGCACTTCAGTCTCTGCCTGGAATTTCCCTGAGAAAGCACCTGATATTTGGCCTGTTAATCTGCCCTTTGAACTTCTCAGAGTCAGTTGCAGAACACACAAAAATGGAAAGCTGGTTCATTTGTTGCCACACAGATTCCAGATGAATGGCAATATACTGGGCTCGTATAGAATACTTGCTTGGGCTTTTCTCATTTTATGCCTGGTAAGAGGATTAAACCTAGGGTTCAGAGACTTGGGTATGAGCAGTGCCTCCGCTGATTTCTGGCACTGTATTACTGACAACTGTCACCTCTCCGGGCAACATTTTCATGGGGGTTGACTGCATCTGTGAGTCACCTTCCTGCTCCATCATCCTAGGGCTCTCTGGCCTACGGGGCTGAGAAAGCAGCATCTACATTATCCTGTGGCTCTTTCTCTCCTGTCTGTGTTGGTCTCTGGGCGGTGATGGGAGCCCATTTTATGATGTTACAGTGAGCTTAAGAACTTCAGAATCCTTAGAAGGCATGAACACCATTAACCAAACAGCCACTGGAAGCAGGAAGTTTTAGCCTTTGTGGGACATCTTCCATATCACGGACATGGGGTTGTCGATGGAACCCACTTTCTTTTGTCAGATAAGCCAGCGAGTGTCTCGGTTCTGGAAGTAGTCTCAGCATCTCCCTGGAGGCCCTCCCGCGGCCAGGGACCGCCCCCTGCTCTCTGGCCTTGAAGGCCCCCTGGACCCTCGGTGGGATGCTCTGCCTCCTTGACTTCCACTTTCCTTCCCTCCCTCAGCTACTGCAGCTCTCGGCAGCCGCCGTGGAAAAAGGGGCGCAGCGTAGGTGAGGTTCTACAGTCGGTGCTGCGGTGCGAGAAGGAGCGCCAGCTGGACGAGGCGGTGGGCAACATCACACGGCTGCAGCTGCTGGACTGGCTGATGGTGAACCTGTGATGGGGGCCCGCCGCCGCCCCTCTTTCCCGCAGTGGGCCCCGCCCTCATCCCTCCCTTCATCCTCACTGCCGCGGCCCCCTCTCCCGCCTCCTCACAGAGCCCCAACATTATCTTCATACCACTCACATCTAAGACACGTCATCGTGTGCTAGTCCCTGGATTTTGCAGATATTCTTGTCCATGCGAGCAAGGACGTAAAATAAAAATTACAAATAAATGGCTCCGAGTGTTTGGTTTCCTTGGGTTCCAATGGGACCAAACGCCCGCGTGCTAAATTGCTCAGTCGTGTCTGACTCTTTGTGACTCCATGGACTGTAGCCCACCAGGCTCCTCAGTCCATGGAATTCTCCAGGCAAGAGTACTGGAGTGGGTTGCCGTTTCCTTCTCCAGGGGATCTTCTTGACCCAGGGATCAAACCTGGATCTCCTGCATTGCAGGCAGACACTTTACAGTCTGAGCCACAGAGCTATGGTCAATTAAGTCTCTTCAAGGAGAATGTCCTTTATTATTTAACCTCTTGCATGCATGCCAAGTCACTACAGTCATGTCTGACTCTCGTAACCACATAGAGCCCACCAGGCTTCTCTGTTCATGGGATTTCCCAGGCAAGAATCCTGGAGTGGGTTGCTATTTCCTACTCAGGGGACCTTCCCGACCCAGAGATCAAACCCACGTCTCATCATCATGTCGCCTGCGTGTACAGGCCAGTTCTTTACTCCTAGCGAGACTTCAGTCAGTTCAGTTGCTCATTTGTGTTCGACTCTTAGCAACCATGGACCAGCAGTTCAAGCCTCCCTGTCCATCACCAACTCCCAGAGTTTACCTAACCTCGTGTCCATTGAGTCAGTGATGCCATCCAACCATTGCATCCTCTGTTTGTCCCCTTTTCCACCCACCTTCAATCTTTCCCAGCATCAGGGTCTTTTCCAATTAGTCAGTTCAAGACCTGGGAAGCCCCAGTGGGACAAGAAGAAGAAGCAGTCTCAGGAATGAAAGAGTCCAATGGTTAGCACAGTAAAAGTACTGCCTGCCTGAGAGCCCAGCCAAACACTGGTGGGCCTGTTGTCTATGGATACACACTTCCCATCAACCCATCAGTGACTTGTGACTTCCCTGCTTTAAGTTCAGTTCAGTCGCTCAGTTGTGTCCGACTCTTTGCGACCCCATGAATCGCAGGACGCTAGGCCTCCCTATCCATCACCATCTCCCGGAGTTAACTCAGACTCAGGTTCATCGAGTCTGTGATGCCATCCAGCCATCTCATCCTCTGTCGTCCCCTTTTCCTCCTGCCCCCAATCCCTCCCACCATCAAAGTCTTTTCCAATGAGTCAACTCTTCACATGAGGTGGCCAAAGTACTGGAGTTTCAGCTTTAGCATCATTCCTTCCAAAGAAATCCCAGGGCTGATCTCCTTCAGAATGGACTGATTGGATCTCCTTGCAGTCCAAGGGATTCTCAAGAGTCTTCTCCAGCACCACAGTTCAAAGGCATCAATTCTTCGGCGCTCAGCCTTCTTCACAGTCCAACTCTCACATCCACACATGACCACAGGAAAAACCATAACCTTGACTAGACGGACCTTAGTCGGCAAAGTAATATCTCTGCTTTTGAATATACTATCTAGGTTGGTCATAACTTTTCTTCCAAGGAGTAAGCATCTTTTAATTTCATGGCTGCAGTCACCATCTGCAATGATTTTGGAGCCCCCAAAAATAAAGTCTGACACTGTTTCCACTGTTTCCCCATCTATTTCCCATGAAGTGATGGGACTGGATGCCATGATCTTCGTTTTCTGAATGCTGAGCTTTAAGCCAACTTTTTCGCTTTCCTCTTTCACTTTCATCAAGAGGCTTTTTAGCTCTTCTTCACTTTCTGCCATAAGGGTGGTGTCATCTGCATATCTGAGGTTATTGATATTCCTCCCAGCAATCTTGATTCCAGCTTGTGTTTCTTCCAGTCCAGGGTTTCTCATAATGTACTCTGCATATAAGGGGTCCCTAAATAAGCCACAGTTTGTCAAGAGTTATTTCAGCCCTTTGTAACCATGAACGTATTTTTCAATATCCAATCTGAATCCTTTAAATTAGGCTACCAGGACCTGGCTCCTTGTCCTATCTCCCCAGAACTGTCCATCTCACCTTTATCCTTGGTTGCAGACTCTCAGGGTCCAAAAAGGCCCAGAGGACCTGAGTTCAGTGGCCAGTCCTGTACCTCTCCAGACAGAAGACGTGGGACAAGTCACCTGTTAGGACACTGCTCTGACTTAATGTCCATATCACCCCGCTTTAGAAGCACTTTCTGCATTATAATGTTCTCCAGCAATTTTACATTCTCCACCCTTCCTTCTAGAAACTTCCTTCTCCTCTGGTTTCTAGGTTTCCTATTTTCTGCATCTCTCTGGGGCTCTATTCAACCCCTTACATGTTTCTCTCTCCCAGGATTTGACCCTCTTGACCTTCCCCTGTTCTCAATCATCTTCCCCAGGTGATCTCACCCAAACCCAATGGCTTCAATCACCCAGTGTCTCCCTTCATGGACTATTACACAGTGATTAAAATGAAAACTATGAAGCCAGGTATATATCCCAGCTTGTTTCTGACTTGCACACATTTATCTGTACTGTAATTACAACCATATACAGACTGTGAGTTCATGTAGGCAGACTAGAAGGGCAGGTGGTGGGTGAATGGACACATCCTGTAGCTTGCTCATCTTCCGACCTTCGGGAAACCTGTCATCCCCTGCTCCACGTGGTCTTACAGAAGCATCAGTCATGGGGCTTGTAATCCCGGCTGGCCAATTGGAGGACCCCAATATCTCAGACGCAGTGATGGGTTCAAATCCAATTACTTCTGAGACTTTCCTACTAGCAAGAAGACTTGCAACTTTTGATGGGATGATAGTGGTCATCTTAACTCCTGGGCAGAGCTTCTCTTCAGAATGAAGTCAACCATAAATGAAGCAAGACTAAGAGGAGGTGAGAGCATCTGAGCTCCATGATCTTGTCTGAATTCCTGCTGTGTCTCTGTTTACCCATCCTGAATCCCCAGAGTCATGAAAACCAATGAATGCCCTGTTGTTTAAATGAGTTGGAATTTGGCTTCCATCATTCCCAGACCAGAATTCTAACTAGCATAGGTTAACTCGGGCAAGAGGGGAAAAGTTGATTATTATTTAGACTTCTCTTAGTGATGCTGTTCTTTTAGTACTCTTAGTGATGTTCCCCTGGTGACTCAGAAGGTAAAGAATCTCCCTGAAAAGCAGGAGACCCAGGTTCAATTCCTGGGTCAGGAAGATCCCCTGGAGAAGAAAATGGCAACCCACTCCAGTATTGGACTGAAGAGCCTAAAGAATCCTATGGACAGAGGAACCTGGTGGGCTACCGTCAATGGGGTCACAGAGAGTCAGACATGACTGAGCAACTAACACTTCCACTTTTACTAGTGATGCTGTAACACTGAGCACTTAGCTCTCTCCCTAAGACAGACGGGGACCTGGGACCCTTAGTTGCAGTCCTTGCACCTGGACACACCTCTCCTCCAGCAATAAAATACAAAGAAACTGTATGGGACTAAAAATAACCATGTGTATGTGCAGTTGGGGGCAAACTCTGGACCCAAAAGATACAAAGAGACCAAGAAATCCACTGTCACTTTTGAAGAGCCTGGAGCCAAAACAGGGGGTCAGGAGAAAAAGCAGGGTACTGAGCATATCCCCTACCCACACATCCACCTAAGAGATGGGCAAGCCACTCCTCCAGCCCAAACCCTGGACACACCGATACCCTGTACCCTTACCCCACACTTAAGGACCCAGCTCCCTTAAGGACCCTGTACCCTTACCCCACACTTAAGGAGCCAGGGAGTGAGCAAGGGAATCTGCTGTTTGTGCTCGGCCCCCCACTCCAGCAGCAGGGACCCCAATAAAACTTTGCCTGAATTTCCTCTCTGGCCTCCAGTCAATTTCTAGTTATTGGGGAGGGCCAAGAACTCTGGTCAGTAACATCCCCACCACCCCCCAACCCCCACCCTACCCCCATGCACCCATTGTTGATTTGGTTAAGGGCATAAGGAAGAAGCCTGGGTGCAAGGTCATTCTTTCCAATCCCTCATCACAGAAATCATGCCAATCAGCCAGGTGAATAGAGGTCCTTTTTTTTAAAAAAAAAAAAAAAACCTTTATGAGCTTAAAAAAAAAAAAAACAAAACAACCATCTTAAGTATTGTACAATATAAGCACTGTCTCTAATACAAATCACGGCGTGGGGGCGGGGGTGGGGGAAGAGCAGACACACCCTCCGCTTGGGTCACACAATAGGCGGTAAAGCATTTGTGTTCTTGGGGGAGGACGTTTTGTTCTGTTGTCCCGTGGAGGTCTTGGACTCCAGAGGCCCAACAGTCGCCTCTGGCTTTCTGGAAGCTTCTGCCAGATGAGGCAGCTGGATCACCTCAGCCATGTGGTGGCCAGAGCCTCGCTGATTGCCTGGATTCTCATCCTGTTTGGTGGCGCCATCTTTTATTTTGTCTTTAGCCTCTACTGGGAGGACCACATCTGCCAAGGAGAAGACAGCGGGAACAAGTAAGTGTTCAAACGTGAGTTATGTTCTAACTGCCCAACGGGTTCTAAATCACTTCTGAGAAACCCTGGTGGTAACGATACAAAAACGGTTCAGTGGTAAAGCACACTCTGCGTGCCAGACATCCTTCTAAGCATGCGTGCTCAGTCACTGAGTCCTGTCTGACTCTGCAGCCTCTTGGACTGTAGCCCACCAAGCTCCTCTGTCCATGGGATTCTTCAGGCAAGAATACTGGAGTGGGGGTGCCATGCCCTTCTCCAGGGGATCTTCCCAACCCAAGGATCAAACCCGGGTCTCCTGCATCTGCTGCAGGTGGATTCTTTACCACTGAGCCACAGGGGAAGCCCATCATTCTAGGCTCTTGACAGTTACTGATTCCTTCACTCTTTCCTGCAGTTAGAATCAGCCTTACTCTCATTCTCATAAATGGAGAAACTGAGGAACAGAGAGGTTAAGTACATTGCCCAAGGGCTCACTCCCGGTGAGTGGTGGGGACAGAATTTATCCCAGATATCCTGGCTCCAGTGATCAAGTACATAACCCTGAGGTTATATTGCAGATAAAAGATATTTGCAGAGTTTTGTAATCTGTCTGGTAAAAATTCAGAAGGTAATTATAGGGTACACACAGGAGGACAGATTGAAAGAAAAGGAGAGGAAAGAGAATTGAAGATAGGAGCAAAATGGAAATTCCTAATGATGAGAGGGGATTAAAAGGAGAACCTAGCCACAACCAAGTTCCCCGAAAGAGGAAAATTCCCAAATGAAGAAATGGCAGGCCAGGACTGCCACTGGAGGTCCAGTGGTTAGGACTTTGCCTTCCAGTTCAGGGGCTCTGGGTTAGATTCCTGATTGGGGAGCTAGGATCCCACATGCCTCACAGCCAAAATTCAAAACATAAAGAAAAGCAGAAGCAAGCAATGTTGTAACAAATGCAATAAGGACAATAAGTGGTCCACATCAAAAATCTTAAAAAAGAAAAGGAATGTCTGGCTGTTTGTGATGAAACCAGAGTAATTAACCAAGGCTGAGTTCAGAGAAATTGACATGTGGTCCTCCAGAGCCACCTGACTCCCTGGGAATATGAAGACAGAATGGGCTATTCGAGGGGCTGTACCTTTTTGCCAGAGTGATGCTGTGCTTGAACCTTGTCCTTCCTGGATTCAGAGGGGAAACAGAGACTCATTTTCCTCAAGGTCTGAAGCCTGGGCCGAGCTTTGAGGTTCCGAGGCTCATGAATCCAAGCATGCTTGAGCGCCTGGTCAGGGGTCATGCGAAGAGGGCTCCCAGCTACACACCAACAAAGCCCAGGACCAGTTAGGGCTCTATTTCCCTTTTTAATAATTAAATACTCTCAAAGACCCCAATAAAGAACCTAAATAAAATATAAAGATGGTTCATTTTTACAGAACCCATTTAAGCTATAACTCAGAGATATCATAGAACAGAGATTATGACATACAATGTTAAAGTGTGTGGTGTGTGTGTGTCTGTGTGTGTGTGTCTGACTCTTTGTGACTCCATGGACTTTAGCCCACCAGGTTCCTCTGTCCATGGAGCCCTCCAGGCAAGAATACTGGAGTGGGTTGCCATGCCCTCCTCCAGGGGATCATCCTGACCCAAGGACTGAACCCAAGTCTCCTGCATTGCAGGCAGATTCTTTACTGCTGAGCCACCAGGGAAGCCCTCATTTTGAAGTACCTGGAAGCAACAAGTAGAAGTGATCTTTTTAGAAAATGTGTATGAAAAGCCAAGGAAAATCTCAGAGCCCAAGGCTTCCAGAGTTCCTAGCAATTCCCTTACAAGAAATAGTATAGAACATCTAAACCAATGGACTTCAGGATTTAATATACTAAGAACACCAAAATGAAAAGATACTTAATTGCTATTCCCAAACTTTGGAATTTGCACCTCCAAATATATCATAAAGAAAATTAAAGAATGCTAGAATATTAAGATTGTAAGGGGACTTGGTGATAATCCAAACTTCCAATGTAGTAACAAAATATATTTGACAGAACACCCACCACGGAGTCATCTTGCCTTTCTTGAGTAATTTTAGTGACAAGGCACTAACTCATAGAACTAGCTATTCTAACTTTTAAATACTCCAGTTCTTTAAAAGTTCTTCATTTTGACTGAGCCGAGATCCACTTCTCAGGAACCTTTTCTTATATTCTTTAAAGTTCTTTTTTAATTTTGATTTTTAGCCACACCACACAGCATGTGAGAGCTTAGTTCCCTAAACAGGGACTGAGCCTGCACGCTATGCATGGGAAGTGAAGAGTCCTGACCACTGGACCACCAGGGAAGTCTCAACCTCTTTAAAAACAGTGACAATAGGGATCTTTCCTGGGTGTTCTGTAATTAGGATTCCACATTCCTAATGCAGGGGGCCTGGGTTTGATCCCTGGTCCATCTCTAGAGCCCACATGCCACAGCTGAAAGGTCCTGCATGGTCTATGAAGATCAAAGACCCCACGTGCCACAACTAAGACCCGCAACAGCCAAGTAAGTGAAAAAAAAATTTTTTAATAGTGACAATAGCTAGTACTTTCTAAATACCTTCTAAACTAGGTCCTGTTCTAAAATGATTTGTGTGCTGTTTTGTTTTTCCTATGACTTGACTAAAGTACAGAAGTACCTACTTTCTAAGGTTCAAAATATGCCTAAAGATACTAAAAAACTGTACATATTAAATGTTTTCTAGATCACTCTTTCCCTAATTCCCTCCAATGAAAGGATTTAGATTCTAAATCCTAGGGGAATGGAGTGGGTAGGGCGCTGCTGCTGCTAAGTCACTTCAGTCGTGTCCGACTCTGTGCGACCCCATAGACGGCCCCCCACCAGGCTCCCCTGTCCCTGGGATTCTCCAGGCAAGAACACTGGAGTGGGTTGCCATTTCCTTCTCCAATGCATAGAAGTGAAAAGTGAAAGTGAAGTCGCTCAGCCATGTCCGACTCTTAGCGACCCCATGGACTGCAGCCCACCAGGCTCCTCCGTCCATGGGATTTTCTAGGCAAGAGTACTGGAGTGGGGTGCCATTGCCTTCTCTGGGGAGGGCACTAAAACCAGCTTATATTGGGTGTGGATTCAAACAGTTCCAGGCTCTGTGAAGATCTTGGCTTCAGTTCATGAAGCAGAAGACACGGAGGACGTGCCTACAGCCTTGTTGCCAGACAGGCCAAGGAAGCAAGAAAGCTCAACCCACACGCTGTGTACTCCAGGGCAATCACTTAACCCCTCTGAGTGTCAGCTTCTGCGTCTCAGAACAGAACAAGTCATCTGCCCCACCGATCACACAGGACAGCGGGTGGCTGGATGCAGTCTGATCAGGCAGTGGATGGGGAAGCACCCTGTAGGCCCAGAGCTCCATGGTCTGCATTCATTGTGCTGTCATCACTGCCTCCCAGACTTTCACCCACAAACATGTGGGAAAGGACAGAGCTGAAGAGGAAGCCCCATAATCAAAGACACCCTGACAAACTCACACCAAGCACCGCCTGAGGAAGTCCAGGAAGCTGGTGTCGCAGGTTTTCAGCAACACAGTGAGATCCTTGGAATCCGGGTATCTCTTTTTCCCCTGTTGTTGGTTATACTTTTAGGAAAACCTTTGGAATCTTTAGAGATACAACATTCTGTGTTTAGTTCCAGGTGTAAATATGCACTGATCACATCACAGCTGTTCGCTCGACGGGGCTGCTTCCTGGTTAGGGAAGGAGCCTTCCCCTGCTCCATCCCGCCGCCTCCTCCCCACCAACCCCCACACAAACATATCCCGAAGCTCCAGCCAGTGTGGAAATAACCACGTGTAAACCAATCCAATGAACACAATTTACAAACAACGGTTCCTACTATTTCATATGTTCTGAGCCTCCTTCCCACCACCTCCTCCCAGAATCAATTAAATGATTTCAATGATTTAACCTCAACCAACATAAAATAATGATGATGATAACAATAATAATAAAATAATAAAACATTTATAAGTAAATATGAAGTGACAGAAACATTCAGCTCTGAGCAAAAGGATACTGTCCATTCTTGGCTTATCTCTGCCCCTGTTCCTTCCTTCACTTACCTCAAAATGTGAGAATTTGGGACATCCATGGAGAATAACAAGAAAGTCATTTTAGGAGAAGGAATTTGTTCTTAGAACTCATGTACAAACCACACAAGCAAATTAATTTCTTTTTTTTTTTACAGTCATGTGAACATTTTGTCCATAATTGCAATGATCAAACTTGGCTGGTGACTTAAGACACAGCTTAGAATGCCTTTATTCAGCCATTTCCACCGTTTTTAAAGCCCTCACCAAATGTATGACCTGTCATTGCTGAAAAGCAGCCCTGGAGTCAGCTCCAAAGGTGAGAACACCTAGTGCGGTGCTTTGCAGGTGAGACCACTCACTTGGACATCCACCAGTGAGCATGTTCAGAAAGATGACCGTGTATGCTCATCCCTTACAAACATGCATGCAAAGGGTGGGTATATATAGACACACACACACACACAATTGACACATTCCATGGAATCCTCACAGAAACTCAGTGGGGTTCATACAATGAAAGGTGCACAAGGAAGTGCTTCCGGTTATGCAGTCCATGCAATCGCAGTGTGTCCAGCAGAACACCTGCTCTTTTACTGAATTCCTGGAAAAGCCCACAAATGTGTGTTTGTGTGTATACACACGTGGGTATCTCTGTGTGTTTATACAGATACAAATGGGCTGGGGGTACTGAAGAGGGCATGGGTCCTGTTTTTGTTGTTGTTCAGTTGCTCAGTAGTGTCTGACTTTGTGACCCTATGGACTGCAGCACACCAGGCTTCCCTGTCCTTCACCATCTTTGGGAGTTTGCTCAAACTCACATCCATTGAGCTGGTGATGCCATCCTACCATCTCATCAAATCCCCACTTTCCTTTTGACTGTGGCACCAGGTTCCCACCTTATCCTATGCTGTCTTTTCACAGATCAAAGAAGAACCAGACTCACGGGCTTAGAACAACACAAACCCTACAGTCATCCTTATGTAACTGCTTTTCTTGTACAAGTTTTTCCCGCCTCTCTCTTCTCCATTGCCTCATTTTCCTCCCCACCTCCTTCTTGCTGCCTGGACCACCTACATCTCTTGCTATCCTTGAAGCAACATCACTTTGCTGCTGATTAGAGATATTAACTTGGAGTGGCTGGGGCGGTCGAGGACCTGTTGACATCCCGAGGAGACAAGAACTGAGTTCAGCACAGTGTTTCCCAAATTCGCCTCATCCTAAGCTGCTGTAACAACATACAGACTCCTGACTCCCATCTCAAAGCCACCACATCATAGGAGGATGATGGGAATTAGCACTATTTCCAAGAACCCAGATGATTCTCATAGTCAGATAAAGTTTGGGAAGCACAGAGGAAGACGCGGCTCCCAATAAAGCCCTTTCTTGTGTGAGGAGGGAAGATGCATGATGCTGCTACCAAAACCACGTTGCTCATTCTGAAGCCTAGTGCTGAGGGTAAAGTCAGGTTCCCAATGAAACGGATATATGTGAGCCTTTGCTATCCTCTTACCAAAATGCCCTCTATTCCCTTCCTTCTGATTCCCCCAAATACAATCTCCTGACTTCAGGGTTATAGGCTTGAGAGGTGAGTCTCCCCACAATGTCTTTGTCAAGTAGGAGGGAATAGCACATTGCCTACTCATCTTTCCCTAAAATCCTTTGATATCCAAAAGGCTGAGTTAAAAGTGGTGAAGGGAAAAAGTATATTTGGCGTCAAACAACCAGTTCTGTCATTCTGAAGTTACACCAGTGAGTCAGCCAGACCTTCTTTTAAAGGTCAGCTCTCATCAGACTACTTTCAAAGAGCTCTAGCCTGTGGGCACTTCCCTAAGCAGCTGGGACACCAACACTGACCCTACTCAGAGAGGCAGTCTTTACGCCTCTGGCCATGACTACATGCTAACGTTTAAGATGTAGCCATTGGAATGGCACAGGACCAACCAATCAGAGTGGATGACAGCTTTGGCACTGGAGGGGGATCTTGGAGGACTCTTTCTTGCCAGATCTTAAACTTTTAGTTTCTGGCTCATGGGCTCCCAGGAGTGCTGGGAGAGATGCCAGAGAACCTGTGGCTATGGCAGGGGCTCAGGGCCCTGACTTTTCCACCAAATGATATAGAAATAGACTACATTTTAACCCCCACGTGGCTGAACCAATATACATGGACTGATCATTGACACAATTGCAATCTTTTTGTCCAGGACGATTCCCCAGGGCAGTGTTTTTGACTGTGCTATTGATGGGACAAGATGTGTTATTCAGATGGCGGGGAGTCCCTTCAGGAGCCGTCTTCCCTCACACCTGGCTTTGCTCCTGTTGGCTGTCATTAGGGCCACTGTGGCTTTTGCTCCATGGGAATCCCTTAGGAAAGGGGCTGCAGACCTGGGACTGGCTTCACCTTCTGGTTCAGAGTGGCCCAGAAGCCCTGCCTCAGTTGCACCTCGTTCATTCATCTGTCTGTCCCGCATAGCACGACTTGGCTGGAAGGGCAGAGAAGCCTAAAATCCAGAGCCTGGGAACTATGACGGGGAGTTGGGAGGCGGTGGCGGGGGGGGAGGTCTGCCTAGGGACTGTGGATAAGGCTGAATTCCAGCAATTAGGCAGATGTCCTGTACATAACTGACCAGCCATCGCATATCCACAGCAAAACTGTTCTGACAGCCCTTGCTTATCTGTTTTATAGTGAAGTTGCAGTGAACCTGGAACAGTAAGCGGCTGGGCAATTAAAAAAATTTCAGCAGGAAAGAACGGGGCTCCATAAATGATGAAATGGAATGATGGAATTTTCCACTGTTCTTGCAAGGACTCTTCTGCTCTTTGATTTCCCTTTACAGTGCATCATGTGAGCGGGCAGGCAAGCTGCTAGGGGAGGTGGGGAGAGTTTATAAAAGAGGGTAGAGTTCTAATCTTTGAGGGTTTGAGACCTGCTGATGGGTCTTCTGGGCAGGAACCTGGTCACTCTCAGGCACCTGCCAAGACCTCATTCCTGGTATGACTTCCCCACCCACCTCCATCACGCACCTGGTACCATTCTCAGCATCTTTTCACTTTTCTGAACGAAACCTCTAAGCACAGCCTGCCCTTTGGGGTGGAGTCAGAGGAAGAGCATCGCATAGGGTGTAGGGTATGGAAGGTGTCTTCAAGGGCTAGGGGATCTTATCATCCACCGTGGTAAAAAGAGAGTCAGACCCAGGACTCACCAAAGAACATCTGTCTCCTGGAGGCTGTCTGGATGAAGCGGGATGGTGGCAGGCCCAGCACCTGCAATAAGGGCAAAGTGGTGGATTCACACTCCTGGGGTCATACTCACCAAGACTGTTGGGAGCGGGTGGGACTTTGGTCAAACTGGCTTCTCCAGACAAGGACCCGAGATGTGAAGCTAATACGGCTTCCCTGGTGGCTCAGCAGTAAAGAATCGGCCTGCCAAAAAGGAGACACAGGTTCGATCTCTGGGTCAGGTAGATTTCCTGGAGGAGGAAATGACAACCCACTCCAGTATGCTTGTCTGGGAAATCCCGTGGACAGAGAAGCTTGGTGGGCTAGAGTTCATGGGGATGCAAAGGGCCAGACAGGACTGAGTGAGTAAACAACAAACAGCAGCATGAAGGGACAACCTCAAGCCAGTGGTGGAGCAGGACTACAGCCTGAGGCTGTAGAATCAATCAAGGTGTCAATCAGCATCCTGAGAATCAATCAGCATTGCCCATGTTACCCTAAACAGGCATCAGCACCAGCCAGGTGGGCACTCGATGTGGCTGCCAGCTCTCCCTGCCAGAGAGAGTAAACCAGTGCAGCTGCGCACCACCCGTGAATGAAGGAGTGACACCTCCCAGCTCAGAGCATCAAAGGGGAGGGGAGGAAAAGCAGATGGAAACCACCAGATGGACATCAGGCCACAGGAAGACCTTCTGAAAAGAAGAGAGCAGCGTCTGCCTGGTCATCTTATCTGCACAGAGAGAAACAAAGGGTGTCCCCATCAGCCCTAGGCTCCTGGCTTTGCAGCCTGGTTCCCAGCCATGTCCCTTCCCTCGTGCTCCTCAGCTTGAGATCAAGAGGAAGCTGAATCAGTTCTGGGGCAGTGGGAACCTCCACTTGGATCTGTTGCCCCCTCCCCCAATTCTCCTGGAAACTGGAAGATGACTGGCTCAGGGATGCTTCATTAAATCATCCATCATCAGCCTCAGAAGCCATGGACTCTGGTTCCCTCACTTTACAGAGACCCAGAGCACAGAAGTGAATTGTCAAAGAGACAGAGGAGTAGCTTCCAGGTTTACTGATTTCCAGGGTGGTGTTCATCCCACCGTGGCTATCATCATAGCACTAATACCTAAAGCATTTGAATACTCTATTATTAGTTTTAACCGTGAGATGAATCTGTATATTAAATCTCAAGGCTCTATGTGTCTTTCCAACTATCTTTAAGAAAATCTAGAAAATTCAAGTTTGGAATGGATGGATAGATAAACAGGTAGACAGTGAGAAATTAGCTATACCTTTGTTCACAGTCAAAATATCACTGGGAAAATCCTAAATGTGAAATGTCCACTTTGGGGGATTACTTTTCCTGTGCTGTCTAACTTGGCTTCATAGTGAAAAGAAAAATTAAGTGTTAGTCACTCAGTTGTGTCTGAAGCTTTGCAACCCTATGGATTGTAGCCCACCAGGTTCCTCTGTCGTCTAATTTGGCTTCATAACAAGATGCCTTTAAGTAAGAGAATAGCAGGCATAATACATGATTCTATGTGAGTCTTGGTGAAACCTTTCCATTGGGAGATATTCTTCCCAGAAAGTAAAGATGATAACTAATGACTGAACAGTATGTAGATTTTGTTAGGTGTTATGTCAATCTGGTTTTTAGATTCTTTTGAATATATAGGAAAGTTGTTTAGTTGCTAAGTTGTGGCCAACTCTTTTCCAACCCCATGGACTGTAGTCCACCAGGCTCCTCTGTCTATGGGATTCTCCAGGCAAGAATACTGGAGTGGGTTGCCATTTCTTCCTCCTGATCCAAGGATCAAACTTGCATTTCCGTCTCCCGCATTAGCAGGAGGAATTTTTTTTTTTTTTTTTTTACTAAGCCACTTGGAAAGCCTGGAAAGAATGTTATACCAGTCTTATTTTAAACACCATGATTCATAATTTGCCGGAAATTACATCCTTTGCAACTAGTTAAATTTCTGATTAAAATGTTAGATGTCAACTCAAACGTGTACACAATTTCAAAACATCCAACCCTCCCTGTTAACAGATGCTGGCCACCGCTCTACAGCGAACCAGATGCCACTTGGCGTCTGAGAACAGAAGTTACCCGCCCGGAGGGTTTCGGCTGGAAGGCAGCCTGGCCCCCTCACCTCCATGATGCAGGCCAGCTGCTCCACCTCGTTCTCCCGGGGAACAGTGGGCAGCCCGTGTACAGCTCGGCCATGATGCAACCCAGGCTCCACATGTCAATGGCCATGTTGTAGGGATGGCCCAGGATCACCTCTGGGGATCGGTAGAACCGGCTCTGGATGTAGGTGTAGACTGCGTGGGGAGAGAAGAGAAACCTCACATGGAAACCTCCCGGAGCACACTGCACCACATATCTGCTGCACTCACGACTCATCCATTGTTCAGTCACTCAGTTGTGTCTGACTCTTTGCAACCTCATGGACTGCAGCACACCAGGCTCCCTGTCCTTCACCATCTCCTGGAGTTTGCCCAAACTCGTGGCCATTGAGTCGGTGATGCCATCCAACCATCTCATCCTCTGTCATCCCCTTCTCCTTGTGCCTTCCACCTTTCCCAGCATCAGAGTCTTTTTCAGTGAGTCGGCTCTTTGAATCAGGTGGTCAAAGTATTGGAGCTTCAGCATCAGTCTTTCCAATGAATATTCAGGGTTGATTTACCTTAAGATTGACTGGTTTGATCTCGTTGTGCTCCAAGGGACTCTCAAGAGTCTTCTCTAGCACCACAGTTCGAAAGCATGACTTATGAGTCTATCCCATATCTGTTTCATCACATCATCACAGCAGCCTGATTATCATGAGGGGTTGTTATCCTCAAATTGTTGATAAAGAGCTCTAAAGAAGGCATTGTTCTAAGGAAGTAAATTTGTCAGGCAAGCTTTTTAAATGATCTCTTATTGGAGCATAGTTGCTTTGCAATGTTGTGATAGTTTCTGCTGCATGGTGAAGTGGAGCAGCTCTGATGTTGTTGTTCAGTCGCCCAGTCATGTCCCATTCTTTGAGACCCTATGGACTGCAGCATGCCAGGCCTCTCCGTCCCTCACCATCTCCTGAAGTTTGCCCAAGTTTATGTCCATATGAATCAGCTATACATATACATATATCCCCTCTCATTTGGATTTCCTTCCCATGTAGGCCACCACAGAGCCCTGAGAAGAGCTCCTTGTGCCATACAGTAGGTTCTCATCAGTTATCTGTTTTACACCTAGTATCAATAGTTTATACGTGTCAGTCCCAAACTCCCAATTCATCCCATCGCCTTCCCCCTTACAGAGTGAAGTAACTCAGAAAAAGACAAAGAAGTACCGTGTATTAACGTGTATATGTGGACTCTAGAATAATGGGATGGGTGACCTTATTTGCAAAGTAGAAACAGAGACACAGATGCAGAGGACAGACATACGGATACCAAGATGAGCTTTTAAAAAAGAAAACGTAAAGCAAATGTAAAGCTAAGTTTTCAAACTGTTTGAATAATTTGGGGTAGACATGCTCTCAAAATACTGCAATTTGGCAAGGGAAGAGGTGTATAAGAACCGAAAAGTAGCATGCAAAATGCATAATTTTAACATGGATATTCAATATATTATGTGCACTGTGTTGTATAATGTAAAGTATAGAAAGAAAAGCTTAACAAAATCTCAGCAGAGGAGGATGTAGGAAAGGTAGTACTGTAGGCAGCCTAGATTTTATAGTTGAGAAGACTGAGACGAAGGACTGGGACATTACAGTTTTTGCAAATGCTGTTAATTGGTTACCTAGACGGGGGGCAGGGCAGGGCTTTTGTAGTCACTTCACTCTATGTGTGTGTTTTCTGGCATGTGGGATCTTAGTTCCATGACCAGGGAACAAACTCAGCCCTACAGGCAGGTTCTTAACCTCTGGACCATGGAGGAAGTTCAGTCACTTCTCTACTGTCTGAATTGGTTACAGTAAGGATGTAATAATTTTCGTAATTTAAAACAAAGTGACGATTTAACAAAAATGACTTTTATACCCTGTTTGCTTCCAAAATGGACTTGAGGCACTTTGGAATCGAGGTACAAACAGATGGGAAAGTAGAGGGAAGGGGTGAGGGTGGGGATGAAGGAACTAGCTGAAGGGGATCGAGAAGTACAAACTTAAGTCTGAAAAGTTCTAAAATAAATAAGCCACAGGATGTAATATACAGCATATGGAATACAATCAATATTGCAATAATTTTATGGGGACAGATGGTTACTAGACTCATCACAGCAATCATTTCGTATACATAGGCAAACCTCAAATCAGTATGTTGTACACCTGAATCTAACTTATACTGAAGGTCAACTATACCTCAATGAGAAGTCAATAAGAGAAAAAATTAAAAGTAACTCTCATGGATACTCACATGATGCTTACATGTGTCAGGCACTGGTCCAAGTGATTTATAGGGTTTAACTCTTTGCATCCTTACAACTAACCTACAACAGTTATAATTTTATTTTAGTTGTTTTCAATTGGAGTATAATTCTTTTACAACACTGTGTTAGTTTCTGCTGTAGAACGTGAATCAGCCATATGTATGCATATATCCCCTCCCTCCTGAACCTCTCTCTCACTCACGTGCCCCACCGCACCCTCTAGGTCATCGCAGAGCAGCGGGCTGGGCTCTGGGTGCTGTGTAGCAGCTTGCACTAGCTCTCCACTTTACACATAAGAGGGCGTATGTGTCAGTGCTGCACCCCCAGTTCATCCCACCTCTCCTTCCCCTTCTGTGTCCACAAGTTTGTTCTCTGCCTCTACATCTATATTCCTGCCCTGCAAACAGGTTCATCAGCACTGTTTTCTAGATTCCATGTTTATGGGTTATTACATGTATTTGTTTTTCTCTTTCTGACTTTACTTCACTCTGCATGACAGGCTCTGGGTCCATCCTCATCATTGCAAATGACTCAGTTTTGTTCCCTTGATATGGCTGTGTAATAGTCCATTGTATACAGGTACCACATCTTCTTTATCCATTCCTCTGTCGATGGACTATTAGGTCGAAGCAGGAATTATTATCATACCCATTTTAAAATGAGGAAACTGAGGCATCCAGAGATTCAGTAAATTCAACTGCAGGTGGCAGAGCTGGGATTTGAACTCAAACAGTTCTAATTGAGCATCCATTCTCTCTACTGTTTTGTGGTTAAAATAAAGATCAAGGGAAGTCAGAAAACATAGAAGTGGGAAAAAAACACCTGGAAACCCCCTTGGGGGTTAGATCATACAAGTTCAGTTCTGAGCATCTTGGCAGCCAAGATAAATCTTAAGTAATGGGTTACAGAGAGTTCATCTCTAAGGAGGGTGAGCATATTCTTTCTTTCTGGGAGGAATAATGTTTTCTAGCTGGAATTTATTATGGCTTCCATACGTAAACAATAAAAGACTTGCGTCTCCAAAAATGGTTTCGGAGAATATTCGGAAACACCCATTTAATAGTCTTTCCATCAGCTTCCGGGGACTTCCTCTGACTTGCCCTGCCCCCATGAAGGCTAGTTCCAAAGCCCCTTTCATATGCCTTAGCTCAGTCCATATATATACTTCTCATCCTTGCACACATCTTCCTGTCTCCTCCATTGGGCAGTAAGCCTGCAGAGGATAGGAAATGTTCATTTCTGGATGCTGATACCCTATAGAGGACAAGGGCATGGCAACCCGCTCCAGTATTCTTGGATGAAAAACCCCTGTGGACAGAGAAGCCTGGTGGGCTACAGTCCATGGGGTCCCAAAGTTGGACACGACTGAGGAGACTTGGCACACAGCACATGCCTTAGACAGAGACTGACACTCAGCAGACACTCAGCAGACGCCTGTGGAATGCGCATACTCTTGACATCAACAAACCTGGCGAAAGCCAAAAGAGAAGACTCGAGTGAAGTCCAGTGAGAGCTGCAGAAATGGACCGGCCAAAAAGTTTGTCCAGGTTTTCTCAGTAAGTTGTCATGGAAAAACAGGAAAGAACTTTTTGGCCAATTCAACACTCTAGGGCAGCCTTCTGGATTCTAGCTTGAAATATATATATATATATATACACACACACACACACATATATATGTTTTTGTGACTATATACATATATATAACATATAACTATTATATATATATATATAAAACCTGGAGAATTTAGGGCCATGAACCCCAAACTTTAGAATGGCTATGTTTTCAGTACCTCCCAGGTACTGTCCCAGAAATTTCGATTTGGGACAGCTGGGGTCAGCCTTCAGAAGCTGTCATTTAGCAGAGGCCCGGTGCTCTCCGGACCCCAAAGATAATTTGGATAAAGGTCTTTGGATAATTCCAGAGTCACAGAGTATAAAAACAGCAAAGCAGCCTTACCATATTTGAACCACCCTTCGCATTTTACAGATGAGGAAACTTAGGCTCAGAGACATGAACTAGCTTGGTTCAAAATCAAACCAGCAACTGTGATGGCTGAGCCCAGAGGAAAACCCAGGTGACCTCGTGTGGGAACTGTTTGTTTCAGGAAAGGAAAGAATCACAGTGGGGAAATTCGGACAAAGGGACTGGCACGGCCCTACCTTTCTCGTGTTCATAACAGCTTGATCCAAAGTCAATGACTTTAACAGAGACTTGGCCTTTCTGGTACAACACGATATTCTCCTAGAGGGAAGACAGACACAGGTCAAGTCTTAACAATGTTGGCTGAAGCACGCTATTTCCCTAATTGTCCGCCAATCTTCTGGAGCCCCCTTCAAATGGGCTCCTCCCACATCTCCAGCCTCACCCCGGTCTCCCTCCTCTGACTTCTGCTTCCCGGGCTGCATCTCTTGTCTGGCCCCAGCATTTGCTGATCTGCAGTATTTCTTTTGCATCCATACTGACTCTTTACTGATATAAATGGTGTGACTCCTGAAGATGGTGAGTTTCTTTTTATCTCCTTGGTACCTGGTTCTATGCCTTGCTTGCAAAAGGCCTTAGAAATATCACGGACCGGGACTTCCCTGGTGGTCCAGTGGAAGCCGCCTGCCAGTGCAGGGGACACAGGTTCGATCCCTGGTACAGGAAGATTCTACATGCCGCAGGGTAACTACACCCATGCGCCACAACTGCCAAGCCCGTGCTCCATGCTTCGCAATAAGAGCAGTCACTGCAACGAGAAGCCTGCGCTCACCACAACTAGAGAAAGCCTGTGCAACAGTGAAGGCCCCGTGCAGCCAAAAATAACAAATTAATTTACAAAGAAAAAGAAATATCATTGCCTGAATCAGATGCTTCCATTAAGTGCCCCAGAAACATACTGGTATGACAATCAAGGACCGAAACAGCAACAAAAAATCCCCCACGGCGATTTGATCACTGGGACCGCTGGGGCTGTTGTGCTGACTTTGCAGTAACTGTGAAGCCAGGTGTTCCAGCAGAATCCTGGATGAGAAGGCAGAGCACTGGGCTCTCCTCCCAGAGCATGAGCGTGGCCCACCTGGGGCTGGAAGGTTAGAGTCCTAATAGTATTTCCAGGGATCTCAATGTCAGATGACTCGAGGGATAGGATGCGTGAGGCCGTCTCAGCTCACTGACACTAACCACTAAGTCCACAGGAATAACTGCCTGATTCCTGAATCCACACGCACCAAATTCTCCTGCGTGTAAGTCTGCTTCCCTACTGAGCATGTATGCTCCTGTCCACTCGACCTACTACTCAAGCAAATCCATTTGCTCATATCTCAGCTACCACCTATCTTGTGGGTTCCTTGCTGAGAGTCAGTCCCCCTAAGCCCAAAGACCACGGTCCCTTTGGAGGTGCAGAGCAGAGGATTAGGAACTTGGATGTGGAGAATAAATCAGTGCACCACTGTCTTTGCTGGGGCTCCACCAGTCAGCCCCAAGAGAACATCTCTATCTTGACAATCTCTAATTAATTGAAGTATCCCAGATCTGGCTCAGTGATAAAGAATCTGCCTGCTAAGCCAGAGACTCAGGTTCAATCCCTGGGTCAGGAAAATCCCCTAGAGAAGGAAATGGCAACTCACTCTAGTATTTTCACCTGGAGAATCCCATGAACAGAGGAGCCTGGCAGGCTACAGTCCATGGGATCACAGAGAGTCGGACATGACTGAGCACACACAGGACCAACTCAGAGGACAGGGTGGATTTAGGACATCCACTTCCCTGCTTGACACATGTCTCTGAGTACCCCGCCAGGGCTCAGTCATCCGGGTCCCTTCTGCCTTGATGTCACCACATCTCTTTCTATGTCCCAGTACCCCTGTCTTGTCCTTGCTACATCTCACATGGTTTACACAACCTGCAAACACTTGGCCTCCACCCTGGAGCCCTGCCCAGTTACCACTGGGAATAGGTACCGGGAAAACCCTTTATGAGGGTGGAAACCAGCTCCCTGACAGGACAGAGGCTGTACTCACGGGCTTGAGGTCACAGTGAATTATTTTCTCCATGTAGAGCATCTGCA